>JBAJHW010000004.1:11038765-12463765 GCA_037013535.1 Intellagama lesueurii | reverse complement strand
TTTATCAGAAATGCAAATAAATAAATAAATAAAAGCTCCATGTGAACTAGTAAGACTTTTTTTAAAAAAAAAATCCCTTCATTTTAGTATAGGTTCCTGCTAAATGTTTTTATTCTATTCATTCCTCTTATAGAATGGAATATTTTAGTAATTTTAAGAGTTTTATAGAATTTTTACTCATTCCTCACCAAAAAGTTTACTCATTTGTGTTTTTCAAGAGTAACATATTGCCTCTCACTCATGAGTAATAATGTGACACATTATTAACACTTTATTCTTAATGCTATTTGTTATTTTTGACACCCAAACCCCCAAATTACTATAACAACCCCAACTTCCTGCTGAAATCTGCTGTGAAACTAGTGCTTCTGGGGAGGAAACAGCTCCTTGATATATGTTCTGCAAAAATTCTAGACTTAATTTTGTTGTTAAAATATTTTAAAGACAAGATATGTTTTTCACATTACTGAAAAAAAGTGTTGAACTATATTTATGTATATGCATGTGTCTGTGTGCATGCATGCCCCTGTAAGTTTATTTTATAATGAAAATGTGTGGCATACATATTTTAATAAATTACATCTCCAGATCTCAGTTCTTTGATCCATCTGAATTTCAGGACCGGCCTTACCATTGAGTAGAGTGAAGAAACTGCTTCTGGTAGCAACAATTAGCAGTGTTCCTTCATTTGAAGGACAAAGGAGACTCATTTGATGAACAAGATTTGCTAATTTTGGATCAAGAAGATACATGGTTTGAAAGAGGGGTCAGGGAGGCCATACATGTGCACATAGAAAATCCCTCACTCAACAGGGGTGGCGGCTTTAGGTACAATCTGTCTCCTATTTATCATGCTGCCCTTTCATCCATCCCCAGAAAGTTCAGGACCACACCCACCAGAAAGACCACTGTTAATGATCCAGGACAATGGGTGGAGAAGGACTGCAGAGATGGAATTATCCCTCACCTCCAGTCCTTTGCCCATCTAATGAGCCTACCAGGGGGAAGTGAAACCAAGTGGGGAATATATCAGGGATCTCCTACCAACTCTCCTCAGACTGAAGAAGCTACTTGGATGAGTAGCAAAACATTTCAACCTAATATGGAAGAAGTCCAGTTGCCATGACTCAACCTCCAAATATGATGTCGACTAGTTTGTAATACCAAGGCACTACTAGTCTACTTGTGCAAAAACATGCAATGCAGAGCCTGTGGTGCAGGTACACATAAGCATTTGCCCTTTATTTAAAATTATTTATTTAAAATATGTTTATCCTGCCTTTCTCCTTAAAACGACCTAAGGTAGTTTACATCATTAAAAGGACAATATTTAAAAGCTGAAAACTATGTGCTCCATAGTTAGGTGACAAGAGAGTGCCTAATATCTTTCAGTTTAAATGTTTTCAAACTGCTGCGTCCCTATCTAGATGCAGGGGCACTCACGATGCCGATTCATGCCCTCGTAATCTCAAGAATAGACTACTGTAGTGCTCTCTACGTGGGGCTACCCTTGAGGCTGATGCGGAGACTTCAACTGGTCCAGAATTCAGCGGCCAGATTAATAACTGGGGTGAAGAAATTCCAGCACATCTCCCCCACTCTGGCCGCCCTTCATTGGTTACCGGTTTATTTCCGCATCGACTTCAAGGTTATGATGATAACATTCAAAGCCCTAAATGGTTTAGGACCTAGGTACCTATCAGAACGCCTGCTCCCAGCCAGATCTGTCCATAATACCCATTCTTCACAGGCAGGGCGGTTGAGGGCCTTGACCTGAAGGAGGCCCGAAGGGAAAGAACAAGAAACTGGGCCTTCTCAGTGGTTGCCCCCCCCCCCCCCGCCTATGGAACAACCTGCCTATTGAGATCTGCCTGGCACCCTCGCTGGATGGGTTCAAAAGAGCACTGAAGACCTGGCTCTTCCGCACTAGGATCTTGCCCTCCCTTTTTACCATTCTTTTGCCATCCTCTCCATCACCCTTTTTACCACCTTTATTGCCATCTGTTTTAATTTCCCTATTTGTTATGTATTAATTTATTTTTATCGTGTTTTTACTATTATGCCTTATATTGTTGTTAGCCGCCCGGAGTGGCCTGGTTGCCAGATGGTGTGGGATATACATTTAAATAATAAATAAATAAATAAATTTAAAAGCCAAGAGCAGATAGATAGATAGATAGATAGATAGATAGATAGATAGATAGATAGATAGATAGATAGATAGATAGATAGATAGATAGATAGATAGATAGATATTTGTTTAGAGGTGATTTCTGTAGTAGATAAAGTTTCAGTATGTAATCAATGATCCGATTAGAAAAATAAAGTTTTTAACATACATAAAAACTATTCAGAACATTTAAAATACTGAATTGTGTCACACTGAATTATATCACTTTTAAAAGATGAAGCTCACAGTGTGTGTGTGCACGCATGCGCATACACATGCGTGCATGCATGCATGCGTGTTGAAATTAGTTATTTATTTGTCAACAAGAATAGGAAATAATTTTTAAAGTGTTAAAAATCTTCCCAAAAAACCAAACCAAAAAAGAATTCTTTCTCCACTTCTTATTGTCTTCTCCCTTCCGCCTTGCCTCCCCCTCACTCCCTCACTCTCTCATTCTTTCTCATTCTCTTATTTTGGTTTCCTGTCAGGGTTTTTTTTTTAAAAAAATAATGAAATATCCAGAATAGACTTTCTGTTCAACTTTTGCAGTTTCTCATGTGAATGAAGCATCCACCACAGCTCTTTAAAAAAAAGAGAGAGGAAGAAATCACCCCAGCAAGCAAAGAGAACATCCCTCAGGAGGAAACACAAGCCATAAAGCACAGTTAACAGCTTCCCTTTCTGTCAGGTTCTGTTCAAAATTCATTCATTAAAAAAAAAGTGGCAGTTAATTCACAAAATTTACTAAACAGTCATCAGACCTTGTGGCGTATTGATGGTCAACGTTGCATATCTATGAGAGACAGCACATGTTTGTCCTTCATGCTTGACAAATTGTAATGGCTTCCCGGCTTGTTATCGGTCTTTAAGAGTTTCCCATGTTGCTACCTGCCATAGATATCTGAAGAAAACTAGAAGCCATGACAAACAGAAGTGGGAGTGGAGGGGGAAGGATGGTTTCATGTGGAAAATGTCTTTCAAGCTGACTGTCATCACCTTTTTTCTCTAAGATTATCAAGCTGTGAAAGCATTTTTAGTTGACTAGGAAATCACCTGGCATCCGTTCACATTTATTTCCATGTTCACATGCTTCAGTATAGGGTTTTGTGTTTTTTTTAACAGAAGTATGAGGTAATGCGCTATATAATAATAATTTTTTAAAAAACCCAACCACTCATTGTTAGGAAGAAAAAAGAGGTGGACTTTTTTTTAAAAAAAAAAAATCCTCCCTGTTACAGTAAAACATCCCACAGGAGGGTGAGGGGCTGGAAAAAAAATTACACACTGTGCTTAAAAACAACAACAACAACCTGGCCTTCATCTAGCAAGAAAGGCCTCAGTGCAAAAGGAGGCATCTGTGCATATCATTTACATAGGGTATGATCGGATGGTGCTTCATCCCATGGTTTGGACCGCTGTGGGAATGGGCTGGTTTGCTCCATTTTCCAGGGACCACACAGTGTTCTGGTGATTGTGAACCAGCCTGACCTTGTCCATGTATATCCGCAGTTTTGGGGATCTCTGGCAGGGGCTGATATCTATTTGGGTTTTTTGTTTTTAGTGTGAGTATGATCTTTCTGTCTCAGTTCTTCTTCCAGCCTGTATGATTGCCAGTTTCAAACCAAAGTGGATGCCCCAACAATTAATTATGTTTGTTTGTTTGCTTGTTTTAATCCAGCTTTCTCCCATTCCCTGGGTAGGTTTTTTTCCCCTTCTCCCCCTCCATATTGCCTTTAAAGTCCAGCACTATGTCAGTTGAATGGCAAGTCAATTTAGAGGCACACCACTTACCCACAATTTAAAAAAAAAAATCCAGGTGTACATGCACACACACAAAGGGAGACGCATGAAGGAATGTGGAGGCATGGAGGCAGAGAGGGAGGAACAATCTAATGAGTTGTCTTCCCCTCTCACCCCCCTGCAAAAAAGCTATAGATTTACTACATGTTACACAGCCCTCACACCAGTAAATGCCTCTTTGATCTGTTGTCAATGGCTCTGGACGCAGCTGGCAACTGCATTTGCTTTGGGGCAAGGAAATGAATGGTCTGGGTGCTCATTCCTCATGTGTGGGTGCAAGAGTCACCCCCCAATGGCACCTTGCACTTTGAACCAACCCTTTTTAGCCCAGTCATGCCAGGGATGTTATCATAGTTTCAGATCGATCTTCCTGATGGTCCTCATTCAGCCCCCAACAGTTGTCAGTCTGTAACTAGAGCTGAGTTGAGGCTTTTACTGAGTCATCTACTAATTAAGAATCTTGGTTTGGATGCAGCACAACTTAATTTTTTTTAAAGCTGCCGCATCAAAAGTAAAAAAAAGTTGACATCCAATTTCTGGTAGGAGAAGCATAATGCAACCAGTTCAAACTCACTCTTCTATCATCCTCAGCTGAACAGGGAAAGAGAAATGGAGGAGATGAAGGGGGCTCTCTGGTCAACCTGCTTTGACTCTGGGGAGCTCCTGTCGTGAATTTACTTGACAGAGAAAGAGGAAGCACACAGCCATTTTGATTCCCCAAGATGCCCCAAATGTAGCCCTGTTCTAGGACGTTTTGGGAAATTTAAAATGGCAGCAGGCAGCTATTTGGATTTCCCATAGTGTCCCCAGAATGGATCTGGTATGAAATTAAATATCCATCTGCCACTGCCACTTCTAGATACAGTACCAGGAAGAGAAGATAGCAGTAGCCAAAGGCCCTGTGTAACTCTCCAAGCACAAGCACCTGCCCACTGGTGATGAATGTCAATGGAGGACCTAGATAGTAACTTATGTTCTGTTTCTTTGTGTGGATGTAACATGAATATAGCATTCTTTCCTCCCCTCTCAGGCAGAGTAGATCTGTCCACCACAGATAGGATAGCTATTTGCACAGTGAGAAAGGAGAATCAATGAAAATTCTGGGATATCCCCACAAGACTTTACTCATCCTAGTTTTTTTCTGTAGTGGGGGAATGGGGGTGGGTGGGGAAGAGTTACATCCTGCAATTTTAAAATGTTCTTTGAACAAACTATTCATGCATGGGTACCGATCCCTTGCATGCTTAATACATTCTTCACATTCTGCATTCACATGTATATCAACTATTAACTGAGTGTTCAACCTTAACAGTACATGATTTCCTGCACATAGAGTTAAACCACACACAGGCCAAAGTCTATCACATCTATCTGTCTGCACATCTATCTATTAGGGGCACTTAAAGGTCCCCTAATTCAATTTGGACACCAATTCAGGGCTTTGGAAAGTATCCTGACTTGGTGCCTGTTTGGCTTGCATTGAAAAACCAAAGTGGCTATAACTTTTTTTTTCTTTTTGTCCTGTTGTATATAAAATTTGGAGATATGATGGACCCTAAAGAGGAGAGTAAACCTGCAAGATTTCACATGGCTAGTTTCTTACACATGTGCTCGGCACCAGTACATTTTGCTTTAACTTTTCAAAAAGGATGCTGTGTCTCATACCCCTCATCTGATTCAATTTGTGCTCCAGCTGCAAGTCAATTTGTAAACCAACTTTGCTTCACAAGAGAACTTCATCTGGCCATATGCCGCAGTCTGAAACAGGCTGACTCAGTTCAGAATTTTTAATTTTCTCCAAATCTGGTGCCCAGCTCAACTGCCTACCTAGGAATGACAAAGAGGACAAAACTAGTTGGACTTCATGTAGGCAATGGGACGTCTACAGAGATCATTTGAGTGATGTATGGAAGTGAGAGCTGGACCATAAAGAAGGCTGACCGCCGAAGAATTGATGCTTTTGAATTGTGGTGCTGGAGGAGACTCTTGAGAGTCCCCTGGACTGCAAAGAGAACAAACCTATCCATTTTGAAAGAAATCAACCCTGAGTGCTCACTGGAAGGACAGATCCTGAAGCTGAGGCTCCAATACTTTGGCCATCTCATGAGAAGAGAAGACTCCCTGGAAAAGACCCTGATGTTGGGAAAATGTGAAGGCAAGAGGAGAAGGGGACGACAGAGGACGAGATGGTTGGACAGTGTCACCGAAGCTACCAACATGAATTTGACCCAACTCAACTCAAAGGAGGCAGTGGAAGACAGGAGGGCCTGGCGTGCTCTGGTCCATGGGGTCACGAAGAGTCGGACATGACTAAACGACTAAACAACAACAAAGGAAAAATAACTGAACATAGGCAGTCATACAGAGGAGGGGCAGGATCTGTTCTCGAACATCCCAAAGTGCAGAACACATAATAATGGGCTCAAGTTACAGGAAGCCAGGGTATCAGGAAAAACTTCCCAACTGTTAGAGCAGTGTGGCAATGGAACCAGTTACCTCGGGAGAGGGTAAGCATTCCAACACTGGAGGCATTCAAGAAAAAATTAGACAACCCTCTGTCAGATCTGCTTTGATTTGGATTCCTGCCTTGAGCAGGAGGGTGGACTTGTTGGCTTTATAGGCCCCTTCCCACTCAGTTCTTCTACGATTCTGATTCTAACATGGAATTCCTGCAGCAGGTTTGACATGTGCCTAGCAGCTAATTGTGAGAATTTTTACAATGCTAAACAGAAGCAGCATTTTTTTTTGATGTGCAGAGATTATATGCTATAGCTCAGTGACCAAAATGCATCTCTGCACCATGAACTTCAAAACCCCTGGTGGCTGTTGCAATGTAAAATGTTGCTTCGTTTCCCCAGTGCATGCATGCATGAATATCATTTGTTTTGGATTTTCATTCATTGCCTTCTCCCTACCCCATCCTTGCAACAACAAAAAACAAGATGATTGTCATTCAGTGGGCTAGGGCTCAGCAGATAGCTTGTGGACGGTTTGAATGACCTAAAATCTTCCTGCTGCCTCTGAGGGTTAGTGCACAGTTACACACATAGAGAGTGAATCAAGAAGAGAAACTGTGTGCAAAGTAATAAAACCACTTCTGCTTGTTGTTGCAGTTCCGTGTTCCTGTGAATTAGGCACATGACCAGAAGGTTTACACCATTCCCATTGAGAGAAACTGGCTTTTTCATGATGTCCCTATCTCAGCGGAGCAGCAGATGAATTGCATGGAGGAGGTCTCAGCTCCTAGCTTCTCTCTTTGGCTTCTCATAAGAGAACTGTGCATTTGCACAAAACCTCAAAGAGTCACCTCTTCCAGCCTTCTGCCCTGCAGGACATTCATAGCTAAGGTATCCCGGACAAATGCCCATCTCGCCTCCCTTTAAAAATATCTAATGAAGGAGAACACACCACGTTCCAAGGTAGTCAGTTGCCCCGCAGAACAATTCTTACCTCAAGAAGTTCTTCCTACTGTTGAGGCAAAATCTCTTTGCTGATAATTTGAGTTCATTGGTCCAGGTCCTACCCTCTGGTGATGTAGATGGTGACACATGCCTTAGTGACATCTTGGCTGGATTACTGTAATGCAAACTACATGGGGCTGCCTTTGGAAAGTGGTCAGAAACTCCAGCAGGTCTAAAATGCTGCAGCCAGATGGTTTACTGGGGCTGATTCCAGGGAACACATAACTCCCCTGTTACAGCAGGTCCACTGGCTGCCGAGCCATTTTGGGGCACGATTCAGAGTGCTGATTTTAACCTATAAAGCCCTAAATGGTTCGGGTTCAAGCTATCTAAAGGACTGTATCTCCCTTTATGGGCCTACCCAGGTATTCAGATCATAAGGTCCCATCACCTTCTCAAGTATGTTTGGTGAGAACACGGGAGAGGGCCTTCTCTGTAGCTGCTTCCAGTCTGATTATTTAACTATTGGTTCTCCCAAGCTTTTGTGGTACCAATCTCAAGCTGACTGGTTGGTATGTTCTCAAACCCTCGTGTTTAATCTTTTGGAAGTTGGGAAAAACATTAGCTTACCTCCAGGCTTCAGAAACCTCACCTGTTCCCTCTGAATTCTCAGAAGATTATCAACAGAGGCTCTGAGATTACATGGGCACGTTACTTTAGAACCCTTGGATGTAGTTGGGAACCTCACTAGAAGCAGGAAGAGGCAACATGAGGCGGCTCACTTCTATCCACAGCAGCTATAAAACATAAAGTTATAGCCTTACCCATTGTCGTGACCTGTACTGTACTTATTTCAGTGGCAGCCCTTAGTTCTAAATTTAAAGCTACATATGTGAATTAACACAAGAGCTCATCAAATCTGCAGCTTCTTTTGGTTCCTCCTTATCTTTCCACCCTGAGGGAGGTCCAGAGAACTTTGACTAGGAACTGGGCCTTCTTGGTGGTGGCCACAACATAGTCTAGAACATTCTGCCTGTGGAGGTGAGCCAGGCTCCCTCCCTTTTATCTTTCAGAAAGCTGGTCAAAACAGCATTCTATAAAGAAGCAATTCTCATTGATTCTTCCCATGCAATAGGTATCTTTTGGCCTATAATGTTTAAACCTGAAACGCCATTCAGCTGTCGTCATCGTGGGTTTTCCACTGATGTTATTTGATGTATGTGTTTCTTATTACTCTTTAGTGGGGGGGGGGGGGGTGAGAAGTTCTTTTATCTGGATGAGGACTTCCAGTAGAGGACTGTGTTCTGAGGCTGGAGGATGGCTCTGTCTTCCTGAAGCGAAGCAAATTTCTCCAGTCTTCCAGAATGTGGTTTCAGCAGTTAATATGATTATTAGCAAACCACTGCTCTTTATTTGTTTGAATCGAGGCTCTCGGGGCATCCTCTGGGAGTGGAATCTTTCCCATGCTATCCTATCTCTGGAGAATGCAGATGGATTGCAGACAAGCACCAGGGTATGTTGGGGCTCATTTACATGGACAAGATAAAACACAAGAGGGAAGAAAGGAGAAAAGTGCTGGCTGACATGATAAGTGAGAGGGTCACTCCGTCTTCGTCATCCTTCGTCAACATTTCCTGTGATAATTAAAGTGCAACACCACTCCTAAAGGGTTCCAGTTTTCACACCCACAACCAAACCTACATTCAAGACAAAAGTGTAACACAAGATTGCGTTTCAAGGACTTGATTTCAAGGAGAGTCTGGTTTTTTGTTTGTTTGTTTGTTTGTTTGTTTGTTTATTGCATTGTACCCTACCTTTAACTCAGAACTGAAACTCAAAAGCAGTTCTCATCAAGATAAAACCGGGACAGAGCAAAACAAAACGAAATGCAAAATGTAAAAGCTCCATCAGAGTATATTAAAACACAACCAAACTGAATCACAGTTTAAAAACAGATCTCTAAAAAAAAATACAGCAACAATCCATTAAAAGTCCTTAGTCCCCAGTCACCAACAGCCAAAACGCCATCTGAAATAGAAAATCTTAATAATCTTCGAACTGCAGAGCTGGAAGGGACCCTATGGATCATCGAGTCTGGCCCTTGCCAAGGAGACACTGTGGGGAATTGAACTCCCCTGACCTCTGATGCCTAAACCACTGAGCTATCCAGCAGTTCATCTTTGCTTGCTGCTGGAAGAGCAGCCCAGTCTCTCTTGAAAAGGGGTTTCACAGCATGGAAGTACCCTGTTTCCCTGAAAATAAGACCTAACCTGAAAATAAGCCCTAGTATGATTTTTCAGGATGCTTGTCATATAAGCCCTACCCCAAAAATAAGCCCTAGTTAAGTGAAACCCCGCCCTCCACCCTTGGGCAGCATTGTGCAGCAACCAGAAGATGACATGACTATAAAATAAAACATCCCCTGAAAATAAGCCCTAATGCGTTTTTTGGAGCAAAAATTAATATAAGACCCTGTCTTATTTTCGGGAAAACACGGTAGCTATTGAGAAAAAGACCTTTGAAATCTGAACATCCTCAAATGATTTGTGGTGGCACAATGCTCCTACAACCACGAAGTTCAAAAGTTATCCCCCCTCCTCTCCGTTGGTCTGTGAAAGGGACTGAAAGAGAGTCTGTGTAGTGTAATGATTAGAGTACTGAACCCAGGCTTCAGAGGTGCAACCCTTACTGAGCTGTGAAGCTGCCCTACCTTGCAGGGTGGTGGTCGTTGTTTTGAGGGTAAATTCGACAGATGGAAAACCATGTCACTCTTTTTTTCAGGATATAAGTACAGTAGAGAAAGGGGACATCATTAGGATCAGGGGCCATTTTTTCTCCCCCAGATTTACTGAAAGCCCAAACGCTGCAAGGGGAGGGTTAGGCCTTGACCCAAGAAGTTAATTTGCCTATTTCAGTTTTTTTAAAAATGGCCAATAAAATTTACCACCAATGTATGCGATACGTATTTTGCACACGTCCAAACAATGAAAGACAGGACATTGATCCTCGGAGTGTGTAGTCTGAAATTCAACAATATATTTTCCTCCATTATTAAAAAAAAATGGTAGGTACAAATGTAAATAAGATGAGAGCAAGCAAGAAAAATTGTATAGACTTTGATGAGTTCAGGGTGTACTGGTTTCGTAGAAAATGTGACTTTTATGGAAGGTTTTCAATGCCATCAGCGAGTAAGGGAACTATGGTTCATTGTGTGTGCAGATAAAAATTAATTTCTCACCTGCAAAAGCAATGAAAATGTAAGACCTAAATCAGTTTTAAGGTGCATTTTTAGATGTATGTAAAACACACCCTTTATCCCTAAGGTTACTTTTGAATTTCTTTGGTTAGAGACAGGCAGAGGTGTTTTGCAGAAGGTTGATGATGGTGTGTTCCTGCCTAAGGGGAGCATACTTATCCTGCAACTGTTTCGAGTAATCTGAGTATTGCAGGTTTTTTGCAGTACTGTAACACCTGTCTGACTAGATCTGAAAATGAACTAAGAATTTCAATCCACAGCAATGATTTTTCCTGCATGGGAACATCAGAAATGGACGAGTCTGTCTGCAGCTGCAGCATGGGATCAGTTGCCAAACTGCAGCAGGCAGCTTCTCGGGGCTTGGTTACACTATTGAATGAGTTGAGAGCTGGATCATGGGTTTTAAAGTCAGTTTAAAATCACATGGTTTTTGGATCAGTGTATGTGTGTGCATCCTCTTGGGACAACTTTTAATCTGGTTGTGAGATGCCAAGCACCGGTGGTGGAAGGAGAGTAGGAGAGGGTGAAGCACTACTGCCACTGCCACCACCCAGTCCTCCTTTCTTTCTTTCCCCTTCTCACTTTGGGAATGTAGCAACAATAACAGCCCCCCTTTTTCTCCCACCTTCTTCAGCCAGAAGCTAGCTGCCCCAGGCACTATACTTCCCCAGAGGAAGAGAGAAGGAGCAAGCAGGCCAGAAGTGGTTAAAGCAATTTTCCCTCATCATGTTTAATATTTGGTTTTTTTTTCCAAAGTGGAATAGCACTAGATCTGTGTCACAGGTAGAGAGAAATATACATAACAGATCAGACTGCAAGCCTAGAACACCGTGATCCCGGCATCCAAAGCTTGACAAACCCCACTGACACAATTTACAACAACACAAGAGAACACACATGCAAGTATAATTCAAAATAAATTGCATTCATAATAGAGTTAAATAAACAAGCACCTAGTAGGTGTTTAAAAAAACCCAACATTTGTTGTGCTTAGCTGTACGTCTTGTAGATTGATTTTTAAATTGATCTCAAGTGTGATAAACTTGACACAAAACCAGGAGTGTTACAACATATAACCAAGCCCTCACTCAAGTACCTTCAGGTCCTGCCCACTCAGACAGAACCCACCCAATCTGGCTAATCATTTGACCCCCTCTGGATAAGATGGGGTATCTAAAGAGTCCCTGTTTCAACCAGGACTTGCTTGAGTAACGGCATATTTCTAGTTCTTGTATGTTCTGTCACCATTAGAGATGGGGGTATTTGTATTCGTGTATGAATATGAATATCCCCCCCCCACAGGTGCAGATAACGAGGGTCCAGCCCCCCAGGGCCAGACCGACCACTCATGATTCCGCCGCTGCCGTGAGCTCCGTGGTGCCTTCCTATCACTCTGTTGCTCACGATGGATTAGCCACTCCTGGCAGAAGGTGAGCTGACGAGCATCCCTTCCAGGTCGCAGAGTGGCTAGTCCATTGCGAGCAACGGAGAGATGGGAAGGGGGCGTGGAGCTCGTGGCAGCAGCAGAATCATGAGTGGTCGGTCTGGCCCCAGGGGGCCGGACCCTCGTTATCTGCTACTGTGGGGAGATATTTGTATTCATATACGAATACGAATACCCCCATCTCTAGTCACCATCTTTGTTCTTCGTTTCCCCTTCAGTTGTGCCTTGTGGTTTTTCATCCTGAGGCCAGACAGAGGCATTGTGCTGCCTAAAAAAGAATAAAGAAATGTCCCCTCCATACCATTTCACGGTCAGCAGCTCTGGCAGTTGAAACTTACATCAGTGCTGAAAATTAGATACCGTCCCTTGCCCTACCAGAGCGAAACTCAATATTCGAGGTGTCACAGAACACACTGGATGACAACCATAGCTCTCTCCTCCAAGAGAAGGAAAGAGTTAGGTGGCTTAAGGGAATGGCTGAGGGTCTCCACTGCTGCTCCCTACTACTCATGTAAACCATGTTACAAGCCATGATGGGGATGTATAATCTCCAGGCTTCAAAGGAAGGTACCTCAAAATGCCAGATGCAGGGGAGGGGGATCAGGAGACGGGTATCTCGTTGTCTCGTGTGCTCCCAGAGGCATCTGGTGGAGCCACTGTGAGATACAGGAAGCTGGACTAGATGGGCCCTTGGCCTGATCCAGCAGGGCTCTTCTTATGTTCTAAGCCAAAACATAGTTGTCATTAAGTTTGTTGAGGAGTCCTGAACCTAAATTTAACTGATAGTCCCAAGAGAGTAGAACCCCCCCCCCCCCCCAGCAACTGTGGAATGGTGAAGCAACACTTACCCAAAATCCATTTATTTGATGGATCTACCGTAGCTGAGGCTACCAACTGCATTCAGTCTCTGAGTTCAAATCACTACCTGAGTCTGAACTGTGACCCTCACTGGGTGATCCTGGCCCAGCCACTCTCTCTTAGCTTAACATACCTCACAGGATGGTTGTAAACATAAAGAGGGAAGAAAGAGAGCCATGTACTTTATATTACTTGAAGGAAGGGAAAGATATAAAGCTACAAACAAACAAGAATAAGGTTAGCCCTATTTGGTCTCGGTCACTGGTTTGTTCCACAACTCCTGCCTGACCTCAGAGGTGAACCAGCCATGGGAAGAATCCAGAGTGTTAGACCATCCAAAGGGAGGCAGCTGAGCTCTTAAAGCTATAATTTTAAAAAGAAAACCATAAGATTGTACACCTTTATTTCCCAAATGCATGGAGAGGAATTCCAAGACAGATCCATAGGTGGTAAGAGAAAAGCTTATCTTAGAACTAAGCCCTCATATAGCTTCAGCTTCTGGAACTAGCTAAAAACTCCACTGCTGGAAATGGGCTGAGGAATCAAACTCTGTTCTGGTAGAACGAGAACTGCTGATTCATTTGGACATTTTGTTTCTGCTAAAATTCCTGTTGATTGCTAAGCTACTTGAAAAGGACAGTGTCCTCATAACTGAAACCACATAACCAGCTGATTATAACCAAGAATTATAATGCTCACCAAGAAACCCTGGCTCAGTGTTGGGCCATTACAAAATTTCAAACCTTTTAAGTGATTCTGAATACAGACACTTTTCTTAAGCAACAGTGACCCCTGGCGTTTCTGTTTATGCTTTGGTTCCAACTCTGTGTGTGTGTGTGTGTGTGTGTGTGTGTGTGTGTGTGTGTGTGTGCGCGCGCGCGCGCACGTGTGTGCGTGTGTGTGTATGTGTGTGTGCTGTGAAGTCGCTACTGACTTATAGCGACCCTAATAGGGCTTTTAAAGGTAAGTGAGATATTTAAGAGTTGGTTTTAACAATTCCACACACACCCCCAGTGAGTTTCTGTGGTGAAGTGGGGATTCAAAGCCTGTTCTCTAAAGTCCTAGTCCATCATTCAATCCACTACACCACACTGGGAAATTAACAAACCTGAAATCGTTCTTCAAATACTGGAATCCCAGTAGAAGTAGCCTTATAGGCTTGCTCAGGCTATAGATGTCATTTCTTGTGGAAAGTTCATATATGCACATCCACCATCACTTAATGACTTTATCCTCAAATAAAAAGTGGCATGTGTGAATATGGACCAAGCAATGTTACACATTTTAAAAAATGTACTTTTTAGTAGTGGAAAGGGTTGCTGTAAGTTGGAATTCATTTGACATCATGCAATTATTACTAAGGGATGTGGTGGCGCTGCGGGTTAAACCGCTGAAGCCTCTGTGCTGCAAGGTCAGAAGACCTGCAGTCATAAGATCGAATCCACACGACGGAGTGAGCCCCCGTCGCTTGTCCCAGCTCCCGTCAACCTAGCGGTTCGAAAGCATGCAAAATGCAAAATGCGAGTAGATAAATAGGTACCACCACGGTGGGAAGGTAATGGCGTTCCGTGTCTAGTCGCGCTGGCCACGTGACCATGGAAGATTGTCTTTGGACAAACGCTAGCTCTATGGGTTGGAAACGGAGATGAGCACCACCCCCTAGAGTCGGACACGACTGGACAAAATTGTCAAGGGGAACCTTTACCTTTACCTAATTATTACTAATTAAAGATATGGACTGGTGGGGGTGTTGTTAGAGAGCTGTAGCCCCCACTCCACAGAATTATAGCTTCTAGAAGAGAAAAGGGTAACTGTTCAATCAGTTTTAATGGTATGATTTGTTCAGCTCTACTTAGAAGGACATTCTACTGATGTCAATGGAATTTACTCCTAGGTAAGTGAGTATAGGAGTGCAGCCTGAAAAACAAGCTCTGGCTTCATTTCTTGAGGAGGGGCGGGGGGGAGGAAATACCATGTTTAGTATAAGGAAGCAAAATACACTTCTAGTCAAGACAGAAGGTTTTTCACATCTGGACACTATATTTAATTACAGGAAAATAAAAATTTTCCATCTACAGTGTGAAGAAGAAGCTTAGTAGGATGGAGTTGTTGCTGGTGGACAACTCAATGCAGAGACAGTTTTTGGGTGTTTAAACTTTGAGCTGCCTGAGCCATGGGAGTTGAAGGGGCAAATTGATGAGGGGTGATGGAACCTCCGCCGGGCATGGCTTGCCTCTCTAAAGCCATTTTCTTCAAGAGCTTTTGATCTAAAAGAGGGTGCTTCTGCAGCTGGAGCTCAGCTGATAAGAAAAATACTTTGGAAGAACAGTGAAAGGGAGACCATCCATGAAGTCCTTACCTCTTTGCCTGTTTGACATGCCTATTTGACATTTCCCTAGTCCAAGCCATGATCTCCAGTCTTCATTTATTTTTAAAAGGCCCCAAAGAAAGGCTATCCGTGTGAGCAGAGAAAGCATGAGCGGCTTCTCCCTCCTTCCCACTTTTTCCCTAGTCCAAGTCATGAGGCTTCGTACTGTGCAGGAGAGAAACAGTATACAAATCTTACGTTATATTCTTGTGGGAAAGCTGCATAGAGTCATGTTGATTTTTTAAAAAAAATTAGGAAAGGAAAATATGAAGTGAATCCTTTTCTCTCTCCACTGCCCACCAAAACCCCTAGATAATCTATGTTTAAGGGGTGTAACCTCTATTGCTGATTTTTTTAAAAAAAGTCAGGTGTATGATTGATTCATTCATTGATTCATTCATTTATTTTTATTGGTTGGTTATATTTATATGCCACCTTTTTTCTAAGGAAGTCTAGGCAGCATACATAGTTCTTCCCATTTTTATCCTCTCAACAACTTTGTGATCATTTGGGAGTGACTTGGGATCAGGCAAAATGCTTTGGACTCAGATTACCCCAATTCCTAATCCAACCCTCGACCTGCTACACCGCACTGGTCCCCATAGTAGCAGACTGCATATTTGTCTAATCCTTTTTTTATTTTTAAAATTTCCAAATATTTGTCTAATCCTTCATTTGTCTAATCCCCTTTTTAAACTATGTGAGATGACATTTTGCAAAAGTGAATTCCACAGTTTAACTTTACTAATATTATGGAAGGAGGAACAAGCACCCCTGTTTAATTATAAATAAATTTTAAATTATAATTGTTATAAACATCTCTGTCATACTCCCTCCCCTTCACCTTTTATCTCAGTTAGCATACACAAATGTATGCCTTTCCATGGAGAGAAGAAAGACCACCCCTTTTCTTGGTCTCCTTTTCCTGCACCTTTTCCAGATCTATAATATCCTTTTGAGGGTATGATGACCAGCACAGTTCACATGCATGTGTATAAGAGGAACCGTCATATTGACTATCTTGTTTTCATTTCATTTCCTAATGATTCCCAACATGGCATTTACCTTTCTTGCACAGAAGCTACATCACCTTGTTTAAAATGGCCATGCTTTTGCCCTGGTAGTTTTCTTAATAGAACTTTTATTTTATTTTAAATTTAACTATTTATTTATTGCCTGTATAAATATCAATGCAATTTTCCATCAACATTTGTTTGTTCGTTTGTTCGTTCATCCGTCCGTCCATCCCTCTGTCCATTCGTTTTATAGGCTGCCTTTCTCCTAATAAGGGGACCCAAGGCAGCTCACAATATTAAAAAGAATAGAATCAAAAACATAAGTTTAACACTAAAAACAATTAAACTATATATTAATTAAAATCCAATTGAATAATTAAAAGCAGATAAACATTAGAAATTATCTTAACTTTAACAAGGCATTCAAGGACTCAATCATGATTGTTAGAGGCCTGCCTGAAGAGGTGGGTCTTCAGATGTTGGTGAAAGGATGAAAGGGAAGGGGCCATCCTGATCTCCCGAGGGAGAGCCTTCCATAACCTGGGAGCTGCCCCAGAGAAGACCCTCTCTCGTGTCCCCATCAGCTGTGCCTGCGCAATAAGAGGGCCTCCTCTGACGATCTTAAGCACTGAGAAGGCTCCTATGGGAAGATACGGTCCTTCAGATAGCCTGGACCCAAGTTGTATAGGACTTTATAGGTAATGACCAGTACAGTACTTTGAATTGGGCCCAGAAACGGACTGGTAGCCAGTAAAGTTGTTGTTGCTGGGATGTTATGTGCTCCCTATAACGGGTTCCAGTCAGTAGTCGTAGGCTGCTGCATTTTGAACAAAAATGACACATTCCAGGGAACTGGGCTTCATAAAAATAGTGAATTCTAAAAAGTCATGCTTCTCTCCGGCATGCCTCCCGAGGCCTTTCATTCACAAAATTGCTGTGTGTAAACCTGTGGTCGCTGAGAGTCGTGGATAAGCCTATTACAGTAACTCTCTTGCCGCAATGAGCAAGGTGCACTGGCCGATTGGAAAGAACTTGTTTCTTTCTGTTAGTAACCACAGGATTTCTCTGAGGTCTTTTTGTTAATGATTCCTAGAAGAGGAGTAGTGATGGGGTGTGTGTGTGTGTGTGTGTGTGTGTGTGTGTGTCTTTAGGGACAGAACCACCCTTTCCCCTCGGTTTGCCACACATCTGATGAGGAAAGTGTTTTTCACTTTTTGTCCATCGACAGGTTCTCCAAAGGATTCTTGAGCATCTCACATGGAACCCAAACCCATGCTGCACAGGAGTCTGGGCCATAGATTATGAAGTGTGCACCTGGTTCACACAACAGCTGACCAAAGCTAGGAGGCTGTTTTACCTTGAATCAGACCCTTGGACAGTATACTCCAGCACTGAATGGTATGGCCTCATGTAATTCCTGTGTTTCATGTAGGCATGGAATTTTGGGATTTTTTGGACTACAAATCCAATACTTCAGCATTCTGGGAGTTCCACCAGACAGATCCATATCTGTGTGTGCGTGTGTGCGCGTGCGCATGCATGCATGCACATGTGCATGCTATCAAGTCAATTCTGACTTATGGTGACCCTTTTCAAGGTGTTCCAGGTGGAGAATGCTCAGAAGTGGTTTCTCATTCCCTACTTCTGGGGGCATCCTGGGACTGTGCCGCTTGCCCAAGGCCATGCAGGCTGGCTCTTCTCGAATTCCACTCCCAAGCACTGGCTCTGCAGCCAGATACCTGAACCACTGAGCTATCCAGCCAGCAGATCCACACATACAGATACCTAAATGTGGTTCACAGAGAGAAAAGGCCTAGCTAAGGATGCTTCAATCAAGACCCTAACATGGTCCTGGCTCTGCTCTAACTTCCTATGTAGAAAGGAAGCTGTTCAACTTAGACGTTCTAGAATCATAGGAACCCAAGTTAAAGTATAACTGACAGATGGCTGTCTAACCTTCTCTTGAATGCCTCCAGCGTTGGAGCGATTACCACCTCCCAAGGTCATTTGTTCCATTGTCATACTGCTCTGACAGTTAGAAGAGTTCTTCCTGATATTCATCCGAAATCTGGCTGCCTATAACTTGACCCCAATGTTACATGTCCTGTACTCTGGAATGATTGACAGCAGATCCTGCCCCTCCTCTGTAGGACTATCTTTCAAGTCTTTGAAAAGTGCTATCCTATCTCCCCTCTGTCTTCTTTTCTCAAGGCTAAACATGCCCAGTTCTTTCAGTCTTTCCTCATTGTGCCTGGTTTCTATTCCCCTGACCATCCTTGTTGACCTCCTCTGAATTTGATCCATTTTATCTGCATCTTTCTTAAAATGCATTGTTTAGAACTGTGCATAGTACTCAATATGAGGCCTAACCAGTGCTAAATAGAGGGGAACTAGTATTTCATGGGATCTGGAAATGATCTATTCATCATCATCATCATCATGTGCCATCAAGTCAGTTCTGACTTATGATGACCCTTTTCAAAGTTTTCTAGTTAGAGAGTACTCAGAAGTGGTTTACTGTTCCTTTCTTCTGGGGGAGCCCTGGGACTGTGCAGCTTGCCCAAGGCTACACAGGCTGGCTTGTCTGGGAGTCACAATGGGGAATTGAACTCCCAACCTGTTGCTCTGCAGCTAGATGTCTAACTTAGCCACCATTTGCCTTTTTTGCAGCTGCATCACACTGTCGGTTCATATTCAGCTCGTGATCTTCAACAATTCCAAAAATCTTCTCACATGTAGCATCACTGAGCCAAGTATCCCACATCTCCTAACTGTGCACTTGGCTTCTTTTTCCTAGGTGTAGAACTTGGCACTTATCCTTTTGAAATTTCATTCTCTTGTTCTTGGTCCAGTGCTTGAGCCTATCAAGTTGTATTTGGGTTTTGTTTCTGCTGTCAAAAGAAAAAGAACATGAAGAGGGCTGGAAGGTGTTACTGTTTACTTTCCTCATCAGTAGATTCACCTGTTCATTTGGCACTCTCTACATTTGATCTCCTGGGCCAAAGGTCCAGTTGTTCTGCCCTAGTTATAGCCCTGCCTACCAAGGTATGCCACCTGAGATGATCTCACTCTACCTCATGGAAAGGCCAGTGCTGGCTTCTCCATTACTCCTCTGTGCATTTAATTAAGCTACCACATGTGGAAATAAGAGTGGAGAGAACATGTTTAGAGGATGGGAATGTCAAGAATACTCATTAAAGTCTTCATTCCCATAAATCTAGGTTGTCTCAGCTTGCCCCGACATCTACAAACCCTGTGAGATTTTTCAACTCCAGATAAGTGTGTGAGAAGGAATCCTGTTTTTTCTTGACAAGCTTGTAACATACACAAATTGCCCATGTGAAATCAGTGTCACTTCTTTTTGAGAAGCAAAGTACGGGGGGGGGGGGGAGACAACTCACAGAGTAATGGGTGGTTATGAAAGGCAACCCAAACATGGTCTGCAGTGCTCCTGTCCCTTCACAGCTAATGCCGCACCCACCATTATTTGGTGCAAGTTGTGCAAAAGTGTTACCTCTATTTATTTATTTACTCATGTGTATGCCACCTTTCGCCAGAATTGGGATGCAAGTTAGATTATGGGACAACTTAAAACCATAACAGATTAAAATACGGTAAAATGATCAACAATGAAATAGACTAAAATTATATGTCTTCAGCCATGGTTTCACACACAGGGCAAATAAATATTTTAAAATTTAATCTAAATGATTCAATGCATCAGTGATGGTCTAGCAGAGGCCAAAAACATTTTTACTTGCTGTGCCCCTCCATAGAGGAGCTGGGGAAGCGTTCAACTTTCCAATATCCTGAAGTGGTTCGCTTCATGATACCAGAAATTCAAACTGGAAGGAGCCTTGTTAGCATTGATAGCTGCAAGGCTTAATTTTGGTCCATCCCCAAGCAATTGCGTGAACTGGAAATGAACCAAATGAGAGCAAACCTACCCACACACAAAAAAAATTAGAAATCCCTGACGTAAGCTCAAAAAGGTGTGGGTTAGGGACACTCTGGAACAGATTGGTTTACTGTAGTTATCAGGTTGTCTGATCGCTGGAAAAAAGAGCAAACCAACTCGTACTCACCGTGCACCAGAAAGCAGGATGAATACCTGTCTAAACAAGGCCTTAGTGTATTGATTACACGATGTATGAAAATTCAGTAAAAATAGCCAAGCGCTTGCACTTTCTACCAGTTAGCAGTGCAACATGACATTTTTACAATGTGACAGGATTAGATTTAAGAATTTCAAGTGGCTAGTCCTCAATTCCTATTCTCACCACAATGTATCATTTGCTCCCATTCATTCCTCCTTAGCCATTTCACCCTTTTGATAACCTCCCACCCCACTGTATACTTGAGTATTCTTCCCTGGTTTTTGACTGTGGCCTCCAAGGCATAATAGATCTGGGTTTGCTTATACCATTACAGAAGGCCATGATCAGAAGAGAGCCCTGATAAATTGAACGGGGTGACTCCAAATGAACAGGTATGGGATTGTAGTCTGCATGCTGTTGGAGTTAAAGAGTTTCCCACAAAATGCAAGACTGAAAATGGACTTCCAGTAACATTCAGTTCTCATTTCCTAAATATTTTCCCCTCATTTTTAGGGCTGCTGCTGCAGAGGGTCCTAGCAGCCCAGAGCTAGCCCCTGGGCCTTTCAAAGCTGTCCTCCCACCCTTCTCTTCACCCACTGTTAGGAAACCAGCATGAGAAATAAATGGATTTTCTGTTAAGATAACGAAAGGTTGTATCCTTAAGCCAGTGAGAACTCTGTTGGATTGAGTGCTCACTTAGTGCCTCTAGGAATCACGCAACCCAATCTGCAATGGAAAGATTATGAAAGGAGTGTCCTTGTAAAAAAAAGAAGGCTGGCTGGCTTTTGTAGGATGGACAGGGGAGATAAGGAGTTCGACTGCCTAGTCTCTAGCCACCAATGTTTGTGTCTCTTTCACACCAGGGGATCTTATCCAGCATCCTTCTCTGAAATCCACTGTTTGTTTGCTCTGGGGGCACAGATAGCTGTTGGGTGGGAGGCTTGTGGTATACTCGTTCAAACAGTTCCTCCAACCCTCTGGCTCGTTTGGGTAAACAAAGGGGCCCACGAAGGAAAAATAACCAAACCCAGAATGGACAAGCTGTTCCTTGAAGCACAAGCATCAAAGCCTGGTGGTTGCACGGTGCGATGTGTAATGATTACCTTTGGTTTAGAGAAGCCTTCGCCAACTTGGTGCCCTCCAGGTGTTTTGACTAGAGCTCTCATCAGCACCAACCAGCACCATTAGTGTTTGGGGGTGATGGGTTTTGCAACCCCCCTCCCCCAGCATTCTTTCCTCTTTATGGTGGTGCAAATCCCACTACCGGCTGGCTTTATTAGAAAGGTGACCATGGACAGAAGTCAAATCCTTCATGGGAAGGGTGTGTTTCTTTCACACAGATCCAGAAATGCACAAATACCATCATGGAGCTGGACAAGGATCAGGTTGGAGGGTCATCCAAAGAGCAAAGGACATGTTGTGTGCCCTTGACTGAGCATGACCATCCTCCAATACATATGGTTTACCTGTGCTGGTATTAAGGGACCCCAGTAGGGCTCCCCCATGCCATACCTACCATACATATGACCTTGATGGAAGTATTTCGGGCTGCTGGGGAATATAGAAGAGTCACTGCGTGCCCACTGGGAGTTTGCTGTCCAGACAGACGCAACAAGAAGTCTCAGAAGTCATAAGGCTAGTGCTCCACTTCCTGCCTTGCTACCCACAACACAATGGGCTCAGACTGACAGACCCTATAGCTATCTCCTTGCCTGCTCCTCTCAATCCAGGCTTTTTGGGGTACTAATGTCATGTATGGGTGACAGAAACAACTTTATACGGAGCCCTGCTATGTCCCACCAATTGGGAATGGAAAGAGTGGAAATGGATTTCTAGGCAATCGAAAGCCATCCCACATAACAAAATAAATAAAAAAAAATCAAACAAACTTTCTTTTGCCCTAGTGCCATTTGCCCTGAGATTTATCTCTTTGCCTGGAGACCTGGTGAAGCACAGCTATTCCCTGAGATCCTGGCTAGTATCCTGGGACATGGCAACCCTACACTACATCTTAGCTATGACCATTTAGCCGTCAAGAGTCTCCTTTCTGTTCCCTAAAGAGGATTTGATCTTGATCGGCCTTCTTGAAGTTGACTTCTGTCCTTGTCTGTTCCAATGATGCCAAGTTGGAGGGGGGCGGGGAAATAGGGCACTTTAGTGGGGGGTGTACAACATCCTCCCAGTTCAGTTAACGCTCACGGGAAGTGGTTTGCCAGCCCCTGCATGCAAGCTGATACCCCTTCTCAGAAATGAACATGCAGTTCTCTAAAGATAGGTTGCGCAAATTAAGACCAAAACCCACCAGGGGCCCCCTTGGGAACCTACAGCTGCAATTCCCCAGGAGAGAGAGGTCCAGAAAAATCTATTGAAAAACCAACCCGCCTGAGGCTTGATGCAGCTGCCTGCGGGGACTGAACCAACGTGAAGGCATCTTGTGCAAGACCTTTCAGGTTTCACATCCGCAGCACCCACATTTTGTCAAAAGCTTGGCAGCTGCACACACATCCTTGCGCCCCCCCCCCCAGCCCAGCCCAGCCCTTAACTGTAACTTTAAAGGGTGCCACCTTCTTCCCCCATGTCACAATGGTCTCAGGACATGTGTTGAAAATCTGGAGCAGTGAGAAAGCTTGCCCACCTTTTGTTGGAAGAAACAGAGGCTGGTGAGGAGAAAGCAAACATCGAGGGAGAGCTAGAAGGAAGGATCCAGACAAGTGGTTAAACTGAACATGTCCGGAAGTAGCAGCTCTGATCTTCATGGATATGTGGAGTGTATCAAGAACAGCCAGGTCTCATCATGAAGAGGAAATGGACGGATTCCAGTTGATTGATTTGCTGAATATCATGAAGCAGATTTGCTTAGGCCTATTTGCCATGTTGCTCACAGAGACTTGCTTCGAACCTTGCATGATTTATGGGCTAGAACAGACGGTCCAGAACATGCCATCCTTCACCTGATGAACTCTTCTGATTTTGGAAGCTCAGCATAGTTGGGCCTGGTTCGTATGTTGCAGGCAACTCTGTTGAACCATTTCAAACCAGTGGTTCTAGCTAGACACTAGCTAGGCACTTCGTACTTGTGTCCTGGGGATATGAATACGAACTGCGGCACCTGTGATGCCATGGCAGCCCCATTCCCTCTCATAAAACCAGCCAGGTCCATTCACCGGGCTCCGCAGAGTGCAGCACTCCTCTGTTGTTGTTATCGTGCCAGTCCCGGCAGAGCCCCATTGGTGCTTCCCTGTCTCCCTGTGCAGCTGACCACAGATCAGCTGAGCAGGGAGACTCCCCATCCCACTTCAGCGCTGCAGTAGTCAGTGGCACGGTGCTTGTATTGGTATCCCCAGGACACAAATATGCTTATGTTTAGCTTTAGTTGGAGCAGGACTTTTGTAAAACAAATAGGTCTTAATTGCCCATTCAAGAGCTAGTTGTTCCCAAGGCATTCAAACAGGAGTAACTCAAGAGAATATATTATTGATGAGAAAATCCATTCTCTCCCTCACCTCCCCGTATAGTGACAGATGGCAATTCAGCTCAGTCATTTTGAATACAGGGAAAAGCAAAACTATAGGATTTTCCCATCAAGATCTCTTGACAAGATGGACCAGGTTTCAGTGAAAATACAAAGGAGAAGGGACAGATGACAGAGTGGGGCTGGGAGGCAGGCAGGGATTTAAAACCCATCCCTCTGGATCAGACACTGCTTCTGTTAAGAGACTGGGAAAGGCCCTTTCTTGGACTACGTCTCCCAGCACCCCAAGCCAGCACATTACCCCAAAAAAAGAAAATAAATAAGAAGATCTTTCTAATGCTTTGCCTACTCCTGTCGATTCTCACTAACTCTGGCCGGCTCACGGGTAGACCATGCTAAAGTATCCCCCCTAAATCTTGAAACTGGTGGCCCTAAAATGGAAGCTCACCCAGATGCCCATGAATGGAGTGTGTGTACTGCTGAATCAAGCAGAAAAAGGCAGAACCCCATGTTGGCTTTTAGACTATCCCTCCTAATCTAGCAAGGGGCTGGTCATGCATTCCTGCTCCACCCGGTATTCCCACACTGGAATCATGTTGTATAATTTAGTGAGAGAGCAGCTCTTTCCCCCTCCTATACAACAAAGAGTTGGCCACACAGCAAGAGAGGAAATGAGCAACATCTGGTCAGCTTCCTCTTTCTCTGGTAAGCATTGCCAATGAACAGCTGTGTCTGGCATTCCAGCCAGCAAAGGAATCCATCATGCTTTATCTCTCCCCCCCCCCCCCCAAGTCCACTTACCACACCCCTTGGTGCTGGCATCTGGGCCTAGGCCAAACAGGTAATTGGAGCTCTTTCCTTTCCTCCCGGGGACACTGGGAAGGTGACACACACACACTTCGTTGCTAATTTCAATTTCTTCCCGAGGAAGCCTGAAGTGTATTGGACTTTCTTCCCCCTGCTCCCATTTTCAAAATTATAATCAAAACTTTGGCATTCTTGAATTCATTCTTTTTTTTCTTTTTCGTTTTCCCTTTTCTTTTTCTTCATAGCTCAGAGCTACAGGAACCGTAAGCGTAGATGTCTGAACGTAAAAAACCACGCGTTGACGTTCTTGTTTTTCTTCCCAAACCTAGTCATTTTCTAACCAGGAGGTGGTAAAATTCACATGGGCATGAAATAGAGTTTTCTTATGGCCCTGGATCAACTTAGAGCCCAAAACACTTGAGACAAGCCTCTTTGCAATTTGGAGGGGATAAAATGTTGTTTCTCCAGCACTGTATTTTTTCACAGCTGCTGTGTTTGCGTGATCCGGATAATCATAAACAAAAACAAGGTAATTTGAAACACAAAACTGTGAAAGACATTAGAAGATGATCACACATCCCTTGCTCCTTAAGTAAGTTCTGCTTCTCCATGCAGAGCTCCTGATCTTATTTGTGATGACCCTTAGAGTATGGAGCAAATTCAATATAAATTGCTTGAGGCTGCAATAAAAGGAGGTGTCCAATTGCTTTGAGTTGCAGGCTGATCAATTTTTAGCAGGCAATGAGGATTGTAGCTTTCCCTATTTATTTCATGTGTAAGAGCTGACCTTGAAAGCACATCTTTTTTGAAGCATCCCAACCTCTGGAGAACAATAGGGTGTCTGAGCCACAGAAATGCATTTACAAGCTCTGTGCAAAAAGTACAATGTGAATGGGGGGGGGAGCAGGAAATGCATGAATAGAAGAAAGTGGAGAACCATTTGTAAATAAAGAACTATACAACTTGTGAATATCAAAAGACATAGATTCTTAGAGGTTTCTAAACAAATTATTTTTATTTTCCTCCTACCCACCCCCCAACCCCCAATCAGCAAATGTTCCAGAGAAAATGACCCTATGGTGACATTGCCTTATACCATCTAATGAATTAAACATACGCATGGAGGTTTGGGTGGATTTTATTCCACGGCTTCATGTGGGTTCATTAAATGGGAGACCGAATGTATCTGGTTTGTGAATTGTCTGAAGAAAGCAAATCATCATTGTTGTAATAAAATATTCTGACCTACCGACGCAAATGCTGATTTAAATAGACACAGACAGAACTGATGGAAATTTGGTTCATTTTTAAAAGATGTCATTGTGACCATATTTTCTGGATCATGTGAGAGGTAAAAAATTAAATCACGGATGAAGATTATGGTGCTTCGAATTCTCCCCAAGAGACCCACCGTGGGTTTCACCCATTTGGGATAACGAGCAAGGAATTGATTCGGAATGCTGTGGGTTTGCATCAGAAACCCATTCGTGCATTTTCTCGTCTGTTTCAGACTCATGCGGGAACCGTGGATTTTCAGGGCTAAAGAATGCTGAAATACTGAAACAGAATTGTGTTTGGGTCATTTAGGCTGGAAACACATCATTTGTGGCAACAGCAGCTCATATTTTAAGCAGGGTGTGTGTTTCGCCCCAACGTTTAGAGGTGGGGTACATATTTTTTTTTGTTCCAGGCATGCACCAGCTATAATTTGCAGGATGGTATAAGGTCTGGCTGGATAGCTCAGTGGTTTGGGTATCTGGTTGCAGAGCCAGAGGTTGGGAGTTCAACTCCTCATTGGGGCCTCCTGCAAGTAGAGCCAGCCTGTAGGGCCTTGGGCCAGCTGCACAGTCTCAGGATGCCCCCAGAAGAAGGGAATGACAAGCCACTTGTGTGTGTTCTCTCCCTGGAAAACCTTGAAAAGGGGTTGCCATAAGTCAGAACTGGTTTGACAGTACATGATTATTATTAAGTCTGTTGCCCAAATGATGCTCAAAACTTCCCACCTGAAATAGTTTTCATACTTTGTTTCATGATAGATCTACCCCCTCTGGGAAATGTACTGGAGGCAGGTGGTACTGTATTTGGCAGCTTCTTTTTTACTCTCTTTTTTTTTTAGTCCAGTGACAACTGCTGGACTCAACAAAGACAAATACACAAACACACACACACACACAACCAAAAACAATCACATTTTTTTTTCCAACTTGAGGCTAACAAATCCAGTGTGAGATTTCATGGATTAGAATCTACTTCTTCAAACCCATGACACACCATATTCATGTTGTGGCTATCCATGATGTTGCATCCTATGTATCTAAAAGCTTACACTGAAATACATCCATTAGTCTGAACAGTGTCACAATACTACTGGTTTCTGTTTTGGTTTTCTATTTCCTGTTGTTGAACTAGCCAGACTAAGGCTATAAACCTATGTTCATTTATTTGGGATTTAAAAATTTTTATTGAAATCAATGGAATTGACATTTGACGACTCAACGATAAATGGAGGCACATATAGGATTGCACTGTAACATGGTTAGCTCTGTGAAAAAAAATTGGGTTGTGCATTTCTATTCATTCCGAAACAAGCTGCAGAAAACCTTCTGTGTGCCTCCATCCTGTCCACTGGTATAGAAGTGTTAAGCCAAAGCAAGAGAGAAAGGGTTTTTGTCCACCATTTGAAAGGAAAAGAAAGGGAATGAAAATGGAAAGATGTAAAAACATTTGTTTGTCTGGTAGGACATGAATGAGACTTATCTGTCTTTTGCCTCATACAGCTGGGGAGCTATGAATTTGATACAGCAAACCGTAACACCAGGGGCCATCCTGCATCTCCATTTTTGGTCTTAGGGCTGTGGAAGGTTGTGTAAACCTAGCGGGAAACATACGGCTTACAGCTCATAGATGTATTTGTGTCTGATAGGTTGAGTTCCTGTGCCTCCAGTATCTCTGTTTCATTGTGGCATTCTGCATTCCACGAATGCTTCACATGGAACCAAAGGAAACAGCCTCCCGCTTCCTAAGTAAAAGAGCTAAAGACAAGATGCAGATGCCACTTCCTATAAACCCCACCCTGCAAGGGGGAAAAAACACGAGAAAGGCACTCCCTTTCCACTGTTGAAAGCAATGGTTCCCAGCCTTGTGTCCTCAGATGTTCATGGACTACAACTCCCAGAAATCCTGGCCAGCACAGCTCATGGTGAAGGCTTCTGGGAGTTTTAGTCCAAGAACATCTGGGCACTCAAGGTTGGGAACCAGTGTTTAGAGGATAACATGCACACTAGGAGAATAAGGATGATGGGAAAGGAAGGTTTTAATAAAAATGCTCAAAATTTTACAAAATTTAATGCAATAGAGTTTGAGACTCGGTGGTGTGGGGTGGAATGTGAGAGAAAACAAAACTGACTGGTACACCAATCCTGGAAGAGGTGTTTGCATGCTGAACTCTTAAAAGGCTGGCTTGGAAACAGGGATAAGGCTTGGGACTCCCAATTCCATTCAGAAGCCATCGTGGAGCTTCAGAGTGTGTCCTGAATCAATCTGGAGTTGAACCCCAGATTCAAATTATTTCTCAATCGGCGGAATCAATGCAGTGGAAAACCAAAATGGCCGGTGTTCCATGAATCTGGGGAAATTAGAATCCTAAAGAAGGGACGACAACCGGGCAAATTTCAGATGGCTGGCTTCAGAGGTTTGTAATATGGATCTTTAACATTTATATTATTGATTGATTTATTTTGTATTGGTTGTAAGCCGCTTTTCTCCCAGTGGAGGGAAATTTAGTTTGGGAATTGTCCAAGTCCAGTGTACAGCCCAACTTTGAACCCGTCTTTTTTTGAGGAAGGCTCTGCGCCTTTGTAACCTACATGGTCCCTGCAGATACAATGCCATTCTCTCCATGCTGAGGCTAGCTTTGCCTGTTGAATGTAGCCAGGGCAGATGGCTGTGAATTGTGTTCCATTCAGTTTTAATAAGAACTTGACCCAACTGTACAAAGTTCTTAATTACATGGGACAGAAAGAACTTGCAATTTAACGACGACAACAAAAATGCAGTGCATGAGAAAGCAAAAGTGATATATTTTTCCATCCCAAATTAAATAGCATTTGAGAACTTTCACTGCCTTTCCCATATTCTGGCCATGCTGGTTGTTTAATTCTGGATGCATAAGTCCCCCTGCCCCTCCATTAACTTTCACTAGTGAGGCCAGTCCATGTTCTCTACAGTAGCTTCCACTGTAGAAGGCAACGCTGGATCTCAGGCATAAATGCAGGCTCTCCACTGATAAAATGGTGACAATCATATTGTCCTATTTCAAAGGGGTTTTGTAACAGTTGCTGGCAACCCTGGGACTAAACACGTTTGATCACTGGAAATTGTAATTTTTATGTTAAGGGCCAAGCTCTTTGTTTTAGATAACATCATTAGAGCTTGAGAAATCAGACTTCCAAATAAGGTCCATGTTTACATAACACAGACCCAACAAAACAAGCTGGAACAATCAGACTGTTGCATCATTTAAGGAATTCCCTCTTTCCAACAATGTGCATGATGAACAATTTTTATACATTGCAAGCATCAAAACCCAACCTTCTGAAAGTCATGGCAGATCAGGAGCAGAGCTTGGGAAAAGTTATGCTTTGGGACTACAACTCCCAGTGTGGACCCTGGCCGTGCTCATTAGGGGATTCTGGGAGCAGTAGCCCAAAAGAATCACTTTTCCAAGATCTTATCTTAGTACGCATGGACCAAATTTTGTAGGAAGTGGGTCACTAACAAACCACACTGCTTAACAGAAATGGACATAGAACCTGGAAAGTGAAACAAATCAGTTATCATGGCGCCTTTCGTTATTAGGCTGATGCTGAGGACTGCTACAACTCTCAGTATGGACGTGCCAGTTTCCCAGGATTGGGTAACCACTGTTCACTGGTACAACCACAGGGTGCTACAGCACTTTCTGTTCCTCCACGGCTTAAGAGATCTGCTAAGCACACACCAGCAGTTATGCAAGAGGAAGCTCCCTGTTTCCGTCAATTTCCACACTAGGGCATTATATAATGAACTTATTGTTGTGGAAGTGACCAACGACTAAGCCACAGAAGGATGCAACATTGACAAGTGAATTTATGTTTCTCTTTTACACATGTCTTGCTACATGGGCTTCCGTTCCAATAATATGTGCTTGCTGAAATATCCAGCCAGCCAGCCCCTCCTGATAGAGAGGGCAAGATGAACTCCATCAAAAAAATGCAGATGTTCTCCAAAAGAAGCAGGCAATTCAGATGACTCTCCATTAAATTTACAAGGCAAGAGTGCAACCCTGTGTATAGTTACTTAAAACTAAGTTGTGTTGAACTCATGTTTTCAGTCGGCTAAAATGCAGCCCTTGGCATTTGATTAAAAATGAGAACAAATTTGGAAAGAAATGTTACAATTTAAATCAGTAGAGCATGAGGTTGGAGCTCCATCAAAGAAAATGGAAAAATTCTCTGGTCTCTGTACCTTAATTTCCCTTTTTCTCTGACTCCCTCTAGGCTCATCTCTCAGAAAGAAAAGTAACACTTGTAAATCTCAATATGATGCATATGCTTTGGATTCAGGGTATTCGTCCCTTTCCCAATCAATCCGAAGTGAGGAAACCCAAAGCAGTGCTCAATTTAAATCAGGGCTCTCCAAAGCACCAAATTTTGCTCCAGCATTTCGGAAGTTAAAAATCCAGAGCAGAAACTCAAAAGGATCCAAGGATAACTGATAACTGATAGGGTCCAGGGATAACTGATAACAGTGTTCAGCTAATTCAGAAGGTATTCATGGAAAGGTGGGAACTGTACTAGAAGTAAATTACATAGTTGCTGGGGAAGGAAGGAAGGAAGGAAGGAAGGAAGGAAGGAAGGAAGGAAGGAAGGAAGGAAGGAAGGAAGGATTGACAATATGTACAAGCACTTTAAAATATCTGGATTCAAAGCAAACTGGGCAGGCCACAAATTGGCTTTAAGCAAATCAATTGTGATTTATAAGACAAATAATTCGGACCTAATCAAACCGGATGGTTATTCACACACCTCTCATGCACCTTCTCGAAGAAGGAGAAATTGTTGGATGCATTTCTGTGATTACAACATCAGACTTGCTCTGAACAGACAGGTCTTGGCAATGGGATCTCCTACCGCTTTTCATCGCCAGTTTGAATCCTGCTAATTGTTTTGTCTGTCTTTTAAGGGTCAATGCCCTTCAGTCTTCCTGTTTTTGTGACTAGGTTTTGTTTTATCAGCATGTTACTGTTTTAATATTTTCTTTTTATATAAACCATATTTGGAATTTTTGTTGCAGGCGACTGTTTTTAACTCTTAAAATAGTCCTTTTTGTTTGTGCCTTTTAGGTTTGACTCATTCCTTTATTTAAGCCAGTGTCCTCTTCACGTCTGTTGCTTGCGATGGTGCATTGCACAAGCAGTTATGATCTTAGGCTGTATTTTTACACACATCTACCTGAGAGTAAGGGTACAGTCACATGAACCAAATGAACCTCAGTTATATTGATTCTGCCGTTATTGAAATCATTTTACAATTTTCCATTCACAAGATGCATAGGTAACATCAATTCATTTGGCCAACCGATGGGTTTTTTTCCCCACGTAACCAACATGGTCTTTTTAAACGATCCAATCCCTGTATTGCTTCAATCCTTATCATTTTGGTGCATCTGAGCATGGCTGTCAATTGTTTCCTTTGCAAACAGTTTGGGTTTTTGGGCACCATGGCCACTGTATGGTCACTGCCGTTGTATGTTCTTTTTTTCTTTTCTTTTTTGAAATTTTTAAAACAATGCTTAGCGATAAATTGCTTACTTTTTTTTGTATATTTTTTTCTCCACAACAGTTTACCAACAGTGATAACTTAGCCAGTGTCTTCCCTATTGTACCTGTTGTCCCCACTTTTGTGTGGCTTATAATTAATTTCCCCCTCCCAGCTTTTCAACAAAAATTCAATACTGCCCTAAATTTATCTAATGACATATCCCGCCAGGTGGTGCATTGACTAACAGTTGGAAGTGACAGGAAAATGGCATATATATGCTGCTTTACCTATGTCACTTACATTTTTTTAAAAAGAAAATTTTAGTGTAGCAGGGATTCAAAAACTGGATGGAAAATCAATAGATTTATATGAAATTGCACATGTCAACTACAGAACCAATACAAATAGCAAGAGATGTACTGATTGAACTGACAGCCATGTGAACAGGCCCAGCAGTATTTATATCACATGACTATACATAGAAATATGTATAGCAATATGAAAAAGGGAAGAAAAAGAAATTATTCAAATGGTCTGTGTGATTAGGCCCTAAATAGCATTCACTTCAATTCAGGCCCCTTCTAAGTGAGAAGTAGCAAACTTTTAAAATTTGTTCATCAAGTTACTTATTTCCACAACTGCAAATATATTTTGGGCTGCATTCACACCAGACTGCGAAAGCAAGAAAATTCATAAGGAAGGAAGAGGAAAAGGAAAAGGAAAAGCTGTATAGCAGCGACTATATTATCTGCTTCAGATCCTGAAGCTGAGGAGATCCTGAAGCTGAGGCTCCAATACTTTGGCCATCTCATGAGAAGAGAAGACTCCCTGGAAAAGACCCTAATGTTGGGAAAGTATGAAGGCAAGAGGAGAAGCGGATGACAGAGGACGAGATGGATGGACAGTGTCACCGAAGCTACCAACATGAATTTGACCCAACTCCGGGAGGCAGTGGAAGACAGGAGGGCCTGGCGTGCTCTGGTCCATGGGGTCACGAAGAGTCGGACACGACTTAACGACTAAACAACAACAATATTATCTGCTAACTCTGCCCTCATTCAGTCTTTCCTGAGCTTAGCTTTAACCCTTCATAGAAGCTAATGAAGAAGCAGAGTTTCCCAGGCACAAGCTATCCTTGTGGCAAAGTATTTGAGAGAAGTTTGCTTCTGAATAGGTAATGAAGAGCTTTACCAAAGATCTGCTTCTGGTGGAGATACAATCTGCTAAAACTTATTCGTTATAAACAAGGGCTTGCAATACACCACCAGGAGGTAGAGGCCAGAATTATATAAATGAAACTAAAAGCTGGACTGTGCTTAATTCTTAGTCTTGTATTTGTCTTGCATTTATGCCATCACGGATGGCATAAATACTAACTTCCATGATTTATGCCATCATGGAAGTTAGTAGTGACTACAATATTCTTAAAACTGCAGGGTTGTTTTGTTTTGTTGTACGTAATGTGAGTTTCCAGGGTTCATTGTTATGAACATAAACCTCAAAGGCTACACTGCAGTACAGAGTTGGGGGACCTCAACCCACCAACTTCAGCAGACTTAAGCATCCTTTCGTCTGTGTTAAATTATAACTCTATTCAGCACTGGTTAGGCCTCATCTAAAATACTGTATCCAGTTTGGGACACTGATCTTTAAGAAGGATACGAAGAAAATGGAGCAAGTTCAAAGGAGGGCAAAAAGGATGATTGGGGGACTGGAAACCTTGCCCTGTGAGGAAAGACTGAAAGAACTGGGAATGTTTAGCCTTGAGAAAAGAAGGCTGAGGGGAGATAGGATAGCACTTTTCAAATACTTGAAAGGTACTAATAGAGGAGGAGCAGGATCTGTTCTTGATTATAGCAGAGTGCAGGACATGTAATAATGTGCTCAAGTTAGAGGAAGCCAGATTTCGGCTGAATACCAGGAAAAATGTCTTAACTGTTAGAGCAGTACAACAATGGAACTAATTACCTCAGGAAGTGGTGAGCACTCCAACACTGGAAGCACTCAAGAAAAAATTAGACAATCATCTGTCAGATCTGCTTTGATTTGGATTCCTACCCTGAGCAGGGGTGTTGGAACTTAGAGCTCTCTTCCAACTCAATTATTCTATGATTCTGTAATTCTAAAGTATTTTCTGTATTCTTTTTGCTCCCCTTTGCTTCTCAGAACTGGAATAAATGATCAAATGTACAATATATCCTCTGTGTGTGTGTATGTGTATATATATATATACACACACATACAGAGCTTTAAAACTGACATTTCCCAAACCCTATTCCCAGATGGCTGATATTCATCCTGAATATCAAGATTATATATATAATCTTGTTTATTATCTTGATTATATAATTATATATATAATCTTGATATTCAGGATGAATATCAGCCATCTGGGAATAGGGTTTGGGAAATGTCAGTTTTAAAGCTCTGAGTTTAAATCTCTATGTATTCAGCAATATTTGTTGTTTAGTCGTTAAGTCGTGTCCGACTCTTCGTGACCCCATGGACCAGCCATTCTGAACTAAGACAGCCACATTTTTCACCCATCTTTTCTCGAGAGGCGCCTCTTCCTTAATGTGGCCTGTTGGATTTGGCTGGTGCAAATGAAGGGGGAATTTTTTTTCCCCTCCTTTCCTCCCATTTCTTTACCCATATTTGCAAATTTTATTTTATTTTTTTACCTTTGGGAGAGACCGAAATTGAACTTTAAAAAAACTATGTGCAGGAGAAAGCGAAACATGCTAGAGGTCTCACTCCAAATCCCAGGTTTCCTTGGAAAAGCAAAAGGAGGAGACACGGCAGCCTTCCCTCCTTTTCCCTGCCTGCTTCTTGCCCTCCACTGGGCCCCATCAAGCCTCAACAGCTGCTGTGCTAAAAGGCTGGAGCTGCTCCCAGCCTGCGGTTTCTTCTGTGATAGAGGAGAGGATGAGATCAGCTGAGCCCTTCCAGGCCTCCACCATCCCAGGCCCACCCCTCCAATTTGCTGGCTTCTGCTGCCACCTAGTGCTTCTCCTGCTTTGTCACTTTGGGCACGCAGTCCATAAGGAGCAAGAGCCGTGGCAAACCCCTTACATGGACAAAAGATGAATTCTGGGGAAGAAATGTTTGGACAACTGATGCTTAAACAATGGAGATTCCCCCCCCCCCCCCGCTGCTGAAATCTTGGTATGAATACGTCTGGCTACATATGCAGAGCTTTGGAAGTTACTTTTAAAAAGTTACTTGTGAAGTAGCTTTCAGATTAATTAGTTACTCTGCCAGTTCAAGTAACTAGTTACCCCAATCCAAAAGTAGTTAGTTGTCATTTACTGCTGCAGTTTTTGATCCCTGGGAGACCCATTTGAACTAAGGACTTTACATGAATGTTGGATTGTTGTTGTTTAGTCGTTTAGTCGTGTCCGACTCTTCGTGACCCCATGGACCAGATGTTGGATTACCATTCAGCAATTACTTGGATGGGTCTAATTCAAGTTGGAACAAGTCATTAGCTGTAAGAGTAATTTAAAAGTTACTTTTTTCCTGTTTCTCAAAAGCAAATAAATATTTGGTTATAGTCAGTTAAAAGAACAGCTGAGTGCTACAAGCTTTTGGCCTGGAGGAAACTAGGAAACTTGTAGTCCCAATGAGGTGGGGGATATAACCATTTGGAGGGAAAGTCTTCCCTTGTTCACACTGGGGAGTACCTATGCATGAAACATACTCTGTTCCCGCTTACTTTGTTGTCACCCTGGCATCCACAGTGGGGCACAAAACAGAACCATGAGGAATACTACAAGCCAGCCCATGAACCATGCAATCGTTCTCTTTCACCATTTAGAGAGGCCATACTCCCGCAACTATAAAAGTAACTGAAACGTTAGTTATTGCATAAAAGAAACAAAACTATATTTTATTACCTACAATCATAATGTAACTTAGATGAGCTGAGGGCCAAGCCTATCAGTAGCCAAATTTCAAGGAAGGGGGAAAAAATGATGAGGGCCAACCCTACTATGACCATCAGAATCAACAGTCATTTAGGGTCAAGAATGGGTTCTTCTGGATTTTCAGTCTCAAGTACCCGTATAATTTGTTCAGCCTTGGATAACATGGACCTTGTCTAAGTGCAGGGAAGAGATGTTTCTATTTTCATCTTCAGCAGCAAAATGTCTCGGGCCAGCTCTGAGCAGAGTTTGGAGAAGTTACTTTTTTTGGACTGTTTTGCCAAGCCAGGAATGGGAGATCCAGGGAGCTGTGGTTCAAAAAAAGAAAAGAAAAAAGCTTTCCCCATCTTAGGAAGATTTGTATTGTCATTCTTCTTCTCCGTCTTCGTGTTCACCCAACTCCATTTTCATCCCTCCGGTGAGGTCATGTGAATTCACCCTCAGCAGCGTAGACTTTGAACGCCACTTCATGCAAAAACCTCTTTCAGCAAGCTGATCGAATAACGGGAAGGCAGAATTAGTTACACAGTGGAGACAACCAGGAGGTCTCAGCTTATAAATGTCGGTCCCAGCAGATTTGGGATTCTGGGCTTTCACAACCAGAATGACTGTGGAAAATCAAAAATGAAGCGAGAGGAAGCTCAAGTGTCCCCGAAGGAAGAAATCAGACTGTTTTCTTGCCTGTGACACCTGGCAGCCTCAGTGCATAAGGCAGCATGTTAACTGAAATAAAGAGCAAAGTGGTCAAAGCTAGGGCTGTGCACCAGAGCTGGACAAATCCCTAATTCTGAATCAAATCAGCCCAATATCAGCCCAATATGTTTGAGACCCAGATTGAAACAGAGCAGCCAGATTCATTTCTGCAGCAGAGCGAAGTGAGTTTACAGATCGGTTTGGATCCGTGGGGGGGGGGGGGGAGCACAAACTGATGAAGAAGATGGGACACAAATTTCTTTAGTTGATTTAATTTTTGTGTTGTTGTTTTTTTTTAAGGGGGAGGGTTAAGCAAACTTTAATATAGCCTAGCATGCAAGCCCCTGAAGCTAGCTGCCTGACATTTACTCCCCTTCTATTTTTTTTCAAGACAGAATGATTTGAACGGGCTTTTCCCCATGGGGTTAGCTTCCTGCAAGCAGAGCCAGCCTGTGTGGCCTTGGGCAAGCTGCACAGTCCCAGAATACCTCCAGAAGAAGGGAATGGTAAACCACTTCTGAATATTCTTTATCTGGAAAACTTTGGGAAAAGGTCATCGTAGGTCAGAATGGACTTGATGGCACGTGATTATTATTATGAGTTGTGATACATTCTTGTAAAGACGGGGGCGTGTCTGTAGATGGTGCTTCAATGATGTAGGGAGTTGGGTATGATGTTCAGGACTAGGAGACTGGGGAAACACATCCCTGCATTCTTTCCTCTCCTCCAATCATCTTCCAAATTTTATTTTATTTTTATTTCTTACCTATATGAGATTAGCTAGATCACCTTATCACCTCATTGCTGGATCCTCATTATTAATTCCCTGTATTTACACCACCCAAAAGGATTGGAAGATACTGAATCAGAGGAAGAAAGGGTCAGAAGGTCAGGACCAGAGGAGGAAGGAAAGAAGGTGGGATGAACAGGGAACTCCCAAATCCATCCACAGCCTCTGTGTGAGCACGGAGTGCTGTTTCGAGCATAATACAGGGTGCAAATCAAATTGCAGCAAAGCTGAATCATTCCAATTCTGCTTTCTAGTGCATTTGCACCCTTAGTGTTCTGTAGGGTGAGCGAAGGGCTGCTTATCACACTAGTCAACCAGCCGCACTGATATCGGAGAGAAATGACTTCTTTCTCTGAATACTCTCCTACAATCTGCCTGTTAGGGCCACACCTTCCTCCTCGGTGTCAATTCTGTGAATTAACTCCCTTCGTCCCTTTATCTCCATCAGCCCAGAGGCTTCCTGGGTTGTGTGTGGGGGACCAAGCTGACAAGGACAGAAGCTGGAGGGGGTGGGTGGGTTCCACTTGTTACTGGTCCTGGGTAAGGGATTGGAACATGGGGAGACCTAGCTCTGGCTAATCTTTCATGGAGTCTCTGTCAAGAGCAGCCAGGCAAATAAACCTACCAAGCTGTCCTCACCAGGGTCAACCTACTGGGCCATCTTGGTTGCTTTTGTCTCCAATGGCTGGTGACAGGGCGGATGGGAGGTTCCTTGAAGCAAAAGGCACAGAAGAAGATCAGAGTGGTAGTTGGCTGTTTCTCAGCACCAGTGTTTGGACTTGCCAAGTCTTAGGATGCTGGCTGAAGTCTGAGGGGGTGGCTAGGCTTCCCAGGATTCCAGATGGGGAGAGGAATGGATGAGGCAGCATCCATGATGGGCATGTATAATCTCCAGGCTTAAAAGGAAGGTACCTCCAAAGGCCAGATGCAGGGGAGGGGTATCAGGAGACAGGTCTCTAGTTGTCTCGTGTGCTCCCAGAGGCAACTGGTGGGGCCCCTGTGAGATATAGGAAGGTGGACTAGATGGGCCCTTGGCCTGATCCAGCAGGGCTCTTCTTATGTTCTTATGGAGAGAAAGTTTTATATTTATTTGTGAGCTGACTGAACGTAGTGATGGGCAACTTCAGGAGATCCAGGGATCAGATTTCTGCCCTTGGGGACCTACCAGGGGTTGTGCAGGGCACTAAACTTGCAAAAAAGAAAAAAAATATGCAACTGCCTAGGGTCCCCTTATTGGGAGCAATAAAACAAATGAAACAAATAAATATCTGCAAGTTCACCTTTAGTTGTGAAAAATCATTGTTTCAGGGGTATTAAACAGTGCACGAGGGGACTATAACATATTTAAAAGATGTTGCCTTTTTTATCTGTATTTTTATATTTATGTGGGTTTTTTGTTTGTTTTGGTTTTTTTGGTAAAAAAAATAATCCAGCAGGCAGTGGATGAGGTTAAAGGATGATGCAAAGCAACAGCTTGGGCTGGGTGGGCAGGGAGCTGTTTCCCCCCTGCTTTACTTTAAAGTTTGGGCACACGTTTTCTCTCCTTTTCCAGCTGGTACCTGGGCTCAGGGCTCAGCCTGAAGGTGTGGAGAAGAAGCATGATGTCGCATAAGGCTTCTTGTTGTGCAACTGCTGGCCATGATGGAACACAGCCTGGGGGTAGCAGGGAGGGAAAACTGAGGCTGCACGAGATCTAAGCTCATGGAGGGAAGCAATCTGGGTATCTGATCACATTTTGCTACCAGCCTGGCCCACTTTGGTCTCTCTTTTATAACTGGATCTATTCCTCTAGGTGCTTTTGAATTGTGGTGCTGGAGGAGACTCTTGAGAGTCCCCTGGACTGCAAAGAGAACAAACCTATCCATTTTGAAGGAAATCAACCCTGAGTGCTCACTGGAAGGACAGATCCTGAAGCTGAGGCTCCAGTACTTTGGCCATCTCATGAGAAGAGAAGACTCCCTGGAAAAGACCCTGATGTTGGGAAAGTGTGAGGGCAAGAGGAGAAGGGGACGACAGAGGATGAGATGGATGGACAGTGTCACCGAAGCGACCAACATGAATTTGACCAAACTCCGGGAGGCAGTGGAAGACAGGGGGGCCTGGCGTGCTCTGGCCCATGGGGTCACGAAGAGCCGGACACGACTTAACGACTAAACAACAACAAAAATTCCTCTAGGGGTTTATATCCACCCTACGGCCACTTCTACAAATGGCCCGGAAGCAGTTCTAGACGTCCTCCTAGCTCTTCCTTCGGTGACTTCCCAAGCCCTTCCCTGCCACCATGTTTCTTAGGTTTTGGACCTGAAATCTCAGGAAATGGTGTACTGCTGGCCTGATAGCCCTATTGGGAGAAGGCCATCATCATCCTTTAACCTCATCCATGGAGGGCTGGCGGATGTACGAGGTACCATGAAGGCCATGAAGAACACCTTTCTCATGCTTTGCAGGAGTGACACTCAGCTGTTTGTTAGTGCTTTTGGAGATTATGGTTGCCTGCCCTGCCAGGGCCCAAAGCAGTACAGTGGGGTCCTGTCTGGGTCCGGGTTAAAGATAAGAACCCTACAAAGGGAGAAGAGAGTCTTGAAAACAGCCCATGCAAATCAGCTGAATGGCAGTCTCAGTAGACACACCGGTCAGGTGCTCAAAGTCTTCAGTGTTATAGTGACCTATCCATTCTTAATCATGGTCATCATCGTCTTAGAACTGCAGAGCTGAAAGGGACCCTGTGGAACATCAAGTCCAGCCCCTCTTAAGGAGGCACCGAAGGGGAATTGAACTCCCAGCCTCTGGCTCTGCAGCCAGATGCCTAAACCACTGAGCTATCCAGCTGTTCTTGTGACATGACAATAATTATTTCTGAGTTTGCACTTCTGCATATTAATTGGTACTATGGTTTATGAATCCTTTCCCTAGAAGCGGTCTATCTGAGGTTTGATTTACAATATATATGTAATTTTAATTTTTAGGGTGCTAAATTCAAAACATGTAATTTTCTTCAGACATTTTAATTTGTGTCATCTCTCAGTCTGCCATTGAATCCGGGTGGATGGGGGAATGATGTCTTTTTGTTACGGTGGTTAGATACAAGTTGTGTTTCACTTCACAGCTTAAAAAAAATAATTTGGTGTTCTTTATACTCCTAGAATCTCACGGCAAGAAGGGTGGCATGGAAATGGAAGACAATAAATCAGCACATGCATGTTATGCAAACCAATGCTTTTCTTTAAGGGAGATGGATTTCATATTTTGAAGTGGCTGTGTGGAATTGCCGTTCCTTGTTTCTTTGCTGTGTTGTGTTGTACTGCAAATAAATGTTTAAATAAATAATGTGAAAGATTTATGCAATCTGAAGTGAAACCAGGGTAAATAAAACAAACAATGCTTTTTAAGGAGCTATGGAAAATTCTCTTTGGTTAAATTGGTCAAAGGTAAGGGATGATGGAGGGACGTGGTGGCGCTGCGGGTTAAACCGCTGAAGCCTCTGTGCTGCAAGGTCAGAAGACCTGCAGTCGTAAGATCGAATCCACGCGACGGAGTGAGCCCCCGTCGCTTGTCCCAGCTCCTGCCAACCTAGCAGTTCGAAAGCATGCAAAATGCAAAAATGCGAGTAGATAAATAGGTACCGCCTCGGTGGGAAGGTAAAACGGCGTTCCGTGTCTAGTCACGCTGGCCACGTGACCACAGAGGATTGTCTTCGGACAAACGCTAGCTCTATGGGTTGGAAACGGAGATGAGCACCGCCGCCTAGAGTCGGACACGACTGGACAAATTGTCAAGGGGAACCTTTACCTTTACCTTTTTAAGGGATGATGGGGACTTGTTGTCCAGTAAGATGTTGTCTCCCTTCTCCAGTTCAGGAGATTTGCTGGATCCACCCTAGGTTCTTAACCTGTGGTCTGTGGACCCCCAGGGGGGCCATGATGTCCTCAAAGGGGGTCTGCAAAGGCTTAAAAAAAGGTTGCGATCTTTTGCAGTTAAAATAGAATTAATTAATTAAAGTAAGAAAGAAAAGGAAACGTAGAAAAAAATCTTAATTTTCCTTGCTTGTTTGTGTAAAACTTGGCTTTTCTAACCTACCGCCTCCAATAAAAATAAACAAAAGTAAAAATTAATTATGAAAATTTTTTTATACACAGAAGGCTGAAGCTTGTGTACTGGCTGTAGTTCTCCAGCAGGGCTCACAGGGATTTGCACTTAGTTTGGTATTTCTGCCTATGGTGAGAACATGCAAGTGAATGATGCTGAGTGGCTAAGAGACAGCATGGGACATTTCTTGCTACTGCGCAGTCAGAAGCGGGAGAGAAAAGAGAGTCGGAGTCAGTCAGTGTCAGTGTGATATTATTATTATTTAAAATTTGTATGAGATCATTCCAATAAAAATATTATACTAGGAGTATGTGCATTAACAGACTAACTTATTTCTCCCTTATCTCCAATCTGAAGACCCTTCATGAGAAACTTTAAATAAATATTTGTTGTACTTTAGGGTTTTTAAAACTTGAGTTAAGTCTTGGTGGTCTGCAGCAACAAAAGATATTTAAAAGGAGTTTGTGGTAAAGAAAAGGTTAAGAACTCCTGGGCTATCTAGTTAGCAGAAGCTATAGACTATAGGCTCTGTTCAAATTCCTTTGATACATCAAGCAAGTTCCTGGGCTTTAAGTCTTTAACTCTAAGTGTTTGTCTTTTGCACCAAGTTCATGGGTGGGCAAAGTGTCACCCTCTAAATGTTGGGCTGCAGCTCTTAGCTCTCATTCACCATTGGCTGTGTGCCAAGCGGGCCGATGGGAACGGCCACCCAACAACATCAGTTCCACTTTGCTCACCTCTGGTCTGGTTGGTGGATCTCTTGATTCTAGAGAGTGCTCTAATAGTGCTCGTAAGGGTTTGCCCAAGTCATGCCTTGAAATGCCCAGATTTGGACCTTGGTCTACACGTTGAAAGTTCTTTAAAAAAAAAACAACTTCCAGAATCCCCCTTGGCCAACTTACAAAGACCTTGAACGTTTCCGTATACAACCCCCAGCCAGGACATACTAATAGTCCTCTCTAGCAGTGAACATTAGATGTCTTGCTGTTTCCACCTCTGGATTCAATATGGCCACAATGCCTCAATTGCCACTCATGGATTCCGTCTCAGCTATGAACTTGTCTCATGGAAGACTCTTTGTTAAGGGATTGCTACTGTTGTAGTTCTGTCTCTTTGGACGCTGGCTTGCAAGGCAAAAACGGACAGATCCTTCTGTTTCAAAGAGATTATTTCCAAAGAGCTGCATCATTATCACAGGAATATCTTTGGCAGGCACAACGGAGCTGTGGGGAGACACTTCTCAGCCCTGGGCAGTTAAGCAGAGCTCACCCCAAGGGCAATCAGAAGGGCTTCAGTTGCCAGAAGCCAGACCACCAGGACCACACCCTCCTCTCACAGCTTCTATCTCTTCTTCTGCAAACAGTGAAGGTCCAACCCAAGAGGCAATTGCTTGGGGTGCCGAAACTTCAGCAGTGCCTGACCAGAGCAAAGACAGGAAAGGTTGCCTTTCTGAATCACAGACGTTCCCAGCAGTCACAGCCAACGTAAGAGTGGCCATATTGTCCGTGGCCACTCTAGGAGCTGCCATGCAAAACCAAGAATGCTTCGCACCTGTGGGACAGAATATGTAGAAAATTACTTTTGGAGATTACAAAACCAGAACCCTATCTTTGCTGGGCAATTCAGGAAGTTGCAATCCCCAAAGGCAACTTTTCCAAATTTGGGGCCTGCGTAAACAATGACAATCAAGACCTCTGCTCCCTAGGGGTCAGTGGGGCCAGACCATGCAAGGCGGCGGCAGGGGGGCGGCAAGTTGTGGTCCTCCAGATTTTAGTGGACTGCAACCCCAGCCAACTCTTGGCTGATGAGACTTGTAATCTCACCATCATCTTGGAGCACCACAACTGTACCACCCCTGATAAAAGAGGAATACGGGAAGAATATTTTTCACCTCTCTGTGGGACTGGATCCCCTTGGATCTGGATCTGTTCCTGCTTCTTTTAGCCAGAACAAACCCAGAGAAACATAGTGAATGGATATTTTCTAAATTTTGCCTGTTACATGTGCATTTGTGTACACATCAGGCCACTGGTACAGGAACAGAAAAGGGCCTCGAGATGGTGGCTGAATGGTAGCAAGAAGCAAGGGAGATGGAATCCACTAAGCATGAAGCTTCGTTCACTTTTAAGAGGAGATGGGAGAAACACTGGTTCCGGTTTCCTGATGAAGTGGGGGAAGTTACAGCCTAGGTGCACAAAGAATAGTGGCTTGAAGATTCTTGCAAAGAATTTACCCGCCCTTTTATATCCTTGTCAGGGACACTCTTCCTCTGAGATCAGCTTTCATCTATAGCACCAGTATGTCTGTGTTACTCCTCTTCCAAGAGAAAGACCTTTCCCTTTCCATGGGAAAGGTCCCCAGTTCAATCCCTGGCCTACCCAGTTTGTTTGAGAGCCAGTGTGGTGTAGCACAGTGGTCCCCAACCTTGGGCCTCCAGATGTTCTTGACTTCAACTCCCAGAAATCCTGGCCAGCAGAGGTGGTGGTGAAGGCTTCTGGGAGTTGTAGTCCAAGAACATCTGGAGGCCCAAGGTTGGGGGACCACTGGTGTAGCAGATAAAGTAACAGACTGAGATTCAAGAGATCTGGGATCAAATCCTCAAATGGCTGTAGAAACTCACTGTGGTGGGCAATGGTGACACCACTCCTAAAATGCCTCATGGACCATGAAAACTCTACTAGAGTTGCAGACAAGTCGCACACATAGCAAATGCTTCTTCTACATCTCTACGCTACATTTAAGCAAGTTTCAAAACTGATTTAAATTGCACAGCTCCTAGTCTCTGGACACTGTTGACACGATGAATCAGATTAATTAAATAATTTCTCTCTCTACATACACATACGTAAAGCTGCCTTTCAAAATAAACACTCCTGGGTCACAACAGTAACGAAATTAAAAACCAGACTCACATAATCAGACAATTCTTATGAATCAACCTCACAGCTAAAACCATATAGCACCATATACAAAACAACTCCAGCAGAACGCTAATTCAGTTATGATCCCAGATTAAAAGGTGATCCTTCGGGGCCTTGCTTAGAAGCAGTAATTCCTCTGCTGTCTCATCAGACAGGTTGCAGAGAGTGCCATCTCTCATCATGGTACTTTAAGAGCACTCTTAGATTCAATCATGTGTGTGTGACTGGTTCAGCAAGTTCAGAGACCTCTACGTCATCAGGAAAATAACTATGAGCAGCTTCTACCACTATCAATAATTAAAACAATCTAAGACAAAACCTTCACTGTAAAATCCTCATGTAACAGAAACATAATGTACTGCAACATGGATCATAAGCTACTTTGCTTTGCAATACCAGACAGCTTGATTATCAACCCAAAATACTGTTTAATAGTAACATTTTAGATTGTAAGATCCTTAGGGTAAACCTCTGTATTTTAGCTGTTGCTCTGGTGTGCCATATGAAACCCTCTTCACTGGATTATTTTTTTCAAATCAGACAAGTAGTTTGCTGTAGAGCTAGAAGACTGAACCTTGAAATATTTACAAAGTCAGCCCACTATAAGTCAACTTTTGACCTTGCACATGAATAGGGTGTTAGAACCCATGCTCCTCAGAACTTCACCGTTGTGTAAGGCAGCTCTTACCTTATCCCAGCAACTCCAGCTTAATAAGAGAAGCTGTGACACATATTGAGCGCTTCTTCCTTTTGCCTCTTGAAATGAAAAAGCATTCCTTCTTAAGAAGCAAGACTGCCAGTTTATAAAGGAAGCAAAATTCACATAAAGCGCTAGGTAGGTCGATACCATCATCTGACCATGCAACAATGCATTTGCAAAGAGGTAGTATGTTTCACACATGAGGCAGGGGACACTTGAGTTAAGACCCAAATGGAACTGCAAAAAACTTTATCATGAAATGATTCCGTAAAAAACTGATCATATAAACATGCCATTATTGATTCTGTTTGAGTCATAAGGAAAATGACTTCCCTCCTCAATTCAGGCCTCTTGCTGGTGCATGTAAGAAAGGGTATAACCAATATTTGCATTTATGACAAATGTGGGATCATTATGTGGAATTCCAAAGAACCTGGACATGCCCAATTGTTTCTTCATTAAATATGAGATTTTCCTTCTATTCATCCCATGCCATTTCACAATGGAAGATGCAGCTTGGAAGATGTCAGGTTAATATTCCCTTTGATCTGTAAAACTATGCTGCTTTTTGGGTCCTAGGTTATATTATTTGGTTGTTCAAATTGTTAGCAGCTTTGGGAACTCTGTTAAAAAGTAGATTAAAAGCCTTCATAAATTACTGCAGTGATGGAAGCTTGGAAGCAGTTTATTAACACAACTGCTTTGGGTAAGGCAATGATACTGAACCAAACCTGGGAACAAGGCAGCTGAAGTTAATCATCAAACAACCTTTACTTTGAAGGAAAAAATGAGGCCTAAGTTGGTTGGGACTAATGTTGAACCTCTTCGGTTTCAATGGAACATCGTCATGGGTACCTTTAGCTGGATTCAAGCAAAGCACATTAAAACCTTAATTTTGTAAATGTGCAGAAGTAAGCCCCAAAGGATTTACTTTTTTTAAAAAAAGATAGGACCCAGTACCAATGAGGTTAAGAGCCACATCAGCCGTTCGGTTTTTAAAGAAAAGTTCTAAAAGGCTAGCAGTCAAAGTCTCTCAACAATACTAGTGAAACACATCACACTTAGAAAAATGAAAGCCAATTTTTATTGTTGTCTCCACAGCCAATCATGTGACACAAACATGCATACGTAATTTGGCTACGCATACACCACTTTTTTCTTAAACGTTAGTTATTAAACATACAACATATATCCTTACAAAAATGAGTCAAAATGCAAACTTAACTTTTTAAAACAAACCGTTTTTACTCATTTCTTTTTTTCTTAAAAAAACCTTTGTGTTGGGTACCATTTGTACAAACACAGTTAATTTAAACAAATCTGCTCTTAAGATTCCTCATGGTTGCACATAAAAAAGCTGCAATAGAAAATGAAGTCACTGAGGGTTTCATTCTTTCTTTTTAAATAGCAGAAATAGGCAGTTTCGCCATGCACAAGAAGCAATATTAAATATTAGTTTTTCAAAAACAAAACAGAAAAAACCACGTTTAAAAATATTTAGTTCAAGTCACAGAACTTTCTCCAGTACAGAGAAATCCAAAATGCAACACAGAATTAGCTGCCACGCAAAATGGCTATTCTGAAAAGTAAAAATTACCTTTCAGGTTTGATAATTTTATTGATTTTGGCACAGAAAAAAAGTTATTACTCAAGAAGAATGAGATTTTTTTTAAAAAAAATGGAAGAGAGGACAAGAAAAAGATCAAAAGCAAGACTGAACAAGATAGTAGTTGCAATCACTTAAAACAAAAAGATCTGTGCATCTCAGTCATTGCAGAATACTGTATACAGCAGGGCAGAATTTCCAGGTAACTGTCATTGCAACATTGATTTAATTTGCTTGGAGGTAGTCTCATCATTCAAATGTTTTGTGGTGTACCTAAAAGGGGCAGGGGGAGGGTTTACAAGAAATAAATATACATTATATTGAGCAGCTGCAGTCATCAGGATCATCTGGCTGTTAGGGCATGCCAGCCCTCACACTCCAGTGTGATAAACATGTCCAAGTTGAAAGGCCAGAAATATTTCCAAGGGTTCATAACAACGATTTATTTTAATATCTATTAATAATGAATTCTGTCTCCTGAGCACATATCATTCTGTGGCTAAAACAGAAGCATCCATGCACAAAAGGGAGTCACGAGGCTTGGGGGAATGCCGTACTTCACAGAAGAGCAAAAACTTGTTCGAAAAAACTTGGGGGGGGGGGGGGAAACACTGCTCAGTAGACACGAAATACTGAATGACTTAGTACAATGGAAACCAAGATGGTGGGTAGCAAAGGAAAAGGCATGTCTAGCACCTTAAACTAGAGCCCTGCCGCCATAACATATTGTTCTTCTCCTACTATTATTGTGATATCTGAAAAATCGTGGCAATGAGCTTATTAAGCCACTGGCTATTTTATCATCAGTGAGACTATTTGAATATTATGTCATTTTTCAATCTTTTTACAAAAAAAGTATCCCACATAATAGGCAATTCTTTTGCCTGAGTGATGAAAATATGAGTAAAAACTATCAGCTTAAAAAAGTCTTGATTATACTGTACTGAGTAAATGTTTATGGATTGACCACTGCCTTTTAATGCCTGAAATCCTATTTATGCACACACAGTGGTATAAAGCTGACAACATCATCTCTCCCTCCTGTCCTGAGGCCTCTACAGGTTCCGGGTAATGCCTTTCATCATCAGAAAATTGGAGGGGCCATGGTTTGGGAGAGGGAAATGTTTAATTCCCAAAAAACTGCCCCGGCTGATGACATCATCAGTCTTACGACAAAGCATGTACATGAACAGGATTTCAGCCAGCATGTTTTTAGTCATATTTGACTTGTGTGTGTTGTATAAGGAGGCCAGTTCACTGGATCAATGCATTTCGCTCATTATAGTAATACTAGAAAGAAAATCAATGACCAAACTGCAGCATGTGCAATCAAATTTTAGAAGCCCAATACCATTTAGCAAGTATTACAGTGAGTATGTGATTCAGTCTTTGAAAAACTCAGCTTTGATCAAAGGTGAGCTTTTCAAGGCTCATGTGAGATGTAATGAAACTTACCACAGATCTACTGAAATCAGTGGGCCTTCTAATCAGTCATGAGTAAATTAAATATGAATGATGGTTTTACTCTCAGATCCAAACTCTTGTTGTGAGTGTGAACCTACATCTGAAAGAGTGAAGACACTGCGTGCTGAAATCTCAGAGAAAGTACAGGCTGGGGGTGGGGAGATTTCCAATGGATGGAAGTAGTCCAAGAATATCTGGAGGGCTTCATTTTGACCATCTCTGATTTCTAAGCACCCCCTTACTGACCATACCAAATAAGGGGGAGAAGTGGGGAGGGATAGTACATCAGGAACCCATTATTGACTCAAACCTAATGGTGCTCTTCCACAATGTTAAAAAAGAATATGAAGACCTCCCAAACGCTGTGTCTGTGTTCATTCAGTGTCATTGGGTCTTGCTTAACAGCACTCAACATCTCTTTCACAAAAAAACAGAAACAAAAAGTGGCAACTTCCATTCATCTAATTTGAAGAGTTAGGTACCTGAGAGCATTTAGAAGGCCTTCTACACTGTTTGGAGGCTGGTCTTTGAGAACTTTAATGCATCCTTTCATCTATGAATTAAGAAAGAAGAACAAGACATCAAAGCAAGCCTTAGTGGCAAAGATTCCCACAACCTGAGTTTTCAGCTTTTGATAAAGAATCTCATGTTCATGTGAATGTGATCAGCTAACTTCTGGGATGACATCAACTTTGCATAATACAGCCATGCCTGTTAAAGGAAATCATAGCAATCATTCACTGCTAGGAAGCTAGTACACGCACACAAACAGCATCTTCACCCAACCTAGTTGCAAACCCAGACGTAGTTCTACAGTGAACTGCCTATCGCATGAAGTAGCCATGAAATAGCAGCACAATTTATCTTAACATTAAGAAACATGTCAGAATACATCATTTTATTCTGGGTAACTCCTGCCTTTCCCACGCCCACACCAATTCAGTAGAGGAAAGTGGAAGGAATAATTTTAGCTGCTACTTCTGCAAACTTACGTCAATTTTTGAAGTTTTTGCAAAAGCGCCTACTGGATGCACATGGTCGTAGAGAATTATGACACCCACCATTACCCTCAGACAGAATGATACTGTTTCCTCATTTGTGAACCTGCTTCTGTATTCCCTGAAAATGTAAGATACAGACAGAGAGAAGATACTTGGTTACTGAAAAATTAATTCTAAAGCAAACTGCCATCTGTAACATATCAGCACATTAAGCGCAGTTTCATTTCAAAAAGGAATCGTTTTCTCAGATACAAGTTTTGTCCTTTAGTATCCATGGAAGGAGGAATGTATTTTAGCCTTGCATCACGACTGTTGCCTCCTAGGAATTTCTCGCCCTCCTCTTTAAAAACCAGAGGAAACAAAATAAGCAGTTATTGCAGATTCACAGATCCAGGTTATCAGACAGCAAGGTCAGGCATCCTATCCATTCCTTCCATATCAGAAGGGGCTACAGAGCCTGACCCACCCACAGAACACAGCTTCCATTGTCCTGTAACCAGAAAGGAAACCTGCCGCTTCAAAATAAAGACACTCAAGCCATATGCTGAGAGTGCTCCAGGCAACAATGCATAGTTCTTCTATTTTTCTGAATTATGTATGACATAAAACCATTTACAAAACTATGGAGATACCTTCTAATACTTTCCAGCCTTAAAATATTAAACTATGTGCACAGAAAGATGGCCTGTATCCAGTGTGATTAGTAAAGGGAACTGTAAAACCAAATGGATCAAAGCCTCAAGAGAAACATGTCTTGCTGTTTACTATCTCCAAGGCGGAGTGGGACCACTAGGCGATATGGGGGATGTTTCTTATTTCCCTCAGAGCAGAACAGAAATGTTCAACTTTAATCCTCTTCAGGTATTAGCAGGTCTTCCTTGAGAAAAACTTTTAAACTGTGCTCAGCCTCTTGTTGGAAACTATATTTATTCACTATTTCAATGCCAGGTCTCCCAATACTGGGATTAGAGGTGACTTACAAAATGGATAATAAACATGCATGGCAAAAAAATACTCAGTGTTCTAATATTAAAACTCAGTCATTTCGTTATAACTTACAATTTAAAAGCGCAATGGCCAACATTATCTTGTGCAACTTATGTCAATGTAGGGGAAATGACGTTGACTGCAGCTGCACAAACCCAGAATTCAGGTGAGGACTCTTTAATTTGCAGATGCTAATTACAGTCCTGCTTGCGATCCCCCAGTGAAAGGGAGAGAAAGAAAAACAGTACACTTGGGGTCACTCATGGCAGAAGTAGGACCAGTGCACTCCAGGCTCTGCCCTGCCACACCTCCTTCAGTCTTAGGCTGGAAGCACTTTTTTTCGTGGCATGCAAGACATCTGGCTGCAGAGCCAGAGGTTGGGCGTTCGATTCCCCGCTAAGCCTCCTTGACAGGGGCTGGACTCGACGATCCATAGGATCTCTTCCAGCTCTGCAGTTCTAAGATTATTATTACTAGAAATCCAGCTTGACTCTTCTATATGAAGCCATAGCTTGAATGATGGGTAGGGAGTGAGAAAGAAAAAGACTATCCTTTCCCTTCCTCTAGATGGGTTCCTAGTTAATCATCAATTCCTTAAAGTTTTGGTTTTCCTTAAAATGCTTATGCCTTGGCAATATACATCTGTCTGTATTCATAGTTTGTCATACAGCACGCTGTAGGGTATGCAGTGATCACTTTGAGAGCCTTTTTCCTGCATAGTGCTGAAATGTTTCAATTGAATATTGTTATTATATTTTTTTGCCTGGCTTGGGAGCTGGGAATATCACCCTCCCTGATCTGTAACAACATATCTCTTCTACTCACGGGGTTTCCAGCATGACTCGGCAAACACTGGCCATGGTGCTTAAACAATCTGTGGTGTTTTCTATGGGTAAATTCTTGTTCTGTAAACGGCCCATAAGAGGAAAAAAATCATTAGTGAATTGCAAAGATCAGAACAGTATTCACCAGACTTCTCCAAAGAGAGATGTAAGAGCAATCTATCCATTTTATCATTGGGTAACGGAAGTCGGGGAAAACAAGCAAAAAACGTGTTAGAGCAGCCAGTTGAGTCAATCATGCAATTTACTTCTTGCTGTGGCAGCACAGAAAGTGACAAACTTGTATTTGGTATAGCAGGATCAAGAACAGAGATTTAAATGCAGAATAGAAGAAAGAGTTCTCTTTGGAACAGGGGCGAGGACAGGAAAGGAGACCTGGGTTTCACAACAGAATCATTGATAAGATTTTGCTTCTTATGACAAATGAGAAAATATCTGTAATAAATTCCAAAGCCTTTATTATATACTAATTATGGCTACTCTAAAATCCACTACATCCACAGAAAGGTAAGATTAAGATTCATACGAAAGCCTGTAAAATAGTGGCTCTTCAAAATAGTGCACTCATCTTCCAGAACAAAAAAAAAATGTTTTTAACAATTACCACAACAAGTGTATCCCACACACATACCTCTGAAACAAATTTTGTTGTGGCATCACTTAAGGTTTTCAACATTGGCGTTGCTTCAGCATAAAATAAAGACATTCTGTTGGCCAATTCATTATTTACTTCATTTTCGCCTTCAGCCTATCAAAAATAAAAATAAAAATCATAACCGTCATTGGTTTGGAATAGGCAAGCAGGACAATGACAACAAAGGAGCCCTTTTTTCAGTTCTACAGGAAGGTGACCTACTGGAACATTGTTGATTCTCATACGACTCAAGGTTCTTCTGTAGTAGCTGAAGTCATTCTGAATTGCAGGATTTGTCATCTAGAAAGAAAAAGAGAAAGGTAACATCCCGGAAACAAATCTTCATAATTCTTTTACAGACTGTACCTCGTTCCAAAGAAGGCTATAGGTTCAAAATTGTGCAGAGCTTGGAAACAAGGCTCTATCCTTGCAGCACAGTTTAATGGTAGTGTTGGCCTCAGATCTGGTTCTCCGCTGGGGCAAAGTGCATTAGTCCCTCAAAGTTGCTTTTGTAGCCTTTTACCAGCTTCTCTTAAACCACTGCTCCAGAGTTTTTCCAGCTGGAAGCCTTCAAGATCAGCATTTTGAAATAGGCTGCAGTGCCATCCACTCCTCTATGTTTAACAGCAACAAATATCCATTTTTCAAAACTGGTAGTGCACTTTTTGTCTACTTCTGGTTTCCAGGCAATTGCATTTTAAACGGTCCAGTGGTTCAGACCCAGAGGAAGAAAATGAACCCTTAATCCACCAAAGTTGTTCTGCACACAGTGAACGCAGAAAACACCAAAAAAAAAGACATCAAATGATTGCCAAAATATGTAAAGAGACACAGGGAGTAGGCAGATGAGGCACAAGCCAGTCATCATGGCCTGGGAGACAGGTGCTCATTTTGCATGATGCCAGATTGCAAATAGGTCCAGAAACCTGTGTCTTTGTGAGGAACAGGTTGGACTAGATGGGGCTCTGTACCTATCCACAAGGCTTTTCTTCGGTTGCTGGTGATGCGAGCATCCTGAACCACCAGTTTAGACACTGCATCCCAACACAACTGATCCCACACTGGCAGAGCCAGTGCCCTTGGCAGCCATCTAGCAGCAGAGGCTGAAAGGGGAATTTTGTTTTCCATTTGGGCAACATGAGATGGTTGGCCCAGCATCACAATGCGCAGCACAATATGGGTTGCAGTTGCTTTGGGACCAAGTGATCAAGCAAGTATTACACAGAAATTATTCTGAATGTACCTTCAGCTCATCAAAGCGAAGTGTGAAGTGCAGAATTTCTGCAAACTGTTTTGCAAGAGCCTGCTCTCGCTCCAGGTGCTGTGTGGGAGAATACGGAGTGCTTGTCAGGGCCCCAAGAAGACCTCGTAGTGCAGCTTCTATACAGGGAAAAAAAGGAGGCAAACAATTGTATAAACAGTGTACATTCTGGCATCCACGTAATACACCATAACACTATAGCAGCATAGCTGACAGTATACTATTAGTAGCCCAGCAGCATTGGCAATGGGGAGGAATGATGGCATCAGCAGATCAGCAACATCTAGGGCTCAAGATGTTCCCAGTCTCTAGCACAGGTGGTGCATTATTGCTACAAATCATCAGCAGTAATTTCTCCAAATTCTGCTATGCTAAAAATGTGCAAAAGATTTCTACCACAGAGTTGTTTTTGAAACAGTATGGAGAATATGAGCTTATCTGCCACTTCTGCTGCCACTTACCTAATCTCTGAGAAAATTCATAGAATTTCTTTAGTTTGCCCACTAGGGGGACAACTGCACCCCATGCTTTCTCCTGGAGCCTTTCATCAGTGGGATGCTGTATTGCCTGGAAAAAGTAAACATGCCCAAAGATATTTAGTTCATAATACGTGATCCTCATTCATTTAAGATAAACATAATGAGGATGACCAAATAATTAGACCACAAAACAGAGATATCATTCTGTGTGCCCCCAATGTGTTCCCTAAAGCACTTTTACCAAACCTGGTATCCTCCAGTTAATTGTAACTCTCATCATCCCCAGCCATCATCAGGCACGCTGACTGGCACATTGGGGATGTAGTTCAATTCATCTGGAGGTTGGAAAGGGTGCCCTAAAGCAATGTAAGAAGAAATATGTTATCTTGATGATGTTTTGACACTACATAAGCTCGTGACAGCAGCTCCTATGGAAAGAGTGGGAGCCACTCCATTGCAAAGGCAAGGGGAGGAAGGGGCACTTTATTACTGATTAATCAGCCATGTGAGATGAACAAAGCTTCACCTTTTCAAATCATTGTCCTACTTACTGGCAGTACCTCTCGAAGATCTCAAGTATCTCTATCTACCAGAGATCCTTTAAATTGGAGATACCAAGGACTGAACCAGGAACCTTCTGGATACAAAATCACTTTCTATTACTGAGCAATACTCAAATCTATTTTCACAAACAACTGATTTCTATATAATCTCAGCAAAATGTGAGACACTGTTTTGGAAAAGACCACCGCCCTGCCTCACAAAAGACAATAAATAACTGAAGGTCAAAAGTAGGGGAAATGAGATACCATGAAATCAAAATAAAATTTTGAGGGAATTAGTGTGATGAGCAATGCAACAAGAGCTTTGTGTGGGTGCAATAACAGAGTCTCTAGTAAGATCTGAATCAGGGATAAGGTAATCTGGTGTCCTCAGATTGTTTTGGTTTACCACTTCCATAAGCCCTAAAGAGCATCACCGAAGATCGGAGACTGTGTGGGTTTCGGCTGGGAAACTGTTTTATCTACCTCTGGTGTTAAGCAGGGGTGGGCAAGCTGTGCCCTCTAAATGGATTACAGCTCATACCATCCTTTACCAGTGGCTATGTCGGCTAAAGAGCATAATATGGGCGTTATAGTTTAGCAATGTCTGGAGGGTCAAACTGTCCACTCCTGGTGTAAACTGACCTCCATCAGAGGCCTGCTAAGACCCAAAAATGCTTTACCTCTCGTATTTCATGACCAGCTCCTCTGTATGACTGCAAGTCTTCCAGGATTCCTTCCGCATCCTTTAATACTACATTAACCTGATTATAAATTTCTTTTTCTGATTCTGTTGGTTGAGCATCTGAACAACACAAAAGGGTATCAGATCAAACTTGCAAGTACTCGATTTTCAAACACAAGCAGCTGAAGTATTGCTTAGACATGGAGCAAAATGCAATATTTATATTTTGGTGGCAGTCATTCACATACAGGGTACAACACTGAGATTTTATTTTGTGGTGTTTTAGAAGCTCTTTTTGTTTTTCAGACCACTTTTTGCTAGTTTAGCCTGTCACAGTCTACACAGAGGAAATATTACTGGTCAGGTTGCTAGCTTTTGGGGTTTACGAAGAAGTGTTCTCTGTCTTATGAACGAAGGAAAAGCCCTCAGAGTGTGGGAAATAGTCATGCACAGAGTGGGAGTCCCCACATCAGTTGTGCACTGCTTTCGTATGTAAGCATCATTTCTTTTTAAAGCATACCAAGCTGATCAGTAAATATCTTGAGGGAGTAGCTATGATAGTCTGTTGTGGGAATAAAAGCATGAAGAGTCTTGTGGCACTCTTGACTACCAGCAAATTTTATCTGGCATCAATAAACAGGCACCAAAATCTTTTTAGTCAAGCTACTATGGAGCACCCAAAAAAGGAGGGAGAACAGATCAATAGTAGAACACACAATTTCTGACAAAGGTTCACTCTCTTATCATTTCCTATTAAAAGGATGTCAGGTGGCAGGTGATGGGAAAGGCTCCTTTCATAAAGAAAAGTTCCTAGTTGGAATTGACAATGCTTAAGTTACATGGATCAGTAAGAGATAAGTGCCTATATTTGTAAAAAAATAATCCCAAAAGGACCATGACCACTTTACATTTTATGTTAACCTGGCTGAAGATGGAAGGACTTCTGACTTAACTAGTTCTCATAAAATGGAAAAGATTTGCCAAATCAGATTAAAAAGTATGTGTATGCATCCTATGGGTTGCCACTTTCAGCTATAAGTGGCAAGTTTTTCAGATACACGTAAACAGAGAATCTATTCTGGTAGAAAGAGCTATTTTTAAGACTTGAAATATACATGCAATTATCCAGATTTCTATTCAGACAATAGCATTTTCTGAAAGTTACACTTTTATTGCTACAAGAGGAACTTTTTGATTCAATAAAAAATATTTGATTTATGGGACGTATTTGGACTATTTTATCTCAGCTTAATCAGCCAAAAAAATGAAAGGTACCTTTTGTCTGCACACACAACTACTTAGAATCCATCATGGTAAGGAAGGGATTCTCTACTAAGACATTTTCCTGTTTTTTCCAAACTGTGGTTATCAGCTCCTGTACATGTCAGGGTATTAGCCAGCTTCAACATGTGGTTTAGGAGTCTGACTTGTTTTGAAACTGGTAAGTTTAGTTTGTTATTTGGATGAAACAACAAACCACCACCACCATCATCTTAAAACTGCAGAGCTAAAATGATGATGATTGATCTGTTGTTGCTTCATCCAAACTATGGTTGATTAGTGACTCCCTGCCATGTTGTGAAGTGGCTGCATATACAGGCAAAGTACTAATGAACATCTTGGTTTACCAGAGTAAAACACATCAATCTAAACCAGATCTTAGATTTAAAAAAGTCATAAAGGTGACAGATTCTTGTGTTTAAATTTAATGAGTCAAAGAAGTATGATGCATATAAAACCCAAACTTCACCACAATCTAATCTTCGCAGATAGAAACACTGTTTTGTATCACACACTATAATTGGTATGATATATGACTATAAAGACTCCTTTTTAAGGAAGCTTAATTTGTGGCTGAAGTAACATCATTAAGGCTCTCCCTAGATTACTAATACAGTAGCTTGGAAGTTTAAATGAGGTACCCAGGATATAAGGTGCATATTTAAAAATAGTTCTCACTTTCAAAATCAAGGAAAAAATTTGGTCCCTGTTCAAGGTCTGTGCACGTCAAAACTTTAAGAAGGTTCCCCATGTTAAGGTACCTGTTGAGACAAGACGAAAAGACACAATATGAGATGTCTGTCAGAGAATGAATAGGGAAGGTGAAAATATGAAACCTCCCTAGAATCCCTACAGATTTTGCTCCTTGGCATGACCCATGCAACTAGAGCAGTGGTTCTCAACCTCTGACACTCCAGATGTTTTCAGAGTTCAACTCCCAGCATCTCTGGCCAGGGTTTCTGGGAGCTGAAGTCCAAAACTCTGGAAGGCAAACAGTTGAGAATGACTGGACTAATGTATTATCTTCAAACTCTCAATATGCCACAGATGAAAACTGGGTTTCGTTTAAGAAAAAGAAGATGTAAGAACATCCTTCAGAGAGCCACAACATAAAACCATACTGAAGTTCACCAGTTGCAGTGCTACAGTACTTGTTTCCCCGATCCTATTTCTGTATGGCCTCTGTTCACAGATCTGTAAGTCAAATATTCAGATCAGTAACTGACAGATTTATTTCTCCCTTCTTTCCTGGTTTCTCTTCAGAAGCATGCCTAAGTGTTGTGTTTCATAGCCTTTCCTGCTTCAGTCCAAACTTATACACCCTGTAACAGAGGCAGAGGACATACAGCCGTTCAGATATCATTTTAACATGACTCCCATCATCCATAGTTATGCTGGCTGCCTGTGATGAGAACTGTAGTGCAACATCTGGAGGGCCACAAGTTTCCACCCTTGGTCTATATCATATATAGTATACAGCATAATTAAACAGCAGTTTCCCCTTTCGTTTTATGTGGCTTTTCATTCTAGTAATATAGTTTCCTCTAGGTTGGCCTTCTGTGTTATGAGGGCAAGTTGTCTCTTTTTAAAGCTCATACTTTTACTATTGCCAATAAAATTCTTGAAGAGGCAAAGATCTGCCAGATTTAAGCAGAAAGAAAATGGAAAAGTACAAAGCAACGAACTGAAAGTACCTGAAATAAATCTGAAGAAGCTGCTTGGATGAGTAGCGAAACGTTTCAACCTAACAAGAAAGAAGTCCAGTTGCCATGACTCAACTTCCAGATACCTGAAATAACTGCCAAGCCAACATTTCAATGTTGTAGCACACAAGAAAGAGCTTTCAGAATACAGAGATTCAAATGAATGCTGCTGACAGAGAAGTCTTTTCCATGCAGAAAGCCAAATGTTAGAGAGAAGGAAAATATAGACTTCTGTGGCACCTACTCTGTAACCAGTTTGTACATTTTACCACTAAAATCACTCCACTTCAACTGTGCAATGTACAGCATTCATTTTTTTAGGGCATTATATGTTTGCAAGGGCTTTGGAGCCACTGAGATGGATGACACTACAGATCTGCTTCATTTTAGATCTAAGAATCTCAAGTGCTGACAGTTCAACAAGATGTCAAGAATCTGCTCCAAGGTATCATGTGGAGAAGAATGATACTGACGGAAAACCAGTGCAGTGTAGCTTGAACTGCACATGAAATGTTCTGTTCAAAGAACTACTGTTGTGTGAAAGATAAATATCTAGACACTCAATAAACTCAAGGAGGCTTTATACTGTAGGGCTTTTACAGCAAAAATATGTATTTCAGAAGGCTCTGCAACAGAAGGATGAACTCCCATGCTAAGACAGATTTATGTAGGCCACATCTCTAATTCTTCCCAGTGTTTGTAATCTCATGAAACAGAAACTTTTGCAAAGAATCCACACCATTGTCATCTAGCATATAATCAGCATACAATAAAATGCAAAATTAAATTAATTAAAACTGGCTATAGTAAAAATCATGATTTCTGAAACCAGTTCTCCTTGGAAACAAAATCAAAAGCTCAGCTTTATTTCTGCAGCAGAGGAGAGGATCATCACTGCAGTAATACACGATACTTCAACTATTATGCTGCTGTTGGGCTCAACTCAAGTTCAAGAACAACTCAATGCACTTATGACTCAACAATATCTAATCTAAGAATCAGTATCTTTTCCCATATAAATCTCAAATACAGACATATCTGAAATACTTTACATCTAAAACAGAAAGCAAGCACCATTCTACTGCATGACCAGAAGTCTAAGAAATAAGAACTCATAAACCAGGGAATGGATTCCCATCACCACATCTCCTGGAGCTGTTAAGCCAGTTATAGCCCAAAATACTCTTGAGTAATAATACTGACATAATACTAACAGCATAAATTATGGAGGCAAGTTGTTTCAAGTTATGAAATCACCACAGACATTATCTGATGCACCCAAATCACACAATCCAGTGCCCAGGGGATAATGTTTAAGTGGTTTCTTAGCTTGAGTCAATTCACCTCCAAAAGTTACACCGCTAGCATTGTGTTGGCATAACTATACAGAAGGGTTTGGCTATAAGCATACAACTCAATTTTAACTGTCATTTGTATCATATAAATCATCATGTCAAGTGACTAGAGTTTACAGAGATGCAGATATGGATTATACCACCATACACTCAATACACCCAGATCCTGCCTGATTCTGGAAGTAAATCAGGGTTAGGTCAAGCAAATACTTGGACAGGTGACCATGAGAGAATACTAGGGATCTCCACATACAGATAGGAAAGAATTCTGCTGGAAACCTTTGAAAGCTCCTGCCAGTCAGAGTTGACAACAATGGCTTAGACAGAACAAAGATCTGACTGATATATGGACACTTCTTATGTTCCTTTATCTTACATTCAGAGGTTTTAAAAAGTACTGAGAAAATAGCTACATGACCTTCTGAAATCTTTCTCAGATTCCTAAATGTATTCAGACTTATTGCCCTAATGTCATTTGTAGCCAGATATCACCATGATGAAATGATCCCATCAATGTGCCCATTTTTATGGGACCAGTTCAGACATAATTAGAAGGGACAATTCGCTGCTATGAGATGAAACTACATTGTGATACAACTCAAGCATCCACCTTTAACACCTGATCAAACACTACTGCTTTGAATGATAAACCAACTATACTTCTCCTATGACATGCTAATAGAGGGAACTGTGCTTTCTTGGCGAGAAGCAGTCAAAATCAAGCTGCAGCTTCAAATCCCTGACTTTGGGACATGAAATAAAAGGGGAGAGCCTAGCAAATGAGGCTGAGACCCTCCACAGCTTGTCCTTGTGACAGGAAACCATAGTTTCCCATTAAGTCTAAAGCAAGTCACGCGTTAAGACACGCAATGAGCAGGGAAGACCCTCCCAATTAGTGTCATTCTCCAGATGATTAAATGTCTTATGGATTCTCTTCAAGGCATTAATTTGAAGGCTCAGCAAGGCTAGGCATATTACAAAGATTTTGTTGCTTTTGGTCAATGGCCACAACATGTTTCCAAGAAACACAGAATATTTTCCAGTGATACAAGAAACAGATGCCCCAATCATAAGAGGCCGACAGAACAAAACTGGTAATTCTGACTAGATTTTGGAAACTGAGGATGACTGAGTGATGCTGTTTTCTGCAGTAGGAAAAATCATTTGTACAGAAATTAGATGGAGATTAATCACCACACTGGGCAAGCTATTGGAGCACCCATGCCCTAATATGATATACTATTTTGAGTAAGTCGAAGGCATGGTCTGAGGGAACATACTACCATCTTACTGGTCATGTTTCAGTCTGTTCCTTTAAAAAGCCAGATAGCAAACATCTAAAATAATGAGAAAATAACAACATGCTGGTGGGGTGATAATAAAATTGCTTACTTATGAGGTACATTGGAAGCAACAACATTTTGCCAACAGGCTTACAAACAAGAAGGTGAAACTACAAACAAAGGAAGTGATCATTGTAGCCCAGCCTTCCCTAACGTGGGGTCCCTTCAGATATTTTAATTCCCATCATGCCTCAGCAATGGTCATGCTGGCTGGAACAGATGGGACTTGTAGTTCAAAGCCTATGTAGGACAGCAGGTGGGGGGGGGGGCTGCCCTGCCTCTATTTAAACTATAGCAAAGTCGAGTTGATTTGTGTTGGACATTACATATACACAAAACAATCCACTTCACAAATAAAACACTTAGATATATGAACAACTACATTTTCTCTTTTTAAAAAAAACCACTGGAGGAAGTGAATAAATCCAATAGCTATAGAGTCATTATTTCATCTCTCATCAGGTTGAATGGTGTTTACTGATATTCACTTATGAAGGGCAGAAGATGTGAGTGCCACATTACACAACAAACCAATTTTCCCTAGCATCTTAAAAAATAAAATAAAATTCTAGAACACTTCATTATTCCAGTTTGCAGAGAAAAGACTTGCTGATTCTTTTTCCTATAAGCTAAAAACACCTTTAACTACTTACTTTAATCCTTTACGATTGTCTATTCTATTCTGTTTACTTTCACTATCATATGTTATCCGATACAGGAATTACAGACTGAATGCCTATAGCCATGCAAAGTCACACCACTAGTCAGACTGAATTATTACACCAAGGATCCCTTCTGGGGCTTAAAAAGAATTATCTGAAATGAAAATGTGTTTTGCCAGCTTTGGTTTCTAATTACTGTGTTCTAAAGACCCTTGACTGTTTTTGTTTAGCATTTTACAATCCCTCTCAGCAATTTCTAAGGTATCAGCAAACAGTTCTCTAAGGCCCTGTGGAACAGGTTGTGGGAATCACTGAGAGACACTGTTTCTAACTTGACCTACTTTCGTAGAATAAGACATACGGAACGCCACATTTGATTACAATGACTCGGCCCATTACAGCCTTATGGGGTTGTCTGATGCAGAGTGCCATGTCAAAATCAGACAGGCGGAAAGCAGAGGCATATTTTCAAAACAAGACTTGCACGCATGGCCTTCATGCTGGAAACACCCAACAAATTTTAGTCTGGAGAAAATGCAATAGAATTACACGATGTAATATCAATTCCAAAAAACCCCCACAGGTAACCAACCCCCTTAGGGTAAGAGTACATTAACAACTACTTTCTTCCTGACTAGTGAAGAAGATGGTTGGGTCATTGACTGTAACTCCTCCCATCCCATGTCAATATACATGGAAGACAAAGCAGAGATAAAGAGTTCATCACAGCCCTAGAATCAATATACTGGAAAGCAGTTACACTTCTTCATTTGGCAACAATTAACAGTAGAACATCTCAAGAAATGAACATATGAAGGAGGAGGATTAGTTTACTCAGAGCATGTAAACTAAAACTTAGATACCATAAACAGGGAATACTCAGATTCCCTCCACTCATTCTCTTCCATATGTGGGTCCTGATGGAAATTTTTAGAGTATATATTTTAATTGTATTTTAATTGTTTTATCTTTTTTATTGTATTTTAATTGTTGTAAGCCGCCCAGAGACCTTTGGGTAATGTGGGTGGCATATAAGTTAAATAAATAAATAAATATACACAAGAATACAAGCAATGACAATTAAAAGTCCTAATGCATATGGAAATATTCTATTACAAATGACTCACAGACTGTGAACCCTTTCAAAGTGATGAGTGATGATGGGGGGGGGGGAATAAGGACCTGAGCCAACTCTCAAGAAGGGAAGCGAAGGCTTCTAACAGCTGATGATTCCTCACATGCATCGAAACATGCTGGCCAGCAGTTCAGGGGGGCCCTATTTAGCATTTCTTTTCAATGTGGACAGCCATCCAGATGCTTATTAGCTTAAGTCATATGAATAGAAAGTCCTTGGGAGATCTCCTAGGTCCATGTAGCTCCATCTCTGTTGGGGTTTGGCATGCAATAAAAACATTTTTTTTATTTAAACTACCTTTTGGTATGATTTCAACTGAACCTATCATTGTGTTCTAAAACCATTATTATCTTTGTGCACATGAAAATGTAAGTATTTATTCTAACTGTGAAGTTGGTATTGGCATTTTTGTTCTCTGCTTTTGAGTTCTTTATATTTTTAAAAAAGGTAAACTATTTTTTCTGAAATAAGTAGAACACTGGACAAGGATAGGAGTTCCCATGTTCATATAAATTAGTTAGATCACTTGCAGGAAGTCTACACAATTCCTAAGGCGATTATGCCATGAAGCCGGGAATAAGGGCATTAATGCAGAGGCTGACATCTTACACAATTTTCTTAACATCACATTTCCAGACTTCAGTGCAACAAGGAAACCAGAAACAAATACATACACAATGCTGCACAAGAAAAATAAAACTATCTGAGTAAAGCTTTCTACAGTTAAATGGTAGCACTAATATCCATTTCCTCTGTCCTTGGTATTCCTTTCTTTATTCTACTTTCGCTACTTCATGCTCCACTTCTTTTCTTACAATCTATGATCACGCAGCAGAGGCATAATGGTCTCTTTTATTAAATATAACTTTGCATATAAACTGTCAGGTTATACAATTCTGCTAAACTGGAATAATGACACAGTTGTCCCACATTTGAAGTTATTACCCCAAGGCATCTGATATGCATGTTATATTTTTGGACGCAAAATAGCAACAGCTGCGTGCAAAGTTAACTGGTGCAAGCCTGTTTAATGTATTCCAAAGAATATGCACATTTTAAGCATGTTTTCAAGCTATAGAGCTGCTTGACACTGAAAATGCATAGTGCAGAAATATTAAACAAGCCAGTCTGAATACCGGAATAAAGGAGAAACTAGTTGATAGGCATGGATAAGTGGGTGGGTGGGGGTGACAGAATCTGGCATCATTCTTTCTTTAACAATTTGACTATTTTTATCTTCACATGTGTCAGCTGGGAGGAGGAGGCCAGGGATAAATTCTTGATAGGACTAGTCAGCTCTAAGAACCCTAGCAACAGATGACATTCTGAACTCCTCAGCCAACTGGATAGAGATATGTTTTCTTTATGTAGCAAAGTACGTGTCTTACAAAAGTAACAGTACGTGGAAACAACCTTTTGTAAATGATGTAGCAAAGCACGTCACTTAAAAAAGTAATATCTGGAAAAGCATGCCATTAATGCTCATTCTTGCCCAGAAACATTTAAGTAGGCTCTAAATTCAATCTTATTCCAGAGGAAGAAACCAATTGTGATCATGGAAATAATCAAACTCCATTATCATTTCTGACCACACTGGGGCATTGTCTCTGAGTGTAAATGGGATGTGGCTATTTTACAGTCCATTTGCCCTATTCATATATAAAACGAAGTAGGGAAAGGACTCTGTACTTAAAAAGAAACACAGGACAAGCAAGTGAAATATGCCCTCCTTTGGTTAAATAATTTTATCCCTGCTAGGGTCACGTCTAGTGCCAAAAGCCACCTGTGGAAAAAACAACTAAAAGCAAGAGAACACAGTGAAGACAAGACAGAGTGGTGGAGCAATGGACATTTCACTTCATCATCCTACTTAAATAAAAACTGTAGAACCCTCTCACACACATCTAGTGTATATGCAATCAGGGAAGACACAAGCAGCACTTCCCCATTACATTTCATATAGTTCTTTATACATTTTTTTGAGATTGACTGGAGGACACTAAACTCAATAAACTAATGCCTACAAAAATGCAAATAATCAGTAGTCAAGGGCCAGTGTACCTAGTGGCAGGCAGTTTTTTTCCTCCACAAGCCCATCACACATTAAGGATGTTCCAGTTCATGTTCATGCTACCCTGTCTCAAATGTTATGATGGGAGGTGTATAAAAGACAGTTATTGCCCAAAGATTATTCAGTGAGTTTCATTAATGAGTGGTAATTTTAGACCAGGTCTCCCTAATTCTAATGCAATATCATAACCGTGTCACTACGTTGGCTCCTATATATACAGATGCATACCAGCACATATGAAAAATGTTTGTCCACTCTCATTACCATTTTGGGTTGATTTTGTGCACACATGTGTCTTTAGCCTTGCTGTTAAAGGGTGTGGGCACCTGGGATGTACTGCGAAGAGCCAACAGGAAGGAATTAATCAACTAAAAATTGATTTCTAGCTTTGCCTGCCTTGAGCCCAAGGGCAAGCAACAGATCAAATCTGGAGAGGCAGACAGAAATGTTGCCCTAATTGTGTCACAGCAGAGAACTGCCTCCATTGGCTGCCATTCCAGCCCGCTGCGTGCAAGAAGAAAGATAGCAACGCATCCTTTAGAAGCCTCTATGGGAGTCTCTGCAATTTGCTTCCACCCTTTCCTGAACTTACCACCCGCAGTGAGCAGTCCACTTAACCATTACGTAAGAATATGAAAGGTTTGGTGCCTGAGTGGGCTTGTTTTCCTTGTTTCTACTTATGCCTTTTCCAATAAGTGCCTTCGAATGTAAAAGCCATTATTGCAGATGAAAATCACTTGGGTTAGATAGAAGAAAGTCAACAAACAAGTAAGAAGACACCCAAATCCGAAAGAATCTACATCTGCTAACCATCTTTTTACAATATTGTTATACATCTGCAAATGTTTTTACAGAGCTAACAAAGAAATCGCAAGTCCGATGCGCTGTTTTTCTCTGTGGTAGGAATTCTAGCCTCCTTTAGCAGCCTCCCTACACACTGAAAATTGAGCTGCAATTTTGCTGGGAGTGTTAAGAGTTTGCAATTATGTGACCATATATCATTCTCTGACAGTCTGTATGAGGAGCGGGAATTGTGGCTGTTCCAGCTACATACACAAGTCACTTCAAGAAACTAGTTTACAGGAGAACAAGAAAAGAAAAATTGGCTGTGTGTGTTGAACCCACTTAGAAAACAAATCACAGCTCCTGGTGTCTTCCAGTATAGCATAAACACCAATTCTGGCAGAGGTTTTTCCCCCCCTCAGGGAACACTGCAGAGGCAGGGGCCACAAAAGAAGTCTAGGACTGCATATTGCCCACCCATCACCTACACTATAGATTGGCCACCAATCATTTACACAATGTATTTCATATACTCTTTACCATTCTTTTCACACCACTGCATTAGAATACCAGCCTATATAAGGCTACCCAGAGAAGTTCACTGCTCAGGGAAACTGAACCAGGGACTTCGTGGTTCATGCTCTCAGTTACTCTGCTACACAACAGGTATGCTTAAAAATGTGCATAATTTTATACACTCAGATGTTTAAAAAATAGACTCCTGCAAAATGAAGATAATTAGTATGGATGCAGATACAAGACTGAAAAGCACTCATCTTTCCCCCTAAAATCATTATAACAAAAGACAATGTAAGAAACAGACCACAGGTGGTTATTTGTATACAGAATTAAGACCAGAAGGAATAAAACCGTCATAATTATTCATTTATCACGGATGTCAAAAATTTACTGCAAACTATTCTTTTTAGCCAATTTTGTAATTCCTACAATAGCACTTCCAATTTTCTTTTCTACTCCTGACATCTAGTGGCAGATTTTAAGTATGCCACTTTATATTAGCAAAAGCACTAGGTGAGAAAAAAGAGAGCTAAAGAAAAAATATCCCTCAAAAGTTCTCTCTGAAAATCTGCCAAAAGTGTCAATGGACTTTAGTAACTGTTGTCTCTGCACTGACAAGAAACTGATCCCATTTTGGTTTGCAATACTTACAGCAATGAAAACAGATTCAAGAAAAGCACAGGATAAAATCTTGCAGACATGCAGAAAGGTTCCTAATTGATCACAGTTGTATTTAGACAACTCTAAAAATTATAATCATATTCCCTTTTTTGGTGGTCTTAGTCCTTTCCACAAGTTATCTAAACTAAACTAAGCAAGCACAAAAATGAGGAAGCATGCTAGTCCCATCTCCCTGCTACTGTTCTCTTCACCCCTTGAAAAATCAGGGTTTCTTTTTCTGTGGAGCGTTGTGCACAGGAGATGTTCTTCTCCTCAGACTGGTCTCTTTCTTTCTGAGGAGGGTGACATTGAAGGGGTCAGTGGGAGAGGGTCAAAATTAGTACACCTTACTCTCTGTGTTTACTTAACCTTGATCAAGTAATACTTAAAAAAGATGCTGAGTGCTGACTGAACTAGATTGCTGATGCAGTCTCTCACCTACTTAGTAATACTACCTCCTTTAGCAATACTTGGCCCCATTTTTAGATCGCTGTTTTACAAATTATATAAGCAGTGCAACTTTACATATCTACTAACAAGAAGGGCCCACTGAATTCTAGTAAACAGGTACAGAACTGCAGCCAACAGCCATTGTTAGCGACAAAGAACATTTTCCATATTGTTGCAGTTGCCATCTCCCATCTAAACACACACACACACCTGGAAATGAAATAATGTTTCATTATGCGAAATGGTTATCTAGTGTTTCACTCTGGGAGGTAATTTTTCATGGAACAAGACACTCTGCAAAGCTCTCTTATACAACCTACAGGACAAGGCAAGGTAGTTGTTCATATAACATTGTTCATTAGCAAACTGAAATGCAAAACAAGCATTATTTTGCACAGATGACTGCCGCCTCTGAGATGCTAATGTCAGCATTACTGTGACAGTTTTGCCATGCACATCTGTACGTTGCATACTTTCTTTCAGGCACCAAACTGGATGCCACGTCCTGATTTTCTTGAAAAAGAACGTACTAAGGAACTATGCTTGTTGTCTCCCTAAAGTTATTTGGCTTTTTCTGAGATTGCAGGCTGACTTGTACTCTGCCGATCACAACGTGGGGCCTTGCAGTCCTAATTTAATGTATTTGTCCTCTGTCCAACATGCATTAAAATTATAGCAACACATAAACATTATTTAAATAATAATGCAGCACACAATAAGAAAGCAAGCAGAATAATAAAGTTTCAGCAATTAGTAACACAATTGTGGGGGATGGAAATTTCTTCACCTGCCATCAAGCCTAAAATCTTTAAAAGGTAAGATTTTATGTGAGTCCCTAAAAGTGTACTGCGGGAAGAGAATTACAAAGCTTACGTGCCACTATCTGGAAGGAATTACACCTTACATATCTATATATTCTACTTGAGTCAACAAAGAAAGGATATGTAGTGAGGCCTGAAAAGAAGACCTATGTAAACAAGCATGTTTGTATAAGAACAAAATATCCCACTACCAGGCTGTGTTTTATGGCCTTTTAAAAGTCAAGGCTTCATATTTCACTTATATGATCCAAATTATGAGTCCTAACACTCTAGATAGCTATTTATTCTAAACTGGCTGAAACTGCGTTGAACCCTCTTCAAAGCCACTCATGTACAGAGTGCTTTATAATAAAGTATTCTAGATATAATCAGGCCAGGTTTTATTTGAATCATGTATACAGTGGCTAGAGAAAGGCTTTCCTGCAGTGCTGTAGCCATGTTTGAATAGGTCCTCATGCGGCAATCTAAGACCTACTGAATGGGTCCTCATGCAGCAATCTAAGACCTACTGAATGGGTCCTTATGCAGCAATCTAAGACCTACTGAACTGTGTCCATTAATTCCATAATCCATGTTGCAAATACTGGCTGCATAGAGCCATGCTAAGCTACACATAATGGCAAAGTGATTTGATTGCAAGATGTGCTTGTAAACAATTTACATTTGCCATGCCACCACTAAACCTTTATAATGGTATGACAAATGAACTGCAAGCTGGACGAACAATAAATCAAGTACATAGTCAACATCGGCAATTACCAAGCTGTACAATCTAACAAATTCAGATCCTCAATATACCATTTGGAACACATTTCAATGACATACATTTTTAAATGCATAGCAATACAGGCAACTGTGATAAACTGTAATTCCCATAACCCATAAACATGTAACTCGCAAAACCATGGAATGTTTGGTAAAGTGACTTCTGGGTGACGGTAGGGTATATGTTTTAATTGTTAATAAAATACCTCCAAAACCACGAGCATTAAATGTGCAGCACACGAAGTTCTCCAGCTATAGAATCTCCATTCATTGGAGATCATGCATCATTTTCCATTTTAGTCTCCCAGAAAAAGAAACAAGACTATGAATAGCAGTGCCTTATGAATCACAGGAACAACATTTTTGTTCTCTTAACCAATCAGGAACAGGAAAATGTGGTCCTCCAAATGTTGTCTGACTGCATCTTCACCACTGGTGAGGCTTCCTAGCTCTTCCTAGTTGTGCAACAACAACTACAGGGCCATAGTTTGTCCACCCTTGCCTTAAAGAAATCCTGGGAATGATGGACAAAACACAAGATTCTTACCTATAGCCAGTGCTGCTGTTTTTGTTTCCAACCTACAAAAACATAAAAGAACAGGAAGTGAAAACATTTCCAGCCAGAGTTCAACTGACAGTTCAAGTACTTCATCCAAAAAGAATGTATGTATAGCACCCCCTCAAAGGTAAATACAGAAAGCTTGCTGAAACTAATAGCAATTTGTACCCAAGTAGCTGATTTTTAAAAATTATTATTATCTGCACTTACCTAAAGAAGTTTTGAATTTTTGTGGTTATACAGAAAACGAATCAATTCAGACCCTTCACCAACTTTGCTTAAAACATAGCCAATCTAACTGTGGAAGGATGGGTACATTTATTATAAGAGAGCTTACTAATATAAAGAACTGTTATCTTAGGTAGATTCTGATTAAATTATGGTTAACTAAAATGTCTCAGTACGTAAACCATCAAATTTTGGCCACAAACTAGGATGCAAACCCATGGTTTAAAGTCAGTTTGCAACTGATTTAAGTCATTTTTCTTGCTTCTCTAGCCTCTGTAATTGACAAAGAAGTGTTTCCTCTGTGCTGATCTGAAACAAAGCTTCACAACTGCAGCGTTTAGCTTTGGGAATCTAAAGCATGGCTTTCTAATTGGGAGCTTCACCAACTTTAAGGCAAAAAAACACAGACCCATGATCTACCACCTTAAACTTTTACTGTGCAACAGTTCTAAGCATATGGAGAGTGAGTACTCTGTAGCACCCTGTCATATGTCAAGCCCATCATCAACATGCTCCCACAACTGCTAATATAGAAAAAAAGCAAGGTGGTGGGATGACTGGCAATATACACCAAAAATACACCACAAGTCAATTCGCTTACAGCAGAGTGGGAAGCACCAAGTTCATGGCCACCTGCAGCCCCTCAAGGCTGTTTTTGTGCTCCCTAAGCCTCTTCCAAGCCCTCATGCTAATGGGAAGGGGGAAAAAAAGAATTAAGGGTTAGGGAGTTTTTTTTTCTTTTCTTTTTTTAAAAAGGAAGTATTTTTACAAAATCAAAAGTGGATTTTTGAAAAAGAAAAACCAGGTTAGATACAATGTCACACCTCAACACTGCCCCTTGCTTTAGGCCTAATCAGCAATTCCATCAGTTAGAAAGCTCCCACCCAACATGCAGAAATGTGCTAGCACCACTGCCACCATTTTTATTTCATCAGAACTATCACCATGAATGTGAAACCATAGCAGCTGATCTTGTTCTAATAAACCACTGTGATGTCAACGTTAATCTAAAAGTCTCTCCTTTCTTGTGTGAATAATAATAATAATAATAATAATAATAATTATTATTATTATTATTATTATTATTATTATTATTATTATTATTATTATTATTATTATTATTATTATTATTATTATTTTATGAATCAAAGTCCCAAATGATCAGGGAATATGTTTTGCAAGTCACAAAAGCTGAAAGAATGAGTGTGTCCATTTTGGCAAATGAGTCTGCAAAGTTAACTAGCCCATAAAAGCATTCAGCAGTGCAACCTTGTACCCAAACACTTGCCTGATTACCTAAAGAAACAGGAAACTGCATGTATGTGAGTGGCGGGCTGGTGGAAGACGGCCACCTCTTTGTCAAGCAGAAAACCCCCCCCGAAAACCTTTTTATCCCTCATCTGTCAGCCACCAAAACTTTCAGTAGACAAATTTACAAGGCACACTAACCTGCAGCCCTATACGTATCTGTGATGACCATTTATAGCAGCGATAGCGAACCGATGGCACGCGTGCCACAGCTGGCACGCGGAGCCCTTTCTGCCGGCACGCAAGTCATAGGTCGCCAGATCGCTACTCCCCCCCCCCCCCCCCGTGCAGCCAAACCTCAGGAGGCGGCTGCAGCCGGTGCTGGCGCTTCGGCAGGCGGATCCGGAGCAACTGGTGCTGGCAGTGGAGGGGGCGAAAATGATCTTCCAGATGTTTAAACAAGGAAGCTTGTTTAAAGTAAAATTGAATCTGTGGGATTCCTCCCCCTCCTTTCAGAACATTGATATTCTATAAATGGTCATCACAGATACGTATAGGGCTGCAGGTTAGTGTGCCTTGTAAATTTGTCTACAGCCCACCCACTCACATACATGCCAAAATGGACACACTCATTCTTTCAGCTTTTGTGACTTGCAAAACATATTCCCTGATGATTTGGGACTTTGATTCATATAATAATAATAATAATAATAATAATAATAATAATAATAATAATAATAATAATAATAATAATAATAATTCACACAAGAAAGGAGAGACTTTTAGATTAACGTTGACATCACAGTGGTTTATTAGAACATGGTCAGCTGCTATGGTTTCGCATTCATGGTGATGGTTCTGATGAAATAAAAATGGTGGCAGTGGTGCTAGCACATTTCCAGAGTTTCTGGATACAGATCTCCATGCACTCGTGCGGGGGTGTGTCACACCTGCGCTGGGTCATGTCGCGCTCACATGCATGTGCGACACCCCCCCCCACGAGCGCAACATGCCCATCGCACGAGCGTGACGTTCCCCCCCCCCCCCGGCGCATGGAGCTCGCTCCCCCCAGCCGGTCCTCAGCCCCAAAAAGGTTGGGGACCGCTGCTTTAGAGGGATCCTTGTGAGTTAAGCTAACATAAAACAAATTTGTACTGCACAAAGGATTTAGATTTTTCCCCTCCTCAAATAGCGATAATCCTGCCCCCTTATAGACTGAACATCTACAGATAAGGTATCAAGCCTTGATCAATTAAACAGAAGTCTCACATGAAGGAATGTGAAAAAGATATTTATAGGTAAGAATGCTTTAGAAATACTTACTGGGTGACAAAATTTCCTTGAAGCTTTTGTAGACTCCTACACCTTACACAGTAGGTGTAGCAGCTTTTCTGTGAAACCTGCATAGATAAAACAAGATAACATTTTTTTTAAAAGGGCACATAGGAGACATCAAAACAATATATAAGATATTGTTTCTAAACTAATACAACATATATTACCTAAACCAATGAATCACACACACACACACACACACACACACACTCTAAAAGTCTCACACCCTATGACAGGGGGCAGATAAGTGCACTCTATGACGTACTGTCTACTAATTTGCTTATTTACATATATTCATAAAAGGTAGTAATAGATACACTCGTGCATTGTAGTACGGTATACACATATGAAGTTCAATTGTTCAAAAACCTCCGCTTTATGAGTGTGGAATATTGTACTTCTGCATCCATGATTCAGAATGCCTGGAAATGGCCTAATATTGTTGTACAATATTGTACCTGTGCTGCCAGCGGGAAAAAGGATGCAAATCTTTACACAGCAAAGAACAGCAAATGTGCTCCTTACCATTTCTTCTAGGCATTTTGATACCTAGAGAACCCATTGAAAAACAGCCCTGACAATTGCTTTGTGTTTGGGTGAGAAATATATACACTTTAGTAGTTCCCTAAAGGAGTTTATTCCCTAAACACAAAAAAAAAAAAAAAAAAAAAAAAAGGGGGAGTGGGTAGGTGGGAAGACCAAAAAGCTTAGAGCAAAAAGCTGATGTCTATAGTCCAATAAGCTTAGAAGAGACAAACCACCAGAAACAGAGGGAATATAAATAGGAACATTCGGTATATTGTGCAAGCCCCAGGAAAGGATTTACCAAGGAGTGCAGTAAATACAGTACCATTGCATTAATTTCTCATAGAAGCAAAATTATACTCAATGTGTTTCAACAAAAACTTTTACTACATATAGAGTGAGAAACACCTGACATTCAAGATGGATTCCAAAAAAGAAAAGGTAGTAGAGATTATACTGCAAACATGTTGGCTATGGGAGCACACTACAAAATGTCAAAAGATTGGTGTATGCTTTATAGACCACAGCAAAGCCTTTGCGTCTGTGGATCACAAAAACGTATCAATTGTTTTAAGAGAAATGGGTATGCCTCGACACACAACTGTCATGAAATGTAAAGTATCATGTGGACAAGAAGTTACTGTTAGAACAGAAAATGGAGAAACAGACTATTTTTCATAGGCAAACATATTAGGTAAGAATGTATTTTATCTGTCAGTTTAATCTGTATGCAGGGCATATCATGAGGAAAAAATGGATTAGATTCAGGCAAAGGAGCAATGAAATTGTGTGGGAGAAACATCAAAGATATGCATATAATACCATATTACTGGCAGAAAGCAGCAACAACTTGAAACTACTCTTGATGGAAGTCTAAGGATTAAGTACAAAAGCAAGGCTGCAGTTGAAAATTAAGACAGACAAAAATCACAATTACAAAAGAACTACATAACTTTAATGCTGACAATGAAGAAACTGAAATTGTTAAAGAATCTGTATATTTTATTTCAATAATCAAGCAAAATGGAGCCAAGGCCAAGATTATCCATACTACTGTATTCCCAATAACAATTTATGGATGTGAAAGCTGGACAGAGATGAAAGTTGAGGGGATAAAACTGGTTCATTTCAAATATGGTGCTAGAGAGGGGATCTTTGTGCATACCACTAACTGCCAGAAAGATGAACAAATGGTCCTAGATCAAATCAACCCTGAACTGTCTCTAGAAGCAAATATGACAACACTGAGCTGTTGTACTTTGGGCAGATCATGAGAAGGCAACACTCCCTAGAAAAGGTACTGATGCTAGGACAGGGGACCCCAACCCCCGGTTGGTCCGTTGCCATGGCAGGACCGGGCCGGGGAGACAGATCTCCCGGGGCCCCCGCATGCACTCCCCCCACCCACCCCACCCGCACACACAGCCTGGCACCCGCACACATGAGTGCCCCTCCACTCTGCGAGCGCGCCCTGCCTCTTCGAGCATGCATGCAAGCGCGCCCCGCCTCCCCCGCGCACGGACCCCACCCACCCCAACCGGTCCGCGATTCAGAAAAGGTTGGGGACCACTGTGCTAGGAAAAGTTGAAGGCAGCAGGAAAAGAGGAAGACTAAGTATGAGATGAACTGACTCAACAAAGAAAGCCTTGAGTTTGCAAGAACTGAACAGGGCTTTTAATGACAGGGCATTTTGGCGGTCACTCCTTCATAGGGTTGTCATGGGCCAGAGGTGACTTAACAGTACATGATAATGATAACGTAGCCGTATTCAACCATTATCAAATTACTAACAGTTAGCAATAATGAAGCTGAGAGGTTCCAGCTTCTGTACTTCTACATGTGAATAAGAACCTAGATTTTTCCAGCCTATGCAAGTAAGAATTTCTCCTCTTGAAACACACTGCTGCTGGTATCAAGGAAGTAATGATGTAGAGGGACAGGTCTAGACATTCCCCTAAATAATGCTAGACTGAATAGCAACTAAATAACGCTTATGTGTTCCTATGTTTAAAAAAGGCACATTCCCAAAAGATGAAAACTGTTTGGCTTAAAGCAAACAGTTACGGCTGATGCTGTATCCGCAAAAGAAAGAAAATACAGACCCCTTCCTCTTCAAAACATGGCCACACTGGTACATCATTGTTACATCTAAACTTTCACCTCAAATAAATACCTGGGCTCTACCCTTTGGTTCCCTAAAGAGCCGGGAAGGAGCACTACTTGTCTAGAACCAGGCTCATTAAGCGCAACAGGACTGCCTAAATATACCTAATAGAAGTACCTTGCACTCACCTGCTTCTTCCTAAATTAGATCTCTATGAAAACTATATTCACCCACAAAGGAGAGGGTTAAAGTTTTTCTAAGGAACTCTATCACAAAATGAGACAAGTTTTACTAAAAGCTAGTTCTACCAGAGGTATTGTGCAGTTGTCATAAACTTACAATATTGTCCCTATAACTGTCAGTGTACATTGTCTACCAGGGTAAAGACACACATGGAGATTTCCAGGAGATGGCAGTATTGAGAGGCAGAAATGCAACATCAGTAAATAAATGCCCTGATTAAAAGATTGTCAAAATAATAGTAATAATAATAAAAAATTCTTCATCATCCCTTTTTATGACGAATATAACACAGAAATCCCTCTTCAACTGTAACTATAGGACAGCCAGACTTAATAAACATTCTTTCTCTTTCTGTGGATGCCATCCACCTTATCCGATATTTATGTTGTTCCGCAAGAATAGGCTGAGTCTTTTGATGTTGATGTTATGTGCCATCAGATTGGAACCGACTTATAGTAACCATAGTAATGACCCTAATTTATTTTGTATGATTTGTAGGCTACTTTTTTTTTCCCAGTGAAGGGAAGTTTGTTTTGGGATTTGTCCAAAACTAGTGCACAGCTCTACTTTGAACTTCTCCATTTGGATTATTACTTCTCTTTTCTGTGGCAGGCTCAGCATCTTTGTTACCTTTTGTACATGCAGGTACAATGTCATCCTCTCCATGCTGGAGGTAGTTTTACCCTGTTGAATGCAGCCAGGGAGATGGCTGTGAATTGTGTTCCATTCAATTTTGATAAGAACTTAATGGGACAGAAAGAACTTGCAGTTAAATATATATATATAAAATGCAGGAGAAAGCAAAACTAGTATATTTTTCCATCCCAAATTAAATAGCAATTGAGAGTGTTCACTGCACTTTCCGTATTTTGGCCATGCAGGATTGTTTATTTCTGGGAGCATAAATTAGCTATTTAATTAGTTATGTGCCATCAAGTTGGAACTGATTTATAGTGACCCTAACAGGGCTTATAAGGCGAGATATTTAAGGAGTTGTTTTAGCAGGTCCACTCTTCTAGTGAGTCTCCATGGCTAAGTGGGATATGAACCCAGGCTTCCTGAGTCCTAGTCCTAGCCACTAAACCACAGTGGTTATCCTCTAAAATCTTGCTTATTTCAGTTTTCCTATTTTTCTTCATGGCAGTAAAAATAAATAAACGGTGGTTCACCCATTGGCCATTAGTGACTCAGTGGCTGGTATAAAGTGATGGAAGGGGACAGGACTAGGTGCTTCAATGGCAAGAAAACCAACTCCAAATATTGCTTTGAACTTTCTAATTCCAAAACGAAGTCGTCTGAGTACAATTGCCACAATTACAGTCTCTGGCTCCAACTTTTTATGAAAATTAGTTCCAGACTGACAACTGCATAATCAGAGCCACGCACACACACAGGGACAGATTTAAGACCTAGTGACTGATGCATACATAGTATGTTGTATAAGCTGTCAAACCTTCTATTTCCACCTCCATAGCAGACATTGCCCATCTGGCACTATGATGGCACCAGCAGACTAAATCAACTCAGGTTCAAAAACAAGGTCCTCAGGGCAGAGGGCAACTTCTAAATCTGAAAAGAAACTGAATTCAGAATGGCTTGTCTTCATGCACCTCCTTCTTCTCTATCATTCTAATGCATTTCTATGTCAATGCTATCGTGAAATTAAACCTCTCTTCTAAATACTGTGAAGTACAATAGTCAACAGCCAAGAAGTGGTAATTTCTATGGCTAAGTGCAGCAGAAAGTGGAACTGTTCTTCCATTGCTCTTTTGCGAGCAAGAATACTAGCTCTTTAAATAGAAAAACCAAGACACACACTTAGCTTGACCTAGTACTGTCATGGACCACCATGCAACACTGGTAACTGGATGACCTACAAATGACAAGGCTGGTTCAGTCAAGAGATGTCATGCAGCAAGAACAGTAGTTTAAGTTCTGCAGGTTTATGAAAATCATTAAGGAAACAGTTGGTAAGAAACAGTGGACAGTGGCAGAATGGCAGAATCCAGCATAACAAAGAGGGGACAAATTTCCCTCCCAACTGAGGCCCTTCTCCATGCACCCCCAAAATTGGCTCTGAAAAGCTGGAAAACCCCTGGAGCCTGATTTCAGACAGAACAGACAGCAAACCCTGGAGGGCTAAAGGAAAGAGGGGAAGAAGGTTTTCCTGTGACAGTACCGAAACATTGAATTTAACCTAACTATAATGCTGGAACCAAAATGTTGGGAGCCTAAGGAACCATCATTTCAAATACAAAAGGCAGTCATACAGAGGTGGGGCAGGATCTGTTCCTGATCAATCTAGAGTGCAGGACACGTAATAATGGTCACCTAAATATCAGGGGGGAAACTTCTGAACTGTTAAGAGCAGTATGATGATGGAACCAATGACCTTGGGAGGTGGTGATCACTTCAACACTGGAGGCAATCAAGAGAAATTTAGACAACCACCTTGCAGATATCTTTTGATTTGTATTCCTGCACGGAGCAGGGGGTTGGACTTGATGGCCTTATAGGCCCCTTCCAATTCTTTTGGAGGTGGGCAACTCACAGGAATGGTGTCTCTTTTGTTAGCCCCCACTTTGAATTAGTACCATGGTGGTCACTACGAACAAGACAATTTACTAAAGAGGTGGTACCAAAGTTGCCAGTATGGATGATGGAGAAATCAATGGATACTGGGGCTGATGCAGTCTGTGTGACAATGGGCACCATTAATATTTTATGGACTTGCAGCCACTTGCAGACAGAAGGCATTTTTAACAGGAACCTGTGGCTGAAATCATTTTGAAGAAACAATCTTGAGTTGAATGCTTCAGTTTCACTGAAAATGAAAAAGCCTCACAACTTCTATAGGTCAAGGTGATGAGACCTTCACCTAAACAAAGAAAACATTATTCATGTCCCTCTGAAAGGGAAATTTGTCCCTTATATGTGGAAGAATATTAGACACAGACCTGTGCAGGCACAGGCCTTGAGAAAAATAAGATATAGGAATGTACTAAAACAGTGAAGGTTTTGCTTAGTCAAATATAAGACTAAAGACAAAACTGTACAGAACAAAACCAAATGAAATTTTAAAAAAGATAAAGAGAACAAAACAACCAAAAGGTTTGTTTTATTGAAATGACTTTCTTTCCACGGTCCTTCAATGAGGCTAACCCTGTGGCAGACAAAGGAGAACTGAAGGGCTGTCCACTGATGAGTGTGTTGTAAACAGAACAGGTGAGGCTACCTAGAAGGTTTGAAATGGTGGCTCTGCTTAGGTTTGAACCTGTATGTCTGGATCCATAGAGAATACAAAGAAGAAAAAAGTTTGATAAGGACAGCCAGTCATCTGATGCTTGCTTCTAGTATCTGAGATCCAAAAGTCTACTGCCTGCCTTTGAATGTGAATGCTGCATTTAGCAGACTCCTTAAAAAAGACAGTGAAATCTTTATCCTCCAAAAATCAGGCTTTTTTTTAAAAAAAAAGTCATCACAGAGGACTGAGGCACTCATAAGGCATTCATTACTCAAAGAGACAGTGATGTGTGGGTTGGTTGAATCTGCACTTTGCTGCAGCAACTAGCAACCCTAGGATATTAAGCTTATATTACCACAACAGATTAAAAGACAGTTGTCAGTAGATGCATCCCATGCTACTCAAGAATGCTCAACAAAAAGAAGCACACAGATACTATCTAAACCAGCAATGGCAGAGGTAAAATTACACTGGCATGGGTTAACAGCCACCACAACACTCTGCTGTTAACACAAATGTAAATGATTCATACAGCAGGGAAATCACAATCATATAAATTGGGCACATATGAATTAAGTCTTAGCTTCAAGCAAGATCCAACCCTTTATGGGATAAATTTGAATATGCATCGGCTTTATTTGCTAAATAAACAAAAGAGTTCTGAACACTGCTTTCCCTGTTCAGAACCAATGCAGAGTTTTTAATCATTTATCCCAAGAACAGACTTCATCTCCCAGTTTTTCCAATACAGCTGACTAGTACTACCCTGTTTCCCCGAAAATAAGACCTAAGCTGAAAATAAGCCCTAGTATGATTTTTCAGGATGCTCGTAATATAAGCCCTACCCCAAAAATAAGCCCTAGTTAAGTGAAACCCCGCCCTCCACCATTGTGCAGCAACCAGAAGAAGATGACATGATTGTATTTGAATAAATGTAGATTGTTGTACACGGGGAAAAAAATCCCCTGAAAATAAGCCCTAATGCGTTTTTTGGAGCAAAAATTAATATAAGACCCTGTCTTATTTTCGGGGAAACACGGTATTTTTAAAAGGTACTCAAAATATTTATATATCTTTCTTTTACACTAGATTCCAGGAACATTGCTGAACATTAAACTCACAAAAATAAATCTATGACTAAAACAAAAGTCAAATCACATTAGAATAGCTGTATCACAATTTCCTAATCAAAAGTAACTTTAAAATGATGCCCATTATTTAGTGTCCAAAAGCGTTGCAGAGTAAACTGGCTATATACAGCTATTTGAAGGCCAGAACTGAGCTACACAACCATGCTATTTATTAGTAATACTCCATAGTCCTAAAACCACAGGCCAAAATTCTGTTGCTTGTAGTAAATTGCACCAGAGTAGGTCCACTGAATCAATGGGGATTTAGTAAGTCATCTCCTCTGTAAGTTCCATTGATTCAAATGGGGATACTCTAGGTGCAACTTTAACACAGTTAAGTCACAATTACAGTAGGTGCATTTGAATCAATAGAACTTACAGAGGAGTTCACTAAATCCCCATTGATTCAATAAGCCTACTCTAGTGCAATTAATGACACTAAGCAACAAAATGCTGGACACAGGTTTATAATACCCCTGCCAAACTACAGAAATTATTCAAAAGAAGGAAAAAAAATGAGCTTTCAAACAGTTCTTCGGACTAGCATGACTTTAAGTGTCTAAAACAAATAAGGAAGCTACTCAACTGCATTTGCCTCCTCCACACCCATCAACCTAAGAAACTACAGAATAACTTCATGGTAATTCCAGCCCTCTGAGGCTTGCTGACTTTGGTCTCCAGCATGAAGAGTTTTGGTATGAACTGGCAACTTGTACAGGCTTGCATCAAGATAATCTTATTTTGTATACTTGTATCTGGGAAGCCAACCAGGAAATACTGTACTTGAGAAACAGGCCTGTATTGGACAATAACTGTATAAGGTACAAGGCTATCCCTCTGCCGAATCAGTACATCTGGGCTGAAAGAGAAAAACAGACCAAGGGAGCAAGCTGCACTAAAGCAAAAGCAAAGCAAAGCAAACACAGTCTATTTTAACAATATAATTTAACCAATATTGACAAACGTGAACAGCTAAGTGCCAATATCTCACACTTTAAAGAAAACTGACAGGGAAAAAATGATTCACTTTTAAATATGGTGCTGGAGGAGACCTCTGTGGATATCATTGACTGCAAGAAAGATGAACAAGTGGTTCTAGATCAAATCAAGCCTGAACTATCTCTGGAGGCAAAAATGATGAAACTGAGGCTGTCCTACTTTAAGTACAACACAAGAACGCACGAGTCTCTGGAAAAGACAATAATGCAGATAAAAGTTGAAGGAAGTTAGAAAAGAGGAAGACCAAATACAAGATGGACTGACTCTCTAAAAGAAGCCACAAGCTTTAGTTTATAAGACTAAGAATAGCTGCTGAGAACAGGTCATTTTGAAGATCGCTCATTCATAGGGTCTCCAGAAGTAGGTGACTTGACAGCACTTAACAACAAATGTATATACGTACATACACACGCATACACACACCTTTTGTAAGACATACTGATACATTGCCTTGGTGACCCATTTATTGTTTTTCTAAGTTTGTATACTAATTGTTCACTTTATCAATATTGGTTACATTGTTAAAACTGTGGCTGTTTCCTTTGGCTTGCTTGGCCTGAAAGAGAAACAAGGTAGATCTGCCCCAGCACATCACTCAATTTTGTAACACTACAACATTGTCAGAGTGATGAGTGTTGCACTTCTGCCCTTTTCTCCAACAGGTTCTCTCATACTACACTGCAACATCACAATGTGCTAGGTGCGAATAGGCATGAAGACCAAAAATGGAAGGAGCCAAGAAAAGAAAAGAGAAAATATCACAACGATCTGTTTCCATTTCAAGACGAAAAAGAGTAAGTGGTATATGCAGGCTGCCTATTGAAGACCTACAAGCTGTTTGTGCATTGAACATGACATTCCTTAGGATGGCACTGCAAGTGTATGCTAGCATTACATGTGTTTAATGACAAAAAAGAATCAACATAAAATCTCACTGACCTACAAATAATTCCTCTTTCAATCCTAATGGAGATGAGAACTTTCCTGAGCAGAATTTTGACCAAACTGCTTTGAACATCAGCAAAAGGATACAAAATGCTTGTGATAAAGCTAAGTAGGTCCAATTCTACAGGCTATCTGGAAAGAATACTGACTGTTAGAGCAGTATGACAACAGAACCAATTACCCTGGGAGGTGGTGAGAGCTCCAACGCTTGAGGCACTCAAGAGAAAATGGAACAACCCTCTGTCAGATCTACTTTGATTTGGATTCCTGCATTGAGCAGGGAGTTGGGACTCTATGGCCTTATAGGCCCCTTTCAGCTCAATTATTCTATGATTCTATGAGAATACCAACTGGGAACCACACACAAATCAGTCTGAACAACCTGAAGAAGAGTATGATAAATACCAAGGAGCTTATAAATGTTGACTTGCCTTGGTGACCAATAATTGTGTGTGGTTCTCCCCATAACTACACAACCTGGCCCAAAACGGAAGACTCCCTCCCATCAAATATTTGTGAAATCCACAGGACAGAAGGTGGTAGAGGACTGCCAGAAAGAGAATTAACTACAGTTTATATGGACCTAAACAGAAGTATAAGAAAGGTACAAAAGACAAGCTCTTCTATGTATATGATGAACACTCTGTAAGAAGCTACTATAAGTCCATTAATAAAGTAAGAGGAAGTAGCAATGAAAGTTACTGAAACCACTGCAAAACATTATGTGCATCATTTGCTGTACTACCAAACTGCAAACAGTTCAATTGCTTTTTGGCATGCATACAGAGTGAATGCTTCTTTTCTCCATACTGAGTCAGCATCTAAAGTGTATAGGTGTGCTAAAATGCTTCCTTAGTATTTCAGCTCTATACAACTTCAAAAATTGGAAGACAGCAAAATATAAGACCTCTATCAATGCTGTTATCTTGGGGTTTTAGGAGTGTTGTCCTCCTTTTAATATTTTATGGGTTGGATAGGGGATGACTGTTTTCTTTTATGCTTATCTTTATTGTTGGAAACCACCCAGAGCAGTGGCATGCCACTAGATGGTGCAGTACAGAAATTTAACAAACAAATAAAAATCTTGTCATATGTGAAAATCAAAGTGCCCAAAAAAACTGATTATGCTATGTTATGTGCTGTCAAGTTGCACCCAACTTACAAGGAACCTAATAGGTTTTTCAAGTATGTCAGATATTTATGGAGTGGCTTTGCCAGAAACACCATTGCTGAGGATTGAACCCAGTTCTCCTGAATCCTTAATCTATCACTCTGTCCATTACACAATACTGACTCTTAAGCTGATTAAAGGTTTATCAAAGACTCCAGCTTGAAGGAAAAAGAATTTAGGAGGTGATAAGGTCCACTCCAATCTACCACATTTCTCCCAATTTTCTACCACTATATTCCTAATTTTAACATGTACAATATACTAGCCTCAGTTAGAAGCATTTACATAGCTTTCATGGTATACAAATACATCTGGATACACACATGCCCACTCACAAAAGTATCAGAATTGTTACGGCATCTTCATAACAAAGAAAAATGTGAACTTCATTACACATTTAATCCAAAGATATCTTGTGTCCTACAAATGGAACACTCTTATTTCTACCAGGCAGAAAGAATGTCACAGTCTGCCTTATCAGACTAACAGAGACACACACAGAGAGACAAAAATACCGTGGCACCTTAAAGACTGTTACATTCTAATACAAGCCTTTGTAGATCACGTTCACTTCCACAGTCAAACTGTCTTTAACAGAAGTCAGCTTTCCACAGAAAGCAAGCCATGCCCACATGTACAGGGATGCCAGTATGCAGAGTTATTTCTTTAACACTCTTGAACCAACCTTGGATGGGAGGTGGAAACTGAAAGGGCAGCACAAAAATCCAGACATACAAAAGACAGTTTCATGTTTTGCCAGTATAGACACAATCCTGACAACTGTAAGCATTCTTTTCTCTCCCAAGTGAAAGAACATTAATATGTACGATTTGCCCCAGCTGCAGGTGCAACTCTCCACCTCCCATTTTAATTTCCTGGCTTTCTCCACTTATCATCATTTTCTCAGGAAACAATCATGGTACACTAAAATTTATTTTCCTCCATCCCATTTAATATCCTAAGAATATATTTGAAGCTAAAATGATTGAACTGAGGATATCATATTATGGACACATCAGGAAAATTTTCACTGGGAAAGACAATAAAAGAGAAGCTGAAGCAGTAGGAAAACAGAAAGACAGGACATGAGATGGGAAGATTCAATAAAGAAAGCCACAGATTTTAGGGTGCAAGACTTGAGCAGGGATGTTAACACCGGAATTTTCCGAAGGTCATTAATTCACAGGATTGCCATAAGTCAGAAGCTACTTGACGGCACAGAACAACTGAAAAATGTACTTTTCAGCTCACTGAAAACAGCTTTATTAATCTACTGAGTTCACAGGTCATTATATTCTTCAGCTCTGTTAATATATTACTGGACCACAAATCAATCTAGTTAAACCAATACAGGTAAATACTAATTGAGGAATGATTTTATAATTTTTCTATAAAGAAAAAGCAGCCTCTACTCATCTGACATGTGGCTTTCCCAGGGAAACACTTCCCTGCCTTTAGCTGCTATTAATCTGAACCTTATCAGATGTCTTCAGACTGTTGCTTCAACCACTATAAATTGACAAAGAACACCAAATAAAAACAATTTTCAGCTAAGCAAAGATGGCAATCACCCTACATTTATTGGGGGGGGAATCTACTGTGATAACAAAAGGAAAACAAAATTCCTCATCCTCTTAATATCATGGTCAAATATAATTGGCTGTATCCTAGCTTAGGTGCAGCTAAAAAAAATCACTGAATTCTATGGGACATGTTTTAAATTACAACTAACATAACTCCCACTTATTTTAAATAGATTTTTTTTAAGTATGACTAAATCTGGATCTAGCTCAATATAGCAACTACTAGAACATACCAAAGTCTCAAGCATAAAAATATTTCATCTGTAAGCTTACAGCAATTAGTAGCAGTTACAAAAAGGAACTGAAACTATCTGTATATTTTTACATGACTAGCTAGATGCTTCTCAACTGGCTAAATAGCTCAATAGTTTAGGTATCTGGTCGCCGAATCAGAGGTTTGGAGTTCGATTCTTTACTGTACCTCCTGGGAAAAGAGCCAGCCTCTGTGTGACCTTGGGCAAGTTGCACGGTTCCTCAGAAGAAGGGAATGGTAAACTACTTCTGAGTATTTTCTACCTGGAAAATCCTGAAAAGGGTCACCATAAGTCAGAATTGACTTGATGGCTGATGATTATTAGGTGCTTCTCAGATCATAAAGATGCTTTAGTAACAACCATCATATTATGGTCACCAAACATTTACCTGCAACTCAAACACTACTTGCACTACAAATAACATCCCTCCAAAAAAAGTGAGAGAAGACAGGCAAAAAAATGGAAAGCAGAAGCATGTGGCACACATTACTGTATACCAGCTGGAGCTACTGAAACAAACTAGAAGGTAGGCCATCCTATCTGAGACTTCCCTAATGCCCCCAGATGCCTTGGAATATAATTTCCACCATCCTTGGCCATTCACTATGCTGGCTAGATCTAATGAATACAACAGTCCAGATGGTACCATGTTTGGCAAATCTGACCCAGCTTAACAGTAACAAACATAAAGTGATTAACAAAGAAAATGCCAGACCTTTCAACAAAAGAAACATCCCACATGCAACTCTGAGAATATATAATGCCTGATACACCTCATAAGAATTTAACAGGAACTCTGGGAAGTCTACCTGAAATAACACACAAGCCTACATCTCAAAAGGATGATAATTCAATAATATACATGCATTCCTATGGAGGCAAGGATCTTCTGTTCATCAGTTTTCCAACTGAAGGATTGCCCACCTTTCAGTACTTGACCTTCTGTAAGTGTGCTGTAAGTCTACTACTTCTTAGTTTGGGTTCAATAGGCCATTGTCTGGTTAAAAGCTAGGCAGAACAAAAAGCAAACAATGGTGCATAAAGGCCTTTGGTAGCAGCAGCAGCTGTGTGCTCAGGGCATGATTACTACAGTGATAAAAGTAATATCAATTCATAACTTCTTAATATAAAGAAGAGTACTAAAAATAAGAATTTATTATGCATCATAGCAAATTTAAAATAACCACAGAGTTTCATACTATCAAAGAGCTACAACAGAATATCAAATACAATGAACAACAGAAAATTACAATGAAGTACTAATATTAATGCTACACTGAGATGAACTCGAAAAATATAACACTACATTTCTTTCTTCCTCTTATGCACCGCATCTACTCAATCATGAAAAGTTAGTGTAACAAAACTACTTTTTGTATCTAGTCGAGAACTGCTTGAACAAAGATATTAACCCCAAGCACTACTATCCCAGTATTTTTAAGAATGCATAATATCCTGCATTCTCCTGCTTCATGAAACCACAGCAACTGGCACCGTTAATGCTTGCACTTTATTTGACCTTGTGTTTAGGAATCAGTCAGGACATCAAACTGTATTGGAAGCATAAAACAAAGGTCTCAAAGAGTGGAGAAATGTGATCCCCAAAGGACATTTGTTTAAGCTTGCAAGCAACATTCACATCTTGAAAGGTACACGTTGAAAAAATATATATACATGTGGTTTCTAGACCACATGGTTGCACAGAGAACATGCTACAAATACTAACCAAACATAAAGAGAGAAAAATGTCAGTTGACTAGATTACAGCCACCACTGTTTCCAAGTCTCATCCCCAAGGTTTTCCAAGCTCTATCCCATGTTCCATATTGAGGCTAACCATCCATAATAAGAACATTCTACAAATGCAACAAGTATTACGCTTATGAAAATGAAAGGTTAGATCAATCACAGACAACTAAAATAACCCACTGAGCTATAACAGTAATGTGCAAGCCACTTCAACTGTGGCTTGCACGGATAAAAAAGGTTACCAACCGCTGGAGTAAGTAATCATCTTAAACATTGCTGACAGCAGAAACATTCAGGTTCCATTAGCAAGGAACTATATTCAAAACAACTGTATACCACAGTAAGTTTGCAACAAGCTCTGACTACACACAGTTAGTGTTTCCTTCCTTCTATTGGGTTGAGTCACATCCTCAAGTTCAGAGTCTTTAAAAAAGGGAAACAGACTACATTAACAGAACAGAACTATGACTATATGCACATTTGCTTGGAAGAAAGCAACTTCCTCAGTTTTTCACATACGCTAACTCGTACAGTATCATATATGTTTGCACTCATGCCTCAAATGCTTCATCGGGCAAACACTAGATCTTATTATAGTGGCTGCCTGCTTGTTACTGACAAACCAACAGGAAACCCTGCATAGCTCTGAGGACAGGTAACTTGAACTTCATTTTCAAGTAATACTATTTCCATGCTGAATTCTATACACAGCCTTACAGAAAGTAAGTTCCAACATAAACATTTCAACACAGGCTGCCAAACTACAAACAAATTTAAGCATGAACACAACATGGTCTTTTAAATGAAAAATGGAATGTTATGTTGCCCTCAATGAGTCAGAGAGAACGTACTGTGAAACAATTGATGCACAATGTATTCTCAAAGGCTTTCACAGCCGGGATGCGATTGTTGTTCAGAACACAGACAGAGTTCTAACTCCTGTCCTCTGAAGATGCCAGCCACAGAGACTGGTGAAACGTTACGAAGAAAAACCTCCAGAACACAGCCAAACAGCCCAAAAAACCTACAACAACCAATTGATGCACATCTTGGTTACATGCCAAACATATTTTTATTATCATGCTTTTTCTGAAGCAGTGAGAATTTTTAAGTTTTCAAACAGATATTATTAAAAATGGGCTATATTCAGACATTATTCTGTTGAACTGCATAATCTATCATTAGATAAACATGAATCTGCAAACAGATATTCTGCACATATTTATTTTAGCACTTCTCCTTTTTAAAAACGGGGAACTTTGATCATATAATAATTAGAATAATAAGGAAACTCAATCATCACCATAAGCATTCTGCAGTTGTAAAGTATACCAGTATGCTTTACAAATGCCTTATTCTAGAAAAGAGACTGGACTAGAAATAGGCATTATATCCTTGCTTATACGAATTGGAGAAATACAGGATTCTTCCTAACATACTACAGCTGACCAATGTGGAAAATCTTGCTGAACAGCCGGATATACCATATTTTGTCAGTTGGAAGCAGCTAGGAGATGATACCTTTTTCCAGCTTTGAAGAAAATGCTAGCCTAGAGAGATGACAGTATCAAGTAGACTTTTGGGGCTACCTGGCTCCCCAATTTTTCTCTCAGCATGTCCCCCTTTTTGGCTCTTAATTCAATGCTTGGAGTTCACAAATACACAAAATAGGCAAGTGTGTATAATTTCTCATTTAGCAGAAAGTATTCTGCTTATGTTAGTCGTCGGGGGGGGGGGGGGGGGGAAGATTTATGAAGAGAACTGAAGCCTCATTTTCAAATACTGGAAATTCATTTCACCTAGCTCTCTGATTTCTCTAGTTGCAATAAATCCACAGCCCAATCCCAGATACACAGAGAATACAGCTTGCAATTTATGTTAAGGTGGCAGGCAGGCATTCTGCCCAGGTTTTCTGGGAAATTCCCCTGCTCCTTTCAGAAGCTATCCATCCTCTAGCCAACATGAAGTTCCATATCCTCAACTGTGTGGCTAATGTATGGTATTAAAGAAGTGGAAGAAGCAGAGCAGCATGTACACTATCTGGTCAGAATGACAAATCCAGCTTCTACAACACTGAAAAAAAATACGCGCCCAACTATGACTTTTATAGAACCACATATATTTAAACATTCTAAAGCAAAGGCTAAAACAATATAATTATTCTATATGTTCCCTCATAACATGTTTTAGGTATTCATTACCCTCTTTTTTTATGGGACCTCACTGTTTACAGAAGGAGGAGGAGGAGGAGGAGGAGGAGGAGAAGACTATAAGACGTTTGGAAACCAAGGCCTATGAGGAAAGGTTGAGGGAATTTGGTATGTTTAGTCTGGAAAAGAGAAGGCTGGCAGGTGATATGATAATCTGAAGTACTTGAGGGACTGTAATGTTGAAAATGGATAAGGCTTGGTGGTTCTTATTGTTTTTGCTTTGTTTTTTTTGCATCTCAAAAGAATAGGAAAGATGGATGAAGTAATTGATTCAAAGTACAAGAAAGAAGATTTCAACTGAACATTACGAAGAAACATTTCTAACAAAGAGAGCCACTGACAAAGGAAATCAACTGCCTTTGAAGGTGGTGGACTCTATTTCACTGAAGATTTTTTAACCAAAAGCTGTATGGCCAACTCTCACAGGTATTTTAGCTATGGATTTTCTGCACTGGCAAAGTACTGGACTTGATGACCCTTGGGGTCCCTTCCAGTTCTACAAGTCTATTAGTCTAAGATGGCACAGAAGTGGACTACTTGAGATATGGCTGTTATTATTAGAAGCCTCATCTGCATCAGTACTGCTTTTAGGAAATGCCCCAAAACCCCTCAATGGAGTATCAACCCCAAATAAACATTCCTCTGTATGAGTGAAACCACACACAAGGCATGTGAAGCAGCTGTGGAAAAACTGTCCAGACGGGGCAGAGCAGGGATATTTGTATGTTCCCGGAGTAGATAAAATGCAGTTCGAGAAGATCCGAGTTACACTTGGGTCAATTAGGGCACCGATACAAATCACAGATATTCGCTTCAGTTTCGGAGGTTTTTAAATGCTCAGATTTGAATGTAAAATACTTGACACCAATTGCAGCAGAAGAAAGTAGCACCAAAGCAAGAGACTGACAGCTGAAGCACCAACAGAAGACAAAACTTTTACGGGATCACTAAGTCCTGGAGAGGGCTCATACTCACCCAAGTCATACCTATTTTACAATCAGTGAACAGCAGCCATTACACATCCAAGGCATGGCACATCACTTGCTAGCTTGGCCACATTCTAGAACTTTCTTGATTTCTTTTCAGTAGCTGTAACTGAGCCTTCATCCCATTTGGGGCAAAGTGTGTACTGTATGTCTGTCAACATGAGAGGATGACGTAATGGATAGGTTAAAGTAGAGCTAGGGACTCCTGCCAACCTAGCAGTTCGAAAGCATGTAAATGCGAGTAGATAAATAGGTACCACCACGGTGGGAAGGTAATGGCGTTCCGTGTCTAGTCGGGCTGGCCACGTGACCACGGAAACTGTCTTCGGACAAACGCTGGCTCTACGGCTTGGAGACGGGGATGAGCACCGCGCCCTAGAGTCGGACACGACTGGACTAAATGTCAAGGGGAACCTTTACCTTTACCTAGGGATTATTCCCAGCCCAGAGCTGTTTTCATCTTCCTTTTTTTTTTTAAAAAAAGTCTGCTTTTGGCCTTTATTTGCAAAATCATTTCTTGCCATGGGTGTGTGTATGGTCACCAAACATTCGACACTCATTTAGGCTAGGCCAGCAATGGCAAACCCATGGCACGCGTGCCACAGGTGGCACGCGGAGCCCTTTCTGGCGGAACGCAAGCCGTAAGTTGCCAGATTGCTACTCCCCCCCCCCCCCCGGCAGCCAATCCTGAGCAGGCAGCTGCAACCGCGGTGCTGGTGCCCGGACAGGCGGCGGGTCAGGATCCGGAGCAGCTGGTGCTGGCGGCGGATCCGGAGTGGGGTCTTGAGGCACCTCCGTGCCCAGGATTCCCCCTTCCGCCGCCACTTCCAGTTCCACTGCCGCCACTTCCGGTTCCGCCGCCCCGTTCCCCTCCCCCCCAGTTTGGGCACGCGAGCCCAAAAAGGTTCGCCACCACTGGGCTAGGCACTAGAGGGCCACACTTCGACAAGCTTCACTACTGACTGAAACCACTAACATCTTTTACACACATTTTCCCTAAGCATGGCTCTTGAGTGGGGGACAGGGTGGATAAAAATCAATTATTTTTTTTAAAAAATCAAATTAATTTAAATAAAAAATTGATATTTTATTTAAATTGTCAAAAATCCAATTTTTAAAATTTAAATCATGATTTAAATCAGTTTGATTTAAATCAAATCCACCCTGATGTTTGGGATTGGGAACTCCTGAATGCTACCTACAGTACATCAGTACTGTGCGCACTTGAGAAATAATACAGAAGACTATGCAAATACTTTCTGAATATGTAATCCTTTTTGCCTTTGACTAGGAAATGTTAACTTACCTACTCAAGATCTAAAAAGAAAACATGTTTTCAGATTGTGCTACAACTGACAAAAAGAGTACATCCTAAGGTCCATTTCAGAAGTTCTTCAGAGTTTGAATGGAAACACATTTATTTAAACAAGACAGGCTTCTCCTTGCACACCTTATGTCAGCTCTGACCACCTTGTGCCCAGTGTTGTGTTGTAACATTCTACTTTTCATCCTCCCTCCAAAGAACCTGTATTACTTTGCTTGTATTATGAAGTTTAATGCTCAGAAAACTCACTCTGGAAGACAAATGTTCAAAGGTGTGAGTGTGCCAAGGCTCTTCAGAGGATATTTAAGCACAGCATTTAGAAGACATCACACAAATTATATATACAAAAACCAATGTCTGTGAAAAGAAAGAGGAAAGTTGTCTTCACACAAAAAGACTACAGAATCTGCAACCACACAATCTGGTAGCAGTCATCATCTGATTTCTACTGAACAGCTACTTGGTAACTAAATAGATAGCTAAACACAGGATGACCATCATATTCATGGCTTGCTTGTGAGCAACCAGAAAAATCTGTTGTTGTTTAGCCGTTAAGTCGTGTCCGACTCTTCGTGACCCCATGGACCAGAGCACACCAGGCCCTCCTGTCTTCTACTGCCTCCCAGAGTTGGGTCAAATTCATGTTGGTAGCTTCGATGACACTGTCCAACCATCTCGTCCTCTGTCATCTCCTTCTCCTCTTGCCTTCACACTTTCCCAACATCAGGGTCTTTTCCAGGGAGTCCTCTCTTCTCATGAGATGGCCAAAGTATTGGAGCCTCAGCTTCAGGATCTGTCCTTCCAGTGAGCACTCAGGGTTGATGTCCTTCAGAACAGATACGTTTGTTCTCCTTGCAGTCCAGGGGACTCTCAAGAGTCTCCTCCAGCACCACAATTCAAAAGCATCAATTCTTCGGCGGTCAGCCTTCTAGAAAAATCTAGTTGGCTATTAATGACAAAGAATGCCAGCTTAGATTGACTTTCATCTCACAACAATTTTTCTAACAATTTTTAAGGTGGACATTATTCCACAATTCCGAAAAGTGGTGATTTCTTAAGATCAGTGGGCAACACCACTGAATATTTATCTTTTGCTATGCTTCTCTTTCCAAAAAGCTCAGAGCAGTTCACATATGGTTCCCAGCCACTCTCCATCAGGGAGTTTAAAAGACCAGAGCTATTTCAGTTCAGCATGCTGGTTTATGCCTTCAGACCTTCTACAGTCCAGCTGTCTCGCTTCCCTGTAAAAGTGATGTCACCCTTTACTAATATAGCCAACACTTTCACTTATTTGTGTGTCCTTTATGGAGAAATACTAATGATGTCAGAGCCAAAGCATTTGAATTGCCATAATTTCAAAGAGAACCTATATGTTGCTGTTATTGTTATCATCTCATGCTGTCAAAGTTGCTTCCAAGTCACAGTGTACCTCGGAATGAATGACCTCCAAAAATTCCTATTATTAACAGCCTTACTCAGGTCTTGCAAACTCAGGCCCATGGCTTCCTTTAATGAGTTAGTCCACTCATATTAGGTCTTACTCTTTTTTCCTGCTCCTTTCGACTTTTCCTACCATTATTGTTTTTTCTAGGGAATCTTGTCTTCTCATGATGATAAGTACAACAGCCTCAATTTTGTAGGTTTTTGTTATTCTTCCTTTACTGCTCAACTCCAGAAACTAACACTCATATCACAAGCCACAGCAAACAATCTACATATACCCAAATTAGCAAACCCTTAGTGCTTTGAATCAAAAGGCAATAATCTTGGCTGTACAAATGTGAGCTAAGAACAACTACAAGCAACTTAAAAGGATTTTTATTGTACTTCAAATGCTTGCTGCAAATGCCAGCAAAGATACTGTAAAGAAGTGCAGCACTATGTGAAAAGTGCAACCCTTTCACCTACATTGCTAATTCAGAACAAAACTGTTTGTTCTAACTTTACACCATGTGAAGAGCAGAGCTACTCACAATAGCCCCTTCAACTACATTGTTAATTTAGAATAAAACCTACATTATTTGACTAGCAGAAACTAGCAGATGTCAAAATTCACTGTCCCCATATAACTCATTGTATCACTGGAATCCTTTAACTGGAACAACAAAAAACATCACTGGCAATACCCCTATATTTATAACGCTTGCCCTGCCAATCACATCAACAGGGCATTACTGCATCCCAGTTCCTATTTGATAAATATAGCTTTCAAAGTTGTCTTCCAACCAACAACTGCCTACGCTTGCTTAAAACCCACAGCAGGCAGGGCAAATCTTTCAGTATGAAGTCCCTGCTGTTACTTCACTGTGCCTTCCAAGACAACAAGGCTGCACACAAGGCTATAAAATCTGCTTGAAGTAACAGTGGGTGGGAAGCTTTCACTGAAGACTGTGGGAGTGTTGCCAGAATTTAATGTAGAATTTAAATTCTGATGGGAATAAAAAAGAAACCCTGTGCCTTAAAGAAGCAGTTATCAAATGATTTACAAATGAGATTTCAATCTAATCAGCGCACTGTCATTTTAATTCAGCAGCTGTTTGCCTTCAGGAAGCTCTTGTACAAGCTACAATTTCTGTTTCTCAATCTAAGACCTGAGTTGCCTGTTGACAAACTATACAGAGAAAACACAAAAATATCTTAAATGAAGTCTGTTCAGTAATCCACAGCACAGAATCTATACTGATTGATAGCAGTTCTCCAGGATTTCACGCAGGGGTCCCTTCCCAGTCCTAGGTGAAAACTCCAGAGAATAGATACTAGTCATTTTACCTGCAAAGCACTGGGCACTACCACTGAGCTACAGTCCTTCCAGAAGAACCTCCACAGCTTTGTGATGGAGCCTTGGTTATCTTAGTACAGCGCTGACCACTAGCTTCAATGCTTAATGCTAATGTAACAACTATAAGGTATGACAGCTAAATGCAGAATTCCTATACATAGAGAGAATATTGTTGAATGCCACATAACAAAGAGGAAGAGCAGGAGAAAGCTATCAGCATCTTTATCTGCTTTCAAGTGCCCAGACGCTTTCTAACAAGCCAGTGGTGAGATGTACACATGATCTGACCAAGCAGGGCAATTTTTTAATTATTTATTTAAAATATTTTAACCTGCCTTTCTCCTTAAGAAGGATCCAAGGCAGCTTAGATTATTAAAAGACAGTATGTAAAGCTAAAAACAGTAAGTATACAAATAATCAAAAAGATGAAGCAACTGAAAGATAATAAACAGCAGCAACACCAAAAATATATTCAAGGTGACAACAAACCATTAAAAAGCCCCACTCTTGCAGCCAGTCATTAAGAGAAAGTTTGCTTGGGGAGAAAAGTATTCACCTGCTTGCAGGACAGCAAAGACGGGACCAGCCTGGACTCCTGTGGAAGGAAGTTCCAAAGTCTGGGAGAAGCAACAGAGAAGCCCCTCTCCTGTGTACCCACCAAATGCACCTGTGAAGGTAATGGGACAGAGAGAAAGATATCTTCTGATTATTTTAACACCTGAGCAGGCTCATAAAGGGGGCTATGGTCCTTGAGATAGTTTGGACCCAAGCTTCTTTAGGTTTTATAGGTTAGAAGCAGCACTTTGAATTGTGCCCAGAAATTGATCAGAAGCTAGTGGAGCTGCCGTAACAGAGAGTATGTGATCCCTGTAACCAGATCCCAGAAACAATCTGGTAGCAGCATTTTGGGTCCCCAACCTTGGGCCTCCAGATGTTCTTGGACTACAACTCCCAGAAGCCTTGACCACCACCTCTGCTGGCTAGGATTTCTGAGAGTTGAAGTCCAAGAACATCTGGAGGCCCAAGGTTGGGGACCACTGCTCTAAAGTTTCCAAATACTTTCTGAAGGCTGCCCCCTGTAGGGAGCATTAGAGTAACCCAAATGGGATGTAAATGAGGTGTTTGTAATGGTGGCCAGGTCACAATCTCCAGGAACGGACACAGCTGATGCACTATTTTTAACTGTGCAAATGCAGTCCTGGCCACCACTAAGACCTGAGCATTCAGGTTCAGGGACAAATTCAAGGGCACACCTTAATTGCAAACCTGTGAATTTAAGGAGAGTGTAATACCATCCAGCATCAGTTGAATACCTATTCCTTCATCAAGCTTTCAATTGATCAGGGGCATGTCTGTGCTAAGCTTCACTTTATTCACCTTCATCCAGTCCATTAAACCCCAGGACACTGGACTTGCTTAACCTCTGGATTTCAGGCCTGCTTAACCTTAAACAATGACTACAAAAAGTGTCAGGAAAGGGATGCAAATAAAAACAAAACGCTGCTGTGCTCTTGCAACAGAATAAATTGATAGCATGTAAGATTAAAAACCAAGAAGGCAGTGGTCCATTTGAAGACTGAAACAAATAGGAAATCTTTTGTGTATCCAGATGATTTTGAACTCATTTGCATTTTAAATATTACCAACTACACAGACTAAGGTCATTTCAACTGGCTACGAAACATAGCTGGAAGGGCAGGAAGGAACTCACACAACAGCAATTTGGTATCCAACCTGTTGAATTGAAACGGTTACCAGCATTAAGATTGAGAGATGTGAAACATTTCTGGCATTCTAGCTCAAACTCTGTTCTTCTGCTTTTTTTTTTTTTTTTTTAGTTAGATAGTTATCACATTTTTATACCCCCCCCCCCCCCCATCTAGTGCAGATCCACTACTCTGGGCAGTTCACAACGAAAAAAGGGCATAAACCCAACCACCCGACCCCAACCAAAAATGATAACATAGCTAAAAACTAGAAAAATCCTTATGGTGACGGCTGAATAAAAATTACAAAATACATCATTGTGGATTGGAAAATTTCTACTACAGGGGAAGGATGTTCTTAAAAGCCTTTTTAAAGAGCTCTGTCGTAACCTGCTTTCTGAAACTTAAAAGGGAGGGGGCCTGGCACACCTCCACAGACAAGGAATTTCCAAGGAGTTATGGCAACCACTGAGAAGACACAATTCTTAGTAGAGGGTTTCCCAATCTCCCTCAAGGTAGCCACTCACAGCAGCCATACCTGAGGACGAGGTGACACGAGTGGTAAAACATAGGGAGAGACGCTCTGCAAGGTGTCAAGGCCCCAAACCTTTTCACCTATAACCAACTCACACTATGTCTCGCAGTTGCTCAGTCCACAAATGTGCCCTTGAAACACCCCTCGGTTCAGCTGCCTGTGCTTTATATATGTGCTGTTGTGAAGCTTGCATGGTAAATTATTACATGCCTTAGTCAGCTCAGCACTGAAACTCCAAACATACGTACATATTAAAAACAAGACTGGAAATGTGTATTTATTCCTAGAAAAGTTGTAATGCACTAGTGATAAGTTCATTCAGGTAAAAAATAATGGTGACAAGATGAACCAAACTTTAGTCATACTCAAGCCTTAGAATCAGAGTGCAACAACAGTTTTTTTGTTTATTTATTTATTTTTGGAATACGACTTCCAGAATGCTAACATCAGCATAGTTAATTTGTGGGATTCTCGAAGTCATAGCCCAAAAAATTTAACTTTTTCAAGGTCTCTTTAGCATTGATAGGAAGATTGATATAGTGCTTGTGCTCAAGATGTTTCTTGAACACCCTAAATTATTACAGTAATAATATTACATATTTGCATTAGTAATACTTACAACCCTGTACTGCAGATGAAGAAGTGAGAGATGGCAGTTCCCCTAGGGCAGTTTATCTACAGCAGATCTGATTCTAGACTTTCTGTGTCAATACAGGCAGAGCTTGTTTTCTGGACAATCTAAAAACTGATTTACACATCCAGATGATTTCTTTAAAAACACATGTAAAGAGACAAATTACATGGCCAAATCACATGGCCACCAGGAACTGAATGAGAACACTTCAAGACACCAGGTTTATTAAAACTAAGATGAGACTTTCTGGATAAATAAGTAGTGTTGATCAAGCACAGGCATGCAGGTAGGCTGGGTCCAGATGGCTGGCAGGTCTCACATGGATATCATCCAAGCTGTGAGGAGAAGTGATGTACGTTATGCTAGTTACACAAGGATTAAAAGGGGAATTGGACTGTTTACAATAGAGAACACAGCAAATCTAAACAGTTTGTCATATTTAACACTTGATAAAAGAAATAATATTTATATGGCTAATTCAAAACTACTGGAAATGTGGCTCTTATGCAGCTAACTGTGCACATCAAGGGCAGGAAAGCCTTTGTTAAAAAAATTACAAACATGGTGGAGATACTGTTGCTTTATCCATGGAGGTGAATGTTATTCAGCCTGCTCTATATAATGGTTGTACCACGCCTAGAGGAAGAAGAGGCACTGTGTTTCCCCATATATTTTTGAACTACTACTCTCGCAATTCCCCACCGCTGGCTGTCAAGGCTGATGAATGCTGAAGTCTTAACATCTAGAAGCTAATATTCCCCTCACTCCCAGACCCCTGAAAAGGAACAGATTTCCAATCTGTGTTCCTAACTGATTCACCCCTGTCATAAGAGGCTAAAAGTGTCTTTAGCAGCTCACTTGGGCAAAATTACCCATACTTTCTGGTAACTTCCCATTTGGTCTATTGCAATATACTGTACACAAGGCTGACTCAGTTTTGTATCATGCACCATCCCTGTGGTCTCCTCGACACAGATGAGGATCTTTCTGTCAACCAGTTCTCTGAGACAATTCCTGCAGTCTGGGCTGCATAGTTTTAAAATGAGTATGATTAATATTGTGGTGCTTTGAGTTTTGTTTTTGTGCTGTATTTTAAATTACCTTTGACTATGTATAGTTTAAAATGACTTTTTAATCTTTCTTTCTTATAAGAAACGCAAAGCTTTAACTCACAAATTAATAGTTCCAGAAAGTCCAACATATTAAGGATGTGTCTTAGCATGGATTTTTTTTTTTTTTAAGGAAACACTAAGGCACATAAATGCAGACACAAGGCAAAACATTCTGAGCTGGGAGGCCACTAGTGGCGACTATATATCAGATAAGTGATCATCTTTACCGTCATACAGGAAATTTGAGAAATATAAGTTAAGAACCAGAGCACCCAGGCTGAAATTACACAATAATAGAGCAAATTAAATATCACGCCACCATAATACTTCTGACAATTTTCTCCTCTATATCAGACAGCAGTAGTTTCATGCAGCAGTGGTTGGGATCCTCTGTGCTTATAGTCTATTGGAAAAGACACGATGCTCCAGATGACTTCCAATTTAAGTATCAAATTAATTACTAAATCATATGTGGCAAGTAATGTTTGCTTACTGTCACGATCCCGCCTGTCCCTTGGTTGTTTCACCAAGCAGAGGGCACAAGCTACGTGTCGTGTCGCTGCCACCAGTTGATTACTTCAACATTATGTATTATTAATAATAGAGGTCCAGGCAATGTGTCATTTTAAAAAGAACCAAATAGAAGTTGTTTATTATTACAGGTGATGAAGGTACAATCAGTGTCTTTAACTCTTAACAAAACCTCCTACTTCATCCACTTTCAACCGCCAACTCTCCCTCTCCACCCCAAACTCCAAAACCACCAATCCACACTTACTAATACTGAAATTATCCCACAAAATGCAGATGAGCGAGCAGATAACTGGCTACATAAAGCAGCTATGCAAATACATTCACTAGTCACCGACCCATTTACTTACGAGTATCAACAACTGAAGAAAACCAGGGGTTCAATTTTCAAATTTCACAAGATCTGCCCTGTGTAGTCAACAAGAGAAGTCAATCAGGTAAAAACCTATTTATAAGCCAAGTAAAATGACACCCAATAGGTAATGTCGGCTCCCTTTTCTTGTGGATACAGTACTCTTAAACTGAAAGAGGTTTTGAAAGAACCCTTTTGATGGAGAACTTCAACCAGCTAGCAATAGAAATAACTTCTAAATTCTACAAGCACAATCTGCTAACCAATTTTCAAGTGAAAGAGGGGTGGATACTGAGTGACTATGGAGTCAGGTTCCTTCTGACCTTCAGCAGGAAATGCAATTATAGACTTTGTTTTTCAATGTGTTAAATCATTGAGAATAGATATATTTTCTTGGATTGGCTGAAGAGGTCATCTATTTTCCCAATGTGATCAGCAAGCAGCACTCAATTTAAAGATAACACAGTATTGCAGACAAACTGAGGTGCAGGTGGAGTAAACTGGTCTTAAGAGAGAGGTATAGGACTTCATTGCTGTTAAGCTACCATGTCACTGTAGGCTGCTGGGCAGTAGGTCACATGAAAATATGCCACAATATAAAATGAACTGTTTACCCAGTTTGCTACGTACAGCTGCCTTGTCATGGGAACTGTCAACACCTCTCCCAAAATTCTTTTATACTGCAGCCATATACAGATGTACGTTCCATTAATTTCTACAGAGTTCAAAGACAGTGCACACAGGATTACCAGACAGTGTACAAACCTTTCACTATTTTTGACCCACTTCAATTAAAATCTTGTTTTGGTAACAAAAGTATTGGGGAGGGGAGGGGAGAACCAAGTACAGGAGAGCAGCATGGGGCCAAGACTACGGGCATGAAATAACCAGAGTTTTAGCTCCAGACTTCAGATCTACTAAAAATGTCTTAGTACAGAAATGAGAAGTCCATGATTCTGCTGAGTTTTAATACAATATCTAGAGAGGAGTTGTCATCCCAAGGATGTTGCTGAATTGTGCCTCCCACAGGACTACCTAGCACAGCCAGCTGTTAAGAGATGATGGGAGATACAGCTCAGTAACTTCCAGACAGTCAATTTTCCCCCATTGAGAGGGATAGTTTGGGCAGTACCCTGTGTTTTGATTTTGCTCTGGAAACATGAAAGAACTTGTGAATGCAAGTGAAAAAAAACACTAAGAAACTTATTTTAAATAGGCCTTCTAGCAAATAAACCCTCCTTTAAGGTTTCTTCTGGATTGCCACTGGTTTCCAGGTGAACCTAGCCTTTAACCTAGTAGTCTTTCTGAAAACAAGAGCCACCTCTATCCATGGAGGATTGCCAAGCCATTTGGTTTTGAAAAACACCGTATCACAATAGGAGACCTTAAGGAACAGTGACAAAGGGCACCAAGGCTAGCACATTGCCTTCTGCAGGTGTTCTGGTCACCTACTTCAATAGTACTGGAACAGAGCTTATGTTTTCAAAGTCTCCCCTTCTACCTATTAGATATTCTTTACACTACTTCATATTTATGTTCCGTCCTCTCCTGTTCTATACTGATATTTTACCAAGACTAAAACACAGAGCTAACCTCTATCAAAAAGAAATGACAGAACTAAATTTCCCCAAAAGTCATTATAGCTGGCAATGCAACAGGTCTATATCCAATCTCCTGTCACTAGAAAGGGCTGAAAAAACTCACTCCTTGGAAGCTTTTTAACTACAAAAGGGGGGTGTTGATGGATCAACAGACCTTTTAATGCATCTGGAGCCAAAGATTTTATTTGCATCTGCCAAAATGCCAAATAAAAAAAGCAGATGCTAAAATAATGAACAGGAAGGCAAAGAACAGTTAATGGGTCAAAACTAACCAATAGAATCAGTTGAACTCAACTGCTGTCAACAAGGATGCTATCAACCACTATAGAGAAAATGTGCTTCTTCAGTGCTTATTTCCGAGAATAAAACTGCAGTTTGGGGCAGCAGTGGATAAGTCTCCAGCAGGCTGCTGATAACATTAGCACAAACAATTTGATTCTACAAACATAACAGTGTCTTCTGCGGTTTCAGAGAAGAGACAATTATTAGTTATAATTAGACAGGCTATGTCTGAACAGCTGTTTAAATGTAGTGGCTGCTCCTCACATAACCTCACTGTGTAGCAGAAAGTACACTTGTTGTAGCACGTTAGAAAATTAGACTACTAATAAATGTAAGAAGAGAAATGGAGCTTGAGGGGGAGGAAGAAGGTTTATAGTCATCATATGGCAAAACACAAATCAACAAGAGAAACTAAGAGAAACATTAAGTTTCTGATAGGGATAGAACTTTGGAAAAAATGAACTCCCAGCCCCATAATTTGGCGGGAACCCTCCAGGCTGAATTATGGGACCAGGAGCTGTCAAACAGCAGGAGATATAACGGGAACTCATTCCCTCATGGACCTTCGCAGGTCTCAGGGAATCTTCAAGACTGCAAAGGTGCAGCTAGGCACTCTCCAGAGGACACAAAGAAGCAGTGCAAGAACAATATAGAGGTGGATAAATATCAATGATTTTTAAAAATCAAATTGATTTTAATCACAAATTAAATTTTAAAAAAATTATTTTTGATATAAATCTTCAAAAAATCAGATTCTTAAAATTTAAATAATGATTTAAATCAAACCCCCCTTCTTCTTTTTTTGAAAAGTCTCATCTCTAGTTTCTAAAAGGTGTCTCGGGAATTAATGGTTTCAAGCTCAGGAATCAAGCAGAGTTCAGATTAAAGAGCTGAAATTCTAACAGGAATAATCTGATGTATTGCCACAATTATGTTTGTGAGGAAAAAGAGCAAAGAGATGGAATGCATTCAGAAAGCACAGGTAGGATAGCATCTGAGGGTCAAGTGGCCAAACTGCTAAAGATTGCTCTACAGGACTTTGCAGAAAAAAAGGCAGAAGAGTGAGCAAAGCCAATAAGATCTAGAAAACAGTACAGGAACCACCAAAAGACAATTTAAATTTGTATTTTAAAGCAGAATATAATTTAAAAGATAGCAAACATTTTAAGCACTTTCACCACATTAGTGTTTCCAAACTTTCTAGAAACAGTACCAAAAATATGTGGCTCTTGAGCACACACAATCTGGGTGTTTGTGTTTTCTTGAGATCTGTTCAGAAAAACTGGTGTTTTTTTTAAATGTTGTGCCATCAATTTGTTTGATTTATTGTGGGCAATGTGGATCTCCTTGAAAGGCGAAATATAAATGGGAAGCATATATAATAAAGGAAAAAGATATCTACACTACAGATTTCCCCTTCCTTTTAAGACTGGGACTAATGTGTGCATAAAAGGGGTACAAGGCAGAAATGAAAGCACACAACTGATTGGTTGGTTAGTCACAAGTCCAACTGGTCTGTAATGCTGCCTCTAATGCTAGCCAGACGCTCCTCCCTAGAGCGATGCAGGAACCATCATATTTCATTTGTACTCAGAATCTGACAAGCAGATCTACTAAGTTGTCTGATTTTTTTTAAGTCTTCTAACCTAGCATTCATCACAACATGTGGCTACTGATGAACAACACAGGCTAAGACTGGAGTACAGGGCATATAAAAACCTAAGCAACACTCAAGCAGCTGGCATTAAATAAACTATTTGGCATGCTATAATCATTCATTTCTATTTAATCAAACACATTTTATAGTGTCTGCCACATTTATCTTCACAACATTTTAAGGCACAGCAAGGCACAAGAAAAAAAAATTGAGTTCAACACACCTAAATAAGCACAGGAAGGCAAAGGCTGCAAACAAATTATACAAGCCACAGCTATAATGGGAGATGAACCAAAGTAGCAGAAACAAGCACATGTAAAATGTTAGAGAGAAATGGCAAACACCTTTGAAAAAGGGGATCAGCACCAGATATATTCACAAAAAACGTAAAGGAAGTGACTTATCTATAGAAAACAGACTGTGGAAAGGGTGACTTAGAGCATATCTACCGGCGATTTAGGAAAAGACATGGAAAGCAACCCCAGATGGGAGAAGGGCAGTGGTACAGAGAAGATTAATGTTTATGGGCAATGCAGAAAAATAAGACTGCTTGATATGCAGCAAGCAGAACTCTGTTATCATAGAGCAGTGGTTCCCAACCTTGGATAACACAAATATTCTTGGACTACAACTCCCAGAAACCCTGGCCAGCTCAGCCGGTGGTGAAGGCTTCTGAGAACTGCACTCCAAGAACACCTAGGTTACTAAAGGTTGGGAACCACTGTCCTAGAGGAAAGAAAAGAGGAAGAGATTATTTCTGCAAAGCCAAGGAAACAAAGGCTTTAAGTCTACACGTGCATGGGAACCTGATGCACAGGTGTAATCGTGGGCAAAGAAAGGTTTACATGGAAAGGAACCAGTGTGGTGGATAAAGTAACAGACTAAAACTCAGGAGATCCAAGTTTAAATCCCCATTTGGCCATGAAAACATGATGGGAGGCAATGCTAAACAACCCCTTGAACATCTCACATACCTTGAAAACCCTGTTAGGGTTGCCATAAGTTGGATATGACCTGATGACACATTACAAAATCAAGAATAAAGAACTGTCACCTTCACTCTAAGCCTAGAACATTCACTTAAAAGAGGAAGGGGAAGTAAATAACATGTGGAAAGGACATATATGGCTTTGAAGAATTAGAGTAGTATAAACAGGCAAAAGAGACACATGAGATTCACCAGACGATGAAGACAGGGCATATTCTTTGCCTTCTAGTCAATCTCAGGTTTATTCTTTGACTATTTCTGTTACCATTCTTTTTCTCTAAACCCACGCTTCTTCTGGTTTGACTGTGTAGATGAAGGGAACAACTTGATAACATTCAAAATGAACTGAGGTGATATGAGAGATCAAGAAGAGGGCAGCTTGAGTGATGTGAAGTAACCAAAGGCCCACAACTTTCAAGCTGTCTCTTCTTGGTCCCTTCGCACCACCTCAATTCATTGAATATATACACTATATAATGAACTATTTTATAATAAACTATTTATTAACTATGTATACAAACATATATCTTTGTATGTTGTTGTTGTTGTTTAGTCGTTAAGTCGTGTCCGACTCTTCGTGATTCCATGGACCAGAGCACGCCAGGCCCTCCTGTCTTCCACTGCCTCCCAGAGTTGGGTCAAATTCACGTTGGTAGCTTCGATGACCCTGTCCAACCATCTCGATATGTATACATATCTTTGTATACACACATATATTTGGACCTTTGGCGACTTCTCCACACCTTTCAAGAGGTCTCCCCACACCTCAGTTCATTCTGAATGTTATCAAGCTGCTCCCTTCACGTAGACATCTACATGGACAGACAAGGACAATGGTGGGTTTGGAGTACCAGAAGAGCAGCAGAAAGAGTCAAAGGAGAAACTTGAGGTTTACTAGAAGGCAATGGACGGATAGATAGATAGATAGATAGATAGATAGATAGATAGATAGATAGATAGATAGATGATAGATAGATGATAGATAGATAGATAAATAAATAGATAGATGATAGATAGATAAATAGATAGATAGATGATAGATAAATAGATAGATGATAGATAGATAGATAGATAAATAGATAGATGATAGATAGATAAATAGATAGATAGATGATAGATAGATGATAGATAGATAAATAGATAGATAGATGATAGATAGATAAATAGATAGATGATAGATAGATAGATAGATGATAGATAGATAAATATAGATGATAGATAGATAGATAAAGATAGATAGATAGATGATAGATAGATAAATAGATAGATGATAGATAGATAGATGATAGATAGATAATGAAGAATTCAAGAGCAGGGAGAGCTTGAGAAAAGAAGGAGGGAGAGGCAGAGCTGAAAACAGAGTTAGAACAGCAAGGAGACTGGAAAATTAGGAATGACACACAAGGTACAAAGGGAAGCAAAGGGGGGGGGAAGGGAGTAGTAATTAAAAAAGGAGAGAGCAGCATGGCAAAAGCAGAAGGCTGCAGCAACAGCCGAGGGTCCCCCACGAAAAGTAAACGAGGGAGAAATTTAAAACATGGAAGGGGCTGCCAAAAAAAAAAAGGGGGGGGAAGAGGAAGGGACCGCCACATCGGTGCGTTCACAGGAGGAGCACTCGGGCTGAGAAATAACGAAGAGGGGCAGACGAAAACGGAGGCCTCTCCCCATCGCTCCGGCAAGAGCTCCCTGGGGGGAAAAAAAGAGGAAAAAAAGGCGCACCGAGTCTCGGGACGAGGAAAAGCTGGAGCGGGAGTTCCCCCCCCACACACACACACACACGTGGAAGCGAAAGGAGGCGGGGCGCGAAGGAGCCGAGGGGGGGAGGTTTCCATGGAGACAGAGGAAGAGGCGCGCGCGGGGAAGGGAGGGGGGCTCCCAGGGAGAGGCGGAGTGGGCGGGGCCAGCCCATGTGCCGAGGGGGCGGGGCGAAGCGGCGCCTCAGCAAGGCTCTCTTGAGGGGAGAATTCGGCCGAAAGCGCTACGGGGCGGGCGGTCTTATACCCATGGCGGGGGCGCGCGGGGGGGGGGGGAAAGGTATTTCCTTCTTCCCGGCCCCAATCCCCTTTGGAAGTACTCACCGCGCTGCCCCCTCCCCCGAAGCGGAGGGGAGGGACCGACGTGGACAGCGGGAGCCGCGACAGCCGCCCTCAGGGACCGTGGAGGGGGGGGAAAAAAAAAAAGAGGGAGGCGACGACGACGAACTGCCGCCGGGCGTGCGTCACGCGCGTGCGTACCAGTGACCCGGATGTACCGGGAGTTGCTACTGCTTCGGCTTGCCTCCTGAGTGTGCAGCAGGCAAGGGCGGTTGCTGCTGCGGCGGCGCCCATCAAAGCCCTGCACATGCGCACTCGCTTCCTCTCTCTGACTGAAAGGGGAAGAAAACCACGTGTTTCGCGGTGCCTCGTCTAGGTGGAAAAAAGGATACGGGCGGGCGAGTGTAGGAAGGAAGTTTAATTGCATTTGCTTTTCTCTCTGTGGTTGTAATTTTTTTTTTTAAAAAAAGGCGTATGTTTATTTGCACCCTCGCCGGGGAAACGGAGGCGAGAAGGAAATGTGGGAGTCCTGCAGCTCTGATGTCAGGGGAAAAAAAATAAACCCACCTAAAGCAATCTGATTGGAAATAAATAGTAAATAAATAAATAAAATAAGCACAGCTACCTCCTCCAAACTCAGGTTGTCACACACACGCGCATCCCACTCACCCCAGCAGGGATCCTTTAATACAATAGTAGTGGATATTTAATGGGAAAAAAGGGTTTCATAGCAATCAAACATTCCTTAACAGCAAAATCTAAATAGTGCAATAAGGCTGCATTCCTATCTATATTGATAACTAGGTCTATAATCCTGTTCTAGGTATAAGATTTCTTCATTTACCTATAAGCATGCATCTCTTAACCGAACTGGGCTTATTTTTCGGTCAATATGCAGGAAGGCAGGTCCAAACTTGACTCTCTTTTGGTTTGTAGTCTTTTGTTTCTTTAAACTATTTATAAACGGTCACAATAAAACAATAATTAAAAGCAGAAAGATCACAACTACCCTGTTTCCCTGAAAATAAGCCCTAGTATGATTTTTCAGGATGCTCGTAATACAAGCCCTACCCCAAAAATAAGCCCTAGTTAAGTGAAAGCCCGCCCTCCACCCTTGGGCAGTAACCAGAAGATGACATGGTTGTATTTGAATAAATGTAGATTGTTGTCCATGAGAAAAATGAAACATCTCCTGAAAATAATCCCTAATGCGTTTTTTAGAGCAAAAATTAATACAAGACCCTGTCTTATTTTCGGGGAAACACGGTAACAGGCCCAGGCTCATTACACCATCTATTCAACTGATTCTCTGGAGCCCCATCTGAATGGTAGACCAAAGTAAACAGATAAGTAGAAAAAGCCAGTGTGATGTGTTGCCAGCAAGGGTGGTGAACTTTGGCACGTCAAGGTTTTCGAGGCTAATTCCCACAGTACTTTATCATTGCCAATACAGGCTGGGGATTCTGGGGATTGTAGTCCAAAATCAGGACTGCCAAAGGCTTGCCACCCCTAGGACATTAGACTAGGACTGAGGAGAGCAGGGATCAAATCTCCGCTCAGCCACAAAAATTCAGTGGGGGGGCAATTGTAAAGCCAGTCCTAGAACATCCCAGAGACCTCAAAAACCCTGTTAAGGTCACAGTAACGCAGAAGTGACTTGACTGCACATAATACCCAAAACAAGCAGGTGAGTCTTTGAGTACACTCAAAAAGATAAAATAATCTCAAACGCATAAAATCTATCCGCTTCCAGAATCTGCCATACCTAGTTCTTCATTGTGTCTTGAGATGTAACAATGGACAAAGGCTCTGAAGAAGTTCAAATGAGATTTATCAGCTGATGTAGCGGCCCATAGGTTTGCTGGGAACTGGAAGGTAGAAATGTTCGGTCTACCCTGATAACACACATTTGCATAATAAACTTTCAGCTTTTTCCATCCCGTCTGAGTTCACATCCTCCTTAGTCTGGGCTACTTACCGTACACTTCTTGTTTCTGTTTGATTGGCTTAATAAACCTATTATCCCAGTTTGGATTTTTTAATTCCTTTTTTGGCCATCACTGCTCCTTATGGGTTTATTATTTACTGAGGCACCTTCATATCAATTTTTACCCATCACGCTGCACCTGAAAGCACAGAAACTCAGGGATGAGGTTTCAAACAGTGGCAGTCCCTTAGTCGGCATCGGACTACTGTAGTAATGATGTGGGAGTTCCCAATTCAAGGGTAAGACTTGCTGATTTAATATCACACTAATGACAGGTGAAAATGGTTTCAGTACTCTCTAGCACAACTGCATTATCTTTGTATTCTTCTGAGGGCATGGCCACAATTGTTTAAGAAACAATGCAGTTTTGCATCAGAAAGCTTAAACCAGTTCAAATGGTATAGGTGTGGTTTTAACTCACTTTCATTTCATCATCAAGACTTCCTCTCTCCCCTGTCCTCAGATCTAAGAAACACAAAGAGATTCAGGCATCTACTACACTTACAGTATTTCATTGTCACTTTTCATTTTGATACTGGTTTCAGGCAGGGCTAAAAGACTTCAGGCTTCTGGTGGCTGATTTTGCGGGGGGGGGGGGGAGCCTGGTGAAGCACTTTCGGTTAAAAAGATTTCTGTACCCCAGGATTTGCTTCAAACAGCAGAATTAAATGCAACTCACAATCCTGCCCATAAAAATATCTACCACACCTTTAATTCTGCATTATAGTTTGGGATTTAAAAAAATCATTTCGTTCTTGCTGTTGGGAGTCAGAAATCCTGCTGATCTACCACAAATCATCTGTCCTCATCTATCTTTTGCCCATGCTTCTGAGCTTAAAGGAAAACAGACAAGAATGATTTAAGAAATAAAAACGGCAAGGGGATGCACTTTATCCAAAAGGAAAGAGAAGAAACATTTGCCGGACTTCAGTTGGTTCTGTTATTAGCTGTTGCAAGAGGAAGAGAGAAACTTGGCTTTATTATGCAAGAGCTTAAAAAGTAACTGCTCCAGAAAAAAAAAGAGAGCCTTGTGCTAGACAAAGTTGGTTGACAGCACTTTTTTCTTTTTAAAAAGAAACAGGGCTGCCTGTAAGGCTTGCTTAGTCAGTCTCTTTGATTCCTGGGAGTTCATTCTGCTCTCTGAAATATATATATATTTCTGCTCTCTGAAATATACATATATATATATATAGCAATTGGAAAGTCGTCCCATGGGGGCCCCTACTGCTGCCTTCTGGAGATTTTGCACACCTAATGAGAGCCAATACAGCAGAGATGCTGAGCGTAAGCACTAGCAACCAGCTCCACTCCCTGCAACCATACCTCAGTTGTGAACCTGCTTAGTGGCTTAAGTTTGTTAAGGTCACAAGGAAACCGTTTGCCCGACAGGGAAGCATTTGGAGAAAATGTTACCTGAGTGCACCACTGTTTCTGAAACGGTATGGCAGAAGTGTTAGTCTTCTTCCTTTCAAGACTGCTTACCCTTCACTCCATCAGAACCTGTCTGCAGAAGTAAAATTGTTCATAGAGGCTGTATTGATGCAGCCTTACTTCTGAACTGAGATGGATAGGATTGGCCTATAAAAGCTATGGATCAGGAAAAAAAGGCTACAGTCAACAGAACGAGACCTGTTCTTAAGGAAGCACACGTGTGCCATTCACAGCTTATGGGCAAAGCACAATGCAGAAAAGTCCTCAGCACCTCTAGATGCAGTTAAGAAGGATTTGTACACAAAAGACTGTCCATCAGTGTTGACAATATGGGGCTTGGTAGAAGGGTTCCTGTGAAATGGCTACAAATCTTGTAGATCTACAATGTTTGTCTTCATTGGGCAACAGGCCGATGAATAATAGAGGAATACAGTGTGATTGTTAAGGGTTATATCTTGAAAGGGCAGTGGAACGCTCAGGACACAACACAGAGACCATCTCCACACTTATGTGGAACTGCCACACTGTCCTGACTCATTGTCGGGAAACAGGATAAACACTGTCATCCATTTGTAAAAATTCTAGGATTTCCCCCAGGCTGAGAAGCTTAGAATTGTAAAGGTGGAAAGAAACACCCAAGTGTCAACTACTCCAACCCTCTGCCCCAGCAGGAGTCCAAATGAAAGCATCGCTAACTGATGGCCACCCAACCTCTGTCTCAACACCTCTGACGAAGGAGAATCCATCTTCTTCCAAAGTAGCCTCACTCCGTTGCCCAAAAGTGCCTACCTTCAAGACCCTGTCCAAAATATTTACTTCCATTAGTTTGGGTCCTACCCTCCAAAGCCACAGAAAACAAGTTGGCCCTATTCTCACATGACAGCCCTTCAGGTATCTGAAGATGATGATCACAGCACCTCTGGCTTTATCTTCTCCACCTTAAACAGACCTAGACCCCTGAAATGTCCCTCACAGGGTTTATTCCGACAGCACAACTTCCTTTTTGAAGAGGTCAGGAGAGTGCTACAGTCTCCCCAGACATAGATGGCCTTTCCTCACCTCTACATGGTCTGATCTGGATCTCAGCCGTGACTTCAGTCTGATCTTAATCCTTTGGGTTTTTATCATTTCACAGTTAGCGCTGAAATGAATGCACACTTAGCACTCCATAACTGATTTGTTAACAGATTGCTTGGAGAGATACTCTTCACAAAATGGCCACAGCTGAATTTGATCTTTATCGTGATGGGATCGGATCTTGCCCATCCATATCTACGTCTATGTCTCTAACCCTAACCCTATGCCTCTCCAGTAAGATCAACTGGGCTGCAAGGACTGAATGTCTCCATCATCAGCTGAAAACCTAGCTGTTTGGCCAAGCATTTAACTGACACCGTAATCAATTATTCTGGTTTTGAATACAATGTTTTTATTTTATTGTTACTGTTTTATGCTTACTGGCATTTTTCACTGTGAACAACCTCGGTACTTTTTTAAAAAAGAAAGCAATGCAGAAATGTTCTCAAATAGATAGATCCAGCGTCACGACGCTCCCCGATTCTACTGACAGAGTAGCACCAGCACACCACCCCTCTTAGCATGGAACATCAGCTGCAATTCTGCTGGCTGCAAAGCAATGACAGAAACCCTGGGATGGAAAACATGTGGTCTTCCTAATGTTGCTGAACCACAACTCCCATCAATTCACCACTGGCTGTGCTGGTGAGGACTGATGGGAATTATAGTCCAACAACACTACTGGGAAGGGCCACACATCCATCACCTCTGATTTAAGTGATCTAAGAGGTAGCTGTCCAGGAGTAGTCAATGTGTTGGCCACATTCAGAACATTGTTATTTGAAACTGGGATCAGGGACCTTTTTCAGTGGAAGGGCCAATAACCTGGTTAAGGTCTCAATGGTCACATTCTTCCTGACTGCAGAGTAGTAGAAAATCTACAGATAAATAAATCGGGAAGTTGCAAGGTTGACCCCCGCCTTTTATTTTTAAATTGAGACTGCAAACAAACTGCCAAGAATAATCGGATAAGCCAAAAGATGCTGTCCTCAGCTCACGGCTGGTGCTGCAAACCAGTGAGATAAATCTGTTCTATAATCTGCAATAAAACCTTTGATGGTTTACTCTTTTTGCCTGAAAGCCTGGCGAGTGGCCAAACTCCATGAACTGACAGTTTAAAGAGATGGCAGTCTTATTTTAAGGAGAAAATTTAAAAAACTATTTGGTACAGAATCTTGCTTCAATGGAGGGAGATTTTGTAACTAAGAGGAGTTTGTAACTAATTTTCAGTTATCAGAGTTCAGTAACATACTGGCAATTGTTTGCCACTCTGGTATCAGGAAACCCTTGGTGATATCTTGAAAGAGGAGAGCTCGTTTGACCTTGGCACACTGTTTTTGTCTGCAGTACTGCCTTTCAGTTTTCATTTCTGCCAGCTTTTAGAAGCAAGCTGTTCTGCGATGCTCATGGAAAGAGTCAAGTCAGCATGGCTGGCACCACCAAGGTCATCTAGTCTGAACCAGAACCTGGAAATGTTGCTCCTTTTATTTTTATTTTTAAAAAATGGATTATAATCCCCCAAATCCCCCAGTCAGCATATAAAAAATAAATAAAGGAAGCATTTCTACTGTAAGAGAATGTTGCCATTATCTGACAGAGAAAATGCCAAGCTGTTTAATATTTTAAGCTCTATTTTTAAAAAACATATCATGGATACATTTGAGCAAAAACAAGCATCTGAGCTAGCGAAGCTGGAAACAAGACCAGCTTTCAAGTCCTACAAGACTCTTCACCAGGTCTAGACATGAGGTTTCCATCTCATCCAACCACTAGATATCACTACCAATTGAATTTTTATCCCCATGGGACAGCCAAATTCAACCTCTTCCTTAGCTGATGTACAGCTTACCCTACTGCCCCCCATTCCTCTGCTCTAAGCCAAAAAGAAGGGGCTAATGCCATGGTAACAGAGGAACCCCACAGAAGTGAGTTCTTGTCTAGTAAAGGGAGAGCAAAGAGTATAAGCTAATACTTTGGCAGCTATGCTTTGTTTAGCATCAGAGCTACAATCTACATCTTGCTTTTGCCAACAATTTGCTTTCAAGTAACATGGCTATTACAACTAGCTGGTATTTTTGGATTCAAGAAAATGTCTTGCCTTCTTCTCTAGGCCCCCAAAGTTTTATAACATCTACGTGTGATGAAGATTTGTGGTGCACTGAAAAACTTGCCTTGTTTGCAAGCTATTCATTATAGTGCTTATCCCTCATCAGTTAAAAGGCATACAAAAATAAGAACTGGGTTGATAGGTTGACAGCCCTAATAGGAAGGAACCTATTCAAAGTTAGTATCTAAATTGATCCATCTTCCCCTCCCAGGTTCTTGACGCAACACCAATGACTTCTTCTATGGTGAGGAAGGAAAGTCAGCCCAATTCTTGCTATGAGAAAACATGCCACAAAATGAACTTCTCGTAAGAGGGCTGGTAAGGGAGGGACAATCCTCTTCCTCCTGCCTCGCCTTCGAAATACAGGAAACAAAACCACAAGGATTATACAAACCATATCCATCTGAGGAAGAGAACGTTTTCGTGCAGGGTACACAGTAGCAAGAAGAGATTATTGCGGTCAATCACACAGCCTGGAAGCAAATTATTTAAACAAATAATTATATTATCAATACATCACCTTTCTCCCTTCATAAATGCAGGGGTTAGGGGCACCGGACCCCCATGTACATAATCCATGTATGACTCATATGCCTCTAAAAACATAACTACAAAACATAAACAGATTATTCTCCTTCTCTTTCACACACAGAATAGTTCTCTCTCTTGGGGTTCTCTTCCGTAGCCTTGACAATCCTTTTCATAGGGTAGGGTGTGGAAAGAGCCTTCAAGGTCTTTATGACAGGCTGAATTAGAGATGTTGTGTTTGAGAGTAAGTAGACCACTTGACCACTTCGACACCTTTGGTGTTGAACTCATGCTCCTGGTTCTGAATGTCTAGCAGCACAGTATTTATTGAATAGTTATTTATTGAATATTCATTGACTGACTGACTGACTGATTAAAAATCTGTGTATATCCAAAACCATGCTACATAGACCCATTCAATTCAAGGGAGAAGTGTATTTGCAATTAGTTCCTTTTTCCAACAACTGAGACAGAACCACATTACATTATGCTTCTAACTTAGTGGGGAATGACATGACTCCTGTTGTACTATAACACTAACTTTTTAGTTTCTTTGTACTTCCAAGGATGTGGCCTTATTAAATTGCAGAGGACGAACACAATATGGATCCTGTACTCTCTTGTGCTCTAAGGCTGCCACTGACATTGTTGAGGTTGCCTCCCACCTTCTGTGCATGTGGAAGAGAGAGAGATGGTATCTCGCTTGCCCTGAGGCCAGAAAGGAGAAGTAAATGGGATGCCTTCCAGACCTCTAATGTACAATAAGGTAGGTGCCAAAGAGGAACATAACAGCTAGAGCCTGTGACAAATTCTTGCCATCGGTTCTAGCCAGAGCGAGCAAGAGAACCACACCCATTCACCAAGGTGATAAAATTGTTATTATGATCTAAGCCAGTTTCTCAAATAGATTGGTCTTGTATGTTACACACATCACAAGGAGTGTGTATTATGTATGATAAGCCACTGGTTTACACCACTATTAAAAAAAAATAAAAGTGTCTACAAGCCTGCATGTGTGTGAGAGAGACATTGAATGTCCACCTTTTTGTTATTTTTAAGAAATGGAAAGCAAATATTTGTTGAAGTGTCGGTCTTTTCCTAAGGTCATACACCCAACCCACTAGGTCTTCCCAGATCATGATCCTCCAGGTAGCCACTCCAAGGGAGGCGAAGAAATCCTCCACTGGAGGTCGACCTTCTTTGCTGTGGCCCCAACATGTATAATCAACCACCAATGGAACTGCACCTAGCCCCTTCCCTCCCAACTTTTAAAACATATTTGAAAAACATCACTTTATAGAGAGTTCTTACTGTTTGATCTGTTTTCCGCTGCTCTATATGTTTATACTTCCCATGCCGCATATTATTCTGATATTTCTGCCTCTTGACCTGTCGGCTAACTGTTATTTTGTGTTCTGTTTTACTTATATGTATTGTTTTAGTTGACAGTAAACTGCCCAGAGTAACGCACTTGCACCAATTGGGTGGTATATAGACTTAATAAATAAATAAATACCCCATTTTCCCTTATGGACTACTGGACAGAATCCTGCATCATCCTTGAAGCTGGAAGGCTAGTGTAGAGGGAGCAAGACATTGGCCGTATACCACATCAGACCATTGGTCCAGATTGCTCAATACTGTGCACACTAAATACCAATGGCTCTCTAGGGTTTGGGGCAGGATTCCTTCAAAGCCCTGTCTGAGGATGTCAGGACTGAATCTAGGACTTTCTGACTGCAAAACGCAGGTTGCACTGTTGAGTGACAGCCCCTCTCTGATGGTGTTTCTCCTACACCACCTTCCTGCCAACTCCCTGAATGGACTCCCCCTAGGTTGAATCCTCACTTTGCCTAATGGTACAGCCAGCCCTGCTCAAAGTCTAACTCCAACAGGCCCATAACAGAACATGCCAAAACACCATTTTAGATTAGGTTAGGTCAGTAAGAAAAGCGTTGAGAAAAGGACTGAATCTGTTCACACACAAAAAAGTGCTAAGCAGAAGGACTCCTGTAGCCCCTATAATCAAAATCATTTTGCTTTGGTGGAAGGTTCTAACAGAAGCACCTTTGCTCTTTGGGTCTGTTTCAGAATGCAAGAGAGTTGGCAAAGCATGGCGCTGCTACGCTGTAGCTAACAAACTTCAGTGTATGCCTATCAGAAATGGAAAAGCAAATTCTTTGCAATGGGCATTATGCATTATTGTCAGATTTTATTCCAGGGGTTTGAAGTTTTGTCTGTTTCAAATGTGTTTGGGGCTGTAGTCAACTGGCAGCTGTAGTCCACAAAAAGAGGAACTTTTCTCATCTCTGGTACATTGACTGGTTGGAAGTAGGCAGATCTACAAAGAATGAACAATAGCCCAAAGGTAGTGCGCAAGCTGGGGACGTGTAGAAAGTGATAGCATGACAGGTCAGTCAATAGCATCAAGACGTGGAACACACAGAGGTAGCTGAGAAAGCAGAAGTACTACGGCTGTGTGGGACTGTCTGGAGGAAGTTGAACCACATCCACCCACAGTACTAACACACTCTTTGTAAGTGTGAGTTTTTTAAAACCTGTGTTGGATTCTGGCCTGGTTCCTGCTGCCATCAAACCTTTCTCTGCAACTAGAAGGTCCAGGGACGAAATCTTAAAAACACAAATAGTCACACACACACACAATGAAACTAAGAGCTAGGATTTGGGGTGGAGGCAATAAAAGTATACGAACAACTCATCCGTTTCTTGTGGCCTTCGGTACAAGTGCTCAGTCTTTTGAACTATATACAACAGAACGCCTACACACTGCTTTCTCTCCCTGCAAAAGCTGCCACCAAATATTAGCCCTGCTGGATTGCACACCATGTCATAGGGAGGCCGTATGCCCCCTTTTAAGGAGGACAGTCCTCCATTTGATAAGAGCTGCAGGAGGGCAATACTTCTTTTGAAGTTGTCCTCCATTTGACAGGCTGTCCTGTCCACATTTGATTTCAGGGTAAAAAACCAAAAGGAAAAAGAGCAGGAGCTTGAAGTGGCTTATTCATACTTAACACCTGGACTGGACACTCAGCAGAGCGACAGGTCACCCTTTCCTATTCAAGTGAGATGCATTGGAATGCTGTTAAATTCCAACAATGTCTAAATTTTAATCTGTATGTAGAAATTAGCATATGCATTTATACACACACACACACACACACACACACACACACACCCCTGAGTGTCTTTGCTCTCTCTCTCTCTCTCTCTGATACATGCCTCGTTTTTTTGGCAATATGCACATACCCACAAATGCATTCTAGGCAACTCCCACCCTGCCATCTCCCTCCCTGTACAGCAGTTTTGTCCAAAAGAGCGGTTCTGAATTTTTGAGAGCTCTATGAGGACTAGGGACGTGGTGGCTCTGCGGGTTAAACCGCAGAAGCCTCTGGGCTGCAAGGTTAGAAGACCAGCAGTCGTAAGATCGAATCCACATGACAGAGTGAGCTCCCGTCGCTTGTCCCAGCTCCTGCCAACCTAGCCGTTCGAAAGCATGTAAAAATGCGAGTAGATAAATAGGTATCACCTCGGTGGGAAGGTAACGGCGTTCCGTGTCTAGTCCCACTGGCCACGTGACCATGGAAACTGTCTACGGACAAACGCTGGCTCTATGGCTTGGAAACGGGGATGAGCACCGCGCCCTAGAGTGGGACACGACTGGACTAAATGTCAAGGGGAACCTTTACCTTTACCTTATGACGACTAGGCCTGGGAGAGTGATGGAACACTCCTGAAATAGGTCCGTACAAGCAGTCAAGGATTCTGCTCACCGCGTGTAAGGGGCTTCCCATTCCTCAGACACAGCCAATCATGTTTGCCTCCTTATAAACATCAGGCGGTGGTGGGGATCTGTGCCTCCCCCAAGAGCAGGGGTGGGCAAACCATAGGCCGGGGCGTGCTGGGATAGGCTGCAGCCTGAAGAGCATGGTACATCTGCAGAAAAAAAATGGAAGTTCTCCTTAACTAGCACTGAAGCATCATGCAGTAACAAGAAACTGCAGGATGAGGGTGGGAACCACCGAAGAACTCTTGTCACAAGCCAACAGAAGAGTAAAAATCCTGTTAAGCTGCTCTGGAAAAACAGGTGACTTCTCCCTTAGAAGTGGAAGAACAGATTTATATTTTAAATTATTGTTCCGTCCAAAGCTACTGATACGGAATAGCTGAGAGGTTATTGTGAAGCCTGGCTGAATTACTCAAGGCAATGGATTATCTCTACGGTACCCGTAGAGGAGTTCTCTGGTTTTTGTCCCCTGCCAGGTCTCTGTGTGGACCTTCAGAGCTACCAACATCTATGCTTTTAACTAAAGGTTCACCTGTACAAACCGGCAGGTAAATATTTCAACAGATCTAGGTTAAGGTGAATTTGCAGTAGAGCTTGGAAAAATTACTTTTCCAGACTATATCTCATAGAATCTCATAGCCTGCCAGGTGGTTTTGACAGCTGTAGTCCAAAAAAGTAACTTTTTCGAGCCCTGTCTTGCAGCAAAATGCTTCTTTGTCGAGTCCTTTCCTGTATCAGTTGGTTCACTTGATTGGGGTAGTGGCAGAAGCAGGAGACTTTTCCAGTATCCCATAATGCATTGTGGGACAGAAAAAGGGTAATTCAAAGACACTGAAACCAGCAAATTGGTGTCACCTTCTACACCTTCAAGTCTTTTGAAGCAAATATTGAGTCTGTGCTGTTTTGCTTTTGTTTGTTTGTTGCATATCCAAATGGAAGGTTGTGCACATTTTGGGTTTTCCACTTTTCTTAATATATACATATTAATATATACATGCCTTTTGGTACACAAACCGCACATTTTTTAAACCAGAAAAATCTATGCTGTAGATTGGAGACGTGCAAAGAGCAAAAGATAGTTGTGTTTTGTTTGTGAACCATGAATATTTTGGAGTCAATGCTAGTGATCCTTACCTCAGAGGCTGGGGCCTAGGTATCAAGGATAATGATACCTTTACATTATGCGCTAATCAAGTCTGAACCAATTTATAGCAGCCCTAACAGGTCTACCAAGCTAAGTGAGTATTTTAAGGAGGAGTTTTACCAGTTCCACATCCCAAGTGAGCTTCCATGACTGAGCAGAGATTCAAACCCAAGCCTCCTAGGTCCTAGTCCATTACTCTATCCACTACACCATACTGCTTATCCTTAATGATACCTGGCTGACAAGAAATGCCATCACCTGCTGTTATTGCAAGAATCAAGCCTAGAGCAGATTCCCTCCACACAGCCCAAAACCCAATTGCTTCCCCAACAATGGTCATAAAATGAGCCGTTGAAAGACAAACCCTCAAGTAAATTCTGGAAATGTCATAAAAAAAACTGGAACTTATTATCACCTTTGGTGGACCTGTGATAAAGCAAAAAAAAAAATTGGAAAAAAATACATATATGGCTTGTTAAAATAATTAAAAAAACATGTAGATTTCAAGCCAGAACTCTTTCTGTTAGGTATAATACCAGAAAGTGTTGATAAACAAAATGTATATTTAATACTGCATATTTTAACAGCCGCAAGGATTATATTCGCACAATACTGGAAAAATGAAGAAACACCTACAGATCAAGAAATAATTAAAAAGATATTGGACGGCGCCGAAATGGATAGACTGACACTGAAAATCAAAGGAAAGGGAGATGCAAAATATTATCAAACATGAAACTTGTTTTATCAATGGTTAGAAACACGTTGTATAGATTAAGAGCTTAATATGTGCCGTACTTGTATTAACAAATGATTATAAGCGGAACCCAGGTGACACGATGTTAAATAAGCATGGATGGATTTTATAAATAATAATAAGAAGAAGAAGAAAATTAAAAGGAAAGAAAAAGAAAGACAAACCCTACTTTCCCAGTGGGGTCAACTTCAAAATAGGGATTTAGCTCCTGGAAAATTCTCAAGCCTCAATTCAATCCTCCCCGTTTGTTCTCTTCTGTCCTGTTCCCTCAGTTCTCCCATTTCCTCTGCTGGTGCGCACACGGATGTCAGTGCGCCAGTCACAGAGATCTTAAAACTAAGTTTCAGATGTTAGAAGGGGGTATTGGGTGACACTGAAGTGGACATAAAAGTAGCAGGATGTAAAATAAGCCATTGTAAGACGGGGTTTTATTGTACAGCTCAAGGATCACAAACTTATTGGAAGCCTCATTCTTTCCTCCACTGCACAACATGTTCCACCTGCCAAAATACTTATCTTCCAATGCCAACGTTAAAAGATACTGCAGCCCTGGGCTCACCTCACAAGTATAGAGACTCAAGTGTTTTTGTGAGCTCAACAATGATAATATAGCAGTCAATATAGTTTCCCAATGTGTTGTGGTTATGTGCCATAAAGATACTTCAGAGTTACGGTGGCCCTACGAATTAATGACCCCCCCCCCCCCCAAAGGTGTTGTCATCAACAGCCTCACGTAGGTCTTGCAAACCCAAGGCTGTCCTCCTTTATTGAATTGATCCATCTTCCTTTCTTTCCTTTCGAGTTTATTTTTATTTACATCTCTTGCCCACTATTTTCTTTCTACATCTTTTGTGCACCTTGCAGCAGCAATAAAAAAGGAAATTCAAAAAACATAGATACCATTTTTAAAAAATCATCAGTAAAGGAAGATACAAACCTAGCGCAAGAAAAAAAAAAAGCCGGATAAATCAACTAGTCAGGACAATAAATAAACTCATTGTTTTGGAAAAGAAAGGTTTTGACTGTCACCTTTCTACCCTCTTAAACCTTTTTCAACCATTTGCTTCCTCTTGGCACATACACAGCACACAGGCTTTACGTAACACATTCATTTACACATAGAGGTGAATGGCTACCCACATAAAGACATTTCTAGGTACCGTTTTTCTTTCTTTCCAATATCTCCAAATCCATATTATTTTCAAAACTAGCTCTGTGGTTTAGGTGTCTGCCTACGGAGCCAAAGATTGGAAGTCTAATTCTCCACTGTGCTTTCTTGACATGGACTGGACTTGATGATCCATAATGTCCCATAGGGCTCTGCAGTTCTAAGATTATAATATAGATCAATATAATTTTCAGCCCTATCATTCCAATGTATTATTATGGGTAGTCAAGTCACCTCCAACTGTATGGTAGTCCTGTAAATTAATGACTTCCAAGACATCAAGCTATTAAAGCCCCACTCACGTCTTGCAAACTGAAGGCTGTACCTCTCCACTCCCCCAGTAAAAATACCAGTGCAATGGACCAAGTAGCAATCTGTTGACTTTTCACAGGAGTTTGAATCAGTTCCCTTCCTCTGCCTGAAGGATGGACAGGCCCTAATCATTACAACAACTTTGACTACAAAAATCCATCCCCCCCCCCCCCCACAAACTCACATAACACACCATGTGCCAAAAAGAATTATTAGTTTTGCAAACAAGGGCATCCCTCAACTACAGGGTTGTTCAGATGGATCAAATGCCAATCGTTGCGAAACAGGCTGGTCTCACATGGATGTGGGTTGAAGACTGAGCTTTGAGCTGACATGTTCCCTCTCTAGTTTGCAGAACATCTTGCCCAAACCAAACACCTACACATCCCTTATTTTTACCTACTCCATCTACTCACCCTATGACCCAAGACTTCCAAGGATCAACCGACTTCGCCAAAAATAAAAACAAAAAAAAACTTTCAGCAGCATCTGAGAAACAAGCAGCGTTGTGCAGACTCCGAGTTACAAAAAGCGAACGAGCAGCTCAAACAGATTTTAAGAAGTTAGCACTAGAAGGACATGGTGAATAGACAGGTTCTTCTCCTGTCAGCAGAACAATATGAGGTTGATATTGGGTAGAGCAACCTTTGGAAAGCATTCTGTAACTACAGCACTAGTATAGAAAAAGGACAAGCAGCCTATAGGTCAGGCCTGTCCAATCTGTTATCCTTCAAATATATTGGACCACAGCTCCTGTCAATTGCACCAGGAAGCTAATGGTTGCCTGGGAATGATGAGAAATGTAGTCCGTCCCATCTGGGGGGCACACTGGGGATGGCTGCTCGCTCGCTCGCTCGCTCGCTTCGCTCGCTCGCTCTATCTATCTATCTATCTATCTATCTATCTATCTATCTATCTATCTATCTATCTATCTATCTATCTGTCTGTCTGTCTGTCTGTCTGTCTGTCTGTCTGTCTGTCTGTCTTCTTTAGAAATATAAGAAAAGTCCTCTGATGGATCAGGCAGTTTTCAAATGTTCCCAAGTATTTATTTTAAAACTTCAGTACATAAAACTAGCAGGACCTGGAAGTAAGTCACTATAAATAACTACTTGTATGTGATTGATTCCTTTGTCCAATAACTAAGGTATTGATATATTATATCACAAGTGTACCATAACAGGAAAGAATGTCACTGAGCTGTTGAGGGGTAGCTTTACATTTAGTTACTTCTGTAGTTATAGGGCATGGTAGAGTAATATCTGCTTCAAACGTTGGCTTTTGTTGTGCCTCATGGTCTGTTGTACCTCATGGTCACACAACAGTGTTGTGGGTGTTCACACACCAGTGACACAGATGGTTGGAGATTATGTTTTGCACCAGTGACTCACAGCATTTTAAGTAACTAAAAGTGACCTAATTAGTTACTTTTGAGAAACAGGAAAGCAAAGAGTTAATTTTAAAAAGGTTACAATTCTAATGGTAACTTCCTACTTTTTCAGTCCTTGAGAGGTTGAACAGTAACAAATTACTTCCTCACCTTCAAGCACCACAACTGGAACGGTTTAGAGCCCAGGAGTGATGCTTTGTTGGAGAGTCCACACAGTGCGAGATACACAATGTAGGCATTCTGTGGCATTGTCCTCTGAAGAATAGTGAATGAAGTCTGCAAATGTCATCCATTTGCCAGATGCAAAAAATAACTGGGGCAAAAACTGCCTCAGCAAATTGCTGTGAGGTTACTTTTGTGCCCTAGCCAATATAACACACAGGCACCAAAGACATGTGCACTGTTGGTGATCCATAAAGACAAGAAGCAACAATGATGTGGCACACTCTGATTGTCAATACCTTGCTACCATCCACAGAGATGCATTGGAAATTTTTGTGGGTTCATGATATTTAAGGACTGGTTTTACTATTGCTATCCCCCAGTGAGTTTCCATGGCCAAGCAGGGATTTCGACCCAGTCTCCCAAGCCCTTGTCCACACCTGCTACACCTTCCCTGGTCTCAACCCTAATTATGCTAATCCCCAATACGTGAACATTACACCCTTAAGTCACTCTATGCAAGTTTTTCTGTCCTGCTAGATGAGAATTAAAAGCAAAGCTCAGAAAGTTACTTTTTGAAAAACTTGTTGGTGGTCTACACTGCAGTGTTTAAAAAGCACCAATTGATGGTAATTATTAGAACTTGGAAAAGTAACTTGTTATACTTGTTGCACAGCTTTTTTGTTACTTTTGTTTGAAAAAAAATAAGATTGACAAGATAGTATCATGAAACTTGTTAGATTGCTTCTGGAATGCCTTAAAATGTCCATTAAAAACAACCTTTAGAGTAACTAGGAGACAGCACCCATTACATCAATAACTTCATTCCTGCTATTCATATTTCTTATGAAATGTAATTCAGCTATATCCTTCTTACCCCAAAAGTAACAAAGTTTCCAGCTGCAAACTCTGGTTAAAAGTAACTTTCCAAGCTCTAGACTACACAGAACGAACTTCAGTTTTGAGGAAATGCTTGGCAAAGTGCCCTCTAACAGACTCTCTCTTAAATCTGCATTGAAGCACTGCAGAAAAGTTTAAAGTGGCATCTGGATGAGGAATCAATGCTGAGGCTCAAGGATTTCAGAGTGAGATATTGATTCTGGATATGTAACTACAATGTACAGACCAGCACTCAGAAGCCCTAAAAGCAAGAGTAGCAGCTGTGATTCTCCATTTCTTTTTGGCCTCCAATTCCTATCAGCCGTAGCCAGCAAAACCCTATGGATCATCGGGTCCAGCCCCTGTCTAGAAGACACAATGGGAATCAATCTCCCAAGGTCTGGCTCTGCAGCCAGAGACCTAAACCAATGAGATATTATGTGGGTTATAGTCCTGAAACATCTGTAAGAACGCAGCTGCCCACCCAAGTCATAAAGGAAAAGTCAATCAACATCTTCCTTGAGGTCAGCCGGTGCCAAGTACAGCAAAGAATCAAACCCACAAGATGTTTTCAGATGCAGAATCTAGATAAGCTGAGAGGCTCAGGATGAGCATCTGCTCAGACATAAGGGGATGATCAGCTTTTCCCTGAACGAAATCTAGCCAACTCAGCCTACAATAAGTGGCCTGGTATGTGGCAGATGCAAAGAGCTTGGGTAATTACAACCAGCTGCCAAGAAGTGCATAAAGAGAGAGGGAAATGTTTGGTCTGCAACCTGTAACCACTGTGAAGTGGCTATGGAGAGATAAATGCAGCTTGATCCTGCTGAATTGCTCAGTGGTTTAGGTATCTGGGTTGGGAGTTCAATTCCCCACTGTGCCTCCCAGGGGAAGAGCCAGCCTGTGTTGCCTTGGGCAAGCTGCACAGTCCCAGGGCACCCCCAGAGAAAGGGAATGGTCAACCACTTCTGTGTGTTCTCTACCTAGAACACCCTGGAAAGGGTCACCATAGGGCAGAATTGATTTGACAGCACATGATTCTTATTAGCTGTGGGAACCCGGGATTCTGCCTACCATGAGCAGAGCCACCCCAAGACTTTTTACTGGGGCAAAGCAGCGAATGTCACGTCTCACTTCCCCAAGTCAAGGCATGTAATCCCCTAAATCCACTGTGCTATGTTGACATGCCAAACTGCAGAGAAAGGAAAGAGAGATTGCAATGAAAAGCTTGAGTGAGAATGGATTAGAAAGATTACTTTTTCCTACTACAGCTCTCAGAATCTCCCAGTGAGCCCGGCTGCAGGCCATGCTGGATCAGGGATGCTGGGATTTGTAGTGTGTGTGTGATATATATATAACTTTCCTTCCACTGGCAACTTTGTTGTCTTGCCTCTAGTAGCTATCCGTGATGCTGACCACAGCTCAGAGTTGTTTTGAGTTTTTATATATATATATATAAAAAAAACTCCTCAAAACAACTCTGAGCTCTGGTCAGCATCACGGATAGCTACTAGAGGCAAGCCAACAAAGTTGCCAGTGGAAGGGAAGTCAAAACCCTAATTCCAACTCGAGGGGAGAATTTCATTCTCAAATTCCTTGACCTGGAAACGCTGCCTCTTTAGATTATCAGGTTAGAAGAATTTATAAGCATGTCAGTCATCAGCTCACTTCAGTGAAAGAACTACTAATGCTTCGAGCCAAGAAAGCGTTTACGATCAGAAGTCCCAGGAACCGGTGTGTTTCTCCTAAGGCAAGAGGGACTTGGCGGCTTACAGCCAGCCTTGCATTTTCCGAGGTGGGAACCTTCCATTTCCTCTCCAGTTCGGCAAGGATCGCCATGTGTAATCCAATCCCACGTACCTACCAGTGCCCCTGCAATCTCTATTTACAGTACATCCCCATGTTCCCTGCAGGTAAAGGTAAAGGTTCCCCTTGACATTTAGTCCAGTCGTGTCCGACTCTAGGGGACGGTGCTCATCCCCGTTTCCAAGCCATAGAGCAGCGTTTGTCCGAAGACAGTTTTCCGTGGTCACGTGGCCAGTGCGACTAGACACAGAATGCTGTTACCTTCCCACCATGGTGGTACCTATTTATCTACCCACAATTTTTACATGCTTTCGAACTGCTAGGTTGGCAGGAGCTGGGAGAAGCGATGGGAGCTCACTCCGTCACGTGGATTCGATCTTACGACTGCTGGTCCTACCGCTCTAGTGGGGACTAACTTCTGGCTTTCTTGCTTTGGTTGAGGTTGGACTTGAGGACTCTTGGGTTCTCTCCCAGCTTTACAATTCTATCATGTCCTGCATGTCCAGTTTCCTGCCACCAAGTTACAACCAGCATGCGAAAAGTTGTCAGATGAATGATCGTAATGGGGGCTCAGCAAAAGATGGCACATTTCCCTTGCAGATTGATGCAGAATTGGAGGGAGAGTGAACGCTGTGTAATTAGAATGCATTTTAATTCTGTCCTGTCTAGCTCACCTCAGTATCCCATCCATGTGCCACTAGCTGAGAACCACTGGTTTAAAGTACAAGCATTTTAAACAGTGCTGATTTCCTTAACTGTTGTTTGCTTAAAAGAAAAGTGGAAGGAGGGATTGGAAAAGATGACCTATTATAAGCACCCAACTTATTTGCACCTCAATGGAGTCAAAATTTTCTTGTTCCTGTTCCTCTTTAAAGGAGACAATGAGGTTCCTGTCTAGCTTTCTGGCTTCTTAATATGCCTTCTAATCCTCTGAGTGGCTCATACCCATCATCCCAAAGTGACAGATCAGGAATTCAGAAAAGTGTGTATACTTTGAAAAAGCACATGCAATATTAGGATTTATTAAATAACAAGCTAGGGGGGGGAAATGTCCACTAGAACAATTTGCTTTGTTCTATCAGGTTCGAAGGAGTCACGAGATACTTGCATTTCTCAAAAGGGGAAATGGACTTTAAAGAGCTTGAGAAAGATGACCACATTTCGTAAACCCTCTAATCCTGTCACGGCAGTCTAACTAAAATTTATAGGCACCTAAGCCAATGTAAACACCCAATCTAGCCTATGTACAGAACCGGCTCGGGCATTAGGCAAAGTCAAGCAGCCACCTAAGGCAGCAGGTGGCTGGCGGAAGGCACCTCTCCCATAAGGACAGCCTCCTACAACATAAAACCAGCTTGATGATTCCAACTGTGGGAGAAGATGCTGACTGAAACCCTGTTTTCTGCATCTCCAGCAGCACTGTTGTGGCTGCCAAAACACACAGCTAGCACAAAGGAGTATTTGCTTCACTTTCGCACAAGGATAAGCCCTCTTGTCTCAAACAGGGTGATCTCCACCTCGCCCAACTGCGAGCTGGAGATGGCCCAAGAATGGCTGAACGGCAATGAGCGCTCTGCCACCGTGAACAGGATTCTGCCATTGTCCCATTGATGGGATTCAAGTCCCATTCAGCCTCCAGTCCTGTCAGCTTCTCTGAATGCAACGGAAAGAAAAGGCCAAGTCTATTCCTTGCCTCAGGCAGCAAAATGTCTCAGTTTGGCCCAGCCTTGACGGCATTTCATCTCCAACCACTCGATTCTGCTTTTCTCTGCACACTCCCTGACAAATTCTCCCTGCCCCAGAGGGAGACCACAGCTGCGATACAAGGATATCTGCAAGCGGGATCTGAAGGCCTTAGGAATGGACCTCAACAGATGGGAAACCTTGACCTCTGAGCATTCAGCCTGGAGGCAGGCGGTGCAGCATGGCCTCTCCCAATTTGAAGAGACCCTTGTCCAGCAGGCTGGGGCAGAGGCAGTCCCGAAACCAGCAAAATCAGGGAGCTGGACAGGGGACAGACTGTATTTGTCTTCAGTGTGGAAGGGATTGTCACTCTCGAATTGGCCTTCTCAGCCACACTAGACGCTGTTCCAAGTCCTCCATTCAGAGCATGTTACCATAGGCTCTCGAGACTGAAGGATGCCTAATCTAACCCTGCCAAATTAGGGGATAAACCATCCCTAAAGGCAAATAATCCAATAAACCAAATGAACCCCCTCCCCTTTCCTCATCACCTGTCCCTGCCCCAGCCAGAATCGGAACCCTTAACCTCTTTCCCAGGTCCAAACAGCCAAAGCCCTATAAATCAAGAAGGCAGCTATCAAACTGCCCACGACCCTGTTCCTTTATTTCGGCTCTGGTCTGTTTCCTAGGAAGGCCAGCCCAATGGATTTGGGGTTGACACCCAGGGAAAGGGGAATGCGTTATCGACAACCTCATCCAATGTGAGTAAGTGAGGGAAAACAGTGCATCAGGATAGGATTCCACATTGTGAAGCTTCCCCTTGCAGCAGAGAAGGGAGGGGAGGCCAAGCATTCTCCTACAGCCACTACATCTTTAAACACGATGTAAAAGCATCACTGGGCCGTCTGTGTTTATAACTCTCAAGCCAAAAGCAGCACAGAGCAAATATATTGGAAGTAAAAAAAAAAAAAGGTGTGTGTGTGTGTGTGTGTGTGTGTGTGAGAGAGAGAGAGAGTGTGTTCTCTGACTTGAACGAAAACATTTCTGTTTCTCAAAGCAAGCAGACTGCAACCTCTTCCACCTTCTAAATTCTAGAGAGTATTATACCCCTTCAGGAGCCAAATTAAACATCTGAAGGTCCTTCAAGAGCAATGGAAGCAACTAAGCCCTGCAGATGTTCCTTTTCGGCCTCCAGCTCCCATCAAGCCCAATCACAATAGCCCATGATGAGGAACCATGGGAGCTACAGTCCAAGAACATCTGGAGAGGCCACTGTGACCCTCCCTTGTCAAAGGCTGGGCCCTTCCTGTCTCCTTAACCAGTTCTCCCTTTCTCCTCCCACCTCCAAAGCAAGGGAACTTTGTGAGGGTTCCCAAGTCTGCCATTTTGAGTGCCTTAATGTAGCACTCATGCAGATTTGGACATTCTCTTACACCAATCGCCAGGGACCAAAATCAGATTTGGAAAGTCACCAGAGAACCCTTTCAAGCTGAGAGACCCAGAGGAATTTTTCCCGGCCAGGAGGAGGGGGTGAGAGAAAGCCACACAACTGTACGTTCACATAATTTGTGACCGCCTCCTTCCATATGAACCTACCCGGCAGTTAAGATCTAGCCAGGGGGCCCTTTTGAAAGAGCCGTACCTCAAGGAGGTAAGAGGGATGGCTTGTAGGCAAAGGGGCCTTTTCGGCAGCTGCCCCCAGACTATGGAACGCCCTCCCGACTGAGATTCGTCTGGCGCCGACGCTGATGACATTTTGGCGCCAGGTCAAAACCTTCCTGTTCCAGAAGGCTTTTAATTGAAATAATATCAACTGTGGGTCCTGATGGCAATTTTTAGAGTATCTATTTTAATTGCATTTTAATTGTTTTGTCTTTTTATTGTATTTTAACTGTTGTAAGCCGCCCAGAGACCTTTGGGTAGTGTGGGCGGCATATAAGTTAAATAAATAAATAAATAAATAAATAAATTGAATGCATTGTGAATGCCACACTGCATCTCTCTGTGTGCAATGAAATAAGAAAGAATTTTAGGACTGGGGAAGCATGCGCCCTCCACACCATGCAGACACCAACAGCTGGGAGAAACTGGGCACAATTCAAGTATCTGCTCTTGGGCAGATGCATGATTGACAGACTTCAACCCTATAATAGACTGGCAGTTTTACAGAGAAAAGGCAGGCAATGCATGGTAGTGATTGGAATGCTGGGCTACAACCCAGGAGTCCTGAGTTCAAATCCCCACTTGGCTGTGAAACTCACTCTAGAGGACAATGGAAGGTCAAATATTTGTTACTTTTCAGGTCTGATTGGGTCTACAGGCTCGTGCAGGGTCATACTCAGTACATTTGTCCATGATGAGACCCAATACCTTAGCAAACCTTCCTGTAACAACATGTAGCCAGAAAGGACTTAAGACTCAGACTCCCTCACACTACGTACTTTTCCTCACACTATTTTTTCTTTTCTCCCAACCGTCTTCCTTTTTACACCTGCTTGATGAAGAGAGTGTTCCCAAATTTGAGCCAGTGTTCACTTTTTGTGCATTTCTGGTTGGCATTATCCGAGTAACTTCTTCATATGCCTTTTTGAACTACGTACGTAGTTTTGTGGGAGTGTGGCTCTTTCCTGCTTTTGCTGGGGCCACTCACCTGCTCTCCGCCTAACCTACCTCACAGAACTGTTTTAAAGATAAAATGGAGAAGAGAGCTCGCTGGAAGAAAAGCAGAAGAGAAATGCAACTAATGAATAAATAGATACATTAAAAACTCCCTCCCACCCACCCTTGCACAGCATAACAAGTACTTTCCTCTCCTAAGATCCAGGCATACCTACCTACCTAGCAGTAAGGAATGACTGACAACGTAGTAAAGACATACATTGGGTTGGCCACTCAGACTCAACTGGCTTTTGGGCAGCACCCCTCCTGAGCTTCGGAGGAACTGATCTCCAAGTCAACAAAAGCAGCAGTGCATTTAAGTGTGAGCTTCCTTGTTTTATTTATGTTTATTCTTTATTTCATTTTGTTTCTATGCTACCTTTCTCCCAGCGAAGGGACCCAAAGCAGCTCAAAAAGGATTAAATTAAAACACACACACACACAGAGCCAGTGGTATAAGGGAGTAAAGGGCTGAAAGAGTCAAACCCCAGGGACTTTCTGGGATATAATTCCTGTGTTGTAATGCAAAGTACCTGCGGGTGTCTTGGTTCTGAACTGCCAGTTAACAGCCATTAGCTTTGCAAAATACCTGCTCCTGACTTGTTGATATGGACCCATCCAGCGGCCTAGATTTTTGGACTTTCCTTTCAGGGGTTGGGCTGGTGACGGCCAGTGTTATGATGAGTGCCGGCACTGCCAAATTTGCCACTGGAAGCAACAACAACAAAACTTACAGCCAAGTGAACCAGTACAATGTAAGCTCATCTGTGGGAGCCACGTGTCTTTAACGTGAAACACCTCTCAGAATAAGGAAAGAGATTGAGATACATCTAAATTTAGTGCCGCAAGCCTAGACCTGCTAAAAATCAATGTGACTTGTGTCAACATTGATTAACAAATCCTGTCTCCATGTCAACAGGACTTACTCGAGCAAGGGCTAACTTTGGATTAGCTTTCCCTGAAGTGAGGAGAGATTTGCAGATACCTTGGATCGCCAGAAAGACAGCAAGTAGATTCTAAACAAACCGACTCTTCATTCTCCCTAAAACGAAGCTGAATCAATAAACTAAAGCCATCACACTGCCGCCATACCTTGAGAAAACGACTCCCCGGACAAGGTTATAAAGCCACGAAAAGTGGAAGGCTAGGAAAAGAGGATGCCTTACAAAGGGAGGGATTAACTCAATAGCGGAAGCCACGGCCTTAAGTTTCCAAGACCCCCCTGAGCAGGGCTATTCACGGAAGGGCCTGTTGGAGGTTGTTCATTGAGAGGGGTCGCCATGGGGCGGAAGCCACCGGAGGGCAGGCGACCACAACACCAACATTGGGGGGGGGGGAGGCTAATGATGTGGGGTCTAACACGTCCCCGGCCTCTAGGGTGCCAGTGCAGCCCATCCCCTCAGCCCCCCCCCCAAAAAAATCAGGATCCTGCAGTGAGTGATGGGGAAAGGAAGAGTAAGCCGAGGTCTCTCCGCCGCTCCCAGCCTCTCCAACCTGCGCTGCTTTGGCATCTCCGCAGCCCGGTTCGAAACCGGCCTAGGGGCGGGTCAACCCCTCCCCCTCCATCCCCATCGTCAAAGGAAGCCGGGGGGGGGGGGGGCTATGCAAAAAAAAAAAACATTTTTTTTTTTTTTTTTTGCATAGCTGGCCTGACCTTCCCCCTTCCCGGAGCCACCTCCGGAAAGCCAACCCTGCCAAAAAAACACCCGCCTGAAGCCTCTCTGCTAAGGCGGCGACCTGCTCCACGCTTCCCCGCGAGTCAGCCGCCGTCCAACGCCGCGGATTTCCTGCCGAGCAGTGACCGTATACGGACCCATGAGGGATTGGGGCCTTAGGAAGCCAGCCCCCCCTCCCGCGGGGGGGGGAGAATTGCTTTTTCTCTTCCCCCCATCCCTCCACCGTTCCTTGGAAGAGAAATCACCGCTTCTTCCCTTCCCCGATCCTACCTGTTTCGGCTCGACCCAAACAGCCCCCCCTCCCCAAAATGCAAAGCCCCTCTTACGCCGCCGCCTCCTCCTTCCCCCCCCAACCCCCAACCCTGAGAAAGGATGCTGCCCTGCGCCCACATGCACAGCGAGCGCTTTGAATGACTAGTCGGAAAAAAAGGGAGGGGGGGAGAGAGAGAGGGAGAGCAACCACGCAAAAGGGAGGACCAACCGGGCGAAGGGATCGCAAGCCGATCGAGGCGAGGTGCTCCTCGGGAGCCACCCGGGCCGTACTCACCGCTTTCGGGGCGCCGAGACCGCCGACCTGCAGCCGGGCTGGGGCATCGGCCGCGGAAGGGCAACCTGGCAGGCTGGGCTGGTGGTGGGGGTGGGACGGGGGGAAGCGATCGAAAGGGAGCCGAGAAGGAACCCGATGCCTGCCGCCTCCCGCGAAGGCGAGCGAAGCTTCCGGGTTGGCCAGTCCCGACGTCACTTGCTACAGGTTTGCAACGCGGAGGAGGAGGCGGCGGCGGCAGCTGCGAGCATCAGGCACAGAGCTAGCTATAAAAGGAAGAGACTCGTAAAAGGAGGAGGAGGAAGACGAGTCGCGCACCTCCGAGTGCCTCGCTCTTAAAGCTCTTTCTGGCAGAGGATGTGGCACACGTTCAACCGATCCCCCGGGTCAGGGCTGCAACTCCGAGTTGGCGTTGCCCCAAGGGGCCAAAACTGAGAAGATGCCCTAAGCGGGAGGCGGATCTATTGCTGAGTTTTAGGAAAATGAAGGCCAATCCCTCTGTGGGCTCTGGTCATCCTCCCTTACTGTGTGGCTTCTGCTTTTTAATGTGGAAAATGTATCTTTCACAGGAATTTCCCTTTTTTTTTTCTTGCTGGAGGTTTGGGCTCACGCCTTGGCCCTGTGGCCCTCCTGCCTGGTGCCCGGGTTTGTACACAAGGCTTCCCCACCAGGGGAAAGAGGTTTAAAAGGGTGTTTTTAGATTCGGAGGCTGAAGCCTTGCCCGAATGAGGACCCTCCAGAGGTAAACATCCTTGCACTAGAGTTCTCAGACGATGATGAGTGATAGAATGTTAAGACAGGGTGAGATGACTTTTTCAAACTGATGCATGTGGGGGCTTCTGCAAGGATCCGAACTCATTAATAACTCACTTTATTGTTGTGTGTTTGACCAACAGGGAAGGCTGCTGGCGGAGTTTTCCATCTGCAGGTGCCAAGAGGACTTGGCCAGCAGACAGGTAGTCTTCCTTTAAAGGTGAACAGGAGGGGGCATCCGGGGCATCTCTGCCTCTGTTGGCAAAATGTTTTGATCTGATCTTAACTTCCCCTAACTACAAGTGAATGACTGAGCCGGAACCATTTCTTTTTAGTTTTCCCTTCCGTTTTCTATCTTCATTCTATTTTATGTATGTAGGTAAGGCAGTGACATGGTATTTCCTCACCTGTAAGTTGGAAGTGCTCACTGGAAGGACAGATCCTGAAGCTGAGGCTCCAATACTTTGGCCATCTCATGAGAAGAGAAGACTCCCTGGAAAAGACCCTGATGTTGGGAAAGTGTGAAGGCAAGAGGAGAAGGGGACGACAGAGGACGAGATGGTTGGACAGTGTCACTGAAGCTACCAACATGAATTTGACCCAACTCCGGGAGGCAGTGGAAGACAGGAGGGCCTGGCGTGCTCTGGTCCATGGGGTCACGAAGAGTCGGACATGACTTAACGACTAAACAACAACAACAACAAGTTGGAAGTGATGCAGTGCCTTATTATTAACACCAGCCAAGTCCATCAGCTAATTCTGTTTCATATATAGATTTGTGATTGATTGTGTTTGGGGTAGTGGATAGAGTGATGGACTAGGGCACTGGAGAACAGGGTTTGAATCCCCACTTAGCCATGGAAACTCACTGGGGGAGTGGAACAGATCTGGTAAAACCGTAAATATCTCACTTACCTTGAAAACACTGCTAGGGTCAATATAATTTGGTTTTGACTTGACAGCATGTAACCCACACACACTTCTCCGAAATTGTCTTTTTCTACATGAGGTTTATTTTTTTCTTTTATGTTTGTTTAGAAACCCACTGGTGGACCCAGGTTTCTGTGAAGAAGGAGCCTCACTGAAGAATGTGAGGACTGTGAAAACCTTAAGAGTGTGTCCCCCCCCCCCAAGTACTCTCTAAGTACAGTACTCTCACTTCCAGATGCATTTCTTCAGATTTTGGGTGCACCTTTGAGGAAGAACCAACACAAGACCAAGAATGTTGTGGCACTTTTAAGATGTAACATTTATATCTGTATGATTACAATCCACTTCTTTGGACTTCGGATACAGCTATTGTAAGCCACATGCCTGGAGAAACATATCAAAATCCATTGTGGCATGTGTTGCCAATAAATAAAGCCATGTATGTTTTGTTTTTGTGTTTGTTTTTGCAGAAATAGTATCACGACGGCCTCTTGGAGAGCACACCCCTTTTCAAAAACGGCATGCTCCTACAGGGAGATCCAGAAATTAAAGAGCACCATAGCTGTTGAATGTCACCCATATCCTCAACTGATAGCACAAACCTCAGTCGGAAGAGAATGTGTGAATCCTGTATTCATAGCAATGGGGTGGTCTTACAGACTGGGCAGAGGAGCTGCCACCCACCTAAACCGGATGTTCCTCCTTTTGTGCTTGCATTCATACCTCAGGACATTACACTTCTGCTTGCCAATCTCTCAGAATCTGCATTCACTGCATAGAAGGAAGGGGGGGGGCAGAAACCTGCTTCTTTCTGCTGTCCGATGCTTTTCACAACTGTCTGAAGACTGAAGATCAGGCAGCAAAGTTGTCCCCATCACTCTCCATGGCAAGGAAAACTTCGCTTGATAAATTTCTACCTGCCATTGGGCAACCAAGACAGAATTGATAGTAGATAACCAGCTTCAAAAAGTCATAGTTTTAACTGAAATAATGTTTAACACAGTGGAAGAAGTAGCAGACTAACAAGCCCCATTTAAAACAGAGCAGCATCACAAGATATTGTGGATTGTAAGGTACATGTTAGCATTAATATAGCATACCTTTCCAGAAGTTTGTGTGGGACAAGGGAGGTGGAAACTTGCACAATGTATTAAACCACACATGCACAATCCACACACACCCAGGTCATAACTCCCTAGCAAGTTAAAACAGAGACCAAACGGTTTCTTCCTGTAAACAATGGAGTGGGGAATTTGAAGCAAGAATCCCCTTTCAGTGGTGTTTACTGTTAAGGACCACATGCAGTGAACGTGTAATGTCAAGTGCGGAATAAACACAAGGCATGGCAATCTACAAGTGGCAGACTTATTACTATGTTCATTGGTGGACAAGGGAACCACAGAGCCAGCAGTTGCAACTGAGGAAAATGACGTTGAGATTGCGAAGCTTCAAACACATACTGAGTTTGAAATGCATGTGCCCGCCTATGGAACTGCTTGTCACCCATCTGTAGTATGTGCAATCTGTGAGGTTGACCACATCCTGCCAGCTATCGTCTGTTCTCAGAGCTTGAAAGACTCTCTGTCTCTGGGCGGGCGAAGGGCAGATCTTTGAAAAGGTAATGGGCATAATAGCTAGGGGATTCTGGAATTTGTAGTCCAACTCCAACCCCTTTTCCAAAGCTTTGGCAGAGACCTGTGAAATCTATGATCAGCTCTTCCAGTGATTTGATTTTTACCAGGAGTAGTAAATTTGGAAGTGCAGGCACTCCTCATGGCAGCCTCCATAGCAGCCACAGCTCTCTAAGGAAAGTCAAAAAAATATAGACTGCTGGATCAGTCCTTGAACAGTCCTTTTGTAAAATTAATGGCTCTTAATTGCCCATTTAGGCCAAAACTGCACTGAAGTAATTCACGTGACAACAGGAGTAGCTTGCAACCATATCCTGTTCTCCGGAAATCCATGTTTCTCCCCCACTACTATGGAGATTGCACTTAAGCCCAGAGGGAACATGAAAACCTTAGGACTGTATGTGGATAACATCACAGAGCCTGAGAAAGAGCAATTAATATTTGTACTACAACTTAATTATTTTCCCCATGACAACAATATAACTACAAGTAACAAGGAGAACTTGGAAGTAACTCATTACAAGTATGGGATTCCACTGATGTCTGGCTTTGGTTATTCCAGCTCTGAATTGGTGTTCTCTCTGGGTAGGAGGACCCCTTGAACAATATGTCAGTAAGCATTCTAGCCCTTGTGTATGACTGTTCGTTTTCCTTTCGTGGCAAAGATGTGCCTGCACATGTATTTTCATTCACTTGTGAGCCTCTCCCCAAACAACATACTGTTTGAGAATAGGGGAGTTGTGTAGCCTAGTTTAAAAAAAAAAAAAAAAAAAAAGTCTGGGCTGATAATATTTGAGTTCTGTCTTTACATGGAGGTTGTGACTTGCTCAAGGTTATGTGATTAAGGACTGGTTTTTGTTTGTTTGTTTGTTTTAGAAATGATAAGCACTAAAGATACATGGATTTTCATGGGGGAAAACAAAGAAAGAACTGACCACAGGGTTTCCTAGACTGTCTGTCATCGGCTCTAATCCAGTGGGGCACGTATCTGTAGTGGGCTCACAAATAATCTAGGGAATTCAAGATTTAAACAATGATTACTAAACATTTCCTGGCCCCAAGTCAATCCCCATTTCCTCCAACATGTGTGATATGGTATCTCCTATTTGCCATGGATAAGCCATCAGTGTTATTTTGACATTCAAGTGGCAATTTAAGACATTCAGTGTTTCTCTTAAAAACTCTACTCTGTTCCCCAATAATTTAGTATAAGTGATAAATTGTAATAGAGTGCCTATCGAGACATAAATGTTCTTCTAGGAGAGAATTGGGTCCTTTTTAAGGAGAAAGGAAGGGTAAAATATTTTAAATAAATAAACAATATATTATTTTAAATAAAACCAGCACAGTCAAGGTGGAACTGGTTGGAAGGCACAATTAACAGAAGCAACCCCAAATACTATGAAATGTTTTGGGGGATGGTTGTATTTGGTAAAACACCTGAACTGACAGAACTAGTGTGTAAGTGTCTGTGTGTAATTGTGCGGAGCATGGGTGACAAGGAGTGTCAACTTCAATTAAGTGCTGTAGTAAGCAGGGACATCTGCCTGGCCTGTCACAAGCTATGGTGGCAGCTTGTTGGGATCCAAAAAAAATGGTTGGATCATAGAATCATAGAATCATAGAAAAGTGAAGTTGGAAGGGACCTAGTAGGCAAGGCCATCAAGTCCAACCCCCTGCTCAATGCAGGAATACAATCAAAGCAGATCTGCCAGGTGATTATCCAAGTTTTTCTTGAATGCCTCCAGTGTTGGAGCACTCACCAACTCCCGAGGTAACTGGTTCCACTGTCGTACTGCTCTAACAGTTAGGAAGTTTTTCCTGATATTCAACCAAAATCTGGCTTCCTTTAACTTGAGCCCATTGTTGCGTGTCCTGCCCTCTGGGATGACCAAGAATACATCCTGCCCCTCCTCTGTATAAAAGCCTTTCAAATATTTGAAAAGTGCTATCATATCACCCCTCAGTCTTCTTTTCTCAAAGCTAAACATGCCCAATTCTTTCAGCCTTTCCTCATAAGGCTTGGTTTCCAGCCCCCTGATCATCCTTGTTGCTCTCCATTGAACTTGTTCCAATTTGTTAGCATCCTTCTTGAAGTGTGGTGTCCAGAACTGGACCCAATACTCAAGGTGAGGCCTAACCAGTGCTGAATAGCGGGGGACTAGCACCTTGCAGGATTTGGAAACTATACTTCTATTAAAGGTAAAGGTAAAGTTTCCCCTCGACAATTAGTCCAGTCGTGTCCGACTCTAGGGGGCGGTGCTCATCCCCGTTTCCAAGCTGTGCAGCCAGCGTTTTGTCCGTAGACAATCTTCCGTTGTCATGTGGCCAGTGCGACTAGACACGGAACGCCATTACCTTCCCATCATGGTGGTACCTATTTATCTACTCGCATTTTTTACGTGCTTTCGAACTGCTAGGTTGGCAGGAAATACTTCTATTAATGCAGCCTAAAATAGCATTTGCCTTTTTTGTAGCCACATCACACTGTTGGCTCATATTTAGCTGTGATCTGCAACAATTCCAAGATCCTTCTCCCTCGTAGTTTTGCTGAGCCAGGTATCTCCCATCTTGTAACTGTGCAATTGTTTGTTTTTTCTCCTGAGATGCAGGACTTTGCATTTTTCCTTGTCGAATTTAATTCTGTTGCTTTCGGCTCAGTGCTCCATCCTATCAAGGTCATTTTCAATTTTGTTTCTGTCTTCTAGGGTATTAGCTATTCCACCCAATTTTGGTATCATCTGCAAATTTGACAAGCATTCCCTGCACTTCCTCATCCAAATCATTAATAAAAATATTGAAGAGCACCAGGCCCAGGACTGAGCTTTGGGGTACCCCACTGGTTACATCCTCCCAGTTAGCACCAATTAATCATCACCCTCTGAGTATGATTCTGTAGCCAGTTGTGTATCCACCTGACACTTGATCTATTCGGGCCACACCTAGTTAGCTTGCTAATCAGGATATCATGGGGCACTTTGTCAAAAGCTTTGCTGAAATTAAGATATAATATGTCTTTAGCATTCCCTCTGTCTATCAGGGAGGTGACCTGATCAAAAAACGAGATCCAATTGGTTTGGGAGGATTTGTTCTTTTTTTTGCTTTTTTTTCTTGACAAATCCTTGTTGGCTTCTAGTTATTACTGCATTGTTTTCTAGCTGCTTGCACAATGACCGCTTTACGATCTTCCTCTATAAAATTTCTGTTTGCTCTCCCTAGTCACTCGCTTCTTGGCATCTATATAAATTTTATTTCTCTGCTGTGCTCTTAGGAGTCAACAAAGAGAATGCCCCTCCCAGCACTCACAGCTGCTACTTGTTATTTTGAGCAATGCCCCTTCCTCTTAAGCTGAGCACATGGTACAGTGGTGCCTCAACTTACGAACGTCCCGACTTACGACCATTTCGAGTTGCGACCAGCTCTGGCCGCAAAATTTTGCTTCGACTTGCAGCCGGAGCTTCGAGTTGCGACTGGAAAAAGGCAGGGGAAAAAGGCGGGGAATTCAAATTTGCTAACCATTGGTTGGCGAAGAGGCTGCTTCTTTGTAGCTCTTTCACCACAACGGTTAGAGCAGGGGTCTCAAACTCAATTTACCTGGGGGCCGCTGGGGACAGAGTCTGGGTGAGGCTGGGCCACATCAGATTTTCCGCCAAGCAGAGCAAGAGCCCGAGGAAGCCATCCAGGAGTTTCCTTAGCCCGGCTGGGGCTCCGAGGAGGAGGAGGAGGAGGAGGAGGGGCGCGCGAGCCCTCGTCGCCGGCCACGGCCCCCTCCGACACCTTCTTCACTACCACCACCACCACCAGCAGCAGGACGAAGAAGCGGAGAAGGGAGGGAGCGCCAGTGACCTCCTAGCCGGGGGGAGGAGGGCACGACATAAAATTAAAAAAAAAACCCTCACAGAATTCGCCTTGCCAAAGGAGAAAAGCCCCCACCGGTACCCGCGAAATTAAACAGAACGGGGCGGGGGCCCCCACAGGTGCGCGCACGCGTGCACGCACACAAACACACACACACACACGGAGGTCCAGCAACCTTCCTCTGAAGGCCCCCCCTCAAAAAAAGGTGCACTCAGCAGCAGCAGCAGCAGCTACCCCCACCACGACAGAGGAGCAAACTTTGCGAGTCGAGCCCAGGCAGCCTCCAGAGCCGAGGCGGCTGAAGCAGGACGAAGAGGAGGAGGAGGAGGAGGAAGCACCGCCGGGTGCTGAGGCGGCCGCTTGCCGGGCTGGTGCTGGGGGTGCCGAGAGAGAAAGAGAGCCAGAGAGCCGCTTCCTTGGAAGAGGCGGCGGCAGCTGCTGTTGGCGGCTTGGAGGCGCTCTTCGAGGATGGGCCGGGAGCAAACTCCGCTCTCAGGCATCGCTCGGCGGCGGCTCGGGCACGGGGAAAAGGGCCGGCGGCGCGCCTCGCTCGCCGGCTCTCCCCCAGGACAGCGCCTCTTGCACCCTCCATCCGGAACTGCAGCCTGCCAGCCAGCAGACAGGCGGGCTGGCTGGCAGGCTGCAGTTCCGGATGGAGAGTGCAAGAGGCGCTGTCTTGGGAGAGAGCCGGCGAGCGAGGCGAGGCTTTTTTTGACTCTTGACAGTAGAGGACATGTGGGCACTTCAGGGGGGGGCAGGCAAGGCGGGGGCCACAAACTATCATCCGGCGGGCTGCAAATGGATTGGCCCGCAAATATCATCCGGCAGGCCGCGTGTTTGAGACCCCTGGGTTAGAGAGTTTGCAATCGGAGGAGGCTTCGGACTGCTTGGTGCTGCTTTCTGCTCCTGAGTAAGTACATTTACTTTGTTTTGCAGGGTGGGTTTGGGTTGGGGGGGGGGTTATGTTTCTGTGCTGTGATGTTTTTTGTGTTTTGGTGTGTATTTTCCCCCAGCCCCATCACGTTCGGGCTGGCTGTGTGTGTGTGTGTGTGTGGGGTGTTTTTGTGTTTTTCCCCCCAGCCCCATGGTGTTCCGCTGGGGCTGGCTGTGTGTGTGGGGGGGCTGTGTTTTTCCCCTCAGCCCCATGGCATTTGGGCTGGCTGTGTGTGTGTGGGGGGGGGTTGTCTTTTCCCCCCCAGCCCCATGGCGTTCTGTTGGGGCTGGCTGTGTGTGTGTGGGTGTTGTTGTTTTTCCCCCCAGCCCCATGGTGTTCTGCTGGGGCTGGCTGTGTTTTTTGTTTTGTTTCGGTGTGTTTGTTTTTCGGCCCCAGCGCGTTCCTATGGGGCTTGCAGTGTTTTATTTTTATTTTTATTTATTTAATTTTTTCCGGCCGGAACGGATTAATGGGGTTTCAACGTATGGGAAATGGTGCTTCGACTTACGACCATTTCGAGTTACGCCCATCTTCTGGAACGGATTATGGTCGTAAGTCGAGGCACCACTGTACTTCTGAATAGTTTACTTCCTGGAGTTACTCCAGATCAACTATTGGTGTTAACCTAAGTCACTCTTGGCTTCTAGTTATTACTGCATTGTTTTCTAGGTGCTTGCCCAATGACCGCTTTACGATCTGTTCCAGAATTTTGCCTGGGATTGATGTCAGGCTGACTGGCCTATAGTTCCCAGGTTCCTCTTTTTTGCCCTTTTTGAAGTCAGGGACAACATCGGCCCTCCTCCAATCCTCTGGCACCTCAACCGTTTCCCATGATTTCAAGAAAATAATGGATAGCGGTTCTGAGAGTTCTTCAGCCAGTTCCTTCAGTACTGCAACTGATTCCAAAGAAAAACTTGTAGGGGGTGAAATAGCCCATCTAATATTCCTTTACTATTCATGTTCCTCTACCATTGTTATTTTACAGTTGTTAATTTATAACAGAGGCTCTCACATTCTTTACAGCACAAGCTTCTGCTAAAGACCTGCATATCAAAGACGCTATCATCACAATGTTTCACACTGCCTGACTTTCTTACCAACCATGATCTCTGTATCTTGACAGCTATACCTTGATGCCATGTATAAATATTTGCCATGTTATACCTCCTTCTCTTATGTCTGATGAAGTGAACTTGTCCATGAAAGCTCATATCAAAAAATATAAAAGTTAGTCTTTAAGATGCCACCACGTGTTTGTCTTTTTTTTACTTTTATTTTTATTTTGTTTTCACCTATAATGCTTGCACAGAGTAACAATACTAGCACTTCTACAACTATGAATGGTTTTTATCTCTGATGTCAAGGAGGTTAAAGAAATAAAAGGTATAAATAAAAGAAATCCAAAGACAGATTCCAAATGAAAACAGCTTAATAAAAATTCATTGAGGAAGCTCAGATCCACCCCCTCCGCCTCCAGCTTCAATAAGGACTAGGCCTTTTTATCTTAACACATGTATGAATCAGCTCATCTATGCAAGTTGGACTGCACTGGTACCTGATTATTGTATTGGCAATGACATGGACAATTTTTTATACTTGTAACTTTTGCATTCCTCTTTCCCTCTGCCCACGGTGCTTACTATTTCTAAATGCACAAGAACGGTGCACTACATTTTCACATTATGTTGGATTTAAAAATATTTTTCCCTATCTTTAAGTTTAGATGTGTTAATCTCTGTTTGAATGCACTTTTCATCTGTCCAAAAGTCACAAAATCTTTGTGAGGAACAAAGACAGAATGAAAAGAAGTGGTGGAGGGGGAAAAAAAGAAGTAATCATTACCTCACAAAGTCCATAGAGCTAAGTTTTGTTTTGTTTTTTAAGATAAAAGTTAGCTTGGTATAGGATTGTGAAGGAAATATTATTTTGGAAAGAGTTTCACTACTGTAAGGATGAGAAAATAAACTTAAGTTGAAGAACCGTGAAAGATGGACCGCCTTTTTTTTTTTAAAGAGGAAGTATACACACACAGAAAGTAAGCTTACAGTGCCTCATAACAAAGTAAGAAATTAGAACAATCAAAATGGAAGAGAAATTTGTCTGAGGTGTTTTCACAGGAAACAGGTGACAGGAACACAAAACCTCTGGAGAAGCTGAATCCAAACCAACATTTATATCTGTTTTTCAATATGTAGAAACTACTGTACAGAATTGCTTCACCTACGCAACGTGAGGGTTTTAAGAGAAATAACCCTGAAGTTGAATAACCTTGCCCTTATCCCAAAAGAAAGGGTATGTTTTAATCATGGCATGAAGTTTCAATGTCCTAGTCCTCATGGACGTCCCGTAACTCCAAGTCATATAGTGAAGTTTGTAAAGGAGGTGCAGAAGGCAGCTGGAGAAAAACCAAGTAAAAGAAATGGCACCAAAACAAAAAACCACACATTGGTCTATAATAAACACAAAAAGGATGTGTTATGTGAAGTAAACCTCTGCACAGATAAGTGCAGAGTTAACAGAAATAGCTGAGGTACAAGGGCAAAAACTGCATACGTACTATATTTAATGAAGGCTGAGGTGGGTTAACCCAAGACATTATTCCCAGGAAAATGTGTTACATTAAAGAGATTAGGGGGTCAAGAAAGAATGTCCCAATGATCATATAAAATGTGACAGTAGAAAAGGAGATTTTGAGGTGGCTGTTTTGTGCCTTGCCCCTGCTTTTTGGGAGTAGGTTTTAAAGATTCTGTAGGGCTTAATTTGTACTAGTGCCAGGAAATACGAATGAGGAAAGACGAAAATGAAAGCTAAAAGAGGCTTCCCATCATGTCACCTAAAAGGATTGGTCCACAAAAAGGCCAAAGAAAGCAGGGAAAGCAGCAGGAAAGTGAATGCATTTATTAACTAGGTGTAATTGCACAGTTCCTGCCAACCTAGCAGTTCGAAAGCATGTAAATGCGAGTAAATAGGTTCCACCTCAGTGGGAAGGTAACGGCGTTCCGTGTCTAGTCGCGCTGGCCACGTGACCACGGAAACTGTCTTCGGACAAACGCTGGCTCTATGGCTTGGAGACGGGGATGAGCACCGCGCCCTAGAGTCGGACACGACTGGACTAAATGTCAAGGGGAACCTTTACCTTTACCTTACTGGCAGTATAGCCAGCTAACTGAATAATTACACCAGTGTAAGTCCAGGGACGTGGTGGCGCTGCGGGTTAAACCGTAGAAGCCTCTGGGCTGCAAGGTCAAAGACCAGCCATCGTAAGATCGAATCCACGCGACGGAGTGAGCTCCCGTTGCTTGTCCCAGCTCCTGCTAACCTAGCAGTTCGAAAGCATGTAAAAATTGTGGGTAGATAAATAGGTACCACCATGGTGGGAAGGTAACAGCATTCCGTGTCTAGTCGCGCTGGCCACGTGACCACGGAAACTGTCTACGGACAAACACTGGCTCTATGGCTTGGAAACGGGGATGAGCACCGCCCCCTAGAGTCGGACACGACTGGACTAAATGTCAAGGGGAACCTTTACCTTAATTGCACAGTATCTTTTAAGAATGAGGTTCAGTGCACAGGGAATACCTTATAGGTAAAAACACAATTAAAATATTAAAAATAAGGGAACAAATAAACAGACGAAAACGTGGTGGCACCTTAAAGACTGTTATTTCTTTTTTTTATGTGAGCTTTCATGGACAAGTCCACTGCACCATCCACTAAAATAAGCTACTAACTCAGATGGTCACAAATTTCTCTGTTGCTCCTTTCACATCACTCACTCCCTTTTCAAGCACATGATGTTAAAGTTAGTAGACATCGTAAAGAGGAGAATAATATGAAAGGGATAGCTCTCACCAGCCTATTATTTTGTATCTGTATTGATTTTACAGGTACTAGTATGAGAAGGCAGCAACGGAACCTTAGGTAACATTCAGTAATTGCCCATCAGTGCTATAGTAAATGAAGCCACAAAAGAAGTGCTTCAGTGCAATTCAATAGCCATACAAAAATCTGTGCACACAACTGTGAGTGTATATTTAGCAGGATCTCTTCACGTTTGTATGCATATTAGCACTACAGCACAGCCACATGGCCTCATCCTGTTGCTGTGAAGATCCTTTATCAACCAGCTATGGATGCCAGACAAAGATATAGATTCTACCGTTCTGTATAGAGAGAGATCTCTGGCTTTCTTCTCTGACAGCAGACTGGTCATTAAAAGGCCACTCAGATGTTCTGGGATGAACTGAATACATTTATTTAAAAGCAAATTTAAATATTAAAAAAGTAGAAATTAACACATACAGTACTCAAACTGTCACATTAAACACATAAGGAAACAAGTGTACAGATGTATGATGACTGTTAACATTCAAATGAGACTTCAGTTTCCACCTTGGGGAACTCTTAGATCTACCTTCTGTACATGTTGATGCACTGTGTCATAAAAAAATAAATAGCAATTGCTGTTCAACAGTAAAACAACATACAATTTGCAGAACATACTTCTCTCTCTTACAGGGAAAACCCCCAAACAAACAGAACTTTCCAAATATGTCATGTACAAAATTGCAGATAGTGGCTTTGAGTTTAAATACAACACTGTACTTAAAGTCAACCTATGTATCATACACTGTATTTTAATTCTCCTATGGACGTTCAGATCACCCAGAATAGTCAACTCTAGTTCCTGATGGAACTTTTTCTTTTTTTAAAAAAATCCATATTATACTACTTCAAAATGCATACAAAATAATAGACATTTGACTCTACATCATTTTACACATCCAGCTCTTCTTTATATGGTTTGCTTTTCTTTTTAAACAAGTAGATTTTGAGATAATTTCAAAATGTATTTGACAAAATGGGTAGACCAGTTTTATTCTAGAATGTGTTTGAAGTACACCGTATTGATGAGCAAGACAGAATGCAAAGTAAATTTTGTTCTAGCTTTCATATAAACAGCGTGAGTCTGGAAACACTGAAATCTGTTAACACTGCAGAGTTGATGGCACCAGGCTCTCTCAACCCATTTGGATGTATTTTTTAAGAAAATGCGTCATGACCAGAACATAGACGTAATGCATTAGAAAATAACACAACGCTTGGCATTTGTCGTTTTGCCATCAAATTAAGTCCTCCTGATGGTAATCTGAAAGGGAGGTTGTTCCATGGCCACTGCAGAGTAAGAGGGTTTAGTGTCCAACTTATGACTTCTGAGCTCTGCAAGGATGATGTTCTTTAAAAACCACTTTCCAATATTAGCTGATCAATAGTCGTGCAAAATTTCTTAGATGACATGTTAACAATTGAAATCAAAAATAAATATTCACTGAGTACAGGTTTGTAAAACGTTGAAAGTGAAAACCTCAGAGAGACTGATTTGAACTTGTGCTTTTTGGAAATGAAACATTTCTTTCTTTCCTTCTCCGTGTTCATTGCTCTACAGAAGGGGACCATACATAAATGGGGAGCAAAAAGACTGAGTATGCAAACTACATGGAGGGTCAGGAATTCTTCTGGTAATACCGCTTAGAGAGCCTTAGAGCAGAGGTGTCAAACTAAATTTCATCTTGGGCCACATCGGCATTATGGTTGCCCTCAATGGGCCGGTTGTATCTGTAAGACTATATAAATGGACCTACTCTTTATCATATTAACTATAATCCTCCTCATTCGATTATTACTGGTTTTAGTAATAACGTAAGTAATAACTAGCTCTGAAAGTAAAAGTCTATGATCAAAGTCTAGAAATAATGGCAAGCAGATATTCAAGTGTACAACTATTGTACAATTGATTGAAAAGTGAGTTTTAGTAACAGAAAGGTATTTTTTAATCATCAAATATTACCAAGCACTCAAGACCCCTATCTACTAATGTTGGCGGTGGCCATTTTGTCGTAGCCCAAGGGTCTGCGAACCCAGTGGGCGCAGCACTGAGCAGAGAATTGTATACTGTATACTGCACAGGGGCAGGGTGGCCCTCTGGGCCCCCAATCTCTGCAACACTGTGAGGGCCACATGAAATGGCCCGGCAGGCCAGATTTGGCCCACGGGCCTTGAGTTTGCCACATGTGGCTTAGAGGTTTACTTCAGCAATAGCCTAAGATTCTTTTCCTCTGTAGCAGATTCTTGTGAGGAAAGAAGGAGCTGAGGGAAGACAAGGATGCCTTTAAATTTGATGGTGGCTTCTTTTAAAGAAAAGAAAAAAACCTGCATAGAGGGACACCGGGGAGAGAAAATAATTCTGATCTACTCTTTTTCTTCCACGGAGTGCAGCTGCCTGTTCTTCAGGATTACTGCTCAGTGCCTGCCTACCAGCAGCATGCAGCCTAGGGCAGATTACCCCCAAGAGTATGTGGGTCTTCTCTGGGAAAAAAAAAATCCCTTCCTCTCTCATGCAGAAAATTATAAACACCTTCCTGGCTGATGCGAGGCCTTTTGGACTGAGGTAGGCAAACCGCACATGCCAGGAATGGAGCAAAGCAGTGCGTGTGGAATTGCCACGAAAATGTAGTCGCTTCATATGTAATGAATGCCCATTTAAAGAGACTGGGCTTACTTGTGATTACGTTTATGCTCTGTCTTTGAAAGAAAACAGATCGAAATAGACCAGTGACCACTGTGGCTTAAACAGTGGGATATTTTGCAGTGCAGTCGAGCCCTGAGGAAATACCCCGGGATGAAACATTTTATTCTAGAATGTGTTTGAAGTACACCGTATTGATGAGCAAGACGGAATGCAAAGTAAATTTTGTTCTAGCTTTCATATAAACAGCTTGAGTCTGGAAACACTGAAATCTGTTAACACTGCAGAGTTGATGGCACCAGGCTCTCTCAACCCATTTGGATGTATTTTTTAAGAAAATGCGTCATGACCAGAACATAGACGTAATGCATTAGAAAATAACACAACGCTTGGCATTTGTCGTTTTGCCGTTAAATTAAGTCCTCCTGATGTTAATCTGAAAGGGAGGTTGTTCCATGGCCACTGCAGAGTAAGAGGGTTTAGTGTCCAACTTATGACTTCTGAGCTCTGCAAGGATGATGTTCTTTAAAAACCGCTTTCCAATATTTGCTGATCAATAGTTGTGCATAATTTCTTAGATTACATTTTATATGTTAACCATTGGGACCAGCATTCCTGCTTGCAGAGGAGTCATCATCATCTGCCATCTCACAGGCCACTGGGTGAGAGACAGGGTTGCTGCTGCTGTTGCCTGCTAGCTTCTCCTGTGGGAGTTTGGCTCCAGACCCCTCCTGCCCCACAGGACTGGGTCCATGCAACTGGTTGCTTCCCACCCCCTTGTCAACATGGCCATCTGGCTCCAGGGGAGAAGGGACCTACATAAGTAGACTTTTTCGCAAAAGGGTAGCATTGGTGGGGTGTTGGTTGGTTGGTTTGGTGACTGAGAAATAAGGGTGAGGTCCATTCTATTTGCCTGCCTGTTGCTGTCCGTCTGGGGTGGGAGGGATGTGTCTTTCAAATAGGGAGGCCAATGAGGGGGAGCAAGTTGCTCCCATTGGCACTACGCTGGATAGAGGGAGATACGGGGAGAGGAGAAAAGGGAATCCTTGTAGGAGGGGGGGGGGAGGGAGGGAACAGGATCCTAGTCACCCCCAAGTGGTCTCCCAATTCAGACAGCCTGGATCGCCGTGGCGATAGGCCCCCTGGGTTAAAAATGCTGCTGCTGAATGCCAGGTCAGTCAAAGGGAAAACATCCACCATCCAGGACCTGATCCTGGAGGAGCATGCTGACCTGGCCTGTACTACAGAGACCTGGCTGGATGAAGCTGGGGGAGTTAAGTCTCTCCCAGCTTTGCCCACCTGGGTTCTCTGTGCAGCCGCAACAGGCCAGACCTGGGGGGTGGGGAGGGGGAGTGGCAGTAGTCTATCGTGACTCCATCCTCCTCACCAGGTGCCTTGTCCCACCGTTTTCTGGGTTCGTGTATACTTAAAGGTGGGCACCCGGGTCAGAATAGGGATTCTGTTGGTGTACCGTCCACCCCACTGGTCAACAGTCTCCCTTCCTGAGCTGACTGAGTTGGTCTCGGAGGTGATGTTGGGAGTCCTCTAGGCTGATAGTACTGGGGGACTTCAATGTCCACACTGAGTCCAACTTATTAGGAGCGGCTCAGGACTTCATGTCCTCCATGACAACCATGGGTCTTGTCCCAAGTGGTTTCTGGCCCCACACCTATAGCAGGGCACACTCTGGACCTTGTATTTCATGTTGGGCAGGATGATGGTGATCTGGGTGTGGAGGAGCTCTCTGTAGTTCCATTAACATGGACAGATCACTACCTGGTGAGGTTTAGACTTACTGGAACTCTTAATCTCTGCAGGGGTGGAGGACCTGTTAGGATGGTCTGCCCCAGGAGACTGATGGATCCAAGTGGTTTTCTGACAGCTCTTGGGGAGTTTCCTGTTGCCTTGGCAGGCGATCCTGTCAAAGCTCTGGCTGATCTCTGGAATGGGGAAATGGCCAGGGCAGTGGACACAATTGCTCCTAAGCGTCCTCTCCCACGAAGTAGAGTCAGGCAAGCCCCCTGGTTCACCAGGGAGCTGGCAGTGATGAAACGAGTGGGACGGAGACTAGAGCGACGATGGCAGAAAATTCAGAGTGAATCCGACCGAGCATGAGCTAGAGCCCATTTGAAGGCCTATTCTGTGGCAGTGGCTGCAGCAAAGGAAAGGTTCTTTGCTGCTGCCACTGCATCTGCACAAAGTTGTCCAGCGGAGTTTTTTCGAGTGGTCAGGGGCTTAGTACATGCCCTACCAAAAGAGCAAAATATTGACCACTCCACAACCCATTGTGAGGAATTTGCACAACACTTTGCAGATAAAGTCACTCGGATTCGCTCTGACTTGGATGCTATAATTGATACAGACCCAGTGGATGTAACTTTGGCCCCTGCTTGTCCTGTTTTAATGGATACTTTTCTGTTGGTGCAGCCTGATGATGTGGACAGGAGTCTTGGAGAGGTGAATGCCACCACAGGTGTGCTGGACCCTTGCCCTTACTGGCTCATAAAAACAGCCAGAGGAGGAACAGCCGATTGGGCACGGGAAGTGGTAAATGCCTCCTTGCAGCAGGGTAGGATCCTTGCTTGCTTAAAGGAGGCAGTAATAAGACCACTAAAGCCCTCCCTGGATCCCAGTGTACTGGATAAGTACTGGCCAGTCTCAAACATCCCATTCCTGGGCAACGTACTGGAGCGTGTGGTGGTTTCTCAGCTCCAGGGATTCCTGGAGGAAGCGGATTATCTAGACCCATTTCAATCTGGTTTCAGGCCTGGCTATGGGACAGAGACAGCTTTGGCTGCCTTGGTGGATGACATACACCAGGAACTGGACAGGGGGAGTGTGTCCCTGTCGGTTCTGCTGGACCTCTCAGTGGCTTTCGATACCATCGACCATGGTATCCTTCTGGGCCGTCTCTCTGGGATGGGACTCGGTGGCACTGTTTTACAGTGGCTCCCATCCTTCCTGGAAGGGAGAACACAGAAGGTGGTGCCGGGTGACCACCATTGGCATGTGGCATTCCTCAGGGTTCTGCTTTGTCACCCATACTTTTTAACGTCTACATGAAACCGCTGGAAGAGGTTGTCCAGAGTTTGGTGTCACCAGTATGCAGATGACACCCAACTCTATCTCTCCTTTACACCTAATTCCAGGGAAGCTGTCTTGACTCTAAACCAGTGCTTGGCCTCAGTAATGGGCTGGATGAGGGCAAACAAACTGAAACTTAATCCAGACAAGACAGAGGTGCTCCTGGTCAGTCAGAAGGTAGATGAGGGAATAGGGATACTACCTGTGCTGGATGGGGTTACACTCCCCCTGAAAACTCAGGTCCGCAGTTTGGGTGTACTCCTGGATTCATCCCTAATCTTGGATGCCCAGGTCTCGGTGGTGGCCAGGAGTGCATTTGCACAGCTAAAGCTAGTGCGCCAGCTGCGCCCGTCCCTTGAGATGTCAGATTTGGCTACAGTGACACATGCCTTAGTTACATCCCGTTTGGATTACTGTAACACGCTCTATGTGAGGCTGCCTTTGAAGACTGTTCGGAAACTTCAGCTGGTGCAAAACTCTGCAGCCAGACTACTGACTGAGGCCAGCTACAGGGAGCATATAACACACTTGTTACAAGAACTGCACTGGCTACCAGTCCGTTTCCGGGCCCAATTCAAAGTACTGGTCATTACCTCTAAAGCCCTATACAGCTTGGGTCCAGGCTACCTGAAGGACCGTATCTCCCTATATGCGCCTTCTCGGTGATTAAGATCAGCAGAGGAGGCCCTCCTCTTGGTCCCATTGCCAGCATGAGCACAGCTGATGGGGACACGGGAGAGGGCCTTCTCGGTGGCAGCTCCCAGGCTATGGAACGCTCTCCCTCGGGAGATCAGGATGGCCCCTTTCCCTTTTATCCTTCTGAAAAAAGCTAAAGACCATTCTCTTCAGGCAGGCTTTTAACAATTACAACTGAATCCCTGAACCCCATTTTAGCAGATAATTTTAATCTTTTCCATGTTTCCATGTATTTATCTTTTAATTTTATTTTAAATCGTATATTGTTTAATTTGTTTTTAATATTTAACTTATTGTGTTTTTAATAATGTGAATTTTAATGTTGTGAGCCGCTTTGGGTCCCTTGTTTGGAGAAATGCGGCATACAAATAAAACTAATAATAATAATAATAATAATAATAGAAATTAAAAATAAATATTCACTGAGTACAGGTTTGTAAAATGTTGAAAGTGAAAACCTCAGAGGGACTGATTTGAACTTGTGTTTTTTGGAAATGAAACGTTTCTTTCTTTCCTTCTCCGTGTTCACTGCTCTACAGAAGGGGACCATACATAAATGGGGAGCAAAAAGACTGAGTATGCAAACTACATGGAGGGTCATGAATTCTTCTGGTAATACCGTTTAGAGGTTTACCTCAGCAATAGCCTAAGTTTCTTTTCCTCTGTAGCAGATTATTGTGAGGAAAGAAGGAGCTGAGGGAAGACAAGGATGCCTTTAAGTTTGACGGTGGCTTCTTATAAAGAAAAAAAAAATCTGCCTAGAGGGGCACCGGGGAGAGAAAATCATTCTGATCTACTCTTTTTCTTCCATGGAGCGCAGCTGCCTGTTCTTCAGGATTACTGCTCAGTGCCTGCCTACCAGCAGCATGCAGCCTAGGGCAGATTACCCCCAAGAGTATGTGGGTCTTCTCTGAAAACAAAACAAAACACCCTTCCTCTCCCATCCAGAAAATTATAAACACCTTCCTGGCTGACGCCAAGGCTGTAGCTGCTACCTCCCCTCCATAGAAAAGTTTAGCAAAATCATTAAGAAGGCAGCATTTATGCGATCCAGAGCTACATTTGACCGGACCATTAAAAAGGCGTGGTGGTGGAACTTCCACAAGTGGAGGAGGTTCTTGCTGTACTGCCACACTACACCCCACTGAAGAAACCACGGCCAATATCACGCATGACACACCTGCCAGTGCCCTTTTGGACTGATGTAGGCAAACTGTACGTGCCAGAAATGGAGCAAAGCAGTGCGTGTGGAATTGCCACGAAAATGTAGTCACTTCGTATGTAATGAATGCCCATTTAAAGAGGCTGGGCTTACCTGTGATTACGTTTATGCTCTGTCTTTGAAAGAAAAAGGATTGAAATAGACCAGTGACCACTGTGGCTTAAACAGTGGGATATTTTGCAGTGCGGTTGAGCCCTGAGGTAAATACCCCGGGATGAAACTGAGACTACATTATATAACATGAAATGCAGATCACATACCACAAATTATTACTCCATTTCTGTAGTGTCAGTGAATATTTCTTTTGCTTAATGTGTACCATGGAACACATTTTCAAAACAAATACCAAGGAAGTGGAATTCACAGGCCATTATGTCTTTATATCTGTAGCTGTAAACTGGGCTAAAGGCATCTATATTGAAAAACGCTAACTCTCTGCTAGTTATCTATTTAAGAATACTGGTTTATTAGGAACGGTAACAGTTGTACAGTTAAACAGGATTGAACAAGTAATACCTAGAACACTGGTAGCTGATGCACACAGACAAGTCCTACACAGGTGCTTGCTTAGAGCCTAAGTGGAGGTGGGGATGCAGACAGACACATAAGCCCTGCCCTTGCATGTCCGCATGCAACCAGTGGTGTTACAGACCTTCTCACATTCAGCATGAAAATTTGAAGAGGGCTCTGTAACCATGTTCAGTTAAATGTAGTTACAGAGCTTCTGGGATTGGGAATGGAGATGGGCATGAACTGAGCTTCGGTGGTTCGGCCCAGTTCGGCACGGCACCTGCACAGATGTTCTGTGGGTGACACGTGCTTCACTCCCCCACCTCCTTCACCAGTTCGCCCACTCATGGGGGGCAGTACACCTCCTCCAATGGCTGCCCACGCAGAGGAGGAGGTGGTGCAAGGAAGACCACAGCTCGTCCTCTGAGTGGGTAGCCACTGCAAAAAAGGGAAGAGGGACACATGCGCTGCTGCCAATGAGTAGCCGATCACCGGAGCAGCTGGGGGAGGGAAGCGTGCTGCTGCCCGTGAGTGGGTGAATGTGCAAAGGAGGCAGGGAGGGAAGCCCGTGGAACACCTGTGTGGGCGCCACGCCGACCTGGGCCAAACTGCTGAAGCACGGTTTGTGCCCATCTCTAATTGGGAACCTGCCCTTACTGGGATTCCTGATTGTGGCAGTCGTGTAACCACATTCAAAGGAACATGGTTACAGAGGTATTTTCAGGTGCTGCTGGGTACAAGCTGACTTCTGAGGTGGACAAGACTTATGTGCCTACTGATATTCTTTGTCCCCAATTTAGCCCCATGTGTGAGCAGGCAAACACCTGCATAGGACTACAGAGATGTAAGTGCCTGATGCCAAGGATGGCTTGAGCAAACCCAATAAGGCGTGCTAGGTCCCAAGGCTACCGTAATACTGGCAAAGGCAGAGTAACACTATCTATTTACAATACTAGTAAAAGTCACCTCATAGGGTGAACTATAATTTCTCATTCTGTTAACAGCAACTATACATATACATATCCACATTTGTGCACAGAATTACAAGGATGCAGCAGCTGGTTGCTTCGTGCTAAAAGCCCGTTTCGCAAGAAGAATGTGCAATGGTCAAGTTTCCAATTTGATTTAGTCTGACAAAATGTGGACAAATGATACTGGGAAAACCCCTTTTCTTTCGGGCTTTCCTTCAATGTGGCCAATCTGCAAAGAACAACAAAGATAGCTTCTTTAGTATACATGTTGTGACTGTTATGCTCAAAAAGGCTTTGGTTGCTTCCACAATGCACACTATGTGGTGGCTGGCGAACAGTTTTATGCTTTGGTATCTTCCATTTTAACTTCTACCATTAACCATCCTGTTTGTCATATTGAAGTGAGTCTGAGTTCAGATACTACTACATGTGGGCAACTATAATGCCCACACTATCTTAGTTAAGATAACAACTACATAATGACTGTAACCATGTTGCACAATGTTATACCAGGTAACTGTGATGATGGCATCAACTGTGGCCATTTTGGCAAAATTAAAAGTTTCCTATCCCCCTTCATCAGGTGCTGGGATCCTAAGGGCTCTTTTTTGACCTGGGAGCTGCACGATGAGAAGTGATCTCTTTAATGTCCGAAAAAAGTTGCTGTCTGTCTTCGCAATGGCACCAGTACTAGTGGCAGCAATTTTGGGGTATTAAAAGAGTCCTCTCCCTTGTTCTCTGGCTCCCAAAGTTTTTTCCAGAATGAAAAGGACCCCTAAAGATTCCCAGAATCCCAAGGAATCTCCCATGAAATGGCCATAACATGTCATCACGACTGTATGGTATAAAGCTGTGCTGCAGGATTCCAGCCAATATTTGGCACAGTGGTTACACAAAAGTAACAGCAAACCAAATCCAGCAAAATGCAAAACACAAAGTGGCACCAACAGTCAAAAAGTGGACAGACAAAAATACTATTGCAATGTGAAGGCTCAATTTTTAAAAAATGTAATTCCCTGGCTAAGAAAACCAAGGGCATATGGATCAGCCATTATTCCACAGTTAAACAGAACAACTTCATGACTCTCTCAATCTTGAAATATAACTTTGAGACACAGTGCTTTGTAATCAGGAACAGAAGATAAACTTGGCTGTTTCTGAATGTGAAGAACACAGAGAATCACATTATTTTCATTATTCAAATTGTGTGTATATTTACAGAAATGTTTTATATGTATGTCACTGCCATACATAATTTGTAAGAGAATTTTTAGAGATGTGCCTTGTCTTTGGATAAACATGTAAAAATAAACCTATCAGAGGGGTTTGTGTGATTTTGGGGCAATCACTGAGTGGAGTAAGCAGCCCCTAGAGAGTGCAACAACAATTTCAGGGATCCTTCATATTCTCTTTGGCATTTCTGCGATTGGTCTGTGTTCCTCTTCTATGGGCTTTGAGTGGATAGGTCAGAATTAGTGTATTAGGGTCTATACCCCTCTCTTTTTCCTTTCTTTGCGGTGGGGCAGACACCATTTCCTGATGGCCTCTGAGCCACTGCCAGAAAGCTACCTTTGAGGGAATAAGAAGAACACTGTAGTGTGAGCACACTAACTTGGTATTTATGATCTACTAAATGTCTGACATTGATGGGCTGTGTAGCCCCCTGGGTCATAGCCATTTGCCTTTCTCCATTCACAAGAATGGGTTTTTAATGAAGAAACAAAAATTTACAAATACTATCACGGACGCAGATAAAGACAAGGTTGGAGGGTCACCAAAAGGAATAGAGTTCGTCAGCCTTGGCTTGAGGGCCCCTTGTTCAGATTGGATCAGGTGGCCTGGGAACATCCATAAAAATTATATTTTGAAAACTGAAGCCTCTTTTTTTCTACTTAAAGATATTGTGTGGTTTGATGTTTTTGGTTTAGAAAGTTCCATTGTCATGACCAACTAACAATGGTACTGCTGGCTGGACAGCTCAGCAGGTTAGAGTACCTCACTGCACTGCCAGGGTTTGATTCCCCACTGTGTCTCTCAAGAGAAGAGGCAGACTGTGCAGCTTTGGGCAAGCTGTATGGTTCTGCTAGTAAGTCACTTCTGAGTAATCTATACCTAGAAAACCCTGGTGTAAATCACCTAATTTGGAATTCAGTTCACAACATGTTATTTATTAACAACAGTAGGGTTGATCAGATATCAATATAGCTGTATTTTTGGAATGTTGTGTAGATAGGTTTACTGTATGTGCAACTTAAGATATGGTTTGCAGCAGCATATTTAAATTTCAAAAATGGTTATTTCCTTGCTTATTCAAGATTTCCCAGAAGAACAGTTACTATAATTAAAATGGTCCAAAATAAACATTTTTGTCTATACTGTTGCTCCTCCAAGAAATAAGAGTAGTAACCTCAAATATTCCTGTAGGCATGCCTCATGTCTTCAGGATCACTACATAGGAACTGTTGAGGGATCATGCTTTCTGTTTTACAAGGAACAAAAGATTTCAATTGTCCACAACTTGGCACTGGAAAGGTTTATGATTAAGTAAATCTATTGATTAAGTTGTGGCTGCTGAAGACCTATTTGAAACCTTGGAGAGCTGTAGCCAACTATGTACACTGCACTTCCAGTCCCATCATATGCAGTCTGTATAGCCCTTACTAACAAGGAATGATGTAAGTAGCAGCTCTCCACACCTGGACATTCAGGTTTTACAGTCACAGAAAGGATGGTTCAAGATGTGAAGCCAGGAATAGGGCTTTGTTTTCACTTGTCAGACTCCTTGGCTGCCTACTTTTTTTTTAAATGTGCAAGCTCTTGCATACTCCAGCACGCTCCTTAGTTGATCACATGGTGTCACTTGTACTGGTGCAAGAGCATATACCGCTGTGTTTATTGAGTTTTTGCCTTACGCAGCTGACGTAGGAACAGGTCTTCTAATCAACCTCCAACTGAAGTCAGGGGGCAAAAGTGTGCTGATTTAACAAAGCTACATTTGATCTTTAAAATACAGAATACGACATGCAATGTTAAGCAATATTAAATAGCATAAACTAAAAACTATATTGGTATACCGTATAGTTAAGCATTAGGGCAATGCTTTGATCATGGTGCTATGGAGATTCATTTCATTCTTTAAAACAGTAAAAATACATACCCACCACTCTTGGTCCTCTTCACCTGTTACAATAATAACTTCACCTTCCACAAATGTAAGCTCATCATCGTTATCCGCTTGGCAATCATAGATTGTCTTCACTCGCCTAACTTTGTTCTTGCCCTAAAAAGCATGTATGCACATTTTAGTTAAAGCTGAAAAATCAATGTTTTTCTATATTTTTAACTGGAAGCCTCAAAGCCTTAAAGCACAGTAGGATACTTGATTGTGGCTCACATACACCTTATTTCAATTTGTAAAAACTAAATTGGTATCTTCTAAAACTGGGTATATCTCAAGCTTATTTGATTTTTTGCTTAAGAACCCCCGCCACATTTTTCTAAAACTCAGTGCAGTAATAGATGCTACCCACAGCACATTGGTCAAGCAATGGCTCTGATACTGCAATTGACAGAAGCAGCAGTAGGCTTGCTGTGCAGAAGGATACAGAGAGACATGAGAAAGGAATGACACATACACACAAGGCTTATGCGGGCCTGCACTTGCTCATGGTAGAGCTGAACCTGGGGATGGAGAAGCGAGTACATTTGCATGGTATCATCAGGAACTCAGAAAGAAATTAAACTTTTATGAGCTGAGTGCAAAGATCGGATGAGGACTGTAACTACATCTAGCAGATGCAGTTGCAGGATTCCATTTATCAGAGACATGATCTTATTAGAGTCCTTATGGGAACTTGCTGACTGCATTTGGCTGAATGTGATTACAGAGTCATCTTCAGAATGCCATAGAACATTGTGATGTTTGGTGGTGGAGCATATCTAATCACTCAAATCTTGTTTCCAGTATATATCTACATGCTACCAGATGAATTTGTGCATGGGGCTACACACACTATGTGTAGGCATCGTTCAGTCTCGAGAGACTATGGTAACGTGCTCTGTATGGAGGACTTGGAACAGCGCCTGGTGTGGCTGAGAAGGCCAATTCAAGAGTGACAATCCCTTCCACACTGAAGACAAATACAATCTGTCCCCTGTCCAGCTCCCTGATTTGGCTGGTTTCGGGACTGCCTCTTGGCCTCGGCCTGCTGGACAAGTGTCTCTTCAAAATGGGAGAGGCTGTGATGCACCGCCTGCCTCCAGGCTGAACGCTCAGATGTCAAGGTTTCCCATCTGTTGAGGTCCATTCCTAAGGCCTTCAGATCCCGCTTGCAGATATCTTTGTATCGCAGCTGTGGTCTCCCTCTGGGGCAATTTCCCTGCACTAATTCTCCATACAGGAGATATTTTGGAATCCGACCATCAGCCGCCATTCTCACGACATGCCCAAGCCAACATAGATGTCACTGTTTCTGTAATGTATACATGCTACATGGGGCTACACACACTAAGATAGTGGGATCAGTCTTCCTACTCCTTCTTGGCTTGGTTCAAACCCAGTGATCCTGGTCCCAAAAAACATGGTTTCCTTGAAAAGGATCGAGTTGTGTACCTACATGCTCCCTCTTCCCCTTTCACCACTTTGCAATTGCAAAGGTATTCAGAACAATCTACATAAAATCAATGGTTTAAAAGACTATCATTGCCTGCTGGTTACAGTCCAAAGGGCAGAACACAAAAGAAAAAAGAACAGAAGAGGAGAACAAGTGAACTTATATATCAGTTCTTTCAAGTTACAAAGTTCTTATAATGAAGCATGAATAAAAACAGGGCTTATTGTGAAGGAAAGCTCAAGGCAGCTGGTCTCTTACAAGACATGAGGAATGAGCCTCTGCCTTATTTATTTATTTATTATTTTATTTATTTTAAATATTTTTACCCCACCTTTCTCTTTGAAAAGAACCCGAGGTGGCTTACAACAATGAAAGTCAGGATTTTCTCTAGTGACTACCAACCTGAGAGGGTTTTTTAAAATTGATTATTGTGCCCTGCTGTTTTCAAATGTGTTTTCAGTATTAATTTTATTGACTGTTTTTTAATAGAATACTTGTTTAATTCTTTTTTGTATTTATATACTTACTGTTTTTAGCTTTTAAATATGGCCTTTTAATTGCTGTAAGCCACCTTGGGTCCTTTTAAGAAGAAATGCAGTGTAAAAATATTTTAAATAAATATTCTTTTTTGAGGCGGGACTCTTCCTTGCCCACACCAATATAATTCATGATGCAGCAGGACGTAAGTCTGCTTTGCTCGGCATGTAGAGATGCAGATACCCTCAGCACCATCCTACAAATGTCTGCAAGTTAGTTGTATGTTTATATCTTCAGAGTAACCTTTTCTCAGTTTCTCTGCTTTTACTGATCAATTAGAATTCATGCTTTACGGTACCAAGAGTAACACCACACACACTCAAAGTCTTGCGTTTTAGTTTTAGTTTTTGATAACAATGAGCTCATACAAAAAAAAATAAGTCTACTCAATAAATCCGTATCTTTGGATCTGTTCCTGAAGTGGACAATGGGCTGGTTCTGCTGAAAATCTTGTCTAGCTGACAGCTTAGGAAGAAGGCCAGAATTGATTACAAAAAACATATATATGCCTTTTTACCAAAAAATTTTAACTAGGCATCTAGTCCTTCACTGTCCACTGCCTCACATTCCTTAAAATGTGCCTCATGTTATGACACAATGATGCAGTCATGCCCTGCCACCAATACCACAAGCCAATGATTTATGTAGCAGTCATGGAGAAACTGAGAATACTGAGATGCTACCATATATGTTATGTCCAGCTCAACCTTGCCCTAACTCCTTACTCCGAGTGAACTACAATTATTAATCATTATTTTTGAAAAGGCGTTCTTGGTTCAAGTTTGGTCTAGTTATGTATTCAAGATGACCCCTATCTCAGCATCTATCTGCAGTATGAGGACAGAACTAGATAATGGTCTATTCAACATTGTAAGGGCAATCTGGCCAGTAAATGTGAAACAGGTTAAGGACTCCCAGCAAAATACATTATAAAAACATAACTGCTTAATCTATACTTTGAATAGTAAAATTTGAAACTTTGCTGTTATTACTCTGGAAATACGATTTTTTAGAATTATCACTTTTTATTAAAGAGCCTGAGCCGTTGAAAAAATCCTTCCTCCTGCCCATTAACACTGGAGCATTTAACTTTAAATCTCTTCTAACTCTGACAGTGGTCTTGGAGTTGAACAGCTAATGGTGGGGCAATGGCACATCCACTGAGACCAACAGCCTCTGCAAGGTTATACACCTGCTGCAGCCAGAGGGGAAGGGACCCACACCCTTTGCTGGCCATCCACTGGCCAGAGAAGGAACAGCTGCTCCAGGACTAGTTTCCTTTTGCCCTCCCTGTTCCCTTTTCCTTTTGTATTCTGTGTATTACCCTGTAAGCCTGCAGGCAGGTATTGTTTCATCTTTCAATATCTGTAAAGTGCGTGTAACATTTTACATGTGTTAGAAGCCCATGGCAACAACATTTAGTCCTATTTCTCATATATTTAAAGCAAATCCCATTGAATGCAATTGGGCTTACTATAAACTGTATATAGGATTGCACCCTATGGAGCTTTGTTCCATTCAACTATCATTTCTCCTTTCCTCTTTTCCTCTATGCACTGCTTATTGTTAAAGCATATGTGTATTATTTAGATGAATAAAGTTTTTACTATATCATACACATTCATGTTAATGTTTTTTAAGTTTTAATATTGTTGTACGCCGCTCAGAGACCACTGGTAATGGCGCGGCTAAAAAAATCTTGTAAATAAATAAATAAATAAAATAAGCTGTCTTTGCACCAGTAGAGCCAGTGATTAAAGTCTTTCAAGTATACACCCCAAAAACTGATTTCCACAAACTATATTGCTGTATGCACCAAATTCCCCCAAGTGTTTTTTTAAAAAAATCATACAACCATCATAGAGTTCACAATCTCGTAGCCATGTTAACAGATATGCAAAGTAGAAAAAGTCCACCTACCACATTTATTTTTCTAGGAAGTGGCACTGGGGTCTCTGGCAATACATGGGTGACATCATTGGAGTCTTGGACGGCCTCTTTAGGTTGCACCTTTGGAGAAAGATCCACGGAGTGGGATTTTTGATTCACCTCTGACACCTGAGGCTTTAGGGATACCTCTCCACTTGGAATTTTAGCCAAAGCATCCACCAACTGAGGCTTGGGAGGCAGGTCTTTAATTTGTGGCTTTGGAGGTAAATCTGCGAGTTGGGGTTTTGGTGGCAGGTCTCCTAGTTGAGGTTTTGGTGGTAGTTCTCCTGGCTTTGGGGGTAAATCTCCAGTTTGAGGTCTCTGGGGCAGCTCCAGAGGCTGAGGCTGAGGCTTAGGGGATAACTCTCCAGAATGCGGTTTCTGGGGTAGTTCCAGAGGCTGAGGCTTAGGGGACAGATCTGCACATGGTGGTTTCTGGGGCAGATCAATAGAAAGTGAAGCTGACTTCTGGAACATTTCTGAATGTTGACTGGACTTATCGACTGAAGGGAGATGAATGGTTTCTATTTTTCTTAGGGCCACTGGAACAGAAAGAAAACACCATGAGAAGAATTTCAGAGTAAGCCTCATTTTCTCCCTCTTTCCACTCCCGTTCTGTGGTTGCCACACGTCCTCTGCACCACTGTGATGCTATGCCAAATGCACGCTCTCTCCACCTCAGAAATGATGATGTACATGAGGTCTCTGCATCCCGTTCCTGTTACAGCCAACAATAAATGACTGCATTGTAGCCGTCGTGGTTTTCACTATGTTTAACATTTAAATCCTGCCTTCTTCCCTCCCCCCCCCCCCAATTTTTCCATTCCCCCCGCCAGGCCTTCTCATCTCTAGGTCGTTAGGAGATGGAGGAAGACTAGCGTGCGAGATTTCAGAGATCCTGCCAGCGGAAAGTACTGGGTTCAAGGGAAGACGGTCCAACGGCTAGGCTCAGCAATTTCCATATACACACATACCCTTTAAAGGCCCCTTACCTTTCTGAGGTAGTTTTGGAAGAACCCTTGGGCCCAGTGCAGTCTTAGCAGTCCCTGTGCTGAGGAACAGACACATGAGAGGTTATCATTGTTGGCCTCAGCTATAAAAAATAATATAAAATCTATCTAACAGAGTATACAGACAGCAGTTGTGTTGGTGTTATATTTTACAAAGAGTGTTTCTGCTGAGTAAAGCTACTGGAAGGAAAGATGGCAGGTGAAATTAATGAGGTAATTGACCTTCAGAAATGCCGAGCATCTCTCAGTAAGCTCAGTATAAAAGAAGGGAGGCTTTCAGCTACCAAGAAAAGCAACAACAGAAAGAATATACGGCCAGAATGACTGCCTGATGTTGTAAAAGGAGTCAGCATGGATGTTTCCTTGTAGGTGAGAAAACAGCTAAATACTGTTGAGAGATTTATAAGCTCTGAAATTCCAGAGACTTCAAGTAACTAACTTAATTGCAACTGGAACAAGCAATGAGAAGCAGTTGTACTTTGGGACTATGTAAATATATATTCCTTGAGAAATAAATAATTGGTTCACGTGAATTGTGTTTTTGTAAATAAATAACTTTATTCAAGGCAAGATTCCGCTGTGCCATTCTGCATATATATACCGATATATATACCGATATATATACCGATAAGCTACCGATAAAGGACACTCTGACACTCATCCAACAGATCTTTCCAGAAGACATCCAGGCCCTTTTCCAACACTGCCTAACGACCAGCTACTTTCAGTGGGATAATGATTTCTATCAACAGACAGATGGAGTGGCCATGGGGAGCCCCCTCAGCCCGGTTATAGCGAACTTCTACACGGAACATTTCGAAAAACAGGTCCTGGCTTCGGCACCCTTCGCACCCACAGTCTGGTTCCAATACGTGGATGACACCTTTGCAATTCGGAGCCACGGTGAAGAAAAACTGGAAGAATTTCTAAACTATCTCAATAGCATCCACCCAAATATACAATTCACCATGGGAAAAAAAAATAGAGGGCCAACTCCCTTTCTTAGATGTCATGGTCATACACAAACCTGACCTCCTATTGGGACACAACGTCTACAGAAAACCCACCCACACAGACCGGTACCTACACAAAAACTCCAACCACCACCTACGACAAAAAAGAGGCATAATCAAAACACTGGTAGACTGTGTGAATTGGAACTGTGAAGCTCAATTTCTCAGCACTGAACTCAACCACCTGAATTGGGCCCTACAAGCAAATGGCTATTCCAAGAATGAAATCACAAGAGCCATCAAACCGAGAAAACAACACCGAACTGAAGAAGAAAAACAGCCCCCCACAAATAAAGTATTTCTACCATACATCAAAGGGGTCACAGACCGCATAGGGAAACTGCTGAAAAAACACAACCTACAAACAGTATTCAGGCTCACCACAAAAATACAACAAATGTTACGGTCAGCAAAGGACAAAAGGGATCCCCTCACCACTGCAGGAGTATACCGGATACCTTGCAGTTGTGGCCAGGTATATATTGGGACCACAAAAAGCAGCATCCACACCAGAATCAAAGAACATGAAAGACACTGCAGACTAAAACAACTGGAAAAATCGGCAGTAGCTGAACATGCCCTAAAACAAGCTGGACATGGAATTCTATTTCAAAATACTGAAGTACTGGACAACACCAGCAATCATTATGTTAGACTACACAGGGAAGCCACTGAAATCCACAAACACCAGCAGAGCTTCAACAAAAAAGAAGAAAGTCTAAAACTCAACAAAGCCTGGCTCCCAGCACTGAAAAATACAGCCTGCTAAAAGGTCAACAAACTCTACCCAGCCACAAGGACCACTGCACACAAAAGACTAGCTAATGATACCCATCAATCAGTGACAGATCATCTCCCCCTTATCACAACAATACACCCATAGCAAAAAACACCCTGATCACCATAATCACCCAATCTACTGAAAAGAACAAAAAGCTGATCCCAGTTACAAATACTCAACTATCCCACACACTACACCAGAACACAGACAGAGTTCTGACTCCTGTCCTCTGAAGATGCCGGCCACAGAGACTGGCGAAATGTTAGGAAGAAAAACCTCCAGAATACGGCCAAACAGCCCAAAAAACCCACAACAACCAAACCTCAGTTTAAGTATGATAGTGAAAAACCACTTGCAGAGTAAAAGTTGATATTCTACCCTGTGTTTGTGTCAGCAATTAATAGTAAATAATCACTTGGTCTTTGTTAAAACATGACATGGCATTTACTGTTTAAAAACATATGTATAATATAATAAACTCATTGTGCGTACACTTATTGGTACTTCTTATACGTGTGGTTTGTACTTGTTGACACACATATTTACACACACACACAGAGTGTTGTACAATTAGATATACCAATAATGATGGTATAATGAAAGCTCCAGAAAACCAGTGTGTTTTCCAAATGGCAGACAGGTAAACCAGACACATAAACCAAACATCACAAACCAAGGACTCTTATCCTTTTTATTATTTCCCAATCATCATCTGTCAAGGAGATATGAGACAATTTTTTCTTGGCTGCAGCCTCCTGATTGTCTGAATGCTCTCTTCATGTAAGCTTGACTGGCATTAACATTGGCTTCATTTTGCCACAAAGTCGGAGCTTCACACAAGCTTTTGTGGTTTGGTGACCATGGTTACTGCTTGCTTACTACTTGGTTCTTTTAAATTTTCGTATTATTTTAAATTGTTCAAATTGTTTTAAATGACTGTAATTTTATTTATTGTAGCACAACCATCAATATACACGATGAGCAAGAAATAGCTTGAGAAATAATAATAATTAAAAAACCAAAACAAAATAAAAACAAGAATTTTAAAGGGTTTGTGGAAGTGGACAGGTATGTTTGTACTGAATTTTTGTGAACATTGTACTGTATATCTGTGGACACTGAAAGTTAAGTGGTTAGCCTTATCAACTGATGCTGTTTGAGACCACAATTCAAAGACTAAACTCAAGTAAAATACATCTGCAGACAGAATGATGTACCCCAAGCATTTGATGTTTTCACACAAACTGTTCCAACCATGTGATTATTCTGGTTGCTTTTCCAGCTCTTCAATATATTTCTGGAAACAGGACCTTTACTGCATACATGGCTACAACACAGATGTGTACAGCCAACCGAATACTAGAAATTATGTTTTTCTGGCAGAACTATTAACTGCTTGTTCACAGATTATATGAGGCAGCAAGCCTTGTTAATTGAGTACCCACCAAATGTTACTAGCAAATCCTTTGTTGTTGTTGTTGTTTAGTTGTTAAGTCGTGTCTGACTCTTCGTGACCCCATGAACCAGAGCACTCCAGGCCCTCCTGTCTTCCACTGCCTCCCGGAGTTGGGTCAAATTCATGTTGGTCGCTTTGATGACACTGTCCAACCATCTCGTCCTCTGTCGTCCCCTTCTCCTCTTGCCCTCACACTTTCCCAACATCAGGGTCTTTTCCAGGGAGTCTTCTCTTCTCATGAGATGGCCAAAGTATTGGAGCCTCAGCTTCAGGATCTGTCCTTCCAGTGAGCACTCAGGGTTGATTTCCTTCAGAATGGATAGGCTTGATCTCCTTGCAGTCCAGGGGACTGCAAATCCTAGTCCAGCCTTATTCAAGTGTGGGTACACTCATTATATGTTCAAGGGAGTGTTTCAGTCCTGCCCACCTGTCATCAGTTCCAAGGTTATTTGTTTATTTATTTATTTATTGCAGAAGAAGCCAGGGAGGCAGTTCTCTGCCTCCCTGTGCAGCTGACCACTCTGGCAAGGAGGCAGGACAGGGAGTCTCTCTGCTCAAGTGATGAGTGGTTGGCTGAACAGGGAGACTCCCTGTTCTGCCTCCCCACCAGAGTGGTTGGCTGCACGGGGAGGCGGTGAAGTGCCAATCAGGCTTCTTCCGGGATTGGTGTGATAACGATGACAAAGCACCCCAGTGCTGCGCTGTGACTGGTGAGTGGACCGGCTGGTTCTTGGGAGGAGGGAATGGACATCCAAGGCACCTGGGGTGCTGCTATTCATATTCATATCCCCAGTGATATGAATACAAATAGCCCATGTCTATTGATATGCAGTGTTCATTTGATTTATATATATAGGTTAGACATGGGCTATTTGTACTCATTTCCCTGGGGAAATGCAGGGATGGCATAGAATACAAATATCGGCACCACTGGACCCCCCCCCCCCCAAACTGGCAGGTCCACTTATTGCTTGCCACATGGCATGCACAACTGGCATCGTTCTTATCGCACCAATCTGGGCAACAGCTGGTGTCATTATTGTCGTGCCAATCTGGGAAACAGCCCGGCCAGTGCTTCTCCACCTCCCTGCACAGCTGACCAGTCATCAGCTGAGCAAGGAGATTCTTCATCTCACCTCCTCACTGGAGTGGTCAGTTGAGCAGGGAGGTGGGGAAGTGCTGGCTGGGCTGCTTCCTGAATTAACACGACAAAAATGACACCAGCTGTGTGTGCTGCACAGAGAGCGGTAAGTGGACCTGCTGGTTTGGGGGGTGGGTGGAGAGTCTGGTTTTCCCAGGTATCTGTGATGCCAATATTCATATTTGTATCCCCAGGGATATGAATACAAATATCCCATGTCTAGTATAGGTATGAGCTCTCTCGGTGTGAGTCTCTGTGTAAAAAATACATAGCTAAACTTCACTCTTTTTGCTCCTCTTGTTGTTTATTTTTATTTATTTATTTATTTTTTCGATTTATATACCGCCCATCTAGAACGTGTCTACTCTGGGCGGTTTACATATAACATAAAAATAAAATCTAGATTGATCACAGAGTCCAAGATGGGAAAGGAAGAAAAGAAGAAAAAGAAGAGAAAGAAAAAAAGAAAAGGGGAGATAGGCTAGGTAATGGCTGTAGGGAAGGCCTGCCTGTATAGCCATGTCTTCAAGCTAGTCTTGAAGGCCCTCAGCAAGGGTGCCAGACAGATCTCTACAGGTAAGTTGTTCCAGAGGAGAGGGGCCATTGCCGAGAAGGCCCGATTTCTAGTTTTTTCCCACTGGGCCTCTCTTGGCGTTAGGCCCCTCAGCTGCCCAGCCTGACTGGAGCGGGTGATATGGGTAGAACTGGGCGGAAGAAGGTGCTCTGCCAGGTATCAAAGGCCTAAACAGTTAAGGGCTTTGTATGTAATGGTTAGCACCTTGAAATCAATGCGGAAGCGGATAGGTAGCCAGTGTAAGGCGGCCAAGGTGGGGGAAATATGGTGAAATCTTTTCACCCCCGTTAATAGCCTGGCCGCCGTGTTCTGGATCATCTGGAGCTTCCGCATCAGTCTCAAAGGAAGCCCCACGTAGAGAGTGTTACATTAGTCTATTCTTGAGACTACAAGCACATGGACCAGCATGGTGAGCGTCCCCGTGTCTAGATAGGTGTGGGAAACTTCTGCTTAAAGGTTGTAGCTGCATTCTGTTCCAGTGACGTGCATACACTCCTGGCAGGAAGCGGCAGCTGCCAGCAGGCGGGGTAACCCCTTATTCTGCCCTTTCGCTTAGAGGTAGAGCGTAAGATCAAAGGCTTATTTCAGCCAATCCTAGTCACGATTAGGTAACTAGTATCCTATCTGAATTCTAACAACATACTATGTAATCATGCTAAGTAAATAAAAGAGCTCTCAGGGTGTTGCCGGTAGGCTCCGCTGGTTTGGACATCCGCGCTGTCGACTCCTTTGTTCTAAGGCAATTAGCCTTCCTTTGTTCCATGATCACCCACATTTGGTGCCCGAACAAGGACATCAAACAGGGACTTCAACAGAGACATCACCTGAGGCAAAGCAGCTCATCTCGCCCGGCAAGGGCTACAGACACGTCCTCACATCCTTTTAGGATCCCGGTGAGTATTATTAGTTAAAAAATGGGGAGCACTCTTACACCGCTTCAAAAACAACATAAAATAGACTTGATTTATTTGCTTCATAGAGAAGGTCACCGTGATGTATCTGATTCAGTAGAGGATTTACTGAAGGAAATAGGTACTTTTTGTTCTTGGTACCTGGAAGGGGGCAGCTTTAAGCTTTCAGATTGGGATAAAATTGGGAATAAACTTCACAAAGACCCTGTTGCTCCAGTTAAAGTCCTCCACACATGTCATCTTTGCCGGGATGCAATTTCAAAGATCGCGAACCCTTTGTTAGCCCAGTCTTTAGCTAACATTCCAACAGCCCCTCAGCTTTTGCCACCCTAAGCCACCAGATCTCCATGAAAATAGAAACAATCCTCCTTCCTACGCAGCTCCAGATGCTCTTCCAACAACCCCTTCTCCTCTTTCTCCTCTCCCCTCCTCTCTTCTCCCCCTCCTCGTTCAGCAGTGCAGCAGATGTTATGGCCCAAGGAAACCCAGAGGATGTTGTTGTTGCCACCCTCCCCCTTATGTCTGTTTGTCCTGTGGTTCGTAACAATCGGGGACACTGTGTTCATGAAAGTCTTCCCCTTGCCATGTTTAAAGAGTTGAAAAAAAGTGTAATTGAAAATGGTCTCCATAGCAGTTTTACTCTTGCGTTGGTTGATGGGTGACGAGGAAATGGAAACCTTATTCTAGCTGATTGGAAAGTCTTGGTTAAAGCAATGCTCAGTCCTGCGCAATTTCTACTTTTTATGCAGGAATGGAAAGATGCTGCTGCCATTTTGGCCATGGATAATTTACAAAACAATATTGCTGTGTCTGCAGATATGTTAAGTGGAGATGGACTCTTTGTCACCATAGCACAGCAGATTACCATCCCTAGCAGGGGATTGGCACAAGTGGCTGATATTGTTAGAGCAGCCTGGTTAAAAATCCCAAACAAAGGTACCCCTTTAGGGTCTTTTGCCAATTTGCGTCAGGGTCCTACAGAGGACTATATGTCTTTCATTAACAAACTGCAAAGAGCGATTGAACGGCAGGTGGAGAATACTGAGGCTGCTGATATTTTGATGAAACAGCTGGCGTTTGAAAATGCTAACATGGATTGTAAAATGGCCCTTCAGGCTATTTACAATAAACCAGAGACTGACATTGCTGCCATGCTAAAATTATGTCAGAATATTGGGACAGAAACTCACAAGACACAGCTTTTGGCCACAGCCATGGTTACCTCCTTGAACCTCACCCGAGATCGTAAATGTTTTTCCTGTGGCAAGGAAGGGCATTTCAGTCGGGAATGTAGATCAACCCCCCCCAAAATAATAAACACCCTTCTAAAAAATGCCCCCGGTGTCAGAAAGGTTATCACTGGGTCAATCAATGCCGGTCTGTTCCAACGCCGGGAAACTCCAAGTCGGGTGGTCCTCCAGCCCCGGGTCAAGTGGGGGGAACTCAGTGAATACTACCCCAGTTCAAGAAATCCGACCTGCTACTGTTAAAAGTGCCGGTCATGATTTGATCACAGCCGAAGAGGTCGACTATCAATTCCCTCTAGCTATGATTCTCTAGCTAACTGCTTAGAGAAAAAAGGCCTTCACATAGCTCCAGAAAAGATACAAACCACACCTCCATTTCTTTATCTAGGGCACAAACTGTTGCAAGCTACATCTTCTCCGTTCTTACCAGAACTAAAAACTCCATCTCAATTTACATTAGTACAGTTGCAACAGTTCCTCAGGCACTTAAATTGGGATCGTCCATTTTTGGGCCTTCCTACTCATGAATTGCAACCTTTGTTTAATGCACTCCGGGGACATCAGTCTCCTGCTGACTCCATACCTATCACCAAGGCTATGAAACATGCCATACATCAAATTAATGCAGCCTTGCGACGTACCATGGTCAACCGCATTCCTTCTTTTGGTCCCTTGCAGCTGGTTATCTTGAACACTCCCCAACTGCCTACTGGGTTGTTGTGTAGCCCGAAGTCTGACAAGGCCATTTCTGTAGCAGAATGGCTTTATTTATCTAACACTCCTCCCCGAAATGTTTACTCTACTCTAAATGCGATTACAGACCTTGTAATCAAAGAGCGCCATCGTGCCAAACAACTCACAGGTTGGGATCTTCTGTGTTGTTACTTACCTATTTCCAAAGCTGACCATAATCATTTAATGTCTACATCACTAACTTGCTTTTGCAGACTATATTGGTGATATACGTTTTAATCCACCTAAAGACCCTTGCTTAACATTCATTCAGCAAGTACCCTTTCGCTTTTCCTTTCTTTTCTCTGCTACTCCTCTCCCTGATGCTCTAACTGTTTTTACCGATGGTGCGCCTACAAGAAGCATAATTACCTTTCAGCAACCTCCCGGAACCTGGAAAACCTGTTTTACTTCTTTTCAAACCTCTTCTCAACGTTCAGAATTGGGTGCTATCATTCTTGCCTTTCAAATGTTTCCATATCAACCTTTAAATCTCATTGTAGACACTCAATATGTATTTAACCTTCTCACTCATCTGTCACATGCCTATCTTTCTCCTGCTCTTGACTTCTCCTTACTTTCCGTTTTTGACTTTAAAAAATCTCCTTGCTGCCAGATCACAACCTTTTTTTGCAGCTCACATCTGATCATGTTTTCAAGATGCTATCTCGGAGGGAAATCGTTGTGCAGACTCTGCTCTTCGTTCCTTGTGTCCCCTCTTTTCCAATCCTATTGACAGCCATTCCTTTTTTCATCAGAGTGCTAAACAACTCCATAAGCAATTTTCTATTCTGCTTTCTCAAGCTCAAGACATCGTCTCCTCTTGCTCTTCCTGTTCCATGTCTTCCATTTCCTTTCCTTTTGATGCTGTTAACCCACAAGGAATGGATGCCAATCAGCTTTGGCAAATGGATGTCACTCATGTTCCTACCCTTGCTCCTCTTTCTTATGTTCATCTAACTATTGATACTTATTCAGGATACATCTGGGCCACCCCTCTTCGTGGCGAGACCTCTCGCCATGTCATACAACATTGTTTACGTACGTTTGCAATTATGGGCCGGCCTCAAGCCTTAAAAACAGACAATGGCCCTGCCTATACCTCTCACGCCTTTACCACTTTCTGCAATGAATGGGACGTTCGACTTTCCCATGGTATTCCTTATAACTGCACAGGACAGACTATTGTAGAACAAGCAAATCGCTCTTTTAAATTTCTCCTTTCAAAACAAACAAAAAACAGAGGGATCAAGCCCCAAGATGTTCCAGATGTAGTGTCAATAGCATTGTTCACATTAAATCATTTAACTGTATCTGCAGGTCAGCATAAGTTGTTGCCAGTAGAGAAACACTTTTGTAAAGAAATCCCCTCAGTGGGAGGGTCCAGCCCCTTTACTAACATGGGGTCGTGGCTATGCTGCTGTGCTTACTCCCACAGGTCCCTTGTGGATCCCGGCTCGGTGTGTGAGGCCATATCGTGGGAAGAATGAGTTGGCATCGCAACCTGCAGAACCCGATTCCGGAATTCAACCCAGCAATGGCTCTGGAGCGGGACCAGATGACTGCGTGTTGCCAGAAGCGCCCAGCCCGACCTGAAGGCACTCAGCCCAAAGTTACTTGGGGGATGATAAAGACGCTGAGTCCTGATGCAAAAAGAACTCTAAATAAGCAGCAGATCCCGGAAACTCCTGAAACTTTTCTAGCAGCCATTATCTCACAGCTGAATGCTAACTCCGTGACGCTATTGTGTTGTGTTCTCATTCTTGGAATTATGCTCCTCATACTCCTTATAAGTGTTTTATTCAATGTATACAAACCTTCTTTTCCATAATAACTACCTGTCTCAAAGCTTTGCCTTCAGGCCTTCGCCGAAAAGATTTATATGTAGTTCGCAAATATATGAAAGAATATATGCCTCTGCTTAAAAAACGAGCTGCATTCTGTTCCAGTGACGTGCATATACTCCTGGCAGGAAGTGGTAGCTGCCAGCAGGCAGGGTAACCTCTTATTCTGCCCTTTCGCTTAGAGGTAGAGCATAAGATCAAAGGGTTATTTCAGCCAATCCTAGTCACGATTAGGTAACTAGTATCCTATCTGAATTCTAACAACACACTATGTAATCATGCTAAGTAAATAAAAGAGCTCTCAGGGTGTTGCCGGTAGGCTCCGCTGGTTCGGACATCCGCGCTGTCGACTCCTTTGTTCTAAGGCAATTAGCCTTCCTTTGTTCCATGATCACCCACAGATAGGGACGCAGCTGGGCGATCTGCCGAAGATGTAAATGGGCAGACTGAACCACGGATGCTACCTGGGTCTCCATGGTAAGCACCGGGTCAAGATGGACCCCCAGACTGCGAACCGAATTCTTTGTGGTGAGTCACCTCCCCAAGAGAGGGAGTTCACCAAACCACTGACATCGGGGCCACCCACCCGCAGGACCTCCGTCTTGTCCGGGTTCAACCTTAGTCCATTTGACTGCATCCATTACAGAACGGCCTCCAGGCAGCGCCCAAGGGACGGAACGGCATCCACTGCAGATGGAAAAAAGGAGATGTAGAGCTGGGTGTCATCAGCATATTGGTGACACGAAGCTCCACATCCCCGGATGACCCCCCACAACAGCCTCATATAGATGTTAAACAGCATTGGGGAGATGATTGAACCCTGCGGGACCCCACAACTGAGGGACCACAGGGCCGATACATTCTCCCCAAGCTGAACTCTCTGGGGACCCCTCCAAGAAGGACTGGAGCCAAGCGAGAGCAAGGCCACCAATCACCAACTCGGAGAGCCTCCCCAGGAGGATACCGTGGTCGATGGTATCAAAGGCGGCTGAGATATCAAGGATGACGAGCAAGGACATTTTGCCCCTGTCGGCCTCCCTAAGCAGGTCATCCAGCAGGGCGACCAATGCCATTTCCGTGCCATGGCGCGGCCTGAAGCCCGACTGAAACTGATCCAGGACATCAGTTTCATCCAAGAGAGCCTGAAACTGGTTGGCCACCACCCTCTCAACTACATTTCTAAGAAAAGAAACATTGGCAATGGGCCTATAATTGCCAATGTTGTCTGCCGCCAAGCTCGGTTTCTTTCTAATGGGCCTAATGAGCATTGTCAAGGAACCTTGCCTTCAAGAAGAGACTCATTTATTATTTCAGTGGCCCATTCAGTTATCACCAGCCTGGCAGCTTTGATTAGCCAGGCCGGGCAAGGGTCAAGGGAGGAGGTGGTGGCTCAGCAGCGATCAAGGACCTTGTCCACCTCTGCGGACGTCACAGGTTGAAACTGAGTAATTCTCAACGGACAAGGCACTGCGCTGGATGTCTCAGCTCGATCCACTGTTTTCAAATAGGGTGCAAGATCCCAGCGGATGGCCTCCACTTTTGATTTAAAAAATGCTGCAAATCGGTCACAAGAAATGCTAGATGGAGACAAATCGTTGTGGCCAATTCCGGATAGGTCGCGTACTATACGGAAAAGTTCGGCCTGCTGATTGGATGCTTCGCTTATCCGGACAGCAAAGTAGGATTTTCTAGCAGCCTTTACCTTAGCAAGGTAGAGGTTAGATGCGACCTTGGCAGCTTTTAAGTTATTTTCCGTCGGGTTCTGCCTCCAGACACTCTCTAGCCTTCTCCTATTCCACTTCTAGCCCGCAGCTGCTGGTTAAACCAAGGTGCTGGTCGGGCTCTGCGGCGGAGAGGGTGTTTAGGAGCGATCGTGTCTACAGCCCTGGCAGCGGCAGCATACCAGCCATCCACCAGGGCCTTGACAGGAGCGCCAGCCTGGTCATTCGGAATCCCACGCATGGCATCCTGGAATCCAATAGGATCCAGTAGCCTGCGAGGGCGGACCATGAAAATAGGTCTCTGCTCCCCACAGGGAAGGAGGGCCATTGTGAGATTGCACTTTATCAGGTGATGGTTCGACCACGACAAGGGGACCAACCGAAGGTCAGTCACCATCGGGCCACACTCTCTCTGCTCAGTGGAGAAAACCAGGTCCAAAGTATGGGGCCGTTAACATGTTGGGACATGTCCAAGGAAGCCATGATTTCCAAGAACTCAAGAGCCGGACCGGTAACCTCCGCCTCCACATGGATGTTGAAATCACCCAAGACAATCAGTCTCGGGGATCCCAACAGAGCTGCAGAGACGAAGTCAGTTAGCTCCAGTAGGGAGGTGGCTAGATCACGGGGAGCACGGTATGCCAGCAAGATCCCAATACCGTCCCTGGCCCCAATCGACACATGGAGGGCCTCTAGGCCCAGCATTGCCACAGCAGAGAGCCTGACAACCTCAAGGGTGTCCTTATAAACAATGGCAACTCCCCCTCCAACCCTCCGGTCTACCCTGGAGCTGGACAGCATAATCGGGAGGACAGGCAGGAGACAGAGGTACACCCCCTTCACTACCCATCCACGTCTCGGTTATTCTTTTCCAGAATAAGATCTTGTAGTAGCTGGGCTTTATTGGATACAGACCTGGCATTCAACAGTACCAAAGTTAGAGTGGAGGGACGACTGAGCTGGCTACCTGGAGCCTCACAGGTGGTAGCAGCGCCAGAACAATGGACAGCTTTCAGGCATCTGTTCACCGTTCTTCTGGAACGATTAACAGCTCTACCAACGCCATATCTTTACACCTTTGCTTTTTCTTTTGTTCTTCTTTCATTTGTAACCTCCACTTTCTTACCCCCCAATACCAAGGCTTTCTAGGGGGTCTCCTCTGCCACTCTTTCTCCTCTAGTTTGGACCCTCTTGGGAGAAATAGTCAGCATTAGCATTGGCCCTCCCTTTCCTATGCTTCACTGTAAAGGAATATGGTTGTAGTGCCAAATACCACCTTGTAAAACCAGGGTTTGTGTTTTTCATTTGTTGAAGCCACTGCAATAGGGCATGGTCAGTCACTAATGTGAAAACAGCCCCTAACAGATAGTATCTAAGAGTATGCGTGGCCCATTTAATGGCCAAAGTTTCCTTTTCTATAGCTGAGTATTTCTGTTCTCAGAGTTTAAGTTTCCTGTTTAGGTATAAGATGTCATGTTTTTCCCCATTCTTTTGTTGAGTGAGTACTGCCTCTTAACCTTGGTCAGATGCATTTGTCTGCAATAAGAAAGGTAGTGAGAAATTAAGAGCATGTCGTCTGGGTTGTGTCTTATCTGAGGCTAGATGTACCTCAACTTCCTTCTCAAGTTGAAGGAAGGAATTTTCCTTCTTGGATCTTCACCTATCTACTTCAGGAGCTTTTTTCCTTGGTAAGTCAGAAAATGGGATGACTTATTTATTTATTTATTTGATTTCTATATCTGACAGCCAAGGCCACTCTGGGTGGTTTAAATCAACATAAAACAACAAACATAAAACAACAAAGTAACAAAATGGCAAATAACAACATGGGAGAAAATCAAAAGTCATAAATTATAACACAATAAATATAATTAAAACAATAGACAAATATAAAAACATGGAGCATGACAGTATGATGATATAACTTCTACCGGGCGCTATTGGATCAGAGTGTAATATGAATTGACAATAACAACTTCAAAGGTCCAAGAACTGCTGAACTTCCTTCTTATTCCTCCCCTGGCTGCTGTTTGAGAGTTCTGTCTATGTACTCTTCATCTTTTCTTATACCACTTGCTGCTCCACTTCTCTCATTTTCTCTTTCAACAGTGCAACCAGTTGGCATCTGCTGAATGTGAATACCATGTTATTCTCTGGCACTAACATAAACACTGCACACACTTTGCCGTTCACTACGACAGAACGGTCTCTTCCCTCCATGATCCCTACCTTTATACCTTTTAACTTTCTTCGGTCTATGAATGCATTTTGCTTTGCCTTGCCTGCCTTGAAGGATACTGAGAAAGTCAAGTAGTGTAGGACTACATACAGAAACCAAAAGCTTTGTTAGGGGCCTCCTCCCTGGCCTCCCCTGCTGAATTCATAGAATCATAGAAAAGTGAAGTGGGAAGGGGCCTACAAGGCCATCAATCCAACTCCCTGCTCAATGCAGGAATACAAACAAAGCATCTCTGCCAGGTGATTATCTAAGTTTTTCTTGGATGCCTTCAGTGTTGGAGCACTCACCAACTCCCGAAGTAACTGGTTCCACTGTCGTACTGCTCTAACAGTTAGGAAGTTTTTCCTGATATTCAACTGAAATCTGGCTTCCTTTAACTTGAGCCCATTGTTGCGTGTCCTGCACTCTGGGATGACCAAGAATACATCCTGCCCCTCCTCTGTATAAAAGCCTTTCAAATATTAGAAAAGTGCTATCATATCACCCCTCAGTCTTATTTTCTCAAAGCTAAACATGCCCAGTTCTTTCAGCCTTTCCTCATAAGGCTTGGTTTCCAGCCCCCTGATCATCCTTGTTGCTCTCCTCTGAACTTGTTCCAATTTGTTAGCATCCTTCTTGACGTGTGGTGTCCAGAACTGGATCCAAAACTCAAGGTGAGGCCTAACCAGTGCTGAATAGAGGGGGACTAGCACTTCGCGGGATTTGGAAGCTATACTTCTATTAATGCAGCCTAGAATAGCATTAGCCTTTTTTGTAGCCACATCACACTGTTGGCTCATATTTAGCTTGTCATCGATGACAATTCCAAGATCCTTCTTGCTTGTAGTATTGCTGAGCCAGGTATCCCCCATCTTGTAACTGTGTTTGGTTTCTTTTTCCGAGGTGCAGTACTTTGCACTTATCCCTGTTGAATTTCATTCTGTTGCTTTCGGCCCAGTGCTCCATCCTATCAAGGTCATTTTCAATTTTGTTTCTGTCTTCTAGGGCAGTGGTCCTCAACCTTGGGCCTCCAGATGTTCTTGGACTTCAACTCCCAGAAATCCTGGCCAGCAGAGGTGGTGGTGAAGGCTTCTGGGAGTTGTAGTTCAAGAACATCTGGAGGCCCAAGGTTGGGGACCACTGTTCTAGGGTATTAGCTATTCCACCCAATTTTGGTATCATCTGCAAATTTGACAAGCATTCCCTGCACTTCCTCATCCAAGTCATTAATAAAAATATTGAAGAGCACCTGACCCAGGACTGAGCCTTGGGGTACCCCACTGGTTACCTCCTCCCAGTTAGAGAAGGACCCATTCATCATCACCCTCTGAGTATGATTCTGTAGCCAATTGTGTATCCACCTGACACTTGATCTATCCGGCCCAAACCTAGTTAGCTTGCTAATCAGGATATTATGGGGCACTTTGTCAAAAGCTTTGCTGAAGTCAAGATATACTACGTTTACAGCATTCCCTCTGTCTATCAGGGACGTGACCTGATCAAAAAATGAGATCCAAATAGTTTAGCAGGATTTGTTCTTGACAAATCCGTGTTGGCTTCTAGTTAATTACTGCATTGTTTTCTAGGTGCTTGCACAATGACCACTTTACGATCTTCCTCTATAAAATTTCTGTTTGCTCTCCCTAGTCACTCGCTTCTTGGCATCTATATAAATTTTATTTCTCTGCTGTGCTGTTAGGAGTCAACAAAGAGAATGCCCCTCCCAGCACTCACAGCTGCTACTTGTTACTTTGAGCAATGCCCTTTCCTCTTAAGCTGAGCACATGGTGCTTCTGAATAGTTTACTTCCTGGAGTTACTCCAGATCAACTATTGGTGTTAACCTAAGTCACTCAGCTCTCTGCCTTTAGTCTCCTCCTCTTTTCTTTTGTCTCTTTCTCCACTAGACCCTTACCTTATTACCCCCTCTTCTTTCAAAACTCCTGTTTGTTCTGCCTGTTCACTGGTCGCTTGCTCATTGCAGTCTGCCTCTGCCTCAGTTTCATTCCTGTGCTGCGCTCTGTTAGTTATCAGCAAACAAAATCAGAATTCAAATATTAAAGCTTGCATAGGACTGATGAGAACCTTGGTTATTTCACTTGCTTCTCTACAAATATCCTGTTTCTGGAAGAGTAATTAATTTTTGACATCTTGGAAACTAAACTGTTATGAAGACAGTATAATATAACTTTCCTCTAGGACATTTTCCTCTGTTAAAGCTTCTTCTCTAATTATAAAGAGAAATTGAGAACATAACATGAATATATTATTTAACCTGACTAATATTTATAGTTATATTTCTTTCTGAAGAAATTATATAGAAGACGCACATGAAACACAGAAATACACTGGACTTCAACAATCACACCAAACTGTGAACATAAAAGCACCGTTCAAAAAAACATTTTTCTTTAAAACAGCAGCAGCAACACTTTGCTCTGCTTCTACTGTGAGGAATATCTGATAAAAAAGAGAGTCAACATTTAGGATCTATGATGATATTTTGGAACATCTATAGGCAAAAGCATTTCCATTTTTTAAAATCAAAGAACATGTATTAAACTAATATGATGTTATAATATTTGTGAAATTGCACGCCATATGGTACATTTACCAAAAGATGGTGAGAATGTCAAAGAAAAAATGTAAAATATTTTTACATATGATGAAACCATAGAAAACCAAATGAATACTGTTGAAAAATGAAAAATAAGTTGTAGTTGGTGACATGAATTTGGAAACTAGATTATTATTATTATTATTATTATTTTAGATATTTACTTTGGAATTCTTGAGAGATTTTCCTTTGTTATTATGCGCATGATAGCAAAGGCTGGAACATGAATAAGAAAAAGGCAGATCACTATATATTCCCATACTGAGGTTTGGAACAGTGTTCACACAATGTGAACCTGTGTAGCTATTTGCAAGATGGAGGAATGACAGTGTGAGAATCAGGGAAGAAAGAGAATGCCAAAATAATTTGTAAAACAACAACAGTATTCAAACTTTGTTGAATAATAACAGAACAGACAGCATAGATTTACTGATGTGCAGTGTTCATTTGATTTATATGTATAGGTATGAGCGTGTTGGTGTGTAAACATAGCTAAACATCACTCTGTTTCCTTACATGTTTATAAGCATGTTGGGTGACTCGCTGCAATGACAAGGTGGATGAATAAAAAAGTAACACTGCAGTGAAATTATGTAAGTAAGTGGTGATACAGAAACACCCCAATTCTACTACAAATAATAAAAAGTGATTTCCTATGGAAATTTAGATTAACATTTTTGCACAGTGTACTCTGATTCAGAAATGATACAGTATTACTAGGTGGCAACAGATTGGCTGCAGTGGTTAACCCATACGATCAATGAAGTAAGCAATGAACGTGACTTAAAACAAATGTTTTAAAAACAGACAAGCTCATGGTAATCAGTAAAAAGCAAGGAATTCCAGAAGCGCAGTTGAAGATCCAAAATAAAAATGTGGGGTGACCATTCAAGACAAAATACCCTGTTTCCCCAAAAATAAGACCTAACCTGAAAATAAGCCCTAGTATGATTTTTCAGGATGCTCCCAATATAAGCCCTACCCCAAAAAATAAGCCCCAGTTAAGTGAAACCCCGCCCTCCACCATTGTGCAGCAACCAGAAGAAGGTGACATAAGTGTATTTAAATAAATGTAGATTGTTGTACGTGAAAAAATAAAACTTCCCCTGAAAATAAGACCTAATGCATTTTTTGGAGCAAAAATTAACATAGGACCATGTCCTATTTTCGGGGAAACACGGTAAATAGGATAAAAAGTGCAGATAGGAGAAGAATGTATCGCCTGAAAAGCCCTGGAGACTAGCTTGGATGCAATACAATATTATTGTTTAGGGCTGCCACATGCAAAATCAGAATAATCATGATGTTGGCCAACCACCAACGGAAGAACAGGAGTGAATTTTAAAAAGTAATACAAATATAAGCGATCTTACCCTGATTGTTGAGACATCCCCTCAAACTTGTTTGCAGTTTTTGTGGCTGGTGGACCCAAATCATTACCTAAGATTTAAAAACATTAAATTGAGTTTTAATTTGATATTGAAAAAGTAGCAGATACAAGAGAAATAATAGACAACTTCCTTGTAAATTAGAAACGTATTTACTTGTATTTCGAATTTTACATTACAATGGCTGAAATCTGTTGCTTACCATAGTCAGTCGCACTACAGTAGGTTCTTTAAATCAATGGGATTTGGTATGCCAATTCCTTTGTAAGTTCCATTGATTCTAAAAGGTTTACTCAATTTGGGACTTAGCAACAGGATTTCAGCCAATGTCAGTCTGAGCAATTAAAGTCAATGGCATGATAAAGAAGAATATTTAAAAAGACTAGTTCTAACAACAACTGAACAATTCAACTGCATCTGTCAGTTTCTTTACAGGAAATCATGGTGTTCAATCCTGCCTACACTTGAATGTATGCATTTGTGGTCAAGGTGATATGAAGGAAATTGTAAACTTCTTCATCAGAGACAATGTTTTTATTTTGCTACAAAGTCATTACTTCAGGATGAAAGTCTGAAGTTTTTATATATGGAAATCATTGTTTCTGTAAGGATTTTTAAAATCACAGAGTTTATCAAATTGTGTGAAGACACAGAAGAAAATGTTTATTACTTTTACCTCTGTGGAGTAGTGGTTACACTGTATTAGTTTCATAATGAGAGAATAATAAAAACTCACAGTTTGGAGAAAAAATAATAATTTTACCTCTTCCCCTTACTACAAAACAGGGAATCTGCAGATCTTCAGAAGTGCTATTTACTAAACGTTTACATCAGTTGCTCGTACTAACAAGTTCAGTCTCTCTGGCAAGGATTAAAATTGGATCCTAATATTTTTTCTTCACCAATGTGAAGAACAAATATAAGCCTGATTCACTGCCACCTAGACCACCACTGCGAAGCTTTCGTGTGAACTGGGTTGCTGAGAACGAGCCATGCTCTTGGCAAGATGCATCTGAAAAAATGAATGGCATCCTATGAAACCATATGGTAGATAGAACTGGTTAGTTTTCATGGTCCTGGAAGGCTCTTTGTATCAACTAAGACGACAGAGGACGAGATGGTTGGACAGTGTCATCGAAGCGACCAACATGAATTTGACCCAACTCCGGGAGGCAGTGGAAGACAGGAGGGCCTGGCGTGCTCTGGTCCATGGGATCACGAAGAGTCGGACATGACTTAACGACTAAACAACAACAAGATGGGTATCCCCCCATGAAATATTATAGGTTTAACAGGATAGTATCAGAACTGTGCCCCACTCCAGCTGCCCCCTTTCCTATAAAATCTCCTCAGGCTGCCTGAGAAAAGACAACCTTTCCCTAAAGAAATGTTGTTCTCATCACAGAATCTAAGAGATCCAGCCAAAACAGGAAAGAGTGGCAGGGTTAATGAAAAAGGATGAGAGAACAAAAAGCAAATGTCAATCTCCATTTGCTTGGGTGGGGTGTGGAGGGGAGAGAAAGAATAGATAGAGACTGTTTGGCAACACAGACCAGCTTCAACAGCCACATAGTGCAAGTAACAAGGAAAACTAAAAGACCAGAAAGCTGAAGATCTGGAAGGTGGGGAAATGGTCGATGAGCCTGTAAGCAATTCACTGACTGTATGTACTGCATGCTTCTATTGAGGGTAACAAGTGGGCAACTATATTACTTTCACAAAATGCTGTATTTTGGTGAAATTGTCAATTGTGTAACAAGTCACATTTGTCACCTCTGACACTATGTGGGTGTCATTTTGCGGTATTTTTGGCCACTTTTACGACGTCTACGTTGGCTTGGGCATGTCGTGAGAATGGCTGATGGTCGGATTCCAAAAGATCTCCTGTATGGAGAATTAGTGGAGGGAAATCGCCCCAGAGGGAGACCACAGCTGCGATACAAGGACATATGCAAGCGGGATCTGAAGGCCTTAGGAATGGACCTCAACAGATGGGAAACCCTGACATCTGAGCGTTCAGCCTGGAGGCAGGCGTTGCATCACGGCCTCTCCCATTTTGAAGAGACCCTTGTCCAGCAGACCGAGGTAAAGAGGCAGTCACGGAAGCAGCAAAATCAGGGAGCTGGACAGGGGACAGATTGTATTTGTCTTCAGTGTGGAAGGGATTGTCACTCTTGAATTGGCCTTCTCAGCCACACTAGACGCTGTTCCAAGTCCTCCATACAGAGCACGTTACCATAGTCTTTCGAGACTGAAGGATGCCTAATACTGGCCACTTTTATATTTGTGGGGTTTTTTTTTAAAAAAAGTCATGTAAAAGCCATGTGTTATTTGCAAAGTAACAACTGATGATCAATGGCTAGCACATCTTGTTAAGACAGTTCAAAGCACAGGACTGATGAAAACTGGATTTCAGTTGTGCTTCAAAGCCATTAAGAACCATCAGACCTCCCAAGCAGGCTTCAGTATTTTGTTCCTTCACATCTTTTCCAAGTTTTTACGAGATTACAAGTTCTGTTGTAAGTTCAATACAAAGTTGCCAACTCTTATGAAAAGACTGCTTAATTAAGAGTTGATACAAAACAGCAATAAAAAACCAAGAATGAGAATTGGAAGCAGCACACATATACAAAAGGACAAACTAAGTTAGCGAGTAAAAACAGACATTGCACAAGTGTTCCCATTTGCCATGTAAAAGGCGAACCACTAAAGGAAAAGCAATGCGCAGTACAGTGTTTGGCTGTGTCAGAGAGAAAGCAAACTCAGAAGAAAAACGCTTCGGTTCTATTGCCAGCTTTGTCACAAATGTAAAATTCTTTCTGCACTGCTTTAGTTCTTAAGATTGTATTTTACCTTTTTGTATTATAATGCTTTATTTTTCAAGCCACCCTGTGTGCCTTGTGTAAAGAGGCAGTACCGTTCAAATTACAAAAAGGGCAGATTTTGACTAAATATTAAGATGAACTTCCAGATGGTAAGCGCTGTTCAACAGCTGAACAAGCTAGCTTGGAAAAGTGGTGGACTTCGCTGGAAATTTTCAGACAGAGGTTCCATGGCCATCTTTAGGGATAGCCGTGATTTCCTACATTGGCAGGAAGCTAGAGTAGAACTCTTGAGGTTCTTCTTCAACCCTACAATTCTTTGATTTGCTTATAAATAAAACAATGCCATCTGGATGAAACAGTCTTATCCGTGTGTAAGGATGAGGGGACCCTAAAGGGCACTCCTCAGTGTGTCCTGTCCGCTTCCTCAGCTGAGGATATTGAGGGACAGTTATTGCCCACCCTGGAGGAGAACCTTAAGGGACTGTGTTTAGAAGAGCAGAGGCAGAAAGGACAAGATAAGAATGAGCCACCAGAAGGCGTCATTTCGGTGGGAAAGGGAGAGGGGAGAAAAGGAAAGGAGAAAAGGGGAAGGGGACAGTTAGAAACTGAGGAGGAAGAAGCATGTTGGGTGAAGGAGGAGTGGAAGAAAAACATCTATAGCAAGCCACCTTACTGGGGCGAGACGGGAGAGGGAGAACGAAGGAGAAAGCTAAGAGAGTGGCCGCAACTTGAGGCACAAAGAAGGGAGAACAAACCATGGCCAGTCCGTCCTGGGAAACCCCATGGACTGAACCCATTCAGACCGAGGATGAGGCAAAACCCGGGCAAGAAAGTATGGGAGCCACAGGTGGGCTGGGTTTTCCACCCTCCCCCAGAAGGTCAGCTACAAGTATGCCTGAGGGATCGGGCGTTCCCCTGAGATGGGGTTACAGAGACTGGATTTCTACCCCTATGCAGATAGAAGGGAATCTATTATGGTTCAATGAGAAGGAAAGAGGCGCAACGTCCCGGAAGCAAGAGACGGAGTCTGTTGTTACTCTTGAAGTGAAAAAGTCATCAAAGACTAAAGGCTTTTTGTTAAAAAATACAACCATCCCTGAGTCATCTCTCCAGCCAGATTCAAATGAGGGAGAAGAGGGAATTACGCAAATTCACACCGTGCCTCCATAAGGAAAAGTACTATGTGTCTGTCTTAGTAAAAGGCTATTTTGTACGGCCAGGCTTTTCTCTGTCTCTGAATTGTACCTATGTATATGGCATCTGAATCCATAACAACTGGAAGTCTTTGCTACACAGCTTGGTTCAGGTTATCTGCATCTCTCCAGATCACCTTTTCTGGGGTTTTAGCACTTTTGGGGGGAAACCCTCTCTAGGTCCCGCCCACCCTTGCAAGTGCATCTGCTGAGAATGTGAGATACACCTCTTTTGTGTCTGCTCCAGAGTGGTAACCTTCCCTGCCACGGGAGGCCACCTTAGTCGTTGCTGCTCCTCCTGAAGGCAAAACCTCCTTTTCAGGCCACTGACCAGCCCACTTAGGAGAGTTTTAATGTAAGATACTGTGCTTCTCCCTTTTTTTAATTAATAACGATCATAAAACATAACAAGACATAATTTGCGATAACAAAGTATCACAAAAGCCTAAAAAGAAACTAGTACAGTGGAACCTCTACTTACGAACGTCCCTAGCTACGAACGATCCAACTTACGAACAGCTCCGTTCGCTAAATTTTGCCTCTACTTACGAACGGAGCTCCAACTTACGAACCGAAAAAAAAACTTTCCTGCCCTTTTTTTAACCTTAGGTCATCTTAGGTTAAAAAAAAATTTTCTCCCCCTAGTGGTAGAGTACGGATTAACTGGCTTTGCATTAGTTCCTATGGGAACTAATGCCTCTACTTGCGAACGGCGCCTCTAGATAAGAACGAAAAACGGCCGGAACGGATTAAATGGTTTTCAATGCATTCCTATGGGAAATTTTGCCTCTACTTACGAACGTTTCAACTTAAGAACAGCATTCCAATATGGATTAAGTTCGTAAGTAGAGGTTCCACAGTATCTCAAAACTTCAGAACAATTATATCAAAAGTGCTTTCCCCGACTGGGACAAAACTGGCGATATAACCATTTCTCCTCTCTTCATGGAGTCCAATTCCCCTTCTAAGATTGTAATGACTCTTGTGAGGGTACACTTCCCTTCCCTTTAAGAAGCTTTAAGACACAGGAAATGGCCAGTACCATGGAAGAATCTTAAGCTCTTGTCCTGTCAATTTAGCAGTGTAAAATACTAACTGTGCAGATCATGGAGCCCAGAACATTTTCAGCAGATTACAGAGCCAACCTGGCAGAGGAGGGTCAAGTGTCTTACGAAAGCAGCTTGAAAAGTTTTCCTTGAAGATGATCAAGTGAAGACTTAAAATGTACAACTTTGCAGACCATGGATGAATTTCCCAATCATTATGAGGAGATAATGCTTATTAAAGCCAAAGAGAGCTGTGCTCACAAAATGTCATGATCGTTTTTCCATGGATTGCTACCACTAGGTACAAATGAAGCTGCAAATCTTTGGAATGACCTAGAAATAAAGTCATAAAACATCAGCAGGCTTAACAGCTGGAGTACTTAATTTATAAATAGCAATCAATGGCTCAATTCAGACATCCAAGACCTACAGAGAACTAAAGCTCTGCTTTGAGCTTCCAGATATATATATATAGGGAAACGGTTCAGAACTGCTCTATTTTCAGTTTCCATCTGCTCAGCACTCCTTTCCCTAAGTAGAGAGGCCTAATTTTGCCAGTTTAGAGATCACACCCAACAGATATTATATGAACCATGATTCGGGAGTCTGGTTTGCTGGCCAGTAGTTTGTCAATTCAGATGTCACACCAAACCGTAGTAAGGCCTCCTTAGATGTGATCTGGTGAGAAGTCTGAATTGAGCCTTTACGCACACGTTCGGCATTAACACCAAAAAGAGAGGCACTATATGCACATTTCCCAACCACACCTGAGAGTTGTCTGGTGTTTTAAAACTCACCCCAAGGAATTTGGCCCTTATTCTGGGGTCCATGAGGTAGTGGGCTTGGAGGGTCAGAGAGGGTTCTTTTATGTCCTGGGGGTGGGGGTGGGGGCCTCTTCTTAGACAGAGTGGAGCTGCCACTAGTGGTTTGAGTACTTAAAGGGAGGGTTGAAGGAGGGCCAGATGGACCTGTAAAATCAAACAGAGACCTTCTTATTAACGCAAGGTTAAAACAAAATGGCACAGAAGGAACACAATTTGGACCACAGTAAATTTTAGTGAGGTGCTGAAAAACAGTAAGACATTTCCAACATTGGTAAGATTAACAATACATGATTAGTTTTGCTGTAAAATACAGGTACTTTGAATGAATCAGCTCCTATGCATACAAAGACAGAAAGACAAAACATAAGAGTATCAGAGAAAAGCTACACCACAAAAGAATTGCCATTTAATCTTTAGACATACCAGGCAGTGTTTAGGTGAACTTATTCAGTGGCCAGAATCCTATTTGTAACAGAGGAATGTAGCTGCTCTGCTGATGGAGTGCTCTGCCATTCTTCATGGGACGTATGATTGATTATTCCTTTGCACCACGGGCATTTTTCAACTATCACATGTACAATGGGATCATTGCACATGTGGAAAACGGTAACAGGATTCCTCCCATTATGGGTTAGATCCCGTTATTCATATTTAGCACAGACCACTGCAATAAGTGGGGTTTAAGTATGACTAACCTAAATTCCATTGATTTCAACAGTGATCCAGCTCTGTAAATGTATAGATTTTATTTTCATAACATTAACTCCAAACCTGTAAACTAATTTACAAGTAAATTTACTTCAAAGTGTTTTAAAAGATAAATAAGAAGTATAGTAGAATTCCACAGTATGACTTCCAACTTCACCATGATTCAATAGGTGGTTTTGGAAAACTTTTTTGCTGTTCAGATTAGAAACATCAGTAATACCAAATAGTACAGATTTGTGTTACAGATTAAAACAAAATAGTGTACAATGCTATTGTTTAAAAAATGCCTTTTCTTTTAAGTAGCTACACTGAGAATCAGTGGATAGAGGGATGCACCAGAACTCGGAAAACTTTGGTTTGATCGTGGAACAGATTCATTGACTTTTGGTGCAAGTTTTGACTGGATAGATTAAAGTAGTGTTTTCTCCCCATTACCACCATTTTCTACCTTTTTACAAAAAGATGTCTGCTGCTGTCTTTTCTTTGTATACTCACTTTTTTTTTCTTGCTGCAGGAAGCTGTACATTCCAGAGTGAGTAGATACCAAATGTGCAGCACTCTGATTTGGGCTAGGCAGCAGGTGAGCCCATTTGGGCAAGCCAGAGCACTGACTGAAGACATGTTCGTCATCTCAACATATATTTTCTCCCATTATTCTAAATATTTTTTTATGCTTGATGCACCACAAGAGTGTCACAGAAGAAATATTCACCTGAAATTACTTGCTTTTTTTTTGTATATGACACGGCACAGCCTCTCCTACACTATTGATACGAAGGGGGTGCTTTCCCCCCTTGTTATATGTGCCGGAATGGGTGGATGCCAACCATGCAGCATTCTGTGGCTAGACCACATCTAAGGCACACTTGAGCAAGCCAGGCTGTTAACTGGAGACAATAAGGGACATCACCCACATCCCCAAACACAGCGCCTGGGGGAGAGGATGGAAAGAAGGAAGGCTGCTATGAGTTTTCTCTACACAGTGTATGTCTACTACATTTCCAAAGTTTATAGCACTGCATACTGCCTCTCTAGGTCATAGCCCTCTGTCCTTCCCATTTGCCTCCCTCCAACCCCCACCGGCCGCAATCCAGAAACAGAGATACATACATCTGCAAACAGCCCCCATGAACAGATCAATTCAGAACACCTCTAAATCAGCTCAGAGAAGACCATACCAATTTTTACAGCAAACATTTGGATACAAAATCTGATCAGACAGCAATTGAACATGCATAGCTTTAAGCATATGGCATTGAAGTCACATTTAGCAGTAATTAGGGCTGCCTCAAACCATTGGATTCCATTCACAGATCCTAAATAATTTGGCTGGCAGAAGCTGATTTCTCACCTCTGCCTTCCTGAATGTGTTCTCCCCCTGAGGTCTGGAAGACCCAGCTCAGTGGAGTGTCTGAATACCAGTTGTTGGAGAATGCTAGAGGAAGGCGATTGTAGCTTGCTTGCAAGCTTTTTTGGGGGGAGGGGGGTATTGTAGCACAGGGAGAGAGGGGGCAGAGAAGAATATTCTGATACAGGGAAGACAGCAAAGGTTTAAGAGCATGTAATCCTAGCAGTGTGCTGCATTTCAGTGTGTGTTACTAGTATAGTTCTTCTTTATTCATCTTCCATGCCACCAATAAAAAAAAAAGCTATGAAGATTTATAAAGTTTTAGAAAGTGAATGAGAATGGAGATTATTTTTATACCTGTGAAAAGGGAACATGGCAGAAGTGTAATTTCAATAAAGCCCCTTTAGTCAAGTAAGGACAGAATGGTGGGGAGCATTGCTTGTCTGCATTCCCACCAGTCAATGCAACCCCTCCCTGCTTTCAGGCATAATGTGTGAATTATGTGAACTAGAGCGATGATGTTATGAACTGTGAATTTGGCCATGTGCTGTTGTTACTTAGAATAAACCAGTTCAGTTTGCAGGCAAAACTTGCTCTGCCTCCTTTCAAAGCAGTCTCTGAGAAAAATATAAAACTGTGTGTGTGTTGTTGTTACGAGAATTAACTTCTTTTCAGTATCAATATAGTTCATTTCACTTCTGCCTTTCTAGAGAAATATTAAAACTACCTGCTCCTTTTGTAGCTACTATTTCCTCTACTAACACTAGCCTGTTTTTGTACCTAATCCTACTGTGGTCCACCATGGTCCGAATTAGATGGGCTAATCGGGGGGTAGGTGGGTGGGTGGGTAGTATTTATTTGCTTAACACTTCTTTGGTTAACACTCTATTAATATTTTAAAGATGAACAACCAAGCCTTGCCCATGTCTCCATTTTCAAATGTGAATTTAAGCCTACAAACCTTTATGACATACTCCTGTATTTGTGCTGGTTCCATTTTTTAAAACAGAAGGGCCATGTAACCATTACCAAAAAAAAATTATATTCATGATAGTTTGTGAAAAACCTCTAAATGGCAGATGAATGTGAAGAAGCTAGAATTGCAGAGACTATCATAGCCGATCGGGCCTGAAAGTCCTATACCACTGCATTCCATGTAGCAATGGGTGGGCTATCTGGGGAAAGAACTGCATTTTACATCACCAAAAAAATACTGTAGCTCAAATGGTAGGAACATGGGTTCTCACTCAGCACTGCATCTCTCAGATGTTTTTGCCTCCCTTAACAGGTCCACCTTAGAAATTTCTAAAGTAAAACAGATTCTTTACTTTGCTCTTGTGGTCATCCATTCTCTGGGGTAAATCACACACTAGAATCATAGAAAAGTGAATACAATCAAAGCAGATCTGCCAGGTGATTATCCAAGTATTCCTCTTTCCCTCTGCCCACGGTGCTTACTATTTCTAAATGCACAAGAACAGTGCACTACATTTTCACATTATGTTGGCTTTAAAAAGATTTTTCCCTATTTTACATGTATTAACTTTAGATGTGTTAATGTTTGAATGTACTCTTCATCTATCAGTGGTATGAATGACTCTTTGCTGATATTTTTAAAATATATTAATAACTTCATTCCACAACATATTTAAAATAATAATAGATTCCTATCAAGGATAATCTATCCAAAGTTATATTATCATCGGACCAGGATATGCTCCAATAATTTAGAAACAAAAGCCAGTATTTCTTCAAAAATTGGTACAGAGTCCTAGTGACCCCATCCCACGGTGCCTCATAGCTAGGTATTTTATTCACAAACATACAGGACCATATTTTTGCCTTCATTGCTCCACTGATGGTATCCATGCAGTTTTGCAGGATCTGTTTTTTAGTCAATTTATAATGTGTAAACATTAAAAGAATGGAAGTCGAGAATCAGATTTTGTTGTAAATTAGCAAATGAAGTTATCGTGTCAATAAATTGAAATTTTTTAAAAATTATCACATTATCTTATCCAGATGGAACAGTCTCCGGAGTCTCTTGCTCAACGAAAGCCTATGTTATTAATTACAGGAGGTATGAGAGACACGTCTGGCTGGATAGCTCAGTGATTTTAAATATCTGGTGGTGGAGTCAGAGGTTGGGAGTTCAATTCCCCACCGTGCTTCCTAGTAAAGCCAGTCTGTGTGGCCTTGGGAAACGTGTACAGTCCCACGGCATGCTCAGAAGAAGGGAATGAAAAACAACTTCTGAGTATTCTGTACATGGAAACTCTAAAAAGGGTTGCCATAACCCAGAACTGATTTGATGGCATGCTGTTGTTGTTGTTGTTGTTGTTGTTGTTATTATTATTATTATTATAAAACACCAGGCACAGTCAATCAAAACTATAAAAACATTGACTGGTATTATATAACAGATACAAGTTTTAACCAAAAACCTAAGTATCTGTTGATAATGTGAACCATACCCCATTTCTTCAAAAGCATAGAGTGTAGCATTAGTACACAGACTATATAGGAGATTATATAGTCCTGGGGAAGTTGGTATAAGAGATATTCAAATGATCCAGCATGATGATGATGATGAATTAGTAGCTGATAAGGTTGACAGTCATTGAGAGGAGCAGAGATCTTATGGGGCGTGTTTTAGAGTAGTTCAAGAATTCAGAGAAATAAGTCTTATATTCCCAGTGTGGTGATTTAGTCAATAGAGAGATTGGTTAAGATTCAGAAGATCTGGGTTCAAATCCCTGCTTGGCTAATAGAAGGTCACTTGGGGAAGGGGACGGAACCCACTCATTAAATATCTCATTTACCATGGAAGCCCTGTTAGGACAGGGGTCCCCAACCCCTGGTCCGTGGACCGGTCCCAGTCTGTGGCCTTGCCAGGACCAGGCCGCGGAGACAAATCTCCTGCCCCCCCGCATGCGCATGCACGCCCCTCCCACGCACTCACGGCCCCTCCCATGCATGCATGGCCCCTCCCACGGCCCCTCCCACGCCCACACTGCCCCTCCCACGCACGCACGGGTGCACACAAGGCCCCTCCCACGTATGTACGCATGGACGCCCCCCAACTCCCCCGCTAAACCGGTCCGTGGAGGCAAAAAGGTTGGGGACTACTGTGTTAGGGTCACTATAAGTTGGTTCCAACCTGACAGCATGTAACACACTACACACAGAATCTCATAGATTAAATAGGATTTTGGAAGCCTGTATTACTAAAGAACTTAACAGATACTTTATTATTATTAACAGATACTTATTATTTATTATCAATATTTATTTATTATTTATTATTATTATTAACAGATACTTTGTTCAAAAGCTTAAGTGAAATAAAACTTGTTATAATCTTCAAGGTGACATAAGATTCCTTGCTTTTGCTGGAACAGATTAACACGGCTGCCTCCTATAAATTAAAATCAAACAATAATTTTACAGAACTGAAGAGAAAGGTGAGTCAATCACAAAGGTTATTCGCCAAGGCAGACACCAATATTTTAAAACCTACCTTTTCCAGCATTTCTAGGTGGAAGTGGAGGAGCATCTGTCCCTGTTGGAGATGTTGTGGAGTCTGTGGTTGTGGAGACAAAAATCTGACTTGGGAAGGCTCCATAGGAGAGTCTCTGTTTGTCTCTTGGAGTGCTAAGACCAGGAAGAGCCATTTTGTCTTGGGGAGAAATACTGGAATGGCAAAAGCTTTGAGGTCTTGGAGAACGTTCCTTCTTTATTGGACTTGGCTGTGGGAAAATAATACATTTATCACAGTGAGTGCTATTTAGTTGCTAAGGTAGTACCATAGTAGAGAAGTAACTATTACAGAACAAACCTATTTTCATCAAAAGCAACACACATACCATCACCTGTATGACTCATTTCACAAAAATCTGATTACAAACTTCTCTTTACCTTGTCATCCAAGTCATCATCACTTTCATCCATTTCTTCCTGCCGAAGATTCCACTCATACTCGACATGTACGTGTGGATTTAGATTTCCTTCTTTGGCCTGGGAAAGCTGAAAAGACAATTTCAAATATTTAAAATTGGGGATTGCAAAAAGGTTATTTTGTTCTTTTGAATGCAGATTTAACACATTTTAATTCATTCTTTTTCTGATTTATTATACTAAAAAAGGATTGGAGTTTCAAGTAAGTGAAGAAAATATGAAAGTAAATGGTTAATACTTGTCTAAAACAATATAAAATAAAATAAAAAACAGGGTCACTAGTGTGAAATCAGCACCCTGTAAACAACAGGAAACGGGAGAAGTTTAATTGAGTTTTTGAACAAACACGCATGTGTATGAGCTGAGGCTACATGGAGCTGGAAAAATGTAAAATATGGTCCTGCTCTTTAGTAAGAGAATCCATACACAGATTCACATCTGGCATAAATATCTCATATTTTTTTAAAGACTTAGAATTCTGGTCCAACACAGGCTACCCCACAGGAGAGCGGAGATGGGAGATTTGTTGTTGTTGATCTCTCCAATTCCCCATCATGTGCCTCCTTTTATGCTATTTAGAAATATATTCCCATGTATGGGAGCAGACCTTAGGGGCATAAGGTGTACTGGCAGAAACTATTTCTTCCTCCATGCTCTCCATTGGCAGTGTAACCCCACACATACATCTCATAACTCCTGTATTGTACTGCCTTACACAATTAGAAGAATTCCCATTCCCCCCCCCCCTTACCAGTTCTTCACATTGGGTAGCTTTCAGTCTCTTTGCTGTGTCCATCGCTGTTTCTCCAGCATGGTTTACTGTACAATTTAAATATGAAGGTATCAGTCAAACTGTGCTGAACCAATATTATAATGAAACAAATTATTCTGGCAAGGTTCATGACCTCCCGCACCCTCCCACCTTCGTTCTTTCCCCAGAGAGAGCAATGCAGAGACTTGTTCATGCTTCAAAAGATCAACTTTTATTAGCAATGACCCAATGGGGTCCCTCTTAACAACTTCTGGTAATAACTCGCCTTCTCTCTCCAATGCAGAGAGGAAGGGATTCCACGAACTCTTTCTCCATTTCTGTCCAAGTCACCATCCACTGTGACAGCCCCTTCCCTTCCACCCTTAGCCTTGGGTGGCCTCTGGTGGCAAGAATCCTGCCAACAGGGGTTGGATTCCTTTCTCCATTACTCATCTTCTCTTCTTGCCAACATGTGCCCAACCTCGAGGTTTCCCTTAGGGTTTCTGACCAGTTACGGAAAGGCGGTTCCATGGAGTCTCTGGTGTTTTTCCCCTCTACCTTGTTGAGTCTGTTGCTGTTCAAGCCCCCTTCTCTCTTTGTCTCTCCCCAGTATGAAGGTTTCTCTGGGGACAAGAATTTCTCCTCCTCTCCACTTCTTCATGGGGTACCTTCAGTCATTCCCACTCCACCTGTCCAGGGGTTCTCTAGCACAATCCCCTCCCATCCTTCAGGGAGTTCTCCTGTTGCTTTTTTACTCTCTGACCAGCCAGCTTCTTTTGCCTTCTTTCTCTCTGTTTCCCTTTTATACATTTCTCCTCCTCCTCCTCCATCCTTTTCCTTTACTTTGTTTCCCACCATTTCCCCCCTCTTCCGGGGGATTTGTCTTTCCCTCTGTTTCTCCCTTGTCCCTCCTCCAGGCTTGGACAGGGGCATCCCCTGTTGTCCCTCCTCCTTTCAGGGCAGTGGGCAAGACACATGGGCATGACTGTATTTGACTTCTGCCCCTTCCTCACAAGAACAACACAGGACAGAATCCTCTTGAATAGTCAGGCCAGTGGAAGCAAAATGGTGTTAACTTCCAGCAGCAAACTGCTCTCAATTACCCAGCCCATCTGGATCTCTCACTGCATGCCAGTTGGATCACTTGCCACATGACTTGGAATCCAAGCAGGGTCTTGTTAATCAGTGGCAATTTGCCACTGCAGTTACATCATTTCCCTTCTACTAGTGTAAGAATGCAACAGGATTTTGGACATTAAAAATAAAAATCAGACTATTGACATGTAGACCAAAAATAATCTTGTAGCACAGGAAGAGCAAGAGCAATTCAAGATGAGGAAGTCATTCCAGTTCAGAGTTAATCAACCTTGTTTTGCCTGACACCTGATGGTAAGAAAGGGACTTCTCATTGTTTTGCAAGCAGTGTAGAGGTATAATGATTAGCAGCAGAGATCTGCCCTTCTTGGGTGCTGGAAGCAGTGAAATGATATTGGGGGAGCTTACAAGTTTGTGGAAAGTACTATATTGTTTGGGAAAACTACCCTAAATTATATTCTACTGTTATCTCTCAGTTATAAATCTTCCAATTTATGAATGTTTGGACAAAAACCTTTAAGAATCTAAATATTCTGAAAAGCTTTCAAAGTAAACAAAAATGTAAATGTTGTTCTAAATTGTCATTGTTTGGGAAAGCATGTATAAAATAATCATTTAAACAAGTTGTCAAAGGCAATGCATATGAAAGATGAAGAAAATCTGTATCAGGAATTGCCAAGAGATTTGTACCAAGTAAGGTTTTTTAAATTAATTCGAAGAAATTTTTATTTACTCTAACTCTGTGTCTAAGTTGAAATATTTCTGCAATGAATTCTAATCCCGTTTAAATCTTATATATTTGCAAAACTTTCTTTACAGAATATTCAAAATATTCCAGAGACAAACTTGCTTACCTATATCTATTACTGATTTGCTCTTCAACACCAATTTCAAACATTCAGGCTTATTATACATACTGCAATAATGCAGAGCTGTATTCCCCAACGTTGTTTGTTTATCCAAGTATCCACTGAAAATCAAAGATGAAAAACTCTGTTAGTACCCTACGGTAAGTACTTTGTACTGTTTTTGGTGAATAAAAATATACTTCATCCTATAGTGACAAAAGCCTATAAACAGGTGAGAAAAGAAACACTGACAGTAGCTTTTCTGGTCTTTAGAGTACTGGAAATAGTTTAAAGCAGTCTCATAATGGAAGCCATTTTGTTCCCATTTCAGCCACAAACATTCTTTCACCACTCCTGTTTTGTGCTAGGTGGAATACTGCACTACAGAATTTTCTTGTCCCTTTGAAATTTACAGACATTAATACATTTCTATTTTCTACCATAACTGCAAGGATAAGAAAGTCATGACAGCTGCTAGAAGAAGATCAGAAGCTTTGCAGGGCTGGAAGGATTTTATCTGTTTGTCTGTCTGTCTATTCATCCATCCATCCATCCATCCATCCAATATCCTGCTTTTCTCCCTTACAGGATCCAAGGCATTTTACAACATGAGCTTTTAAAAAAACTGTTATTGCCTTTGGAAGGAGATTCTGTAGCCTGGGAACAGCCATAGAGAAGGACCTCCTCTATGGCTGTATAAGGATAATAATGGTTATTATCCTTACCAAATATGAATGAGAGCATAAACAGACAGAAAGAAAACCTTAAATCCTCCTGGGGATGAAGACTCAAAGCTGCATAAGTAAAGAAATTATTATAGCAGCACTACTAAGTTGTGATTTACCCTGAATGTGGTACTAAGCAAACAAAGACTTGGCAGAAGCTTCAATGACTTCCTTCCTCCATCTTCAGTCCTAGACTGAGTTCCTATGCACTTGTGAATGGATGGGGGTGGGTGGGGTGTCCCATTCCAAAATGCATGTTTAACATAACATGTAGATCGACCCTAAAAAGTCTAGACACTGAAAACGGCAAACAGCATTATACAAAAGCGCTTAAAGGCACACTATAATACTGCCTTAATGCAGATCAGCGGTGCAGCCATATTTGGAATAAGGTACAAAATTCTGGTTGTCCTTTCAAAATGGCTAGTGTACAACTTGAAGAGATTTTACAAAGGGGAAGCAAAATGATCATTGAGGAAGTAGATCAAATGTTTTCTCCCTCTCTCTTAATGTTAGAACTCAGGATCGCCAAATGAAACCGATAGGCAACACATTTCAGGCAATTTAAAAAAATGATTTTCTAATAAGGAACTCATTGCCATACAATCATTTATTCATTCTATTTATAAATAAATGAAATTTAAGCTATATTGAGCTTTTAGGAGAAGGATATAAGTAAAATGGATAAATGAGAAGATGATACAACAACTGTTTCAAATGTTTTCAAAGGAAAAGGAGTAAAACTCATCAAGTACAGTTTTATCAACAGCTACTGAAACCAAAAACAAGAAGACATTCTGTCTTCACAACCAGTGTATAGTTTTCTCCGAAACAGCACAGAAAGAGGATGCTGGGCTGGATAGATGTGGCATGGCTTTTAGTACTTTGGTTTGAGAAAGCTGAGGTAGTACATGTGATTATTATTTCAACACTTTACAGAGTAATTCAATTACTACAAGTCAGGATACTAGCAAATGGTCTTTACCAGTTTTGTACAAGGAAGTCAACCACAGGGAGTAAAGTCTGGTCAGCAGTCCGGATTGCTACATGAAGGGCTGTTTCACCTGGTTCCTAAAGGACAGACCAAAACAACAGAACAAAACAAAGGAAACTGAACAAAACATGTAGCATTAAGGACTTAGACTTCTTTTCATTCAGATAAAAATATACTAGCATGGAAAGGATGTGTCCCTCACAGACATGCTTGTATGTGACTGTGAACTATGCAGCTCTCAATATCAATAGCTGGCTTCATGGAGCCATATTCCTTCAATCTTTTAAAAACCTTAAATACTGTGGCCTCATCATTATGTGGTCATTTCCTCCACCCTCAACAGCCATTTAAGACAACTGCACTTCACTGCCTGCCTGAGCATTGTTATCAGCAGAATTCCCAGAGTCAAAGTTTGCAACATGGTCTCAGAACAAGGATAGACAGCATTACAAATTGCCTACAGAACCAAGGCAAGACTCTTCTGAGGCTTGGGTCAATGTCCAGGAATTGTACTGAAGGGCTAAAGTGGTTATTATAATTAAGATAAAGCATCCATTTTAATCTGATCTGAGACAAAAGCAAAAGTATAGTTCTAAATAGCAGTTCACATAAACTTGCACCATTACGTTGCCTGGAGTTATTATGAATTGCAGTCCAACATCTGAAGGGCCACACTTTCCTCCCCTGCTTTATAGGATAGTGTGGCTTGCTCTGGGGAATCATCCTTTTCAGATCACTTGTCAGATAGTCTTACCTGTCCAGGATCCAGCAATGGTTCCATTAGTTCAACTCCTTCTATATAGACTTGAAGTAGTGCAAGTAAATCCCTGGATTTGACAGCCTCAAGTAGTTCATTCAGTTTAGCGGCTGCAGAGAGGCAAGTCTTTCTGCAGAACTTACGTTCAACATATTTAGCAATAATAAATTCTTTACGAACAGCCCTGAAAGCAGAGGGGGAAAAAAATTATTCCTAGAAATCCACTAAGCATTATCACACTACTTTTAAATTAATCAACAAAGTCCATTTTTGACTTGAGGCCACAGATTAAGTTTAAAAAATTATCAGGACACATATATGAGGAACAAATCAGCTATAATGTTTTCAAGTATTTTCCACGGCCTGCTTGCTGTACTTAGAAGGAACTGCCCCTACCCCTATCAAGCCCATTCCTTTTGTAGGTGTCAAAATACAAGGAAGTAGCCAATTTCTGGTCACTTATTGGAGATGGGCTGTTACTCCGGAATCCAAGACAGGACTGCTCTACCAAAAGAAGCATCTCTTTGAGCTCTCAAATCAAGTCTATAATGATTTACAAAGGTCAGAAGTTGAGACCAGGTTGATGCTCCACAAATGTTCTATATATCAACCCCTCTCATGAATGCTATTGTAAAAGCCATTGATGTCGTTGAATGACCTTTGATATTTGAACCAATTTTATCATATTAACCACTCATTTAACTACTGTGGAAAACTATTTTTAGGACTTTAATAATATGCAAAGAGTCTAGAAGTTTTTCTACACTCTTTTGTTTTTGATAAATAGAAGGACAGGAGAGAGGGCCTTCTCTGTTGCTCTCTTCACATCTAAGGTATGTAACATCCTTTCTAAGCCGTTTTGTGGTGATGCATATAAAAGGTTCGTAATATCAGTGGCTGAGACATAAGAACTGATGACACTATTTTTGAGAGCCAGCGTATGTCCGTATATATATCTTTGCTAAATTAAATATATGGTGGATCATCTCTCAATGCAGAAATCTCACTTGCTCTTCTTACTGAAGTCATAGCAGTTAGGAATGCTATTTGGAAAGTCATAGGTTCAAATTGACTTTTCATTGGCTGTGTCAACACTAAAGACAGAGACAGTGCTTGTGGTGGCTTCATATCAGAGTAAGTATTTTTCAAACTCTTTAACAATTTCTTTAGAGTTGGATCTCTACACAGCAGTGAGGATGGGTGATTTTCAGGTTGATGGGCTACTATTGCAGCTACGCAGACCTTCAAAGATGAAATTGACAATTCCAATAGCTGCACATGAAAAGGAAATTTAAGAGTAGTCTGTAGTAAAACTGGATTGCTACTCTCATTAACTGCTTATGCATATTCCATAAATTTCTTCCACTGGTATTTATTTATTTATTTATTTATTTGATTTATATACCGCCCATCTAGAACGTGTCTACTCTGGGCGGTATATAAATCACACGCAATCACACAAGTCACACAATCGTTTAGTAGATGGTTTTCTTGCTTGCTGCAGAATATGCTTTATTGGTGACTTATTCTCCACGAATACAACTTCAGTTGTTCTATATCTAGGTGGTGCATTGATTCCTTCTGACGTTAGGTTGTGATACATTGGTAATTTCATTCTGTCTTTTGCCATCAACAACAGAGTAGTGAACCATGGCTGGTGTTATTAGAATTACATCTGATTCGTCTTGTTTGATCTTTAGTATTCTACAATGAATCATTGGAAATGGGGGAAACATATACATCAGGCATCCTTTGCAAGAGACTGTGAACACATCTCCCAAACAATGTTTCCCTTTGTTTTCCCAAGAACACTACATCCTGCATGTTCTGTTGTAAGAAGCAAATACATCCACTTTCGGCTTTCCCCATCTGTCTTCCAGTATTGCATACTGTTGAGACAGTTCCCACTCGTGTGTCTGTGATTCGATTTTGTTGATTCAAGGGGCCTACTCCTTTAATATATACTTAACTTTTAAGAACTTTGATATTTTAGCATTTCCTGCTAAATATTTCTCAGCAATGTAGATAAACTAAATTTGTAGAATTAGACAAGCTGATGTTGCCTGGAATTACTGCAACAATGAAAAAAACTTGATAGTCAGATGAATTTTGATACGATTGTAAAAATGGTCTGATTTCATTCTGGAACAAATGGCTTGGATTCAAGCTATCTAAAAGACCACATCTCTGTCTATGTGCCTGCTAAGCATTAAGATCATCAGGGGAGGCCTTTCTCTCAGTCCCACCACCTTCACAGGTGCGCTTAGTAGGGACATGGGAGAGGGCCTTCTCTGCCCCCAGACTTTGGAATTCCCTCCCACAAGAGGTGAGGCTGGCCCCATCTTTGCTCTCCTTCCACAAGCAGGCAAAGACCTTTATCTTCAGGTAGGCTTATCCTCAATGACTGATGGTCTGAGAGAGATTTTTAAACGGAGTGTTGTGCTATGTGGTTTTAAATGTGTTTAGCATTGATTTTACTTACTGCTTTTAATATAATATTTGTTTCACTTCTTTTCAATATTTGTATACTTACTGTTTTTAGCTTTTGAATATTGTTTTTTTAATGATGTAAGCTGCCTTGGGTCCTTTTTAAGGAGAAAGGCAGGATAAATATATATATATTTTTAAAAAAGTAACCCTAAATGGGATGACAGCTGTGACAAAAAAGGCTTCTGATTTCCCCCCCCCCCCCCCCATAGAGGTCTATAAAGTTCTACAGGGCTCTCAGGAGGATGTTCAGGTGTCAGATTTTCTGACCTGAAAAATGACATTCAATAACAGAACTAGATTTTTGTGAAGTATAGCATTTGAAGTCTTGCCTAACTGAGGTCTGTATCCACAAAGTTATTTTTTTGTTTTATTCTGTCTTTCTTGCTAAAAAACAGAACGTATATCCCATGAGAATTTTGCCTGAACATAATATTCTTTCATGACTTACATATCACTCGATGGAGTAGGTTTTGGAGAAGGACTTGGCAAGTTGCCCTCCATAAGTTCATTAAAAATATTGTTTCCTATGTTCTTGACCAACTGTAAAAAAATAGGGGGGAAAAGCAATGCAATTAAGAATCTGCTTTCAGACTGCAGTCTTAGACACATAATGTTTGAAATACAGTGGATGTTTTCATGTTATGATAAAGGCTGCTTCCTTTCCAAATGAATTGAAATATCTAAAAAGGAACAATACAAGCCTTCTAAGAAACTGTTTCCTCTAAAATTCTGCTCTAATCTATGGTCACCAATAATTTCACATTGAAGCAAAGAAGTGCAGAAATCAGAGTAAGTCTACTCCTACCACTGTCATTACAGTGACCTGCAGGATCACACAGAAGTCTTTTCCAACACTAGAGATGATGGGGACTGAGCTTAGGCCCTTCTGCATGTAATTATTATTCCCTTATCTTTGTCAGGAAACAAACAAGTTTATTAGTTCTAAGGCAAGGGAATCTTAATTTCTTTGTAATGTTCCTTACCAAGAGTTCAGATGTTCCTAATTTGTCTAGCTCTAAAGACTGTATTCGAGAGACATGAACACCCATTTCTCTATGTATTCCAGAACATTCTATGCAGGTTAAAATACCCAGGTTAGTTGAAAGCCATGTTGGATCTGAACAAAACAGAACAAAACAAAACATTAGAAAAAGTGCTATTTTAATTTTAATTCACAGTCGTGCTTATGGATATTGCATTGTAGCAGTAAAACTACTACTGATACTTTTGCTAAAACTGTAAATTTGTGTGCCTCTGCATTTCCCACAAACAAATGTGTCAGAAAGGTAATTTCCATGTCAACTAAAATTCATTGATAAAAATACCTGGTGATCCACAATCACAGCAGACATCATTTCCAGGTAACCTCTGGATGTCATCAATAATGGCTTTTGTAAGATCATCTAAACTATTGTCTCCTGTGTTCTCTTCTCCACGGAATGCCATATTTAAAGCCTCTTCTTTACTATTGGTCAATACTGATATCCATCTAATATAAAATATAAATGTTTTTAATGTTTCGGTTAAGCTGTGACATTTTTCTCTTTCTCCCTCAGTTTGACTAGAAAACAGGTCTTTCAAGTCTAGGCTGCGGGGGGTGGTGGTGGTGTCAGGAGTCACTTGCTTGTCCCAATCTAAGAGTGAGGAGACTCTGCAAGAGGAAGAGTAAAGCAAAGGGTGAACTTAAATCCGTTTCTGCTTTTGAAGATTTCCTATGCCATGAGAGATTGTGATCAAAGTGGCTGGTTTCACATGTCAGAACTCAGTTGACAGTGAATCATTCTACAAGGCACAGGAGGGGCATGACTCATTGCACATCAGGCCAAAAAGGAATATGATTTCTATCTTATGGATTGTACTAAATCTGTTCTACTGTGAATACTTTAAGGTATATGATTCATCATTTATATAATATTCAAAGGAACAATTCAAGCACATAAGTTTGCATGCATTAGAAGTCAACAAGGAAGTGTTTTTTCAACAAGGAAGTGTTCAGAAAGTTAGGAAATTGGACTTTTACAATCTAGATAACTAATGCTCAACTGAAGTGTAATTAGGTGAGCACAACTATAGCCATTCATAGTGCAACCAAATCTGTTATGTTCCATAGATGAACAAAATTAAATTGCAGCCTTAAGTCAAGAAATAAAAACATGCTTACGCTACATAGTCTTGTTCATCTTCTGCTTGAAAGTGGTATGTTCTGTTATCTGGAACAGAAATGTGTAAATGCTCAAATTATGAACATAACCTAAGGGCTTTTACTTTTTTTGTTTTTGTTTCAAGATTTCAAGACTTGAATTAGAAAAAATATATTTAGTATCTTTGAACATATGTTGGACTGTGTCAAGAAATGTTTAATATCTCTGTTTCAGTAGAAAACATTCTGATCACTTTAAAAAGAACAATACATCTCAACATGTTCATTAAAAATATCTACAGCGGGGGGATGCTTAGTAATTATACAACTTAAAATAGCTATCCATGACAACCCTATGCAAATCATGATGAACATGCCAATTAACTTTAAATGTAACATACGTGATATCAGGTCAAACGATTTCTTGTCTTCAGCATTTGGTTTCACCTGGCAGGTTAGTAAATACAACTTAGCAGGTTGCCTGTTTGACTAAAAAAAAAAAAGATATTGTTCTAGTTATAACATTCTTGATTTGGCAACAATAAAAGATTGTTCAATTCTGCTGTTCTAAGATTTATTATTATATTTTAATAGTGTATTTTAAACTCAGTGATGTATTCATGTGTTGTGGAACACACAAACTGTACCTTTAGCTTACTTAATCCACAATGTATTCATCTTCAGCTTAAGTCATTCATAATTGTGGAAATATTTAGAAGAATGAACTTCTTTTTTAAAAATTATTGGAAGAAAACCAACTTTTGGTTAAAATGCTAAGCAACACATGCTTATGATTTATACTGTTTTTCTCTTTATAGACATGTCTGTTTTTATCTCTGTTAGGTTCCACTGTGAGTATCTAAGTACACATTACACAAAACTGCAGAATTTATAATCCACTCATCCTCACAAGGAAATATCACTACCAGAGGGAAGGGGGCACCCATTGCAATAGCCACCTCAGTCTGTTACAGCAACAAAAAACCCCAAAAATCAATCTCATGGCACAATAAATACTAGCAGTATTAGTATGTGAAGCAGTAGGCGGTGGTGCACAAAAATTACACCAAATAAAAAAATGTTAGTCATTAAAATGACACAAGATTCTTTTGCAGTTTCCAATTCCACCGTTTGGAGTGGAGAAGAGATAGGCAAAGCGAGAGAGACTGTAAAAGAAGGAACCTTATGGGGATTTGATTAAAGATGTTTGTATGTAAGTGTTAGCTAAGAACTTTTATCTATATCAAATAATTTAAAAAAGTGAATGACAAGTCATCTCAATGTACTTGCTGTCGGCTGTGGAAGGGGAGAAATTTCATTCACTGCTTATGATTCCACTGCCATCTGGTTTTTGAACATTGCTTCTTAGTACCAAACCAGTCAACAATGCATCTGTTGACGGCTTGCAGTTTAGAAGGCAAACTGAACACAAGGGGGCAATGTCTACTAAAGGCTGATAAATCTCAGGAAATCTGACTGTAATGTTCTTTTTCCCAATTCAACCTCCTCTTGTACCAATGTGGACATTCTTCTTTCTGCCTCATTCCATATTCTCAGACTCTGCCAAAAATCTACTGTACCACTATTTTAAATCCTTTTTAAAAATTACCCAATAACCTGCCTAGTTCACAGTAGTTTGTGTGGTGAATTATAATCTTGTACCAGAGGGTAAAACTTCTGATCCTCTGACTTCTTTCTTTATACATTCATATTAGAGCACTGCACAATTGAAATTATGAACACATACGAAATACAGGTAAAATGAATAAGAAATTAAAATGTTAAGATAATTTGACTATTTTTTACCAGAAGCAGGCTACTTCAATCTTGGCCATTTGCTAGATATATTTTTTTGTACACATGGTGGGGCATATATTGCATGCACATAAGTGCTGTATTGATTGAATTTCTCTGCAGTCAAGAAAAAAAATGTCCTGTATCCAAATGGCCCCATTTTACTTGATTATTCTTTGATCTTTCTACTTCATTTGAAATCTATTAAGTGACTTCCAGGTGTTTCAACTACCGTGTTGTCCTGGTGGGAGTCACTCTTCAATATTCATCCATTCAGCAAGGTGTGTTGTTTTTTCTCTCCACAGGTTTAGCCCAGCTTCTTCTGGTTTAATATTTAGAGCTTGACATGTGTTACTTGTCATTTTTTATAGCTATTATACCTCTTTTTTCTTAGCCTCAAACTCTGTCAGCTTTCATATGTAACATTTTTCCCCCTAACATTATTTTTGAATTTGACTCAGGAAAAGTCTACTGATTATGTAATATTAAAGATATATTAAAATTAATCTGAAACTGAGAGGAAAACGGGGGCAAGGTATTAACGTAAGTGACATTTAAATACAGAAGAGAAAGAAAAATTGTAGCTTACTCTTTATTGAGAACTACTGTGGGAGCCTTTCTACTTCATCTCATCTATTAGCTTACTACTAGTCTCACTTTTTCAGGGAATAAAACATAAATTATGTGCTTCACAGATGTCTATACCAAAACATCCGAGTCTAGCAATCAGTGTTCTTGATAGAAGGCTCCACTTTATATGTGTTTAAGGTGGATCGTGTTTTAATTGATCTGAAATGTAAAAACCTATAGTGGCAAGAATCTATATTTGCATTAGGTATACTTCTCTGCATTAACAACAATAAGATGTAACAGAAGGCAACAGGGGCTAAGGCAGAAATATATAAAATGTTCTAATGATGGACTAAACATTATTAGATTGTACAAACTGTCATGCCTCTCTAAAATAAGTACAAAACAAATATAAGCAAAAGTTTCAGTGTCCACACATTACAATTTACACAAGAATAGCCATGTTCAATGTGTTTTAAAACCATCTTCAATTATTTTTGTGGTACTACTTTGTTTTCAGTATCTGATTTAAACGTGTGAAGTCTATGGTAAAGGTAAAGGTTCCCCTTGACATTTAGTCCAGTCATGTCCAACTCTAGGGCGCGGTGCTCATCCCCGTTTCCAAGCCATAGAGCCAGCGTTTGTCCGAAGACAGTTTCCGTGGTCACGTGGCCAGCGCGTCTAGACACGGAACGCCGTTACCTTCCCACCGTGGTGGTACCTATTTATCTACTCGCATTTTTACATGCTTTCGAACTGCTAGGTTGGCAGGAGCTGGGACAAGCGACAGGAGCTCACTCCATCGCATGGATTCGATCTTACGACGGCTGGTCTTCTGACCTTGCAGCACAGAGGCTTCTGCGGTTTAACCCGCAACGCAACCACATCCCCGAAGTCTATGGGTTCTTTCAAATTTGCTTTAATCAAAGCACCACAGCTTTCCAGATAGTAAATGCCATGCCTGAAAGCTAATTTCAGAAGAAAGGACAAAGTCTTCATAGTGAGTTCTGGTAACTATTGATCGGTCCATGTGTGCCTAAGCTTAAGAGCTTGGGAGCACCTTCACTTTCTTTTTCCCCTCATCAGGTTAGCACACTGCTCCTTCCTAGAGACTGGCAAACCTTATCTTTTTGGACTGTAACTCCTAGAATTTGGGAGTGGGAGTTGGGTGGCTTCACATGTAACTTAAACTCAAAGTGGGGACTCTTTAATTAGTGGCAATTTGCCGCTGCAAGTGGCATCAGTTCCCTTGTACTCGCATAACTTACACAACAGGACTCTGAACATAGATTAAAATCTAATTTCAGCTGTGATTTTGGAGTCTGGTTTTGAGATTGTCCTGCTCTATGCAAACATAACTGTAGCCTTAGTTATCACTGAAAATGGAAAAGGAGGGGAAAACTGTCAGGAAAAGAGCAAAACAGCATGTGAGCCTGAGGGGTGTTCCTGATCCCTCAACCATGGTTAAGAGACTGGGAACATTACAGTGGCTCTGAGCTCATTAAAACTGGATTTGAATGATCTCTAAATACGACTGCTCAAGAAGTATAACAAAACCACCTATAAATCTTACTTTTGAACAATTCTTCTAACTCTGAACACAACTCATATATGACTCCATTTTTAAAAAATGAAGAAAACAAAAGATGATTTGCCTAAAAGTCATATGTCAATTACGTGGCAAATAATTGTGGCCTGGTAGCCAGATGGGTGGTATAATAATAATAATAATAATAATAATAATAATAATAATAATAATAAGAATAAGAAGAAGAAGAAGAAGAAGAAGAAGAAGAAGAAGAAGAAGAAGAAGAAGAAGAAGAAGAAGACCTTCTCCTCAGATACTGTGGAACATAGATCTCAAAAAGAAGCCTAAAAGAGCTAAGGCTAGTTAAGATGTAGTCGCAAACAGAAACTTCCAAGATAAGCAGAGAATGTGGTTAGGGCACTAACTAGTTCCTGCTAGATTACAAACTTCTTGTTACTACATGTAAAAAGGCAAATCCTATGGATAGTACTTCATCAGATTCTAATGAAGCTACAAGCTGAAATACTATTGGCATAACTTTATGCTATACAACTAAGATGATATTATCAGCAATATTCAATTCAATTTACTTGAAAACTTCCTGTCCCCCTGCTTCAAGCTCTAAGGCTCCCTAGGGCTCCCTTTTTACCTGGGGAAACCTTCAGGAACACTGGGATTTTGCACCATTTAGATGTCTATGCAATATCCATCCATCCTTCTCTCTCTGCCCTCCTTTCTCTCTCTTCTGAGAAAAGAAAGCTAATAAGAAAAGCAGCAGTCACATAGCGCTTTAAAGGAGACTAACAGGAATACCACCCCTTTCCTGAAAAGGAAAGAACAGTTGTTCTATGTCTTTTGATCTGCAATGTAAATTAGACTTATGCAAAAACTAGAAAAGACTCTGATGTTGGGAAAGTGTGAAGGCAAGAGGAGAAGGGGACGACAGAGGACGAGATGGTTGGACAGTGTCATCAAAGCTACCAACATGAATTTGACCCAACTCCAGGAGGCAGTGGAAGACAGGAGGGCCTGGTGTGCTCTGGTCCATGGGGTCACGAAGAGTCGGACATGACTTAACGACTAAACAACAACAAAAAACTAGATTTATGCAAATAAGAGGCAAACTACCAATCTGCAGGTAAAGTTAATACAAATTTGAGGGCTTGGAAACATTTCTTTTTTGATGAAAACATGAGTTCACATAAGTAAACTGAAACAGCTGACTACTACTGCTCCCACTGGGTGATTATTTCAAGTGGTGGCAATAGTCATTACTTTAGGTATATGTTTATGTTATATACACTAACTGGGAAGTGAGATCTATCTGGATTAAGTTCCTTCAATTTCAGTGAGATTACTTTTAAGCATGATGAAGTCTTGATCCAAACAAACATTTAATTTTTTCACATTCATTAAATACAGAAACTAATTTTATTATAAAAGCAGCAATCTGAAAATAAAAAGCTACTTACAGTTGCATGAGAAATGGTCAGGACACCATTTTTAACAGCACATTTTCTTCTTTGCCAAACCTTTCTTATTCTAAACGTTGAAGGAATGTGACACAATTAAAAAAGTTTCATGAAATGGCAGCTGCAATTACTGAGGGTATTATAAAGATTATACTGAAACTTGATCCTTCTTCTACTAGATCCATAAATGTCTTATATAAAAGAACTAATTTTCATAAGGGTAGCAGCAGCAAAGTTTTGATATGCTAAACATCAGAAAATGAAACCCGTTCCTTATATTTTTGCATGGTAAAATGCAATGATAAATATTCTATATTAACTAACCATATATTATCCAATTGTTCAGAACTGGGATTCTTTCATTAGATGCTAACAAAACAATGCAGATATATGAAATTTTGTGGCTAAATTCCTTCTCTCTGCCCAGAAAACTTGAAAAAGAATCCTGATGTTCAACTAATTTTAAACTTTTTAAATTTACTTTGTGAATTTATACTGTACTTATATTGTATTTTATCGGGCCTTTGGCTGTAGAATAAATTTGTATTGTATTGTAGATATATGAAATTTTTATCAGTGGTCTAATTTATCCTCCGATGGACAGTACTCTCCCCTGACAGAAGTTCAATTCAATAAAGCTAAAATATAAATCTTTGCATTGTTAAGCTATATTTCAGCATACTTTCTTAATGCTGCATCCAGAAGATTTACTACCCTAAGGCTATATGTCTTTCTTGATGTGTACTGAGCACCTCTGAGAAAGGATTGCAAAAATTTTCCTTCTCAATTGTCCAGTGACCAATGTATTATGTTCTCACTCTTAAACCCAGTGGCTGGTTTTGCTTGTGCTTTATTCACAGACAATGTATATATCTAGAAGCCCCAATAATTTCAATTTATTATAACACGGCTTAGAAATGTTTCCTGTGATAAAGCTATGAAAAAGAACTATGATATGAATGAATTATTTTTCAGATTATACCCTCAAATAGCATGTGCCTTCTCCCAACAGTTGGGGAAGAAATTAACATTTTCGTAATACATTTTACATTTATATGTGAAATCAACTTTTATGAGATGCCTAGTCTGCTGTGTAAAGATAAAGATTTTGAAACAAAAGAGAACAACTTTCCTCCCTGGACAATCACCAGATATTTGGGTCTAACAAACATCTACGCAAATGATTCCACTGATTCTCATTATATCCCATTTATTCCATGTACATTCTAAGATATTGTTAAGTCAAATGAAAAACGCTTTATCTCGGGCAACAAGGGCCTTTTTTTATGTAAGAGTCCAGAACACATTTTAGAGCTCTTACTTACTGCATGCATCAAACACTAAGCTCCACAATACATACCCATCACTCTTTTTAAGCAGGTAGCCTGTTTTTTCGCTTCCAAACTCCTTATTCCCTTGAAGTTGGTGCATGCTGTAGCCTCCTCCCTGCTTACTCTGGGAATCCTAGAAGGGGGAGGGGAGAGATAAAGAAACATTTCTCTTCATTTTCAATATCCTTTATAAAATTCTTTTGGTTTCATGTTAATCCCTTCTTTTACAGGCCCACAGAGGAAAAACACATGATCATGCTTTGCATAAGACTTCAAACTTGATACATAGAGCTTTCTTTAAAAAAAACAACAACAACACATTTTATGATGTATTGATGAGAAGTGATGGAGGCTTTGAATGAAAGGTTACAGAAAATTTTAGTAAAAAATAAAATAATTTCAAAAATATTGTCAACAAATGCTGGTAAGCTGTAGAAGCAGTATGATATGCACATTCAGTACAAATATCGTTCTTATTAAGCTATTTTTTATCAAGCTACACGATTTGTGTTCATGGTTTTAAACCAGCAGTATGAAATTCAATATATGTATACAGACACACAGACACACTACTCTAAATATACATTTCATATGCACACATCCACCCTGATGAAAAAATACAACAGAAAGGTCTGCAGATGTACCATGAAAACAATGATTCATTAAAGCAATGACTTACTCTCCTAGACTTCGATCAGGAAAGGCAAAGGCAACATAGGAAGAAAAAAGTAGAACATTTAAGACAGTATTACTGCTAAAAGAAGAATATTTGTGTACATTTTGCAGTCTCGTTATTCCAGCAATTTACAGACTGTAGAAAAGGTACAGGTGGAATGCTTGCTGGGGAATAGACCAATGTAACTTAAAACCTTGTGCAAACAACATTTAAAGGAAAAGGGCTAGGAAGTAATAAACCATAGACATTCTATGAAAGATATGTTCTGATAAAGGTGACATGAATTTTGAACCTGAATTTATTTTTACCAATAAATAATCTAGAACCTCCTCCTCTGCTTCCCGTCTTAGTATTTGCACTTCATTTAAGAGAACAGGGCTCAAAGGCTAAAGTGATGCATTTCAGTTTTTGTGGGATGAAGTCCAAGAAATAAGAAAGTTCCATGCCAAATGTTCTTGTGTTAAAAATATTACATTCTTCCATATGCATTCAACACATTTTAAATGAATGCAATAAATAAAGGTGGCCCAGGAGTTTAGTCTATAGTCAGTACATATATTTTGCCTGGAATTCTTACCTCCTTGGATTCACAATGTAAAGTCGACTTTATTAAATCTCTCAACGCCGTTAATTGTTTTTTTTCCTCGTCCTGCGTCTGCTTGATCTACAGTAAAAATATTCATGATTACTCCAATTTTAAAAGACCTTACTCCCATTTCTAATGGACATGAATCCACCATGAAGCTTAAATGCAGTAAATGTGGGTATCTTTCTCAAACAGGTGTGTCCATTAAAAAAATGTCTTGACCTTTCTGAACACTGAAAACATGGAAAACCTGCCCCAAGATACTCTGGTTTCAATTCTAAGTTAAAGCAATTACAATTTTGAACTATTTAAAGTATCATTTATCCAAAACGCTGGTCAATCTCTCCATGTCTATATTTTTATACAAAATATATTCATATAATATAACACCCAAATTTTACTGAGCCAGTCCGCTAAGAGATTATGCTGTTTAAAATTTCTAGATAGGTAGCTAACTACCTCATACAGCTTTATTTTTCAAGTAAATGTAAGAAATGCTTTTAAGAGGACAATCAGAAACAGTTCAGGTTGTTCGGTTATCAACCCATTTTCTTCCTAGTAGTCCAAGTAAACTAGCTGTTAATTCAAGGCAGTTTCCCACAATCTCAAGTCTCTTAAGGTTTGGGCCTCCCTCCCACTGCTAGCATTCCTGACCATTCTGCTTGCCATGCTAGCAGAACTAATGGGAGCTGAACTCAGAAATATGTAGAAGGGACCAGGTTGAGGAAGGCTGTTTTATGTGGTCTGAAGGTTGCTAACTCAAACAAGGAGATCTGTGAAAGGTAATTTTGTAAATCAAGATGCTTAAGAATCAAACATTTCAAATGGTTGTTGTAGGTTTTTCGAGCTGTTTGGCCGTGTTCTGGAGGTTTTTCTTCCTAACGTTTCGCCAGTCTCTGTGGCCGGCATCTTCAGAGGACAGGAGTCAGAACTCCAGAACACGGCCAAACAGCTCGAAAAACCTACAACAACCATTGGATCCCAGCCATGAAAGCCTTCGAGAATACAAACATTTCAAATGTTTATTCTTTACTGGGTATCCTCAGATTAAAAAGCTAACAAAACAGACAATGTTCCTGTCTTATGAATGACTTACGTTGTACAGGTCTGTAGCTAATTTTTCTACATACTGTTTCATTTTATCAGCTGTCTTCAAACCATCCTGAAAAAAGCTACAAAGAAAAGAGTCTCATAATTAATGTGCACATTATACGAGATATTTTTTCCCCAAGTCATCAGTAGTTGGGAACTTTATAAACTTTTTCAGATAGTTAATAGCTATCTGCTCTGAGTTACACAGATACACACAAAAATAAATATATAAAATACTGAATCCAAGCTGGTAAAAATATGTGAGCCAACTGAAGAAACAGGCATGCAGGAATCCTATAAGAATCAGATCTTGTGGAATAATTCCAGACAGTATTCCACTTCTCATAGTCTGGGTATGTTTAGCCTAAAGAAGAGAAGACAGGAAAGGCTAGACGATACCCATCCAAATATCTGAAGGATTGTCATGTGGGTACTGGAATAAGCTTGTCTTCTTCCTCTAGTCTGCACATAGCTGAACCCAAAGTCATGGATTTAAATCATGAAAAAAGAGGATTTGCCTAAAGATCAGAAATAACTTTTGGAAAGGAAAAGCAGTTCAACAGTGGAATGGTGTGCTTTGGAGGGACATGGGCTCTCCTTCATTTGAGAGATTAGACAACCGCATGTCAGCGATACTTTAGGTATGAATTCCTGCTTTAGCACAGGCTGGATTCAAGGACCATTGGGGACTCTTACAGCTCTGCAGTTTTCTGATTATATTTGTTTCTGAAGTGTAAAAAAAAGTATATGAAGCGAATCAACAATGTATTTTATACATTTTACATAGATATACATAGAAAAAACTAAAAATTGATTTTAATGTCAGCATATTTCCCATTCACTAAACACATTTCCCCTCACTTTCTGGAATATGCAAAGCTGTCACATTTTAAAATTAACTTATATGTCAACTGAAAAGACAATCAAATTCAATGTTTCATGTGGAAGCCGAAAGAACGAAGCACCATCTACTTCATAGATCTGTTTGCTGAGCCGAAGATAAAATAAATTTGTCTTTCGTTTTTTGATGTAGAGGTATTTTACAATCCTGTGCTTTTCCTATAAAAGCAAATGACACCACGAAAACAAGAACAGCATACTTAGTTTTAACTGATATGCCATAGCCAAATAACAATAAAATTATACTTACTTGCACTGAGCATGGTAATATTTTATCAGATTCTGTAGAAGATCTACACCTTTTTTGGTCTTTATCTCATTCACTTTGATAAGGTACTGTAGAAGGAAAAAAATACAAACTCAGTAAATAAATATTGGGACTGTCAGCTGTGCTCAACTAGAATACACTAACTTTCCCATTTTCTCCCACACTGTTGTTCACCTTGTATCTACTACACTCTCCTATACTTTTAAAAACACTTTTCTAACTTTAGTGAATTAAGTCAGATAATTTGAAACAAGGTTTTTAAGATATTTGTAAAGCACAGCACTGAAGCAATCGTTAAACACATTCAGAAGTACAGCTAAACGGTTTTGCATCCAGGCACCTAATAAGCCCCAGGGTTTCCCATGGCAGATCTGCATCCTAAAAATTAACTCTCAATGCCTGCCTGCCATGCCACAAAACAGCCAAAAATCAAACTCAGAAGTGATTGCAAATTCACTTTTGATTTCAAATTGTGTATTAAACCACTCTGTCTAATATAAAAATAAAAAAAGAGGTTACTTACCTGTAACTCTGGTTCTTCGAGTGGTCATCTGTGAATTCACACTAATGGGTTAATCTGCGCTTGCCCGGAGCAGCCTCGGAACTTTCTAGCTCGAGCACATGGTGCCGGGACCTCCCACACACTGGCTATAACTCCGCCCCCCGGCACAGAGTGCCTCAATTCCTTAGAACAGAGGTCCCCAACCCCCAGTCTGCGGCCCGGTGCCGGTCCGTGGACTGAGCCGGACCAGGCCGTGGAGACAGACCTCCCCCCCACCCCCGCACGCACTCCCCCCCCGCATAGTCCATTTGCGCCTGCGCGCATGCATCTGCGCCCACGAGCGCTCCCCCACCCCTTCGTGCATGCGCACGAGTGCCCCCTGAGCACCGCACCGCTCTTTGCGCATGAGCATGCGCATGTGCGCACAAACACCCCACCCGCATGAGCACTCCCCCCTCCTTCGCGCATGCACACGGGGGTGCCCCACCTTCCCCAGCCAGTCCGTGGGGCTAAAAAGGTTGGGGACCGCTGCCTTAGAACCATCCGCCACTGCACAGCCTATAGGTGCACACGTGACATACAGCGGGGAGGAAGGGCGGGGAGTGTGAATTCACAGATGACCACTTGAAGAACCAGAGTTACAGGTAAGTAACCTCTTTTTCTTCTTCATGGTCTCTGTGAATGCACACTAATGGGTGACTAGCAAGCTCACTCACCTGGAGGAGGGTCGTCACAAAAGCACTGAAGACAAGACAGCACGACCCACTGCAGCCTCAGCTTTGGCCCGGACATCCAGGTGGTAGGGGCAGGCAAACGTGGACGGCATGGCCCATGTGGCAGCCTTACAGATGTCTGTAATATCCATTCCACGAAGAAATGCAGTAGAAGAGGCCACAGCCGTTGTTGAATGGGCCTTAACTGTACCTGGGAGAGGAATCTTAGACAGTTGGTAGGCCAGGCATATGGTCGCCACAATCCATCTAGAGATGGTCTGGGAAGTACCTGGCGCTCCCCTAGAGGGGCCATGAAAGGTTACAAAGAGTCCCTTCGAGGTACGGAAGGTGGAAGTTCGGTGAATATAATAAGAGAGAACGCACTTAACATCCAAAGAGGGCAGTGCCCTCTCCAGTGCTGAGGTGGGTGTCGGGAAGAAGGTGGGGCGTTGGTACAATCGGCTGGTTTAAATGAAAATAAGATGAAACCTTAGGTAGGAAGGAGAGGTCTGGGTATAGGGTCACCTTGTCCGGGTGAAACTGGAGGAATGGAGGGTCCATTCTCAAGGCCGCAATCTCCCTTGCCCTACGAGCCGAAGTGATTGCGAGGAGAAAGGCAGTTTTTAAGGTTAAAAGAGGGTCTGATGCTGAAGCCAGGGGTTCAAATGGAGGCTTCATAAGCTTACCAAGGACCAGCTGGAGTGACCACTGCGGCGTGAGAGGCTTATAGTCCGGACGCATGTTCCTCAGCCCCCTCAAGAATTGCTTCAGCGTAGGGTGTCGAAAGAGTGCAGCTGCCGGAGAGGAAGGTGGCTGATGGGCTACTATAGCTGCCATGTACACCTTCAAAGTTGATATAGAGAGACCATGGTGAAACAGGTGAAGTAGAAACTGCAGGACTGCCTCCAGGGATGTTGGACTGACTGGTAACTGATGCAACAACGTGAACTTACAGAAGGCCTTCCATTTGTAAGTGTATGTCAGGGAGGTGGAGCGTTTACTGGCAAGGCTAAGTACTTTGGCTATAGACGGGGAAGCCACCATGCCGTGAGGTGAAGAGACTGCAGGTCCGGATGGAAGATTCTGCCCTGGTCCCAGGTTAATAGGTGGGGGAGAATAGGAAGCCTGACGTAGAGGGGTGCTCTGTCCCGAAGTGCCGAGAACCATGGCTGGCGGGGCCACCAGAGGGCTATAAGGATAGCCTCTGCATTGTCCTGTCGAATCTTCATGATGGTTCTCTGTAAAAGTGGGATAGGAGGGAACATGTAAAGCAGGCCTGTTGTCCAGTTTATCATAAAGGAATCTCCCAACAAGTGGCTGCCGAGGCCTGCCCTGGAGCAGTAAGTCTCACATTTCCTGTTGTGCTGGGTCACAAAGACATCTATCAGCGAGGTACTCCAGCGATGGCAAAGCTGCTAAAAAACAGTGCCGTCCAGGGACCACTCGTGGGAACAGGACTGAAGCCTGCTGAGGTGGTCCGCCAGCGTATTTCCCTCGCCTGCTACGTGGACCACAACTGGGTAAATGTGGCGTGAGACGCACCATTCCCAAAGGTCGACAGCGAGGTAGAGCAGGTGAAGCGAGTGAGTGCCCCCCTGCTTGTTGATGTAGAAAACTGCTGTCGTGTTGTCCGTTGCAACTTGGACCACTCAACCCACCAGAAGTGTCTCGAAGGCACGGAACGCCTTGACTACTGCCAGCAGTTCCAACTGGTTGAAGTGCATACGCTTTTCTGCTGATGACCAGAGGCCGTGAATGACATGAGGGCCTAGGTGAGCTCCCCAACCCATTGGGCTGGCGTCTGTGGTTACCTGTACAGAAGGAGACAACTGGCTGAAAGGCCTCCCTATAAGAAGGTTTGAAGGATGGCTCCACCAAGACAACTGAGCGGCGAGCTCGGGCGTGACTTGTAGACGTTTTGCCGGAGGGTCCCAAGGAACTGAAAACAGGGAGAGAAACCACGCCTGTAGGGACCTCATTTTCAACCGGGCGTGTTGTACTACCGCCGTGGTAGATGCCATGAGGCCAAGAAGCTTATGAGCGTGGGAGGCTGGTACCCACGCTTCTGGACGAAACAGGCGCAGCAAGGATCCGATCTTTGAGATTCTCTGTAAAGGGAGAGAGGCCCGACCTGACAAGGCATCTAGGGTCGCTCCAATATAAGCCACTCGCTGAGTTCGGCAGAGTGTTGACTCCTCCACATTGACCTTCAGGCCTAGAGTTGACAGCAGAGACAAACTTAGTGACGTATGCCTTTGTGCCTGCAACTCAGACTGCGCTACTAGCAGTCAGTCGTCCAAATAGGGGAACACTGTGACACCCTGAAGACGTAAGTGTGCCACCACAGGGGCCATACATTTGGTGAATACTCAAGGTGCAGTAGACAACCCAAAGAGAAGGGCTTTGAACTGATAGATTGCTCCTCCAACTGAAAACCTGAGAAAACATCAATGATCTGATGCTAATATGAAAATAAGCGTACTTTAGATCTATTACTGTGAACCAGTCACCTTGCCTGAGCATGTGAATGGTGGCTTCCAAGGAGACCATACGAAAACGCTTAGGAGTAATATACCAGTCCAGGTTACAGAGGTCGAGGATGGGGCAAAGCCCCCCATCCTTCTTTGGAATGGTGAAGTACCCGGAGTAAAATCCCATCAACGTGTCAGGGTGATGTAGACGGACAATCGCATCCTTCTGGAGCAAGGTTCTTATTTCATATTCTGAAGGAGGAGAGGGGGTGGTAGACACAAAGTGGCCAGTGATGGGGAGAGTGTAAAATTCAATAGCGTAGCCTGTGGCTACGATAGAAAGGACCCAGGAATCCGACGTAATGGAACACCAGGAGTGATAGAAGGGAGCCAGACGAACAGAAGGGTCAAGTCTAGACAAAGCGAAAATGTCAAAGTTGCTGCTTGTTTTTACGGTACTGGCGGTGCGCCTGCTGTCGTGGGCACTGCCTGCCAATTTGCCTGGACGACGAGGGTGGATACCCAGATCCCGGAGACCTCTAGCGGTCCTGGAAACCTCTCTGTTGGAAGGGTCGATGCCAGGACCCCCTGGGGCGGGTGTTCTGGACCGAGTAGGACCTGGCAGTCTTCCGTAACTTTAGGAGGTTACCGAGGATGTTGTCCATCTTTTCATCAAAGAGGCCCACACCATCAAATGGGATGTCCTCTATTCTTGCTCTCGCATCCTTGGAGATCCCTGCCGAATGGAGCCAAGCATGGCGACGGAGGGACACAGCAATAGCTAGCTGCTTGGAGGCTGCATCCAGCGTATGGTGTGCCGCAATACACTCTTGTCGAGCCAGCCCCATGGCCTCCTGATGGTAAGAGAGACCTTGGGTCCTGACATCCTCAGGAGCCGCTTCCAAAATGGGCAATGCTAAATTCCAAAGGTGGCCGTGATACGCCCCCCATGGCCGCGGAGTAGTTGGTGACTCTAAGGACAAACGAAGCCAATGAATACATCCTCCGACCAATAATGTCCAGTTTGTGTCCTTCCTTGTTATTGGGTGAGGACGCAGAGCGATTGCAAGCCCTATTTTGAGCAGCGTCCACCACAAAAGAGTTTGGCAATGGGTGTTTGAAGAGAAAGTCAGTACTTTCCCCATAGACCTTATACATGTTCTCCACTCTTCTAGGGATTTGATATGAGGTCGAAGGTTTCACCCATGATTCCCTCATAAGCTCAGACAAAGATGGTATGAATCCAAGCCTAAGCGGAGGAGACTGATCTTGGGTTATGTCTTCATAGACTTTGTCTGTCTTTTTTGTTGTAAGCATCTCAACATCGAGCTCGAGGACCTTCGCGATTTGGAGGATCATCTGGGAATAAGAGGAATAGTCCTCAGAAGGTGAAGGAGGATGATTTTCCACAGCATCGGGTACCAGTGTGGGAATACTGGTAGGTGATTCATCCTCGCCCTCCGACACAGCAAATCCGAGTCCTGATCAATAGAGGGGGAATAAGGTGCTCCTCTCATTGAAGCTTGGTGCAGCTCCCTTTCAGCTCGGGCTCGCATCGAGCTCGCCTCCGACCTGGCAGCAGGGTAGGAGCGGTCGTGGTCTGGGTGCTCAGCCTCCGGGTCCGACAGCAACCGAGACAGATGCTTGGCACCTCCAGCAGCAGCCGGATACAAAGGCAAACGCCTCTTACGAGGTCGAGTCGGAGAAGCATAATCTCCCCCGGCCTCAACGACATAGTCCCGCTGCCCTTGGTGTCGAGGCGGGGATGGAGAGACAGACGGATATCGACGGTATAGGTTGTACCTATAAGGTCCAGGGTAAAACCGCGGATCTAGTTCGAAGTCTTCGGACTGTCATGAGTTCAGCCGAGGCAGATCTGGAACCAGAGGGGTTAATTACAGCTGAGGAAAATGCTGGGCAATTAGTGTCACAGACAGCTGAATCACCGCCAGATTCTCCTCCTCCACTAGCCAGAGTGAGGGACAAGCTTCGGCAGGGACTCACAACACGTAGGTCCAAGGCTCGCACGAATGCTTCGCACAGGAACATCAGGTCGACCAGCCCTGAGTATTAACAGGATGAAGTGTTTTCTAGGAGTTTGATGATTGTTGCTCCTATATAATTTGTACCTAGAGGCTTGGAAGCCTGTGGAAGCAACAAGTCAATTCTCTGGCTCGCATCCACGCTCCTGCTTATCTCAGACCTTGCTCTCTTGACCCTTGGCTTTGGACTCTGACTTCTGACTATGGTTTGTGTTTTGGTTTTGGCAATTTGGCATCTGTTTTGTATCTCCCGGACTTCTGACTTTGGACTGACTTATTGGACTTTCGCCTGCTGTATCCCCTGGAAACGTGACACGGACTCATAGAACGGAGGATATTTGTAATAATGCCACCTGCTATAACGGGCAGGATGTTTCGCCGGCTTCAACGGGCGGCTATATGGGTCAGGTTGTACAGTCAGCTCCAAATACCTAGTTTTGTGGGTCCTCTTCCTAGGCACTTCAGCCTGAACCGATACCGGCGGTGAAATAGAGGGTTGTCTTGCCCTCGAGCCCTGCGAAGAACACGGGCTAGCCTGCGCCAATTGTATGACCTCCACAGAGGTGTTACCCCAGTCAGGAAAACCACTGATGCAAGGAGATGGCGGGGTTTCCTGCACCGGCAATGGTGCCTCCTTGTCCCCCGATGGCAGACTCAGGCATACCGATGTTGCCGGGATATCTCCGGCCTTGGCGCTAATGTATCTGCTGCTTGACCCGGCTTCGGAGCCTTTCTCTTCTTCGACACCGATGCCAAATATGGTTTCGGTGCCGATGTCAGGGCTGTCGACCTCGAGCCTGAGGAGGACGATTTAGGTTTGGCCACCATTTTAACACCCTTTCGAGTTCTAGACTCAGAAGGCGAACCCGCTAGCGATGGCTGATGCTGGGCCTGCGGGGAGTCCATGGAGGCTCCTTGAGACAGTGAGAGGGACTTTTCCCACAAAAAACGATTGTAGGAGTTGAAGCCTTAGTTTCAAGGCCGGCTTAGTAAAGCTTTTACAGAAAGTGCACGCGGCCGGTTGACGCTCCTCCCCGAAGCAAAACAAACACCGGGAGTGCCCGTCAGAAAGGGGAATCTTGTTGGAACAGACCTCGCACCTCTTGAAGAGGCCCGGCAAGGCCATAAACTCGGAGCCGGCTAACAGCTAACAGCCCAATTTTATTCTTTCAGAGTAAACTCACTGCAAAGAAGAATGGTCGACGGTCCAAGATGAAGCCAGGGAGATCCAAAGTAGATAAGAAAAAGGTAAGTTTGATTTGTTTTAGAACGCATGGAAGTTCCTAATGAAGCTGCTGTAGCGGCGGTAAGAAAGGAACTGAGGCACTTGGTGCCGGGGGCGGAGTTATAGCCAGCGTGTGGGAGGTCCTGGCACCATGTGCTCGAGCTAGAAAGTTCCGAGGCTGCTCTGCGCAGGCGCAGATTAACCCATTAGTGTGCATTCACACAGAGACCACGAAGAAAAACTGTTAAAGTAAAATTACTTTGAAGAACCTTTCCCCAGTCTATAAATTCCCATCTATCAATCTCACACTGGACTGCAAGTTGAAAAAAACAAAAAACAAACCCACTCCCAGAAGCCTTCAGAAGCAGAAAAAAACATCTGTTTTTCTGCATGTAACTGGTCTGGATGTCTCTCTGTGTGTACAATTTTCTTACAAAGCCACTCTTTGGGAGGTGCATGTGGACTGCACTCTGTAATTTGCTTTACAATGTAATATCCCTATACAACTCTCATGAACCTTATTATAGCATGCAAACTTTATATACTATCTCATCTGAACTAAATTCAAAGTTCATGACAAATTATGGTCTATTATTATAAACTCCGGGAGGCAGTGGAAGACAGGAGAGCCTGGCATGCTCTGGTCCATGAGGTCACGAAGAGTCGGACACGACTTAACGACTAAACAACAAAATTATGTATATATGCCACAAACAATAACTTGTGGCTGCTTATGCACATGAATCTAAACAATGGTTTGGCAGCACATGTCAACACACTCAGTATCTAGAAGCAAATTAAGAACCATAGGAAAGATTTTGCTCAAAGGATTCCTTTTTATATATAAAACATTGTCAATAGCCCACATGAATAGTTCATTATATGCTTGACCCTAATAATCCCATAAAAGATCACGGTCATCCAAGCCAACGTAGTGACTTGCACAAACATTTCAGGATCAGTCCATTCAGCTAGAACTATGTAGTTGATGATTGGGCAAGTAGCAAAGATGACATCTTGCTCAGTTATAAGGGCTCTGGGACCTGGTCAGTGCTATCACAGTTCCACCCACGCCCACCGCCCATAAGATCTACAATGGTTTTAATGTGACAAACCAGCTATTGACAAACCAGCACCTTCATTTGCCAAACTCAGCATACATTAACATTTGAAAATTACATGAATAAATACAAAAAGGACTATGAAACTTTTGCAATTGGTAAAGCTGTTGCCTACCTCACACATTTGTAACTGGAAGAAACGCCGTTCCTTTTCCATATCCTCAGCAATTTCAGCTCCTGTAATTTCAGTCCTTATCATCCCATGCTGTTTTGCATGTTCTCTTTTTTCCTTTTCAATCTTTGTGCTGTAATTGCATAAGCATACATTGAGGAAAACTGAAAAACTATAAGTTATATTTGACCTGAAATTAAACTATACACATTATAACAGTGACTCAAGTTTTCCTATTATAAATATTATAGAAATTTCAGTATAAAACAAATGTAGCTTAAAGCCAGATTCACCCCCTACAATTTTTCTGCAATCTGCTCTTGTAACGTATGATGGTAAGATTTGGGTGTTTAATTTATTTTGCAATGTGCTACAGCCTTTTCAACATGCCTTTCTCCTTAAAAAGCACCTAAGGTGTCTTACAACAATTAAGAGTTATTTATGTTAGTAATAATGATTAGACAATACTGAAAATGATCTATGAATACAATACCAAAAAACGTAAGTACAGGCATACTTGAGGTCTTGAAGCTAGTCTTTATGTATGCAGTTGTGTTTAACTCAATGAATCTTCAAACAAACACGTTTAAAGCTCATTCCCAGACATTTATACTCTCTCTCCCTGTGGCAATCTGAACCCTGGCACATTCCCTTTTTCCTTGGAGTTCAAAAGTAGTAATGTTCTGCTCAATCAATGACAAGTCCCTATAGGCAGAGTTCTCTCTATATAGTTAGAAATACCACATTTTTAACAGCTACAATTCACTGTAGTTTATGAAAACCCACACTAAGGCAGCCAGAGGTTGGAAATTCGATTTCCCAATGTGCTTCCTTAACAGGGGCTGGATTTGATGGTCTAATCAGGATGAGAAGGAGCACTCAAAACCAGCTGGATGTTGAAGGAGCTACTTCTAATGTTATGTGAATCCTTTTCTTCATGTAGATTGTTCTAACTTCTGCACTCTGCAAACTGGATGGACTACAGCAGGTCCTGCCCCATGAAGTCAGTTTGGATTGGCTACGTTGGTCTTATTTTTGGGGACAAATTGGCTTCCAAAACCAAACTAGCTCCCATTCATGATTTACACAGAAACTGCATTTGGACTGAAAAATAAATACACATATCTTTTTTTGAGAAGGCCAGTCAGTGACGTTCTTGAAACAGATGGTCAATTAATAATATTGGTTCAACTAGCTCATGTTCTAGTATGAGGATTTTAGTTTGCATTAATATATTCTGAACAGTTTATGCAATAACTCCCAAGAATGTACTTATATCAGAAACATTTTCATTAACGAAGGAGCAAATTGTGGAAAGTCTACTCACAGGAATATCTTCCTCAGTGTAACTGATTTATTTGGCTGCTAAATAGTTATGAATTATCTATCAGCACAGAGGTAAGTGACAAACATAACCACCAGAGATGGAAAGGTCAGATGGAAAGATAACAGATTGTACACTTAATGTTTCACAAATATTTACTCAACAAAATGAATAATACTTACAATTTGGTCTCATAATCCTTCCAGGCTTTGTCAAAAGGCTTTTTAAGATCCTTAGGAAAGAGAAAATGTACTTAAAATATGCTTGATACTGCTATGTCTATATTTAATGTATTTAAGATATTTAAGATATCATTCTAAGATTATCATTGACATTTTCTTTTAAAAAGGAAAGCATTTTTTTAACACTTTATACTTTTTAACTATTTCTTTCCCATGGATCTTAAGGCACATATAACTAAAGCTTTGAAGAAAAATAAAATGAAATGTAAGCATGCAGTTGTAGTTAAATTCTACAGAGTGTCATGCAAATTTGACAGTATTATCACAAGAACACTGACAGGAAACCACCAAAAGCCCGTGAAACAATGCTAGTAACTGTGTGGTATTTATAAAAATAGGAAGACTTACCCCTTTGACTCCTTTCAAATCTCCTTTTAAAAGGGAATCCAATGTGAAGATGACATTGTGGTTCAAGCCTTGGTGCTAAGAACAATAAGGAGTACTATTCAAAATTATGAAAACTCCAAAATCTATTTTTGCCTGCTTCTGACGGGCTATTTGCCATGATAACAGAAATTTAAATTATTTCACAAAATCAGCAGTTTACCAAAGTAATTTATTGCACTAATTTTTTAGGTGTGGGAAGAGATGCAATACACTTTGCAATGGTTCAAAAGGGAACTTATTGAGTTTCTAGTTAGTTGCATATTTGTTCTTATTTCCTTACTAATTATGTGGCCAGAGAGGTTCCTTTTAAACAAGATCCTGTGTTGCTCAGAGCACCACAGATTCCAGGTTTGGGGTCCCTCAGTTCCAGCAGTTAAACATACAAGCAGAGCAACCTGATGAAGCTGGAAGTGTGAACAACAACTAGACACACCTCCTGAAATCACAGGAACCTGGCCACACACTCTTGTAACACATTATTGCCAAGCCCTGATATAAATTGGGGCACCTTAAGGAAAATCTAGGCAAAAATCTCACTCGGCATTGACAGATCTCCAAGCTACCACAAGCTTAACATTTTATTCCCCTCGATTCATATTTTAAATGACAGGACTTGTGTCCATATATTAATTTGTTTTCAAAAAGGTTTCCTAATTTTTTTGTGTGATGAAAAGATGGATTTGGCAGAACTCTTTCAGCATGCTAAATATTAGGCCCATTTCCTTATGATTCTAAGGCAAGAGTAGGCAATAGGGTCTGATCAGCTTTCCTCAACATTCTCATTTATGTACTGACCTTCTAAGTATGAACATTGGTAATATTTTTTTATAAGAGACCTAACCAGAAGACACATGCACACTCTGTAGCTCCTCGCCAGCACTCCAACATTTTCAGATGTCTCATCAACGGAAAATACAGTCCTGATCACTCCGGCCCCTTCTCCCATTCCCTGGGTGTAGGCGCTTTACCCTCTTCTCTTTGCTTAGGTTGTTTATGTCATTACCTAATGGTGCAATTCAGCTCTTCCATCCACCCGTTTGCAAGAGCTGTGCAAGGATGTCAGGACCTTTGGGAGGTCATTCATTCATAGGGTCTCCATTAAATCAGAAGCAAGTTGATGGCATATAGCAACAGTAACACATCACACAGCACCACAGGCCATGAAACGTTAAATTTGAATATATCCTCCCATAGACAGAAGCTGTTTTATCACTTCCAGCACGCTACACCTTCCACATTATTGTCCACAGGGCACACAAATGGATTAGTCTGTCCCACAGCCATGTATTCACCAAAGTTCAATTCAACATACTGTACCCAATTCCTTCTTAAGAAAAGTTTGCAGATGCTGTCCTCCACAAGGAGGCAGCAAAGCTTCTATCCCTAATGGTCTGTACTTCAGATATGTTGTCATTCTCCCAGACAACAGAAGTACCAGGTGTATCTCACACCTCTAAGATGGCAAATCTTCACCCAACCCTGAAAATTTCATATGGATTCTCTCTCTTATTCCATGTTGAAACGTGTTTCACCTCAGGCCTCCACATTTCAGTCTGTACAAAGTACTGCTGTTTTCTCAGAGGGGGCTAATGTTTCTAGTTCAGAGTGCTTTGCTCTCATCCCCGGAGTCTTTATAAAATGAATGGAGGTTTAAGCCACATGCCTCTACTTATAGAGTATACCCAATTTAGCCAAAAGGCAAAATATAGTGATATGTAAAATTATAAAGTGTGATAGTAGGAAATAGCAGAGGAACAGTGTGTTCTCAAATCATGTAGAGCTCTATTTATTCCTGTGTAAAGAGTTTTAGACCTAATTCTTAGAACATGAAAAAACACTTTCAAAGTCAGACAAGATAACTAAAGAACAATCTTGAAAAACAAGGCCAGACTAACAGAGGTACTGTAAAAATTCGAAGAAATATTCACATTCAAAGATGTGAAAAGTCCTCTCACAAGACTAGGCCATGGTCTTGGCATGACATATGGATTGTTTGGGTAATTATGGGACCTACAGTATTTATTCACTGTTTTCATCTACTTCATTGTACACTGATATATTCTCCAGTATATTCTCATGAGCTGTTACTATACGAAGAAATCCTGTGTGTGTGTTTCCAACGGCCCCTGTACCCCATCCCACGTGCTTTTTCGTTGCTTTCCATTTTTAATAACCAATCTGTAAGCACACACAAATCAACAAACTACAGTTGGTGTTCACCTTCCAATTCAGGACTGCAAATTAGCTTCAACACCTGGGAGAAAGAGGAGGATGGAGGACAGGAGGCAGGGCCCTACCTTTAGTTGGCATTTCATGTGAGTTGATCCCCTAAGCCTAAATAAGTGAACCTGAATGGCATGCATTGCTACATTCCACAGTAGTTTCTGTGAATTTAACAAATGCATAACATATTTTGTATATTCACTTTCTGTTGCAACCAAACACTTACTGCTGTTGCATTTAAGGATTCATGAAATATGTTTACAAAAATCTTAGGCTAAAGGTGTAAATGAAGCTAACACCTGAACTCCTGTTGTGTAACATAGTAAGTCACAATTAGAGTGGGCTCATTAAATCAGTGGTTTGATGAGTCACTGCTCTTACGTTCCACTAATTCAGTAGGCCTATTCTGGTTGCAACTTACTACACTAAGCAACAGGATTCCAGTCAAAGTGTGGAAACTATCAGGCCTGCATAGACCTAAATTCTGCTGAAATGTTTCAATGCATTCATGTCAAATTTGGTTGTGTATTAAGCTTCTCAAGAGTCCAAACAGGAAATATATTTTTTGCAACCTAAAGTTAGTCTGTGAACTAAGACAACTTACAGTATAGGAATGAATGATTTTACTCACAGAGTTAGAAAAATCTCCTACCTAAATATATGGTATTAGTACCTATGACACATGACATAGTTCCCTGCAAATCTCACATAAAGCTGGCACCTAAACCTTGACACTATTTCCAGAAAATTAGAAATATCTCTATAAATCAGCACTTCTATAATAAGTTAATAGGAATAGAGATGGGACCCAAATCAGTTCAGATCCCTTCATCTGAATATTTCCGCACAGCAGCACAGCTGCCACGCAGACCCTTGTCCCCTCACCCCCCCCCCCAACTGGCTGGTCCACTTTCTTTCATCCTGCGCTGCTGGGGTCTTTCTGCTCCGGCAGCACGTCAACCTGGGCAGAAGCTCCTCCGGCCCAGTCCTCTTGACGAGGAGGCGGGACAGGGTTAAAGGGACCTGAATTGATTTGGATCCGATCTTTAAACAGGAACACAATACTGGCTTGAAAATATGAGTATCCTGAAGAAAGAGATGATTTGAAATACCTTACCAGATTTTTCAGCAGTGTTGATAATTCTTTTGTCAGTGTGGAAAATTTTACGAAAGCAGTGCCAAGATCCGGATTATCTCTACTCAAGAAATTACTTCCAAATTTATCTAGTACTTGTGCATAGTTTTCCTCATTTTGGACATGTTCTAGAAAGGAACATATATAATTAATTTTCTTTCTAGGAATGTGAAACAATAATAATAACAAATAAAACAGTAGTATTTTCTCAGAGAATCAATTTTGCATCCAGTCTTTTGCTTGTTAAGTAAGACTGCCACACTTTCAGTAAGACAGGTTTTTCCTGGTAGCTCTCTGGTCTTGAAATGAAGACGAGCACAGCAAGTTGATTTCAAAATAAGAATTTGAAGAATGGCTTAGAAGAAAGAATTCAGTGATGTGAGTGGACTAAATGTCACTGCCTAATTATATAGTCTCTGGATACAAAGAAGTCATGACTCACCATGTTTGGATATATATTTTTATGAAGATCTATGTTTTGGTACAGAATACATTTAAGGTTTGTAATTTGTGGTCCGTAAGAGAGGATTAAGAGCAACAGCCGTGAACTCTGGATATAATCTGAGTAACTAAGGGGACAGTTTTTAAGGCTACAAAGTATAAACTGAAAATTAGCAATGAGCAGACGTCTTTTTCTATATTTAACATACTTAGGGTGCTAAACAAAGACACTGTAATAGTAGCAGCAACCATGAGATATCGTATAAACTATTGGGGTAGGTAAGCAGTGAGAAAGAACTGAATGTTCAACTGGCAGTTGTATGTATAGTAAAACCAAATAGGATTCTGCCTTAATTCTCTACAGCAGTGGTTCCCAACCTTGGGTCCTCAGATGTTCTTGGACTGCACCTCTCAGAAATCCTGGCCAGCACAGCTAGTGGTGAAGGCTTCTGGGATTTTTAGTCCAAGAACATTTGGGGATCCAAGGTGCGAACTACTTCTCTACAGCATTTAAGAGTCCTGTTTCCAACTAAGAGATATGAAGGCTAAGAAATATTTATACAAGCAAGAGCAGGGAGAGAACAACTACGGTAGATCAAATAGCAAACAAAAATGTAGCTCAGTATATATTTTAAACAGGGGTCCCCAACCTTTTTCACCCCGCAGACCGGCTGGGGAAGGCGGGGCACCCCCGTGCTCGTGCGCATGCGCGAACAAGCGTGTGTGCGCATGCACAAACGGGGCACGGTGCTCGTGCACAAGCGGTGGTGTGGGGCTTGCTTGTGCGCATGCGCAAACGGCAGCGCGGCATTCGCATGGGTGCGCTGGAGTGCGCACGCATGCGCAAATCAGCTCTGCGGGGGTGAGTGCGTGCGGGGGGTGGGTGGGAGGTCTGTCTCCGCAGCCCGGTCCAGCTCAGACCATGGACCAGCACCAGGCCACGGACCGGGGGTTGGGGACCTCTGGTCTAGGTGTATTCTAAACATATGCACATATGTGGGACAATGATTTTTACATGTAGTGCAGCTGATATTTTATTTCCCATGGTAAATGATCTCAGTTTGAATGTTACGTAATGAATAGGGGGATGATTTTTATGACACTTCACATTTTTTCCTGCAACCTACATTTGAGTAGACCTTTGGTCTAGATGGGTGGGGTAGAAGTCCAATAAAATAAATAAATTTGAACCCATAAGCAAGTTCAAACATGTTTATGAATAATCTGGCCTTTCAGATTACTCATAAACATGTTCAAACCCATCAGGACCCAAGGGGGTAGGTTTTTGCCCTCAACTTAAGTGAGTAATCATTTCAGAATACTATCTGTCCCCTAAGTACTGGATCAATTTCACATGTGTTTGCCCTAATCACTGCTTCACCCCCAACCCCACTGTACATATAATTTACCTGTAAAGAGGAGGAATTTAAAAAAATTACCATACAGGTTGCCTCTGAACTCCAGTACCAGTGATGTTTTGTAAGGTCAAATATGGGAATAGAGGAAATGGCACACTAGACATGTTAGCCTCCCCCCCCCCCTTCCCCAGTGCTGTGTATTTCTGCTTCATTCTATCCACACAAAAATACAAAGAATGAAAGTGAAATGTCCCTGAATGATATGGAGAAGCACGATGTAATCATTGCTGGGCCAATTAGAGTCTGCTGTTTCCATGAAATGAAAATGAAATACCTATGTGTTAGTTCAGAAATGATCAAACTAAATTCTTCATTTCAAATTGAAACAACCTCCTTTAATTCCATTTTCCTGGTATAGGCTTAAATGTAGAGATTAACTTCAGGGACAATATAATCTATGCATCCCATATTTAATACTGCTCTAGATATGATTTAAGAAAACCCAGAATTAAAATTAAAATTTCATAGCTATTTCAACTGAAGAAATCTGATTTACTTTTTAAAAATTAAACACGTATCTATCCTAATAGGGAGGTGCATCTGGGACCCCAGGTTTGAATGATACATAGCCAAGAATCCTTCGGTTATTTTTACAAAGTTCTTTTGCACTATGCTAGAGAAGCTGTTGCAGAAACAACAGTTAATGAACACAGATAACTCCTCTCGGTCTCCTTCTCTGCATTAATATTTCAGGCCATAGCCACCAATTTTCTGTCACACCTGGCATCTCACTAGGAGAGATGGCTTGGTGTGTGCCATCCAGAGAATCGTGGTGGGGACACTTTGTGTACCAGGGACGAACCAACCAAAAGTTAAGTTTTGGTTTACACTAAGCTACAGAATTTTGATCAATATACCCCTTGGATAAGTTTGTAGCTTTTAAAACATTTCCTCAACACAGTACACACCACTACTTAGTTTTCTTGATCTTTAGGTTACACAATGACCTATCTGAAATAAATAAAGTCATTGAAATGATTTATGGAATCTTAATGGAAATGAACATTTTAAGTACATCTTTGTGCCTATAAAATGGAAGGGGCAGGATGGCACAAGATGAGACAGCAGTAAAACAAGGAACATTTTAGAAGGATGAACATCTGAGAATAAACCTATAATGCAGAAGCTCCATAACAGTCCCTTTATAAGCAACAGCAAGCTAGAATTCCATAAAACCATACTTTATTATTTATAGTCTGGTTTATCAGAATTCTAATTGCTCCTACTTTAGTTCCTCCCACTAATGAGAGCAGCTAAAATAATGAGAAATGAACCAGGATGCAGTAACTTAACAGAGTCTGAAGCCAAGGCTTTCAGTTAACTTCTAACTCCTGCACTGTTTGGAAGCAGCAAACCACATGTCCCAGTTCAGATGCAATTCCTAAACTTTTTCCTGGCTTGTTTCTGGTTAATTTAATGGGTAAATAGGAAATGGCTATAATTACCATACTTTGCTTGTAAACCTCATTTGGAAAACAACTAGGCCAGTGTTTTCTCAAAAAGCTGTTCTCCTTTGCCCTCACAGTTTTTGGTTCAATATATAATTTCCTTTTCTTTAGACTGCAACTCAAAAATCTGGGATAATTTTTCTATATACACATATCTTGTTTGTGTGTGCATATATGCCCATAATTGTCATGCAGTAATGATCATTTGACTATTCTGCACTTTTTAGAGGAGGTATTTGGAGGGAAAAGTCTTTATTATATGTGTGATTTTAAATCAACTGCTCAGGATAGATATCACAGAATATTACATATTCAATAAAAGGAAAAATGTGATAAAATAAAATGTCATTTTCAAACTTGTCACAAAATATACATCTACTGACCATCATTACAAACATCCAACATGATTACAGCTGTGAGATATGGAGAAAATCCAGTAGCCATGAACTGACAGACCAGCACAAGGAACTAGTTATAGCACATTATATAATGTGGTCTTTTAAAAAAAACAAAAAATCAGGCCAGTGCATTTCAAATGAATTTACTATCTAAAGGCTCTTAATAAAACATACTTTAAAAGTTAAAAGGTAGTAAACGATCAAACTCACTTTGTGATTTAGATAAACAGAACTTACCTTGCCCAGAATTATATATTGCTTTTACTGATTTTTTTACTTTTTGTAGTGCAGTTCTGTCCTGATCTAGTGCCTAGTAGAAAAGTGTGAGATAAAAAAAGAGACAATGTCAAGGGGTAAAGTGTCATCTATTTTGAACATCAGAGCCGAACAACAAACATGGCATGCTGGTAAATAAGTGCTGAATGATTTCGGGAGTTCTGAGCACAGTAGAGGCTTTGTTATCACCCTTTTCGGAGATCTTAGGCTACTCATTCCCTTCAAGTCAATTAAAGAACTAAAAAATCTCCTAAGGCAAAAATATTCTTGGGAAATGGCTGTGGCAAAGCTAGAGAACAATGCTAAGTTCAGCACAAAATTTGATAAATATTTTTAAAAGTACAAAATGGTTTCACATGTTACCCTTGCTGAATTTCCCAGGATTTTAATTTATTATTATTTTATTAAAAATATGTTTACCTTGCCTTTCTCCTCAAAAAGGAACCTGTAATACATCTTAGACTTGAAGATGCCACATGACGCTTCATTATTTCACTGTAACACACTTGGCTACAAGCCAGAATCTAACTGATGGTCTGGTAAGGTTTAGAACCAACCATGCTGCATATAAAGGTGGCTAACTGAAAAAGTGCCAGAGTGCATCTCAGTTGTGTGCTTGTGTTGAATGAGCAACTGGGATGCACCCCAGCACTTGCTTAATTAGCCACTTTAGCTACAGGAAATTACACAAATACGAATCGAGTTAAAGCCACTATTTAACACAGGTCCAATGCAGTGTTATTTAAAAGCATGTACAAACAGGCCAGGGAAGGATCTTTCAGAACACAGTTCTGCACCTCTTGTGCTACCCACACAAAAACCCTATAATGAGCTGCAGAAGCTTTTATAAATTGCATTAATTGTGAAAAAAATAATAATCCAATGAGCTGTCGAGTACCTACGAGAAGACTGAGACCACAAAGCTTACATGAATTATATCGTCTACCAAACCCACCTCTTTAGATAAAGTTACAGAATTGTGATATGGAAATGTTTTTTACCTAAGACCTGCCCTGTTGGATTTACTTGACAACACACAATTATTATTTATACTCCTAAAATGTTGATTGCCTTCTCAACAAAGTGCCTCACTGTTTTAGAGGCAAAAACCAGGGGGCAGGGGGGATGGAAATGCTATAGAGAGGGGTCACGCTGTGATAGCCTGAATTATTTTGAGAACTTCAGTATTTGAAGACCAATATGTTTAGAGTATCAGGAAGGGTGCTTTCTATTGATTAAGTTGAAGGCAATAAATTTAACCAGGTTGTAACCAAGATAAGGAAACCAATAAAAGCCACATAATCTTAAAACATGGAGAGTTAAAAACAAGATTTAATTTTTCAAGAGCAACAAGTTATCAATTCCAGAAATAACAATGAACTTTATATGTATAACTTTCATTAAGTGACACAAATCTGTTTCAATAAGAAAACCTGTGAAGTAAAAAATAGCTAAAAATATTTCATAATTTAGTAGCATATGACAGACAGCAGAACTAAAAATATTTATAGGACAACATCAATATATACAAAACAAAATAGAGCAGATATCAACTACTGTTCAAACAAAAAACAGTTTTGACTTACAGGATACACTAATGGGATAGACAGCCTTTCACCTCCAGGTCAGAAAACTAATCCAGCTCAGATCAACAACAATTCAGAAATGTTACCATCTGTTCCATGTCTGGTGTCTAGGGTAAAGTGACTTAACACTTTCAGTTCATTTCGACCGGTATCAAAATAATCAAAGCTAAAAAAGAGGACTCTTGCTAAAAGGTTTCAGCAAAGGCTATATTATTAGTAAGTATCTAAGGAAAATACTCAGCTATTCTTTGCCACTTCCAAACTGAAATTAACTTTCTCAATTTCCACATAGTTTAGGACAGCGATGGTGAACCTATGGCACGCATGCCACAGCTGCCACGCAGAGCCCTTTCTGCAGGCACGCGAGCCATAAGTCGCCGGATCGCTACTCCCCCGCCCCCGTGCAGTCAAACCTGAGAAGGTGGCTGCAGCCGCGGTGCTGGCGCTTCGACAGGCGGATCTGGGGCAGCTGGCGCTGGTGGCGGATCCGGAGTGGGGTCTCGAGGCACATCCATGCCTGGGATTTCCCCTTCTGCCGCCGCTTCCGGTTCCGCCGTGGCCACTTCTGGTTCCGCTGCGGCACACTGCCCGCTGGGGTTTGTTGTGTGTTTTTTCAGTTTGGGCACGCGAGCCCAAAAAGGTTTGCCGCCACTGGTTTAGGATATAAGATCGTATTCTGTATTTTTCTCCAGGAAATTTGGAAAAAATGTAAATACTGATGGCTGCAAATTGTCAAATTGTATTATAAAAGGTAATGCCAGTCCAATGGTTCACTGACTGTATTATGAAATAAAAGCAAGAAGTGTTTTTGTATTTTTACTATATAAAAATATGAAGTACCCCAAGAGAAACTAAGAAGTCTAAGTTTATGAATTACTTGTTTAGCAAATGAGCTAGCTTAACAAATGAATGAATATGGTGTGTGTGTGTCTCCGTTAGGATTGAAGTTTCAGTTACCATTTGAAACAAATGATTTTCCCCCAGACAACTGTAAGTCAATTCGTCCACAGACTGAGTGAACCAAAAATTTACATGAACAAGAAGAGGAAGATGATCACATTCACAGGAATTTTAAGAGATTGTGGAGTCTGTACAGTGGGTAGGAAAACTAAAGAAATTCAATCTATGCAAAATTCAGAAATAACCTGACCTGATCCATACTTTCTAGACAGAGGTGCCATGTCAACAACAATCATCCGGGGGCCTCAAATTTCTTTTATGTTCCAACGCAGTTCTTGGCCCCCCCCCCCCCCCAAAAAGCATACATTTAAAAATAAACAGGGCTGCCCGTGAAGATAACTTGGAAGCTGTAGCTGGTACAGAGGGCAATAGTTACATTGTTCGATGGAACATTAAAAAAAAATGACACCAATTCTAAAGGAACTGTATTAGCTGCAAAATGCTTCTGTTCTAAATTTAAGATGCTGGTGGTGATATTCAGGGCAGGATCTTGATCAATGCCATGAACCACTGTGTTACACAATGCATGCTTAGCTGAAGCATCTTTTGATCACAGGATGGTGCCAATTTTTTTGTTTGTCACCTCTGCCTATCCTAGCACAGACTGTTCTTGAATCTCCTATTGGCTCCACTGGTCTGCTGACCAAGAACAGAAAGTCTGACTTATCAGAAAGTATCCTTCTTATAAATGCAAACGAAACAGTTCCGTCCTTCTTAGTGACTCTAATGGTGTTAAGGATTCTGTGGCATTTAAATATTCATGTTTGTGTAGTTTCCATCTAGGTAAACAAGGTAGCATAAGCCTCTGTCCCATTGAACATTGCTGCCTCCACATGTGAGGTATTGCTCATGGTGTATTCAGTTTCTATTACATTTTTGTTTTGACCCAGATGTCTGGATAAGCTCAGGGAATTGGGTACCTGGCTGCAAAGTGAGATCAGGAGCCTGATTCCCCAGTGTGCTGCCTGAGAGGACAACCAACCTGTCTGCCATTAGGCAAACTGCCCTGTCCCAGAGCACCCCCAGAAGAAGGGAAAAGTAAACAACTTCTATATTCTGAGTATACAGAAAGGGTCACCATAAGCCAGAATAGGCTTGACAGGAAGTAATTAGAGTTCACTCTACTGCTTAAGTTCTGCAACCAAAGACATTTCCTCCTCTTAAAGCAGAAGTAGATCTTTGCATTAGCCTTGCCTTAGCAAGCAAGAGAACCTAGCTTTTTTCCAGCTCACTCCAGTCCGGGATATTCAGATTTTCACAATACTAAATACATTGTAAATATCTACACTGTAAACAGAGCTTGACAACATTGTTATAATATTATAAAGGCAAATACGTTTGTGTTACTTTGTAAACCAAGACAACCGGTTCCCAGGTACTCCTAAGAAGTAAAATAGACAAAAATCTCCTTAAACACCCTTAAATCATTTTGAACTACAAAGACATTATTTATTATGCAAGAAACAAAACACCACCTTACAACATTAGCAAGCCTTACATTATTCTTCAAAGTATCACTGCAACCACCTAATTACTCTCAAAAGTAATGTGCACTAATCTTCTCCTTACGTTACCATTATTGTGAATCAGTTTCCTTCAAAAATTGCTGGAATGTTGTTACATGCTATTTCATTTTTGAATGAGATCTTTTCCCTCCTTAACTGCATCTGGATATTTAGACCTCATGGCACAGTGGTTAAATTGTAGTACTGCAGCCAAGACTCTGCTCACAACCCGAGTTCAGTTCTGATGGGCTCAGGTAGCTAGCTCAAGGTTGACTCGGGCCTTTCATGCTTCTGAGGTCAATGAGCACCCAAGCTCGCTTGGGGAGGGGCATGGGTAACCTGCATAAGTAAATTGTAAACCACCCAGACAGTGTTTTAAGCTCTATGGGGCAGTATATAAGCAGCACACTTTCAGACCATACATGCTTTAAATTTGTTAAGAAGGAGAGATATATAAAATATATATCACTATTAAAGATATATCATTATGAAAAGCTGCAAATCGCAGCTAAGCATCATGCAGTTCATAAGTTATTATATGTTTTTAATATTCCTATTGAGTTAAATTAGAGTTCAACTAGATAAAACTGGAGGTTTTATGGTGGAAAAGGTAGTGCTTTATTCAAATAATGCTCTCTACCTTATATAGGCAGACCTTTAAAAATTATTCTTTATAACAGATCTCCAAAATGCAACCACAGTTTAAGAACTGAAAAGCTATAATCAGAAAAATGGCTAAGTACATCAAAAAGCTTAACTGAAAACTGAATGATAGTTTAGCATATAGAATAGCCATTTCTTTACCACATGTTCTTATTATGATAGGGCCCAGCCTTCCATACTGAAAACTGTTTGGTTCAAACACTAAAGAATAATATTAGAAGAGTATCTACATAGTCAAGGCACTCTTGAAAAATCAAGTCACTGCCACAACAACCCTATCCATTTTTTTAACTTGGAAATTGTGCAAGTTGTAAAAGACGCCTTTGTTTTACAGCAGACATACAATTTCTCCATTTGCAGAAGGAGTCCCATTGATCCACAAAAGCAAACCATCATGGCTGCAGTTATTATCATGATTCACATAAACTTTAATTTGTGAAGCTGTCCACATAGGCATTGTGTTTCATAACCATTATGAAACCTAGAACTCTGTAACTGATGTGTTGAGTGAAACACAACACCCTTTTACGTGACAAAATTCAGAGCAAACCTCAATCTAAGCTGGTTCCAAATATCTGCGAATGGCAATGGACATGTAAAAATTTAACTTTTACACTGTGTTCTCCTCCACTGGATTCATTACCAGGCTCTTAAGGTCACCAACTAATTGTAACATGACACCAAGCAAATCAATTAGCTTAAGTAGAATGGCATTTTTAGGCAACCATTGTTCAGTAGCCTCATGGAGCAGTGGAGGCTACTGAACAATGTACTGCAGGGAAGACCCTGTTCATGACCGGAGCAATCCTGGGCTGAGGTAGCTGGCTCAAGGTTGACTCAACCTTCCATCCTCTCAGGATTGGTCATTTGAGAACCCACTGAGAGAGTGCTTGAAACACTAAGGGGCAGCATATAAGCAGCAGGCTTTGCTTTGCTTTCAGTAGTCAGACATTAGTAAGACATGAGTAAGTCTCCACTTCTATACATTACAACAGCAGTCATTACTACACCCAGGAACACATGGTCTGTTTGCCCATTCATTGTGACAATGCTGCAGGAAAGCCTACTGATAAATTAATGTTAAATTATTTTATCTTCCTTCAAAACATCCACTAATGTTTAGCACAGCTAGAACCCTTCAAATTCACTTTGAATCCCTCTTTATACAATAAAGTGCAGAAAACGTAATTATGCATAAAGACCCTTACTCTATACTTATCTCTAACATCAAACAACACTGTAGCTATTTATGTTTATTGTAGAGACTATAATTAAGTTTAAGATCAATTCTAACCTGTGCTGCTCATGTAGCAACAACGCTTATTGCATGTGATCTGCTCTTTCGATATATACTATAAATAGCAATATTTAATACCACTTTTCACTTTCAAAAATCTTATTCAAATATCAACAGAAACCGAGAGTTCTATTATTGTTCTTGCACAGGTTGACCTTGTCTTTAAATACAATATACAGACTGCTGCAACATTAATACAAGCAAACTTTGTTGTGTTGGGGGGGCAGGGGAGAATGATACCAATTTGGAGTTCTCAAGCAAGCATTCAGTTTAATAATCCCTTGACTCTTCCCTCCTCTCCCAAGCCGCTCTCAGTTTTCATGAGGTAAGCCACGGAAGTAAAAACAGTAAACTATAAATAGAACATGAAAAGTACTAAAGAACTGTCAACTGCTACTGGCTCTCTTTAACAGGATTTTTTAAACCTTAGAAATATCTTTCACTTTGACAAATTTATAGACATGTATGGGTATACGTTCTAATCAAGGGCCCAATGTTCCAGCACACTTTAAAGAAGAGAAGTCCCAATTTTTTTTCATAAGGAACTGAAAACAGTGAACGGTGCACATAATTAAATCAATCCAGAACCATAACTGAACAGCAGTAACAAAGCAAGTCCTAGTAGAAATGAAAGGCTGAGAAAAGAACAGCAGCATCAAGTATTCAAAATGGTAATCAGTACACCAACCCGCAAAAGGAATAGCCTCTTTACTTTCTCCCAGAAAAGGGCACTAAAAGACTGAAAAGGCCCCAAGTCTTATAGACACCTGCAGCCAGAGGAGAAATATAAAACAAGGCTTCAGAATCTTTTCCTCAGTAAAATTCTATGATTTCATGTACAGTTGTATATATACATATAAAGTTAGATAGTAATGGCTATATTTTCAACGTAAAATGTAGAGGGAAGTTGCACTGGACATGAGACAAGTTCCAAAATCCATATTATAATGATAAGACAACTCAATGGCATTACAATCTGACAAAGTGAATGGTCCTCATCCACGAATGTTTGCAGACAGTATGATGATTTTTAGTGATCTATAAAGGTATCACCTATTCCTGCATTTGTTTCCCAAATATACCTCATTATATACAACAAGAATGAAGTAATTATAAGAAACAAGAAGTGTATAATATTACTAGCTGACAAGGGTCCCAAGCCATCAAGACCATGCACCTAGAACTTAACCCAGAAATGATCACACAACTACCAAAGATGGTGTGTATTGAGTCTGTGCAGAAGGTACACCCCAATTAAATGCCCAAGTAAATGGCACACAGATCAGGATCAACCTACTCTGTAGCTTTTAGGATACTTTCCAACCCATTCAGTCCACAGGTCTGTGACATCATCCATTTCCAGATCTCCATTTGAAATAAAGATTCCCAAAATGTGAAACACACACAGCTATGGCCACATTTACAAGTATACTCTGAACTGGGACATATAACTGATAAAACTAGTGGGTTTATAAAGCAAAACTTTAACACTCAATATATACATTTTACAGAATAATTTCTGAAATTATGAAAAATAACAATTATTTTGTAGAATGTAGAAGTAAAAGAGAAAATTATTCTTTTTCATTAGATAATTCACCTTACCACTTTCTTCCTGATCCTCAACAAAAGTGTGAACAAATGGCATCTCCGTTCAAACCAACGATTTATATATATAAAAGTAAAAGGAAATGAAATGTGTTTTATAGTAAAATAACCTGTATTATTGTTATGTATATTGCTAGTTAGAAACTTCAGTGCCAGTTTTGCCTTTTTCAAAGAGTATCGCTGAACTGCTAGGACATACTGATAAATTAAAATTAATAAATTACTGCGTTCAGATGAAATCCACTTGAGATTTTTTTTCAAACAACTGAAATATGAAATTGTTTATCTAGTTCTAACCTTTAGCAAACTTGGCACTAAGGCTGATCTCTATATCAGAGAACTAAAAACCAGCCAATGTAACCAGAATTTCACAAAGGGATTCAGGGAATTAAAGGCCAGATAACTTAACATCTGTTTTAGATAAAGTAGTGGATAGCATAAAAATATAAAATCAACAAGTCTTCTTTAAGGTGACTCAGAATGACTTCTACGAAGACAAGTCCTGTCTTATTACATTTTTAGGCTTCATTCAAACCATCAACAAGCAGCAGGTTAATCCAATAAAGACTTATTTTCAAAATCTTTACAAATTAATACAATAAACTTAGCAATGCTGGGGTAACAGAAATTCTCCTATCCACTGGAAACTGATTAGACATGACTAAAATTTGTAGAAGCATGCACGGTTTGAACAAAGCAGAGAGAGGTTCTCTTACAGTTCTACAGTCTGGGTCCATTCAAAGAAGCTAATACACAAGTTTAAAAAAATTATATATCACTAATTCATACAATTCACTGGCACAAGATATGATGACCACTACTAGCTTAGATGGTTTTAAGAGAGGATTACACCAATTCAAGGAACACAAGGCTATAAATGGCTACTAATTATGATGCCTGCACATGATGTCCATGTTCAGAGGTGTAAACCACTGTCAGAAGAGAAATAAGAAGATGCCATTGTGCTCATGTTCTGATTGCAGGCTTTCCAAAAGCATTTTTGGTCAACTGGTGTGTGAAGCAAGAATACTGGACTGGTTCAGCAGGAATTCGAACTAATAGAATCAATTGCATTTCAAAAGATCCAATTGAGTAATAATGATCTGGAATGAAAATTCATTGGTAGTAAGGCATGTCTATGTGAAGTCAACAATAAATTTTATGCTGAAAATAAAAATAAAATGTGATATAGAAAAACATTTGTCAGATACATCTCGAAATTTATGAATGCATAAATGCAACTACTTTACCTTTCCAAGGGGTTATTATGAATCTTCCCTGAAAAACTGTAAAGAGTAAACTTTAGGATAAGGCCAGATTAAGGGACCCAGGTACAAATTTTAGTCCCCAGGCCCCTCCCCAAAATGTTACTTCACTTCCAGAACCAAAAAAGGCCCAGAAATGTTTAATAAGTTAAAAAAATAATAATCCTGCACCTTGCTCTAGAGGAAAACCACTTCTCTTTAAAGCTTAGAGGAAATGATTATCCTTCTTTTTCTTTCTTTCTTTTTAATGAGACAGTCTGAGGTATGCTCATGTTTCTCAATCCAGCTTTACTGCCTGCATGGTATCATAGTTTTTTCCCCCCACTCACTTGTTAGATGCCCAAGAATATCACCTGCCGCATAAGAAAGAATTCTTTGCTCTCATAACACAGAAATAAATTCTAAAAAACAATACAAGTGTACTCAGTGAGAAACAAGGAGGAAAGGAAAAAAAGACTTATCAAGAAAGGACAGAAACTGTTATCTGATGGAATTAGACTCCTTTAGTTAGGCACATTGAGAAGTCCCATATCCTATTTATATTATTAGAAAATAAGGTTGCAGTAGTAACAATGAATATCATTTTTAGAACTAATAACCTGCCTGGTTACTTCTTCTCAACAATCATGGAGGAGATCTGGACAGGATTGTTGCAATGAATTCTATATAGGACTGTTCCTGCACAGGCTTCGAAGACTATAGTAGATACAAAATTTTGCCGCTCACTTATTGACTACATCAAATTATAGAGAGCTCTTGGATTTGTCTTCAATTCCAGACTCAATTCAAGATGCTGGTTATCACCTTTAACACTATGAATGACTTTGGCCAGCATCTCAAAGACTAATTTTTGTGTATGGATTTCCCAGACTACACTTGGAAGAGGACAGCCAGCCAGCTAGAAGTGAAGTATGATTAGCAACTGCATCAAGTATGATCTCTATCATAGCATATCTTTATGAAAGCCTATCAATGCTTATGGCTTTTCCCCGCCCCCCATGTAATGGAGTTAGTTTCCCTTCATAAGACCAAACCCTACAGCCTTGTTTCCTTTTTTCTATCTGACCAAATTGCTGGGGAAACCACTCCACAACCATGTTCAGTTAGGTGACTTCTAAAAATAAGACCACAAGGAATCCTGTGCAATCTTAAAGACCAGTACGTTTTTTTCCACACAACCTCAACAGTAGTAGCTCACTTCTTCAGATACACAGAATGTACTGGGAGAACTGTATACAAACTCTCATTTGAGAAATGACAGCACTGACATCTACAGACTTCAGGTACACACTTGTCCCTGAGATCCATTGTCATACCAAGCAACCTTCCAATTGTGGAATTGTAACTTCAGAGATGACTGAATCAAATTCTGAAAGGCACAACTTTCAACAGACCAGGGAATCCATGGACCATTCAGAGTTTACAATTGCGTCCATTCAAGATGAAGTGCCACAAATACATGATACTGAAACAATGTTTTAAAATCCTATCCTGTTTCTCCCAAAATAAGACCTAACCTGAAAATAAGCCCTAGTATGATTTTTCAGGATGCTCGTAATATAAGCCCTACCCCCCCAAAAAGCTTTAGTTAAGTGAAACCCCGCCCTCCACCATTGTACAGCAACCAGAAGATGACATGACTGTATTAGAATAAATGTAGATTGTTGTACATGAAAAAAAATCCCCTGAAAATAAGCCCTAATGCGTTTTTGGAGCAAAAATTAATATAAGACCCTGTCTTATTTTCAGGGAAACATGGTAGATAATGGCTGTTCTTCATCTTTGATAAGCCAAAGGTCAATAAGATTGGATACCTGGGAGTCCATCTATGAAATTATAAATTTTTCTTTCCATTATTTCATATTTACTTTTAATGGTGTATGCCCATAGGCATTTCCCACTAATAAACATATTAATTCCACTGGTGAAAAGAGAATCATAAGAGTCTACAATTTTGACTTTTTTCCTGATCCAGTTCTGTGCAATATTCTTTCTACTATATAATAACTGACCACTGTATATATTTTCTGTCAAGAATGCTTTTAGATAGCAGCAAAAGACCTCCTTAGGCTCTCTTAATCCCCAAAACATCTCTTTGGAAAAATATGCTGGTACTTTATTAGTAAGTTATCTTCTAAAAACTTGCTGTGGGGCAAATATAATTTGCTCCGGCTGATCCTGGTATCTGCTTCAGCCTTTTCATTAAATACAGTTTTTTAAAAGGGCATTCCAAGATTCCCTTTCCACTGCAAACCAAGATGCAGCACTTAAGTCATAAGGCAATATCAGAGCTGGATAACCAACTCTTTGGCTTGCCTTGTGGAAAAAGAGGATGAAACTATGATCAATAAAGCCAATGAATTCCATCACCTCCTTTCTCCATTATGAATTCATTCCATTTGTTATGACATGGAAGCAAAAAATGCACATCTTTCTAATGTTTGTTGGTAGAAATGAAGAAATGCAAAAACAGTTACTCATGTTTTGTCACAGTCTTACTGAGAAACGGAATCCTGATTCAATGACTAACTGGACAGACGAAAGGGATTCATTTGTTTCATGAAAGGAACGAAACAAAAGTGGACTGATCTCTATCGGCCTGGTCCTTTCTCCAACAATCTCATTTATGCAAACAGAATCGAGGTTATAAACATCACAGACCATTGCAAATATGCATCACACAACTGTTTGTCAACATGCTGTATTGTCAGAAGCCGCAACGCTAGCTTTTGAACATTCCACATATATTCAATCATTAGAAAAGTGACAACTCATTTTAAGATTGCATTAAGTTTTGCCCAGAACAACAGTGAACTGTCAAATTCCTGCTGCCTCCCCAGCAGTATTCAACATGCCAGCTAGGATAAACAGATCAATTCTTGTGATTCAGCTGTGATACACCAACCTACCCCACAGATAGCTGTAGGTTACAACTTCCCTTTTAGGCTGCAAAGGTCCTAGTTTCTTTTGACTAAATGTTTACCAGCCCTTCAAAGAAGAAAACCTGAAGGCCAGGCATGGTCCGACAGGCAAACAGGCAAACTCAGAGTGGTCACTGCCATGTCAGGTGGCATCATTTTTCTGACTCCCTTCTTTAAAGGACCAGAAACTCTCTCACAGAGAGACATCAGAGCTGCCTGCACAGGCGGATGCAGTGGCACTCCACCTTTATGTTCTCTAAAGCCACAAAAGCTGATAAAACTATTTGATCAATTATATACATCACCAGAGAAATGTTACCCTTGCTCAGGGTAACCATGACCTATCTCAGAAGAAAGGCAAATTACAGTGTGAATCAATGCCACTCCTCAAAAACAAACAAGGTATCTAAACTTATCTTCCAGTTCTATTATCCAATTACACAGTAGCACTTATGTTGTTATGCTTTAAACCTGGATGTAAGTATTATTAATATTTCAGAAGATCATTTGTACCAATGATAATCTTGCTCCCTAGAGCAAGATTATCATCGGTACAATTTCATTCTGCCACATCAGCAACACCAAGTCCAGAAAATATACTATGTCTGCAATAATCTGTACAAAGCCTTTGGCAGGGAGGAGGGGGGTATGTAATTTGTACAGCGTCAACTGGAGATTATAAAATGCAACACTGAAGAGGTAACCATTTAATGCACCACAAAGAGAGAATATTAGAAATACAATTCTTTAGTGCCTTTAAGCTTGCTGTCATCCCCTCTGTAAACTTGCTTTTCCATTCATGACAAACACATTTTAAATATCTCATATTCTTAAGCAACAATCCATTTCACATCACTTATATCTTGCAGTTATTAGAAAATATTTCCTAATACACATAGTATGCAATATTCCGCTTCCATTCAAAAGAAAAAAGGAATGGGACAGAACATATCAGCATCACCATAAAACAGCCAATGTCACTGCATCATTTTCCAATGTCTTCCCCACTTACTTTCTGCATCATCTTCCAACTGCTTCTCCATCCTTTTATCACAGTTCCCAACTGAAAGTAATGCAGTTCGTTACCTATACCAGACACATCAAGTTCCATTCATTCTGCACAACCATCTGCTTTACATAATCATACAGTCAAACAATCCTGCTTCTAACCACCACTGCTGTCATCAGGAAGGCAACACAAGGTAACAGGACACAGGAAACGAAATATCCAGCCTCCTTTTTCACTCAAACCATTGCAATTCATAAACAGAAAAAAGGCGTGAATACTGCCTATAGTTTCTGCCAAGACGATGTACACTATAATTTATTAACAAAGCAGGATAGTGTTCAGCGACAATATGGATGTTGGTTAGGTTCACATGCATGTATTTCTCCCCTAAACACACATATAAAGCAGACATGAGAAGTGTTTATTTACCTCTTCTAGAAGAGTGACTGTATTCCTGCAGTTATGTAGCCGGGTAGTAAAGCTGGATGTTGTTGGAGAGTTGTAATCCTCTGTGGTCTCAGTAATAAACTCTGACACAGTGATCTGGTCCGGCATGATCCTGCCCATCAGTTGCAGATCATCAAGAAGAAGGAGAAATAGATAAGAAGAAAGGGGGCATTAAATACAAGGAGGAGCATCAAGAAGCTCAGGATAAAAAGGGAAGACAGTTTAAAAAAATATCCTGGATGCACCTAATGGTACCCTAAACAAAATAGAGAGGCCCTCGGCATCACAGCCTGTTCCAACTAAGCATGGGAGATGTTTACACTGGGATTGCTTCTGTCCCCATCAAGACTTCAAATGAAGAAAGATTAAAGGACTAGGTGTCTCTCCACTCTGGTGTTTTACTAAAGGACACCACTATGGAAGAGAACTGTCTGTCTTAGGCTCAGCCTTGCACCACTTAGGTCCCCTTCAAAAAAAACGTTTAAAAGGCATTATCGTCCTCCATGTGTCCCTATTTTAGATACTAGCCCAGAGCCCATGTAAGAAAACAGGTTATCCATCTGACTCACTGTCAGATCATCCTACAGGCTATATTTCTTAGTGCTGGAAGGAGGGGGTGGCCGCAGGTGATCTCTCCCTTAACTCCCCTCAAAACCCTTTCGGGGGGGGGGGGGAGAGAAGAGAAGAGGTTCCTCAACCAAACGGCTTCTTCTAGTATAACTAGTCATGTACGCTGGCCATTCCTTGAAAGGCCACCCGACACTTTGAAAAAAGAGAGGGTGTGTCTTCTGGTACCTCAGAGCCTTCTCCTTTTAAGTGGCAGGATCCGTACCCTCTGGCCCCTCTCCGTCTCTCAGACACACACACACACACCACTTTTCAGAGAGCAACCTTTCTGACCACACAAATCGTGGATCCACTGAGCAGTAAGAGGGGGAAGAGGCCGGACCCCCTGCCCCACAACACACAAAAAAAAACCCCAACCCCAGGAAAGGATGCCTCCTTTGAAGCTCCTGAGGCAGCTGGACTTCCCTAGTTTCTTCCTGGCTTGGGGGGGGGGGGAGAGAGAAGAAAAGAGGGGGGGGGTTTCAGGAAAAGAGAGACAGAAAGAGAGATGGAGGGAAGAGGGGACCCTCTTCTCACCTACCAACCCACCCCACCTCCCTCAAAAAGTGGGGCAGGGATGCCTAACTCCCTCCCCAGTTATGTCTCTCTTGGTCATTTCCCTCCCCCTCCAGTCCCCTCAGAAGCTAGAAACTAAGGAGAAAAGGAGACTCTCTCTTTTTTAATTTTTAAAGAAAGCTGCCCCTCCCCGTCCAAAGCGTCTCCTCAGAACTGAGAAGGGGAAATATTACCTCACACACACAACACACAACCCCGATCTGCGCCAAAAAGCGAGGAAAGAGGCTTTCTCTGCTGCTTCTTTTCCCTCCCTCCCTCCAACCTCCCTCCACATAACACACGGCCGCCGCCACAAACACACACACACACACACAGCGCGCAATTCCTCCTCCTCCGGGAGCTACTAACTTGCTCGGGCAGCCCCCTCTCTCGCGGCGCTCCCCCCCGACCTGGAATCGGGGGGGGGGGGGAGAGAGAGATGGAAGGAGAAGAAGAAAGGAGAGAAGAGCCGAGCGGACGCCTCCCGTGAGTGCTGGTGGCAATAATCCTCCTCCTGCCGGTGCTGTTGCTTCTGGCGGCCGCGGGAATAAGGTCGGGGATGGCGGCCGCCGCGGCAGCAGGAACCGTTGGCGGTTGCGGGGCCGTGAAGGTCCCCGCTGAGGCTTTGGCGATGCTGCGGCTGCCGCCTCTCCCTCCTCCTCCTCCTCCTTCTCGACGCGCGCTGCCTCCTCTCGCTTGAGCGCTTCCTCGCTCGTGCCCGCGGGCCGTGCTCGCCCACGCGCTGGCTCCTGCAGGCTCCTCCTCCTCCTCTGAGGTCTCTAGCCCCGCCCACGGCCCCGCCTCCTGTTCCTCCTCCTCCTCCTCGGCGCGCGCTGCCTCCTCTCCCTTCAGCGCTTCCCCGCTCGCTCGCCCACCCGCTGGCTCCTGCAGGCTCCTCCTCCTCCTTCCTCTGAGGTCTCAGCCCCCGCCTCGGGCTCCTCCCAAGGCCCCGCCTCTGGCTCCTCCTCCTCCTCCTCTGAGGGCTCGGACTCCACCTCTGGCTCCTCCCATGGCCCCGCCTCTGGCTCCTCCTCCTCCTCGGCACGCGCTGCCTCCTCCCGCTTCAGCGCTTCCTCGCTTGTCCTCGCGGCCGTGCTCGCCCACGCGCTGGGCTCCTGCGGGCTCCTCCTCCTCCGAGGACTCCGGCTCTACCTCTTGGCTCCTCCTCCTCTTCTTCCCGCCTCGACTGGCACCAGAGAATGGAGAAGCTGCAGCCAGGCCGGTCCGCCCTCCCTTTCTTGGGCTGGAAGGGTTGGGGTTGGCGACTGACAGGAGGCGGGCCCCGCCCTTTTGGGTCGTCTCCGCCCCTCTCGCGCGCCGCCTGGCCCTCTTCCGGCGGCCCCCCCCCCGTGGCTGTGGCCGTCACATGAGGAAAACCAGGAAGTGACCCTGCCGTTTCTGCGTTTCCAGCGCCTTTCCAATGCAGACGACCTGCACAACACGCGTGTGGGTCTCTCTTGCGCGCGTTACGCTTCACATGAGCAAAACCAGGAAGTGACCCTGCCGTTTCTGCATTTCCAGCGCCTTTCCAATGCAGACGACCTGCACAACACGCGTGTGGGTCTCTCTCGCGCGCGTTATGCTTCACATGAGCAAAACCAGGAAGTGACCCTGCCGTTCCTGCGTTTCCAGCGCCTTTCCAATGCAGACGACCTGCACAACACGCGTGTGGGTCTCTCTCGCGCGCGTTATGCTTCACATGAGCAAAACCAGGAAGTGACCCTGCCGTTTCTGCGTTTCCAGCGCCTTTCCAATGCAGACGACCTGCACAACACGCATGTGGGTCTCTCTCGCGCGCGTTACGCTTCACATGAGCAAAACCAGGAAGTGACTCTGCGCAGGAAGTCGAGGCACCCTCCGTGGCGTTTGGGGTCTCGCTTCGGCGACCCTCCGCGTCGTGGGCTTTGGAAGGAGTGGGGCGGCGCCTGCCGGTTGGCGGCCGTTAGCCGGGAAGATGCCGTTTCCCCGGTGACGGCCGTTGTGCGGGATGGTTCCATTCTGCCCCCTTTTCCCCCCAGCTGGGTTCCATCCTGCCCTGGCGACAGAACGTGGAACGGACCCTTTCCCCACGGACGGGCGTGCAAGTCCCTGCCATTTCTGCATTTCCAGCGCCTTTCCAATGCAGACGACCTGCACACACGCGTGTGGGTCTCGCGCGCGTTACGCTTCAAATTGCACACGTGTGTTTCACATGCCTTCGGTTTTGAGGAATCGGGGAGGAATGAAAAGGGCTCCCGGTTTGTCTTGTTTTGAATGGGGATGCTTTGGAAGCACGGGGGACGCACGCAAACAACCCATGGTGGCCTCTGTGGAAATGAGGGCAGCAAGGTTCACACGACCTTTTTGTAAAATCGGCCCCTCGCCCCGCCAAAAAGCCTCCTGATGGTCACTGCCTGTAAACAGGTCTACCTATGAGTTACATAAACTAGATACATTGCATGGTTCTTAATTCATTTGGGGGAGTTGGGCTCACTTGCAGCCCACCATCCTCAACCCTTCTATGCTTTCAGTGCTACTTGTCAGCCTGTATGAAATCAGGAAGCGGTCCTGCATGTGAAATAAGCTTCCCAGTTGTACTTCGAGGGGTGGAAGTTCTATGATGCATCCGTACAAAATACTGCTCACATTAGATGATTCAGTGAAATCAGTTCCGATCTTCAGCTACTACCAATCATGTGCTGCATGCGTCAGCTGTTTAGCTGTACTTGTATGATGCACCTTCGCCTTACTCACATTTTACTGTAAGAGTTACAAAATCTTTGTTCAGCACCTGGTAAATATCCTGCACAACGGCTGGTGAATAGCTGAGCTGCTGTAATTTGTGACGTGTCAAGACATCTTCTTTCAAAAAAGTGAAGATTTTTCATGAAAAATTGCGTTCCCCACCCCCCTCAACTATTCAGTCCCCTACTTTTCTACACAAGGCTAAGGAGAAAGCTTAGGAGGGTTAGGGTTTGGACTATTATGATGTCTTGACTGTGAGTATGTGGGAATTGTAGAAATAATATTTCTAGGCTCTGAGCAAGTGGCCAAAATGCTATTCACCTCAGGCCAGTCATGCAAATGGTTTTTGTATTTTGCCAGCCACCTGTCATGCACCTGAGCGCACAGGTGACTGTGCATCCAGTTGTGCAAACCAGGCATGTCAGAGCACACAACAGACAGCTGAAAAGATCATGACTATTATTTGTGAGACTTTTACTTCACACTGCAATACCAACAAGATTCTGGCTATTGCATTTAATGGGGCTTATTCTAATCCTGGAAGGACAGATCCTGAAGCTGAGGCTCCAATACTTTGGCCATCTCATGAGAAGAGAAGACTCCCTGGAAAAGACCCTGATGTTGGGAAAGTGTGAAGGCAAGAGGAGAAGGGGACGACAGAGGACGAGATGGTTGGACAGTGTCATCGAAGCTACCAACATGAATTTGACCCAACTCCGGGAGGCAGTGGAAGACAGGAGGGCCTGGTGTGCTTTCAGTGTCACGAAGAGTCGGACACGACTTAACAACTAAACAACAACAACAACAATTCTAATCCTAAACATATTTACAAGAGTGCAGACCCTCAATGGGACTTGTCTCTGAAGTGAGTATAGTGCAGTCTTCTGGAGGAATGGGGTTAGTTCTATTTCCTGCTGACTCCATATAGCCAGAATAAAAGGCTGGCATTTCCTTATTTTGAATAAAGTGTGGATTTTTTTGTTGTAGCTTCCCACTCAATTACACTGTTATGGGGAAAGCTAACAGTGCAACCTTCTGTACTTGCAGACTGGTATGGTTCTCACTCCTGTGGGGGCCAGATGGAGAGACTGAGGGGAAATCTTCCAGACCCATGGGTTCCCAACACGTAGTCAAGTGTCAGATACCAAAATCATTGGTAGTGCATATGTGCCCATTGACAGGGCCAGCCCTACCAGTAGCCAAAATGAGCTGGTCGCCTGAGTTAGCTAAGGCTGGGAGTTGAGCACCAAGGTACTGCAAAAGAGAAACGTGTCCCATGGGACCAGGCCAGCACTTTCAGATGTGGCCGAATGTACTGTCCCACTTCATGTGTTGATGTAAGTTTGCGGGGGGGGGGGGGGATTGAAGCGGCTCAAACAGCAGGGAATTTTCCCTCTGTCGGAAGCCAGATCAATGGGTATAGATTTGAAGTTTTATTTTAGTTTTTCAGAAATGGTGACCCCATCTCCACTCCCTACCTTCTTTTACTTTCTCACACATACACATATGCCTAGGATATAACATGTTAGAAAACTTGTTAGAAAAGGAGGGTTTGTAAAGGCTGTAATTTTTCTTTTAAAGGGTGAACAGTGTAGGTACACCACTTTGTGAAATTTATTCTTCCTCTTCCCTGCTCCCTTCCTTTATATTTAGCTCTCCAGAGCCCTCTGCACTCCCTGCCTTCAAGGCAGCAGCCCCCACATCTCACTTTTCTTTTAAAAGCAGAGAAGAAGTGGAAACACAATCGCCCCCTCCACCCAAGCAAGCCCTGCTGATGCATGAGATAGGGACCCGCTCCTGCTTGATCAGGGATAATGGAGTGTAGAGATAAGCAGAATGAAGCCCTTCCCCCAGCCAAATACACACACATACGCACACACTTGTTGTCATGAAAGTCCTTAGAGCATTGTGGAAATGTCACTGGTTTGTCTGAATCTGGCCGGGGAAAGAGGCAATAGATATCCTTCCATTAGTGCCAAGACAAGGTGGGGATGGGAACACTGTTGATTTGTGTAGTGAACAATTTGATCCCTTTTACTTCATTTAAATGAAAGAGAAAAAGAGATGATCAAGCACCAAGGAGGGGAGAGAAAATGTTTCTTGTACCGAAGGAAGACATTTTCCCCTGGTGAAAAGCACTAGAGCAAATGCTGATGTATGTGATGCAGATTCTGAGCAGGGAAAAAAGGCAGAGAGATCTCTTTTGTCACATCAGACTTTTTTTTTTAAGCAGGCTGACCCACATTTGCTTTACAGATTTGTTCCAATCCCTTATTGTTGTGGGGGGAGGCGAGGGAACTGAAGGCACTCAGCTCGGTCCCCATCCTCCCTAAGCTGAACTACAAGGATTTAAGAGGGATCTGGGTAAAAGTCAAGCTGAGATAAGCTTTGGCTGCAGCAGTAGTTCTTTACTGGGAGAAGTGTGGATTTCAAAGTCCTTTGAAGTGCATCAAACCTGTGCTTTTGCTGTTGGGGAAAAAATATCTGGGAATATCTTTGGAGGGAAACTTGGTATTGTACCAGCTGAAAAGAAAGTCAGGCTGGCTGCATTAAGGTAGGCCTCCAGAAGTTCCTGTGTAACAGCAGCATGCATCATCACCAGGGACGGAAAAAGGCAGATATTAGAAAAGTTACCCTTGGCCGTTACAACCTTAAATGTAGCCATTACAATCTTAAAATATATTCTTTATCTCTTTGGTACTTGTCCAGACAGTTTCTCAAAAGAGGGAAAACCCCATTGTATCTCTCCTCTGTATTTTCACTGGTACCATTCAAGGCCCCATCTAGAAAATGGCATATATTCTTTCCACTGAATGCACATAACTTCTTTCTCAAAGTGGCTGATCTATTCTAGCAAAACCAACAACACAGTCCTGTAGCACCTTGCAGGCTAAGATCTTTACACCCTGGACTTGAGGAGCCAGAGGATGGGAGTTTGATTCTCCAGGGTGGCTCCTGTGAGTAGGGCCAGCCTGTGTGGCTTTGGGCAAGTTGCACAGCCCCAGGATTCCTTCAGAAGAAGGGAATGGCAAACCACTTCTGAGTATTCTCTACCTGGAAAACTCTGGAAAGGGTTGCCGTAAGTCAGAATTGACTTGACGGCACATTATTATTATTATTTGAAAACACTAGGCATGGTCAAAATTTTAAAAACATTGACTGGTATTATATAACAGATACAAGTTTTAACCAAAAACCTAAGTATCTGTTAAATATTGGCACAGTATGTATGCTGTTCCTAATATTGCCATTTTTTGTAGCTCTGATGGTGTGATTTCTGAGATCTGCAACTGCTTATAGTACTGTGTGAAATTTCTTGATATTGTTCCCAAAGCCCCAATGACTATGAATTTATTGGTTGTTGTTGTTGTTACTGGATGAGAGTCCATTTCATCTGATGCATGAGAAGTTACTTCTCAGCTGACAGCAGTATATGCACATGAGGCATGAGTGAGAAAAGGATTATAAACAAGGAGATGGCAGGAAGCAGAAAGTGCAGGCAGTGATAATTAGCTTAGCAGGGCCATTGGCAAAACAGTATTTGAATGGCAACTCAAGCATCCTTGCACTGGTAAACTGATTAACGGCATGTCTGATTAAAAGCCTTTCATTAAGCCATAGGAGAGAGAGCTGAACCTAGACAAATTCTTGTTCATCTCTTTTGTACTGAAATCTGCCTTTGTAGGTGATTTAAACATGCATTGAAGTCTCAGTAATTCAGTGGCCATTAGACTTACTTGCTATCCTTACTTCAGGTGACAAATCGGGAAAGGCAGTGAAGCTCATGTTTTATATGGGAAAGTTGCAGGTTCATTCCCTGATATTTCCACACAGGGCAAGGAAAGATTCCTGCTTAAAAACTTGGATAGCTGCTGTCAATCATATCATAGCTTAGGAACATTACTTAAACAAACAAACAAACAAAAAACTACAGTTCTCAGAAATCCCTGGCAAACATGGCCACATGAAGAATTCTGGGAACTGATGTCTAAAAATGTAACTTCCTCCAGTTCCGGTCTAGCCAGTGCTGAGTTCCATGGGTGGTTCGTCTGACTAGGATAAACCAACTTCTGATACACCCTAAGACTTACTTCCTGGTGCAACCCTACATGTTGCCCTTTTAGCAAGTAAATATTCACAGTCATTGTTTTGCCAGCATCGTGTCAGAGAATATGATATTACCGTGCTGTTGCAGAGAGCACAGATGTTGAGCAGATGTCAAAATCCAAGTCGTTGTGCAACCAGCTTTACTGAAATTATGTCGGGTTGCATAGCAGCGCACTTAGTAGGTTGTGTCCAGATCGACTTGTTGTGTGTAGAGGTCCTTTAATGTGAAGAGCCTCTGTCATCAGGTGGCTAAAGGCTGCCTTCTGCTCTTCCTCTGTTTTTAACCTGTTGCAGTTAGTTGCCAAGCGTTCTATAAATAGGGGTTGCTCCTGGTGCCCCAGCAGGCAGGCTGCCCTCAGCCTGCACCCCCTGGCAAGCCAAAGGGAACTTCCCGCACCCAGGCCTCAGGAGGGCACAGACAGGGAGAGGAAGGCTCCAGGTGGAGTAAAGCAGCAAAGCTTTGGTAACTCATTTTCTCAAACCATTTAATTCACTTAAATAGAGTGCCTGAGAATGAATCAGCCGTGATCACTGAACATGCATTGTTTACATGCATCGTTGCCTCTAACACAAACCCAAAACATGTATACAGCTTGAGTGGCTTGAATGAAGAATTAAAAGTGTCAGAGATAAGGGCTTTAAAATTCATCATAGAACATTTGACACTAAACATAAAATAGAAACAAGTATCAGATATGGAAGCCTCCACTTTAATCCTTCATATAAGGATTTTCCCTGCTTTCTGGTTCTAGCCTTTTCTAAATGGACTCGGCTCTCATCCCTGCTTTTGATGAAACTTGGCATCAAATTGTTGAGTTACTTCTGCATAGCACTGGTTCTTAACTATGATACAGCTGACAACGGGCTCATAGGCAGACTCCACTCCCAGGAAATCAGAAAGCGAGAGATGAAGCCAAGATGCAGGATGTTCTAAAATACAGAGCTCAAAACATTACATTCTGAAAGGACCTTGTTTCATTACTCATTCATTCTCAGTTGCCATAATCATTATTCTACACAGTAATTTATGGCATTGCACATTATTAATGTGCCATTACCAAACAGGCCACAAAATGCAACACAGGTTCCCTTTAGTGGCTGGTTTTAATTTTGAACCTTGTAAATATTTATACAAACACAAAAAACCAAAGAATTAGGCCCCTTGCCACCTAGGTTAGATAAGAGAATGATATAAAACCTGAAATGTTCCTGTTAAAATGCCTGTTAAAATGCCTGTCACTGATTTTAAAAGTGACTGTTAAAGGTAACTACGTGTTTTTCATTACACCTATAATTTAGGTCATCCTTGTTACACTAAAAGGTGATTTTGTAATTACTAATCACATTACTAGGGTAGCCAGATGCAAAAGTGCGCAAGGCCCCTGCACATTTTTTAAGTGGATAGAAGAGGAAGTTTCAAAAGGCTTAGCTTGTCATGCCAGGTGTTGTCATGTGCCATCCACTCACATCTGACTCATGGCGACCCTATGAATGTCCAATTTTCAAAATGTCCTGTCCTCAACGATCCTGCTCAGCTCCTGTAAACTCAAGCCTGTGTTTCCTTTTAGGGAGTCAATCCATGTTGTATTTGGTCTTCCCCTTTTCCTGCTACTTTCCATCTTTCCTAGTATTATTGTTTTTTCCAGAGAACCCTGCCTTCTCGTGATGTGCCCAAAGTAGAATGGCATCAGCTTCCACATTTTTGCTTTCAGAGATAGTTCAGGCTTGATTTGATCTAGGTATGCCTGTTGAAACCTCCTCTTATTCTATGAAAGGTGAAGGAGCCTTCTTGCTTTTGCATTTGATCTCCCTTCTTGTGGTCCACCAGTCTGATCCTAGCTTACCACATGGAGTGTGACCTCTCATGCACTTGACAGCTCCTGTTTTGGCAGACTTCAAAAGCAAGAAGTCATACATGCACATCATTTCAGCTGTAAAGCATCACACTAACATTTCTCTCCTTCCCCCCGACTTCTTCTAGAGTCTGCAACCCTTTCCCGATGCATTCGAAGGGGAGAAAAAAAAGACAGTTTGACAAGCCTGATTAATAACAATAGTAATAATCGGCTCAGCATGCACAGTTTTGCATTTTTAAATTCACTTAAATCATAGCAGCATCTCACTGCAGATATAAAATAGATTGTTGTTCTGCCACCCTGATGTTAAACACCTATCTTTAGGAAGATGCATCATTTTGCTTTTCAGAGAGAAAACCTATTTTCAAAGTAAAAACAATGAAATGAAAATAGTCAAGAGTCTTGCAGCACCTTAAAGTAAGTCACACTTTGTCATAAGCATCCATGGGCTGTAAGCTAGTTCACATGTCTGATGAAATGACAGGCAGTCCATGAAAGCTTATGTCAAATAAAACTTGTTAGGTTTTTTTTTCTTTTACAAGGTGTCACAAGACTGTTTTTGCTGCAATAGACATAGTTCTCCCTCCCCCATGCTAGATATAATGAAAGGGACATCTGTAACCATATACATGCCCATCTGGCTGTCTCCTAACAATACAGCATATTAGATAGAAAGCAGAGCTTGTGAATGTTCCTGGTTTGGATTACAGCTCCTAGAATCATCATCTAGCATGGTCGTCGTGCTGTCAAGAGGATTCTGGGAGCTGTAGTTGAAAAATATCAGTTTTCATAGGCTGTGAAATAATGATATGGAAAACACTGTCATCCCTGGTGAGCCCCAAAACGCCCTCGCCAGCCATGGCCCTGATGCTCATTTGCAGCTGTGATCATTACAGACCACACTCGTTTGGAGAAGAAGAGCTGAGATTCTAGGCCCTGGCCCTCACTCTGCCTTTCAAGCTTCCCATAGGCTTGAGTCTTACAGAATTGGTGGCCTCCGTCTAGCTTAGTTGCCCAAAGCTGGAAACCATTAGGCTTTTTTAAGATCTCCGGAGCCTCTCTCTCTGTGTCCTGCCACACACACACACACACACAGGCACACTTGGTGTAGACACAAGCAAAGGCTTTCTTGGAGGCTCCTTCCAGGCTGTGGAACTCTCTTCCACAAGAGGCCAGACAAGTCCCCTCTTTGCTGTCCTTTTGCTTGCAGGCAAAGACCTTCTTTTGGTGAGCCACCGGCTGCCTAGGCAGTAGGCTGAATGAAGGATGCCATGTTTTCTTATCCTTTCAATGTGCTGTTAACTGGCTTTCAATGCTTTTGACTCAATTATTGTAACATGTCCAATTGTTATATTGATTGAGTATATTAATATTCAACAATACTTGCGTGTTTTCAAGAATGAAATCTTGGTAGCATGTGTTTGTTTTCTAACACTACACTTTATTGTATGTTAGAATTATCTTAATATTGGTCCTTTGCCTATTTTGTAAGCCTCCCAGGTCCCTTTATTAGAAGAAAGGGTATAAATAAAATGAATAAATGAACTGACGAACAGAAGGATGAGTTAAACATGGAGCAGAAACAGAAGAGGCAAACAAGAGTTCAGGGGATGCCTAGATCTGTTTTAGGGCTTCTGCTTGAAATGTCCTTTTGACCCTGTTGTGTTGGGTAATTCCAATCAGGCAGGTGGGGAGAAACAGCACTAGTCGTAATATTCATTAATGTCATTCTTTGGCTGATGGGAAGAGACCATAATTCATTTGCCTACATGGACCCAGCTGAGACTATCCATTTCATCTTGGCCCGGTCAAGCAATCAATATCCCAGCAGTTCCGTCTCTTGTTGCCATCCCCAGATCCTACCTGCTTTGCATAATTGTACATGTCCCCATCCATATGCTTCAACCCCACTTAAATTAGCAATTCTCCGACTCCACTATGCTGAGCTTCTAAAGAGCAATGCATGAGACTGGCATGAGTTCCTGCCAATTTGATCCTGTGGGTGGCTGGCAAAAGCTGCAGTTGTAATGGCGTTCAGGGCACCTGAGAGTTGTCCTCTCTATGTTTGTGGCACGGAAGAAGGGAGGATATTGCACTACATTATGCCGCCTGGGTCTTGATTGTTCCGCTGATAGAACTGAATTTTGGCCTACATATGTCTTAGCTGTTTAGACAATTAGGTATGAATTGTAGTGTATTGTAATGAAGATCAACTTTTTGTTGTTTAGTCGTTAAGTCGTGTCTGACTTTTCGTGACCCCATGGACCAGAGCACGCCAGGCCCTCCTGTCTTCCACTGCCTCCCGGAGTTGGGTCAAATTCAGGTTGGTAGCTTCGGTGACACTGTCCAACCATCTCGTCCTCTGTCGTCCCCTTCTCCTCTTGCCCTCACACTTTCCCAACATCAGGGTCTTTTCCAGGGAGTCTTCTCTTCTCATGAGATGGCCAAAGTATTGGAGCCTCAGCTTCAGGATCTGTCCTTCCAGTGAGCACTCAGGGTTGATTTCCTTTAAAATGGATAGGTTTGTTCTCTTTGCAGTCCAGGGGACTTTCAAGAGTCTCCTCCAGCACCACAATTCAAAAGCATCAATTCTTCGGCGGTCAGCCTTCTTTATGGTCCAGCTCTCACTTCCATAAAGATCAACTTTAATAAACTACAATACCACACTCCTTGCACATTGTTCCCAGTCCCCTGTACTTTGCATGAACAATATTTTTCTTTGCAAGTTTACAGTGACCATTTTATTCCCCCCCCTCCTTTCCTTTATTTTTCTTTTGTCTTTTCAGCAAATAGATTTTCCCTAATTTGATTTGTACTGGGAGGCTGGGCATAGGGAAGGAGAATTAAAATGCTTTCGCAGGAAATCGTAATTCTGCAATCTGGAACAGACATATGTAGATTCGCTCCTTTTGCATAACTTGTTTTGCTACTGCACGTTCCAGGGAAAGAACATATAGACAGCACTGTAAACGACTCATGTCTTCTTTAAGTGCTTTATTAAATGTAATGGGCTGTTCTCCTGGAAAAAGTATTGTAACATTTCATAGCCTGTCCAATGAGCAGGCCCTTGTGCAATGATTCACGAAAGAAAGAAATGAAAAAGATTGCAGATTAATGCACCACTGGTACATTTTTCAAATCTTCAGCTTACTTGAAGGGAAAAGCTCATCCAATGTGACTATTAAAGCCAATCTGAACACAAATATTGACATCAGAACTCACTGACTTCTAAGAAAGCCTCTGTCATAAACTGCAGGATGCTCTCTTCTAGCACAGATGATGGCAATTGGTTTTTAAAGGCAAATCTTTGAAGATCTTTTCTTTGGAACATAATATTCAGGAGACTTCCAAAGAAGTAAAACACCCTTTCTTTTTATCTCATGGGATTCCTCCTCCTCATCTAACAAAATGTCTCTTATTTGACAAGCAGTGGGTGTGATCCCATATTTCATCCTGTGTCTATTCCATTGTTGGGGAAGGAGATGCCAAACAGGGTTTCTACCTGTTTGAAGAAAGATACTGTACCAACAAAGGGGACAAAGAGCCTATGGAAAGTTGTTCCAAGGCCCCAGAGCTAGCACTCAGTGGAAGCTGGTGGATCTGACATCACTAGGGTGGTGAATCTGCTCTGAATTTAGTTCAGATGTTCCAGGATCTTTCCAGTGTGCTGAATCCTATTCCTAAACTCAGTACCTTGAATATCTCCTTTACCGTTTACATATGGAGTGCATTTGCCTCCATATAACACCAGATCCACCCACGTCCACTGCGCTGCTCCTTATAAATACTAATCTGGCATACATCTAAACTGTGTGATCACAAGGCCTCATCAGCTGAAGAAGTTTGGAAGAAGCTTATATGGACAGGGAACACTATTTGCAGAGGTTCCGTTCCCCAACACATCTATAGTTAATGCATGCAGTGGGTCCAGAGTTTGGAAGGTTACCTTTTTGGATTACAACTCCCAGAACTGGTTCTGGGAACTGTAGTCCAAACAGTAACTTTTCCAAGCTCTGATTGAATCTTGACCCTCACACAGGTATATTGCAGGAACCCCACTGGCTTTGAGATAGATTTTGCTCTCATGGTAACAGTGCTTCAAAATACAACAGTGTCTTATATTTATCAGGGATGTACCTAAGACAGGATAAGGGTCGCTGACCCAGGGCACCAGATTTTAGAGAGCTCATTTCAAAAGTTGTGGGAGTGGGTACGTATTTGTATAAAATGTGTTGGAAGAGAGCCTCGTTGACTACCAGAAAGACAAATAAGTGGGTGCTAGATCAATTCAAGCCTGAATTCTCACTAGATGCTAGAGCGACTCAACTTAGGCAATCACGTTCATGGACATATCACAAGAAAGCAAGATTCACTATAAAAGATAATAACACTAAGAAAAAGCTGAAGACAGTAGGAGAAGAGGAAGACAAGACATAAGATGGATTGACTGAAAAAAGAAAAATATGCCCTTGGGTTTGGAAGAGTTGAGCTGAGTTCTGAATGCCAGGATGTTTTGGAGGTCATTAATTTATAGTAGAGGATAATTTTGTAAGTCAGAAACACATAAAAATGACAACTTCGGTGGTGGGTGGGGGGAACTCTTTCTAAGCTCTGCAAAATATCATGTCTGTGACTGTTTTAGCACTCATTATGCTTGCTATGTGCCTGTAAGGAAAGCTATCTGGTAGAGACTAATGTCACATACATTAACCATGGAATTCTTTCTTTTCTTTTTTCACAGTATATGCCTATTTTAGATACACCCATCAGCTGACATGATGTTTAAAGCTACCAGCAGCTGTAAACTGAAGGAGATAGGTAAGTACTGGAGAAAGGCAGAGGCGGTGGAACAGAGACTTAACAATTAGATCTGGAAACACAAGCAGACTATTTCTGAAACTGCAATGCCAAATTGGGAATGTTTGAGTTGCAAACTGGCCTTGTTGAATAAAAGACCCATTTACCATTTTCCTGCTAGTATTAACATGATGGAGTATTGCAAAAGGAGGCTATTGTTCCTGCATGAAATTTTGCTGATGCTAACTTTTAAACATTCTGCATGTCAAAATGGGGGTGTGGCAGGCGGGAAGGTATCTTGTTAAACAATAGCGGGGATGGAGGATAGAGGATCCGAAAGGCATATAAGCAGACATCGAAGAGCAGCAGAAGGTCAGGAAGAACAGGGAAGAACCCAAAAGGTCGGGATCAACAGAGGACAGAGCGTGTTAGATGCAAGATCAAGCAGGAAGCAGAGTGGTGTTAGGGAGAAATTGGACTGGAGATGTATTGGTTCAAATCCCCCTTCAACCAAGCAGAGTGACATAAAAACACAGGAGCACTGAGTCAGTTCCTTAGTCCATTGCCTTCAAGACTATGAACTCTGAATGGCAGCAATAGTTCTCTAGGCCTCAGGCAGGATTTTTTCTTGGGTGGGTTCCCATCCAAGTAATAACCAGGCCTGATCCTACTTAGCTTCCAAAATTAGACAAGATGGGACATGTTTGGGGTGGATCTCTTTAGTCAGTCATGATATTTCAGACCATATCATGATGCAAGCAGAACAATCCTACGTGTGCCAGCACAAACGTCTTTCAACCGCTTTCCTAACCTTAGCCCACAAACATTGCTGAACTACAGTTCTCAACATCCCTGTCCATTTTCCAGGCTGTATGGGGATGAAGGGAGCTGTAGTTCAACAATGTTTGAGGACTCAAGTTGAGGAAGGCTGTGTTAAGCAAGAGCAGGACGCAAAAGGTCCTACCTAGATGATGATGATAATGATGGTAATGTTTACAGTGTCTCCTTGTAAAGTGGTACATTTCGCATAAAACAGTGATGCACTGAACTCCCTGGCTTGGCTCCAAAGTAGACCTGGAAACTCTGGGCTTGGTAATCCCAAATTTAGTGGTGGTGGTGGTGGGGAGCCATGGTTTATTGTAAGCCAAAACAGTATCCATCACAGTCCCAGTGTCACTGATCCGTATATACAATGGGATGTGATCCCATTTGGGCATCTATATTCCCCCTCTCTCATCTCTTTCCCAGCTAAGTGGACCGGAGGGAAGGACAGAGGGGTTCTGAGTCAAATAGGTAGCAGAAAGGACTTGACTTTTCCAGCTTCTAAGATGGACTGGCCAGCTCGTAAATTTATTTACCGTGTTTCCCCCGAAAATAAGACAGGGTCTTATATTAATTTTTCCTCCAAAAACCGCATTAGGGCTTATTTTCAGTGGATTTTTAATTTTTTTCATGTACAACAATCTACATTTATTCAAATACAGTCATGTCATCTTCTGGTTGCTGCACAATGGTGGAGGGTGGGGTTTCACTTAACTGGGGCTTATTTTTGGGGTAGGGCTTATATTAGGAGCATCCTGAAAAATCATACCAGGGCTTATTTTCAGGTTAGGTCTTATTTTCGGGGAAACAGGGTATTTATTTATTGGATTTCTATCCCGCCCATCTAGACCAAAGGTCTACTCTGGGTGGTTTACAAATTTAAAAACAATAAAACCAAAAAACATATATTATAGATCCAAGGTGGCGAAAGTATAAGAAATTAAGATATGGCAGGAGGGAAAGCCTGCCCAAATAGCCAGGTTTTAAGTTTATTCCTGAAAACATCCAGAGAGGGAGCCAGGTGGATCTCCACGGGCAAGTTGTTCCAAAGGCGAGGGGCCACTACCGAGAAGGCCCTGTTCCTCGTTCTTTCCTAAATGAAATCACCAAAACTTTGCAACATTATTCACTGATCAAAACCCATCCAGTGGTATTCATTTATTATTTATTTTATCCACCATTCTTACATAAGTGGGACTCAGGGTGGCTTACTTAACTCAAGGAGTAGAAAGGACAGGGTGCGAGCTATCTTGTCCATGGTTTGTAGCAGAGCCCACCTTATGACCAAAAGCCCATGGGATATATCTAGAGTGGTTCCCAACTTTTGACATGCTGGCTGTTTTGGGCTTCATTTCCCATAGTCCCTTGCTAATGTTCATGGAGAGTTGTGGCTTCTGGGAGCTGAAGTCTAAAACACTGTTCTAGATTATTCTTACTCTACCAGTCAGTAGCAGCTGTGTGAGTATTCCTTCTTTTTATTCCTAACTGATATAATTCTGGAAAGAAAAAATATATATGGAAAAACTGAAGTGGGAAACACTGAAGGTTTACTAACTGAAGAAAGCACTGGAACCCTGTAAGTTTTTATTAAAACAACAAGGGGAGTTCACAATAAAAACCTCATCTGGGAGAACTTGTCATATTTACTATATTAAAGGAACCTTCTGGCACAGTGGTTAAACTGCAGTACTGCAGCTAAAACTCTGCCTGGGTTCAGTTCCGAGTAGCTGCTTCGAGGTTCACTCAGGCTTCCCTCCTTCCGAGGTCGGTTAATTGAGTACCCAGCTTGCGGGAGCCGGGGGGGGGGGCGGGCGGGGAATGTACAGCTTGCATAATTAAATTATAAACTGCCCAGAGAGTGCTTTGAACACTACGAAGCAGTATATAAACAGCATGCTTTGCTTTGCTTTACACAATAACATAAAGGTACTTGAAAGTGTTGTATAGAACTTTGACTGGCCTGCAGAGCTGTTAACACTGATACACATCCCTACACCTTGAGGCTGTTTAAAACATTTTATTAGGAGCCATTGCTTAGTTTTAATTTTCTTGGAGAAGCAGGATCTGTTGGAGGGTCGGGAGAAAATGCTGGCCATCACAGCCCCATGGGGGAAGCGTTCCTTCAGCTGTCCCTTGAAGCAGATTCAAGGAAGCCATTGTTTTCTATCTAAGAGTTCCTGTTTAATGTGCTACAGACGTCTCCGTGCCAGCGTGCCTATCCTTGTTTTTTTAGCGGGCTGGTGAACTGGAAGTGTCATCCCATTTCCACAGGCCGTTCTCTCCACAATCTGCCTCCAAAGACAGCCGAAAACGAAAACGGAGAAGCATCCAAGCCGGAGGATTGGGGGCGGGGAGGGCTGCAAACCAAACAACAGCACGAAGCCGACAATCTAGTTCCGCGCCTGTGATAAAGCAGACTGATGTGCTGATTCAGTTTTGCCTTTGTGTTTTGATGTTGTCATGTGAGAGCAAGTCACGCTGACAAACATGTTGTGGCATTCCAGGCTCGCAAGGCAGAACAATAAGCAAGAAGCCCTGCGCTTTAGAACCTCGGCATCCCGGGGGAAAAAACATAGAAAAACACGGCAAAAGGGAAGCAGATGACAAACTGCAGAGGAAGAGGGGGTTGTGTTCAGGGAGAAGTGACTCCCAAACCTGAAGCTCCAGATAGATATATTACATTCAAACTCCAAGAAGCCCTAGGCAAGAGAACCAACGAATAGGGCTGCAAGGAGCAGTAGTCCAAAAACTAAATAAAAATGCACTTGGCCCTCTCAGTAGAGTGCATCACTGAAAAGGAGGTCAAGAGAGGACAGCGATTTGCACAAAAATTGCATATGCTGATTGACAGGCACAGATAACGAAATGTTAGGCTTTCTAGAGTTTAAATAAAATTGCAGTGCCTCTTAAGGCAGTGGTCCCCAACCTTGGGCCTCCATATGTTATTGGACTTCAACTCCCAGAAATCCTGACCAGCAGAGGTGGTGGTGAAGGCTTCTGGGAGTTGTAGTCCAAGAACATCTGGAGGCCCAATGTTGGGGACCACTGCCTTAAGGGACCGTGACTAGGTGACTCGTGGGCTTCCTGAGCCCGAGGCTGGCAGGGCAACTTTAAAGCCCCTGCTGTCCCCCCACTCCTGGTCATTCTTTAGCTTTAAATCAGACATGAATTGGAAAGCCCTTCACATGGAGGACATTTTGAAAAGGAGGCTTATCCTCTGGCAGTCTTTCCACTGGAGGACTTTCATCCCCCAAAGGGTACATGTGCCTGCCCTAATCTTCAAGTTTTGCATTTTTATTATTAATGCATTTTTTATGGCCAGGGATGGAAAGGGGTGCTCATTCAGTTTATTATATAATGATATAACTCAGCTATATTTAGATGCAATGCACCAAAGCTTGGACAATTATATCTTCAAAGGAATTAATTGCATCACTCATTACTTCTTGGTGAGGGGGGGGCATCCTGAGGCCCCCCCCCCCCGTAGCTTATCCAGAAACAAACAAATATTTTGCCTCACCTTGTTTGAACACTTCTCCTTGAAGCCCAGCACATCCCTAGCCGGCTGTACTCTGCCAAGTTGTTCAGTGCGAAGTAAAATAAATAGTTTGAATATATTTAGCTCCTTTGCCACAACATTCTTGGCGGACAGGCCTGGCATTTCTGACCTTCTGCTTTCTGCAGCGGCCCCCAAAGCCACTTTATTTCAGAAAAGAATGCAGAAACAGAATTATGTATCTGCTGTAAAAAAAGAAGTTGTGACAAAGGGGTTTATTTCAGAGGCAGAAAATCATCTCTGAGTGGGACAGCAGAAATTTGTGCCACGTGCAAACCATTGTCAAAACCTACCAGATTAGATAGATAGATAGATAGATAGATAGATAGATAGATAGATAGATAGATAGATAGATAGATAGATAGATAGAGTGAGCGACACTACTAAAAAGGAATGTGTGACATAGCACTGTGCCAAATATTTTACTCTCTTTCTTCTCTGCCTGTTACTGTCTTACTCACTTTCTCCCTGACGACTCTGCTTTTGCCCAGATGAGGAAGTGAGTGCAGGCTGGTGACCTACATTGCCTGACAGATCAGACATTCTTGTCTATTTGCAAGTTACCGAGAGCCTCCAACCGGAGGTGTGAAGCTTTCCAGACTGCCCTATGAAAATGGGTGAACATTTGGATTGCTGCTAACGAGCAATATAGAGGAGTGCCAGGTCAGCAGCTCCACTCCATGCCCTGAAGTTCAGGGCCCCAAACCAGAGACCAAGGCCTTGAGATGTCAGAAAGGGGATCCAGAGCTTGGAAACGTTGTCTTTGGGGGACTACAATTCCCAGAAGGCTGGCTGGAGCGTTATAGGAATTGTAGTCCAAAAGGTCACATTTCCAAGCTCTGGGGAAATCCAGATAAAAGAGCCCATCATCTGGATAAAAACTAGCTAACTGGGTAATAGGACAGCATGAAACGGGGCGGGGGGCATTTCTCAGTGGCCAGGCTGGTGGCAAACCTGGCAGCCACAGCAGTTGCTTACATTCCAATATGGCTTGATGACCTGTCTCACTAGACGTGTGTATGTTTTGCATCTTTCAAGCCTGATCGACAGCCGGAGCGATGGGCAGGGGCTGGAAGGCCAGCTGATGGGTGCATCTTCTTGGGCTGTTGTGCCATTTCAAGCAACAGATGCACAAATGTGTTGAGCCACTGGTGCCACATGGTAATCAGGTTCCTTCCGCAATGCTGCTCACCCCGAGATATGTTTTGACTTGGCATTGCAATCCCCTGAAGCTTCAGGAGATGCCCAGAGATCTGGCAATTCCATAGTAGCAACCCTACATCTATCACCTACGTGTGTTTGCCATGGAGCTCAAAATTAGCCGGTATTTCCTGGGGAGCATATATTCAGTGGCAAACTGGCATTTCTTTCTCCACACTTTTGATGACATGCCACCACCTCTGACACTAGAGAGCTGGAAACTGGTCTGGCTCTATCCTCTGGGTGTGACAGATGAATTCTATATTAATACCTTCATTGTGTAAATATTAATGCCATGGTTCTGTAGCAACTACTGGTATTAACTATATTAACACAGGGAATTTGTTAATGAATATTTTAATTAACATTCTTCTGAGCCTGGGTAGCTCTCTCTTTTTAATTAACAGAGGGAAAGATTTTGAGAGAGAGAGGGAGAGAGAGATTGAAGAGGGGAAGGCAGCATGATGGTTGTTTCTAATTGTTCAATATGAGAAATTCTAGAGAATCATGCAGTCATTGGCAGGTTGAACAGCAGCTGATGCATGAGGGTTCTGCAGGAAAACACATACACACTTACCCTGAGACAGCTCATCAAGCCATATTGCAAATATTTCAATGTTTTCAGTGTTTTTTATCTCCCATCTGGACCCAGGAAGATCTCCAAAACACACAAAGCTAGTGATGAAACACCAATTAGTAGCCTTGTTTGTTTGCTCTGAGAGAAGAGAGCACCGTTTTGGGACCTCAGCCAGAGGCAGCCATGTCTAGGACAGGAGATGCAATGACTTGTCTGAGATGTCAGGCCAAAGGAAGATCAGGACAGCTAACTATCATGAAACATCGTCCAACAAACTGAAGCTCAGTGCCAAGACGATAGAGGTATTGTTGGCAGGTGGCTTGTCTATTTGGAGTGTAAAATCTATTGTGGGAAGGGATGCACTCCCCCAAAGCAGACATGGGTCAACCACCCCCCTCCCACAGGCCTCTCAACACTCTGCTTCCAGGAATCCTGAAAAATGCATTCCTAAATATCACAAATTTTGCCCCTCTCATCCAACAGCTTCAGGGAAATGATCTGTCAGATACACATCGTTTCAACCCAGCCCTTCAGAAGTGACAGTTCAGGCCATCAAGTGAATGGTGTCCTTCATATTGATAGCTTACCATCAGGGATCTCTGCCCTGGTATTCTCCTGCTAGACTACTGCAAAGTCCAGTACATGGGACTGCCTCTGAAGACTATCTAGAAACGTTAATTAGCATAAAAGATGTCAGCAGTAGTGTCGTGATATGTGTCATCAACACTGAAGGCATTCGAGAGAAATTTAGACAACCACCTGGCAGATATCCTTTGATTTGGATTCCTGCATCAAGCAGGGGGTTGGACTTGATGGCCTTATAGCCCTCTTCCAACTTCACTGTTCTATGATTCTATGATCAAGTCGCATCTGATTTATAGCAACCGTAATAGGATTTTCAGGCTAAGTGAGATATTTAAGCACACACACACCCTGTGAGTGTCCAAGACTGACCAGGGATCTGAAGCCAGGTCTTCTGAGTCCATCATTTTATCCACTATACCACAGTGGGTATCAGTAAGCAATAGTATTGGACTAGAATTGCATATTCCAATTATATTATAATTAAGAGAACACTGTACAATCTTCGCTAGCTCTTGGTTTCCCTTCAGTGCTGGTTTTAACCTATAAAGCTCCCCTTCGTTAGGTATAAATGGAGGATCAAGCAAACAAGGAAGCACAACACTAATATGATGTAAAACTGTTAATGCTAAAAGCACAAACTGTTGTATAAGAGACATCAGATGCAACAGAATTGTCTACAAGCCTACCAAAAATGTGTGTATCGGCTATTCTTTCTGTAACACATTGAGTAACGACTCAGTTGTCTACATTTCCTACTCTGTTGTTTTCCTATAGCATTCGGTATGTTTGCAAATTTAGTTTGCTGTGTATGTTTTGCAACTTAACTATTTTGTATTGACTTTTTGTGAGCGGACAGAAAAGCAGATAGATTTCATGCTGCTATATTTTCAGACACGAAGTCCGCTAGCACAGTAGAAGCTTCTGTGAATAAATTCCCCTTGTGACAATTTATTAGTTGCCCTTCTTCCAAAATGGCTAGTTGCTACACAGGGAGACTCTTAGAGACCTGTTAGGTTTGCCCATTGGTCACTTGTGAGTAGGGAGGGAACGTACATCTGGATTAGGACCTTGTTGATGAGAAAGCAGCTTGGATTCCCCAATCCAAAGCAGGAGGGGGCTTCAGCTAGTTTTGCAAAAAGAATTTTACACTGGGAGTTGTAGTCCTAAGAGAGATGGGAGTTTGGACCTCCACGTTATGTTCCAATAATGGGCGGTTGAAACAGTTTGCAAGAAAAGGCTTCCCTAATCCATTATCCTCTAGATGTGTCAGATTACAGAGCCCATCGTCCCTAGCCAAGACCAACACATCAGGAGGAGAGCATTAATTTGGGAAAAATCTGTCTTCCCTGATTGTGTAGTGTGAACTTCGTGCTACAGAGGATCGTTCCTTATAGTGTCCCAAAGGACTGTAGAGAAGGGATGCTAATCTTTGCTTTTTAAATTCTTGAAAATAAAAGTCAAATCTTTCAAAAATGTTCTTCCCACTGGGCAAGATTACCAGAGACCTGCTATAATTTTGCACATTGATTTTTTTTGTGCATGAAAAACTCATGGAAGCATTTATTTATTTATTTATTTATTTATTTATTTATTTATATCCCGCCCATCTGGTCAATTGACCATTCTGGGCGACTAACAACACTTAAAAATAAAACAATTTAAATATAGCAACAATATACAACATCAATAATCAATTGTTCAAGATGGAAAGAAAAAAGAAAAGAAAAAATAAATCAAATAGTGGCTGGAATTACAACTGCATTTGTCTGTGTTTGCAGAACAAAACTTATCTTGGGGGCACAAAACTAACATTTTTTTGCCAACTGGAGGGAGTTTTACTCAAAGTACAATGAGTTGTGTTTTGTTTTGTTTTTTGTATGAAATAGACGGGGAGTTGTGCAAAATTCACTTTTTTGCTAATGCTACTGCTTTTTTGAGGTGGGGTCGGCAATGAGAACATTTGTGAAGATTTGTTACATCCTTTTTCTATAGAGTTTAGGCTTGTGGGCTCGCCAGTAAAAGCAGGAGTTGCTGATTTTATGTTTCCTTGCCGTTAGGGTTTCAAAGTGTCCTGACCTCAAATATCTTAACTCAGCACTTGAATGTTGTGGAATTACAAAGTCATCTTTAACTGTTTCCCCCCCTCCCCACTTCTTGGTTTGTTTTAAAACTCTTGCAAGGGTCAGTTCAGGGTGTCTGTGTTAAATCGAGCATAGCTTTTGTGGTTTGATAAAATACATGACTGACATTCCATGGTGTGAACAAACAAAAAGGACATTCAAGTCACTGTGGGCTGTCCTGCATTCTATCAGGTTGAAAGCCAAGGAGCAGAAACGTACTGTGCCAATCATCTCCATCTCCCTCCTCGGCACTCACCACCTTCCCAACAAGGGATCAGAATGAATAATTTTCCATCAAGGAATGAATGAAGATCACGGAGCATACAGTTATGCAAGAGAATTAAACAAGATCTCATTTCTAAACAGAAACAAGGTAGGGGAAACGAATCCAAAGGCTCTCCACATGAAAAGGAGGACAGGGTTCCTGCACCTTAGATAGCCATGTTAGTTACTGGAGGTATAACTTGACACGTGAACTTCACCTGCAGAATGCTCACCCTTCCATGCAACTGTTAAAGGTACAGGAGGCTGATCCTCCATTTCATGGGGCTGCACTAAGTAAGACGTTGATGAATCCCCTGGCCCAGTGGCTCCCAACCTTGGGTTCCCAGATGTTCTTGGACTAAAATTCCCAGAAGCCTTCAAAACTAGCTGTGTTGGCCAGGATTTCTGAGAGTTGTGGTCCAAGAACAAAAAGGATGATCAGGAGACTGGAAACAAAACCCTATGAGGAAAACCTGAAAGAACTGGGCATATTTAGCCTTGAGAAAAGAAGACTGAGGGGCAGATATGATAACCCTTTTCAAATATTTGAAAGGTAGTCATATAGAGGAAGGGCAGGGTCTGTTCTCCATCATCCTGGTCTTCAGAACACATAATAATGGGCTCAAGCTACAGGAAGCCAGATTTATGCTGAATATCAGGAAAAACCTCCTAACTGTTAGAGCAGTACAACAATGGAACCAATTACCTCAGGAGGTGGTGAGCGTTCCAACGCTGGAGGCATTCAAAAGAAAACTGGACTCTCATCTGTCAGATCTGCTTTGATTTGGACTCCTGCATTGAGCAGTGGGTTAGACTTGATGGCTTCATAGGCCTCTTCCAGATCAATTATTCTATGATTCTATGAACATCTGGAGATGTTGGAGCCACTGCCTAGCCCACTAGTGGACAACATATACCTTTAGAAGCTGTTGGACTACATTTCCCATCACTGGCTATTCTGGTCAGGGCTGATGGAAGCAGATTCCCACCAAGACCAGGAGAACTGCACATTTTACATGACAGACTCGAGTAGTGAGAAGCGCCCACTCTTAATTGCTCTTAACGTTATTTGTTCATGCTCAGAATCTGGATGTTAATTAACATACAGTGAAAGCTCACCCATGTTTACTGTAAAATAACCCCCACTGTGTTTACTGGGGCTTCCTCCCAAATCGGTGCACACAGAATTGCAGTCTTGGAGTAGGACGCCACAAGAAAACTGAGAAATGTTGCTTTTTGGGTCTTCATTTCTTAGAATTTCTCAGCCAGATGGCTAATGGCTAGGGGATTCTGGGTGTGATCAGCCCCAAAAGAGAAATACTTCTAAGCTCTGCACCTCAAAGACAGCAGATGATGACCTTGGGCTAACCACTGGTCTTCTTGAGGCAGTTAGACCGGAAACTACTGTGCCCCCTCACATACTCATTATAGTATCAGGGTCATGTTGGCCTACTGTACAAGCTTATTGCAAGGATATGGATATTATCTTTGGCAATTCATGTAGCAATTCAGCAAATTGGTAAATGCTCCAAAACAAATGGAGATATATTGACCTAAATCTAATTTCCAGCCCTAACGAGAATAGATCCATTGCTGGATGTTAGTTAAGTCAGCACTTATAAGAGTCCCATTGATTTGGTTGGTCCACTGTAAGCAGAGACTAGCGATTGGATTTAGGCCTGTAATTTAACCAGCAGAATAGTGTAAGTGGCCCACCTGACAGGCGGGTCCAGGACTCTGCAATTTCATCCATTTGAATCTTTTTCTGTTGTTTCAACCAAGTCCCCGCTCTCCCCCCCCCCCCCACATAACAATGCAAAATCCAGCAACAACACAGGTGGTGTTTCCTGCTTTCACAACATAGTCCTGTGTACAGGGAAACTGCCGTAAGGGTAAGCCAATCAGACATGGCAAAAGTTGCATTACTGAACTACAGCTCCCAGAGTAGCCAGAATCCCATAGCCAGATTCTAGAAGAAACTTTTCCCATCACTAGAGTTGACCAAGAGAGCTACCAAGATCCAGTCATTCTGATGGGAAAACACAGAGGAGCTGACAAGGTACTACCAGGCTGAGCACACACTTCATCTTAGTTTGCTGCCTGTTCAGCTGGTCATTGTACTGAACACACTTCCAGGGGCTTAGGGAAGGTGATTTATTTTACTGAATGTATTTAACTCCTCTCTTTTAAGGTAATCCCAGCCTGCCGTAGCTAACCAAAAGTCAATAAAATACATACATCAAGCCACAAAATATTGAGACGACCGTTAATTAAAACCAGGGTAGTTGACACAGAAAAGCCAGCATTAAAACATCAATTAGATACTGTGCAGAGTAAAATTAGCTTTTAAAAGGACCTGAAAACACCATCTGTGATATGATTCTCAGGAGAGGAAATACCAAAGACAGGGTTGGGATGCTGTTACCTGCCAGTCTGACCACTCTTTTCGGTGGACCAGAAAATAGGAATCTCTGAGTCACAACGTAGCAAATGTAAGAAAGCCATTATTTTGGCTGATAAAGCCTTATGTCGTCTCATTGTTTTCTTACCGATTCCATAATGAATCCCTTGAGGAAAAGCTGGAGAGCCTGGAAGCTGAAGATCTCATGTCTCATCAGTCACACCAAGAAAGTTACCTACATGAAACAGAAAAAAATGTGACAAAGTTATTAAAAGCAAATAGAACACTTATTTATTTATTTATTTGTGTATATATGCTTTCGATATATGTATGTGTATATGCATACGATAAAACCCAATGCAGAGTGTTGGATTCAGGAGATCTGGGTTCAAATCTCTGCCACAAAAGTCACTGGGGGGGGGTAGGGTGTCAATGGGAAACCACTCCTTGAACATCTCACACATATTTCAAAATCTTCTTAGGGTGCCATCTGCCATAGCACGTAAGGACAATATTTATATATCACATCTACACCCAGCAGGTACAGCAGTACCATCAAGCAGAATGTATTTATTTATTTGCTACGTTTTAATTCTGCCTTTTCTCCGGCAATCAGCGAGGAGCTCTCCTCTCCTGATACTTACAATTGCCCTGTCAGGTGGGTCAAGCTGACAGGCTCTGATTAGGCCAAGGTCCTCCAATGAGATTCATGGCCATGTAGAGATTTGAATCCTGGTCTTCTGAGTTCCTGGTCCAACATTCTAACTACTACACCATGCTCATATATGTTTCAGACGTCCACACGCATACAGAGCCAGCAAAATGAGATCACGAGGCTGAATATTTTGAGGCTCGTGAAAGATTAGACAAAAAGTGGGTGATTTAATTTGCTGTCATTGTATTTTGACTTCCAAGGAAGAGAAGAGGCGTTGGTGGATGAACCAACTGGGCAGCCTAGGGTAATACGTACTTTGACTTGAAGGTTGTTTTCTGTACCATTCTAGGCACCAAAATATCATAGGCCGGTCATGAGGACAGACAGACAGGAGACAAGACAGACACACCCCACACACCCTTTTTACAACTGCTCATTTCATAAAGGAGTGAGCATGAACAAAAATCCTCCTCCTCCTCATCTTCGAAGTACAGAGCTAGAAGGGGCTCTATGGATCAGGAATACAAGCTGGGGTCACCGCCGAATACCTGGACACAAATGGCTTCTTTGAAATAACCAATTAGACTCACTCTGCTGTATCTGATCCAGCAATTTTCATCTCAACATGACAGCAACCATTTAAATGATGACCACTTTGGAAAAGAGTAAGAAGAAAATTGCTCCTTCAAGCACGGCTGGAGACTAAAGAGGCAACAAATATTCACAGATTTATCTCAAGGTTGATGAAAAACATTTTTTTAATGCACGAGAGCAAAAAGACAAGACCTCTCTCTTTTTTTCACCACCAGCACTTTTAGCACAACAAACAATTTTTTTAAAAAAAATCAAACCCCCATATCTTGACTTTCAAAAACTCTATATTGCACCAAAATGTGTAATTTGTCTGTGGGTGGGCGGATACTCTTACACAAAATACCAAGTTATTTGCCCAAATTGCAAGGGCACTCTGCATAAAAACACTTTCATGATTTTTTATTTTTCAAAGAGGCCAAAAAAGGTTTTGTGGCAGAACTTGGAACATTACTTTTTACAACTAATGTATTCTTGTTAATTACTGCAATGTCAGAAAAGTAACTCATCACATTAGTTGTTTTTCTTTACTTGAAAGTAAAGTATTGTTGCCAAGAGATTACTAATGCTTGACTTTGCAACTGTTATTGGAAAACATTTAATATATACATATATATTAAAAACCCAAACCCCCCATGCTTCTTCTAATAGTGTTTTAGGGGTAATAAATAACACTTATAAACTTTAAAAATTTACCTTATATTATATAGCTTTTAAAAAGTAATAGTGAACCTTGCTACTTTCCCAAATAATGTATAATAAGTGACAGTGGCTGAAATCCTGTTGCACACTTATGCAAATAGTGTAACTATTAGATGTGAATTGCCGTAAGGTAAGAACTCTCTGCAGCCATTATCTGTTGCACATTTACTAGCATGACTCAGAATGCAACAAATAATGTCTATGGAGATTCCTTAACTTATGGCAGTTTGTCTAAATGTTACACAGAACAGTACAACAGGATTTCAGAAAGTATTACTTCTGACATGTTACTTCCTCAAAGTCTCTGCTTTCTAACACAGATAGGATTTGTCTACTTTTCTTATCTCTCTGGTCTTAAGTTGGGAATTTGAAAGTTCAAAACCCTGCTGAGCCATGGAACACATTAGGGAACCTTTGGCAACTCTGCCTCTTTCAACTTAACTAAGTTTGCAAGATTACCATGCAAATAAAATAGGATAAATTGGTATTTCCCCCCCTAAACGGTTGCTTGGAGGTGGGGCAGGAGACAGATGTGATGATTAAAAATGTCACTAGATATCAGACAGAATGATAATTATTCTTCTTGAAGTAAGGTGTTGAGACATTAACTTTGGAGGCACCTATAAATAACTCCGGCAGCTACAGTGAGCATCTTCAACATCAAAAGCATTAGTCAGAGCACGACTACACTGTTGAATTAAATCGGAAGCTGGTTTGGATTTTTATAAATCGATTTAAGGTCAGGTGGGTTTTGTGTCAGTGTGCACATCCGTAGAATAACTTTGTAAGCTGCTCTTAAGGACTCCCTCCCTCTTTTCTGCCTACTCACCCATCTATTTGTATCTCTTAAGAACGACAGCCTCCTGTGTACGAGCTGTGAGAGGAGACACTGGTGAGGGTGGCAGGAGTCCCACTCAAGCTGAGGAGGGCAAAGCGATGGCAACAATTGTGTTTGCAAGTGGAAAGACCGTAAAAGGACAGGGGGCTGATCACGTCCAAGTGTCTGTCTGTGCATGTGTGGGTGTCTCTCCCTCCCTCTCCCTATCGCCCTCTCCCTCTAGTCTAGGGGGAAGGGAAAAGCAATGAGCCTCACATTGTTTTCCTAGCAGGAACTCCTCTTGGGCCACTGTGGGCTCCACGCTTTTGTTCCTCACGTATTTCAATATTTTTTAAAAAAATAGAATTTCAGTTTTTGTATATGATTAGAAGTGGCATAGTGCTAGATTGAGACAGCGCTAAAAATAGAAATAGATTGAAGAGGAGGAGGAGGAGTTTGAGCTGCAGGGTATCCTTCAGTCCAAAATTTCCTGTACTTGACACCCGTCAGCAAACTCTGCAGACCCCCTATTGATCCCACTATTGATTCCACCACTATTCACTCCAACACAGGTGTTCACACATGGCAAAATGATTCAAAATAAATCAAATTCATAGTAAAATTAAAATAAACAACCCCCCTCATGGCTGTTTTAAAAAACTCACTTTCTGGCCCATGAAATGTGCACTTAGCTGTACGTCGTGTAGGCGGATATTTTAAAATTGATTTCAAGTGTGCTAAACCCGACACAAGACCAGGATGATTACGATGTGTAACTGAGCCCTCGGTTAAATGATGCAGCTAATCTATTCAACACAGATTAAAATGTGGGTTTTAAATCCAGTTTCCATTAACTCTTCAAGCGAAAGGATGTTCCATGCTGATTGCATTGTTTTAATTATCATGAGAAATCCATTTACATCTATTTGTCCAGGCGAGAGATGATTCTCCTAAAAGGATGTTTGCTTCTATTACCAGAAAAAGCTGTCAACTTCCTCACCTAACCTCAAGATGTCCCTTCCATTACTGGGTTCTTATATTTATTTTAATTGGATGAGTAAGCAATTAATTGGATGCGAGGCAAGGCATTTCATCCATTCAAAAGCTTTTAATTGGCTTGCAACTTTATTCTCAAAATACAGGGCATCTGGCATACGTGCTGAGTTATGCAATCAGATCTCAGAGGTTGTTGTCCTCCAGAGTTGTTATGTTCCTGAAATAGCTCACCTATTCATATTAAGGAGGAGGTTCAACGGTGGCTGATTATGTCATTATGCCATTCAGAAATTACGGAGGCTGTAACTTAAGGCATACTTAGTTGAGAGGTAGGTCCAGTGGGGCTTACTTCTGAGCCCTCTACATTGCTCTTAGTGTTTGTAAGTAGAGATGGGGATATTTGTATTTGTGAATGAATATGAATATGCCCCTCCTGCCAACCTAGCAGTTCGAAAGCATGCAAATGCGAGTAGATAAGTAGGTACCACCACGGTGGGAAGGTAACGGCGTTCCGTGTCTAGTCGCGCTGGCCACGTGACCATGGAAACTGTCTACGGATAAACGCTGGCTCTATGGCTTGGAAACGGGGATGAGCACCGCGCCCTAGAGTCAGACACGACTGGACGAAATGTCAAGGGGAACCTTTACCTTTACCTTTATGAATATCCCCATCCCAGCTGGACCTAATGAGGGTTCAGCCCCCAGGACCAGGCTGTCCACTTACACATCCTGGCGCTGTGAAGGCCCCGCTCTTCCTGCCAATTAAGCTTGGAGCTCTTCTGTCTTCCTGCTCGGCTGGCCACTCCACGCCGATGGGAGGATGAATCTTCCCACACGGCTGCTGAGTGGCCCAGCCGAGCCGGAAGACAGCAGAGCTCCGGGAGCCATTGGCGGGAAGAGCAGGACATTCGCAGCACCAGGATGCACGAGCGGACAGTCTGGTCCCTGGGGCTGGACCCTCATTAGGTCCAGCTGAGACAGGGATGTTTGTATTCATTTACAAATACGAATATCGTCATCTCTATTCCTAAGCAAACTTGAATGTGACTCCACCTTTTTCTTTAAATGACCCTAGCAAAGGTTCATCAAGAGGCCTCCTTCTTCTCAGGTGCTAACTGTCTTTCTCCATCGTGTCCTGTAGGAGCGTACCATTGTTTGTTTGTTTTTACTCCAAATCCCACAATTATCCAAGAATTCCCAGGCAGAAATCTGGGAGTTCCTGCTCACCTCTAGAGACACTTTTTACTCACCTGGAACAGGCCCTGTCTTCCATACTTTCTCAGGCCTACTTCCTGTGCAGAAAGAAAACTGCCCCAGTGTTTATAGGCAATCTTCCTGCCTATCAGGCTCTATATAGGGCACTCCAAAGAAATACACTTCCCACAAAGACCAAGCAGTGGGGCAGTTTCTTTTTTGTACAAGAAGAAGGCCCAGGGAAGACTAGAATACAGGTCCAGTTCCAGATGAGCGAAATCTAAGTGTCTGACGGTGGCAAGAATTCCCAGAACTCTCTGCCTGGGGAATTCCTGGAGAATTTTAGAAGTTGGAATCCCAAAACCTCCCACATATGATTCACCCCTGCCTCCTTAACCTGCATGAGAGATGAACATTTTATTTTCACAGCTCTGGAAAAGTTACTGTTTTGTGACACAATTCCCAAAATCCCCCACCCAGCAAAGACATTCTAGCAGCTGTAGATCAAAAAAGAACTTTATCAAGTACTGCCTAATTTACAGAAGATAATCTTGCATTTGTATTTGGTTTGGCAGATGGCCATCCTTTCTTCCAGGTGTGGGCAGTCTGCAACTTTTCTGAAACCGTTGGACTGCAATTCCCATCATCTCTCAGTCCTAGCTATCCTATCTATGGCTGATGGGAACTGTGATGTCATAACATATCGAAGGCCACAATTGCCTGACTCTGTCCAATTTGAAGCAAAGGTGTAGAGAGGAAGATTTAGAGGTAAGGATTCATAAGAATGGAAAAGAGCGTTTTTGAATTTGCTCAGCCAGGCTTAGTGTAACCCCTATGAAGTACTGGTTTAACCCAATGGGGTGGGACAAGAAAGAGAAGGGCTGTGAGTAAGAGGTTTGAATCTCAGAAAGAACGGAAGAGATGAAGAGGCTGGAGCTGCTGTTGCCAGTTGGACTACTAAGGCCCTTGCCAACTTGGTTTAGGTATAATTCCTATATGTTTGTCTTGGAGGGGTGAATCTACATAGTGACTCTATGAATTGCATACAATTGTATTGATATTTTACTTATTTATGTATTTATTTAGGTTTTGAAGATTCTCCTGTGTTATGGATACCCAACCCAGTTGAAGAAGATGTATTGGATTTTTGTCTGACTTTGAAATCAAAGGGATACTTGAACTTTGCAAATTCAACAAGCAACTTCTGTATTGGTGCTGTTGCCAAGGTCTTGGGTGCACAAATTGTAGAATTTTGTTGTTGTTATAATTGTTCGTGTTGTCTGTTATAGGAATGCAAATAAGAAGAGACTTATTTTGTGAAATTGTGTTTGCAAGATTCATCAATAGTAAGCAAAGAGCCCCATAGAACTTAGAAGTGCTAAATAGCACTTGGCTTGTGTTCCAGAAGATTATTGAAGCCTCTTTATATTTTGTAATAATTGCATCAACATAGCAGGAAAAGGGCAAAATATGGGCTACAGATTGCATGTGCCTCCTGGATATTTCACATGGGGGTGGCAGCAATTGTGCCATCACTGGTGGTGCTATAGTAGCTGCAGTGGAAAAGGGTGGGGATAAACTTTTTGTTCAAAACAAGATGTACGCTGTAGGTGTGTCTTCTTTTAAAGTGGAATAGCACTGCTGGTTTTGCTGCACACCACCCATTGATTCCTTGGACATTGCCACCACCCAGGGAGTCAATGTCTATGGGACTCCGTTAGCTTCTCTGTCTCCTTTCGGCAGCCAAGCTCACTGAATGAATAAACAGTAACAGCTGTCTAGAAAGACTAATATAAGCATATGAATAAAAGATAAAACACATTGTGATGTGTGCTTATCTAACAGAAAATATTTGAAAATGTCCACTGTCAGGTAGGCTATGGATTTCTCTTCTGTAAAGCTGCAACTAGGCATGCTGGCCGTCGGGGCAAGCAGTACCGTGTCCCACCCAGTCTGCCAGGAGGTGTAAGTGTAAGTCCCCCTGAAAAAGGAGAATGAGAATGTCGTGTTCCATCACAAGGTGAAGGAAAGTGGGAAGGACTAGGAGGTATTTTCCCCATCAGTAGATTCCCTTCCAGATTTCCATGCCCTCTAAATTTTGGTACCCTGGGACACAGGCCTATTTGCTCCACTCCAGTTAGAACCCTTATCCCCTGCATCTTCCCAGAATGGACCTTCATGTTAAATGCCCAACTTTCCAAATAGGTGGACACTGGGGAGGAGAAATCCACCCATCGTGGGACACACCTAAGCTGGCACTGGATAAGGCCTAACCAGTGCTGAATAGAGGAGAACTAGTACTTCACAGGATTTGGAGATTATACTTCTGTTAATATATCCTAAAACAGCATTTGCCTTTTTTGCAGCCATATTGCACAGTTGGTTCATATTCAGCTTGTGATCCACAAGAAGCCCAAGATCCTGGGACATAAGTTACAGGAATCCAGATTTTATTATATTTATTTATTTATTTATTTTATTGCACTTATATGCCGCCCATCTAGAAATTGTCTACTCTGGGCGGCTCACAACAGACAAAGTAAAACAATTAATATATAATAACAATTTATCAGCAATATACAATGATAACAATAGTTCAAGATGGGATGAAAAAAATAAATTAAGTAGTGCCTGGAGGGAAGGCCTGTCTGAATTTTGGTTATATCAGGAAAAACTTCCTAACTGTTAGAGCAGTACGCCAGTGGAACCAATTACCTTGAGAGGTGGTAAGTCCTCCAGCATTGGAGGCATTCAAGAGGAATTTAGACAACTACCTGGTAGCTATCCTTTGATCTGTATTCCTACACTGAGTAGGGGGTTGGACTCAATGGCCTTATAAGCCCTTTCCAACTTCATGATTCTGTGATCTACATCCAAGCTGTCTGTGATAGACAGGAAGGGTAAACAAACCATGAACTACTTTGAAACTATACTATGAAGCAGTCTTCTACTCAAAGCAGCTTCTGCTGATGCAAACTTATCAACTTTGTAATGGCATGTAAACGCTGATGGAGTGCTTCACCCTAGCAGCCCTGCAAATTGCTTGCAAAGAGCTGTTAGCAGAAAAAGTGGTTGAGGCTGCCATAGACCTTGTAGAACGAGCTGTTAACATCTTATGTCAAGGCACTGACTTAAGTGATCATATGACAAATTTACCCACGCATTGCTCCAACTCACTGTTGCTTTCGCCGCCCAACAACCTGACGATGCCAGACTGAATGGCTTCAGACCATCAAATAGACCATGTGTGAGAAATATATATATATAACTGCTCTGCGCTCACATCCAAACTGTGCCAACATTTCTCTAAGGGTTATATACCATCGGAACAGAAAGAAGATAAAATGATGTCTCGCAAAACATGAAAAGATGAAAGAATTGTAGGTGGAAGAGTGGGATCCAGCCTCAAAACTGCAAAGTTCTTCCTAAATTCACAAAGATTGATACTGATAATGAGAGTTCTGAGATGCACTTTAGTTTACAGGAAACAGTCAAAGTGGATTTTCTCTGAAATTTATCTGAGGGGCTTGGATGGTTCCGCTGCCAGCAGAACTTTTAATATCTAATCTACATTCCATGTTGGAAAACCATGAACTCTTGTGGGGGACAAAGTAAAACTCCACCTCTGAGAAATTATTTTAAAGTGGGTATGGAAGACAGCGTTGGAAAACCAGGCTTTGAAACAAACAGAGGGCCATCACTTGTCTTTCTAAGGATTTGGGATGAAGACCTATATCTAGACTGTTTTGAGGACAAGACAGCACATCATTAAGCTATCCAAGAAATCAGAATCATAGAATAATTGAGTTGGAAGGGGGAATCCAACCCCCTGCTCCAGGCAGGAATCCAAATCAAAGCAGATCTGACAGATGATTGTCCAATTTTCTCTTGAACGCCTCCAGCGTTGGAGCACTCAGCACCTCCTGAGGTAATTGGTTCCATTGTTGTACTGTTCTAACAGTCAAGACGTTTTTCCTGATATTCAACCTAAATCTGGCTTCCTATAACTTGAGCCTGTTATTATGTGTCCTGCACTCTGGGATGACTGAGAACAGATCCTGCCCCTTCTCTGTATGACTACCTTTCAAGTATTTGAAAAGTGTTATCCTATCTCCCCTCAGTCTTCTTTTCTAATGGCTAAACATTCGTAGTTCTTCCGACCTTCCTTCATAGCGCTGGGATCATCCTCGTTGCCCTAATCTGAACTTGTTCCAGTTTGTTGTCATCCTTCTTAAAGTGTGGTGTCCAGAATTGGACACAGTACTCATGATGAGGCCTAACCAGTGCCAAATAGAGTGGGACTAGTACTTCATGGGATTTGGAGACTATACTTCTGTTAATGCATCCTAAAATTGCATTTGCCTTTTTTCGGCCACATCACATTGTTAGCTCATAATCAGTTTGTCATCCGTAACAAGTTCAAGATCCTTCTCACTCATAGTACTGCTGAGACAAGTATCCCCCATTTTCTAACTGTTCTTTTGTCCCCCCCCCAGGTGTACAACTTTGTGCTTATCTCTGTTAAATGCCATTCTGTGTTGTTGTTGTTTTGTCCACTGCTCAAGCCCATCAAGATCTTTTTGAATTTTGTTCCTGCCTTCTAAGGTATTAGCTATTCCACCCAATTTTGTGTCATTCGCAAATTTGGTAAGCGTTCCCTGCATCTCTCATCAGAGTCATTAACAAAAATGTGTGGGGTTATTAATAAAAATGTGTGTTTTTATTGCTAAAAAAGTATACAAGGAATGATTTTGTCATTTTAACACTGAGCAGCCAGCTTTCCTGGCATGGTGAACTGAGCTAGCTGAAATGATAGCAGGAATACCCTTATCAGGTCTGTGTTAATACTGTTACTACAGTAGTTGTCTGCCGCTATGTGAAAAAACAACTTCCTTTTATGCCAAGACAATGGAACTGATTCACAGCGTTTTGACCTTGATATATAATGTAAGCAGAGAATAATTACAGCCCTGCTCTTTATGTAAGCAAACAATTTCATCTGCAAAGGTCTGAGAGCAGCTGGTTCCTACGCTGCACTTTTCAACAAATGTCTCAGGGAAACACACTACTTTTATGCAATGAAGACCTCAGAAGGTAAGAGCAAGGAAATGTCACTGAGAGAGAGAGAAAAATGCAAATAAAGGCTTTGAGTGCCATTTAAAGAAGAACCAGTTCACTGCCAGCTTCTGGCGCTATAAGTGATGGAGAGCAAGTGGTGATAAACAATACGGTCCACTAAAATCAGGAGCGACCCAATTTTTTTTAAACTACAGCTCCCATTACACCTCATCACTGGCAAGGCTGATGGGCGTTGCAGGCCCAGAAAACATCTGCAGGGCCTCAGTCATCCACTGCTGTTTAAGAAGATAAAGTGAGGCACAACTCAGTGACAGAGTTCATGCTTTGCAAAAAGAAGGTTGTGAGTTCAAGCCCTACCATCTTTACTCAGCCTGAGATGGGTTTGTCAAGTTTTGGTTTCCCCCCCATTCAACAAACCAGCAAGCAACTCTTAACTTCCCATTCTGGGAAGACGTTTTGGGAATTCTTTCCAAAACCAAGCTGAAACAAAATTCTTCACCAAGAGAATTAGGAACTTGGCTTGTAATCTCCGAACATCAACACTGAAATAAATCTGCTAGTTTTACATGTGCCACAAGCCCTGGGGTGGGGTGGGGTGGATAGAGGGGTTGGTTTGGAATGGAGGGCATCTGTGATCTAAACATACTGAAGAACAGAGCTTGGATGTTTTTCTATCCTGGACTACGTATTCAGTAAGAAATTTACCATATAAAACAGTGTAGTATCTATACATTACTTCTGGGTTGTCATGCAACCAGATTATTGGGAGCAACGAGCATAGAATGAAACCACACACAGCATCCTGAACTTTTGAACCTATTACTCTAACAGTAGCTTATCTTCTCCAGGTGGTGATCTGGTTGGAGAAGGAGTTTGTGGCACTAAGCCTGTAGCAGCTTCTCTCTCTCCTTTGGAGGCATGGGTAGCTGTTGTCTCCCATTCCTCCTTGAGAGTTTCAACATAAAAAGGCTAGGCTACAAAGACCCTTGCTCACAGAGGTCAAGAGTTAGCTCCTCTGCTGCAGGATGGAGGGCCATACATTATGCCTGGGCTGAAGGGCCATGCCCAGCAGGACTCCACAGGAAGAATTTGCCACCATGTGAGGGCATCTCCATATCTCTATTTGCTATATGTTCATTATGCTGCATCCTCATCACTCATCTCTATACAAAAAACTTTCTGAATTACCAGTGGTTTTTTGTCTTTATCAGACTCAAAAGCACCTAAGCTCCATTGAGGTTCTGGCTGGTTCAAAACCTCCCATTAGTATACACCAGTAGTTCCCAAATATTCTTGGATGAAAACTCCCAGAAGCCTCCACCTCTAGCTGAGCAGGCCAGGATTTCTGAGTGTTGTCGTTCAAGAATGTCTGGGGAACCAAGGCTGGAAATCACTGGTATAGACTACTCTGCCAAACTTCCAAGCCAGTCATATTGACCACACAGTGTGACTTGATAGAAGGTATGATCTTGGGCGAAGGTTGCCCCGGAACAATTCTTATCTATTGTTAAAACGAACGATCTTGTTCTACTCACACCAATGAAACAAATATACCCATTTTTAAGATTGTGTTTTTACTCTGGAAGAAGCAGGCCTTCCCTGGGGATCAAATGAAACTATTAGGGAGACTAGTGTGCTTTCCAATGTGACAGTATGGAAGTGGAGAATGTCAGGTCATCAAAAATGATGATCTGGCTAAGCTAAGCTGATCTGAACTGCAATGACCCTACAGCATCAACTGTACTTCAGGATCATTCATTACAGATTGAAATAATGATCACCTTCCTCCAGTGCATGACGTTCTTCCGTGTTGCATCTGTTGTTCACCCTATATATGCAGTCCTTGATTATGTTATCTTTTATTTTGGTAATAATTACTAATAATTACTTGGTACAAGCATAACACCCAGTGGGAAGTATGTGTCTCATACGATTTGGAAAGTGACCTCTGATGTCTTGTGGCTCACTCTGTCTGACAGCTGACTCTGGGTATAAGGGAGGGAAAATACTGTTATTACCATCCTCTTAAGCTCTTTTGTATTCTGTAGTCATCTTTCATAGACATATTGAATCAGAAATTGCATAAGTTTAGCTAACATACAAGTGCCTACAGCCACTCATCTATGGGCCAATATTATTCATGCTCTGTTTTGTTTTGTTTTGTTTTATTGATTCGCTGAGCTTGGGGTAGTTACCTCTTTGAACGACAGTTTCCAGAATCCCCCAGGCGAAGCCGAGGGAAATGGCTCATTTTGGATGACAACTCCCAGAACTGGACTAAAACCAGCTCTGTTTTCTATCCCATTTCATTAGGAGTTCAAGACCACTAACAACCCTAAAATCCAGATTGTACAACAAGATCTTGATTAGCAACATAACATAAAAACAAATACAATAAAACACAATACAATGAAAACCATAACCAGGATCTTCCTTCATAGGCAAACCGGCTAACATGCCAGAGGCCGACTGGATTCAAAATGTGTTTGAGCACTGCTGGGAAAACAAGAAGTCAGGATCAAACCTTGCCTCTCAGTCATCTGGTTGTCACCCACATTCCCTGAAAAAAATCAGTCTAGATCACTGCAATATGCTGGCCAATAGCCTGATTTAAAAATAAAACAAAGAGTTCAGCATGGCAGCAGCCCAACTATTAACTGACTGTAGCCCTTGTATTCCTTAGCTCAGAGGTCCCCAACGCCCGGTCCGCAGCACCGTGCCAGTCCGTGGCCTGAGCTGGACCGGGCCGCAGAGAGAGACCTCCCCCCCCAACCCCACAAGCACTTCCCCCTTGCACAGTCCATTTGCGCCTGCGCACGAGCACGCGTGTGCCCGCACGAGCGCTGTGTCGCCCTTTGCGCATTTGCACAAGCGCCCGCTCCTTCGCGCAAGTGCACGAGCACAGGGGTGTGTGTGCCCCGCCTTCCCCAGCCGGTCCACGGGGCTAAAAAAGTTGGGGATCGCTGCTTTAGCTGATACATTATAGTGAGAGACAGCATGGTGTAATGCAGTGGATCCCAACCTTGGGCCCACAGAGGTTCTTGGACTAAAACTCCCAGAAGTCTTCACCACCCGCTGTGCTGGCCAGGATTTATGGGAGTTGTAGTCCAAGGACATCTGGGGACGCAAGGCTGGGAACCACCAGTAATGGATAGTGTTTTGGACTAGGACTCTGGAGACCTGGGTTCAAATCCCTGCTCAGTCATGGCAACTCAGTGGAAGTTGTTGTTTAGTCATTAAGTTGTGTCTGACTCTTCGTGACCCCATGGACCAGAGCACACCAGGCCCTCCTGTCTTCCACTGCCTCCCGGAGTTGGGTCAAATTCATGTTGGTAGCTTCGATGACACTGTCCATCCATCTCATCCTATGTCGTCCCCTTCTCCTCTTGCCTTCACACTTTCCCAACATCAGGGTCTTTTCCAGGGAGTCTTCTCTTCTCATCAGATGGCCAAAGTATTGGAGCCTCAGCTTCAGGATCTGTCCTTCCAGTGAGCACACAGGGTTGATTTCTCAAGCCCCTTTGCCACGACAAGGCAGCAATCCGTGAAGGGGACTCAGTGGAAGTGGGGGATGGCAATTCTAAACTATTATTTGGATCTCTCCCATACATTGAAAACCCTCTTAGGGGTGCTATATGTCAGAAGAAGGGAAAATAGCACTTAACAATAATACTTTTTACTAGGATGTGAGGGAGGACCTGGAACCATTCAAATTTCGAGTGATTTCATCAATAGCAGGAAGAAAACAATAGCCCCAAACGGATTCTGGGAATTGTAGTCATAGAGGCTTCCAGGCAGGGCACTGTAGTGATGGTCAGCCACCATTCCCCTGCAGGACATGGCATTCCAAGATGAATAGATTTCATGCTTATGCTTCCTTCCTTTTTCCCCCCTTTTTTTTCTTTTTTGGTTTTGTATTCACGGATTCTTTTAGTATTCTATACTTATTGTTACTAACTAAAATACTCTTGATTGTTGTAAACTGCCTTGGGTCCTTTTGAAGGAGAAAGGCAAGTTAAGAATATTTTAAACAAACAAATGGGTCATTGAACTGTCACAACTAATAGACATCCACAGGCTTATGCATCCATTTCTTATTTGATATTGAGCATCCATAATAAACCCAGATGATATTCCAGGTCTTGGACCCAACAGACTCCGATCAGTCTGACTTAAAAAAAAGAAGAAGACGTTGTGTGGGTATTGTTTCATCGGAGCTGGGCCCAGCGCTCACCAGCTGTTTTGTCACCCCTTCTTCCTCTAAAGTGCCTCTTGCTTTAAATGCCGGGATGGATCAAATGATAATCCAGACCCAGAGTCTCTGGTATCCTTGCCACAATACAAATTGGTTCCAGATCAGCTTAGCCTTCCCCACCCCCCTTCAAAGTCTGCCATTCTCTTTTCCCAGGGCAACATCTGTGCAGCATGTTAAAAAATAAAACATAAAAATAAAACAAAAAAAATATGTTTTTCCTTCGTTCCAAGAATTATATCCTGCCTTTCAGCAAACAAAAGGGTGTGCATTAAAAAAAAAGTTACGTTGTTTCATTTCATCGGATAAGATCATCAAATATCCTTCTTATTGCTTTGTATACCTTTGCAAATATATTGTGGAATATTCTTATAGTTCAAACATTAAGTCTTGTACTATGACTAAAAATTATTGCATTGTAAAACCTGGTGTGTGACTTGACATTTTGCCTTTATGCACACCCATACAAAAGACATATATTATAGTTTCTCTGGCACCTTGGAGCACTGAAGGCACATTTTCTCATGCCTCAACTACATTCAGCAAACCACTCCCAAGTTCTACCAGTCCATGAACAGAGAGTGGGATCGTATAAATATATATTGTATATTAAGGGAGTACAGCAAAACAAACTCCACACACACACACACAGACACACAGACACACACACACACAAATATATACATATTCCAATCCCTAGAAGACTATTGCTTTAATTCCCCATGCAAGCAAAGTGATACTTGAGGCCATGCAACAAAGGCTTTTACCTTATATGGAGTGAGAAATGCCTGATGCTCAAGCTGGATTCCGAAAAGGAAGAGACACTTGAGATCATATTGCAAATAACTGCTGGCTACTGAGACATACCAAAGAATTTCAAATGATCAATCTGTGCTTCATAGACTATAGCAGAGCCTTTGACTGTGTGGATCATGAGAAACTATGGATTGTTCTAAAAGAAATGGGTGTGCCTCAGCACTTGATTGTCCTGACTGTAGAAAAGACACTATAGTTAGGACAGAATATGGAGAGACAGAATGGTTCCTCTAGGCAAAGGTATCAGACAATGATGCATTTTATCCCTTTATCTGTTCGATCTCTACACAGAAGACATCATATGAAAAGCCAGACTAGATTCAGATAAGAAGGAGTGAAAATTGATGGAAGAAACATCAGTAATTTAAGATATGCAGATGATACACTCTTACTAGCAGAAAGCAGCAAGGACTTGAAATGACTTTTTAGTGAAAGTGAAAGAAGAAAATGCCAAAGCAGGACTGCAGTTGAACATTAAGAAGATAAAAATCATGATTACAGAAGAACTACACAACTTTAATATTGGCAATGAAAAACGTGATATGGTGAAAGATTTTGCATCCCTTGGTTTAAGCCAAGTGCAGCCAAGAAATCAGAAAGAGACTGAGACTTGGAATGAAGCATTGAAGGAATCAGAAAAGACCATCAAGTGTACGGATGTGTCAGTGGAGACCAAGACCAAGATCATCCACACTCTTGTATTCCTGATCACCATGTATGGATGTGAAAATTGGACAGTAAAGAAAGCTGACAGGGAAAAAAATGATATATTTGAAATACGATGCTGGAGGAGAGCTTTATAATAATAATCTTAGCACTGCAGAGCTAGAAGGGACCCTCTGGATCATCGAGTCCAGACCCTGTCAAGGAGACACAGTGGGGAATTGAACTTCCAACCTCTGAGACTTAAACCCCTGAGCTATCCAGCATACCCTGGACTCCCAGAAAGGCAAACAGGTGATGAAACTGAGGCTGTCCTACTTTGAATACATCATAGAAGGCACGATTTTATGGAAAAGACAATAATGTGGGAAAGGTGGAAGGCAGCAGGAAAAGAGAAAGACCAAATATGAGATGGACTGACTCATTAAAGGAAGCCCCAGGACTGAGTTTACAAGAGCTGAGCAGGGCTGTTTTGGACAGGTCGTTTTGAAGATCTCTCCTTCAGAGGATCTCCATAAGTCAGAGGTGACTTGACAGTATATAACAACAGCAGCAGCAGGGCAAAATTAATTGTCATCTCCATAATTTTCTGTAAAACCACTTGGTCGGTGGCTGCGAACTTTTTGCTTTCCTCGGTTAGGCTTTTAGAATGATATGTTTGCTACGCTTCATGGGAGGTTTTGCTACCGATTTGGTTACTGCCTCTTGGGTGAGATGAGCAGGGCACCTGCTGGCCCATTCAATTATTAAAACGAAATGTAACAGAGATACGCATCTCATACAATGCACAGACCTATATGCTCCCAGGGCTTCTTGGATGGCCGTTCCCTTTCATATTTGGGCTGGTGCCTCTATGCGACCGTCCAACTTCTCATCTTCCACATCTCCACCAGAGCATGGTTGTTACCTTGGCGTATACAAGAGGAGGCAGCTCTTATTTCATTGTATTATATTTTTATCCTTTGTCTCTTCCAATATAGGGACAAAGGCAGCTTAAAAAATGATAAAGAGCAGCCACAGCTAATGTATACGTAGGTGTCGGTATCGGTGTAGGTGTGTGTACGTACATACACAAATCACAGTTAAATGTTCATATTAAAACAGCTGCTGAATTAAAACAATTTAAAAGGAAAAGATATAGCAGCCCTCAATGTAAAATCACCCTTCCTAAGGAGCCAGAGGGTTGTCAAAACCTGCTTAGAAAGAAAGGATTTGCCTGCTAGTGGAAGGACAACCAAGATGGGCCAACATGGCCTCCCTTAACAAGGAGTTCCACAGCTTGGGAGCAACCACCAAGATGACCTTCTCTTGTTTCCTCACCAAACATACCTTTGAGAATCATACAACTGAGAAGAAGGCCCTCCCTGGGATGGCCCATACAGCGAGACACGGTCCTTCCCTTAGCCTGAACCTCAACGGCTTAAGGCAAAAGATTCCCCAAAAGATAAAATGGAGGATGCCACTTGAAGAAACACTGTTATTTTCAGTGTTTCTCAACCTAACAAACGCTCTGGTTTTTTTTCTCTTTGAACACTGATCACAATTGTGAAAAAGAGTCACAACAATTCAAATAGATGTTTGTAAAGTGTGAGGGCAAGAGGAGAAGGGGACGACAGAGGACGAGATGGTTGGACAGTGTCATCGAAGCTACCAACATGAATTTGACCAAACTCTGGGAGGCAGTGGAAGACAGGAGGGCCTGGTGTGCTCTGGTCCATGGGGTCACGAAGAGTCGGACACGACTTAATGACTAAACAACAACAACAAAAATGCCAGCCGGTGGAGGGGGGAACCCTCAGGGTGAGGAGTGGAGGAAGAGAATGGCTTGGACTACAGAGGTCATCGGCCGGTGAAGAGTTAAGGACTCCCTCCTTTCCCCGAGCTATCAGGCTTTCCACCCCATTCATAATTTTATAAATGTCACACAAGACAAGACGATGGAAAGAACATAGACAAAAGCAGGACTCTGTGATTCAAGTGATGGACCGGAGGGAGATTCAGCACCACTCAGGAACTAAAGCTGAACTCCTGCTGGTGTGCAGAAGGACATTTTGTGCCAAATGATTTTTTTAAAGTACATCCTTTGCCAGAAGGTTGCAGTGGAATGTGCTCAGTTTCCTGTGTCTGCATTTTGCCAACGCAAGGAAAAGTTCTTTCTGTCCAGGGAACGGTACAGTCGCCTGCATGTACTCAGAGGTTCGTTTTTTGAGGGAAGCAACGGATTGCTTCATCTTGGAACAAATAGATAGGTATCTTCCAGATCATTTCTCAACAAGTGTGCATGCTTGTGCGCATGGGCACGCACGTGAGAGAGAGAGAGAGAGACAGAAAGACAGACAGAAACTTGATCAAAATGAACCTCCGAGTCACTCTTAATTGGGACTGTTGTCTCTAGTTCTGGATGGCACCCTTTATAGGAAGTAGTTTTGGAAGAGGTAGCCGTGTTAGTCTGTGCAAGCAAACAAATTTCTTTGGATTTTGCTTGAAATACAGTTTAGGAAGGTTATATGAGGGCAAGGAAAATGGCCAAGGGCAAGGAAAAAACAACAACAGATTTCAGACTATTTATTTATCCTGCTTGATTTATGTCTCACCTTTCTCTCTTGCAAGACGCAAAGCAGCTTATGACATTAAAAAAACCTGGCTAATAAATACATTAAATTAAAATATTAGCGCCTTATGAAATAGAATATCACATTAAAACAAGGACTGGAGTAACATGATTTTGAAATCATTTAAAAACAGTGATGTGTGTGTGGGTGGGTGGGGGTGTTTTAAACAGAGATAGGAAAAATTAGGGGTTTTTTTTTCAGATTAAAATTCCCAGATTACCCCAGCTAGTGTGACTTTGGGTCCCCGTTCCTTTAACGTCAAGATCCACTAACTCAATTTGGATGCAAATAATATTACCCCTGGAAGTAAGTGTCTCCAGGAACAAGAATTTCTGCATAACAGAACTGAATGGAACTCACAATCTTAACACAGAAAAATCTACTGGCATGACATCTTGAAATCTACCAATACATTCGGATCTAAGTTCTGCTCACTCCCAATCAATAGCATGAAGCACAAGTCCTCTCCATGGTGGCTAATTCTAACAGGGGCCAGTGGATTGGATGGTAGATCACCTGTGGTAAACCTGGTAGACTTGTTTTCTTGAAATACTCAGCTGAACGGTCTTACATTAGAGGAGAAAAAATTGTGACTGAAGCTTAGGAAAATGTTCTTAGAGGTCAAAGCAGGAAGCAATGGTGTTAAAGAAGATGCTCTCCACCTCAGGTCCACCTTCTGCTGGAGGTGCTTTTTGCTCTGGATTTCTTGCTCTAAGCAAAGGGTTGTATCTTTTTCATGGAATGAAAATCAGCTTTCATTGCAGGCTTGTAAGAATAGCTCCTTTTCTACCAATAGCCCAGCTCGACCAGGAAGCGTTATTGCCACATCTTGTGAATTCCACGAACAACGGAAGCTGGTGGTGTACTTCCTTCTCTTTCCCTCATCTTTCAATCCCTCACCTGTTATTTAATTTAACGCCCCTGACCTCTAGTGAAAACAAAATGCCCCCCCCCCGTACCATTCTGTAAATCTGCCTCCCACTGGGTTATCTTCTTACACAGACTAAAAGCAAACAAGCAAACATCAAATAGTGTTTCCTTCTAGGGAAATTGCTTAACAACTCTTATTATTTCCCTTTTTTGAACTGCTTCCTCTTTTCTATAGTTTTCAGCTTTGCATATATATTTTTTGTGACAAATCAGAACTCTACACAGCTTACCTGTGTGGTTGCAACACAAGCTGGTATAAGGATAATGAATGCTAGCTATTTTCTCTTTGGTCTCTTTTTTAATAATCTTCCTAAGCATGGAATCTATTCTTTCTACAACTGTCCTGAAGGCTTTATTTTACTTTCTACCATGACCTCAATATGTCTTTCTTGGGTTGTCATCACTAAAGCAAACCCTGTTTTTGCACACATGAAATTTCCCAGTCCTTATCTTGTAAATTCTATGGACTTTATGATAGACTGATTGAGTGCCCATTACACAATAGTGCAGAGATAAATACTTTGGTACTTTGTGTACCTTGGCTCAACGATCTCTGACACTCTCTCTCTAGATGTCAAGCTGGATAAATGCATTGGCAAAGCAGCTACCATGTTCTCTAGACTCACAAAGAGAGTATGGCTTAATAAGAAGCTGACGGCATATCAAGATCCAGGTCTATAGAGCCTGTGTCCTGAGTACACTCCTGTACTGCAGTGAGTCCTGGACCCATTGTGCACGGCAGGAGAGGAAGCTGAACACGTTCCATATGTGTTGTCTCCGACGCATTTTTGGTATCACCTGGCAGGACAAAGTTCCAAATAGAGTAGTCCTAGAACAAGCTGGAATTGTTAGCATGTATACATTACTGAAACAGAGACGTCTACGTTGGCTTGGGCATGTCGTGAGAATGGCTGATGGTCGGATTCCAAAAGATCTCCTGTATGGAGAATTAGTGCAGGGGAAGCACCCCAGAGGGAGACCACAGCTGCGATACAAGGAGATCTGCAAGCAGGATCTGAAGGCCTTGGGAATGGACCTCAACAGATGGGAAACCTTGACATCTGAGTGCTCAGCCTGGAGGCAGGCAGTGCAGCATGGCCTCTCCCATTTTGAAGAAGCACTTGTCCAGCTGGCTGAGGCAAAGAGGCCATCCCGAAAGCAGCAAAATCAGGGAGCTGGACAGGGGACAGATTGTATTTGTCCTCAGTGTGGAAGGGATGGTCACTCTCGAATTGGCCTTCTCAGCCACACTAGACGCTGTTCCAAGTCCTCCATTCAGAGCACGTTACCATAGTCTCTCGAAACTGAAGGATGCCTAAATGCAATGCAGAAATAAATCTGAAAGTGCAGGTGCTCTTCATGACCATCACAGTAGTCTCTCCCACCTCCCGGAGAGTCCAAAAACAAAGATAAGTGAATAAACAAAAGTTAGATTGCTTAAATCAGCTTTTTAAAAAAACTGTTATGTTGCTGTTATTATGTGCCATCAAGTCACCTCCAATTTGCAGCAACCCAATAAATGATTGACCTAAAAAATGTCCTGTCCTCAGCAGCTTCACTCAGCTTCTGCAAACCTAAAGTCATGGCTTCCTGTACAGAGTCAATCCATCTCATATTTGGTCTTCCTCTGATGGTATTTCACTTCCTCAGACTTGTCTATGAAAGCTCACATTAAAACATAGCAGTTAGTCTTAAAGGTACCACAAGGTGTTTGTCCTCTTTGTCCTCTTTATTACCTACCTACCTACCTACCTACCTACCTACCTACCTACCTACCTACCTACCTACCTACCTACCTACCTTCCTTCCTTCCTTCCTTCCTTCCTTCCTTCCTTCCTTCCTTCCTTCCTTTCATTCTGGCATGCCAGAATAGGGCTAGGGTCACAGTTTGAAAGGTAGGTAGAGCAGGGTCTGGCTCAGAAAGTCAGAAGTGGTCAGAACCTTGGACAGAGCAATATGAAATGGTGAACGATGCCTGATCTTCCCAATAAAAGCCCAAGATCTCCCTGGACACTCACTCCCTGGGTGCTAGGCAGGGCTCAGACTGAGGCCATCATCTGATACATAGATCCTTTGCAGCTGCTCCTGCAGCCCTTTTGTGAAGCTGTAGGACAAAGAGAAAGACTCTTGGATCACCCAGAGACGGTCTACCCAGGGACTGTTTGGAGTGCTGCAGGGATCAGACAATATATTTGCTAAAGGACACCAGTCTGCCTCCAAAACGTGCCTGCCCGCACCTTCCTGGGCCCTGTCAAAAGGCTTTGGCTTTTTCTTTTTTTTTTGTGAGGGCAGGGTTGCTCAGGTGTCAGTGTGTGTATTGGCTGCAACCAATCCAAAACATGCCTCCCTTTTTCCATTTGCAAATGTCGTGAAGTAGCTTAATAATCGAGCCACTTCACAATATCGGCGAAGCTCATTTTTTTTGACTGTATGTAGACTATTACTGATGTGCTACATCAGTTATAAAGAAAAAGGGTTTTTTTTTTCTTTACCTCACCTTATAGGCCTGTTGAGAAACTGCCCACAGTCGAATCCATGGTGGTGGCTTTGATTGCAGGCAGTTTCTTGACTAATCCTTTAAGAAAATATATGTTTTAGGGTGTTTTTTTTAAAAAAATAACTGATGCAGCACATTAGCAATAGTCTATTTACAGTTAAAAATATATATTCTTTTTTCACTTCCCTTGCTCTCTGTCAAGGAGGAGAAGTGATTTGCCAATGTCCTGATGAGATTTGCTTATTGAGCCATTTCACAATGTTGGTAGGAGTCATTTTTGTGTGAATGATCAGGCTTGATTAAATCGTTCTAATCAAGCCCAAGCATTTTCAAGTGACCCACATTAGCTCACTTCATGCTGCTAGTGTAGCCGTACCCTCAGTAAGTTTTGTAAACTTTACTGATGTACAGTATTATCACACAGTTGGGATTAAGTATGTGTGTCACCGTGGAAGCATGATTGTTGTATGGCTTTGAGTTGGTAGGTCACATGACTAGGTGCTGCATAACATGATAGGTGCTGCAAAACATTCCCCTAGTCATAGCCATTTACATTCCTCTATTTTTTTTAAAAAAAGAAGATCCAGAAATGTATAGATAATGTCACAACCCCTGCTTTGAGTGGGTTGGAGTTTCTTCTAAAGGCTACATGGCAAATCAGACCCAATCTATATGCCCTTTATTCAGGCACAGAGCAGGTTGGGGAGATTCCACACAATTCAATGGCAATGACAATTTGAAAATTTGAATCATCACACTGTTCTTGGCACATTGGTTAAACTGCAGTTACAGCAGTCAAGTCTCTGCTGATAATCTGAGTTCAATGCTGGGCTGAGGAAGCCATCTTGAGGTTCACTCAACCTTCCATTCTTCCGAGGTTGGTAAATTGAGTACCCAGCTCAGTGGGGTGAGGTGGAGACAATGTATAGTCTGCATAATTAAATTGTAAACCACCTAGAGAGAGCTTTAAGTACTATGGGGAGGTAAATGAGCAGCACACATTGCTTTTGCTTTGTTTTGGAAATAAAAATAATTGTAATCTTTGTGGGATTTTTTGTGTGTGTATGGGTGGAATTTGGAGATGCAGTAGGACTCTCGGACAGGATTATTTCTGCCAAATTCCAGACAAATAGGTCCAAGCATTTTTGTGCTAGCCACTATTAGGCTTTTCCTTAAATTCAGCTCTACGTGTAGTGTGTTTTTTTCACCCAAGTATGTGAAACTTGGTAGATACTTATATAACTGCAAGATTTTCTAATACATGGGTCTTTTTTTCTGCACGATAATATCTGTGTCCGGAATCCCACTGAAGAATTATGGCACTCTTAAGTCAGTCAGCATAAATTTTAGTGGCAAATTGATGCTAGTTAAGAACCCAGCATGGACATTTGTAGTCCAACGCTGTTTCACACAATTGGTGTGCAACAGGAAACACTCATATTGATTGCTGCTGAATGAGCAGCAATTCACCTCTGAGATTCATGCTGATGTATGTGTGTTTATGGGTGAGGGTAATAGGTTTCTGAACCCATGATTTATGTTTGATGCTTGTGCACTAAGAATTACTTGCTAAATACAAAACTACCACCAAATCCCAACAAAGCGCTTTCAAAAAATGTAACCAGAGAGTACTGCTGGTTGACCAGATTGGAAGTCAAAGGGGTAAGGACAGGAAAGCATAAATTGTCATTGCCTAACAGTCACAGTTCCACACACTGAACAGATTACTAATTAGTACTACTGGTTAGCTCCATGAGTTAGAGGTTGGGAGTTTGATTCCCCACAGTGCCTTCTTGACAGAGACTGGATTTGATGATCTATAGGCTCCCTTCCAGCTCTGCAATTCTAAGATTATTCATCTTCAAACCTTGTTTAGACACAAATTCCTGTCAAAAACTTTGTGTAAAGCCCATGTTTTAGCAACAAAAAAACGGGAGAGAGAAGAAGGTGGTACGAATGTTCTGTCTGGCAGAGAGAGTTTTAAAGAGAGAGATGGCATTAAAGGAATTCATGAAGCCAATCATGAAGTTTGTAAGTATAAAGACTATACTCTGCCTCCAGGACAAGAAGCTGTATGCCTTTGGGAACCAATATGAGGAGGCTTTATTGTCATTATCACATCTTACTTGTGGGTTCTCCTGACTGGACCTCCTGCCCCCAGGCCTCTTCTATGAGTTTGCAAGGCACTTCTTATGGAGCCATATGGAACCTGGAAAGATTTATCCTACATATACCAGGGAGCACAGATGTGACCAATCCAGAGAAAAAGCTGGCTCTCCCACATTTGCTAGCATAGGGTGTGGCCCAAAAAGGAAATACCAAAATACCACCACAGAGTCTATTCCCACAGTATCGTCAGCCTAAATCAAATCCAGAAGGCCTTGGCATTATCCCCATTAAAGCAGTTCTTGCCAGATTTTCTGATCAAAGAAAATCAGATGAGTTCCAGAGATGTTCCACATGCCTGCCAAATGACCCTCTGATCATTTGAGATGATTTTTTTTTTTTTTTTTTTTTGCAAGCAATAAATGATTATCCAAGTAAAGTTACTGCTGTGTGATGCTGGGCTCTACCATGTTTCCATTGTAAGTTTCAGATGGGCTCCTGTCAATGAAAGTGAGTCTTTCTCTCTTCTCATGAACTTTGAAACAATTCATTTCCAAGGAAAAGAATACTCTGTCTGTAGCCCAGTGAACACCTGTGCTTGCACAGTCTCATAGCCCTTCGCTCAGACTACCTATGGGGACATCCGCCTTGGTCATTTATTCCTCAGTTTGCATGAAAAACTGCAGATCACAATGAATCTAAGCGTATTTTCCCTGCAGTGTAGCCGCACCTTGTGGTAAATCGGGCTCAGTGTTTAATTAATTAGGACACGAATGCCTTGTCACCAAGCTGACTTAGACGATGCAAGAAGGTGAATAACCCATTGGTAGAAGACATGCTTTATGTGCTAATGAGAGAGAGATTTCCATTTTAGTTCCTTTTTGCAAATTTCTGCATGACTGGGATAGAAAGAATTTGAGATTTAAAGTATCTGTATGTGGAAGACACTGAAACAGATATATCCGTCCAGATCCAGGCCTTTGAGCATTAACTCTTAAAAATCTGAGTTTTTAATCTCTGCATTTTCAGTTAGTGCCGAATTAGGGTTGCCACTTTTTATTCTGTTGAGAGGCTCTTCTGGTTTAAACAGCAGGCAGATTTAGCATGGTTTTCTGTATGTCAGAAACAGGGTTTTCATTGAATTTGGGTATTGCATTTTTGGCTGAATTTTGTTTCTGCTAGAGTAGGAGAGAGCTTTTGAGCAGAGCACTGAGAGTATACGTTAAATGTTCCTTCAAGGTCATGTGCGACCAAAAGGTTTGTGTTTTGTTTTTTTAACCAGACTGCCTAAAAGTAAACAAAGGATCTGATCTCTCTATTTCAGGGAGAAGAGTTACACAGTAATTATGCCAACCAAATGATGTGGGGGTGGTGGGGGTGCCCATGCAAAGATTAGAGGGTGGGGCTTAGATGGGTGCAGAAGGCCACGAAGAGCGTGATGCAATCCAGAACCATCAACACAGTTACAATGCAGGGGCCAGCCCAGGGCTTCCTCCATCATTTTTTTTTGCTCATGCAAGCAGTGGCAAGTCTGAGGAGGGGATGTTCCTGCTTGTGCGTAACCTCCCAAAAGCCCTGGAGAAGCTAGTAAAGTTCACATGTAAAGCCAATATGTGGGCAGGGTGCCTCTCTGCCAACAGGCTACCTTTCAGGAAACTGAGTGGACATTTTTGTGGGGGGGTTAAAGCCCCAGACATGAATTTGACCCAACTCCGGGAGGCAGTGGAAGACAGGAGGGCCTGGCGTGCTCTGGTCCATGGGGTCATGAAGAGTCGGACACGACTTAACGACTAAACAACAACAACAAAGCCCCAGAATTCTAGCTGAGACAATTCCAGCAGTCTTCTGGGGGTTGCTACAAAAATGAAATAAAATCCCATGCCTAGAGGCTCTGCAATAGATTTGTTCTGAACAGGGAGAGAGGGGTTGCACTCTTCACTCAGCCATGAAGCTTATTAAATGGTCCAGTGACCATGTCTCAGCCCAACCAACCTCACAAGAGGAAAACGACACTCATGTCCGCTTCCTTGCTTCCTGCAGACAGCTGGTTGTTCTCTGGAAGAACACAACGATCATCTAGACCAGTGGTTCCCAACTCGTGACCCCCTTTTATAAAAGCCATGAAACCTGCGACACCCCCCCCCCCCCCCGGCCACATTTGCGCAAAAAGACATTTTTAATAGGGTCAGGTCATCCCATCTCAGGAAGTAGGGGCATCTTTCTGCCCCAAACAAACTGTTTCTCATACATATGCATACATGCTAACTTTAATATATGGCTCTGAAAAGTCAAGGAAGAAATTATTTAACATGAGCTACAACACATACAGGGTGACCCGCGACCTCCCAAAAACACTTTGCATCCCCCTTGGGGGTCACAACCCCAAGACTGGGAAATGCTGATCTACATGCTCTGTTGGTCCAATCCATCACAGCTTTTCCTGTGAAAAAAATGTATGTTATGTGCCATCAGGATGATTCCAACTCATGGTGCCTCCAGTAGGGGTTTCTCAGTTATGTGAGACATTTGAAAAGTGATTTTACCACTGACATATATATATATGTCAGAGAGAGAGAGAGAGAGAGAGAGAGAGAGTTTCCATAACTGAGTAGAGATTTGAACTCAGGTCTCCTGAGTCCTAATGCAGCATTCTATCTGCTACATTACACTGGCTCTTCATGATAAAATAGAGATGGGGAAATCATATATTTTGTCCTGAATTCCTTAGAGAAAAGACAGACCAAAAAGGCGTCATTCTTAAATGACCTTATAATCCTCTTCCAATGTCAAATTCAGCTGCTGAGGCCTGATAGGACTGTAGCCAAAATGGGAGGTCAGAATCTCTCAGTCTCAATTTCCTTGATTTTTCCCAAATCCCACAAACATTTTCTTCATTTCCTTGTTCTGTATCAGCTTGTGAGACTACATTTCCTTTCAGAACTGACATCCATGCCCTTTTCGCGCCTTGTTTCTAATATGAGCATTTATTTTAATTTTGCCTAATTAACATAATGTTTCACTTTTGATTGAAGCATTTGTTTTTGATTATGCACATTTTAGTTGTTTGCATGTTAACGCACTGTTGGCACAGGTTATTTGTGGCAGAGTGTTGAATTTCTGAAAAGATTCTCTTTTTGCTACACAGTAGAAGTACAGAAACTCACACAGGAGAATAGTTACAAGTCCCCCAGAGGCTACTCCTTTCTCATTAACTTTATGTCTCAATAACTCACTCTGAGATACTTGTAGGAGAAAGAATAAAACAAATTTATTTACTTACAATAGCTTGAATTTACTTGTGTGTGCTACTTTCTTTACTACACACATACTTAGCAACCAACTGAACAGATCAGTTTGCAAACAAATAACTGCCACCAAGAGAGGAAAGAGAGGGAAACAGCACTCAGCAGAGAGGTGGGGCTTTCTTTGAATTTAAAGGAATGATTGGTTAGTGCTGGATAATCACCCCAGCCATTAAAAATCCCTCCCAGTCACACAAACTACAGACAGAGTTCGAGACTGCAAATAAAACTCTAACACTTATGTCTCTGAAATGCTCTGTAATTCTTGTAAACATGACAGTTCTCAAAGTGAGCTGTGTCCCTGCAGGTGCAAAGCGGTTACACTGATCAAGGCTGTCAAGTCCAGTGAAATTCCTTTGCATCTCTAATCGTAAAACGGGGACACTGTCATACATGGGGAGATGCCAAGGTTTGTGGAAATGCAGACAATTTTTCCCAGGGAAAAATCTAAGCCCTCCCCTCAAGCCAAAAAGCCACATCCCAATGAGAATTGCACACACTCAAGGCCAAAATCCTACATTAGAGATTCTTTGTGTCCCAAAATCATATGTTTCAGAAATGTGATTCCGGTAGATCTTTGTTTCTGAGAAACCAGATTTGCAAATAAAGCCTGTGTTTATGCTCAGAAGACCAATCATACGGCATAATACGGGAGGTTTTTGTTTAAGGAATTCCCTCTTCTATTTGTGTGCTCTCTGTCGAGTGTTGCTCGACCATCAACGTCTACAGAAAACAGAGTCCCCTTCTGGAGACAAAACAAAAAGATGCAGAGAAGCGACGAGAGCATGGCTGGCTAGCAAATGGAACAGGAGCACTTCCCGCTGCAACGTTCTGTTGCATCTTCCCATTGCTGCAACAGAACTTCGCCTGGCTGTACCAATTCCAGACGGCACGTTGGAGGATTGTATGACTGAATATTTTTTGACAGGCGGGACAGGCATCCCTGCCAGAATGAAAGTCCTGTACAAAGAAGAACACAGATCCCAGAAGCACAAGGTGAATTGGTGTATCCCTTCTTAGATTGTACCCACCAGGTGCATCAGGATTCAAATGCTTGACTAAATCCCTCTGCAGGTACAGAGATGGCTTCAGGCACAGAGAAAACTAGATGCTGGGAAAAAAGGTTTTCAGCTTTACTTCGATACACATGTATTCTTTTAAAAGCAGAGGAGAACATTGAGGGAAGCTCTCCGTTTGACTGCAATAGCATTTGAGGTGGGGAAAGCCATTTCACTATCCTTCTCCCAGTCTAAATTCCCCCTTCCAAATCTATCAGATTTACTAACGATAGGAATAAAGGAAGAACAGAAATGTTTCAGTCCCACTCCTGATACAGCGAACAGAAACTTGTTCAGATTGGGAAGACGGCGTGGCCATGGATGAAACCATGCTGTGAACAAAATCCCTGTCTGTTTCCAGTGGCTGTTTGATATAAATAAATAAATCCAAAGATTGAATCACAGCTCTGCCACCACAAGTCTGTTTTAGCACTTCCGTCGAAGAAGGCAAGGGCTTGAAAAAGAGTTATTACGTAACTTAGCATTACTACGTCTTATGTATACACTTTGTTCATCTTTCATGTGAGAGATTTTGCGAGTCCAGTCCAGTAGAGACTCAAGAACCATAAATAGCTGGGTGTATATGTATGCTGGACCATAAAGAAGGCTGACCACCGAAGAATTGATGCTTTTGAATTGTGGTGCTGGAGGAGACTCTTGAGAGTCCCCTGGACTGCATGGAGAACAAACCTATCCATTCTGAAGGAAATCAACCCTGAGTGCTCACTGGAAGGACAGATCCTGAAGCTGAGGCTCCAATACTTTGGCCATCTCATGAGAAGAGAAGACTCCCTGGAAAAGACCCTGATGTTGGGAAAGTGTGAAGGCAAGAGGAAAAGGGGACGTCAGAGGACGAGATGGTTGGACAGTGTCATTGAAGCTACCAACATGAATTTGACCCAACCCTGGGAGGCAGTGGAAGACAGAAGGGCCTGGTGTGCTCTGGTCCATGGGGTCATGAAGAGTCGGACACGACTTAACGACTAAACAACAACAATATGTATGCTCCATAATATTAAAAATCTCTTATCTTTTCATGGGAAAATGCCTGAAAGACATTAGTGACTTGGATAATTATTAGTTTCATGAGGCATCTTTTGCCTCTGCCATCTATAATGGAAAGCTATGCATGCTGTCATCATATTATTTCTGGGGTTGAGACCCTAACTGTGTGTGTATGTGTGGGGAGTCTATGTGGTGAAAATTGACTCTTCTACATCTTTACCAAGAGCTTCAGCAGGACTAAACAAGAGTGATGACCCGTGTATTGAATTAATCTCCAGTGGCACTATGTCAAATATGAGTCCTGGTTTTCCATATCTAACATGCTGGCTGCTCTTTCTAGGAACAACCATGGCAGGGATACAAGTTTGTGGAAAGGAAAATGGCTTAAATTTGGATGCCACGTTTCACCCTGTTCTTTGGCTCCCAGGAATCATGCAAAATCACAGTAAGTAAAACCAGGATCAGATGTTAAAGCTATATCTGAAACTCTGCCCCCCCCCGCCCCCCATATCACCTTGTGTGATTGTCTTAGAAAATGAGTGTCAGAAATACAGAATCAGGTATAAAAAGGGCAGAGGTGGAAGTGCTAAGCGAGCGAGCAAACAAACCAGAAGTCTGCTGTTAAAGAATTAGCTGCTTCAAGCAAATTAATACGTCAAATATTGAAAGCATGCTTTCATTCCCTGTTTCTTAGCTCTCCTCCTCCTCCTAGGCTTGGCTGGTTACAATGATGTGCATAAAAGTCACAATTCACAATATTTCTCCTCCACACCAATCTTAAAGGTACAATAGCCTTGTCAAGATTCTCTAGACCTAAGTGTTCTCACCAGGTAAGAAAAGCTACTTTTTGGACTATAAGTCCCAGAATCCCCAGCCAGCATGCCTTTTCTTAATTCTTGTTGAGGTATTCCTTATGCCAGGCCACCCTGGGTAACAAAATGGCCATAAATAGCTCCTGGTCAGGATGACTATAGATTACTCCCAGTAGGAGGCTCTGCATATCTATTAGCAGAGAACATGTGAGGAAGGGTGGTGTTGCAGTCTATTCTGGCTGGCTGGCTCCCTGTAGGCAAGCGGTTGCCCATGTGTTGGGCTAGATAATTCCCTTGATCTGTTCCAGCATTACTCTTCTTATCTTCTAGATCCCTGGCTCCTCATCCCCAGCCTCAGGTGTGAACAACTCACAAACTGTCCTAGTCTTGGGGCCATATTGTTTCAAAGATTTCTGCTGCTGGAGTTCCAAAATGGAATTGATCTGGAGTTCAAGAGACCACCGCTTAGTGGGAGACCACAGGCTTTTAAAGCAAACAGTCCCAGCTTTAATCCCTTGGCTCTCACATGAAGAGAGATCCAGTGGAATCCCCACCAATCACAGCAGCTGGACAAATAGTCTCCATTAGTATAAGGCAGCTTCTGATTTTTCTCTCTATGCCTCCATCAGTTGTGTAGGGTTTAGTCAGGTTTTTGATCTTTGTTTATTCCGATTCTTTTCATCTAACCACCTTGTCTGTTGGTTAGTTTGACTAGCTTTCCCAATGTGGTGTTAAGCACTGGCTAAAATCCTGTTGCTTAGCATAGTAAATATCACTATAGTGAGAAGGAGAAGAGGATACCACACAGCGGCCAAAATCCTGTTGCTTATTGCAGTAAGTAGCACTAGAGTAGGTTCATTGAAGCAATGGGGATTTAGTGAATTAACTCCTCCATAGGTTCCATTGATTGAACTGGGTCTACTCTAATTGTTTTTACTATACTAAAGTAAGTCACAGTTAGAATAAGGCCTTTTGAATCAATGGACCATATGTGGTCCATTGAATCAGTGGACTTTTTTCAGCAAATCCCCATGATTCATTGGGCCTACTCTAGTGTGATCCACTACTCTAAGTAACAGGGTTTTGGTGCCTCTGTTCTAGTACTATTTATTAAGCTAAGCAACAGGATTTTAGCATGTGTTTTAATACCACAGTGGGAAGGCTAGTCAAACTAACCAAGGGACAAGGTAGTTAAATGAAAAGAATCGGAATAGACAAAGATCAAAGACCTGACTAAATGCTACACAATTGATGTAGTGTTTCTTCCTTCTCCTTCATCCACTGTTTGCATAGGATCCTGTTTCTCTTTTGCCTTTGGTCTCCTACCTGTTTTGCCTGTGAGCCTCTCCTTGTGGGACAGTAGTTAAATTGCAGTACTGCAGTCAAAACTCTGTTCATGATCTGGGTTCAATTCAAGGTAGCCAGCTCAAGGTTCACTCAGCCTTCCATCCTTCTGAGGTTGGTAAATTGAGTACCCAGCTTGCTAGGGGTAGGGGGCAATGTGTAGTCTGCATCATTAAATTGTAAACCACCCAGAGAGTGCTGTAAGCGCTATGGGGCGGTATATAAGCCATGCGCTTTGCTTTTGCTTTACTGTCTTTCCCAGCACTCCTCATTCTTGGGACTTTTTCTCAGCCTTTAATCTTCCCCACAACACTTCTTCACAAGATTATACCTCTCTGGTTTCTAGGGGTTTGTCAGGGTTTTTCCTTTCCTTCCTAAGCAAACTGATAATGTTTGTTTCTCCACAAACATCGGATGCCAAACCCCCAAAAACTCTATTCCTTCAGTGGCTGGAATGTTCATATCGTATTTATTTAAGATATCTGGTGTTGACGTTTTCTGAAAAGTAGAGATGGATGCATTTTAAAAGCGAGTTTGAGATGTTTTCAATATTGCAGCTGAGGAGAGGGGAAAAGGTCAAGTAGAAAGAAATGATGTTGAAAATGTGTATAAATCATGCTGCAGGGCATGTGTACCATCAGATTCCCAAACACCAAGATGGGCCCAGATGGGCCAAGACAGAACAGATTTTGAGGTATACTTACTCTCCTGCCCAAGTCTGTCTATCCTAACTAAACAAGTTACCGTATCTTATCTATAAACCTTACAAAGTTATAATCCATAAAGTCCATATAATCTATAATCTGAGGAACATCTCATAACCAGAGCTAAGAATGCCTTCTGCCTGATCCTAAGCATGCTTAAAAGGTAAAGGTTCCCCTTGACATTTAGTCCAGTCGTGTCCGACTCTAGGTCGCGGTGCTCATCCCCGTCTCCAAGCCATAGAGCCAGCGTTTGTCCATAGACAGTTTCCGTGGTCACGTGGCCAGCGCGACTAGACACGGAACGCTGTTTCCGTGCTTAGCCTTGAGTAAATCGAGCCGAGTCAGTTGGGGCCTAGATAAAAATATGCAATAAATAATAATAATTGCATGCCATCAAGTTGATTCTGATTTATGACGACGCTTTCCAAGGTTTTCAAGGTAGAATGCTCAGAAGTGGTTTACCATCCCCTTCTTCTGAGGGCACCCTGGGACTGTATAGCTTGCCTAAGGCAACACAGGCTGGCTTTTCTCTCAGGAGGTACAGTGGGGAATTGAACTCCCAACCTCTGGCTCCACAGCCAGATACCTAAAATATTGAGCTAGCCAACCAAGCCAGCCAGCCAGATCAAAATACTGGATGCATTTTCAAACCCTTCCATTATCTCTCTGGATCCTCTCTTCCTCAGCCTACTTCGATGATCCATAGGGTCCCTTCCAGCTCTGCAATTTTAAGATGGTAATGATGATGATGTAAAAGTTTTAGTTGTTTCAAAGTGTTTAAAGTGTATTAGTTTCTCTTCATTGGATTTTATTGACTCTACAAATCCCCGAGATTTGTTGATCGAAGATAGGCTACAAATATTTAAATAGATAAATAAATCAAGGAAGGTAATCAATTTCATCTTGACAATTGCTAGCTTGTCAGCTTTGCTAGTAAGGAAAAGTGAGGTACATGCACAGCAGGATTCATGGCTCTTGACCATATTATCAAAACCTTCCCAAATTCCTGTCAGGTTTATCACAGAAAAGATAGGCAGAGGAAATCAGGGCTGGGTATAGTGACAAGACTGACACAATAAGTCTCACCACACTTCTGTCCCAGAAGAGAGACCAAAATATGGGGGGGGGGGGGGGGAAATAAACCCGCTTCCAAATACATAGGTGGCTTCTGCTCAAAGCAACGGGCAAACACCTAAAATTTTGGAATGAGATGTTCCCCTCTCTGAATATATACACAACCTTACCAAAAAAGCCCCAAAACTTAATAGATGGTGGTCTGAAATCTATTTCAGATAAAGTTTATCCATTCAGAGACGAGACAAAAAACAGATTACCTGTAATTTTGAATCTGATTTCTTTGTGTCTTCTTCCCAAGCAAATGTGACTTCAGGGTTCATTCTCTTACTGTTTTCCTACACTGACAATGGGAGAGTGCAACTGAAGTCACATTTTAAGGGTGCAGGAAATCCTGTGAAATTCCCTGGAGTTTATTTCTGGGTAAGCGTTTCTGTAAGTGCCATACATGACATCTGTCATTCCATCTTTAGGTTGCATAGGACGGTGGCCTTAGTCCGGAATGTAACAGTGGATGGAAAATGGAAGGCACTTTTAGCTGAATACACATTCTTGCCATTGCAAACTGTACATCTAAATTATAGACAATAGAAATACTGGGTGGGGAATGGGGAATTAGCTTAAGCACTGCTATTGAAAGCAGTCTGATTTTTAACTATCTGGTCTAAAATGCAGATAGTTATTATGGAGGGATCTAAGTCCTTTGCACTAAATGTTAAATTTAGATCATTAATTCTCAGAAACAGCCCTAACAGGAGGGTTAGCATGTAATCAGTCAATACATTAAAATGATTTTTGAAAAATGAAATTGATCAAGGAAAAAACTGAGACCAGCTGATTGTTTTCATAATTACTGTACTAAAAAAAAAAAAAAACTCTTTATCTCTGCAGCCAGAAGTAACTTGAAGCCATTCACTAAGGACCTTTTTTTCCTTCACAGTTTTATTGCGGTTGTGTCTCAGCAGGAAAATATAAAGCTAAACTACTTTGCCCCTTGGATTTGCTCCGGCTCTTCCACTTCACTCAGAAATATTTGAAAAGACAAAAGAAAGAAAGAAAGAAAGAAAGAAAGAAAGAAAGAAAGAAAGAAAGAAAGAAAGAAAGAAAGATGGCATTGTCCTGCATTTTAAAAACTAACCTGATGAATCAGATCTCCAACAGGCCTTCAAAGTATGCAAAACAGCATACTTGCATAATGATCAGGTTGTTTGAATGGGAGGGAAAAAATCCATTCAGCTTGAATGCTAGTTTTCTGCCAATATCAAGGCAATGGAGTTGAACATGTGGTTTTTCTACAAACCCACTTCTGTAAAAATGTGCTCACAGGAGCAGTTCTTTAAAATGAATGGGATTTCCACCCCCGACTAAGGCTTACGGATGCACAGAGTGAGACCTTTCTGATGTTGCCCACATAATGTTCAACACCAGCATTGTGCAATGAAAAGGGTGCATTTAGAGGCCCTTGTCATAGGAACTAATCAACACAGCAAAACAACTATTTCACTATCTGTGATTTTCATATCTTGACTTACACAACACAGCCCAAATTGGCATTGGTATTTCCCCCCCTCTTTGATGAATCATCTTTTAAAGGTAGCACTTACCAAGACTTGTCCAGTTTGAGCTTCCGTTCCAGAAATGCCCGCCAAAACGAAGGCCATCATTCCATTAAAAAAAAAAAAAGTTTAAAAAAGAAGGAAAACGAAAACTACCTTCCCGCAGGCATCTGGAGAAAAAAGATCATTTTGCAACAAGGATAAATCCCAAGGGTTTTTGTGCTATTATTCGCTTGCTGGTTTAAAAGGAAAGAACATCCAAAGTCCAATAATCCACAAATATTTTCTGGGACGTTAAACGTTCTGACTTGTATCCATAAAAGTCCTGGTGAATAAGGAGACACAAATACAATAGGAAAGGGATCAGGAAGGAAAGTCTCTCCATGTGAGAGAAAAAAAGAGGAGGGGGGAACAGGCCACTCACTGGACACTCCTTGAACTGATAGAAGAGATTTCAGGAAATCCAAACACTTAAACAGGAAATCTGAACGCTGGATAAACATTCCATAATCTCCAATGTTAACATGCAACCTCTTGGGTTAACCCTTCCCTTGCTCTGGGCTGGATGTGAAACTCATCAGTTGGACATGCTTTTGTGTAACTGGATCTCTCTAATATTTCAAATGCACCACTTGCATGCGTTTCTATGCATGACACTACCCAGAAAGCATTCCTTCCCCACCCCCTCCTTTCTCTGCAAATTTACCAACATCTGGTTTGAAAGCTTTCATTGCCCCATTGTTCTCAAATTTCTACCTGGCGACGTTCTAGTTAAAATGGTGACAATCTTATGTGGTTAATATTTTCCACGGGAAAAGCATGTCTGACATGCAGTTCGGACACGCAGCAGAAACAAAGAATTCTAGCAGACCTTTTAGTTATGTTACTTCCTTACTTCCCCGTCACCCGAGCTCCCCAGCCAAGAGCTCATTTTTGCTCGGATTTTCATTTAATATCTCCTTGCTCCTGCCATTGCCTTCTCTCCTAGCTTCTCCTTTGCACAGCCTAAAATGTTAATTTCAGGCTATCATTTGTTTATTCATTTTATTATCCTTTTGGTCCTCTCTTTTCTGTTTGGTAAAAAAGAGACAGTAAGAAGAGTTTCAGAAATCAAGCAGAGAAGCCAGAGAAACACACACACACACACACACACACACAGAGAGAGAGAGAGAGAGAGAGAGAGAGAGAGAGAGAGAGAGAGAGAGAGAGAGAGAGAGAGAGAGAGAGAGAGAATTAAGTTTCATCTTTTTTTAAATAACTCACTTCCTAGAGATTCAGAAAGGTAAATATGGCTTTTATTTTTATGCTCTCAAAAGCCTAGTCTCCAGTTGTAAGAGTAAAAATAAAATTAGGTTAAATTAAAGTGATTTTTGCCCAGTGAATTTCAATGCCTGAATGTCAAATTGGGCATTGAACCAGGAAAGCTGTGATTAATCACCTGTAAATTTTTTAAATGTATTGATTTAATGACATACAGCCTAATTCATGCTCAAATGATATGTTATGCCAGGACATTAATGTCTGACTTCCCAGTTTAAGAGAATGAAATGCAGCCTAAGGGCCTGGGTAGGCTGGCATATAAATCAATATACAGCTCGCTGTTGGTATGATTTGGTTCAAACCAAAGGATGGTGCCCACACTTGTTTCTACTTCGATGGATCCATCCTGCCACTTTAAGAGCTGTTGCACACCTTTCTGGCACAGCAGTAGGGCATGTATTCTTTTTGGTAGGATTCAGTATGCTCCTAATTATCCTGTCTTGTAGCCTGTGTGGATAGTTATTTTGCACCCAAATGAAGTTATGGGTGGTGTTATCAGAGGTGACAACCCTGTGACATAATAGGTGAGTTGTGACATTAAAAAGAAGGAGGGAGACACCACCCTCATTTTCATCATCTTTTTTTAAAAAAACATTCCCCTAACTGATACAATGCAATTCTAATACCATACTAGGTGGATGCATTGCTCTTTTGATATGCCACTGACTTTATTGAACAACAATAAAAAGGAAAGCCATCACAGACTGAATTATTGCCACAAGAAGAGGTGAGGAAGGGGGCTACGTCGACTCCATGGGCTCTGCCCTCAGAGGGCAGCACAGCCCCAGCATGGCTGTGGCTGAGGAGAAAGATGGGGGTATGGGGAGGCTGCCTCCCTTCTGCCTCCTCAACCTTCACCCCAATGTTTCCCCCTCATGCAAGTACAGCTGCTTGCCCCCTTCAGCCTCCTCCTTATTTGCAAGCAAACGAGGTAAACCTTACTCTCAAGTAACCAAGTAAGTCTTACTCACAAGTAAACCAATGATCAAAAGACTTGTGTTGACCCTTCTCATAGGAGAATAAACATCTCCCGTGTGAACGGGAGGATTCCTCAAGTGAGAGATAAAACAGATTGCACGGAAGATCAGGACCATTTAAGCGGGAACCAGACCGCTCCAAATCCCCCTGTCTGGACAGACCTTTAGATATAGATTTTTTGAAATTATTTTTTATTTAAAACATTTTTTTCCTGCCTTTCGCCTTAAAAAGGACCCAAGGTGGCTCACCTCATTAAGAAGACAATATTTAAGAGTTAAAACAGTAAGTACACAAGTTGGAAAAGTTTAAGAAAGAATTAAACAAGCAATATATTTAAAAATGTAAGTAAAATCAATATTAAAACACATTTGTGGTCAAGCTCAGCATTTTGCTCCCCATTGCCACTGTTCTAGTGTCCTACCTGCTCCCCTGTTGAAACAGCTATTCATTCTAAGGGAGTGAAAATAATATATATAACGATACAGGCATCCATATTATTCCCCTACTCTCTAGACCAGCCCAGGAGCGAACATGTCTCAAAGGGGAACATTTAGATCAGGAAAACAAGGCATCGGAAATGGCTGAGCATTTTGGCCATCAAAGAAGCAAACTTCTCCCTAGCTGCTTTTCAGCCGTTGGGGTTTGTTGTTGTTGTTTAAAGCTGGAGATCACAAAAACGTTGCCGTGATGTGCAGCAAATGTGGCTTTCCTGCCTTAAAAGAACAAAAGAATGCTTGAAGAGAGCCCTGCCGGTCGACTCTCTCAGCTTGCAGTTCCTGGCACAGAATAGGTTTGTGAAATCCTCAGCCCACTGGCCATCTATGAGCCACTACTCTTGTGTTGCCAACTGTCAGGCACTTGATACAACTCTTGGCTTTGCAGTTGGCCCTTGCCCCAGCACAGACACACAGACACACACAGAGAAAGAGTGGGTAGAGAGACAGCCTTGCTTCAACCTAGGACCTTTCCAGTTCCTTCTAGCTTTCTGATGGCATAATCAGGGTATTTTGTTGTTTAGTCATTAAGTCGTGTCCGACTCTTCGTGACCCCATGGACCAGAGCACGCCAGGCCCTCCTGTCTTCCACTGCCTCCCGGAGTTGGGTCAAATTCATGTTGGTAGCTTCAGTGACACTGTCCATCCATCTCGCCCTCTGTCGTCCCCTTCTCCTCTTGCCTTCACACTTTCCCAACATCAGGGTCTTTTCCAGGGAGTCTTCTCTTCTCATGAGATGGCCAAAGTATTGGAGCCTCAGCTTCAGGATCTGTCCTTCCAGTGAGCACTCAGGGTTGATTTCCTTCAGAATGGATACGTTTGATCTCCTTGCAGTCCAGGGGACTCTCAAGTCTCCTCCAGCACCACAATTCAAAAGCATTAATTCTTCGGCGGTCAGCCGAATCAGGGTATACCAATCTACAGAGCAAGATCATATGCACCAAATAAAACACACACACACACGGGTGGGGGGGCATGGTCTATTCATCTTCCATTTGCTTTTTCAGTCTGCATGGGACAGCCTAAAGAATAAAAGAGTTGGACTACCTTAAAGACTAACAGATTTATTTCAGTGTGAGCTCTTGTGAGTTATAATTCCCTTCCACAGACCCGTGGTGCGTAGTAGGGATGGGGCGAAGTGAGATGGGTGAAAGGTACATTGGGATTAATTTTTTTAAAAAACAAGGAAGACACCAGAAATGTGGTGATGACATAGGCATCCTGCAAAAAACTGCCTCAGCCCAACCATCTAACTACCGACAACAGCTCAGGTTGAAATAAATCTGTTAGGCCTGAAGATGCCACAGCTCTGTTGTTTGAGTTTTGCTATGCACACAGCTACCTCCCTAAAAATGTGATCAGGACAGTGGTCAAAGGAAGCAGGGCCTGTTCCTGCCCTCATGTTTTCAGAGCTGAACCTGAGGTCCATGTTTCCCATGAGCTGCGTCTCCAGAACAAATTGGTCTGCTGCTTGGATTCCCAAATCCCTGCTGTGCTTCATCCCTGTACCCACCCCAAGCGTTTGGTTCACCTCAGACTCATTCTAGGCCCCAAGAGGGAAACCTCTGGCCCACAGATCTTATCCTGGGTCTGTCCATCCATCCGTCCGTCCGTCCGTCCGTCCATCCATCCATCCATCCATCCATCCATCCATCCATCCATCCATCCATCCATCCACCCATCTCCCGCTTTTCTCCTAAAGGACCCCAACCAGCTTAAATGAAATGGGGAATCCTGGATGTCCCTCCCAAATGTGACTGGGGTGATTCTCTCGTGGGTTGCTGACTTTCAAACTGGGAAAACAAGCAGCATGTGGATAATCCCCCTCATTGTCCTTGATCTGATGTTACAGGGACCAGCAGAATTCTGTCCCCCAAATCATGTTCCTAACTGGGTTGGAGCAAATTCTGTTACTAGCTTTATAGCAGGGGTTCTTCACTGGAGATAGCAGGGCTTTCTCCATACAGAGGCAGGCTTGAAATGCTGTGACTCTCTCTGCATGATGAAGGCAAAAGGGGCATTTTGTGTGTGTGTGTAAGTCTCAGTCAATGTGATGATGGCTCTAGGGGCAGGGCACTCCTCTCCATGTCATGGTATCATCTGGCACTCAACCTTGATCCTGTTTCCCAGCTCCTGCTCTGTGTCACCAGCCTGACCCAGGGGTCAATGGCCCTAATACCCATCAAGGTAACAACTTGGGCTTTTTTTTAAAAAAAAACCAGTCTCTTCTAGGTCCCTGAGAACTCAGCAATCATGTAAGAGGAAGATAGAAGTTGCACTAAAATATAGTGGAGAAAGTCAGATCAGAAAAGCTTCTGCTCAGCCTAGAACTATCAGGACTAGATAGCTGAGTGGTTTAGGCATCTGGTTGCAGAGCCAGAGGTTGGGAGTTTGATTCCCCACTGAGCCTCCTTGAAGGGGCTGGACTCGATGATCCCTATGAAGTCCCTTCCAACTCTGCAGTTCTAAGATGACGATGATGAAGACTAGTCAGGGGAGGCGGCTGCTGTTATTTGTTTATTTTGTCTGGAGAGCTTCAAAAATAGCTCACCCTTCCTTTAGGAATGTAGGGCCTGTGGTAGTGGGGAGACACACACTGACTGATTGTTTCTGCTGCCTATACAGGGCTCCCTGGCTTTTCGAAACTATACGTGTTCCACCCAGTGCTACCAGACTGTAGCAGCCATCCTGCTGTGCAGAGCAATGCTGCATAATAGTTCAGGAGCAGAAGCAGAAAAAGGAAGTGTCAAAGGAAACAGCAGGATATTTAACACAATTATTCAGAAATGAAATGTATCTAATCCTCTTACAGTCAGTTGTCTGCTTTTGGTTGCAGTGGGGGAGGCTGAACATTTAATGGACAGAAATACACAGGGTTTTACTACACGTTTACTTTTCAGTACAACAAGAAAATTAGATTCATCATGGAACTATGGATGCTAGCTGTTTGGTTGTTTTTAAACTGGCCCAAATGTTCTAGCTTTTAACATTCTATTTTTTTTAAAAAAAATCATGGGTGATTGTAATATTTGTGTGGGGTTTGCATATTTAAATTTGGGGTCTCTGTTTCCTTTAAGATTAACAGTACTGCAAAGAAATGTTAAATGTCAACTGGATTAACATCTCAGGGGTCACTGACTAGGAAAACTCAAAACGGAACCTCTATCTTTAGGGGGGATATTTCTCTTGGTATCACACATGCTTGAGATGGCAATTTCGATGGTGCCTTCAAGTTCTGATCATTCCAGGAACATCTGCTTGACTCTGAAGGGAGCAGAACAGTTTGTTGGGCCTTCAGACTGATGTAGGAAGACATCTCTGTTCTCACACCCATAGAGAGAGGAAGCAGGTTCAGATAAATAGGCACCGGGCGGAGCAACTTGGAAATGCCAGGTCAATTGCTTCTCTCAAAGTTAGGTAAGAATGGACTGTGAGCCCTCTAGTCAGTTTAATGGAGACCAGTCAATGGTGGAGAGGAGACCAATTTACAGCCAACGTTAATTAGTAGCTCTGCAGATTGCATAAGAAGAATCCTGGTGCATCAGATCGAAGTTCTACTGAAACCAAAATGATTTTAGCTAAGCAAAATCAAAATCAGGGTTGGTAAGTAGTGGGACAGGAAGAAGTCTTGCTAAATTCCTTGTTCTCATTGACTTTCAGCTGTCTTGGTACCATGAGACACCTCCACAAGGTGCCTCAAAAACTTGCAAAACTTGTAGGGCAGGTTTTGATCTTTCCAGGAACATCTGGAAACATTTTACAATACTTCATTTTTGCCTGTGAAGACAAGACAAGCGAAGCTTTAAACCCCTCAGATTGGGTAATACTTTTACTGGATTACTGAAATATCATTAGAAAAGCAAACTTTGAAGTCCTTCCTCCAGGACTCTTCATCAGGTTGCTTATTACAGAGTTTTAGGTGCGGGAGCAAAACAGAAGAGTCCAAAAATCATCCTGACAGGATGTGAGGCCCTAGCTGTGTCTGCAGGGGCTCCTTCTTCCACCCCCAGATCCATAGATGATGCCAGAGGTTGTTGTTGTTTAGTCGTTAAGTCGTGTCCGACTCTTCGTGACCCCATGGACCAGAGCATGCCAGGCCCTCCTGTCTTCCACTGCCTCCCGGAGTTGGGTCAAATTCATGTTGGTAGCTTCAGTGACACTGTCCAGCCATCTCGTCCTCTGTCGTCCCCTTCTCCTCTTGCCTTTGCACTTTCCCAACATCAGGGTCTTTTCCAGGGAGTCTTCTCTTCTCATGAGATGGCCAAAGTATTGGAGCCTCAGCTTCAGGATCTGTCCTTCCAGTTAGCACTCAGGGTTGATTTCCTTCAAAATGGATAGGTTTGTTCTCTTTGCAGTCCAGGGGACTCTCAAAAGTCTCCTCCAGCACCACAATTCAAAAGCATCAATTCTTCTACCTCATGCCAGAGGTAGTTCAATACAAACACGGTTTATTGGAACTGAGATGAAGGAAACAAACAAACCACTTGTTGCCACCTTTGGGACAGTTCCCTGCACTTCCCTCAGATTTAAGTCCAAGCCCAAGGACCCTCCTGTTAATGCCACTGGAGGAGTCCCAAGTCCTTTTTCACCTAGTGGGGTTCTTTGTGCCACCCATGAAAATCCGCAACAGGGAGGGGTTGTATGCCCACACCAGGGGCAGTGGTGACAGTTCCAGCTTCTTTGATGAGGTTATCCGAGGTCTGGCACAGGCAGATTCTGTCTGTTGCCTCTGTCTTCTCCAGCCTCTTAGCTGACTGGTCATTGGTTATCCCGGCCCAGATTCTTGAGGAAGAGGTCTCTCTGCCCAGCACTTCCCTTCTCCCAGTAACTGAGCTGGGATGGGGCTGAGGGTTAAGATCCCTCTCTATCTCATCCTTTGGCACCCTTAGCTGTACCAGAACCCTGGTCCAGAGTCCTCTTTATATATATATATATTCCCAGTTGCCTGTGTGGGTTCAGGTTCCTCTGGAGGGTCTTCTTCCACATGGAAGCCCTTTTTGGGGTCCTCTAGGGTGTCTTCCCAGAATCCCTCCCCCTCTTCCTCTTCTATTATGTCTGGGAGAAGGTCTCCTGTCTTGACCCCTTGCTCCACTCTCTCCTTCTCCTCTCCTGGTGGCTTCTCCCCAATCTCAGCCTTCAATATCAACCTTGTATCCTTATGTTCCCATGGATCTTCCCTTCCTTTCTCCTCCCGGCTCAGGTTCTCAACTGACACTTCCAGGGCTTCTGCCTAGGTTCCCCACTCTAGCACCTAGGTTCTCTGTCCTGGCACCCAATTAGCCCAGAAGGAATCTCCCAGGTCTACAGGGAAGCTTAAAGTCTCACATTCCCCAGTGCCAGGAAGAAGAAGAGACGGCCTGCCCATTGACACACCTGCGCTGCTGTCATCCTCCTCACACAGGGACAGCCCTAACACTGGCCAAACAGAAGCAATGGCCTCATGGGGCAGGATGAGTCTGCCATAATGCAGATTCTTCTGCTCCTTTCCTGGCCTTGATCTTTTGTTCTGTGCACTCCATCTTGCTTCAATGGTGCTGGCTGCCTTCTTCAGTAAGGCCAGATCGTGTGTGTGTGTGTGTGTGTCTTTGCATGAGACAGAGGCGAGAGAAAGAGAGGAACTCCTCAGGTTTCCGAGGCTGTCTTTTACTTGATCTGACCTGTGCTTACCTTCCTTCTCCTACCTTTCTCTTGTCCCTCCAAGGAGGAGGAGCATCTCGCCTTTGTCCTCTGGGAAAGAAAGGGGTAGCCCTGACTCCTGATACCTCCTACTTAGTTAGCTAGAAATAGGAATTCTATCCCCTTTCCTATTGCATTAGGATAAACACAAGCTTTCTTCTTTTCTTAGAAAGAAGTGTGGGCGTGATTCCTTTCCAAAGGGGGAAGTGTGCACAGGCAATCATTCAGAGTCTCAGAGGGCTGAATCCCCAAGTTAGCATTGTTCCAGTCTTTCTCTCTCTGTGGGTACTCTCCAACACAGGTGAGGGTGATGTTTCCTTTTCCTTTTCGGTCACTTCTCCCACTGTACTATGTCTGTAAGAAATCCTTTGCAGCCAGGTCTAATTGAAAAAAGTTGGCCAACATCTGTGAAGTCAGTTAGGAATGGGGTGGGGGAGCAATGCCAGGGCTTCTTTTGGTGATGTATGGGGTGATGGTGGTCCATCACCACTTCTATGCACCAGAGGGTTGTGGTGCAACACAGTAACTAGACTAGATCTGTGCAATGGAGATGGTGTTTCATCTCCTGCTTCAGGTGGTGGGAGACCTTGTGCCATCTTTGTCTCCTGCCTAGGTCTTGAAGCTGCAGATCACCCTTCCTCAGTTAAAGTCAGGGTGGTGCACTTGGCTATGGGTTATCCCCATTTTTTTTTCTTGCACCAACCCTGTGAATTAGATTATATGAACAGGCTATGTGGAGAGGAGAGGAGAGGCAAGGAAAATAAAATAAAATAAAGAAAAAGAAAAAAAGAAATCTCATTCATAATCTTTTCCTCAGGAAAGAAGTGAGATTATGCCCTTGCTTGAGGGATGTTCTTGCTCATTTCTTGATTTTCGTGTACATTTCTAACCTACACACTATTCCAAACCTGCCGTATGACTATATACAGGGTTTCATAACAACAATGGATGGTTGGCAAACTATTGTAGAAGTGACTAAAACCACATATGACGAGGCAGCATAAATACAGGCTGCCTTGTTCCCACAGAACCAGGGTTTTAATCACAGCATTCAATACTTAACTGGCTTAAGGACTGCTCGCTGGGTTTCCCACAAAGTTGCTTTGTAGCCTGCTTTTCAGGGTCTAGCCCCATTCTTGTTACTTCCTCATAAATGAGCAATCAAGGAGATTTCCTGTGGGCTGGCCCCTGCTGATCTCCCTTTTCCCTTCACTAAGGGAAAGGAAGGGTCCCTTGTGTACATCTCGCTTGTCAAAAGTTCCAGTATTGCGCAACGAGTGTGCCATTTTATCCTCTGGAGCTCATTTGGAAAAGTAGACATCTGAAGTGGAATTTAACAACAAAATCTTTTTTGTGTGGGTATGGGTATGGGCGTTGTGTAATTGTTAATCCAATTAGCCTGTTGATTATCATACTGCATTGGGTAGAGAATCAGATAATGTATATTTGATGTTAAATCCTTCCACTCTTGTGCTGCAGGTTCTGCACAATTGTCTGCTGGGGGTGAATGTTTAGATGAGGAATGGGCATCTTGGATGAGTCTGAAGGGGGCAATTTTGGCCCTCACTGATGGACCCATTGTGTTAACACCCCATTCATAAATGTGATTTCCCCCACACTTCTTTCAAAGCTGAAAGAGACTAGAAATTCATTTCCAGTTTGGAAAAGACAAACAAACAGAGTCTCATGAACACACACAAAACGTATGGTAAACTACTACTACTACTACTACTACTACTACTACTACTAATGATGATGATGATGATGATGAAAGAATTGATCAGATGTTCAACTAGAAAGCAGAAGAACAAAAAGGCAATGTAGAAACCAGTGAAGATCTTCCAATGTAGGGATGTGTTGCTGGAGACTGAACCCAAGATTTGTATTTCTGATTATAATATGCAGATATAAAAGCTCAACAATAAGGAAAGTGGAAAGGAGGAAAATTAATTTGAAACCCAGCTTTGGAAGAGATCTTCATGGAGATCATGGTTAACAAAAAAGACAAAAATTGGTTTCTAGATTAAATCAAGCCTGAATTGTCACCAGAAGGGAGAATTTCCAAACCAAGATTATAATTCTTTGGACATATGGTGCGTCTGATGAGGACACAGGATAGGGCTTTCTCTGTTGTTGCACCCAGACTTTGGAACTCCTTCCCACAGGAGGCCAGACTGGCCCCATCTTTCCTGTCCCTCTGCAAGCAGTCAAAAACCTTTCTCTTCAGACAAACTTTCCCTCAGTAACTAGCTACTGTATGTGATTTTTTTAAATATAGATACATTGCAATGCAATACTGCTTTGGTTGGATTTTTAGGACTACTTGTGTTTTCCATTTTTGTGTTTTCCATTTCTCCGAGTGACTTTTTTTTAAAAAAATATATTTGTAAACTTATTGATCTTTGCCTTAATATTGCCTGTTGATGATGTAACATCATTTACTCATTGTTCGTCGTTTTAAATATTGTCTTTCAATTATGTTAACCACGGTTGTATACTCATTGTTTTCAACTTTAAATACTGCCTTTCATTGTTTGAAGCTGCCTTGGATCGTTTTCAAGGAGAGAGATGGGTAAAAATATTTTAAATAAATAAATAAATAAATAAATAAATAAATAAATAAATAATAAAAGTCTTACTGGAAAAGACAGCAATTCTAGAAAAAGTTAAAAGGCAACTGGAAAGAGCAACTTCCAAATAGCTGGATTAGTTTGTCTCAGCATGCTGGAAAACAAACAAGTAAACAAGCAAACATCAAATATTGTAGCACTTTAAAGATGGACAGAAGTGGAAGACAGATTTTATTCTGACCGAATAAAGGAAGCCACAACCTTGAGTCTGCAAAACCTGAGCAGAGCTGTTCGTGGCAGGACCTTCTGGAGGTTATTAATTCATAGGGTCATCAGTGTAAGCTGGAAGTAACTTGAAGGCACAGAACAAGCTAGTTATTTATATCCAGTTATTTCCAAGCTCTGTAGCCATGAAAGCAATCAGCACTAGTTTCCACTTCCTGTGAGGTCTTCCATTGAGCCTGTAGGGAAACTAGTGGAACAGCCAGGCAGGGGATGAGAACATACCAAGAGGCAGAGGGTGACCATCAAACGTACTACAGTTCTGAATCTCTGCCCCTAGTTTATTAACTAATTGTTTCTTACTGCGGGGGCCATCTGTATTCGTTTCCTGGACTTGGATTCCTCTGGAAGGTAGGGATTAACTACTTCTCTCGGTGCCAACATTAATTAAAGAGTGTCTTCTAGCACTCAGTTAGAAGTAGGTCTTGGATATCAGCAAACAGAGACCAAGAATCATTCTGTTTCAAAGCAGAACACTAGGAGGTGACCAGGCTTAAATGGAAAGGGACTTGGAAAGCGTGCCAGTTTTGGTTAAAGCGACGTTTTGTTCTTAGATGATTATGATTATGTTTATTGCCCATGATCATCAGATTAAAGGTGCCTGAGGTGAGGCACTTACAATTTAAAATTCAGTACCAAAAACATTCAGGAAGGGAATTATCTTTCTGACACATTCAGCTTCAGTGCCAGGTTGGCTACTGAAAGGGGTCATCCTTTTGGGTGACCTTCCCTAGGAGAGAAATAGGGGAATACTTCCCACCTGATCTTTCTGGACCTCTCAACAGCTTATGGTACCAATGATACCTCCCTGGAACAACTCTGTAGTTTGGGAATAGAAGCCAAATTTAAACAGTGGTTTTCTTTCTTTCTTTCTTTCTTTCTTTCTTTCTTTCTTTCTTTCTTTCTTTCTTTCTTTCTTTCTTTCTTTCTTTCTTTCTTTCTTTCTTTCTTTCAACTTAAACCCCACTCATTTAGTGGACAAGGCACTACTCTGAGTGGCTTCCAGAAAATAACAAAAGTATACAATACTTTTTAAAAAATGAATATATATAAAAAAAAAACCTTTGGTGAACCGTGAGCCAGCATAAACTTACCACAAAAATAATATTACAAAGGGCTGAGGTTTGTAAAGGCCTGGGTAAAAAAGCCAGATTTTAACTTGCTTTTGGAAGTTCAGGAGGATGGGAACCAATCACACCTCCACAGGGAAGGAGTTCCAGAGTGGGGAGGCCACTACCGAGAAGGCATGGTTTCTAGTTGATGACTTTCGGGCCTATTACTCCTATTTGTCCGATCATCGTTTATAGAAGTGACACTGAGGGATTTCTGTTTGATGTCATGGCAGTCATGATTTGGTGTTCCGTAGGGCTGCATTCTGTCACCCATGTTCTTTAACACTTACACAAAGCCTCTGAAGGGAGGTTATCATATGACTTGGAGTGAGGTATCAGCAGTACCCTGATAACACAACCTCTGTATCTCCTTGCCATCTGGGGTGGGTAAAACTGTACCTGCTTGGATCAGTGCCTTGGAGGCAGTAGTATTTTTGAGAAAGTCCAATAAGCCAGCTCAGTGGTTTAGGTGTCTGTCTGCAGAGCCAGAGGTTGGGAGTTAAATTCCCCACTGTGCCTCCTGTGAACAGAGCCAGTCTCTGCAGCTTTGGGCAAGTTACACAGCCCCAGGATGCCCCCAAAAGAAGGGAATGGTGAACCACTTCTGAATAGTCTCTACTTGGAAAACCCTGAAAAGGGGCATCTTCAGTCAGAACTTTGATGACACATGATTACTAACAAGCTTAGACTGAATCTTGACAATATGGAGATCATATGGGTGGGAAGTTTTTGCGTCTGGGAACTGAGCAGATAAGCTGTCTATATGGGCTTGTAGAATCAATGAACTGCTACTTAGAAAGGACCTCAGTAGTAATCAGATCCAACCCCCTGATGAGGCAGAAAATCCACAGCTAAAGCATGCCTGACAGGCAGCCATTCAAGCTCTGTTTTGAAACCATAGTGAAGGACAGCTCACCACTTCTGAGGCTTCTCTGAGAGTGGGCATTGCACACTCTCCCTGTACATTTTTTCAGGTATAATAGAATGATCCCACTTAGAGAGATGGATGGATGCATGGATGGATCTTGGGTAGCAGTTGTTTGGGAAGCTCTATATAGGGGTGGGCAACATGTCACCTTCCAGATGCCATTGGGTTGCAGTTCCCACAATCCCTTTGGCCAGGCTGGCTACAGCTGCTGGAAGATGCAATCCAACAATACAAGAGTGTCACCTGCCTTATGTGAATGCCCTGTATCAAAGATAGCCGTTCAGAAGCTCTGATAACCACCGCCTTATGTCTCTCCGTCCACTGTCTCATGCAGATTGTACATCCACAATCATAGGGCACTAACAGCTTTGCTAGACATAGAAGAAATCAGCCCAGGGATGAGACTTTCCTTTGCCAGTCATTTCCTCCTAGCCTTCAGCCATGGTCCTGGCAGCTGGACTGGTTTCTTACCAGATTACCACTGACAAACCCCAATTTGATTCTGTACGGAGGTCAAATGGTGCTCATCCAGAACAACTAACCTGAGGTTTCTTTGAGCTTCCTCTATATAAGCAAACTGTGTCTAGACAGAAGAAGAGTTCCAGGAGTCTATTTTAGAAATAACATTTTGGCCCTTTTCAGAGATCACAGTCAACGTAGCTGTTTCATCAGGTGGGATAATAACCTTTCTAACTCACCATTTTACAAGTCGTCTGCCCCATTAAAACAGCAAGCTGTCTTCTACAGAAGCAAAACCAGACAGTGTTCTGGTGACGCCTTAAAGACTGACACATTTTATTTGGCACCAGCTTTCATGGACTGCTGCCCGTCCTTTCAGTCATATGAAAAGAGTTGCAGCTTATGAGCAATAAGAAGCTAAATATGAGCCAACAGTGTCGCAGAGCAGGGGGGTTGGACTCAATGGCCTTATAGGCCCCTTCCAACTCAATTCTTCTGTGATTCTAAGAAGGTTCCTTGAAGTGCAAGAAGAAAAAGATCTTCTTCATCAAAGAACCCTAAGGACCAATCTGTGGGCTTTTGAGGCCCTGTGAGTGCATGATCACCGAGAAAGCAGGTGAGCGCCAAAACCTATAGTACACTCGCAGCTCCCATTATTCCTTTGCATTTTTTCACATGATCTATGTTTGGAACACAATAATTTATGTATTTCTTTTATTGGATTGGATTTTTAACAACTTGGAAAATTTTAAATGTGAGCCACATATTTTTAACGCTCAGTCTAATCATTTCCATATCGTGGAGGGCCTTCTGATATGACCATGGTGTGTGGAGAGACTCCCCATTTTCTCTTTTGAACTGTATTATGCAGGTCATCAGAATCACACCGTGATATCTACAGGTCCAGGAGTAAAGGAATATTATCGCTTATAAGGAATTGTTGCCATTTTAAAAATCAGGAACATAAAAAAAAATAGTGTTTGACATACATCTATTTAGAGGAGTGACGATAATATAAACCATGTGTTTCCAGCACTCTCTGTTTCACATACAGGGCAAGAAGGGTGGGTTTATTCTTTGTTTTTGTTTTGTTTTCGCAAGATATCCAAAATAGAAGTGTTTGCAAATTTTCAAACACTCCCTGGGTCCAAAAATATTGCTGTGTTTGGTGGAATAGAAAATGCAAAGGATAGGTCAGGAACATCGGAAGAAAAAAGCATTTTGATGAACTCATTCCTGATGACTCAGAGCAATGCAGGTAGGTTCCCCAATTCTTGACTCAAAATCCTCACCTGAAGGTCGATGCACCGATCCAGTAAGGGCTTCACAGTAAATGATATGCTTTGAGTGGGGGAAAGACCCAGGTACCACCAGCATCTGCAGTTAAAAATGTCTCATGCTGAGGGTTTAGGAAAGACCTCTGCCTCAAACCTTAGAGAGCCAATCCAAATCTTGGAAAAGCTTTCTTTTTGGAGTACGCTTCCCATAATCCCCAGACAACATGGTAATTGGTGTGTGTGTGTGTGTGTGTGTGTGTGTGTGTGTGTGTGTGTGTGTGTGTGTGTGTGTGTGTGTGTGTGTGTGTGTGATTCTAAGAATTCTAGCCAAAAAACCCAAACCATCGTCCTCACTGATCTAAACGGTGAGAAACCTCTCTTAGCCACACTGGACGATATCAGCAAAGGGAAACCTCTGTTGTTGCTCTTTAGGGCTGCATTGTTTTAAGAGTTATACATTAAATGCACTTGTTGCACATGTGAGATGAAGGAATTAATTTATCTTCCCCACTTTCTGATATCCCTTTTCTCTCTCTACTGTAGCTCCGTGCTACCATCTCTCTCCTTCTGCCTCTCATCTCTCCATCTCTTTTTGCCATCCCTTCCCTCACTGGCCTTCTTTATCTCTCTTTCTCACTTCCCTGTGTTTTTCTTCCCCCTCTTCCCCTCATTCTGCCACCCTTCTCTTCCTCTCTATTATGGTTCTTTCTACCCTCATTTCCGCCCCTCCTCCTTTTCTTCTGTCTGTTGCTTTGTCACTCTTCTCTCTCTGGGTGCAACTACACTGGGGGGGGGGGGAATTCAGGAAACACTACAAGTTTGGGGCAGGCTGATTTGCATTTTTCCATTGATCACATGATTCAAGGGGAAATGCTTGAACCAATGCAGAAAAGCCACCACACCAGCTCATACTCATTAATGCGGTGAGCAAAGCACACTGACAAGGCTTCTCTCTCTCTCTTTAAACATCTAAAGATGAGTAAAGCCTCTCTCTCTCTTAGAGAGATGACAGGAGGAAATGAGAGGAGGAAAACCTGGTTTACAGATTATTAAGCAGTTCTTTCTCAGTTGTGTCTCCTACAGGGCTTCAATAGAGCTGCAAGCAAGCTGCAAAACAAGGCTTTTCTCCCATCTCCCTGTGTGGTCAGTTAATGCAAACAGACTCATGGAAGCCAGAATTCCCTGGTGTGACTTCACAACATGTGAATGTGAATGAATTTGTATTTACCTCGCTGTGTAGTCACCCGCTCTCTTGTTTTGTCTACTCAGCTTTCTGAAAACATTTGTACTCTGCAGAGAGCCAACAAAATGATACACCAGCATTGGCACAAACTCCCTCCACAGCTCCTTGCAGAAGACTCTGTAACAAAAGAAGGAAATCATGCCAGCAACCCTACCCTCATCTACCCAGAGCCAGGGACGGTGAGGCAGAAGAATTAATTATTTGGTGAGAATTTTGAAATTAGCCTGAGGGTTAAACATTGTCCACTCCTGGACTGGATGGAACAATGCTGTCTCAGCATAAAATAACTGTGTTACGTTGTTAGTACTTGGTTTTTGCCATCAAAATGTAGAGCTGGGAGAGATCATAGCTCAGTCGTAGCACTTGTACTTTGAATCCAGAAGGTCCCAGGTTCAATTCTGTACATCCTCATTTAGGGCCATCAGTGGCTTCTAGTCACAATGGTTATGTAGAACCACCAGTCATCATGGCAGCATGCTTCTGTATATCAGCTGCTGAGGTAAGAAGGTGCTGTTTTCTTATGGGTTGTTTATAAGCATCTGGCAAAGTGCTGTGTGAATGCTGGACAGATAGACTTTTGATCTTGCCCACTATGGCTGTTCTCATGTTCTTATGTTTTGTTAGAATGTGGTGGACAAATGTCAGATACTTTTGGACTGCAACACTCATAATCCCTAGCCAGCATTGCCAGTGGTGAGGCATGTCGGGAGTTGTAGCCGATCAGCATTTGGAGGGCTGCTCTTAGCCCATTCCTGAGTTGGAAGGCTCAGGTAGAAACCAATGGGAAAGATGCTGAAGAGCCACCATCAGTCATCAGTATCTTCAATGTTTTAGGCATTGGATGCCCATTAGTAGTCATATCTCTACTTGCAGCCTCATGATATGGATTAATCCTTCTGAATGCGATGCTCTCCAGATGGTTTGGGTGACTAGATCCATCACCGGCAGCCAGCATGGCAGATGCCTAGACTTAGTGGGGTTGTTCGTCTCATCTGGGGTGACTGGAGCAATTCTGTTGCCATGGGTTAGCAACAAAATGCTGCACTCTTGACATCATGCCATAGTTGCAGTGGTGATCTCCCCCCGCACCCCACCCCAAGGAGGATGCAACAGGTGCCTCCCATCCAAGAAGGAGGCCAGGACAAAGCCATAGCCTTGGCACAAAATCCTCCCCACCTGTCCTTGAGGAGGACAGAGCCTGGAAAGATGAGGCAGCAGTAATAATTCCCAATGAGCTGGAAGGGATAAGGATGCACTGGTGATGATTGCAAGGTTCTCAAAGAAGAAGAGAGGGAGGCGGACCTTTGCTTGCCGAAAGGGGGAGGATATTGGAGCGAAGGAAGAATCGAAGGATGGATTCAGCTGTAGCCATACCACACCAGAAGCTGGCTCTGGAAAATGGCAGCAGCTCTCCACAATGGCCAATGTACTGCCATGATGTGGTGGTGGTGGGACTCCCAGTTGCCTCACTGAGGCCAGTGGCAGATGTGGCTCTGCCTCTTCTCTTCTGATATGTTGTGCACAACTATAGTAAATGGTCTTTGATGCACTTGCCTGGAGGAATGATAGATGTTTGAAGCTCATTGTCTGAGCTCTAAAATGATTTATGTTAAAATGTCTCTACCTTACATGGTGGCTCGGGGTCACACTAGGTGATGCAAACAGCATATTCTTAAAAATGGGAACATCTTAAAATGTGAATCAGTTTTTCACTGCATGAGCTTTCTCCATCTCCTGTATCATGCAGATCACTGTGATTGATCATTGGAAAGTAAACACTGCCTTCATCTGCAGGTTATGCCCTCAGGGCCGAAGCTGTGCAAGAATCACATATCTGGAAGAATAACATCGTTTCAGCTTCTAACAACATGCTATCGGCATCCTCTAGTCTGACGGTGAAGCACCCCCGAGTATCTTACATTTTACTGGATTCTCTGCAAGCAGGCTGAGATGGAGTAACCTTTCTCTACCTTTAGAATCTTTGTGTAAATGACTAATCATTATGGAACATTTTCACATGGAGGCGTTCCTTTGGTGGCTTGAAGGAATCAACCCACAAGGTCTGAACAGTATGTTGGAAACAACTGAGATATCTCTCCATCTGTTATTGCCAACCTCACTGGGGGCCTTTGTGCCATTTCTCCATGGATGGCTGCTCATTTTCTAAAACTAAATTGGTCCAAGGGAGATTTTTCCCCCCATCCTTCTGCTTGTTCTCCCCCCCCCCCCCACTGCCTCTCCCTTTCATAGGTGTTTCCATCTATCTAGCTTCTTGTGCTATGATGTTGAGTGTGATCTCATTTTCTTTACACATCTAAGGGAGAACGGTGGCTGATTTCAAACACTGCCTCTGAAAGGAAGAGGTGTATCCCCATTTTTCTCCCAGTAAGAAAGACATTTAACCAGTATCTTGAAAGCATTGTGGTCTGTGTTCCCCTGCCTAGGACAATAGTAACAAACAATGCAAAGAGGAAACAAGGGATACATGCTAGGGATAGCTCAGTGGCTTAGGTCTCCCCCCGCAAAGCTAGAGGTTAGGAGTTCAATTCCCCACTGTGTCTCCTTGAGAGGGGCTGGACTCGATGACCCAATGGGTTCCTTCCAGCTCTGCAGTTCAAAGGTCATTATTATTATTATTATTATTAAGAACTGCTGGATAGTTCAGTGGCTGTGGAGGTTAGGAGCTCAGAGGTTTGGAGTTCAATTCCCCACTGTGCCTCTTTGACAGGGGCTGGACTCAATGATCCATTGGGTCCCTTCCAGCTCTGCAATTCTAAGATGCTGATGAGGTTGTAGACCCAAAAGGTAACATTTTTCACATTTGTGGTTATGACTCTCCAATTCTTGGGGATACCTATGAGTTCTTTAAGCTTAAAAGACATGAGTAGAGATGGGCACAGACTGGGAAAATGGCAGTTCATGATAGTTTGTGGTTTGTTGCTATTCATGAAACACAAACTTTCAATAACTTTTTTAGCAGCTGGTTAAAGAGCACTTTCCAGGGGGAATTGCTTTGGGGACTATAACTTGGACGTTCCAAATCCAATCTTTGCCAAACTTGGAGAGGGTGGGGAAGAGAGCCAACTGAAGACTTGCTGTGAGTTTGGCTATTCTAACTCGTGTGTGTGTGTGGCATTCTCCTGGAAGTCTGAAATTGCACAAACCACAAAGTGTACGAATCACCAACACTGATAGTTCGGTGTTTGTTTCGTTCAGTGTTTTCCTGAAGTGCCCTAAAATAAACTATGAAATGACCTGATTCATAGAGGGTTTTTTAAAACATTTTCAGTTTGTTTGTTTTTCTTTGTAGTTTGTTTCATGCCCATCTCTAGACATGAGTGATCTTCTATCCCTCCTCTCTCCTGCCCATTCTTTCTGCTCACAGGATCTGTTCAATATATTCCCCATCAAGGTTGGTTGACATGAGTCAAAGAACAAGGAGGCCTCCTTTTCATTCCAGAGCAGCTACTGCATCTTGCAGCCTGAGAGCAGAAGGCTAGCTTAGAGGAAGACTACCTGATACATAAAACTCTGCCTCCTGACCCTTCAATATGTCTCTGTGTCCTGATCATTTCTTGCCAGAGGCAGCTGCTTCAGCCTGTGTAATAGTAGGGCTGTCCCTTGCTTCTGCCTTCCTGGGTGTCTAAGAATGCCCTTCTGCAGGAGAGCTCAGCAGTGTAGGCATCTGGCTGCAGAGCCAGAGGTTGGGAGTTCCATTCCCCACTGTGCCTCCTTGACACAACTGGACACGATGATCTATAGGGTCTTTTCCAGCTCTGAAATTCTAAAGATGATGACGACTATTATTAACTCTGGTTTGCATTACTACTACTCATAGAAAGGAACACAGGAAGATGCCCTATACTCTATAATCCCCTTTGCATTGTTTGCTACCATTTACCGTAGGCAGGGAAACACAGAGCATACTTTCAAGATATTGGGTATGTGTCTTTCTTATTGGGTCACACCATTGATTTATCTAGACGATGACTGCCAACTCTAGCAGCAGCTCTCCAGGATTTTGCTCAGAAGCTGGAGATGCTTCATATATCCTGCAGGTCTCCCATCCAAGTGCTAACCCAGCCTGCTCTTGCTTAGTAGCAAGGATCAATAAAAGGACTTGAAGTGTTTACGGTACTCCTGCAACCAGTGTCTCCTCGTTTCTTCTCCTGTTCTCACTCTCTGTCTCACTCTCTCTCAGTGTTTAGACTGTACGTCTGCAGGCAGCAGTCCATTAATTTTGATTATACTTTGTGCCACATCTAGCTTTCTTCAGCCCTTAAAAAATTATTACCAAGGCAGAGGTAGTTAGTTCCCAGATGATTCTATTGCCTGATTACTCGTAACAGCATGCAGCTTGGGCTTGACGTATTTCAAGGAGCTGAACCCCATTCTCTCTCCCCCTCCCAGCTAATTACAATGGCCACAATCCAATACAGAGTTAAGTGCTCTTAAGCTCATTGATTTCAATATAGTTCAATCTATCTTGGATAGTGGCCAGTGTGTCTGTTTCTGTCATCTAGCTATTTTCTTCTCCCGCCCATCTGCTCTGTTTCCGTATTTGAGCCAAACCAGGAAAAGAGCCAGCCTCGTCAGCTACTTCTCAGCAGATCAGCAGGGAAGCAATCCCTGGATCATGGGGATAGAGATTTTGTGCCATAAAGAACTGGCGCTTGGCTAGGCTGATCCAAGATGCGGCTTGCTAACACATTGAAACATTCATATTTAAAAAGCCATTAGCAAGATACATAAAAGAAAAATGGTCGAGAGCCAGTCCGGGAAGGTTTTGTTGATACAACATTCTATCGACGTGTTCTGAATGGTTGTGAAAGTTATTTTTTTTCTAGAGTCAGAATCACTTATTGTTCAGAGCAAACAACAGGATGGTCCTGGGAACTGAACTTTGACCTCATGGCCTGACATTACAGCTACTTGGGATGCTGATCCTGCTGTTTTGCCTGCAGCTGAGTAAGATCCCAGTTGGAAATCCGAGTTCTCTTCCCTTTGAAGAAGGAGGGGAAGAGAGGATTTTGCAACGTATACCATTCCTCTGAATATTAAACTCAGGTACAGAGTGCCAGCGGCTGTGCATCCAACCCGGTATAGCCCAAGGAGGACGGAACTCGCTCAGTATCAGATGTGGGGAAAGCGGTAGAAAGCAGAAGGCAAAAGGACTGAGGGTCCTGGCTGACTGTTTGGTTTGTCTGGAAAGGAACACTCTGTCCTGCAACATTCTGTTGCTGACCTCACTTGTCTAGACCCATTTTGCGGGGGGATTAATTGAGGACTTCCTATTCCCAAATGGGATCATTTTGACATCCACCAATGTCAAACGTAAAAAAAAAAAACTTTATTGTATTGTGATAAATACTTTATGAAGAAAAAGTTGTACAGAGCAAACTAAACTGAGTTTCTGGATCATAAAACACACTCACTGAAACTTTTTGCTCCTCTCATTCTGCCCTCAGCTGCCCAGACGTCTCCTACGTTCTTAAATAATCCAGTTCCTTCTTGCATTATGCTAACAACTCCACCTCGGAATGCTCCCTGATATAAACTGCTTCCTCCAACACTGTGTTGGAGTTTTTACAACCTTGCATGCTGCCTGAGGTTTGTTTGACTGGGAGCGACCTTTTCTCACTGAGGTGACTGTCAATCTGTCCAGCATTAACCAAGCCTCTGAATTGAAAGAGAGCCTCACTTCTCTGCTGAGTGTTCCTTTCCCTCTCTTGGTTGAAATCAGTTAGTTTGTTAGGTTGCTGTTATCTGTTCACAACTGTAAATAATTAAACATTTTTATTCTTTCTACTACTAATGTCTCAGAGTGAGAGTTATTGAAACTGTAAGTGCCAGTTAATGAGAAGGGGTGGACGACCTGAGGAACTTGAATTTATTTTCCTCTGTAAATCTCTCTACTTCGGCTGTGTATGAAAAGGAGAATTTTAACCAGAAATTCAAAATTCTGCTACACATTGCAGTGGAGATGAAGAAGAGTAAAAGATCAGAAAAGTTACCCCTTGAACCACAGCTCCCAGAATCTCTTGCCCAGCGTGGCTACTGGCCATGCTGGCTTGGGAGCATCTGGGAGTTGTTGTTCAAAATGCTTCCCACTTTCAGCTGGTGGATACTGGGAGTTCTAGTCCAAGAGTGTACCCCATCCCGAAGAGGAGCAAAAACTTTGTTCTCATAGCTAGTACAGATCAAATGAAAACTATCCCTGCCCAGAACTGGACATAACTTTTAAACATGGCAAGTGGGGAAATGTGTGTTCCAAATCTTCTGCGGTCGCTGTGAAGGAGAATGCTCTGGGGAATTCCAGCAGATGAGTCAGGACAGTGATGTAAAGCCAGTGGACTGGAGGATGACAAAATAGCTTTCTAAATAAAAAGCTAAGCACGGATGTCTCTGTAGGAGGTCTTTGCCCTCCAGCAACCTAAGTGATGCAGTGGCTTTTCGATGGGCATGGAGCATGAAACCGGCTTTGCCCAGCTTCCTGTCTTCTCCTAGACTCACCGAAGCAAAGAGACAGCAGTCTGTGCTATATGCTCTACTTCAAATGGCTTCAAAAGTCGGGGATCAGAGAGAACCACGCTGAAGCTTCAGCCCTGCTTGCTGGTCTTGGAGGCAATGGGGCTGAGTGCTAGAAAACAGACATCTTGGAAAAGTGTAGGTTGACACTATGGGCCAATTCCTACACAATGCAGAGGGAAGCTTGGGTTTTCCACTGAGGCACACTCAGCAGAAGGTGGCTGCATCCCATTGTGAGTTCCATCCAGCATTGCACCAGTGGAAGACAGTTCCTGGATGTGGATTACTTGCTGTTCTTTTGGCCAATCGCTCCTGGACCTCCTAAAAATGTTCAAAGGATTGTGGATCCTCCTGAATGGGGCAAATTGGAGGGGAGGATGAGAAATAATGGGGATTCCTGACGATTGGGTGGAGGTTCCTTTTATGATCAGGAATTCTAATTGTAAGCAAAATGATGTAGTTAGAAACATACCCATAAGCTTGCAGAAATCGGGGTCATACTGTTATGGATCCCTGGCAGGTTTAGCTGTAACACGGTTATCTGGAGGTTAGGAAGACCTGCTGACAAAGTGTCCCATGGTGTGTCTCTCTTCATATCTAAACCACCCTGATGGGTGTATTTTGTGGCCATGCTACCAGTAGAGGTCTTCCAAACTGCAGAGGGTGACCACATGCTCTCTTTTAAAGTGAACAGTCCCCTTTTTAAGTTGTCCCATATTCAAGGGGATGTCCAGTAGAAAGGATGTGTATTTTTTTCTAAAGTACCTGATCACAGTAAATGATTCAATGATTGATTCAATGGGTCTACTCATAGTTGGGACTGTCAACAGCATCTCTCTCTCTCTCTCTCTCTCTCTCTCTCGCCCACCCTGCAATTAAAAAGATATATAAAATAATTTAAAATCAAATATTAAAAATACAATTTTAAAAATATTAAAACCATTGCACTAAAACCTGTGCAGGACGCAATCCTCAACCTGCAAATGCTCTGTAAGAAAAGTAAGACAGGAGATCAAGAACATTGTACAGTAACTGATGATCTCTCATTGTTGTTGTTGTTTAGTCGTTAAGTCGTGTCCGACTCTTCATGACCCCATGGACCAGAGCACGCCAGGCCCTCCTGTCTTCCACTGCCTCTCAGAGTTTGGTCAAATTCATGTTGGTAGCTTTGGTGACACTGTCCAGCCATCTCGTCCTCTGTCGTCCCCTTTTCCTCTTGCCCTCACACTTTCCCAACATCAGGGTCTTTTCCAGGGAGTCTTCTCTTCTCATGAGATGGCCAAAGTATTGGAGCCTCAGCTTCAGGATCTGTCCTTCCAGTGAGCACTCAGGGTTGATTTCTTTCAAAATGGATAGGTTCTCTTTGCAGTCCAGGGGACTCTCAAGAGTCTCCTCCAGCACCACAATTCAAAAGCATCAATTCTTCGGCGGTCAGCCTTCTTTATGGTCCAGCTCTCACTTCCATACATCGCTACTGGAAAAACCATAGCTTTGACTATGCGGACCTTTGTCGGCAAGGTGATGTCTCTGCTTTTGAATATGCTGTCTAGGTTTCTCATCGCTTTCCTCCCAAGAAGCAGGCGTCTTTTAATTTCGTGGCTGCTCTCACCATCTGCAGTGATCATGAAGCCCAAGAAAGTAAAATCTGTCACTGCCTCCATATCTTCCCCTTCTATTTGTCAGGAGGTGATGGGACCAGTGGCCATGAACTTAGTTTTATTGATGTTGAGCTTCAGACCATTTTTGGCGCTCTCCTCTTTCACCCTCATTAAGAGGTTCTTTAATTCCTCCTCACTTTCTGCCATCAGAGTGGTATCATCCGCATATCTGAGGTTGTTGATATTTCTTCCGGCAATCTTAATTCCGTTTTGGGATTCCTCCAGTCCTGCCTTTCGCATGATGTATTCTGCATATAAGTTAAATAAGCAGGGAGACAATATACAGCCTTGTCGTACTCCTTTCCCAATTTTGAACCAATCAGTTGTTCCATATCCAGTTCTAACTGTTGCTTCCTGTCCCACATATAGATTTCTCAGGAGATAGATAAGGTGGCCAGGCACTCCCATTTCTTTAAGAACTTGCCATAGTTTGTTGTGGTCCACACAGTCAAAGGCTTTTGCATAGTCAAAGAAGCAGAAGTACAGTAGATGTTTTTCTGGAACTCTCTGGCTTTCTCAATAATCCAGCGTATGTTAGCAATTTGGTCTCTAGTTCCTCTGTCCCTTTGAAATCCAGCTTGTACTTCTGGGAGTTCTCGGTCCACATACTGCTGATGCCTACCTTGTCGGATTTTGAGGATAACCTTGCTAGCGTGTGAAATGAGTGCAATTGTACGGTAGTTGGAGCATTCTTTGGCACTGCCCTTCTTTGGGATTGGGATGTAGACTGATCTTTTCCAATCCTCTGGCCACTGCTGAATTTTCCAAACTTGCTGGCATATTGAGTGTAGCACCTTAACAGCATCATCTTTTAAGATTTTAAATAGTTCAACTGGAATGCCATCACCTCCACTGGCCTTGTTGTTAGCCATGCTTTCTAAGGCCCACTTGACTTCACTCTCCAGGATGTCTGGCTCAAGGTCAGCAACCACACTATCTGGGTTGTCCGGGACATCCAGATCTTTCTGGTACAATTCCTCTGTGTATTCTTGCCACCTCTTCTTGATGTCTTCTGCTTCTGTGAGGTCCCTGCCATTTTTGGCCTTTATCCTGTCCATCTTTGCACAAAAGATTCCTTTAATATCGCCAATTTTCTTGAACAGATCTCTGGTTTTTCCCTTTCTATTCTTTTCCTCTATTTCTTTGCACTGTTCATTTTAGAAGGCCCTCTTGTCTCTCCTTGCTATTCTTTGGAAATCTGCATTCAATTTTCTGTAGCTTTCCCTATCTCCCTTGCATTTTGTTTCCCTTCCCTTCTCTGCTATTTGTAAGGCCTCGTTGGACAGCCACTTTGCTTTCTTGCATTTCCTTTTCTTTGGGATGGTTTTTGTTGCTGCCTCCTGTACAATGTTACGAGCCTCCATCCATAGTTCTTCAGGCACTCTGTCCACCAAATCTAGTTCCTTAAATCTGTTCTTCACTTCCACTGTGTATTCATAAGGGATTTGGTTTAGATTATACCTGACTAGCCCAGTGGTTTTTCCTACTTTCTTCAGTTTAAGCTTGAATTTTGCTCTAAGAAGCTGATGATCAGAGCCACAATCAGCTCCAGGTCTTGTTTTTGCTGACTGTATAGAGCTTCTCCATCTTTGGCTGCAGAGAACATAATCAATCTGATTTTGGTATTGCCCATCTGGTGATGTCCATGTGTAGAGTCGCCTCTTGTGTGGAAAAGAGTGTTTGTGATGACCAGCTTGTTCTCTTGACAAAACTCTATTAGCCTTTGCCCTCCTTCGTTTTGAACTCCAAGGCCAAACTTACCTGTTGTTCCTTTTATCTCTTGACTCCCTACTTTAGCATTCCAGTCCCCTATAACGAGAAGAACATCTTTCTTTGGTGTCAGTTCTAGAAGGTGTTGTAAGTCTTCATAGAATTGGTCAATTTCAGCCTCTTCAGCATCGGATCTCTCATTAGCACCTAGCAATTAGACTCAGCCAACACACAGATCACTCCACTCAATTAGAGAGGTAAATTCTCTCATAAGTCAAATGACAAATCACATCGATTATTCTTCATATTGTGAGCTGAATGAGATGCAAGGATATTTAAAACAAATTAGAAAGTTTGCTTTGCACATAACCCTAGATTATATTTCTGCCAGCAAAGATACCTACAAACTACAAGTATATAATAATTTGGTCATCTTTTAAAATGTGATTGACATTGAGAAAGAGAAACAGTATTGTATCTAGAAAAAATAACACCTTCTGAGTAGAAAATCACGTGTGTGGATCAAGAGGCTGACTGGTAAAGAAGTGCCAAGGAGAATAAATAAGGACCAAGAAATCACAACATGCATAAAACAAATGACGTTAGAATACTTTGGTCAATTCATGAGAAAAGGAAAAGCTCTCTGATTGTTATTGTTGACCATTCAAAATAAAATGAATAACTTACTGGGAGAAAAACCTTGGAGACTGGTTTAGATACAACATAACATGGTTGTCTAGAGTTGGAATGACTATGATGATATGTACCTTTAAGTAAGAGAAGAAAAGAAGGAGGAGGAGAAAGAGGAGGAGATAACTGTGGGATTTTTGTAGGGCAATTAAGTCTAATGGTCTTTCATCAAGAGAAACTTCTGGGCAGGGGCAGGAGGGATAAAAGATTGAAAAGCTGGTTGATGCATGTTATTTGAACAGCTACTTTATAGGGTTCAGCTACCCTAGGAAAAAATGCAGGAGATGATATGGGTCTGAAGTGGGCTGATTAGCATTTTTTTTCTGTTGACCACATGACACAAATCATAGGCATTGGAGTTTTTCCCTCTGCCTCTGGGGCTTCTACTTTTTAAAAAATGGATCCACTCACATCAATTCTGATATGAGATGGCTTGAATTGATGCAAAAAAGCCACAGGCATGCACAGACTCAGGGAATGGTGAGCAAAGCCTCTTGGCAAAAGTTTTTTTCTTTCTTTTTTGAACAGAGAGCAAAAGGAGGAAACGAGCAGGAAATCCTTGTTTACAGCTTATTAGGAAGTTCCATTTTAGCCATGCAACCTACAGGGCTTCAGAAGCACTGCAAACAAGATGCAAGCAAGGATTTCCCCCATCTCCCCATGTGGCCATTTAATGCGAATAGACTTGGTGAAACCCAAAATCCCTGGTGTGACTTCATAGGGAGTGATTGCAGGTGAACTCACATTCCTCTTGCTGTGTACTTGTACCTTCACAAAGTTCAAAAAACAAAGAAGGAATAAAGGCAACAAAGGCTGGAGAGGGGTAAATAATTCTGCCAGATGAGAGAGGATAGTGATGATTCTTCCCACTCTGAGGCTGCTGCAGAAGGGAGATATCAATTCAATTTACTTGTGTACACATATTCTTCCAGTTAATGTCTCTTTCAATCAGCTACAGAGAGAAGAAGGTACATACACAATAAATTTATATAAGTCTTGAACTAACCTATTGTGCTCCTTTAGTTCCATGCCTGCTTTTAATGCTTTTTATTTAAAAAATGACCATTAAATGGAATATAGGCAGTGATTTATGCTTCCCAATGACATCATTTTAGTTGATGAAATCATCTCCCACTTCCTAATAACAATTCATCCTATTCCTCATGAAATAGGAGTAGACTGTCAGCTGGTGGCAATGCATAAATCATGGTTAGTTCATGGAAGTTTCTTGAGGGTTTCTCAAGGTAGACATCCCTATCCGGAACATTTCTGTGGTCTAGGGTGGGGTGAGGCTTGGGGTTAAGCTGCTGCCCCCTCCAGAGATTCATAGGGTTGCTAATTGTCAAGGCAATGACTGAAGTCTTGGAACTGCTGTGCTTCCTTGGTATCTAGGTGGGGTGGGGTGGAAGACAAATCTCAGGTCACAAAGCCTTTGTGAAGGAGAAAATTTGATTTTTGTAGGTGAAGTGACCCTGGCAACAGCATTGGGGCTGGGGGAAAAGACCTCTATGTATTGTCGTGGACAGTAGGTAACGCTGTGGTTGGAAGTCCCAATGATGATAACCACTGCTAACCACTGCTAAGCATGTTTTGCCACTTGCCTGACTGCTGAAAAAGATTCCTTCTCTCTTCAGGTTGCCATATTACTAGATTTATTGGGTTCTCTCTGGATTCTAGGTCTACTTATTTGCATTCCTCTAATTCCTAGTTTTCACTATTGGATGGCCCAGCAGCAGTTCTGGGTCCCACGCAGCCCTTGATGGTCCTACCTGTGTGAGGGCTCAGATTTTGAGTTCTCAATGAATGGGATGTTGCTGACCTGGATGCTCTAAGGACCCATGCATGTGGGGTTCTGGTGAGTGATATGGGGCACCCAGTTACCTTCTACTTCTGGGCAACCCTGCCTTATATACAGAAGTTCCATTGCTAGGGATCAAGGTGAGAGGACGTTAATAGAACTGTCTAATAAACCAGGCGCTCAACTGCATGAGACCCAAAGGAGAACAGTAAATACTCAAAAGTAAAGCAAGCTAGCATCGAGATTGATAAGGCAAAGAATTCTGCCAAGGAATCCACTAGCACTGAACAGCCTGAGTGCCAACGTACACATGTTTACTTAGAGGGACGTGTCAGTAGGATCTCCGCGGCCTCTCACCTAGGCAAAGGTACATTAGGATGGCAGTTAAAACAGTTATAATGGTACCTACGTCTGAGTCAATAGGCATAGGCCTGTACTGTTGACTAAGGAGCAAAGCACACAATGTCGGTAGTAAAAGAAGTCAGTTCAGTGCTTGGACGTCAACACACATTGTGCTTGGTAACTATGCTGTGTTGGGTGTCTTATTGGAAAAGTTAACACATTAGCATCCATCGCTCACCTTCTTTTAAAAAGCAAATTTAAAAAACACATTGTTCATTACCTCTTACTTAATGTTACTTTGTAACTTTGGGTTTTTTTTTTTGAAAATCACTTAAAAATAGGGGGGGAAAGCCTGATGTCTCCATGATAAAGGCCTCAAAATGATATTTTCATGTAACAAGAAAACAGTATTTGTTACATCAAAAAATGTAACAGCCTTAGACTGGATGTGTTGAGGGAAATTGGGGTGGTATGCTCAGCATATGAAATACTAAACAGTAGAGGAAAGATAAACAGAAAGTTGAACTCATAAAATAAATGTCTAGATGGTCCAGTGAAAAGACAAGCTCCCTGCATGTCATGCGTACACAAAGTCAGGCCTTTATGGATGTAGGGAAACAGGTAAGATTGAAGGTAATTTCCTGCGGAAGCAAAACCTGTCTCTAACAAGACTGTGGCTGAAATCCTGTTACACGGTTATGCAAACAGCGTAACTTTTGGAAGTAAACTGCTATAAGTTTCATTCATTCATTCATTCATTACATTACATTACATTTATACCCCACCCATCTAGTGCCTAAGTTAAGATCTCCACAGATCTTGTTGCATACTGAATCATGTGATTTAGCATGCAACAGACAAAGTCTACGGAGATTTCTTAAGTTCTGATCATTCACTTCTAAAAGTTACACTGTTTAACTGCGTAACAGGATTTCAGCCTGTAGGCCTAGCAGGCCATTATTGAACCTAGAGATCTGAAGATGCTTCGCTGGGCCTGCTTCATCCCACCCCTTCTGTTGTCGCTTTTACTCACATGTTCATCACAGAGTCTGAAGAGAAGAGAGTCCTGCTGTCCATGTGAGGAAGAACTCAGATTTCCCGGCTTCTTACTCAGAAGGAAAATCTGCAACATTGACAGGAAATGCTCCTCTTCAAATTTCGCCATAACTGTTTCATTGTCTCCCTTTTCATTGTCATGTTGTGACCAACATGGCAATGAAAAGGGAGGACGGGCTTCCTCTTTTGAGTGTGTTCATAAGTCAGTAAGGTCTAAATAACTGCTTACACATCTATCCAGGGATAGCTTAAGGCTACAACCACAAGCAAGAAGTCCTTGGAGGCAGTGGTGGCTGCTTCCTGGATGATCCTCCTGAAGTCACAGCTATGTCTCTTTGTTGGAGAACAGAACTGCGTGTGCTACAGAACCTGTCCTGTGGCCTCTAAACTCTCCAGCTGCTTCAGGTGTGGTGAGGGGTGCTACCCCATTGGCAGTGTTCACCTGGCGAACAAGTACTAGCCTAGTCACTTTCTGTTGCTGGGCTGGAGGTACCTCTGGTGGCAAATTATCTTGTTCTAGGCCTGGATCTATAGAAGGAACATTACACTAGTTCTATCTGCAACCCAAAGAGAGATGTAATAAATAACCTAGTGCCGAGTTCTCATAGAACAGTGGTTCCCAAACTTGGGTAACTCAAGGGTCCTTGGACTATAACTCTCAGAAACCTGGCCAGCACAGCAGGTGATGAAGGTTTCTGGGAATTGCAGTTCAAGAACACCTGGGTTGCCCAAGGTTGGGAACCACTGTCATAGAACAAGCCATGCCAGATCATCAGAGAAGTAGGGGAATAAAAGAAAAATCTAACAAGGTTTCTGTGAAAAGAAGTAACAGAAGTTGTTTTTATTGTTAAGTGCCATCAAGTCACCTCTGGCTTATGGCAACTCTATGAATGAGCGTTCTCCAAAATGTCCTGTCCTCAGCAGCCCTGGTCAGCTCTTGTAAGCTCAAGCCTGTGGCTTCCTTTAGGGAGTCAACCTATCTTGTGTTTGGTCTTCCTCTCCTCCTGCTTTCCCAGGAAATGCTTATTCCCCAGCCTTATTGTCTTTTCCAGAGAATCCTGCCTTCTCATAGTGTGTCCACAGTAGGACAGTAGCAGAAGTAGAGCATGCAATAATGCCAAATTATTGCATGTAAGCTCTCCACAAGGAATACCATAAAGAAAGAAAAAAGATCTAAAAGAAATCATCAGATTTTTGACATAGGGGTGGATATTTGCATAAGCTACCAAGAAATACGTTGGCTGCATATTCTTCTTCTTCTTCTAAACAGAGAGCAGCCCTCCATTTCTAGAATGGGCAGTCCTTCATGTGGAGGCCCCTTCCATTTTAAGGGCTTTCCAAACTGACTCCACTTTAAGCTCTACTCAGGAGTTTCAGTCTGAATCCAGGTAAGGCTTAAAGCATATTGGTGATGAGAGGGGGACATAGGTAAGTGCTGCTCCTATTCATTCCGTCTCTGCCCCAGCTCAACCACTCACACTGAAATACGAGCAGACTTTCACACATTCACAGCTTGTATTTGCATTTTCAAGAACCCACTCATAATGTTTCTGTGAACCTTATGAGAGCTCCCACTCACAGAAAAGCCGTTAAGCACATACAGCAGAGTGCGCTTACAAGTGCTAATATAGACTTTTGCTGTGAACGTACAAAGATCTACCTGTCTTCTAGGTGGAGCAGGGACATGGGGTTGGGTTTACATGCACACTGCATTTCCTTCCCATTCACCAAGCCCTTCCTGGATTCAAGCCATAGTGGCTGAATAGTCTTCAAGATGGACAAGTGTAAGGATGAAGGTCAGTGACTTCACTGCCCACCTTGAGGGAGTACCTGGACAGCCGACTCATTGGGCACACAGATCACCTGCTCACAGAGATACAGTTGTAATTCTGTTTAGATTATAAAACTAATGTCTGATTTTTGTGCCCATAGCAAACATGCTATGCTGTGCAAATCAGTGTTCTCATTTGTCCTCCCCCCACCCCCCCCGGCAGTGGTCACTCTACTCAAAGATTATGCCCCCTTCCCCTCTTCCATATATAGAATCAAAGGGGCTGGCAGTTGAACACAACATTAGTCATGGAACAGTGTCCTTGGCTACACTGCAGGGTGTGGGGTATACAAGCTAGGACATGTGACACACACAGAGCTCTGCCTTCCAGCAAATGGTAGGGAGTTTCCTCTGTTGCCCTAGTGTTGGCTACCTATGGATGATTGATTGATTGATTGATTGACTGATTGATTGAAAATATTTCTATCCTACCTTTCTCCCCAAAAGGACCCATGGTTGCCAACTTCCTAATGTAAGGCCAGCTCTGGCTACTGATATTCACACAAAGAAGCCCATCTAATTTGGCATGATTTTATGCTTTACTTCTGTGTCTCTGGCCATGTATTCTGTGTGAAATCTTGTGCTTCATCCAAGAGACAGAATCATCTTTCTGATTAGCATGGACAGTTTATTTATATTAGTCTCACTATTTACAGGCTGCTTTTCACAGCTGGGGCGTCTGAGTTTACTCAGTAACATGTTGTCAACCCACCCCTCTGCTCTATGATCGATTCGTTCTTTGTTACATGTTGTTATATGCCATCTGGCAAGACTTGAGTCCACAGTTGCGTCATGAGATAAGATCAATCATCCAATCTAGGATGCTATACATTATCCAGGGTTTGTCCTCCAGGTCATATGTCCCACTGAATTCTTTGTGTGTTAATTTAGTGCACTGAATTAATTGGTTCACTGGTTTAACATTCATTTCTTATTCCCTTGCAACCAGGAAGCAGGGGCAGCTTGAGGGCAGGTATTGCCTTTTAAATTTGGGGGGGCTGTGTTTGTATGTGTGTGTTTGTACATTGGGTGTCCCCTCTAGATACCTATAACAGAGAATCCCTGTATTTTATGAAACAGCTGATTCCCAGTGTGGTGTAGTGGATAGAGTGACAGACTAGGACTCTGCTAGCAGACCCAGGAAGGACAAATGGAAAATCAAATTGCACAAGGCTGTGGCAAGAAATTCTGGAGTTTGTTTGATAATGTTACTCCCTCTTCACTTCTCAAAAGATATGCATGGCCAGACATTGGAAAGATCCATTTATAACAGTGGTTCCCAACCTTGGGTCTCCAGATGTTCTTTCCCAGAAATCCTGACCAGCACAGCTAGTGGCAAAGGCTTCTGGGAGCTTTAGTTCAAGATCATCTGGGGACCCACTGAATTAGATCAGTCCATCCTGAGCTCAGAATGTTATCGGTTAAAAGGAGTTTCTTGCATTTCTCATGACTTCTCAGCAGTTGAGTTGCTGTTGTCATCATCCTGACAAATCAAACTAAAAAACAAAACAAAACTTCCCTTATCGCTCAGGATGGATAAGACAAAAGCATAATATGCTTCAGAAATGTCTCTATAAATGCCAATGCAAAGCAAAGCAAAAGTGAAGCGTGCTGCTTATATAATGACCCATAGCACTTAAAGCACTCTCTGGACAGTTTACAAGTTAATTATGCAGGCTACACATAGCTTCTCCTGCCAACCTAGCAGTTCAAAAGCATGTAAAAATGCGAGTAGATAAATAGGTACCACCTCGGTGGGAAGGTAACGGCGTTCTGTGTCTAGTCGCGCTGGCCACGTGACCACGGAAACTGTCTTCGGACAAACGCTGGCTCTATGGTTTGGAAACAGGGATGAGCACCACTCCCTAGAGTCGGACACAACTAGACTAAATGTCAAGGGGAACCTTTACCTTTACCTTTACACATAGCTTGGGTACTCATTTTACCGCACTCAGAAGGATGAAAGGCTGAGTGAACCTTGAGCCGGCTACAGTTTTGGCTGCAGTACACCAGTTTAACCACGGCACTACAAGGGTCCTGTACAAGCTCTTGCTATGTTAGCCGGAATCCTGTTCGGTGGGCAGCCGAAAGGACATCAACGTCAGTGGCAGTTTGTCATGGTTCCTGTAACTTCACCACATCGTGTAAAAGCCACGCACACCTTGAAACTGCTACCACTGATAATGTCATTTCCCTTGTGCAGAGAGATCAAAGCAACAGGATTTCGGCCAGTTACTTGTTCCTCATTGTACCTAAGTTGTTGTTGTTCCTGTTCTTGTTGTTGTTGTCGTCATCATCATCATCATGTGCCTTCAAGTCAATTCTGACTTAGGGTGACCCTTTTCATGGTTTTCTGGATAGAGAATACTCAGGAGTGGGTTCCTAGTCCCTTCTCCTGGGGGTTCCCTGGGACAGTTTGCCCAAGGCCACACAGGCTGGCTCTACTATGGGAACTGAACTCCCAGCCTCTGGCTCTGCAGCCAGAGACCTAAATCACTGAGCTATCCAGCCAGCTTGCTTTAAGATTTATTTGCTACATGTAAAAAGTAACCTTTGTCATTCCTAATTACATTACTTGTCACCTTCAGAGCAACTGGTTATATGAAATATGTTAATTGTAGCTAGTTACTTCTCAGATCTAGATGAGGCAAATAGTGCGGTAAAACAGTATGACTACAGTCGTGCTGTCGTTAGGCATTCTGGAGTATAGCACTGCTGCAGCAAAAGAAAATTTAAAAAACCGTAGAACAGCATTAAAAAAAAAAAACCTCTGGTGTTTTACCACAGTCTTGATTACACAATCTCTCCAGTGATTAGGCTCCAATTAGAAAGACATTTATTTGGTCTGAAGCTTTAATGAATTCAAAGGCCCTTTCTCATTGCAGGTTGCTGTGCTTCAAATCTGCCTAGGTTTGCAACTACTTTTATTTTTAACAGCTCCTCTGTGCTCCAGGGCCTTGCCTTATTGCACAGAAGAAAGTGTTTTCAGGAGTTTGAAGAGGCTAAAAGGCAAGCCAAGAGTGCAAATTCACAAATGTTTCAATTATTTACAAACCCAGGGTGCTTCTAATGGGCTCCAGAGCTGTCTGCTTTGCCCAACATGCAAAGATTCTAGCCTTCCGGCTATGGAAGTATGCGTGAGTACCATTTGCAGTGCGCTCCAAAAATGGCATTCAGAGCGTCGGTGGATCATGCATTTGTTGAACTCCCATGGATTCAAGAGCCAAACAGGCACATCTGAACACATCCAGGCGCATCACCTAAGGGGAGAGCTTTCTTTGCCTACTGCTGGAGAGGAAAGAATAATTCATAACAGCTGCTGCTGGCTGCTATAAAACCTGTCTGATTCGCTATGGGAGCTACGGGAGCAACTCAACTGATGTTTGTTTCACTGTTTGTGCCATGTTCCTCACTGTTCCTTTAAGTGTTTATTCCATTAATTGCACATTTGTTCAAATCATGAGTAAATCTGACCTTTTGATATAACTCTGCAGTATAATCTGTTTGGTTGGCAGGGATATATATATATCAAAAGGTCAGATTTACTCATGATTTACTCATGATCTGAACAAATGTGCAATTCATGGAATATATATATATATATATATATATATATATATATATATATATATATATATACACACACACACACACACACACACACACACATATATATACATACATATACATATACATATATATATATATACATATACATATACATATACATATATATATATACATATACATACATATATACATACATATATATACATACATATATATATATATATATTTGCAGCCTGCCTGCTTGCATTGTTTGGTTTTGCGCTTGGTTTGTATGATCAGATATGTTCATTCTTTGGTGTAGTTGTTGGGCAACATTGATGATGCACACAGTGGGGCATGGTGTGGGGGCAAACCTGATTCCTTTCCCCTGCTTTCTACTTGTCCTGGTAAGGACAACAGTGGATCGGAAATTTGTAAATGGTATTTCTAAAAACATTTTTCTCCCAGTTTTACACTGTATTGCTAAAATGCTACAGCCGAATCAAATGCTTTCTGTGTCTTTTCAATTAATTCACTTGCTAAACATTAAAACAAGAGAGAAGGAATTTGAATGCCAGCAAAAGGGATGGGTAATAACATGGTAATAATAGAGGAGAAGGGCACCAGAGGGTCTGTGTGATGTGTGGATACTTGGAATGCATTTTCCTTATATAATTAAACGTTTCTGTGTTAATGATGACAGCAATCAAGGGAGTGTTATAAGGAAATTCACACCAAAGATATGGGCATGAAGCACTTCATCGTGCTTCAGCCCAATTTGTGCACAGAACACCATAGGTGCCGCATGTTCCCTCCTCGCTCCCCCTTGGCCAGCTGCCCCCTGGCCTGTGTGTGTTGGCCAGGTTGTCCTCCTGTGGTGTCTATCCAGTCTGGGCAGGGGCCTGGGCTTCCCTTCCCCACCTCCTCCAGCAGCCAGCCACTCAGATGAGGAGGTAGAACAAAGATTCTTGGTGCACAACCATTGATAAGTTTGGTGAAGCTTGGGTTTCCGACATCCAAGTTATACATCTACAAAGTGGGTCCCCCAGGAAAGTGCCCTTTAGCAGTTGGCTTGGGGAAATCCAATCTTCACAAAACTTGGAGGGATTGTAGAGGAGAGTCAGTAGAGGCATCTCTGTGATTTTGGTGCTTCTAAGTGCCTGGGGGGGATTTCCTGGGGGCCCCTACTTGTGTGTGTATAACTCAGATGACTGAAACCCAAATTTACAGGGCTTATAGAGAAGAGTCAAGAGAAGCATCCCTGATTTTTTTTAGTCTCTAAATGCTTGGGGGGCATTTTATAAGGTTTTAAAATTTAAAAAATGAATTGACAAATTGATTTATCAATTCATCAGAAAATTCATAAATTTGTGATTCGTTGACCTTGATGAATCACAAGTCAAAATGAATCCCCGTTTTTCTGATTCATGCCCATCTCTATTGACAAATATACCACGATGGTTCTCCAAAAGCCTCTCACTTTTTTTTTTCAGCCCTTGCAGCTGCAGTAGCCTTTCTGGCACACTTATTTATTTATTTTTATCCCGGCTGCCATTTTTATTTCCTATTGTTCACAGATGTCCCTGCAATGAACTCCAGAAGGCTTGGTTATAACATAATGTGGCATCTCTTTTTGGAAAGCTCTAGGTATTTGCAATAAACCTTTGAATTACAGTGGTGCCTCGACTTACGAATGTCCCGACATACGACCATTTCGAGTTGCGACCAGCTCCGGCTGCAAAATTTTGCTTCGACTTGCGGCCGGAGCTTCGAGTTGCAAACAAAAGAGGCAGGGAAAAAAGGTGGGGAATTCAAATTAGAGGGCTAACCGTTGGTCGGCGAAGAGCTTCTTTGTAGCTCTTTCGCCCCCAACGGTTAGTGTGCGCGCGTTTGCAGAGAGGCTTCGGACTGCCTGGTGCTGCTTTCTGCTTCTGGGTGAGTACATTTACAGGGTTTTGCAAGGTTTTGCAGGGTGGGTTTGGGTTTTGGGGGGCTTATGTTTCTGTGCTGTGATGTTTTTTGTTTTGTTTTTTGGTGTGTGTTTTTCCCCAGCCCCATCGCGTTCCAATGGAGCTGGCTGTGTGTGGGGGGGTGTTTTTTATTTTTTTTTCCCCAGCTCCATCGCATTACGATGGAGCTGCCTGTGTGTGTGGGGTGGTTTTTTTTTGATTTTTCCCCCCAGCCCCATGGCGTTCCGATGGGGCTGGCTGTGTGTGGGGTGTGTTTTTTTTTTATTTCCCCCCCAGCCCCATCGTGTTCCGATGGAGCTGGCTGTGTGTGTGTGTTTTTTGTTTTTTGTTTTCCCCCCAGCCCCATGGAGTTCCGATGGGGCTTGGAGTGGTGTTTTGTTTTTGTTTTTTTGGTGATTTTTTTTTGTCTGGAATGGATTAATAGTGTTCCAATGCATTCCTATGGGAAATGGTGCTTTGACTTACAACCATTTTGAGTTACGCCCATCTTCTGGAACGGATTATGGTCGTAAATCGAGGCACCACTGTATCTAACTAGCAGAGCAAGCTCCCTTTAAAAGCATTTTAAAGACACTTGAAGTGATTTATACTAGACTGCCTCCTGCTATTTAAGGGGTGAAAAAGCTCCACTTGAATATAAAGACTTAGAAGACTTAGAAGCAGCAAAGTGAATAAGTAAAGTGTTCTAAATAGACTCCCTGGGGTTGGCGCACATATTATGAAACATTGCTATAGCATTTTAACTATGTATACTGAATTGCCCTCATTGTGTCAGTCACCCCCAGAGATCTTGGAAAATGGCCACTCATATTCTACCTTTATTTATTTATCTTCAGCATTTGTTTACCATGTTTCTGCTCACCAGCAGTTTGGAATAATTACCAGAATTAGAATAGATGAATAACATTTAAACAGTTTGAAAACATTATTTAAAAAGAAATGAAAAATGTGTTCTCGAAGGCTTTCATGGCTGGGATCTGATGGTTGTTGTGGGTTTTTCGGGCTGTTTGGCCATATTCAGGCCCACCACAAAAATACAACAAATGTTACGGTCAGCAAAGGACAAAAGGGATCCCCTCACCACTGCAGGAGTATACCGGATACCTTGCACTTGTAGCCAGGTATATATTGCGACCACAAAACATAGCATCCAGACTAGAATCAAAGAGCATGACAGAAACTGCAGACTAAAACAACTGGAAAAATCGGCAGTAGCTGAACACACCCTGAAACGAGCTGGACATGAAATCCTATTTCAAAACACAGAAGTACTGGACAATACCAGCAATCATTATGTTAGACTACACAGGGAAGCCATTGAAATCCACAAACACCAGCACAACTTCAACAATAAAGAAGAAAGTCTAAAACTCAACAAAGCCTGGCTCCCAGCACTGAAAAATACAGCCTGCAAAAAGGTCAATGAACTCTACCGAGCCACAAGGACTGGTGATCACTGCACACAAAAGACTAGCCAACATCACCCATCACAGTGACAGATCATCTCCCCCCTTATCACAACAAAACACTCATAACAAAAAACACCCTGATCACAGGAAACACCCAATCTCCTGAAAAGAACAAAAACACTGATCTCACAGCTACAAATACTACTCAACAATCCCACACACTACACCAGAACACAGACAGAGTTCTAGCTCCTGTCCTCTGAAGATGCCTGCCACAGAGACTGGCGAAACATTAGGAACAAAAACCTCCAGAACACAGCCAAACAGCCCAAAAAAACCACAACAACCAAAGAAATGAAAAATGTTAACTACAACCTGTTGGGTTTTTTTAAACAGCCATACAGTCTAAAAACCCACTGCCAGTTTTAGCTGCTCTTTAAAAGCATAACACAGACACAGACAGCCTAACTCGCATAACTAATGTGCTTTTAAATAAAATGGGATGTCCAGCCCCTCCCGTCCCCAATAAGATGGTGTGGCATTATATTTGATTGAGAATACAGTTAGAAAGCATCCTATATTTGAAGGCTGTCTGGTCCATATTCAGCTGATTTCTGATCTGGGTGGACAGTAGATAGATAGATAGATAGATAGATAGATAGATAGATAGATAGATAGATAGATAGATAGATAGATAGATAGATAGATAGATAGATAGATAGATAGAGTCATGTGTTGTTGCAGAATCACTGAAAACTAGACCTGCAAAATTACCATTTTATGTCACTGCCATTTGAGGAGTTATAAAACAGTCCCCAATTTTCAGACATTTGCCCTGCACAATTTTATTTTTACAAGTTTTTTTTAAGCTGGAGAAAAAATGTGCCAACATACCTATTGTAGTTTGCCCCTAGAGATCTTTTAAAAATCTATGCGAAGGTAATGTATCAGGAGAAACAAAAAAGTCCAGTTCTGTCCTTCAGTAATCCACGACACTAAGAAGCAGAACTGGGATGTTCTAGTTGTCAATAAGAACACAGTGCTCTGAGGAGGGGGTTGAAACTCCATGATTTCAGGAAATATAAGCTCTGCTAACCCTAACCTCACCCCTGAATAGTCTTCTGACTTTCTCAACGCAACAGAATTCCCATGTGGTCAGAAAATATTCCAGATGTCACTTGTGTTTTTTTCTATCTGCTTTGATGAGGGTTAAAGGTAAAGACTTCTAAGAAGGGAGGCGATGTTGATGTTGTCCACCAACTGTGCAACATAGACTGGGCAAGGGGGTCAATACCCCAAATTCAGGGACAGAGTGTCCCACAGCCTCACTTATAAGCTGTCTATGCCACTTAATACTTGGGTAATCAACTGAACAGACAGTGACTGCTCAGAATTGTCTCATTATGGTCTGTATTTCTATTATTCAGATGCACACATATTTATACACAGAAATATACGTGCTTTGTGTTTCTATCTGAAATGATATGTTCATTGTTACTCTTTTTTGTTCTAACCAACTTTATTATAAAAATCAAAAGCAGTATAGAATATTCTTATGCCCGTTTTATGCAATTTTGCTTTCTTTTTCAGCCTCAATTTTGGATTTCCCTTCCTTTTGTTCTTGTGTCACACAAATTACTACAATGATACAAGATCTCTTAATAGTAGATTTGATTCTTTTACTGTGGAAGTCATTGATAAAATCTCGGATTTAAAAAATGGGCTGAAAAGAAATTAAGAATTCCAGCTAATGAATCATGTTAAGAATGCTTAATCATTAACAGTTTTAGCAAGCAAAGCCAATTAACTTTGGTTGAATTAGTGAACTGCTGGATAGCTCAGTGGCTTAGGTCCAGAGACTGGGAGTTCGATTCCCCACTGTGCCTCCATGACAGTCTAGACAGGGCTAGTCTCGATGATCCATAGGGTTTCTTCCAGCTCCGTGGTTCTAAGATGATGATGATGATGACAACAGTGATCATGTTTATTTCAAATATTTCTTCCTCACTCCTCATAGAAAAAAGAAATCCATGGCATTGTACAACACGGCAAATGAAATTATTGATCGAAACAGACTAACAGGGGGACATACCTCTGAGTATGAGACACATAAGATGATGCAAAGCACAAAGCACAGAAAACAATCAATGTGAAATTTCCTCTAAAAGGGTTAGGCCTTTTAAAGTCATAACCGGATCATGGGAAAGTTACATTTTTGGATCACAACTGACATAATTCAGCCAATGTGTCAAAAACAAAGTGACATTTTCAAGAGCTGGTCTTATCCTGAAGAAAAAGGTTATTGTATTTGAGCGCTGCTTACTGGCCACGGTGTTTCGAATGATGACTGAACAGTTTTGAAGCGTTCAATAGCCCATGACTGGCCTTACAGATAAGACGCCTGCTGCTTAAGTGTGTGGTGGGTGAGATGTGAATTTTACAACCTTTTTCCAGTTCTCGACAGCAATGTTTCCTCTCCTTTTCCTCCTTCCTCCCTAAAAGAACCTCACTTAAAAAAAAATAAAGGTTGATAAATAAGCCAAAACAAAGCAAAGAAAGACGGTTCCATTTGTTTAGGTATTAATCTTATTCTCTTTTCCCTCCCTGTTTTCACTTAGATTGGTGATCTAAGCCAATAAATGTTAATCAAGCTAAGTGCTCCTTTTGTTGAGTTGTTCTCATCCTTCCCCCGCTCCCTGACCCATTTAAAGAGAACAAAGGTGAAAAGTTACATCAGCAGAGTTATGTTGCAGGTGGCGAACTCTGGGCCATGTGTCTACCAAGAGCTGATCAATGGGAAGCATTTCTGCCCCGTTACATCATCCCACCCATAACCTAATGGCACCACTGGTAGCTGATTAAAGTTGATCTTTACACCTCAAAATGAGGTGTGCATGCATCCTACTTAGGGGTGTAAACCTTTCTTTCTCTTATCACCTTGACCCCAAGGAAGATAAATTTCAAATATTTTCTTCTTGCCCGGTGAGCGGGAAAGATATTTTGTAGTGACTCAGTTTGACAGCAGTTACACTAATGGTGTGTGTGTTGTGTATATTGTAAACATTGCACAACTGGCACCAATTAAAAGTTTTCTCTCTTTATTCGTATCAGAGCTTTGCAGAATTTAAAACTATGGATGTATATGAAATATAAGTAAAATTAAAAACAAATTGAACCGCTAAGGTAATTATTTATTTCTTTATTTTTACCAGAAGTGGGCTACTTCAACAGTGCTATCTTGGTCATTTGCTAGATCTTCTTTTTGTACATGTGGTAGGGCATAAATTGCATGGACATAATTGCTGCATTCATTGAATTTCTCCACAATCACAGAAAATTTGTCCTATATCCATGTAGCCCCATTTTACTTAATGATTTTTTGATCTTTCTACTTTGCTTCCAAGTATAAGTGACTTCCAGATGGTCCAGCTAGGGTCTTGTCTTGGTGGAAGATGCTCTTGAGCATTCATCTGTTCGGCAATGTGTTGTTTTCGTTCTCCATAGATTTCTCTACAATCACTCCTGCCTTGCTCTATGAACTTTTAAGAATGAGATGCATCAGATGGTTTGTTCGTGTCTTTCAAAACAATTAACTGGCCTTTCCATGCTTACTCTGAGTGGGGGTGGCTGGGCATGTGTTTATGTGCTATCTCTTAAAGGGAAGGGATATGAGCCTATTGCAGGTTGACACAGAGACGCTGTCTAGTATCCTGCTGAATATTTATGCATGTATACATTACTGAAACAGCGACGTCTACATTGGCTTGGGCATGTCGTGAGAATGGTTAACAGTTGGATTTCAAAAGATCTCCTGTATGGAGAATTAGTGCAGGGAAAGCGCCCCAGAGGGAGACCACAGCTGCGATACAAGGAGATCTGCAAGCGGGATCTGAAGGCCTTAGGAATGGACCTCAACAGATGGGAAACCTTGACATCTGAGCGTTCAGCCTGGAGGCAGGCGGTGCAGCATGGCCTCTCCCAATTTGAAGAGACACTTGTTCAGCAGGCCGAGGCAAAGAGGCAATCCCGAAACCAGCAAAATCAGGTTGCTGGACAGGGGACAGATTGTACAGTATTTATCTTCAGTGTGGAAGGGATTGTCACTCTCGAATTGGCCTTCTCAGCCACACTAGATGCTGTTCCAAGACCTCTATTCAGAGCACGTTACCATAGTCTCTTGATACGGAAGGATGCCTAATTAACTGAAATTTATGCCCACATGAAATCCAGTGGTATAATTTCGAGGAGCAAATAACTGCTAATTAATAAGGACCTGATTTAATTTCTAGTGTGTGCCAAGTCATGCAACTGACTCATGACTGATAATTCAATCAGGAACTTTACTCTTTACTATGTACTCGAGATCATGCCATTGCATTTACGCTGATAAAAATATTCAACTGAACTCTAACTAGTGTGACCAAATTGCATAAACCTTGAAGAAAAAAGAGAAGCATTCTTTGTCCTGTTTTCACTCTGGAAATCAGGAAATTTCTCATCGAAGTATCTTGCCATGTTGACGGAACTTAAGTCCATGAAGATGAGGAATTTATCCTTTGCATTCGAGTCCTACGTTAAGATGCAACTCAGTCCAATCCAAGCAGGGCTGGAAATTTAGGCATCCAGCTGCAGAATCAGAGGTTGGGAGTTGCATTCCCCCCTGTGCCTTCTTGACAGAGGCTGGACTTGATGATCCATAGGGTCCCTTCCAGCTCTGCAGTTCTAAGACGATGATGATGGCAGCAATTATTTTCAGTGTACTTGGTCTGCTCTTATCCCCTTTTAGTTTCTCTCCTCCTCTGAATCCTACCCAACTTAAGCAGATGTAAAAAAAAGTATTGCTTGTCCTGAAACCCAGTGGGATCAATTGGCTACTTCCCTTTTAACTGGGCTAGGACAGTGAGAGTGGACAAGTGTATTTGGCTTAAGTGCTCAATATTTGCTTAGATGATGCTCTTTGAGAATGGCTATGTCGTTAGAAAAAAGTGCCGCCTTCTTCCCCTGTGATGCTCATTGTCAGAGCTTAGATGCTGAGATTGGCTCATTTAAATTTTAATTTCCGGCAAGTCTCCGATCTTGGCAAGGCAACCAGGGAGCCTCCTTGAAGCTGGATCAATTTGCATCTCCTTCCTTCTCTGGGCAAAACTGAAGCAGATGATTAATTTTTTCAAAAAAAAAAAAAAACATTTAAAACAAAGAATAAACAAGTGGGCCTGATGTTTATGCAGGTGTACCTCCCCCCCCCCCGCTGAGACACTCACAACTGCTGATCCCTCCTCAGCATGCTTTCTGAATCCATCTGTTTACAAAACAAGCAGCCTCCAGATCTACTTCTCAGGTTTCCCAAGTTGTGACTTGCAGGAGGAACATAAATCGGAGCGGACACTCATGTTGCATACAGATTGGCTTTTAATATCCCTCCTTCTTTGACTACACTTCTCCTGCATGTACATTTCTGCATCTTTGAATGTTCTGAAGTAGTCACTCAGCTGGCTCAGTTGGAGTGGCTTGTATCTGAATGAAGTGCTCTTGAGGGCAGACATCTTTAAAAGGAGGAATACTGAAAAGTCCACATAATAGAAAGACCTGATCTGCCTTTCTTCAGATAATACAAGATCTGATCTTCCTTTAGATTCCTTTTCATTTATAAACACACATATCTAGATGGTACAGCAAGCATTAGAAGTGGGGTTCTCTTAAGAAGGAAAAGATGTCTATTTATCCTGGCATGAACTTGTGCTTGCAGGTTAGCTGGCTTGTGTTTTCTGATTGGTCATTCGGAGGTAGGTATGGACTTGTTTTGCATGTCTAACTGCTCAGACATGGTGTGCTGCATTGTAGAAATGGAGGGAAAATATTACAAAAGCAATAAGCATTTTCCTTGCTGTGTATTTGACCTCAGAAATGGGGAACATTGTGAGCACCATTGCCCTTCCTCAGACTTGATTTCCATAGGCTCCAGATTCGTGGAATGATACAAGCTAGTGTTTATTAACAATATCAACTGCATCTCCTTTCCGGCGTCCTGGAGACTAGCACCCTGTCTAGTCCTGTGTTTTTAAGTCTCCTGGATAACTTCACTGGGGTAGACTCATCTATAGTTGGGGTGCAAATAATGGTCTGGGAAAATGGTCTCCTCAACCAACACTCCGCAAGGAAGACCTGAACAGCCAGACTGCTGTTACAAAGCTGGGTTTGCTGACCTCTCCTGAAGGCACCACTGATGCTCCTTCTGGCACTTGTACCTCCAGCGCTTCCTCAGGGTTAGGGTCGGGGTCAGCAGCCCCCCAGATCCTGTGATCTCCAAGAGATGAGCAGTGCACAGGTGTGGTTGACAAGACACCAGGTCAAAGCCCGTGCCACAGCCTCTTCCACGTGGCAGATGAATCTGGACTAAGGCTCTTCTATCTATGCATAGTTGAAGACCCCTTTGGCATATAGGGCTGGCTCCAGTTTGTCTACTGCATCTCCCTAAGTCCCTTCACCATCAGACCCTGTAGTGCCAGACTCAGCTTCTCCCCCCAAGCAGCCTCAAGTGCTTTCACTTCCTTCTTGACCACCCCTGCCATCTCTCCTTTCCCAACCTTTATTCTATGCAGGTGGCATCAGAGACACCCACCCACCTCCTCACCCGAGTGGCTCTCATCACCAGGCTTCTCCTCCCCTCCCTGGCATGGCTGACCAGCCTCAGCACCCACTTGAGGCCCAGCAAATGCTGTCTCCAGCAGGCTTTCCAAGAGGGCAAATGGACTGCCAGGGGCAGTGAAGGTGATTCCCTCACAGCAAATCTTTTCAATTTGTCACCTTCCAGGTACGTTAGAATGCAGACCCCATCATCTCCAGGTTGCTGGATGCTGCTAAGTCAGGGAAGACTATTGCCAAGCCAACAAATACCCCACCCCCAGTTTATAGAAGGAAGTGTAGGCATCCTTCAGTCTTGGGAGACTATGGTAACGTGCTCTGTATGGAGGACTTGGAACAGCGTTTAGTGTGGCTGAGAAGGCCAATTCGAGAGTGACAATCCCTTCCACACTGAAGACAAATACAATCTGTCCCCTGTCCAGCTCCCTGATTTTGCTGCTTTCGGGACTGCCTCTTTGCCTCGGCCTGCTGGACAAGGGTCTCTTCAAATTGGGAGAGGCCATGATGCACCACCTGCCTCCAGGCTGAACGCTCAGAGGTCAAGGTTTCCCATCTGTTGAGGTCCATTCCTAAGGCCTTCAGATCCCGCTTGCAGATCTCCTTGTATCACAGCTGTGGTCTCTCTCTGGGGCAATTTCCCTGCACTAATTCTCCATACAGGAGATCTTTTGGAATCCGACCATCAGCCATTCTCACGACATGCCCAAGCCAACGTAGACGTCACTGTTTCAGTAATGTATACATGCTAAAAATTCCAGCTCGTTCTAGGACTACTCTATTTGGAACTTTGTCCTGCCAGGTGATACCAAAAATGCGTCAGAGACAACGCATATGGAACGTGTTCTGCTTCCTCTCCTGCCATGCACAAAGGGTCCAGGACTCACTGCAGTACAGGAGTGTACTCAGCACACAGGCTCTATAGACCTGGATCTTGGTATATGCCGTCAGCTTCTTATTAAGCCATACTCTCTTTGTGAGTCTAGAGAACACGGTAGCTGCTTTGCCAATGTGTTTATCCAGCTCGACATCTAGGGAGAGAGTGTCAGAGATTATTGAGCCAAGGTACACAGTCATGAACAACCTCCAATTCATGAACAACCTGCCAGTATACCAATAAAAGGGAAAATAATTATATTACCATCAAGCTGTTGGGGTCTGCTATGTGAGCATAGTGGGGGAACAAGAAGGCTCTAGATCTGGGACGATTTCCCTGCACTAATTATCCATACAGGAGATCTTTTGGAATCCAACTGTCAGCCATTCTCACGACATGCCCAAGCCAACGTAGACGTTGCTGTTTCAATTTTTTTAAATTTTGCCAATTCGTTTATCCAGCTCAACATCTAGAGAGAGAGTGTCAGAGATCGTTGAGCCAAGGTACAAGAAATCATGAACAACCTCCAATTCTTGTGTAGAGATGGTAATAGAGGGAGGTGAGTCCACACCGTGACCCATGACTTGTGTTGTCCTGGCAGGACAAAGTTCCAAAATCTGTTAGTCCAAAATCTTGGCAGGCCTTATTGAAATGATTCATAAGTTGTTGGAGGTCTTCAGCAGAATGGGCAACAACAGCTGCATCATTGGCGAAGAGGAAGTCCCGCATACATTTCAGCTGGACTTTGGTCTTCGCTCTCAATCTAGAGAGATTAAAGAGCTTTCCATCTGATCTAGTCTGGAGATAGACACCTTCTGTTGCAGTTCCAAAGGCCTGCTTCAGCATGACAGCAAAAAAGATCCCAAACAGGGTCGGTGCGAGGACACAGCCCTATTTCACTCCGCTTCGGATGTCAAAGGGATCTGATGTTGAGCCATCAAAAACTACAGTCCCTTCATTTCCTTATGAAAGGACCTGATGATGTTAAGGAGTCGAGGTGGACATCCAATCTTGGGAAGTATTTTAAAAAGGTCGTCCCTGCTAACCAAATCAAAGGCCTTTGTGAGATCTATGAAGGCCACAAAGAGTGGCTGTCGTTGTTCCCTACATTTCTCCTGCAACTGTCTGAGGGAAAACACCATGTCAGTGGTGGATCTATTAGCTCGAAATCCACACACTGGAAGGATGAAAATGTAACTTTCTAGTTGTGAGTGATCCACATGTTTTACTTGTAGTTTGCAAGTTTCTGGAATGGAACCCAGCACCAAATGACCATTTACTGCTATTACTTCGATGCAGTTCAGATGCAGACATAGGGACTGGAAACCTCTCCATTCACTAGTAGGAGAAAAGAGGAAGATTCCACAATGATAGAAAAAGCTGATGTGCGTCTCCTAGCGCTCTGCAGCAGTCCCTCTTATGCTGGGCACTGGCATATATGGCCAAGAGGTGAACCACTGTTAAAGATCCTGTGGGACAAAGATGACTAACCTTGTAGTAAGTACATGGAATTTGGCTGGAGTGCATCATTTTCCTCTTCCCTCCTTCCTTCTTTTCCTTTTGTGCTATGGCTTTTAGTTTATAAGTGTAGGGAAAAACATGATTGTTGTTGACCTTACGCATGATGCAGCAAGAGTCTTTTCAGCTGAGTGGTTTGGTAAGAAGGCTTTCTAAATACAGATGGGATAGGAGAATCAAATAGGAGACAGAATCAACCTAGTTGTTTTTTTTTTTTTCCAAATTTGGCCATGGAGACCATTTTCCAAGATGGAAGGAATGGATCTCAAAAAAGTCAATGAGATGGTCCTTGCTTTGGTGAAGTTCATCTGGGCAGACCCAGCCAGGGCAATCTTGTTAAAACTGTTAGATGATGGAGTCAAGAGAGTGAATGAATAACATTTGGGTGAGTCGATCTCTATTCAAGGAATTAGGGCAGTGTGCTTACTCAACGTATGAGGAGGGGAGTGTGTGACTCTTGCCCCTTCTGTCTTCACTTTGCACATTTTAACAGGTAGAGATGTAACTAGGCTTCTCTAGACATACAGGGCTATGATCCAGGTTGCCAAAATTCAACGGGTGCAAAAAGTTGCTTTTCAAAAGGTACAGACCCACCTCCTGAGCCTTTCTGCTTCATGCACAAATGTTGCTGTTTGCTACTCCTCCCCAGGCAGAAGGAAACACAAAACAGGCTAATTATAGTGGCAGAATGGTCCTCTCCCCTTCGCGCCCGGGTGTTCCTCCCCATTACTGAGCCCATGTGTGCCAACTCTCCCATTCGAAGACCCAAAGTAGACGAGCCATTAGCTTTTGCTGGTTTCTCACAGATCATTTGGGGAGGAAATGGTGACAGAAGCGCCAATGGGTAGACGTCCTTTTCCGAGAGGATGCTGAAAACCGGCACCAGCAGGAAGTCGACTTCTAGCTGGGAAACGATTTTATTGGGGCTGGGAAGGAAAAAGCAACATTGGATTGTGTATTTTTGAACATTGCCTGACTCTGAGTTCGTGGGTGACTCATACCAAGCCTCCTGCTGCTGTGCCAATTGGTACTGCTTCCAGAGCAATTAAATGAACGAGTTCTTTTTAAACAAGGAAAACACTAAAATGCCCAAGTGATGTTTGGCACAGAGCCTTTTCCAAAGAGTGACCGTCATAACTCAAATATTTCTACTGCCCCATGTATTTATTTGGTTTCAGTTTTAAACCTGAACTCTTTCATTATCTTGGCCCTTTCCCCTCTTCCCTTCCGCCTTTTTCTCCCAATGTTTCTCCTTAAAAAGGATGCAAGGTGGCTTACCTCATTAAAAGACAATATTTAAAGCGAAAAACAGTAAGTATACAAAGGATCAAACAAATACCACACTAAACGACATTAAACAAAAGCAACACCAAAAAAGACATTCAAAGCGGTAAGGCACAACCATCCATTTAAAAATTCTTTACTTGGTTTATTTTCATTTCCTGTTCTGTAATTTGGGGACTTGTTTGTCTGCTATATTGGTGTTAGTGCCCAGCATCAGATGATGGTTGATTTTGTTTCTCATGCACTGTTGTTGTTGTTGTTGCAGTCACAAGGCTTCCGGCCCAGAACTGAAAGAGAGTGTGGTATTCTGGAAGAGAGTTGGCCTGACCAGGTTGTCAATAAATAAACCAGTCCTCCTCTGTTGCAGGGCAGGTCTACTCTAGTCTCGGTAAACTAGGCCTTTCATCCAGACTGCAAGAAGTTAACTTATTAATATGTATAGTATGCTAAGCAGTTTGTTTGGGACCACAACAAACTATGGCAAGTTCTTAAAGAAATGGGAGTGCCTGACCACCTTATCTATCTCCTGAGAAATCTATATGTGGGACAGGAAGCAACAGTTAGAACTGGCTATGGAACAACTGATTGGTTCAAAATTGGGAAAGGAGTACGACAAGGCTGTATATTGTCCCCGTGCTTATTTAACTTATATGCAGAATACATCATGCGGAAGGCTGGACTGAAGGAATCCCAAGCCAGAATTAAGATTGCCGGAAGAAATATCAACAACCTCAGATATGCAGATGATACCACTCTGATGGCAGAAAGTGAGGAGGAATTAAAGATTAACCTCTTAATGAGGGTGAAAGAGGAGAGCGCCAAAAATGGTCTGAAGCTCAACATAAAAAAAACGAAGATCATGGCCACTGGTCCCATCACCTCCTGGCAAATAGAAGGGGAAGGTATGGAGGCAGTGACAGATTTTACGTTCTTGGGCTCCATGATCACTGCAGATGGTGAGAGCAGCCACGAAATTAAAAGACGCCTGCTTCTTGGGAGGAAAGTGATGACAAACCTAGACAGCATCTTAAAAAGCAGAGACATCACCTTGCCGACAAAGGTCCGCATAGTCAAAGCTATGGTTTTTCCAGTAGCGATGTATGGAAGTGAGAGCTGGACCATAAAGAAGGCTGACCGCCGAAGAATTGATGCTTTTGAATTTTGGTGCTGGAGGAGACTCTTGAGAGTCCCCTGGACTGCAAAGAAAACAAACCTATCCATTTTGAAGGAAATCAACCCTGAGTGCTCACTGGAAGGACAGATCCTGAAGCTGAGGCTCCAATACTTTGGCCATCTAATGAGAAGAGAAGACTGCCTGGAAAAGACCCTGATGTTGGGAAACTGTGAAGGCAAGAGGAGAAGGGGACGACAGAGGACGAGATGGCTGGACAGTGTCATCGAAGCGACCAACATGAATTTGACCCGACTCCGGGAGGCAGTGGAAGACAGGAGGGCCTGGCGTGCTCTGGTCCATGGGGTCACGAAGAGTTGGATACGACTTAACGACTAAACAACAACAACATGCTAAGCAGATAGGTAGATCGAAGGATCGATATTTGATGTGATTTTGTATCTCAAACAGTGTGATTTAAATCCCTGTAGAGGACGGGAAAATAATTTTCCTTCCTAAACATAGTAAAATGCTGTGCAATAATGCTGATAATAATGCTAACAATTAGGCTGCAACTACCCGGTCAATGACTGTAGGATTTGCTGCGGGTGTAAAGTGGATTAATGTACACCTTGTTTTTACTGATCACACACAACACAAAGGTCAATTTGAATCAGTTTTTGCTCCTGCCATGGAGTTTTATTTCCCTATCACTAGGGGCTTCTACTTTTTTTCAAGCTGGAACAATTTTAATGGACTTTTCTCCACATGATCAATTGTTTTGTACTCCAAAAAGGATGGAAGGTGTGACTATAGCTAGTGTTCTAGTGACGTACTAAGTAGGGCATGATGTTTTGGACAGTGGGAACACCTACTCCCGTGATCGTTTTCCCCAGTTGTCCCAAAGTATTTAATTTTTTTTTAAAAAGCAAACTACCAAGTTTAGCGCTAGATCACCTTATCACTACATCAATATACTAGTTTAGTGCTAGATCACCTTATCGCTACATTAAAATACTAGTTTACTGCTAGATCACCTTATCGCTACATTAATATACTAGTTTAGCACTAGATCATCTCTCAACGGACAAAAAAAAAGAGAGAGATAAAAATCAAAATCATGAAATAAAAACAAACTCCAACACAGCACAGCAGATTACTGTGTTTCTGTGGTATTACATTAAGCAGCCCACTGGCTTTACAAAGAACCATACAAAGAGATCCAGGGGTCAACAGAAGGCAGGATCAAAGGAAGGGGGACTGAGGGCTGTGGCACATATCTAACCACATCGATTGAGGGGCAAATATGGTCACTGGCACTTATACAATCCACAGTCTCCATGTGATCTCCTAATCCAAATAGAAAGGCCAAACAGGCTGTGAATTGAGCTCCAGCAAAGCTGAATCGTGGTGATGCAGCATGCCAGTGTAATCCCAGCCTTGATTATGATCCCATGCTGTCAAATAGATTGTGATCTATGACGACCCTTTCCAGAGTTCTCTAGATATACCGCTTACCGCTCACCTTTTCCGAGTCATACCAACCTGATTTTTCTCCTGCAAGGCATAGTGGAGAATCACACTCAACCTCTGGCTCTGCAGCCAGGTCATCCATCACACTAAGCTATCCAGCCAGCTATAAGACTAATAAAAATAATCAAGAAATTACTGAACACTGCTGTTAATAACATTAGCAGGTAATTATTAAAATTGTTGTTATAAACAACTCACACTATTGTTGTCTTGTTGTTGCTCTTGTTAAATTTATTTCCATGCTGTCTTACTACACAGTTCCTGCACAGAATACATCTGTTGTAATGGATAAGCCTGGTTAATGGACTACCAGGGTTGAAAAGCAGCAGTCATTACTTAAAGAGGGTTTTCCTCTCGGATCCCCTCCTTGTAGGAAACACATTGTGCATTCTGTCATGGTTTCCTCTTGCGGTGGTGATGCCGGGCTCTTTTACAAATGAGTAACGAGGTCAACGAGGTCTCCCTCCTTGGAGACAGAGTGGGAAATGCTGAGTGCATTCTTTGTGGGTCTTTGAAAGAGCTATGGGATTGAGCTCTGAATACTAAGTGTCAAAAATTTAGACTGGGTATGTATGTACGTGTGCACACATGTGGGCTGTGTGATTACATAGATGGGCGCGGGCGCACAGCTGCACCACCAGACAATTCGTTTGAATGTTAAACTGCTATAGCAAGGTGACCTGAACAGCACAAGCACTTAAACTAACCCAGAGTTTAAGGATAGTTTAAAATGGAGAATAATAGGCATTTATAGGTTGCTTAAAACCACCCTCTCCCAATTCCTCTGAACCCAACCTGTGCATAATGCTCTCAGAAATCTTAAATTGCTCACCTGGCTCTGCCTTTTTTTTGTCTGATTACCAGACAGGATTCCTTCAAGAGGAACAGCTGGAGTAAGGTGCGCAGAGGCAACATTACATTTTCCCTGCTACTCTTTGCAGGAAATACCAACACTGAAAGAGAAAATCATCAAATGGTGCACTGTCTGATTGCAGTCCTCACAGATGCTTATCCCTGACCCTGGTTGGAGACATTCATTCTTAAGTTGCCCAAAGCAGGAAGAAATATTGGCTACAGAAATCCATTGCTAGGAGACGCAAACAGAGAGGTGCATCCCCAGATGTTCTGGGACTAAAACTCCCAGAAGCCTTCGCCATGAGCTGTGCTGGCCAGGATTTCTGGGAGTTGTAGTCCAAGAACATCTAGGGACCCAAGGTTGCAAACCACTGCATTAAGACCTGTGCCTTTCCAGAAGCCCACTGGACAAGAAGGGAAGAACTTAGACAAGTTGGGTGCTTCCACCCAACCACACTTGAACACTCAGATCAGAGGAGGGCAGATTCAGTTTTTCTTTGGGGATGACAACATTTTTGTGGGCTGAGAGGATCTTGAGAATTGGATTTCAAAAATTAATTTTCCCAAGGTCTGAGAAGGGGTTAAAGAGAAGAGCTGGAGGGTGTCAGTGGCAGAAAGAGAAAGAAAAAGGATCTGGTCTGCTCACTTTTTACGGTGTTTCTGCTCACCACTAATTTGAACTCTTGAGATATTCCATGTCACAGAATGTGGCCCATGGCCAAAATAATGTCCCCACCCTTATGTATGTTTTTGGCTAGCTACAAGACAACAAAACAGCTCAATCCTATACTGTTTGGTCCAGGGTATAGGGTATTGAAGCCAATGGGACTGGCCTGTGAGTGATCACGCCAAGGGTTCTAGTACTGTAGATGGAAGTGTTACTGCTGTGGAAGGGAAGAAGGAGAGGGAGATGGGATTTATTTATTTATTGCACTTCTATGCCACTTTTCTCACAGGGGATGGGACTCAAGGCAGCTCACAGATCATTAAAATAAACCAAACAATTAGAAAAAAGATAGACGAATCATCAACAAATTATTAAACATGGACTTTTAAAAAGTCATCTAAAAAGCATATTAAAAAGAGTAAAGCGTTAAAAACACACAAACATGTAAGGAAAGGTATAATGACAAGTGTGAGACATGCTATAATTAAATATTAAAAATGGGCCTGAACCAAAAAGTTTTCAATTGTTTACAAACTGAGTAGAGAGAGGGGGCCAGACTAGCTTCATTCCACAACCTGGGGGGCAGCCACCGAGAAGGTGCTATCTTGAGCCCTGGTTGGACGTACCTGTAAGGGTGATGGGATTTAGAGGAGGGCCTCCCTGGAGGACCTTAAGACCAGTGGAGGATTAAGGGGGAGATATGATCCAACAGTGGACGTGGTGGCGCTGCGGGTTAAACCGCAAAGCCTCTGGGCTGCAAGATCGAAAGATCAGCAGTTCGAATCCACGCGGCGGAGTGAGCTCCTGTCGCTTGTCCCAACTCCTGCCAACCTAGCAGTTCGAAAGCATGTAAAAATGCGAGTAGATAAATAGGTACCACCTCGGTGGGAAGGTAATGGTGTTCCGTGTCTAGTCACACTGGCCACGTGACCACGGAAACTGTCTACGGAAAAACGCCGGCTCTATGGCTTGGAAACGGGGATGAGCACCGCCCCCTAGAGTTGGACACGACTGGACATTTGTCAAGGGGAACCTTTACCTTTACCTATGATCCATCAGATAACCTGTACAGGTGTACACAAGCTATATAGGACTTCATAGGTTATAACCAGCACCTAGAATTGTGCTCAGAAATGAACCAGTAGCCAATGAAGCTGATGAAATGTGGATAGAGACTTTATGGATTTGTTCAGTCTCCCACGGTGTACTGGAAAGTACCCTGATAAAAATTTTCCTTGAAAGATTTATGAGAAATAATTAATCTGAATTGACACAGTGGGTTTGTGTTTTCCTGTCTCTGCGCATTGCTATGGCCTCAAGGATGTACATTTTGCTCTGTCTATTCCTTATGGGCCAGAGAAGAACTTAGGGCGAGAGATGGACATTTTAACATCTGAATTAGAGCGACTGACCTTGCTGCCTTTAGGATTCTGGGAACTGCAGTTTAAAAAAAGTATCTTTCATTATCTCCCTTGGGCCATAGCCTTGAAGTGTTTCACAGTGGAAAGGAAGGTAAGGCAGTTGGCCCAGTGTGAGAAAGAGAATTTGCTCACCAGAAAGACTTGGACTTCTTAACAGAGAAGAAACTGACACCTTCTTGACCACCTGTTCCCCAACCCTGCTCTTCCAGATACAACGGATTATAATATCCATCATTTCCAACCCACAGACTCTTGTCTGTGAACGATGGTGTTACGCTCCAGAGCATCTGGTAGAAGTTGCTTCTTGATGCCTCTGCCTGTGAAAATCTAGGTCTTAATTTCCAATGAGTAAAGTTTGTTAATTGGAAAGCATTTCTGTGTCTCGGCAAACCTCGATGCGTTTCAGTTAATGGGGCACTGTGGAGCGTTTGTTTCAGATAATATATCTGTTAATCTTCCTCCATTGTTCTAAGCACTTAGAAACAAAATTGCTTTTTTGTTATTGGAATTATTTTCCAATTAGCCAGTCCTGATTTCTTAATCTCTCTGTGTGAGTAAGGTTCTTCTTTTTCCTCCAGTCCCCCATGCTATATCTTTTTATTTCTAGGGATGATCCATCATTTATTCCAGCTACACATAGCTTCTGCTTCTATTTAGCTCCCAGTTGGGCAGGAGGTGGCAGTGGGAGGCGATGTCAGTAACAGTTTTGGCCAGGACATTCCAAATTCTGCAGGAACGCAAATTTTGTTATCTGGATACAAAGTATGCTTCTGCCCGATGACCTAGATGGAATTCTAATGGCCTAGAATTTGTGGCTTTAATTGCACAGAATCCCTTCCCTGGCTGCAGGGGAAATAATCTTGGCATTGTATTTAGGCACAGCAGATTAACCCGGTCCGGTTTGCTCTTTTCTCCCTCCTCCCTGTCTTTCCTTTATCCACAAAGCAACTTGCCGCAGGCCAGGGTGAAGAGCCCTGCCAGGGAGCTGCATCAAACCCTGGTTTTAAAAAAAGAGTCCATTTCACCACGCATCCATGGCATCTGGATTTATTAGGTGCAGGCCCCGGCCCCATGTTCTCCATTAACACACACACATTATTAACATCAACAACTTTATTGGGACGCTTAATAGTGGGTATAAAAAGACCACTACTTGGATTGGCCACGACAGCAGAACCTTGGGGGGCAGCATAAGGAGCAGATCCTTGGATGGCGTGACCCACTTGGCACTGGATTACTGGGCAACCAAGGAAGTGGTTCCATTAAGGGGGCATGTCCCCAGGTGCAAATTCACTAGGGTAGAGAGAGACACCTGGCTCCAACTGTGGAGAACTAGGCCAGCCCTCCTGAGCTGGGTGTACCCCTTATCAGTGTCTCACCTGATGCTTCCTAACCCCCCCCCCACCACCACCACATGCAGGGAAGGCCTTTTCAGCCTCCGCCTGACCTGTCTGGGCACCCTTTCCCCAAAGAGCGGCCGGCTGCCTTGTATTGCCCCTCCTCATGCATGAAGGCGCCAGGGTGTCAGGATCTGGCCTGTACTGCATTGGGAGCTGCAGGATCAGGGCCAACCTGAGCCAAGAGTGGTCTGGTGTTTGCAGGCTCAGGCCCTGGCCTGTGTAGCAGGTTGCTGGGCCACTCATGAGGCTCACCTGAAGGCCTGGAGGGAAGGCTTATTTAAGGAGTGGTTCTCCCTCCCAGAACTTGCCTAAGCAATGAAGGTCTCCACACCTGCTGTGGTGTTCCTGCCTTGCCCAGTTGTTCCTGCCAGGCTCCTTGTTCCTGCCTTGCCCTGCCTGCCTGCCAGGTGCCTTGTTCCTGCCTTTCCCTTCCTTGTGTCCCTGGACCCTCCTGCCTTGATACTGTTCCTCTGGGCGTTGACTCCTGGGCTGTCTGACCATGATTTGCATCATCCTTCTACTCAGCTGCTGTTTGGACTCAAAACCCTAGCTGGTTGGTCTCTGCTTGGGCTGTGGGGTTGGGTCTGTCTTGTTCCTGTGGTCTTGCTCTGGACTGGGTCCTGGTGCCTTTTCTACTGAACCCTGACACAGGGCAGGAGGAGGACTTCTAGAATAGCTGCCAGCGTGTCCTGCCTCAATAACCCACAAACAAGCCCCCCACCCACCCAGTAAGTGGCCACAGGGGACCCTTGCTTCAGGTTTGCAGGGCAACCCCTGCTGTTTCACTGCTGAGGGAGAAGCTAGAAGACAAGTGGTAAACCTTTTGCAGAGCGGCCAGCAGAGTGCCCTCGGTTTATTTGAAGGCATCCACTCAGACTGCAAGATAAAGAACCAGAAGGAGGGAGATTCAGGACCTTGAATTTGCCTGTCCCCCATGAGCAGCATCTGGCCAACAGATCCAGAAGGCACATGGGCCACCTGAGATACATTGTCTCTTTGTTTAAATTATAGCAATCCTAGAATCACAGAATAATTGAGCTGGAAGGGGCCTATAAGGCCATCAACTCCAACCTCCTGAACTAGGATTACCAGTTCTTCTCACTTGTTGCCCATTCTCCTGGCATTCATGTATAGAAATTGGGTGATTTGCCGCCTGCTTTATTTCCTACATTTTTTGGGGGAAGATTTTTATTGGGTCCCATTAGAGGTGTTGGGTCTGTTCTTCTTTTTGTGCATAAGCCTTCATCTATCTTTACCTCTGAGCTTGCCTCGCCCTCCTCTTTCAAATTCAGTTTAAAGCTGTAATTTTGCATCTGTATATACAAATTAGCAAATGGACTTTAATGGACATCACTGTCTTCTTTTGTCTTTATTTTTGATGATATGGAAGCAACATCCCGTTTCTTTAAAAGGCTGGGGGAGGTGATCTTGAGTGCAGACCACACTTGGATTGCCCTGAACAGGACATTCATCGTGTGGGATGCAGACCCTCCTTTCTCTTTCCCATATTTAAAAAAAAAAAAAACACACAAACACACACAGATCGTTCAGTAGGCTGTTTGTTCACTGTGGTGGGTTTTTTTGGCCTCTTTTTCTTTCTGGGCATATATTTCCCAGAATCCTTCAGTCAGGATGAGCAAACCAGGCTATAGGCCACATTCAGTAGCCAAACCCAATCCACTCGATAAGGCTCACAAGTCTGTTCCTTGCAAGTCTAATTATTGTTGAACTCAAAAACAACAGCTATGCACCAGTGATGACAACTTAGAACTGTCCACTCTATTGACAGAACACATCAAAGGGGCAATGGATCTCATTGAATTTCTCCAAAAGGAGAAGAAATTCTTTGTTGGTTTCTCAGTTGTGAGACTAACTGTTAAAAATGTTTGGAATCCGTTTCATCCCCTCCCTTTCCCCACTAAGGATTTACTACTCTTAAGAGATCATTCATCACTGATTGCCAAGGCAAAGCGGTGCTGGGCCTGGTGAGTATTTAAATGGGAGAGCACTGGCCCGAAGCCACCCAGGAATCTCCAGGTAGACCTAGGAAAGACTCTTGCCAGAAATCTCCTGAAAACCCCAGAGAGCTGCTGCCAGTCAGAGTTGGTCTAACAGGATAAATGGAACAAGGCACCAACCAAGTATAGGGCATCTTCGAGATTACCACGTTTTCAGCAGAGTTACTGGAAATGGGGAAAAACTAGCAACAATGTTGGCAACTTGGCCACCATTTTTTATCTATCTTCATGTCTTCCGCGTGGTTTTCTTCCGAGGCGCTGTGCTGACAGCATGGAGACTGCTCCAAATGCAGATACATTTTGGAGAAAATCCTGCACAGCAGCCTTTTTGTTTCTTGCAGAGGCATTCAAGAGAAAATTGGACAGCCATCTGTCATATCTAGTTTGATTTGGATGCCTGCATTGAGCGGGAGGTTGAGTTCGATGGCCTTATAGGACCCTTCCAACTCTATGATTCTAGAAAGAATTACAATCTCAGGGTGAGCTCAGATGTTAAGGCAAAAGATTGTTTCCTACTCTTATAAGGTGTTCCTTCCCGGGAACACAAATCTTTCAGTGCCACATGCCTGACCCATCAGTGATTCAAACAAAACCACTCAATCTGTCAGTTGCAATTACCAAACAAAAGAAAGTTAATCCAGAGATGGATTGAGAGGAGGTCATGTTAGAATAAACAGACAGTTTTTTCCTCTAAAGGAAGGATTGCTTCTAGATATGGAATCAGCATGTTGTCTACTGAGGACCTCAGTGAAGCTCAGTGACTTCCTAATGTTCCAGTTGAAGGCGCCAGTCTATACATTTTTCTCTACTGCTGATTTTTATAATGTAACTCCTTCTCTTTAAGCCTTGAAGTCCTTGTGTGTCCTTCCAATTCCCCCCCCCCAAATTTTTGGGGTGATCCTTCTGAGCTTACTGTAACATTACAAGGTGGCAGAGAGTGTGACATTTGTTGTTTTGTTTGCTTCCACAAGAAGCCTTTTGTCATTCTGCAGCTTCCCTGGCTGCCCACATGTCTCGGTCTGAAGAAAGCCCTACAGTAGGAGATGCTTTACAATGTATTCTCCTGGACTTTACTTGAAGTGTGGGCACTGGGGAGGCTGCCTACAGCTACAAAAATAATTTCACCATGAAGGGCAGGACATCCAAACCCATCTCTCGGCCACCTCTTAAGTAAGATAAGGCCAAAGAGAAATTTTCTGAATATTTTCCTCTTACTTTGGAATTCCGGTTGAAAGGAATTTCTCTCATGCTCAGCTGGACAAGAATGGTTGCCCAAAAGTGTGAGAGAAACTTCTGCACATATCTCCTCAAAACTTTGTTGCTTCCTTCTGTTGCTAATACTTGACAGAGGTTTCCAGCTGCGGTTGCTATGGAAAATCCTGTGCTTCTCACGAGGCTGAATCACAGAAAAGAAACTTGTCATAACAGCGGAATCATCTGGAAATGCGTTCGCCTGGGGAGCTGCAGCTATCAAGAAGTTGGACGCCGTTTCCCGTGCAGATGCCCCAGCTGGGAAATGAGAATTCTTTTCCACACATAAATCATGTGGGCAAAATGGATGACTCAGCGTTTGGAATTCCTCCCTACTCATTATACCAAAGTCAACGGAAAACAGTAGAGGAGAACCAGGCAAGGTCCGTGTGGCACTTGTTGCTTGGCCAGATAGGAGAACGTACCAAAGGGGACAAGGGCATAATTAAGGAATGAAGCAAGACTTGGCGTAGCACCTCCAGTAAATGGAAAGGATTGCTTTTATAAAAAAAATCTGAGAAGCTTTCCCTTCATATTTTAAAACAGATGACAGTGTCTCCAATCTCATTTCAATTTCTTACACACATTTCTTCCGAAGCAAGGCTCACGTGAGTTTAGTGGTCTTTCTCCTCAAGATGTCCAGTGACCATTGACCAGGATTGTAAAAACAGAACAAAAACCATGTTGCACGGAGTGAGTTCTGAAGCAGTTTCTATCCCCACTAGAATCCCAGTATACTCAGGCTTAGGGCTGAAGGTATGCTTCTTCTAAGCCCTGAATGCATGGAGAATTTCCATGCCCCTCTCCCAGATGAAGCCAAATAGATTATGCCCCTTGTACTTCTTGACTTCATGGCTCACAAGGAAATTCTGTTGGCTGAGACAAAAAATGTCTACCTTAGTGCCAAAGCAATGTATTTATTGGGACAATTTTGAGGAGAAGGAGGATGAGCATAAGGAGCAAGAGAAGGAAGAGTTAACAAAAATTATGAAGAAAGAGAAGGAGGAGGTCCAGCTGTATATGCCAAATGGTTAAACCTGGTAGGCATTTCACATTGTAAAGCAAAAAGCAAAGAGTGCTGCTTATATACCACCCCATAGTGCTTAAAGCACTCTCTGGGTGCTTTGCAATTTAATTATGCAAGTTACACCTCCCTGCCCCCCAGCAAGCTGGGTACTCAATTTACTGACTTCAGAAGAATGGAAGGCTGAGTGAACCTTGAGCTGGCTACCTGGGATTGAACCCAGGTTGTGAGCAGAGTTTTGGCTGCAGTGCTGCAGTTCAACCACTGCACCACGAGGCTCCTAACATTGTATGTTCTACACCCATTTTGTAGGTCTATTGTTGTACGAATTCTGCAAGAGAATGACCCTAAGGGTCTAAAGTGTTTCCTGCTCGTAGAGGAGGGTGAAGATTAAATGGAGGAGTCACAGATGAATGGGATGACATGTATTTTGCAGACTGATAGTCTTGGGTTCAGTTCAGGGACACCTTAAGTTAAAAGGTGAAGGGGGAAAGGTGAAGGGGGGGACGGAATGAAGAGGGGATTGAAACTACACCCTTCTCCCACAAGCGTCTTGCAGACTGCAGACTACAGCTATCACCATCTAAGAAGAAGTTACACCTGGCCCCCAACAGGGGCCATGAAACTTTGAGGACTTTAATATAAACATATAATTTTGGAACTACCCGCAGAAACTGGTGCACAGCCTGAGGAAAAAGGAATTATCACTGAAATCTCGCTTTATTTTTTGTTTTATTTCTTAATGGTCCGATGAAGGTATCACCTGGTTCCTGTATTAGTGTTGTTTTGGGAGCCACGCAGCCTCATCTTGATTTTTTCTTAAGTTAAAAATAGCTGAGAGATGACTATGTTTATCAGAGGATATGATAATCACTTATCAGTTTTTAAAATTTGGTATAATTTATATATTGCTCTTCTGTACAGGTATTCTATGTCCGGGATCCTGTGGCGGACATGTAGCATAAATGGGCAATTTCACAGGGATTCCGCCAGTGTAGCTGGCCATCCTTCATGCCCCCTACCTTCTCCAGTCAAGAAAAGGATTGCTCACTTGGTTGCGTGAGGAGTGAAAAAGGAAATCCACTGGCACAATCCGCCTTATGCCTGCGGACTGCTTTTGGCGTGGGTGGCTTATGCAGAAAAAGACAGAACCAACCTCTGCCTCAGTTACATGTGCTGTTGTTATGTCCTGTCATGTTGTTTCCAACTCAGGGCTTTCAAGGTATATGAGATGTTAAAGGATTAATTTACTACTGCCATTCTCCAGTGAGTTTCCACTCCTGAGCAGAGATTTGAACTCAGGTCTCTGGACACATAGGCTGACATTCTGCCCACTACACCACAGTGGCCACCATCAGTTACATTTGTACCCTCCTTTCCTTTACTGGCCTTAAGGCAGTATACCTGGATCTCTCTACCTTTCCATTTTATCTGTCTGGAAGAGAAAGACTGGCCAAAGGTTCACCCAGAAAGCTTCAAAGCACTGAAAGGCTTAGAACTGGTCTTAGAACTGGTCTTAGAACCTGACACCTACTCCAGCAAGTCCTTTTAAGTGCTTAATTCTTTTTTAAAAAAATAGGGTTTGAACCCTTGAGTATACAACTCTGCTAGTCTGGAATTAGGATTCTTCTTTTTCACATTCATGTCAGGAAACTTGAGGTTTCAAAGACCTGAATTCAGGAGAAAGGGAAAATGACAGATTTCTGAGCCAATATAGAAAGTGGTAGGGAAAAAAGGAGAGAAGCTGTACAAATACTATTATTAACGGTAAACCCCACATCCAATTAAGTTTTGGAGAACACCCCCTCTTTTCCCTGGAGAAATTGAGTCTAATGGATTTTCTAGTTTCTCTATGCCCAGATAGGGTGCAGAATTAGAAGCTCTCAAATTTCAACCACTTAACTGCCTGTGGGGGAAAAGAGTCACTTTGCTTCTCCGGACACAGGCCAAAGACTCATTTGCTTTCTTGGCGAGAAGCAGAAGTTTCCATGAATAATTCTGTACACACAGCACGTCGGCATTTATTTAGCTTCTGCAGTGGTGTTTCTAGGCAATTCCCAGCAGAGTACAAGTGGAATATCTAGCAATTGCATAGGCATACCATCCCTGAGGGATCTTGCGTAACCCCAGCAGGAGAATAAATCATAATAAAAAAAGATACTTCACATTTAGATAGCACATTCCAAGAGCTACATAAATCTTCTGTCTCGTAATATTAACAACAATCCTGTGAGGCTGGGCAATCTGACATAATAGGCAAAAATGACCCATATGGCCCAGGAAGACTTTGACTCAATAGAAAATTGACTGGTTAGGTGAGATCAAAGCACCTCTCATCTTCAGACCCAGGCAACAGTGAGGCCCGTCTTCTATCCCCCAGCTGACTGGCCCATTTACAATTCATTGCATGCCGCCAGGGTCCTCCTCCTCCAGTGGTGCTCCAGTCTGGGCAGGAGCTCGTGTTGCCCTTCCCCACCTCCTCAGGCAACCAATCACTCTGCCAAGGAGGCAGGACTGGGATTCTCCCTGCCCAGCCAATGAGTGGTTGGCTGCCTGAGGAGGTGGGGAAGCGCATCCCGACTTCCTGCCTGGACTAGTGTGCTGGTGGAAAAGGAGGTGGCTTTCAAAGAACAGGGAGCTGGCCAGGATGTGGGAGATGGGCCCGTCTTCATGCCCATCTCTAGTGAAATCACATTTTTAGGCAACTCAAAATACACTTTTCCATGAATTACATGGGTCTGAGCAACACAGGTGGCCCGAGAAAAGGGGGGTATCAGACTTCCGAGGCCCCTGTTTTTGGCAGTGTAGCCCTACATGTCAGCAAATGGCTCTTGTGTACACCCTACACACAAGCAGGGACTTCTCCCCTTCAGGTCCTTCCTGCTCATGTGAAGAAAGTGAGAGGCATGCCAGCCTGTGTCTCTACACTACAGCTCTGTAAATTCTCCAGGTGTTATCCACACTGGTATCATCAACATGGCCAGAGAGGCACCTCTAGCCCTGCCTTCCCATCATACTTTGTCCATGCAAGAAGTAATGAGTCTGAAGAGGAGTTCCTGCTGGCTGCCTGGGGAATTCTGGGAGCTGTTGTCCCAAAACACAAACCAGCACCATCCCTTGGTCTAACGCCAAGGGAGGTCCAGAAAGAAAGAACAAGAAACTGGGCCTTCTCGGCAGTGGCCCCTCGACTCTGGAACAGTCTTCCATCAGAGATCTGCCTGGCACCCTCGCTGGGTGTTTTTAAGAGCCAACTTAAGACCTGGCTCTTTAGGCAGGCCTTCCCTCCTGTCAATACTTGAGTTTTACTTTTCTATTTTAATTTCCGTTTATACTTTTCCCATCTTGAATGATACTAATATTACTGATTCAATTGTTGTTTTAATTGTTTTATGATATTTCTACTGTAAGCCGCCCAGAGTAGACGTGGTCTAAATGGGCGGGATATAAATCTAACAAATAAATAAATTTAGTGGATAACACTGCCTGTAGTGATAATGCCTAAATGTAGAATCAAGCCAAAAGTACTCTCCCATTGATGGCATATGCTCTCAACCCTTTAAGGGTGGTTATATGTGTTGCCTTACGGACACCCGTCCCACTTTAAAGGCATCCTCTATTTGAAAGTCAGTCCCAGCCATGTCTTATTTAAAGAGGACCATGAGAAAATGGATTTGTTTGAAATATGGTGCTGGAGGAGAGCTTTGTGGATACACTGGACTGCCAGAAAAACATACAAGTGGATCCTAGATGACGTCAAGCCTGAACTATCTCTGGAGGCAAAAAGGTTGAAACTGAGACTGCCCCACTATGGGCACATCTTGAGAAGGCCGGGTTCTCTGGAAAAGACAATAAAGCTGGGAAAGGTGGAAGGTAGCAGGAAAAGAGGAAGACCAAATATGAGATGGACTGACTTCCTAAAGGAAGCCACAAGGTTTAGTTTACAAGAACTGAGCAGGGCGGTTGAGGACAGGACATTTTGGAGATCACTCATTCATAGGGTCACCATAAGTCAGAGGCAACTTGAAGGTACATAACAGCAACAGCAACATGAGAAGGGAGAACCAAAAAGGATTTGAGTTGCCCTCCAGCATTGGGCACTTAGACATCTGAGCAGAACATACAGAGATCACCTGGTCACAAGTCAGACATTTTATTTCTGTTTAATTTACAGAAATGATTTCTAAGGCTATCGTGACTTTTTTTTTTACAGCTAGCTTCAGCCACTGTGAATGCAGTAATAATGTGAAATCGTTGTGATCTGGCATCCGTGTTGGAATTACCCATCATGCTGATGAAATGATCAGATCTTCAACTTGTTACTTTATAAAGCTTCATCCACACAAGGGATGGGAAAATTTACTTTGTGGGGCTTCAATTCTGAGAACATCCCAGACTTAGCCCATGCTGGCTAAAATGCTACGGATGTTTTAGTCCAAAAAAGTTACCTCTTCCCTTCTCTGCTCAAAACAAACCAATTAGAGTATATAATTTTTATGCAGATCTGTGTCCTACTGTGTCCCCTTTTGGCGTGAGGTCTAAGGGAAGACCTTTAAACCCAGTTTATATCTGAGGCACAAACTCTGTTCATGTTGGAGTTTTTACAACCTCACATACTGCCTTTAGTAGGTGTGACTGGGAGCGACCTTTCTGGGCTGGGGTGACTGTCAATCACGAACAGTCCTAATTAATAGTTCCCTCCTGCCTCTGAATTTAAAGAGAGTCCCAGCTTTCTGCAGAGAGCTTTCTCTCTAGAATCTGTTGAAGTGTGTTGTTGAAGGCAGTCATGTTTGTCAGTTTGCTGTTTGAACTGTTCACAACTGTATGTAAAGAAAATGTTTTTTCTTCCTGCTACCAATGTCTCAGAGTGAGCTCTTCAGACTGTAATTGCCAGTTGATGAGAAAAAGGGGTAGACTGCTCTGGGGAAGTTGTAGCTATTCCACTCTGTGTATCCCTGCACTTCTGCTGCACAGCTAGAGGAATTTAACCAGAAATTCAAAACTCGGCAACAGTTTCTTGGTCCTATCATTATAGCGTAGATGTATCTCATATGTCACAAAACTAGTTGCATGGATGCCTATGTGCTCTGTGGAATTACGTCTGCCCAGCTTTGCAACTGGTATATCAGGGCAAAAATTAAAGGCTCTTCTTTTTCTGGAGAGAAAGGGGAAAAAAGAAGAAGAAGAAAAAACAGTCTCTAATTTGCTTAAGCACTGTTGGCACATTAATCACAGTGTTTTGCCTTTTGCTTGGGTTCGTTCCAAGTTAGCTTCCTCTTTTCACTTGTGTGGGTTGCTCCATTTACTCCCTGGCTGTCCTCGTCCTTCGACTCTTGCATCACATAATCATAGTTTATGGGATCTATCATAAAACAAATTACTAGCTGCGGGATAGAATTGCCTTGCTATGAAAGACTGATCCTCTCAGTTCTCGTTTCTATGAGCTTTTTAAAATCCAAGGGACTGAGATGGTTCAGAATTTTGTGGCCTCCACAGCATGGGTATAAATACTTGGCAAACTTAGATTGGTATTGTGTCTGATTTTATCAGCACAGCTTCTGATTAAGAATTCTGAGATCTCCGTTTTGGTCAAGGTGCAGGCAAGGAATTCTCTGCCAGAGTTCCATAGAATCATAGAATAATGGAGTTGTAAGGGGGCTATAAGGCTATTGAGTCCAACCCACAAATCAAAGGATATCTGACAGATGGTGGACCAATTTTCTCTTGAATGCCTCCAGCGTTGGAGCGCTCACCACCTTTTGAGGTCATTGGTTCCATTGTTGTACTGCCCTAACAGTTAGGAAGTTTTTCCTGATATTCAGCCAAAATCTGACTTCCTGTAACTTGAGCCCATTGTTACATGTCCTGCACTCTGAGATGATTAAGAACAGATCCAGCCTTTCTTCATAGGGTTTGGTTTCCAGTAGAGATGGGTATGAATTGATTTGTGCCAGTTTGCATGAAGCAAGCTGCACGGCACCACAGATACCCATCTCCTGGGCTGGTTGTCCCACTCATCCCCTGTTGAGCCCTGCTGGGGGGTCCTCCTTCTCCAGAAGCACTCCAGTCTGGGCAGGAGCTTAGGCTGCCCTTCCCCACCTCCTCTAGCAATTGACCACTCAGACGAGGAGGCGGGACTGGGATTTTTCCCATGCAACTGATAAGTGGTCATCTTTAGTTTTCAGTCTTCTAATCATCCTTGGTGCTGTCCTTTGAACATGCTCCAGTTTGAGTGCAACCCCCTGCTCAATGCAGGGATCCAAATCAAAGTATATCTGGTAGATGGTTTTCTAATTTTTCTCTTGAATGCTTCCAGTGTTGGAGAGCTCACCATCTCCCGAGGTAATCGTTTCCATTGTCATACTGCTCTAACAGTTAGGAAAGTTTTCCTGATATCCTGGCTTCCTGTAACTTGAGCCCATTATTACATGTCCTGCACTCTGAGATGATTGAGAACAGAGCCTGCCCCTCCTTTGTATTTCTATCTTTCCAGGATTTGAAAAGCACTATCATATCTCCTCTCAGTCTTCTTTTCTCAAGCCTAAACATGCCCAGTTCTTTCAGTCTTTCTTCATAGGGCTTTATTTCCAGTCCTCTGATCATCCTTGGTGGCATCCTCTGAACTTCCCCTTTTGTCGCCAATCTTCTTTGAGTCCAGTGTCCAGAACTGTACTAAGTGCATTCCTTGATTATTTGTTTATCCGTCTCAAGCTCCAGTCCTGTCTCTTCCCTTTGTACTTCACATTTGCCTGGAGGAGTACAGACTGTATTTTGGGAGAAGACCGAGCTGAAGTGGGAATATAACACTTCTCCTTTTTCTTTGTAATTTGTTATTCCCCCCCCCCCATCCCCATTGAGTAGCTGAGCCACTTTTTCTTTGCCTTTTGCCACGTATGTACCTGAAGAACACTTTTTGTTGCTTTTAGCATCTCTTGCTAACCTCAGCTCATTCTCAGCTTTTGCCTTCCTAACACCATCTTTGCAATTATTTGCTATCGGTCTCTTCCTCTGTGATCTGGCCTTCTACTTCCTATATGTATCCTTTATTGTTTTCAGGTTCTCACAGGGATTTTTGTGAAGCCACATTGGTCTTCTTTGCTCTTCTACCTTTTTTGTTGGAATTGTTTGTAATTGTGTCTTTCGAATTTCCTTTTAAAGAGATTCTCACCCATCTTGGACTTCTTTTCCTGTTAGGATCTCCTGCCATTGAACCATACTAATCATTGTTTTGAGTTTATTAAAACTGGCTTGCTTAAGATCCAGTGTATACATTAGGCTATACTCTGCTTTTGTTTCCTTTGAACTCAAGAACTCAAGCAGAATGTGGTCATTTCTCAGCATTCCCCATACTGCCACTTCTCCCACCACCTCATCTCTATTGGATAGAATCAACTCTAGTTTCCTAGCCTCATTCATAAAACTACAATTCCCAGGGTTTCTTGTACAGCAGGCCGAGGCAAAGAGGCAGTCCCGAAAGCAGCAAAACCAGGGAGCTGGACAGGGGACAGATTGTAGTTGTCTTCAGTGTGGAAGGGATTGTCACTCTCAAATTGGCCTTCTCAGCCACACTAGACGCTGTTCCAAGACCTCCATACAGAGAACGTTACCATAGTCTCTCGAGACTGAAGGATGGCTACTACTTGCAGAAAGTTTCTCAGTGAGGGTGGCTATTTACATTCCTCCAAGAGGACACGGTTGCATAAAAGTGTCATCTTCCCCCTGTTCTCCAGTATCTGCACTATACATGTACTGCACTTCAATGGCACTAATTGCCATAATTCCATTATATCTCAGGGAACTGAGGTTTCTAAGTTGGTCACCAAACCACATTCCAAGATTTTGGAGAATGGAGCCATGGCTGTCAGATTGCTATAAATGTGTAGTGTAAACACAACATAAAGCAGCCTTCCCAAGAGTTGAAAAATCTGCCGTCTTGCAGAAAAGATGGAAGCTCCAGACTGGGCTACTGCAGCCCCATTCATCATTGTGCTGATTGCAAGTTTACTTGGAAAAGGGAGGGGGGGCTTGTTTTCAGCAGGTTTAGCTTTCTGGTAAGTTTGTTTACAATTTTAGAATTGCACTGTAATTCTAGACTTCAGTAGATCTGTGGGTCCCCAAAAGTCTCTCTCTCTTTCTTGTCTTCTTGGAGTGATGGGTTGTGAGCTCCAGCTCTGCTTCCAATTAGTGTAGTTATGTTAAAAATAAAATAAACCAAGGGGTTTGGGAAGGTGCAGATGCTCATGAAAAGAGGTGTACGTTGTGGTTTAAGAAGGATCTCGTCTGAATGCCAGGAGAATTTCCATTAAGTTAACAGAAAACTTAAAGGGGTACATATGATCCATCTGGAAGAACCCTTAAAAGCAAGCAAGACTTGCTAAGAGGAATCAGTTGCTCCCACAACACATGGTTCTTGATCTGGGTTTTTGGAGAATAAGAATAATGTACTTATTCTTATTCAGGAATAATAGGAAGAAAATCTGCTGTTTGCGATATTCATACCCTGAGAAGTTTGCTGCTTATTGGAATATCATCATCATCTTAGAACTGCAGAGCTGTAAGGGACCCTGTGGATCATCAAGAAGTCACAGTGGGGAATTGAACTCTCAACCTCTGGCTCTGCAGCTGCATGCTTAGACCACTGAGCTATCTCTGGTTGATTTTTCAAAGGTAGAAATAAGGTCATATTTTTTAGCAAACACTTGACTGCCTGGAATCTTTGGCCATACAATCCATTTTTGATCACATCAATGTCATCATCATCATTGGTCTTCTCTTCTGACTTACATAGCGAATAACTTCAGCTGTAATAATCTGTCTGGGTGATCTTGATTTTGATAATGTTGTCCTTTGAAAGAGAAGCTGGACCAGGAACGGGGGATTTGAAAAGAATCAATTTAGTTAAGACCTGATCCTGCATTCTCATCTTCTGTTACAGTTCATAGAATGAGCTTCTGTTTGTCCTTGGAACTTTGTGTTTGTGTGTGTGTGTGTGTGTGTTGAGAAAATTAGAAGCTAGGAACAAATGCTGTTGAGCTTTGTCAAGGGCAGTGCCTGAATGTCAAATGAATTACTGCTTCCTAGCAAAAAGTTTTCAGATACGAGTGTTTTGTGGCTTCCCACTTCCTCGAGGGTACGCAGTCCTAGGAGCCGTTTCTGACAGGGTCATTTCCTGGCAAGAACTGCTCTGTTTGGTTGCTTTTATAACATCTAGTCATGTGCAGTGTGCTAGCTCTCTGCTGGTTGAACCTAGACCAATGGATTCAAATTACAAAAAAAACAGAAACAAAAAAGATTCTGATTATACTATTAAAAATAACTTTCTGATGTTAAGAGCTGCCTGACCACAGAACAGACCACTGGAGAAGGTGGGGGAGTGTCCTTCCCTGGAAATTTTTTTATACAGTGGCTTGGATGGTCAGGGGTGGTCTAGCTGTGCATTTCAACATAGCCGATGGTGAGGCATGCTGAGAGCTGTGGCTTAAAAAAATCTAGAGAGCCACCCTTTGTCTGCACCTGGTTTATGAATCCATTTCAACTGCTGTTGTTTCTTATCCGTTTCCACTTGAGCAGACAAGGAGTTGGATAGCAGCTAGTAGCTACCAGCTGTCAATGCTTGTCTACTTATTTGTTGTGTTTCTTCTCCTAAATGTGACCATTTTCACATTTATTTATTTATTTATTTATTTATTATTTGATTTCTACCCCACCCCTCTAGACGAAGTCTACTCGGGGCGGCTTACAAACAGTAATAAAACATCATAAAATACAATCATATAAAAGCATCAAAATATATCATATGGCTAATCAGGAGGTTTTTGATGTATTAGGCACAGCAGACAAACACTCTTGCAAAGTCAAATCAATGAAACACGTCTGAGATGCTGCAAAAAAGATGAATTCTGCACTCACTGCTGCATTTTGCACTTTTTCTGTGTTCCAGTGAAACTGACAGCCCTGTCTTTAATTCACAGCCTTGTGTTAATGAGAGAGCGCAGCTCCATAAACCAGGAAGATGATATGGCAATGGAAAAACAACAACAACCTTCCTAATGGTTAACCTTGAGAGCAACACATCATTGGCAGTGCTGACTTGGACTCATAATAGTCATTGAGCAACAGGCATAACTGTGTTGACAGTCTAGACCAGTGGTGGCAAACCTTTTTGGGCCCAAGTGCCCAAACTGGAAAAACAAAACAAAACCCAGTGGGCGGCGTGCCGTGGCAGAACCGGAAGTGGCGGCGGAAGGGGTAATCCCGGGCACGGAGGTGCCTCGAGACCCCACTCTGGATCCACTGCCAGCGCCAGCTGCTCCGGATCCTGGCCCGCCACCTGTCAAAGCGCCAGCACCATAGCTGCAGCTGCCTCCTGAGGTTTGGCTGCGGGGGGAGGAGTAGTGATCCGGCGACTTATGGCTTGCGTGCCTGCAGAAAGGGCTCTGCGTGCCAGCTGTGGCACGCGTGCCATAGGTTCGCCATCGCTGGTCTAGACAGTCAAATTCTTACACAGGAGCAGGAAATAAACTTTAGGACCTGCCTGGCATGCTTTCAAGCCTGACCAGAGGTGGTGGATTCTTGGGTTAGTAATTCGCCCTGAAAATGCCCTGTTCAACAGCTGCATCGAGGTGGCTCAGGAGGCCATTTTTGAGTTGGATCAGCACCCAGACTCAGAAAAAAACTGTGGTGGATCAGGACTGTTGCAAAGCATTGGTGAAGAGAAGGAACTGCTGGGTCAGTTCAGTGGTTTAGATATCTAGCTGCAGAGCCAGAGGTTGGGAGTTCGATTCCCCAGTGGTGCCTCCTAGACAGGGGCTGGACTCTCTGATCCATAGGGTCTCTTCCAGCTCTGCAGTTCCAAGATGATGATGATGATGACATTGATGTGATCATTTTTGTTTGTTTGTTTGTTTGTTTCTAGAGACTGGCTGGATGTGTAGGGTAGAAATGAATGTGCTATGAGGAAAGGCAGGAAAAAAATTATTGTCCCATCCCTGGTATGGCTTCGGACAGTATATTTGGTCTTATTTTGCACAACGGGCCTGCAAGCACAATGACACTATTCTGCTTAAAATAACAAAGAAATAAAACTGGTTCTTGACAGTGCCTAAGAATGCCTCAATGGCAGATAAGGGCATGAAGTTTGGTCGTTTCATTGATTCAATGGGCCCATTCTAGTTAATGACGTTTTCAAGACAGTACATTAACTTATCTAGTTACCTGCTACACTAAAGTAAGTTGCAACTAGATTAGGATCCATTTGAACCAATGAAACGTATGGAGAAGCTGACTCACCAAATCCCCACTAATTCAATGGGCCTATTGCAGTGTGACTAACTACACTAAGCAATGGAATTTCAGTCAATATCTGAGACCCAGCACTGAGAACCACTGATCTAGATAAACTGGTCAGAATCCTACTGTTGCTGCTGTGAAAGAACAGGGAATCAGTAGAAATAGACCGCAAGTCACCCGAGGACGTATTAGTAGATCCTGATTTACCTTTTGTTTAGAGGTGAACATGAACCGAACTACAAACCAAAAAAACCTACAGACTGGGTTGTTTTGTGGTTTGGTTTGTGCCTTACATTTTGCTGGAATGAAACAAAGTGCCAAACTTTTGTTCCCATCTGGTGCTTCGTTTTGCTTTGGCAAAACGAAGGGCCCCTCCCACTTCTCGCTGCTCCCGTTGGCTCCTTACCTGGTCCTGCCACCCCCTCCTCTTCTTGCTCTGCCCTTGCCATCTTCAGAGACAGCTGGCCCAGCTCCCACAAGGGAAGCTGTGTGTTGTCTCTGAAGACAGCAGTGGAAGAGAAAGAAGAGGAGTAGGTGGCACGACCAGGTAGGGAGGCCATGGGAAGGGGAGGGGGTTGGATTCCCCTCTCCCAGGCACGGAATGAAAAACTAAACTTTGAACTGGTTTGTTTTTCCAGGGCTCCTGAATGGTTCATGGTTCATGGGTAGCCATGAACCACGAACCACCCTGATTAGGTATTTTTACAGTTTGTGCCCATCTTTTGTCCCTCTGGGTCTGGGCTGAACAGAATCTCTGTTGCTTTCTCTGCAGCCTTGAGTTTTTGATCTAGATCAGTTTCATTTCCATTAGATTTCAACAAAGAAGACTCTTGCCTGCCTCAAAAAGCATTGCACCACTCCGAATTTTATATCTGACTCATTTCTCCACTTGACAAGACCTGCCACAGTCTAGGCCAGCCATGACAGCTGGATGTCTTTCTCACCCCAAACAAGGTGATAAGTTAACATCCTGTCTTGCAAAAGTAGCTGCAACCAGTGTTAACCCCACTGATTTCAGTGGAGTTTTCTAGCACAACAGTCTTTTCTAACAATGCTTGGTAGGTATAGTGTTTTAAGCACAAATGACAGGAAGGAAATCTTTGTGAAGGTGTGACACTCAGGGAAAAGCACATTCTAACACTCTAACTTCTTATTTCAGATTGCTCATTTCCCTCCCGTCCTAAATTTATACTTCATTAATCTAAATGTTACACCCTTCCCAGCCCCTAAATCTTACCAAACAGGACTGGTTCTCTTATACTGTGACTAAGGTTGCTGATATCCAGTCTAGTGTAGTGGACAGAGTGATGGGCTAGGACTCAAGAGGACTGGGTTCAAATCCCCACTCAACCAAGGAAGCTCACTGGGGTGTGTGGAATGGATAAAACCACTCCTTAAATATCTCACTTACCTTGAAAACCCTATTTGGGTCACTATAAGTTGGTTCCAACTTGACGACAGATAGTTATAAGGCTGAAGAAGAATATTGTGGCCAGACTTGAATTGTGGGCAGCTTTGTGGGCTTTAAATGGAAACTGCTTGGAATCAATATGAAAGACCATCTTAAATGAAGAAATATATCAGAAGGAATATATTTATTTACATCACTTATTCTTTCTTTAAAAAACAAAACAAAACCATAAAGGCAAGTTGCATGTGGATGCTTTAGTTGAGTGGTTCCCAACTTTCTTTCACTCGAGTACCCCTTGGCATCCGTTTCCATAAAATGTATCCTTCATATTAGCAAAATGTTCATAATTAATACGGTTGCTGTTATTTCAAATGTATATGATGTAACTATAAATAAATAGCCCAATAATGGGATTAAAAAGCAATGGAATAATAAGGGGAACATCTAATAATACACAAATTGAAAAAAATAATTTAAAACTTAAAACTATGATAAAGAGAAGAGATGTAGATAATATCTGGAAGAATTCACTCATTGAGTGAAGAGTCAAGAAAGAAAGACTGGGTTTCTTGACACGCTAAATGACTGTGCCTTGGAGCAACTTGTCATGGAGCCCACCAGAGGACAGGTGACTCTGGATTTAATATTGTGTGGTACTCAGGACCTGGTTAGGGATGTGAATGTCACTGAGTCACTAGGGAATAGTGACCATGCTGCAATCTCTTTCGCCATGCATGTTGGGGGGGGGGGGGAGAGTATCAAGCAAATCTGACACAACAACCCTTGATTTCCGAAGGGTGGACTTCCCTCAGATGAGGAAACTAGTTAGAAATAAGTTGAAAGGGAAGGTAAAAAGAATCCAATCTCTCCAGAGTTCATGGAGTCTGTTTAAAACAATAGCAGTAGAGGCCCAACAGAAGTGTATACTGCAAAGAAAGAAGGGCTCAACTAAGTCCAAGAGGGTGCCAGCATGGTTAACGAGCGGAGTTAGAGAGGCTTTAAAGGGCAAGGAGGGGTCCTTCCATAAATGGAAATCCATCCCAAATGAGGAAAATAAAAAAAGAACACAAACTCTGGCGAAAGAAATGTAAGAAGATGATACGGAAGGCAAAGAAAGACTTTGAGGAATGTGTGGCCAGCAATATAAAGGAGAATTTTTTAAAAAGCTTCTTTAAATATGTTAGAAGCAGGAAACCTGCCAGAGAAGCGGCTGGCCCTCTGGATGGTGAGGGAGGTAAAGGGGAGGTAAAGGGGGACTTGGAGATTGCAGAGAAATTAAATGAGTTCTTCGCATCTGTCTTCAGGGCAGAGGACCTTGGGCAGATTCTGCTGCCTGAACTAATTAATTAAATCAAATACAGGGTAAAAGAGGATGTTTTATGCCTAATCGATAAACTGAAGATCAATAAGTCACTGGGTCCAGATGGCATCCACCCAAGGGTTATTAAGGAACTGAGGAATGAAGTTGCTGATCTCTTAACTAAAACATACAACTTGTCCATTAAAACGGCCACAGTGCCAGAGGACTGGAGGATAGCACATGTCATGCCAATCTTTAAAAAAGGGAAGGGGGGAGTACCGGGAAACTACAGGCCGGTTAGCCTTACGTCTGTTCCAGGGAAGATGGTGGAAAGCCTCATCCAAGATAAAATCTTAAAACACATAGAAGAACAAGCCTTGCTGAGGGAAAATCAGCATGGCTTCTGTAACGGTAAGTCTTGTCTCACAAACCTTTTAGACTTCTTTGAAAAGGTCAACAGGCATGTGGATGCGGGCAAACCAGTGGATACTGTCTATCTGGATCTTCAGAAGGCGTTTAACACGATCCCTCACCAAAGGCTGCTGAGAAAACTCCACAGTCCGGGGATCAGAGGGCAGGTCCTCTTATGGACTGAGAATTGGTTGAGAACCAGGAAATAGAGAGTAGGTGTCAATGGGCAATTTTCACAATGGAGAGAGGTGAAGAGCAGTGTGCCCCAGGGATCTGGCCTGGGACCGGTGCTTTTCAACCGGTTCATCAATGACCTGGAGACAGGGATAAGCAGTGAGGTGGCCAAGTTTGCAGATGACATGAAACTTTTCTGGGTGGTGAAGACCAGAAGGGATTGTGAAGAGCTCCAGAGAGATATCTCCAAACTGGGAGAATGGGCGGCAAAATGGCAAATGCGTTTCAATATAAGAAAATGTAAAGTAATGCTCATTGGGGTCCGTGACAAATCAGGAAAGAGATCTTGGTGTGCTGGTGGACAGCTTGATGAAAGTGTCAACCCAGTGTGTGGCGGCAGTGAAGAAGGCCAATTCCATGCTAGGTCTCATTAAAAAGGGAATTGAAAATAAAACAGTCAACATTATAATGCCATTGTACAAAATGCTGGTAAGGCCACACCTGGAGTATTGCGTACAGTTCTGGTTGCCGCACCTCAAATAAGACATAGTGGAATGGGAAAAGGTGCAGAAGAGAGTGACTCAAATGATGACTGGGCTGGGGCACTTCCCTTATGAGGAAAGGCTACAGCGTTTGGGGCTCTTTAGTCTAGAGAAAACGCGCCTGAGGGGGGGACATGATTGAGATGTATAAAATTAAGCAGGGGATGGATCAAGTGGATAGAGGGAAGCTCTTTTCCCTCTCACACAATACCAGAACCAGGGGACATCCACTCCAATTGAGTGTTGGGAGAGTGAGAACAGACAAAAGAAAAGATTTCTTTACCCAGCGTGTTGTTAGTCTGTGGAACTCCTTGCCACAGGATGTGGTGATGGCATCTGGCCTAGATGCCTTTAAAAGGGGATGGGACAGATTCCTGGAGGAAAAGTCCATTGCAGGTGACAAACCATGATGGGGATGTATAATCTCCAGGCTTAAAAGGAAGGTACTTCAAAATGCCAGATGCAGGGGATGGGTATCAGGAGACAGGTCTCTAGTTGTCCCGTGTGCTCCCAGAGGCATCTGGTGAAGCCACTGTGAGATACAGGAAGCTGGACTAGATGGGCCCTTGGCTTGATCCAGCAGGGCTCTTCTTATGTTCTTATGTAACTCTGTTCAGAGGACCGACTGAGGTCGGTGCTTACATATACACTGGTACCAGTGTGATATGAATGTCTGCAAAGTGGAGGAGGGTGAAAGCTGAGCTTGAGAAGGGTGTGCTACCAAGCATGCATGCTGTAGCGGTGTCTTTGCAACACATTATTTAGGAAGGGACTCCCCACCACTTGCCAAAATAACAAAATGAAGGAACGGTTTTTTTTCCTGAGGCTAAATATCAAAGAAACTCTACTCCTCCACGCATCAAAGTGTTCAATTAATTTCACAACTTTTGACTTGTATCTTGTCTTATACACTGTTGACATATGTGCCTTTTCCCATATGGGTGGGGAGGGGACATGTGATCCTTGGTCCACATGTCAATCACCAGAACATGGACATAGAGTCCCCCTCCCCAAAGCTAGGCCGATTCCTGCTTCCACCCAGCTCTCCTTTTTGACTCTTTGGATGACATATGTTCTCTGATTCTTTGCCCATGTGTTTACTTTGCAGCTTTTCAGTGTAAGAACCTCATGGCATGCACAGAAATGGTATGAACATGGAGGAGAGAAGGACACCCCCTGCAGCGAGAATGTGGTCTTCTGGCTTATGCGAAGGGTATGCTTATGCATTCTACTACACATCTAAGCACTGATATTGTGATAGAACTGAATTAAATGAAAGGCATAAACTGGACTCATTAGCAACTCATAAGCCTGCAGAGCCTCAAGAAGCTGCCTTAAAGATACATTTGTGGTATTAATTCCTTCTTTCAGACAAAACGCAAGAACACTTAAGTTGAAAGAGCCTTTGGCTGGAGGGTTACAGCCTGTTTCAAAACATGGGTATGTCTGTAGGTATTGCATGGAAATTGATGGTTAGGCTGGAATTTGCAGGGGAAAAGGAGGATGACTGGGAAGCCACAGCTTCTCAGGACAGAAATACCTGTACCTGGTTATACTGTATTACAAGAGCCTCTCGTCAAATCGGTATATATGCAAACACTGAAAAATTACAGGAATAGTGGTATAGTGACGCCAGGGCTTGCTTGGTTGAAGTCCTGGGATTTCCTAAGTTGTAGGACCTCAGGGGATCTGGGTTTGAATCCCCACTTGACCATGGAAACTCATTGGATGAGTGGAACAGGTAAAGGTAAAGGTTCCCCTTGACATTTAGTCCAGTCGTGTCCAACACTAGGGCGCGGTGCTCATCCCCGTCTCCAAGCCGTAGAGCCAGCGTTTGCCCGAAGACAGTTTCTGTGGTCACGTGGCCAGCGCGACTAGACACGGAACACCGTTACCTTCCCACCGTGGTGGTACCTATTTATCTACTCGCATTTTTACATGCTTTCGAACGGCTAGGTTGGCAGGAGCTGGGACAACGGACGGGAGCTCACTCCGTCGCGTGGATTCGCTCTTACGACTGCTGGTCTTCTGACCTTGCAGCACAGAGGCTTCTGCGGTTTAACCCGCAGTGCCACCACGTACCCCGGAACTGGTAAAACCACTCCTTAAATATCTCACCTTGAACGCCCTATTAGGGTGGCTATAAATTGGTTCCGATGGCACAGAACAACAGCAAAGGGACTATGACACCCTCCCCTCCCCTCTCCTCTCCTCAGTCTCTGAGCTTCAGCCTGCTTAGTTCTAATCTCTACCCTCTCCTGAGCTTTAAATCCAGCCTTCTTTAGGTTACTCTGGCTTTGTAATCAAGTGTGGGCTCTCAGAACCCTCTCAGGCTTTACAAGTATGGTTCTTTGAGCCAAATGGTTTATGGCATTAGCTACCCATCCCACATGGTCTTCACAGACCGTGATGTTAAGAATCATAATACCTAAGAAAAAAAGCCAGCACAAAGAACCGAGCTTTCTCGGTCGTGACCTACAGAAGTTCACCTGGTGCCATCCCTCTGTGTATTTAGGAAGCTAATTAAGGCTGAATTATACAAAGCTGCTTTCTACTAGTGTACATTTGCCCTGTGCTATTCAAATGGGTTTTAATTTGTGTATTTTATTTAAAAGTAGCTTCAGCTAGTAACAGGGTTTAATTCAATTTAATTGTATTTTTTGTATTTACAGTGGTGCCTTGACTTACGAACGTCCCGACTTATGACCATTTTGAGTTACGACCAGCTCCGGCCGCAGAATTTTGCTTCGACTTGCGACCGGAGCTTTGAGTTACGATCAGAAAAAAGGTGGGGAAAAAGGCGGGGAATTTAAATTGCTAACCGTTGGTTGGCGAAGAGGCTGCTTCTTTGTAGCTCTTTCACCCCAACGGTTAGAGTGTGTGTGTTCGGAGGAGGCTTCAGACTGTCTGGTGCTGCTTTCTGCTTCTGAGTGAGTACATACAGGGTTTTGCAACGTGGGTTTGGGCTGGGGGGGGGGGTTATGTTTCTGTGCTGTGATTTTTTTTGTTTTTTGTTTTGTGTTTTTTTTCCCATCCCCAGCGCGTTCTGATGGGGCTTGCTGAGGCGTTGTTTTTTTTTTTTGGGGGGGGTGATTCCCCCCCCCGGCCAGAACGGATTAATGGGGTTTCAATGCATTCCTATGGGAAATGGTGCTTCGACTTACGAGTCAACCAATTCGAGTTATGACCATTTCTGGAACGGATTAAGTTCGTAAGTCGAGTCACCACTGTATTATATTGTGTTGTTAGGTTTGTACTGCATATTGTAAACCAGAGGTCCCCAACTCCCAGTCCACGGCCCAGTGACGGTCCGTGGCCTGAGCTGGACCGGGCCGCGGAGACAGACCTTCCTCCCCACACTTCCCCCCACAGCCCATTTGCGCATGCGTGCGTGTGCCTGCGCCCACATGAGTGCTCCCCCACTCCTTAGCGCATGCGCATGAGTGCCCCCGAGCACCAAGCACCCTTTGTGCATGTGCATGAGTGTGCCTGCATGAGCACCCTCCTGCTCCTTCGCGCATGTGCACAAGTGCGCGCGTGCCCACATGAGCACCCGCCTGTCCCTTTGTGCATGCGCACGAGCGTGGGGGGTGCCCTGCCTTCCCCAACCAGTCCGCGGGGTTAAAAAGGTTGGGGACGGCTGTTGTAAACCACCCGGAGACTGATAACATGAACAGGGCAATATAGAAATGGAAATAAATAAATTAGCTGTCATCTAGGGGGTTGGTGTCCATTAAGTAGATGGGTTTGGTGCTATATTACCTTATTTCATTCATGATTTGCTAGCACCTCTCAATGTACTTCTGGAGGGGCAATGCCAGTCGTACCTAGCTGTGCACTAGCAGGTTAATGCACCCTGTACCTACTCAGAGCTCAGATAGGGAACATGGCACTCTCCAGATCTTGATCATAATTCCTCACCATTGGGCATGTTGGCCATAGAACTAGCAGGGATTTGGAATCTGAGTTGGCACATTCCCCTCTTAGATCAGGACTTGGGGGGAGGGGACAGCTGCCTGCGGTTCTGACTCAGCCTGACACTTAAGAGTTCCCATGGCACATATCCAAGGTCATCAGCAAGTTTTTCTTTAGTATCAGAATCCAGTTGGTATTAGCACGCCATTTGAAATAGTCCTGGCAGCAAGCTAGTATTCAATTATTTGTAAACACTTGGTGATCGTACAGACATGAAATTAAATGTGGGCTCAGAGATGAGCTGTAGATTAGGTCTGGGAAGCCTAATCTTTTGCCAATTCTGTTAGGCCATCACCTACCCATAATACTGAATTCTTTCTCTGCTGATAAACAGACCTTGGAATCTTTTGTTTAAAAATTAATTTGTTAATGTTAACCATCAGAATTTGGAAAACATTAATGATGTGTGTGTGTTATATGTCATAAAGTCACTTATACCTTATGGTGAGCATTAGAGATGGGCATGAACCTTGGTTCGGAGGTTTGTGCTGGTGCAAACACGCGGCAACACAGTTCCATTCCCCTAACTCCCTGGCCAATAACCCACTCACCAATCAGAACACGCTCTTGTCCTCCTCCCCTTGGGCTGTTCAACCAGTCCCCAGCAGGAGCACGGGGTTGTGTGTCTTGCCTGTTTGTCTGAGTGGGTGATCAGCCAAGGAGACAGGGCAGGGAAGCCCATGCTCCTGCTGGATACTGGTCAAACAGCAGAAGAGGAGGAGGAGAGAGTGTACACCAGCTGGTGAGTGGGGGATCCAGCTGGGAAGGGAGGGGAAGGGAACACACGACACCTGTGTTGCCATGCGTATGAACCAACATGAACCTCCGAACCGAGGTTCGTGCCCATTTCTAGTGAGCATAATAGAGATTTTGAAATCACGTAAGATACTCTAAAAGAGATTTATTTTGCCACACATACACCACTCCCTGGAAATTTCTATGGCTGAGAGGGAATCTGAGCGAAGATCTCAAGTCCTGGCCCTTGAGCAAACACACCACACTGGAAGAGGCCTGCAGAAAATTGCAGAAACTTTGTGAAAATTTGCTGCATTCCAAAAAAATATTTCTCAAGAGGCTGGTTTGGCTCTGTAACCAAAGTGGCGGGGGAATTCTGTAGTTGTAGTCCCAAAAAATCACATTTTTAAGCTGTGAAAGAGTGAGATCTCTTCATCTCATCTAACTCAAAGATAAGGGGACTTGTCCATGAAAGCTCACATTCAAAAAATATAGCAGTTAGTCTTTAAAGTGGCACAATGTTTTTGTCTCTTCTTATTTAATTTTTTATTTTGTTTTGGCCTAATATGCTAGCACAGGCTAACACAGCTACCTCTAATATAACTCCATGATAGTAACATATCCAAGTTGTGAGAAGGGAAAAGCTCCCTACCATCTCTGAAACTGAGAAGACAGACTAAGTGGTGAGGCTGCAAACTGAGAAAAGCAGAAGTAAACTTTTGTCCCATTTTGAAGTCCGGCAGATATTTATCATTTGTGTTTTGACTACAAATGTTGAGCTTGAAATCAAATGCTTTAAATTTGGAGTCAACATTTCAAATTGTCTTAATTTGGTTGGCTAAGTTTATAAAGGGTTGATGGAAACTGTACCAAATTCAGCTGAAAGTCAACTGTCTAATACTTTCTTCATGTCATGTATACGAGATATATAGCAATACTTTTGGCTGATATTCGGCGGTCCTCCATGATCATGTCATGGATGGCTTTCACATTTGCAGGCACAGAGACAGAAACAGGCCTTCCACTGGGTTTCTCACTATCAACACCGAAATGGCCAGTTTTAAAATTGACAACCCAACGTTTAACTGTTGCATATGAAGGGCCACTGTCACCCATAGTTTGTGACATTTCATCATGGATCTGCTTTGCACCTTTCCCTTGGAGAAACAGGAACTTGATTATGGTCCTATGCTCTTCCACATTGAACTTTTCTGGAGGTGCTGCCATGTTCACTTTGGAGCTGAAAATGAAAGATAAGTTAAAATCATAGGTAGTTGATTTTTGCACCATTGAATACAGACAAATTGGCCAATACACCCTGCAATTTATAGCTTCCTAGCTCAATTTTTTCTGGGAAAGGCTCAATACTTATCAGCATGCCCTCGTATGTCTACCTGACCATTTATAACACTAAAAATGTTGTTCAGCATGCCCTGTGCCATCACTCATAGTTTCTCAGACTTGCTGTTGCTGTCCTGGCTACTAGAGGCATGGGATGTATAGTTATGATGCTCAAAATAAATGCGCTGGTAACAAGTTCTCTCCTTCCAGTCCCCAGTAAAAATTCCTGCCAAGTAGCTGGAGGGAGGGTTTGGATGGAGAAACTGATGTAATGTGTTTAGCATGCAGTGAGTATCACTGGTCATGACATGAAGGAGGTGGAGAGGGACTTAGATGCAAAGATGCTGTGTCATCGTAACACTTCATTCCAGTTCTATTTATTTATTTATTTATTTATTTATTTATTTATTTATTTATTTATTTATTTATTTATTTATTTATTTATTTATTCGATTTCTATCCCGCCCTTTTAGACAAAGTCTACTCCGGGCGGAGTATTTGACCAGTATCATTCCAGTTCTGTGCCCAATACTGCATATCTATATTTGCTGAGTACTGTATTACCTTGAAATGTGTTTCAGCTCACCCCAGGTGCATCTACGGAATGGCGCTTCCTGCAGTCATCTCCTTTCTTTTTCTTTCCTGAGCTTAGTCCTCCAGCTGATCCTTTCCCGATGTGAATGCTATGATGTGCAATCTGCCTATGCTCTTAAACTACTCATTGCTACTTGTCTGCTGTTGTCAGTTTTTGACTGCTACTGAATGCTGTCATATACGCTCAAATGGTGAAGCAGTTGCAAAGTCTTCGGATATCAAATATTGATGTTGAAGCTCAAACATTCATGGAGCATTTTCACAGCTACAGTGTATCTGCAGCATATTCACTGCTAAAATTTATATGCATTAAGTCCATTTAGTGGGCTAAAAGGTGATCTGGGAGTGAACACAGGCCATGATATGTCTAGCAGCATGGCAGAGTCTGAAAGAAAGCTGTTCTTTCCCCATGTCAGCATGTCCGGTTTTGACCATGGAGCCACTGATGAGTGGATAATTTTAGAGTTAGTGGTCCAGAGGTCTTGCCCAACAGAAGGCAAGAGTTGGGCTGGCCTGGAGACAAACTCACAACAAGAATAATGCCTTCTTATTGTCTTTGTAGACTTTCTGCAAGTCTCTCACTGCTCACTGATAGAAACAGAGTGTTAGACCATATGGACCAACCATCAGGTCCAACAGGGTCCATACGTTAGCCCTATTGACCAGTTCAGAGACTGTATGGGCTGAACATTTGAAAAGGAAGAGTTAACTAGCCTGCTCCTTCAGGTACCATTTTGACTATGAGAAATGACAGATATGGAGAGAGAGTTGTCAGCCCCGGAAGGCTTTGTACACGGAGCAGAATGTGGAAGAAATCAAGGTTCTAGCTCTTGTGGAGAACCTTCTCAGGTTGATGAGACTTCCTTCATCATAGCTGCCACTTTCTGTGAGTAAAGTGACAATTGAAGGAGTGTACAAAGATGTACTTCTTTGTACATTTAGCACGCCCAGATACGGACTGAACAGGGATCTACTGTTTAACATTTCTGACTTCGACAGACATTAACAGACCCAAAAGAGGTAGGAGCTGTTGAGGTAGGCAATCTATGGGCCACCATATGTCATTAGACGATTGCACCCATAATTGGATATGCTATCTCTCATGCAGGTCAATGTAGCAATGGATGAGAATTTCATTTGAATCCATTTAATGATTACAGATGGTCATGTACCGGAAAAATGATGAATTAGGCTAGTTCGTGGTTAAGCACAAACCACAAACCATGAACCCCCAGGAAAACAAACCAGTTTGTGGTTCATGTTTTCAGTTCATGCCTAGAGGGTGAACCTAACTGCTTCTGACTTCCGCCAGCTGCCCATCTCTTTCCCTCTGCCCTTGTTGCCTCCCTCCCTGGTCTTGCCACTGCCAACACCTCCTCCTTCACTGGCACCCTCCTCAGAGGCAGGGGGGCAGGCCTCCTTTCCTGGAGTAAGACAGCTGCTTTTGTGCATGCGCCCACCACTCAGTGGATAGGCGGGTGCATGCCCTAAGGCATTGGGCCAAGTTTCAAGGAGCCAGCCGCCTGCCCGGCTGAAGGACCAGCTCATGTGCAGAGGTGTCAGGCATGGCTTTGAGGAACTGGCCTGCTCGCTCTGCACATGCACGGATCATGGGATCCGGGGAAACAGAGAGGCAGCAGGCTGGCTCCTCAAAACTGTGCCTGATGCCTCTGCCTAGGTGCCCACCTATTATCAGGGCAGCAGGCCCATGGGCAGAAGCATCAAGCTTGGCTCCAGGAAGGGAGGCTGGTCCCGCTGCCTCTGAGGATGGTGGTGGTGGTGGTGGTGGAGACTGTGGCAAAAGCACTAGGTAAGGAAGCAACAGGGGCAATAAGAAGGGGGGGGTAGGCCTCCCCTTTTGCCAAAAAAAAAGAAAAGAAAAGAAAAGAAGAAGCAGCACTGGAAGGAAAAAACTTCAGCACTTTGTTTTGTTTTGGCAAAACAGAATCCCCAAACTGGTTCACCCAACAAACCATGAACCAGCCTGATCCATCTTTTTTTTTTTTTTTTCTGTTTCGTGGTTCGCTTGGTGCCCATCTCTGATCCTGATTCACAAACTTCATGTTTTGGAGAGAAAGAACCTGAGTTTACAAAATTAGAAAGTGGGAGAAAACAAAGCTGAGTCATTCCCCTCATCCGTCGTCCAATATTCCATACTGATGCTGAGTGAACAAAACGAGGCAGATCTCCTTTATAGAAATAATGTCCAAAGAAATGCTGTCATAGAGGCTTAGCTAGAATATGACAAAATAATGCAAGAAAAGAAGGAGGATGTTTAAAGGCTGGTGCATCCATCCCAGCTATTAGCTACACAATGACTATGTCAAATAAATTTTAAATGAATAGTTTCCTTGACCCTACCATGAGTCTCTCGTTCTCCAAAGGAGTGCTGAATGAAAATACCCAATGAGCCACATCATGAATTGACCACATCATCCTCTTGCAACATTATTCTCTGTCAGCTGTCAGGAACAGGAAAAATAGCCTGATAGATAAGTCCCCTGCTTCTGCTTAAAGCTGAGTCACTTCGGTGATACAGTTTATAGTGATGGATGACAAGCTTGTTCCATCACATGGCAGAATTAGCAGATGGAGTAACTTCCTTATAATGTGCTCATGACCATGCAAGAATAGGTAATGGGTAGAATCTGGCTATATATATTTAGCCCCCAAATGCTAGAAAATAGGAAGCTGTTGACCTTGCAAATCTGAACAGGATAGGACTCATAACCTGACATTAAGAGGTGGCTCCTTGTATAATATTTGCAAAACTTTCCAGAGTGAGATCTACAATATGGATTTCCTGCATTATATTCTAAAAATAAAATATCTGCACCACACATGTTCTTCCTGGGAGTGGAGAGCAGATGGGTGCCCGGGCAGTAGAGCCATCATGCAAAATAAAATCAGTTTTTAAACTTCTCCATTATCGTTTGCCAAGAGATTTATCTCCGTTCCTATAGACCCAGGGAAGCATAGCAACTCCCTGAGACTTCACACTCAAATCTGGCAACCCTAATTCTGCTTGTATTTAGAGCAGCAACAACAAAACGGTATTAAAAGGCTGATTCCACATTTGAAGTACTCTTAACAAGATAGGCCTTCAGCATAAAGGAGAATTGTACAGAAACTTGTAGAAACAGGATGGTGACCCCTTGGCCCTCCAGTTATTATTGGATTACAATTCCCATCATCTCTAATCACTGATCATTTTGAAGGGGTGTCAAACCAAATGGTACAGCTAGTCCATCATTAGAAACAGAGCTCCTCAAGTGGTGAAAAGACCTCTATTTCCTCATCTCAGCATGCTGCAAATTAGCTTGCTTTTGTTTGGGAAATGATTGATTGCTCAGGCATGGAGCTCTGAAGGAACGGTGTCTCTGGAGGGAAAGCAGGCTATTCTCATCTAATGACTAAGCAGGTGTCCTGTATAGCAGTGGGCCCCAACCTTTTTCCAAACTGTGGACCGGGGGGGGGGGGGGTTCCAAGCGTGGGGGGGAGTGGGGTACCCTCCATGCTTGCGGGTGGGCAGGGTGCACGTTCGTGCATGCGTGGGTGGGCAGGGTGCGCTCACAGGTGGGCGGGGCACCCATGCGTGTGGGTGAGCATGCATGGGGGGAGTGTGTGCGTGGGGAGGGAGATCTGTCTCCGCGGCCCGGTCCTGCCAAGGCCACAGCCCGGTCCTGGGCCACGGACTGGGGGTTGGGGACTCCTGCTGTATAGTATGGTCCAGAGACACTCCCAGGCAGGTCTCTCTGGGAATACGTCAGGACTCTAGTCAGCTCCCCATGGAACCAACTGGATGAACTCCAGTGAAATAGTGCCTCAACAGAAAATGGAGGCCATCTGAAACATTACATAGGTCGGCAAGGCACATTCCTGTAGCTGGCCCTGCATCCTAAGAATCAGTCCTGGTGTCTTAGAAGGCTCTGCCTGATGTTATGCATGCTGGCTTCCTCACTGCAAAGCACATGAGATGATTGTATCTGGAACTCATTGTCTAAGGCAAACATAACTGGATGATCATAACAGTGGTGAGCCACAGAGCTCTGTCCCAGGAAGCCTACAAAGCAGGCATGAAGGGTGAAGCTTGCCAAATGCCTGCAGATCAGGGGAACTTGGACAGTGACCATGGAGGTTCCATATGGCTATCATAGCAGAACAATCTGGTGCCTTTAAGATATGGACTGCATCTCCCATCACTCCTGAGTCTTATCACTGGCCAGGGTGGCTGGGGATGGTGGTAACAGAAGCTCAAAATATCAGAGTAGCACCATGTTGGAGAAGGGCTCCCGTAACTCTCCCTATCCTCCATGAATTGGTCTCCCATAATTTTCTAACTACAACTCCCATCTTCTCCAGGCAGCTGGGAGTTGTAGTCCAGCAACATCTGTTACTCTTAAGGTAGGGAACCATTGAGGTTTTATTCACTATTGACCCTAACCACATCCCATGACACTAGATGACTTGTATTAATTCTATAGTCTGTGAAAATAATTTTTTGGTATCACTTTTGAACCTAAAGCCAATCAATACTACAGGGCGACTCTGAGTCCCAGTGTTATCAATGACACACACACACACACACACACACACAGAGATCCACCTTCTGTGTGCTATGTATAATTTCATAAACCTCTATTGTGCTTATTATCCATGTGTGTGTATGCCACCTTGAGTATACACTGCCTTGAGTTCCATGGTGAAACTCAAGGTGGTAAGCAAGGTGTCATGGAAAACTCAGAGAACCCATCCCTCAGGAAAGCTGGACAAGAACCAACAGCCACGAGAAGCTGCCAGCCTTATGCTGGGTACAACTAGCTGAAGTGTCACCTAGTTGTTAAACCATATGATGACACGCCATACACAGGAGATTCATCTGGTCTTCTATCCGAGCACAGGGCTGACCTAGAATTCTTTCACTTCAGCAGATCTGCTACATCGTGAAAATGCTGTAAAAACAAAAAGAAAACATATGCGCTCCTTGCATTTGACGTCATTTCTTGGGTGACTTTCTTAGCTGTTTTTAGCTCTTCGGTGAGTTTTACATCTCACAGACTGATGGAACTGCAGGACTGGAGGACCCAAGGACCACCCAGTCCATCTCTCTCTGCCAAAGCAAGAAAAGCACAGCTAAAAGATCCTTGGCTGAGGGCCCTTCCAACTCTGTTTAAAAACCTCCAACAAAAGACAGCCCACCACCTTCCAAGGAAGACTCTTCCAGTGTGGAGTGGCTCTTACCAACAAGACGTTCTTCCTAAATTTAGTTGGAATCTCCTTTATTGTAATTTAAATCTGTTGATTTGGGCTACACCCTCTTTATTTAATTTATTGTTTGTTTTATACATGTGCACACTTAAATAATCTCTCTCTCTCTCGCTTGCTCTCGTCTTGTCTGTCTCTTTGCATGTAATGTTAGGTTTAGAAATTGCAAAGGCAACCTCTATGTTCTATCCATAGAGAATGTTCTATCCAACATTCCCAACTACAGAGCTTTAGCCTCATCGTTATGACTCCCATCATCCCCAGCCTTCATGGCCAAAGGTTGGGGGTGATGGAAGTTGTAATCCAGCAACATCTGGGGAACCACTGGAGCCATGTGACCTTTAGGGTTAGGCTAAATGCACAGTCCTGCAGCCCGCTGAACCTGTTTTGAATAACTATCAGCTGCATGAGGTTCACATTAAATGAAGTTTGGATGACATGAAAAGCTGTGATTACTTAAAAGTAGAAGCACCACAACTCTAGCTTTGAGACACATAGGAGGCAGCGGTGGAGGAGGAATAGAGGTGCTGGAATTTTACTGAGGCTTGTGCATACTAAACTTAGTACTTCATACTAAGCTCACCTGAGTTGAGGTGAGCAATATGTGACCATACACTGCATGTGGCTCCTCATTTTTTCAGTAACATGTCCTACATGGAGTCTCCAATATTTTTAGCAATAAAAGGAGAATTGACACTCCTGGCAGTGATTCTCCTGCCAGCTGTGAGATTATGGGCATTGGTGTCCAAAAAAAGAGAAGCATTTCTCATCTCTCTCTCTCTCTTTTTTAAATGATAGAAGAGGTATGTTTCTAACCACTTCTGGTTTCATTGTAGGGTATGGGGGAATTGCTTTCAGATCAAACCCAGTTCTGTGCTTAGTCAGATTTGAGCAAAGGCAACATCCCCCAAAGTCAATGTTAACAATCAAAGAGGTACATATAAAGAAGATCCTTCCTTAGATGTCAAAGGTCATAGAAAGATCCAGGAGAAGTAACAGGACTACATTCCCCTTGCTCATCTCTTACGTATAACAAACCTCTAGTGGGTTGTTGATTACAGATGGTATAGGTACAGTATCACCACTATCGTGCCTCCTGAGATTTCAGTGTTGAATACCAACAACAACACAGTTTAGAAAACATCTATGTAACAAGCATGCTTTGATACCACTTTAGTTATCACGGCTCCAGTCTATAGAATCCTGTGAAGCGTAGTTTGTTGAGGCAGGTGGAATTCACATTGGTAAAAACTACAAATCCCATGACTCCCTAGGATGGAGCCATGACTTTTCAAGTAGGTAAAATGTTCTTAGCGAATGCTACCATTTCCAAACACACTAAGATGCAGGTGAGTCGATTCAGCTCCTGCTTCTCCCAACTTGGTTTGCCAACTTGGTTTGAAAACTGGCTGCTGTACTTTGAAGAGCAGCTGAGCTCTCAAAAATGATGCCAGCCAAGTTTTCCATATTGCTTTATCTCCGTGCTAAGAAAAGTGAAGTCGTTCCATGCAAGGCTGCTGTTTGAAGGGGAGGAGAACAGGGGTAGGGGATGGGTGGGTGGCCTTGTTCATGGCCTACGGTGAGGCTTATGACATAGCAGTTAGTATGAGACAGAGCTGGCAGATATGTACCAGTGCTAGAAGCACAGCAAATAGAGTTAGCATGGAATGCAATGGAGGGTTCACAGCATGGACCACCTACATGCTGTTTGACTGTTATACTCTGGCTCTCTCCAAGCCGCCTGGCTGCCATATGTTGACTGAGTATTGCCTTCCATTGAACAGCCTGGGTAATCCAAGAGCCATGGCCCAGCTCATATTTCATCCCAAGCTGCTGCTGTGTTTATAAGAAACAGAACTAAAAGCAATGACCTGATGGCAGGCTATGATTTATAGATATTTTTGCTGAAGCCGTGTGGATGAAAATACGGCTTCCTGGCAGACAGGCACAATCCCTCCCCCCCTCCCCCCAATATCCTTCCAGTGTTTTCCACCCTGGTAGCAAACTAGACCGCTGTCTGAATTTTCCATTTTGGAAGGGCTGGGTGCAAGCCAGACATTTAAAAATGCTCTCTGTGTGGATAGCCTACAGTGCAAGAGAAGCATTTCCGTAACGCTTTTAAATGGGATATTGCTTGTAAGAACAATCCGTTCCTTTCAGCTGAAGTCGAGTTTTTAGGAGAACATCCCTGGATGTTGGCACCACTGAGAGAGAGGAACAAAGCAACATCTTCAGTCGAAACACACTGGCTAAAGAGAAAGACAGAAAAGGAGGGGGGGGGAAAGGTTTCCAATGGGCCTGCGAAGACAGCTGCTTAAATGATCAGGTTTCCAAAGCAAAGAGGAACACAGTTTCCTATAGATAAATATTCAGAGGCAGCTCAGTCCAAATGGTTCTCAATGAACGCCAAACCCAGTAACATGGTTAGAAGAATCATATGTTAATGCCATATCAGAAATAGATCACCAGCAGAGGTTGGACCATCACTTTAAAAACACAGTTAAGCTGTCATTCCAAGGCTCCAAGGTTGATTAAGCGATGATTCCATAGTTAAAACATTTAAAACAAATTCCCAGGGGAGTATTTATTTATTTTTATTTATTTATTTATTTGATTTATATCCCGCCCATCTGGTATATTCTACCACTCTGGGCGGCTACCAACAAACATATATTCATTAAAATAACACAGAGCCATTGACATAATCAATAATAAAAACAGTGAAAATATAATAAATGATAAATAGCAAAAGGAAAAGAGTTAAGTGCTGACAGGAGGGAAGGATGCATCCATGTTTTTAGTTGGATTTTAAATGTACCCAGCGTAGGGGCCTCGCGAATCTCCGGAGGAAGGTTATTCCAGAGGCGAGGAGCCACCGCCGAGAAGGCCCGGTTTCATGTCTTTTCCCTCCGGGCCTCCCTCGGTGTTAGGCTCCTCAACCTCACCTCCTGACTCGCGCGGGTGATCCGGGTAGATCTCGGTGGGAGCAGGCGTTCCGCCAGGTATCGAGGTCCTAAACCGTTTAGGGCCTTATAGGTAAGCATTAGGACTTTGAAGTCAATGCGGAAACAAATGGGCAGCCAATGCAGCATGGCCAGAGTAGGAGAAATGTGCTGGTGTTTTCTCACTCCAGTAAGGAGTCTGGCCGCTGCATTCTGCACCATCTGAAGTTTCCGCATCAGCCTCAAAGGCAGCCCTACGTAGAGCGTGTTACAATGGTCTAATCTTGAGATTACGAGCGCATGCACCAAGGTAGTGAGTGCCCCCGTGTCAAGGTAGGGCCGCAGCCGGGCTATCCGCCAAAGGTGGAAAAAGGCGGTGCGGACTACCGACGCCACCTGCATTTCCATGGTGAGTGTCGGGTCCAAGTGTACGCCCAAGCTGCGGACCCCACTCTTCGCAGCCAGGGTCACCCCCCCCCCCCGAACGAGAGAGAGTCACCCAGGCCACCGGCCACGGGGGCTCCCACCCTCAGGACTTCCGTCTTGTCCGGATTCAGCCTCAGCCCATTTTCCTGCATCCATTGCAGTACGGTCCCCAGGCAGTGCCGAAGGGACAGGACGGCATCACCTGCAGTTGGTAAAAAGGAGATGTAGAGCTGGGTGTCATCCGCGTACTGATGACACGATGCTCCACACCCCCTGATGACCACACCCAGCGGCCTCATGTAGATGTTAAACAGCATTGGGGAGATAATCGACTCCTGTGGAACCCCACAATTGGCATTCCACGGGGTCGAAACACTCTCCCCAAGCTGTACTCTCTGGGAACGGTCCTCCAAGAAGGAACGGAGCCAGGCAAGCGCCGAGCCACCAATTCCCAACTCGGAGAGCCTCCCCAGGAGGATACCGTGGTCGACGGTATCAAAGGCCGCCGAGATGTCGAGGAGGACCAACAGAGACGTTTTGCCCCTGTCGGCCTCCCTCAACAGGTCATCATACAGGGCGACCAATGCCGTCTCTGTACCGTGGTGCGGCCTGAAGCCCGACTGGAATGGATCCAGGGCATCTGTTTCATCCAAGTGGGCCTGAAGCTGATCGGCGACCACCCTCTCTACCACTTTGCTCATGAAAGAAACATTGGCGACGGGCCTATAATTGCCAATCTCGTCCGCCGCCATATTAAGTTTCTTTCTAAAGAAACTTAATAGTCCGTAGTTCGTTCAGCAAAACTAGCCGATGGTTGTTCTAGAGCAGACCTGGGCAAAGTGCGGCCCGCGGGCCACATACGGCCCGCGAGCCGCTCCTGTCCGGCCCGCCGCCAGTTGCTTATCTTTAACATACCGCAAAAAACCTCTTTAGTATTTGTGAAGATTAACAAGTTTAAAATAAAAACAATCATAACATCACTGTTTCATTTTATTTTTAAGTAAAGTTGGTTCGGCCCCCGAACACAGTTCAGATTTTTCATGTGGCCCCCTATAGAAATTAATTGCCCACCCCTGTTCTAGAGGGTGGCCGTTTGTCCCATCTTATTAGTCTGCTTTTTTAAATCCCCCCCCCCCCCCGGGAAGGTTCCACTTGACCTTCAAAGCACGGAATTGACTGAGATCTGCATCCCCAAGAGGATCCAGAGGAGGCGGAGAGACGATGTGGGAAGGGTTCCCTCTTGCATCCAGACCTGATCCTCTGCCTTTTAGCGCCAGGCAGGGGTAGAGTTGTCTTCCCGCACCCCAATCCTTGAGGTTAAAGTAACCGAAGGAGGGGAGAGAGAGACTTAATGAACACCCAGCACTTCTCATTCCTTCTGCATCTCCCTTTCATCCCCCCCACCCCCATCTCGACTGTGCATGGAATATTCATAGGCAGGCATCTAGTGTAGCTGTTGCTCTACCTTGGAGGAGCACTAGAATCTTTTTCAGAAGCTTCGGGCTGGAGTTAAAGAGCAAAACTCAATGGAAGAACCCGAAGAATCTTATAACACCTGGAAGACTAACATTTTTAATTTGATGTAAGCATTCATACAGTATACTATAGATAATATATTCAGAGGCATGGGGTATAGGCAACAGAAATGGGACAGTATTCTTTTATTTCTTTTATTGTTAATCATTATTCTCTTCTTCTTAGAACTGCAGAGCTGGAAGGGACCCTATGGATCATCAAGTCGAGCCTGTTAAGGAGGCACACTGAGGAATTGAACTCCCAACCTCTGGCTCCGCAGCCAGATCCCTAAACCACTGAGTTATCCAGCAGTTTGAAGGTGAATCATTAATATTTTAACTGATTAATCATTAATAGATTAACTTTTAATATTATTAATATGTTAACTGAGATGTTTCAAAGTGTTTCAATTTTAATTGCCTTTTAATACTGCAGTGGGGTTCATTGTATTTTAGTATCTGTAGCTTGTTGTACTTCAATGTTACTGTTTTCAATGACATTGTAAGCTGCCTCGGGTTCTAGGCCTGGGAGAAAGGCAGCGTGGAAGTAGAAAAAATATATATATAAAAAGATAAAATAAAATTTTGGAAACATTTGTAAGACTGGGATCAAAATGCCAGCTCTTATAGGAGATCCTGGCTCAGTCATGGTGTCAGAACATCAGAACTTGTGGGGCTGTATGTTAAAAGTTTTACTCCTGTCAAGAGTACCCCATCGCTACATGCTGGTATTACTTATTGTGTTTGAAACTTTTATTTTATCGGTACACATGTTTATCTACTAGACAGTTCTAAGTAATTTGTATAAATCTGACTTCATGCTGAAAAACCAGAAGATCATGCGTGAGTGAAGGAAGAATGTTACCCTTCTCGTCCTGTTTACTTATTTCGAGATTTTTCCTACACTTCTTCGAATTTAAGATTTCAGCAACAGAAGTTGGGTAATATGTGGCCACGGAACATGAGCGGTTTTGGAATGACCACTTTTAAACACAGCTCTTTAATTTGCAAAACAGAAATGTTACATAAAGCAGCCCAGATTTTTCCCCCTCTTCTTTTTCTTAAAAAGAGATTTGGCTTTCTGCAGAAAATGGCTGAGTCACTTTTGCCTAGGGAAAAAAAAAAGATTTCTTGGCTGGTGAGACTATCCGTTTTCTGATGCGTTTGCTTACTTATTTTTAGTGCTAACACTTGTTCAAAGACTTTATTTAAAAAAAAACACAGATCTGAGGAAATGAAATTTTCTTCAGAAGGGCTGTGCCTTGCTCTGATGATTTTTGCAGGCTCGTAGTATCTGTGTCGTGACAAGAGACAGTCAGAAGCCAATGATTTGGGGAAAAGAGAACTGTAAAACAGGCACTAGTACACACCGCATCCTTGGCAGAACATGAAAAATTTATTTTGCTGTCCCATGCTGGCTGTCTTCTGCCCCATCATCTTTTGCTTGTTTTTGAAAGCATGCAAGGTTTACCAGAAATAACAACAACAATAATAATAATGACTGTGCCTGGTATTTTTGAATAATACTAATAATAGAACTGCAGAGCTGGAAGGGACCCTATGGATCATCAAGCCGAGCTGCAGCCAGATGAACTCTAAACCACTGAACTCTCCAGCAGTTCTTTGTATCAGAACTTCTGCTGGATAGCTCAGTGGTTTAGGTCTCTGGGAGTTTGATTCCCCACTGTCCCTCCTTGACGGGCTGGACTCGATGATCCATAGGATCCCTCCCAGCTTTGTAGTTCTAAGATGATTCTCTTTTAAAAGCCATGTCCTTAAGAAGGCCTTTTATCCTTAAGACTCCTTGAATAAATATTAGGAAAATCTACATATCTGCTGTCACTTTTTTTGTTCTTGGAACTTTTCAGTTTGTTTGTGTGCTAACCAAAAGCTTCTGACTGGAAGGCTGGGGACATGGATTTAAAAGGGGAAGTGCCGTATAAGTACGCTCCACTCTCCCGGTTCAAAGCAATACTAAAAATAAAACAGGCTTTCAGAAGGGACAAAAAGGAGCAGAAAGTCACATACTGAGCAAGATGAGAGCATTTTATGGATGGTGGGAAAAATACTGATAGATAGCCTCAGTGCAGAACTCAATAGATTAAGGAGAATTTATGCTCCTTCTGAAATAACTCTTAGAAAAGACAAAGGGGAGAAGAATCCTTGGGGCCATTGCCTCTACCACCACCTGGTTCAGGTTGTTTACTACCTGCACCGGAGCTCTATTTTAACCCAGAGTTAGAAGTTATGATTTGCTGGCAAAAATTCCCAGTTTCCATCCTTGGCATCTCCAGGTTGGTAACACCCTGTCGCGCACCCCCCAGTGTCCCTAGTTTGTTTCCCTCAAACCCAGGTCCCACCTTTGGGCACGACGTTCTTAATTCTCCATACACCAACTGCCACCAGTGGATCTTTATCCACACTTTACCAATAATGTTGTCTGGACACGTGTTGTCAAATATAACTGATTATTTATTGTTTAGTTGTAGAATCACATAAGTATTTTAATAGATGTTGTATTGTGTTGTACTCGTTACTTGGACATTAGACACGCTTCTTTATTGGTAGTACTTTTCATATAAATCACTGTGAATCACTGGAATACTATTAGATGACTGTCTATTTATTTCACTTCTATCTTTTATCTATTCTTTAATTCATACACCAACTATACCACACCAACTTTCCAATCTCTCACATAAAACTCTCTAAAAACCTCTTATCTCTTGCTCTCTCAGTTTCCAACTGTCTCCCTGACCCCGCCCTCCTGTCCTCTCATAGGCTCCAGCTCTAGAGCTATACATGACGGACAGGTGGGACATGGGCATTCCGCCACATACCTCCCCCCTTGGAAAGTTTGTTTCATGGGGTAAAACTTATGGTAGTTTACCCTCATGAACAACGTAGGCTTTTTCTTAACAATATTTCTAACAATTTTTTCAATGCAATTCTCATTTACACATTTGCAATGTATACTTACTCTATACTTACTCTTTTACTTAGTTGAAAGCATATTATTCTTATTACTTTATATTCAAATAACATTAATCAACATTTTTATTACTTACAAACCACTTCAGTCACTTTTATTCTTACTTATCATTAGTTCATCTATAAATTGCATTTTTATTTATTTCATATACATATACTCTTAGAATATTTATTTAGAACAATTTTAATACCATTACAAGTTACATTTTCTTTGTTTCCATCAGTCATTCTTCTGGTCTTCTTGATAAGGCGTCCTTGGCTACCACAGTTTGAGTCCCTTAGACTCTGGATCCACAAAGTCACAGTCTTGTAGGGGTATGGCCCACCTCATCAACTTCTTATTGTTCTGACAGTCCGCAACCACAGCCATGGGGAATGGTCTGTGCATGGAACAAAATGTCTTCCCCATATGTACGGTCCGAGCTTCCGCAAAGACCATAAAATTGCCAGACACTCACGGTATATGATGGAAAGGTGTCTCTCGCCAGCCTGCAGCTTCTTGCTCAGGAACGTCACCGGATGAAGGTCCCCGTTGTCATCCTCCTGGCTCAGCCCGGCTCGCAGTCCGATGTGGGATGCCTCTGTGTAGACGGTGCTCCCTCGCTGGAAATCTGGTTCTCTCAGGGCAGGACCGGTCATCAGCGCAGTCTCCAACCTCTCGAAGGTCTCTTCACAGTTGCTCGACCACAGGATCTCGTCAGCTTTTCTGTTATGGGTTAGGTCCAATAAAGGGGTGGCTATTTCACTAAAATTTTGGATAAATCGTCTATAATAGCCAACTAACCCTAAGAAAGATCTGATTTTTTCCTTCAACATCTCATCCAGTTCTTGGCGAACCTTGGTTACATATGGCCCTGTGACTCTGTATGGAGTGACAGCTTGAGGGGGTGCATCTCCAGTATCAATTTTGTGCACCACTCCCTTTGCTACACCTGGCTTATTGGAGAAGACCTGCTTGTATTTTATTAGCAAGGCTCTTGCTTCCATTTTCCGCTCTGGGTTTAGTGTGTCACAGATCTTTACATCTTCTGGGTTATATTGGGGTTCGCCTCTCCCTTCCCAATATGGCAATTCATGTTTCTCATTGTCAGCTTCTTTTATGGCATATAGGACAATATTTTCTTTTCTATGGTACGGTTTAATCATGTTTACATGTACTACTCTTCGACCTTCCTCTCCTTCCTCCTGAATTATGTAATTCACCTCACTCATCTTGGAGATTATTCTAAAAGGACCTGCCCAATTTAACTGCAGTTTGTTCCCCTTAATAGGTTTCAGCATCAGGACTTCATCGCCAGGACTGAATGATCTTTCTCTGGCCTTTTTGTCATACCATAGCTTCTGTTTGCCTTGCTGCCTCAGCAAGTTTTCTGAAGCTAACTTCAGCGATTGCTGCAAGGAGTTCATCAGGGTATCTAGGTACTGGATCACAGTTTCAGGATCTTGTTCCCTCTGCTCTTCCCAATTTAGTCTTAGTAGATCAAGGGGTCCCTGCACTTTTCTCCCAAATAACAATTCAAAAGGACTGAATCCAGTGCTTTCCTGGGGTACAGACCTATACGCGTATAATAAGGGTTGTAATCTCTGATCCCAATCATTGGGATTTGCTGCTGTATATGCCCTGATCATTCGCATTAGGGTTCCATTAAATTTCTCCCTGCTAGTTACTGTAGGGAATGGTCCCACAATGTCCAGGCCTATGCATTGAGATGGGGTAGATATGATTGGTAAAGGGCCTAATTTTGCTTTAGCTTTATCCTTGCCCGTACCCTGCCTTTGCCATACATCACAGCTTAGACAGTATGATTGTATTTGCTTCCCCATTCCTGGCCAGTAGAAATTCTGAGCTATTCTCTGCTTTGTGCGTGTGATTTCTAAATGAGCATTATGTCCTTTCTCCATAATCCTTTCCCTGTATTTAAAAGGGATCACCAGTTGTTGTTGAACATTTTCCCCTCCCCTCTGAGGCTTAATTAAGACCTTTCTGTATAACAGGTCTTTTGCCACATAGAACTCTTCAGGGCTTTCCGGGGTTAGTGTTCCTTCTCTGGCTGGCTCAAAGCATTGTTGTAGCGTAGAATCCTGTTTTTGCTCTTGTTTAAAAGCATTTTCCTGAGGATTTCTTATAACTACCACCTCAGCTGTTATATTGTCTTCCTCTCCTCCTATAATTTCATTAGGGATCTCACAATTTTCTTCAGGTTTTGCTCTTTTTTCTATCTGGGAGCGAGTAGTGATTAAAACACTCTTTACATGCTCAGATAGATCTAATCCAATCAAACATGGAGCAGGAATTTGATTCGTGAGGGCTACCTTCCACACTCCAGTCCACCCTTGATATTTCATTGGTATTTGAGCCATAGGTAGAGTAATTAATTCTTTCCCAATCCCTTTTATGGTTATGTATTCATTTCTTACTATATTTTTCTGAGGGATAATATCAGGATGACACAAAGTCACCTGTGAGCAGGAGTCTCTCACCGCTAGATATTTTGTATTATTTATATAAATGGGTTCCCCAGAACACCGAAACAATTCTTGGTTATTTTCAATATAAAAGCATTGGACAATGTTGGCTAATGGCAGCTGTTTTTCCTGGCCCTCTGCCACCTCTGTTTCAGCGCCACTTTCAATTGCCTCAACTGTCTTTCCCTGCTGTTGTACATAGTACACTTTCCTGGGTACATTTCCACCTCCTTTCTGTGGAACCTCTTTATTCTTTAAGGTTTGGCATTGGGAAATGAAGTGCCCTGGTTTCCCACAGCCATAACACAATTTTGGACCCCTTTGTTCAAAGAGAGGGGACTTTTCTCCCTTCTCTTCAAAGCTTTGTTTCATCTGTTGATTCTGCTCTGAGGGTTTGCTTCTAAAATGGCCTCCAGTATTCTGATAGTTCTTGTGGTAATCTCTGGGTTCTTTTCTTCTTTCCTCCCAGCTGTTACCTCCAAGTTTTACCTCAGAATATTTTGGGTTTCGTATTTGTGAGATAAAATCAGCTTCTTCACTCGCCTGTCGAACCGATCTGGGCTTTTTATCCCTGACCAAATACCTTAGTTCTCCTGGTAGAACTGAATAGAATTGTTCTAGCCCTATAATATCTTTCATTTCTTCTAAAGTCTCAACTTTAGCGTGTTCTAGCCACTTCTCCAAGTATTTGACCAGATTGGCTCCCAATTGATAATATGATTCCTCAGGTTTTTTTTTCAATGTTCTAAATTTCTGTCTGAGGTGCTCAGCATTGATCCCATACCTCGCGTAAACCAACTTCCTGAAGGCTTCATAGTCTCTTGCTTGATCTGGGGCCATTTGAGAATAAATCTCATTTAATTCTCCACTTATTTGAGACCTGAGAATAATCATTCTCTCCTCAGCTTTCACTTTATAGTCCCAGCATGTTCTCTCGAAAGCAATGAGGAATGCCTCAGCGCAATCACCCTTTCTGAATTGAGGGAATTTCTTTAAGTCAGCTTTTGATAAATTCCCCTCCTCAGTATTTGAATTATTATTATTATTATTCTGTGCTGATAATTCTAATCGTCTCATTTCTAGTTGGTATTCCATCTGTCTCTTTTCTAGTTCCATCTCTCTTTCTTTGGCCTCAGAATCAGCCCTGAGCTGTAACTCTTGTAATTGAAATTCCCTTTCCAATTTCCACTTCTGAAACTCTTGGGAGGTTAAAGCAGCTTCTCCCCTTGAGGTATTATCCTCTTGAGCATCATCATATTGCTCAGCTAATTCAGGGCTTTCCTCTGCGTGAGGTAAACCTTGTACATCAGATACCTCCATTGTTAACCGTTTCCCCCTCTTAGAAGGCATGGTTTATTTGTCTTTCTCTGGATAAGTTGGTTGGTTTATTAGAGGCAAATAGACAAGCCTCAATTTAAAAACACTTTTTCCTTTTCTGTGTTAGAGAGAGAGAGTGATATACAGTAGCCCTTCTGCTGCAGCAGCAGACAGATGGTTACTTTATTTCTTTCTTTAGGCACCTAGCCTTCTCTGGTTCTGAAACACTGTTTCTTCCAGTCTCCAGACACCCAGCTTTTTCCTTTAATATTTATATTATTCCAGCCACCACTTAGATTTTGTCCCCTCAGCTTCCTTGGACCTTGGCTTCCTTTTTATTCCCTTCTGAGCTCCTCTTTCAGAGCTAGGGATCTAAAGTTAGCCCTCTTGGTCTTTCCCTAAGCTTGAGGTAAATTTTAAACACTAAATTCTCCTCAGAGTCTCTTCCTGTCTTAGTCTTTCTGCGATCAGGAGTCCCTTCCAAGCTATCCACACAGAGCTTTTAGGGTTCCCCACTCCTTCTCATTGGACTAACAGGTCCCTCAGACTCAGAGAATTTCTGTTCTCTTTTCTTTGGCTCACTGGAATTTATTTATTTCATATCCCACCGCTGATGCCACCACTTATGTCGCGCACCCCCAGTGTCCCTAGTTTGTTTCCCTCAAACCCAGGTCCCACCTTTGGGCACGACGTTCTTAATTCTCCATACACCAACTGCCACCAGTGGATCTTTATCCACACTTTACCAATAATGTTGTCTGGACACGTGTTGTCAAATATAACTGATTATTTATTGTTTAGTTGTAGAATCACATAAGTATTTTAATAGATGTTGTATTGTGTTGTACTCATTACTTGGACATTAGACACGCTTCTTTATTGGTAGTACTTTTCATATAAATCACTGTGAATCACTGGAATACTATTAGATGACTGTCTATTTATTTCACTTCTATCTTTTATCTATTCTTTAATTCATACACCAACTATACCACACCAACTTTCCAATCTCTCACATAAAACTCTCTAAAAACCTCTTATCTCTTGCTCTCTCAGTTTCCAACTGTCTCCCTGACCCCGCCCTCCTGTCCTCTCATAGGCTCCAGCTCTAGAGCTATACATGACGGACAGGTGGGACATGGGCATTCCGCCACACACCCCCTGGCTGAATCCCTGGCGAGCTCCTGCTAATATGTGAGGGTACAAAGTTTTGACACTCCACAAGTGTGGGGAAACAACATCCATAAAACTACCATGCCATTCTCTACATGCCCAATCTTCTCTGGAAGTTAAACAGTGCAGACGTTAGACAAGAGACTACTAGTAGTCTACTAACGCCAAGAGAGGCCCGGTGGGAAAAAACTAGAAATCAGGCCTTCTCGGCAGTGGCCCCTCGCCTTTGGAACAACTTACCTGTAGAGATCCGCCTGGCTCCCTCGCTGAGGGCCTACAAGATTAACCTGAAGACATGGCTATACAGGCAGGCCTTCCCTACAGCCATTACCTAGCCTATCTCCCCTTTTCCTTTCTTTTTTTCTCTCCTTCTTCTTTTTCTTCTTTTTTCCTTTCCCATCTTGGACGAATCTGGATTTTATCTTAGTTTATTTTTATATTATATGTAAACCGCCCAGAGTAGACCCGTTCTAGATGGGCAGTATATAAATCTAATAAATAAATAAATAAATACTTCATGATCTCTAAATAAAGCTGAGAATAATCCTGTCTGAAAGCCTAGAATGCCATTGGTGCCAGTCAAAGCAATCCTGGGCTAGATGATCCAGTGGTCTGATTCAGCAGAAGTCAACTTCCTTTACTGCTGTGCAATCCTTTCCCATAGTCCAGGAAGTAGAAGCCCAAAACATTTGAAACAGCAGAAGTTCCCCATCTTTGGTGTCTGAAGCCTCGGGATATGACTGTTTGATAACCACAGCTGAAAACCGGGGGTTAAGAAGACTTTTATTTTAATGATGACACTAAAACAAGAACCACACCCAACAAAAGCTTTTGTCCCATATTTAATGCTGAACATAGTGTTATTTTTTTTTAAATTCTGCACTTAATAGTTCATGACAGAATGGAAAAGGGATACTAAGATCCCTTGGCTGTTGCCTCATTTTGGATCCTCCATTCTGAGAAGTTTTAAAATAAGATATATTTTTTAAAAGAGCACTTATTTTTTCATGTAGATAGTTGATCTTTTGGCAATTTAAGAGAAAGCAGCTAAAAAATTAATGAGCGAAAAAAGGAATGTGTTAATTGTTTTCTGATTTGAGTTTTGCAAAAAGCAAAACGAAGTGTGCTGCTTATATACTGCCCCATAGTGCTTAAAGCACTCTGGGCAGTTTATAATTTTTTGTATTATACAGGCTACACAGGCTGGGTATTCATTTTACCAACCTCGGAAAGATGGAAGGCTAAGTCAATGTCAAGCCGGCTGTCAGAATCCGTCGGTATTGAGTGTTGACCATGAACAGAATTTTGACTGCAATACTACAGTTTAACCACTGCACCACGAGGCCCCTCACTAAAAATGGTGAGGTGAGAAATTGCAGGAGAGTCTTTCCATGATCTTGAGGTTTTTACTGGGAGTTCTTAGAAACAATTTACAAAAGGTAGTAGAGGACAATTTCTGAAATGTCCTTTGTGAGTAAGAATTAAAAGGAAAAGAGAAATAAGCAATAGCAGAGCTTGGAAAAGTTGCTTTTTGGGGTACAGTTTCCAGAACCTAGAGCCACTAAAGCCTGTTACAATTTTCCAAGCTCTTTCCTTTAAAAAACAGGAGCTTCTGGAGATAAAAAAGAACCTTGAATTCCGCAACTCATTCATTCATTCGTTCGTTCGTTCCTTCGTTCGTTTGTTCCTTCATTTCTTTGTTTGTTTGTTTGATTAATTGATTGATTGATTGATTGATTGATATACCGCCCATCGGCAGCCAAGGCCACTCTGGGCGGTTTACAACAAATAACAAAAAACAACAAATGACCCTTGGCTTGGACTAGGACAGTGGCCATTCTTAGTTAGGGGTCACATTGGCTTGGGGATTCTGGGGCAATTAACTCAGTAGTGTGGGGTGTTCATTACTTTGTTCAGTACTGCAAGTTGCCTCTCAGAATGAATAGGTCTTCCTCTCTGAGGCTTCAAAGAAAAGAATGAGGGAGAAGTACGGCATGGGGCAAAGCCTGGAAGTCCAAACATTTGGCTTGACATTTCACTCTGAGACCAGTTTTTCAATTCAGTCCCAGGATGAGGCATTGGTAGGTGTGCAGGTAGGAGATGACGCCTAGCAATGCCTGGAGAAAACAGTGGCTCTCCGTGCTTGGAAAACAGGGCAGGAGAAGATCTGCCTCTTGTCCTAGATGGAACTACACGTTCATGAGGAGGCATAGAACAGTAATACAAAAAACCCACACAGTTTGGATGAACAGCCTGAAGATTTAATCTGAGACGGCAGAATAGGTTTTTAAAAAAGGCAATTGAGACAAAGTTGTGCAGGTAACCTTCTGGTTGGAGAGGATAAAGTTATTGGAGTATTTCCTTCCAATGTGAGAAAATCTTCCGTTTGTGTGTGTATGTGTGTGAGAGAATTCCAAGCATTATATACTTTATTTCTTGGATGATGGCAGTCATGCCTGCAAGCTGGATGGCTGCCCATTGTGTCCTCTCCTTCAAACAGTGACCGAGTCATAGCTCTCTTTGCTGGTGAGCCTGCTCATCAGTCACAGTACCAGCATCACGAGAGCTAATATCAAGTTTAGTGATCAGAGGGAGGGCTACATGGGTTGAATTCACATTCTGGGCATGTGAAGCTATTATTCTGTTGGCTGCCAGCCATCCCTATCTTGTGGCAGCCTCATACTTCTTCCCTTTTCATCGACCCATTTAAAAGCAATGTGGGGATTTTTTGTATCTATTGAAAAAAGTCAGAAAAATCAGTTAGTGATTTGGGATTGTCACAAAAGCTGAGCCTGAAAGGCATCTTTAGATGTACTTGCTATTGACCAGAAAGTGTATCTTTAATAGTCACTCGCTTCATCATTTTTCATATTGCCTTCGAATATGTGTGGCTGGGCAAGCGAGAGACCCTGGCCTGAATCCAGATGGTAATTCCAACTAGAGAACCCTGTGTGAATCAATGGAATTTAGGTAAGTTGTTGAGCTTCTGTTCAGCAGTTGGTTCAGCTGGTCTACACTAGTTGAGACTAACAATTGGATTTTGGACTCAGATTCTGTCCATCTTCTCAGCTGTGTGTTTGTCACATTAGAAAAACGATCATGATTTCATTTTTTTTCATTGACATCAAAAGCACAAGAAACACGTCAGGTTGGTGTCAGGTCTATAAGCAGCTGTTGAGCAAAATCAAATGACAGAACACATGCATTGAACAGGAGAAAAGGGTCAGGGGAGAAGGAACATGAAAAAACAGAACAGACGGCTCTGCTCTCTTCACTTCTGTTCCCGGTTTGGGTCAACAGTTCAAAAGGTTGGCCTATTCCAGAGCTTTTGTGACTGCATGCCCCAAAATCCCCACATAGCTGGTCATGCTTTCGCCTAAATATAGTAGATATTGTGAATGCTGACCTCCATCAGGCAGGTGTGGGTTAAGCCTATGAATGAAAACATCAGACAGCATGAGTCAAACTATGTTCAACCATGAAGATCTCTGAACCATATTGATGCCTGGTTGGAATATGCAACATACACAATGGGCCTCTTTAAAAGACAGGATTAGATTGTAACAGCAGCTGCCTTACCTTGGGGAGTGGGTGTGTTAGAACTGGGTGTTAGAGTGGGTGTGTTTCTCTCCGTTAGAACTTGCTGTAAGATGTCAGCTTGTTTCTGTAGCATGTACCCTAATGAACTACTGGATAGCTCAGAGGTTTAGGTCTCTGGCTGCAGAGCCAGTGGTCGGGAGTCCCAACTGTGCCTCCTTGATAGGAGCAGGACTGAATGATCCATAGGGTCCCTTCCAGCTCTGCAGTTCGAAGACTAAGACCATGTTCCCGCTCACACCTGCTCTGAGGTACTCTAAAGAAGTTTAAATGGCATCCTGTTTACTGCTTCTCTGTGGCCTTAGAGCAGACCAGTCACTGCTCATTTCACGCTGTGTGCACCCTCCTCTATTCCCATAGAAGGCGGGAAGCAAAACTACAGGATGGCTGCAAATATTTTGCTCCATTTCATATTTAAGGAACATTTTTCCAACAATTTTGCGAATGTCTTTATCATGGAAAGAACTTGATAATTTTTTTTAATAGAATATGGAGAAAGTGCCTAACTTGTCCATGTAGGCTCAGACTCTTTTACTCTTTAAAGGTCTGGATTGGATGCCTGTGCATCAGGGTTTCTAGGTCAGCAACATTCGGGCCAGAATCGGAGACCTGTGAGTAGACTCAGTCACGTCACAGGGTCTGGGCCTTTGGGATGTTGCAAGGGACAGAGCCTTGAGCCACAGGGCAAAAGGGTAAGCGTGGAGACAAGGGGAGTCTCCACACTTCCTCTTTCATAGCCTTGAACAAACCTCAGACTGTCTCCAGCAATCAGTATTCTACAGTGGTCTTCCACCCAAGTGCTACTGGGGATGGAGCCTGTGTAGCTTCAAAAATCAGACAAGACTGCTTACGTTCAGGTCGGTATAGGAGAGTTGAGAATCTCACACAGAAATCAAGGCCATATTTCTAGGAAGCACACAATCAGAAGATCAAGGCATGATCTCTCATCCTTTGTGGCTTCCTCAACAACTGGGGTTCAGAAGTGCATGACTTTGACTTCTGGAGTCAAAGTAACACACCTCTGTTACATTACGTCGACTCAGCCAAAATCCCTTATTGGTTGCCCCCAACACCTCCCCAATCAGATTTCATAAGCAGCAAAGTTATACATAAAACTGGTCACTGTGGATTAGCTTTACTGATTAGCTTAATAGCATAATTAAATTCATGCCCAAGATTTTCATGGTAACATTTGAAATTATTTTTGGAATGGTAAATTCTCTAACAGCTGTTGTTATCACATAGCAGATGCTAAAACTGGCATGATGTGTCTTCTGTTGTTGCAGTTAGCCCAGTCAATAGAGACGAGAGATCAGGAATAAATAAATCAACTGATTCTCTCCTTATGCTTATTGTGCCATGTGCTCTTAAGTCAGAACTGACTTATAATGACCCTAATAGGGCTTTCAAGGTGAGATATTTAAGGAGTGGTTTTATCAGTTCCACACAGATCCATACATACCAGTGAGTTTCTATGACTGAGGAGGGATTTGAAATTCAGATTTCCTGAGTCCAGTGCATCATTCTATCCACTATACCACCACCTTATGCTTACATGGATATTTTTCAGTCTTTCCTTTCAACAACAATAACAATTTGATCTGGATCCAACCAGCAATATGTCTTTATGGGCACGGCCGTAAGATTTACAGAGGCTCTTTGATGTTTAATGCCTGGAGTGGTTGGATCCTGACTTCATACGCCCTTTGCAGCAATGCTTGGCTAGGTTTCTTTGTCTTAATTAACTTTACTGTATACAATGCCCTTCCTGTGTAATTATAATTCTTACGGCAAGGAAATAGGGTTCTGCTAAAGAAATCTCCAGACCGGAACTTGTTAAATAAAGGGGTGATGGTAGGGATCAACGAAGGGAAAAAACTTGTATTCTCCACTCTCCTGAGTCATAGGAAGTTTTAAGGACTTAGGACCAAGCTGGTGTCAGATCTAGTAATTCACGAGTCAGCCTTGAAAGGGCAAAAGACAACCATTGGCTAACCATCAAACGAATGGAAGCAGAATCCCAAAACACCTCCTGTTCTGATGATGTTTTTGGAAGCTCGCTGGCCTTAAATTGTATTATTTGTTATTGTTAGTTGAATAACATGTGCATAATAGTGTGTGAAAAATCCGCCATCCGTCCATTCATCCGTCCATTCGTCCGTCCGTCCGTCCGTCCGTCCGTCCATCCATCCATCCATCCATCCATCCATCCATCCATCCATCCATCCATCCATCCATCCATCCAGGGGATGATTCCTCTCCTCTCCTTCCCTTGTCTTCCACTTTGTCGCCAAAGCCTATCACCATGTTGTCCAGGCCACACCCCCTGTAGGTGGTTTTGCAGTATCTGCCACACCCCAGTAGATGTGTAGATTGCTTAAGTTAATGGTTGAGGAGATGGAATATCTCCAACAGCTACCATCCAACAAAAAGTCATATGATATATTTATCAATGCATGGAAGTGCGGTGATGATATTGAGCTGGCACAGGAAAATCAACATTCTATAAGGGAATTCTATAAAGGGGGGCAGCCAAAACGGAAACATTATAATTGTTTCACACTTGTTGAAAAGTAGCCCTGACAATTGCCTTGTGTTTGGGTGAGAAGTGGTTAACTGATGGAAAAAGGAGTCAGCTTCTGGAATGTTCCCCTGTTTTGTGTCACTCTGCAAATGGTAGTGAGCACAAAAGGGTGTCCTGTAGACCATCTTGACTGCTGCCATTGGAGTTTTCAGCATCCAGGCTGCCCTTTGCTATGTGAAGTTTGGCCTCCTTTTTCCTGCTGGCAACGTGGGCATGATATGGTGCAGTAATATCAGGCCATTTCCTGGTGCTTTGAGTTGTAGAAAACAGACGCACAATATCCTACATTCATAAAGCAGAGATTTTCTGAAGAATTTAATTCATTTGTGGGCGTCAGGCTTCTAGTGTTTGAAGGTACCATTAGTGTTCAGCATCAAACTGAGAGCTGGAAATGCCTAGGTGTTCGGTTCTGAGTGTTCAAGAAGTGGCAGGTTCAGTGCTACTGAATAACAAAGAAAGTATGTTGTCATTCTAAGATATATACATGTTCAAACACTGAACTCATTCTTTGCATTTAAAATAACACTTTCTATTTTTAATTCAGCATGAACTGCCCAGATTCTGCAGGTTGTCTAGATTCATCTTCTATTCCCGAGTTTGCCCCAAGACTGAGAGAACATGAGATAAATCTTCTTTATCTTCAGTTGCACTGGGAGACATTGCCACTTAACAGCTTCAAAGCCTGGGGCCCCCTGTCTTCTAATAAATTTATCTGCTGGGGGGAGGGAAATCAGTAAAATATCCAGCTTGCATTGCTATGGCAAACGGGTGTGGGCAAGTGCAATTTTATTTATTTATTTATTTCTTACATTTTTATCCCGCCCATCTAGTCGTTCTGACTACTCTGGGCGGCAAGACATCAAAGGCTCCTCAAGAGCTTCATACTTGTGATGCTGTTCAGCATCATTTGATGAACAACCTTCAGTTGACCTTGACAGTTTGAACAGGCGCCTGCATACATATTATTCAGCCTGGTTTCAGCCACCTCTGCTGCTGTTCTGGTGGTTTTGATACCAGCTGCTTTTAATGATGTTCTTCTGTGGTTTTACATTGTTCTTGTCTGAATGCACTAATCCTCCCCCCCCCCCCCGCCGCCTTATTTTGGTAAGTAGCTCTGAGGGCCAACAGAGTTAAAAAGAGCTTGATAGAAATAGTAACAGCAGCATCAGACAAGAAACTCTGAGTTGACCTCAGGAGATGTGAACTGGATACCTAATCAGTATATCTAAATATCGTATTTCCTACCTACAGAGATAAAGCAGAAGAGAACTTCCCTGGTTGCTAGCCATTCTTTTATATGCTAGTCCCATGGATGTTCATGGAACCAAAAAAGAGGAGGAAGGCCCCTGTCCTGGGATTCATATAAGTGTATGTATGTATGTATGTAAGTATGTATGTATGTATGTATGTATGTATGTATGTATGTATGTATGTATGTATGTATGTATGTATGTATGTATGTATGTTTGCCGACAAAGGTCCGCATAGTCAAAGCTATGGTTTTTCCAGTAGCTGATGTACGGAAGTGAGAGCTGGACCATAAAGAAGGCTGACCGTCGAAGAATTGATGCTTTTGAATTGTGGTGCTGGAGGAGACTCTTGAGAGTCCCCTGGACTGCAAAGAGAACAAACCTATCCATTTTGAGGGAAATCAACCCTGAGTGCTCACTGGAAGGACAGATCCTGAAGCTGAGGCTCCCATACTTTGGCCATCTCATGAGAAGAGAAGACTCCCTGGAAAAGGACCCTGATGTTGGGAAAATGTGAAGGCAAGAGGAGAAGGGGACGACAGAGGACGAGATGGATGGACAGTGTCACTGAAGCTACCAACATGAATTTGACCCAACTCCGGGAGGCAGTGGAAGACAGGAGGGCCTGGCGTGCTCTGGTCCATGGGGTCACGAAGAGTCGGACACGACTTAACGACTAAACAACAAAAATGTATTATGTATGTATGCATGCATCATCTATCTATCTATCTATCTATCTATCTATCTATCTATCTATCTATCTATCTATCTATCTATCTATCTATCTATCTATCTATCTATCTGTCTGTCTGTCTGTCTGTCTGTCTGTCTGTCTGTCTGTCTGTCTCCCAGTGTTTCCAAATTTTGTTTCCAATTTTTCCAAAAATGTTTCCAATTTTGCAAATTTCTTCATAAAAATGACAGAGAGAACTTGAGCTTAAAAGAAAGAAAAAACCTGAATGAGGAAGAAAGGAAAGCTGTGTGACTCTTCCATTTCCATACTAGCAGCAAACAAGATATTACAGTTTGCACAATTTTAGAGGTAATACTCCCTCAGGTGGTGAAAGGTATCTGTTTGCTAAAGTACATTATTTTCTTCAATGGTGTATCTTGCATTTAGCGTGTTTTCTTTGGTGATTGGCATTTGCTGTTCTTAAATTTGTTTTTTTTTCCTCTTAAATTTTCCAAGTTTTCTCCTCCACTCTCCCACTGCTTCTGCTGCTCCTCCCCCTTCTTAGGGCAACCATTTTCAACAATACACATTTTTACACAAATTTGAATGTCATTTGTCACGCGGTTTTGTGAAACCAGCAAAAATGGCTGATTAAACTGAAAATGGGATGGTACGGATAAAAGTCTGGCGCAGGAGTGAAAACAGATATTGGAAAGGTTTAGAGTTGAATTGAACTGAACTGTAGGAAGAAGGTAAAAGTTTGCAGTACAAAGCTTCTCCAAGCTCTGGATAAAAAGTTACCTGCTACCATGGTGTTGCCAAGAGTCTAGTCAGGCATTATGCATCAGGTGCTTGGAGTTACACGTAGGGGGAACGGACCTGTTCCCCTTTCCCATCATTATTTCCCTTGCCATTTCTCTTCCACAGTGTCAACATGGACTATGCGACAGACAATTACATACATATAAACTTTATTGTTTCTGGCCATAGACCTTTACAATGTACTGACTACTGTAGCATATAAAATCCAATTAAAACAGGTAATTACCTTAAAAGCATTAAAACCAATAAAACCAAGTCTAAGAATATTGTCATAACGTATAATGTCAATCCACTGTATTCAGCATTTATGTGGCATTATGATCCCTGACAAATCGAAGCCCCAGCTTCTTAGCTGCTAGTGCAAATTGTGCTACAGCATATGTAATGTGCAACTGTGTATCAGCAAGCAATCCTACTACTGTTTCAGTGGTGGTACAGTTAAAATACATCTGAATGATGGGTGACAGAAATCTTTCTCTAGGATTTTTATAGAGAGGACAGAACAGTAGATAATGAGTTAGATCCTCAATCTGGTTGCAGCCAAAAACACATTTTCGTTCCTCAACTGGGATTCCTTTATATCTCCCTTCGAGGTATGCTGAGGACATCTGTCCAAATCTAAGTTCTGTAAAAGCTCTGCGAATCTGGGGAAAAGTCAATGACTCAAAATATTTTGGTTTTGCATGATTCACCTGAAGTTGGGGATACCAGGTAGAAAAACGGGACCCAACAATAGCCGCCCTATCCTGATTGGCATCAAGATCAAAGATTCAGTTCCTAAGGTCGCGAGAGCTTAAACTAAGGAACTTTTCCATCAGAAGGTTGTGGACCTTTAATTTTTGGTGACATTGTTGTGCAATCAGACAGACAATTGTGCAATCAGAGATTCTGAACATAGGAAGAGCCTATATGTGTTCTTCAAGCTTCCTAAAGCCAACCCTTACTGGAATGTAGGCAGGAGGAAACAGCCAGCATGGCTTTGCCATCCTCTAATTATGACATTCTAACAACACCCCTAAACAGTTCCTATTCACTTAGCTTTGAGTTTACCACCTAAGACATTCAATAGCGAACTTCTTTCTCTCTGAGGGCCAACTTCAGTTTCAGATAAGTTCTCAGGAGCTTCATGCTGAATGTGGACAAGGCCAAATGTGAAAAGACGTTTCCAAACATAGCATGGTATTCTAGCTTCAGGTTCTTACTGCCACTGGCAACTAATACCAGTAGGAACAGTGTGGGACAGGGAGGACCTTCAGAAGTTGGGGAGCCACCAAATGATCATATCATGGAAAAGAAGGTACAGCTGGTTGGTGAAAAAGCTGTCTTGGGACTTTGAGAGGCCCAGGTTTGGCCCCAGTGTCTGAAGTTCCCAGCTAAATACTCCTAGCAGGGTTAGTATGGCTTACGGACTCCTCCTTGTTGTCTGCTCCACCATTTTGTTATGATCATGGAGAGAACACCATTCTGCTATAAAGTCAGAGCACTCTTGAGATGGTCTTACATCATGATATGTAAGCCATGCTGCAGATACACTAATAGGTTTTGAAGAGATAGGATCCCATTTTTCCTAATACAGCTATTCACTTTGCTAACCATTTAATGCGAATAAAACTGAATATGAATCTTTTCACAGCCAACTGTATTCCAGAAGGTGAAAAGGAGGCCAATTTAGCTAAAGAGCCTGTAAAATGGAAAGGATCAATCTAGAGTTTCTGAGGGAAAGAGGCCTACATCTTACAAGCGGCATAAACGTTAGATCCTGCTTGCTCAGATATGCTCCATCTAACAGAGGTGTTAAAAGGCACAGTGTTAATCTTTATAAAGTTGCCAGTTGAATAAATGAAAGCCACGAATCAAATCTTATTAAGTCCCGTCACTTAACAACAGCTGAATCAAAGAGAGAAATTACCGGTATCTGACAGGAGGTCCCACGTGTAGCAGAAACCAACAAAGACAAAAGATGTGTAAGCAAGAACGATGAATATTAAAGCCATCAGTCAAAGACAGAAAGGATCTTTTTAAAAAAAGAAATAAAAAATGCAGCAGAGAATTTTCTTTTATCCCAGAAAAATGACTGGGATGCACTGGGGAGATGATTCAAAGCTTTGGAAAGCGGGAAGAGCACCAAGAGCAAGTGGGGAGAGCATTCATATTCTTTCAGTCTTTGTGGGGGAGATCATGGCAATATGCAGGGACCAGACCCTGGAAAAGAGACTTTAGGGGGAAGACAATGTTGCCGAGTTTTGAATGTTTCGTTTAATTCTTCTAGCTGTGAGCAGAAGAGCAGGGATTCACAGAGCAGAAGAGCTTAAATTTCTCCAGAGTAGTTCACCCCTGTCTCAAGAACTCACTCTGAGACATTTGTAAGAGAACAAATAAAAAGGTTTCATTTACTTCTAGCTGAACAGATCAAACCACAAACTGACAAACATGACTGCTTCCAACACCATACCTCAACAGTCTTAAGAGACGAGAAAAGACATGGAGGAGAAAAGCAGGGCTCTCTTGGAATTCAGAGACTGGAGGGAACAATCCAGTACTTCTCGACAGATTGACAGTCACCCCAGCCCAGAAAGGTGCCACCTAGCTACACCTTCGGCAGGCACCAGGTGAGCTTAGAAAGACTCTAAGACAACTCTTCTCTAGTCATTCAAATAACCTGGATTCCTTCTGAGATCAAGTTACTTTTGTCACTACAAACCCCCAGTGTGCTGTTTGGGGGATTCTGGGAGCTTTAGTCCAAAAAGATCACTTTCCGGGGGGCTCAAGGGGTCATAAACCCTTGTCCTCCCATATCTTTATTGGAAGAGTGATAGCTTGGATGACGATTTAGCCCCGTGTATGGTAGACACTCAATTTACCATGTCCTTACATGGGACCCTCTAACGTTTGTGACCTTCTCACAGCAGACAATCTTGTATTATATTATGTGCTGTCAAGTGTTTTTTGATTTGTCCTTTGAAGTAAACATGGACTTCATTTACATGCACATTCTTCTGAGGAAATCCCATTGCAAGAGATGAAATGGGTTAATCTTGGGGAATATAAATAACCATGCGTCCTCAAGTCAATTCTGGCTTATGGTGAACTTTTCCAAGGTTTTTTATGTAGAGAATAGTCAGAAGTGGTTTACCAGTCCTTTCTCCTGGGGCTCAGGACTTTCTCCTGGGGACCATGGACAAGCTCCTCAGACTGTGGAGCTTGTCCATGGCTATACAAGCTGGCTTTTCTCCTGGGAGGCACAGTTGGGGAATTGAACTCCCAACTTCTGGTTCTGCAGCCAGAGAGTTAAACCACTGAGCTATCCAGTCAGCTCTCTCAGGGAATACGGATTCTCCTCCTGAATATTTGGTTTGACCCTGAATTGATATAGCCCAGGATTGTATGATCGTGACACCTGGATTCATTTTATCTGTGTTTGTTTCAGGAGATTCATCTTCTTCCTCTCTCTGCCAGCACTGTAGCATTGTATGATTTCTAAGAAACATTTCCCAAGATATGTACATATGGTAAGTGGCTACAAAACACTGGAGATTATTTATCAATGCATTTATCTCAAGACTGCCTTCCAAGTTGACAAGATAAACTAGGGAATGTGTATAAACATAGAGAAAAATCTGATTTTATGTGCTGAAGGTCCATGGTTATGAATTGAAAAGTTCCTGCACACACTAATAGTAGCAATTAGAGATGGGCACAAACTGCCGATTCGGTGGCTTGTGCTGGTTTGTCCTTTGGACGAATAGATGTTCAGCACTTCCGAGCCCTGCCTCCTCCAGCGGGCACCCATTCAGAGGCAGTGCCCCAGCTTCCCTGCCCCGCCTCCTCTAGGCACTGCCTCTGAGTGGGTGCCTGCTGGAGGAGGCAGGGCTGGGCTGAGAAGCACTGAACACCTGCTCATCCAAAGGACAAACCGGCACAAATGGTCAAATTGGTGATTCGTGCCCATCTCTAGCAGTCATGGTTCTTTTTCTTAAATGAATTTAAGTTTTGGATTTTATACTCTGTTAACTAAAAGGGAATTAACAAAAAAGAAAAATTCACATAAGAGTCGTAACTGTGGATGGGCAACTTCAGAGCCACTCCTGGTCTTCTTTCACGGGTTTCTTTTATTTCTAAACTGGCCTTCAACCGGGCAGTCCTTCAGAGGATGCCTCTAAACAGAGGGCTGCCCTTTGAGAGCCATTCATATATAGGGCAGTCATGAGACACAACCCAGATTTCTTCATCATACCAGATATTAACCGGCCCGTAAGCCAAGTGTGTTACTCTTGACTACATTATTTCCCTGAACTGCAGCACTTGAAACAATTTTGCCCCAAGCTCCCTTTGCTTCAGCAATTATGGTCGGCTGTGAGAAAATGGTTTTGAGAAGTGGAACACAAGAAGAGAACAGGGAAAGAAACACAACTTTCCCCCTCCACCCAGATGCTCTCCATTTCAAATATAAAAAGGATCCCCAGTCCACACATATCTAGGGCAGAGCTGCATTTAAAGACAATTGATGGACATTGTCATGGATGGATGGATTGTAACCACAGTAGACATTTATACACAAGTCGAGGTGGTGGGATGTGAGTGGAGTAGCAGTGCAGAAGTTCTCACAGGGTGATGATTTCAGAGAAATATTTAACAGTCTTTAGTAGGTGGAAAGTACACCCCAGGGCAGACAGGCTGGTCTTGGCATGGATGTTCTTGTCACATACTAATCACCGTTAATGGCTGTCAGTGATCACTAGGAAAGTCATATGTTGGAAACTTTTTGCATTACTTTTGCATTTAATATTCCTCCCTCCAACCCTACTTGGAAATAAATGTCTGCCTACTAAGGCAACACTCCATGTATCTTGTGAAGGAAGCTGTAATCCTCAAAAGCTTATGTCAGATAAGATCTTTGCTGTTCTTGATGCATCGGATTAACACTGGAAAAACACTTGGTTTAGGTCCTTGCCACATGCTTTGTTTGCAACATTTAGCAACAGCCAATCCAAGACATTTTGCTGCCTGAGGCAAAAGAGCTAACAGGGCCTCCTTCACACCTAAGCCAAAGCACACGGAACCCAAAGCCAGCCACACTGAGGAGGAAAATCCCATATACTCATGTTCCCACCTCTGGCAGTAACAAAAGCGTATAATAATAATTAACAAACAATTTGTTTTCATTTTATGACACTGAAAATGTGCTGGGTGTAAGAAGGGTGGGGCGACTGGCACTTTGCCCCAGGGCAACAAAATTGAGAGGGTGCTGAAATCTAGAGGTGAATTTCTGATGAATCCTTCCTTCCTTCCTTCCTTCCTTCCTTCCTTCCTTCCTTCCTTCCTTCCTTCCTTCCTTCCTTCCTTCCTTCCTTCCTTCCTTCCTTCCTTCCTTCCTTCCTTCCTTCCTTCCTTCCTTCCTTCCTTCCTTCCTTCCTTCCTTCGAGGTGTAAACGTTCTCTTCCAGGGGAACACCACATTCTCCTCCTTTGTCTTGGGAGACCTCAGACCATATATCAGAGTAGAGTGGGTGGGAGAAGGTGCTGATTACCCTGGCCTGCCAAAACTGCCTAAGGGAACAGCCGTCTCTTGTGTCTATCTAGATGTATGCTAATGATTTACAGTATTACCTAAATCAGTTCTTCATCTCTATCCCTGCATAAGACAGATGGGGCAATGCACAGAAATATTGCTTAGGAAGATCAAATCTTCCTTAGCTGGACCTCTTAAATCTCTCCTGCCAACCCCACTATGTCAACTAGTAATTGCCACAAAGCATAGTTGCTTTAAAAAACAAAAACAAGACAAATTGTTCAAGGCCTCTGCAGAGAAAGGAATTTCCCCTGAGATACAAGGAGATTTGCACATGCTTTTTGTGGAAGTCTACTAAATTCACTGGGCTACATTTGGAAATGTTTTCTGTTGTTCTTGGAAAGAGAGGCGAAAAAAACCCCAACGCCCTGGCTTTTCTGTGGTGGCTGAAAAATAATGGAACTGATCATTTTAGGGAGATTTAGATTCCTTTTTGCTGGTAGAAAAAAGCATGTTGAAAGAGAAGCACTAAGCAAGTCAAGTGATTTATGGGGAACAAAATACATTCTTAAGCACATACTGTATCTCCTAGATTTTGAAGTTCAAGTCAACTGCTCTTGTCAGTGAAGTGGAATCAATGTATTCACAATTCTGCATCCGTTACCTTTTTTCTTTCCTTTTTAAGATACATTATTTCTGAAATTTGCACAAGGCATTAGGCAATGTTACCAACAGAACTATTTCAAGCCACAGAGATGGAATCTGTCACCTGGAATTTCAAGCAAGTAAACATGGAGCATGATGCTGGCCACAGTATTGTTTATTCTTTCAAGTTGGCCCTTTTTGTAGTTTAAGTTGGCTCCCCCAGCCTGGCACTTTCCAGATACCTTGGATGATAAACCACATGATTCTTTCAATTGCTTGGGATGATGGGAATTGTAGTCCAACCTATTTGGTAAGTGCCACTGGACAATGCTGCTCTAAAGCCTGGATTTAGCAATAGGTTCAACGAAGGTTTCTTGCTGCTCTGCCTCCCTTCTCTCTTCCCCTTCCCAAAACACATGGTTTACTCACCCTTCAAACACCCTGCATTTTCCCTGCATTGAAAAAAGTTATTTTTTTTTAAAAAAACACATCTTTATTTCAGTTAGAAATTGAAGTGTAGCAACCAATTACTGCAAAGCTGAGCTACAACATTAAGAATGGAGAAGACCTAATTCAAAATATTTTGATTAAATAATCAATAATCATTACGAGACTAATACTTTTTGCACTACTGAACAGCTTCATATTCTGCCTCTCCACACAGAATTAGTAAGTATGACTAAAAGTGGAAATCCAGTGTAATCATCAGATGAGAGAGAGAGGAAAGACTCTGCTTACAGCAGGTGAGGGATTGATGTCTTCATATTTCAATGTATTCTCGAAGGCTTTCATGGCCGGGATCCTGCAACAACCATCTTCATATTTCCTTTCTCATTTTTAAAATTGAAGCTCTTGCATTTCCTCTGATTCCTCCTGTTCTCTCACCACCGGATCTCCTTAATGACGTTCCAGTGGCCTCTGTCACACAGTCACCAATTTCACACTCTGTCCTTGCCTCACTCTTCTGTTAGCTACTTGCATGAAGCTGCGGAAGTTTCACTCTGCATTCAGGGACTCCAAAGGAAAAAAAAAAAGATCCTCTGATCTGTCATTGCAGTTGCCACCATGATGAGTTCCCCTTTTCCTTCTTCTGGCCGTGGTTCAGCCTCTTTCCATACCTTCACTACTGGATACTGTCCCAACAAAACACATCACCCCAAATGATTAAAACCATGGTTAAATGTTGAACTAATTAGGATCCAATGAACTCACCCTGTTAATAGGGGTTGACTGCCATAGGGTAAAAAGTTAATTGATTTTTCTAATCAGTTACAAATAATCAGTTTATTCCAAGCTCTGTTCAGGTCCCAACTATTTATTGATATGGAAATTTGAAATTTCCTACAGCTGGAGGCCCAGACTTCAGTATCATGAGAAGTACAAGAATCTGAAAACCAGTATCATACAGGATATGTCTGCCGTACAACTATAATGTCTGCAGACACAAAACACTGAACATATGTTATATTTCACATTCTGGTGATACCTCACAAAGGCTCAAGCAACAAACTAGCAAACTAGAGGACAGGCAGATAAACAAAACTTACCTTGGTGAGCTGATTGTCAAAATGTAGCTCACCAGCACTGCAACTCTTGAGCCTTCTTGCTGCAGAAGCCATGCCGGTGGTGCCACAAAGCCTGGGAGAAAACTCCCTCTCCCAATGCTTGCATATCATACCTCTGACAATAAAAGCATCAACCACCTTCTCAGGTTTAAGCCTTGACATTTCACAGAATGGGATGCTGCCGGTCTGCCACCTCACAGACCAGAAAAAAAAGGTGCCAGGCTTCATTCAGTATTACTTTTGTTGAACACACAGGGGTTCAAGCTCAGACTTTTGACACTCAGAAGCCCTGGATTTGAATTGATACCTGGCCAGCAAAGGAACAGAACACTGGACTAAGCAGCCTTGAGTATGATTTGGCATGGAATCTCTTGATACTCAAGTATGAGGATTCCGCAGTGATAATGCCAAACTGTATTTTCCCTCATTGGAGTGGCAAGCTGTTGGTTAAACACTCTTTTGGGGTGCTACTTGGTGAGCAATGTCTAGGGAGGAGGTGCAGCATGTTTTGGCACACTTCTTAAGAGGAGAAAAAGGTTCTGGCCTCGGTGTTTGGCTTACAAAACACCCTTTGGGATAATTAGCTTCCGGTGATGTTGTCATATATGCAGGTAAGTGCCTCTTCTCCCTTGAAATTTAATTGCAGGTGAAAAGGTGTCAAAAGGGGAGGTTACCCGTTTCCTGCCTTCGTCAATCCTGATGAATTAATTGCTCAAAGAGCTCCATTCATCTGTTTATGGAGAACTCAAAAGCAGACCTTTGAAAAAACACCATAAGTCATTTGAGCAATCAAGACCTCATTTCCATTCCAGACAACCCTATGCAACCCAGCTCTGGCTGAAATTAATTGGCTCATTGCCATTAACTTTCACAGCAGTGAGTCTGAAGGTCTATTTTTCCTCCCCCTTCCCTTCTACGACCCACTGGGCCTTAGGAAGCTGAGTTAAATAATATACAAGCAAGATTAAGGGGATTATGAGAATCTCTAGCTCTCCAGGATATAATGGAAAGAAGGTGTCAAATTTTATTTATCACATTTGTATTCAGCCCTCCCTGAAGGAATTCAGGGGAGCAGACATAGACATCTCCTAATAAGAATCTCACAAACCTGCAGGATAGATTGATTTTCTACCTGCTAAGTTAGGAAATGTGTTGGTTTTACTTTTTCTCCTCTTCTGGATTCGGTTTCTTAACCCCCACCTTTTCCAGTCCTTAATGTGAAGACATGTTAGGAAATTCTTCAAAAAACAACAACCCCAAACCAAACCAAAAACGTTCCACATCCAACATTGGATGAATTCAGTGCATACTGTTATTTCCAGTCAGCTTGCTAAATCTCAGAGTACTGGACAAACCTACAGGGAACTGCTGCACTTCTTAGGGCCTTCAGATGGAGATAGAGGTCTCAGGGCAAGAGGAAGAAGGAAGAGGACAAGTTACATTTTTTTTTGGAACTTCTAGGCGTTTCAGTTTCAGATATCTTCCAGGTCAATGAAAAAGGGGGCTTTGGAGGAATAGATTTAGAGATGTAACTAATCCAATTCTTTAATTTAATAAATTTGTAGCATTCAAGCTAAATTTGTGTTCTTACTCTTTTGGAGATCATTCAGCACAAACCAACCATTAGAGATATTTCAAGACAAAGCAAGCAATTATCCAGAAAAGAGGGTGCCAAGGTAAATAATTTCAATTTGTAATCCAGTCTTTCAATTTGGAACATCAGTAGCCTGAATGCAGAGTTATGTTTCTAGGACTTAGCATTTCAGAGAACTTTTGGGACAAACTTCCAGAAATGTTTATCAATAAAATTTATCCAGTCTTTAATGTTCAGCTATTATTACAAATTCTCCGTCACAATTACAACCCTGAGTGCTCACTGGTTCTGAAGGAAATCAACCCTGAGTGCTCACTGGAAGGACAGGTCCTGAAGCTGAGGCTCCAATACTTTGGCCATCTCATGAGAAGAGAAGATTCCCTGGAAAAGACCCTGATGTTGGGAAAGTGTGAAGGCAAGAGGAGAAGGGGACAACAGAGGACGAGATGGTTGGACAGTGTCATCGAAGCTACCAGCATGAATTCGACCAAACTCCGGGAGGCAGTGGAAGACGGGAGGGCCTGGCGTGCTGTGGTCCATGGGGTTACGAAGAGTCGGACACGACTTAGTGACTAAACAACAACATTATTACAAATTCTGCCATTCACTGATTGCCCTCAAAGTTCTCTTCTGCCATGGAAAGTTGAAAAGATTCTAAGCCAACTGTTCCCAACCTTTGGTTCCAGATGTTGTTCGATAAAAACTCCCAGAACCCTTTACCTCTAGCTGTGGGTTCAAATCTCTGTTCAGCCATGAAAACTGATTGGGGGAGTGCAACTGATTAAACCACTCTTTAAATATCTCACTTACCTTGAGAGCCCTGTTAGGGTCACCATGAGTCAGTTTTGACTTGATGGCACAGAACACACACACACAATTCCTGGAGACAGATTCCAAACTCCATACAAGGACAGATTGGGTGGGTGAATGGACAACCCAGAATACTGTTTGTTTAGCTGGCTAAAGTCTGAGAGGGGGCCACTGTTGTACTCTGCTTTTCTGTCAACCATCCCGAAAGCAACCCCTTCCCCACCACCATTGGTTCTGGTCGTCACAATTACAAGTACAGCCAACATCATCTGATACCCTCCCATGGATTACTCTCCCATGGATTCAGTCTAGGCATACATCCTGAGAAGAGTTTTGCTTCCTGTTTGCTTTTAATTGTAGAGGCTCTTCTGCAGCGCCTTCTAAAACAAAATCTTGAAGGAGTGACATCTTGTGGTAATATACAGACATAACATGCAAGTGCTTTCTTTCAAATTGAGCATCATTGCCCAAAGAGAAAACCCTTTTGGTAAGTTATGGTTGAAGCTGTACCTCCAAAAGCAAACAAATACAGGCTACCTGATGGATTCCTTTCACCAAAAACACGCACATCAATGCACCGTTTTTGTACCTTAACTGCCACCACAGGTAAACACTAATGTAGAATCCGACTAGCTACCATACTCCCTGTGTGGTGTATACTAATACTTCTGAACAACTCAGTTGTTAAGAACAAATGAACTGTAACACAAGCTTTGATACTGTCAGCATCTATAAATCACAACTCTGTATCACATTTCTAGCCACTGTTTCCTAATCTTTATCAATCTAGTTTAGTCCTAAGTGAGAAGGGTTTCTGCCACTTTCTGTAGTAAATCAAAGCGGAACTCACCTTGTTTACTTCAAGCGGAAGCTGGGGGGAGGGTCCATCTGAGTTTCCATGTTTTGATTAAGGAGGTAGGCTTGCTCATACTTTTTTCTTTAAACAAAATGTTTTTTTAAATGTGTGATTTTCTCTCCTTTTAGGATGCATTAATACAAGTATAGTTTCCAAATCCCGCGAGGTGTTAGTCCCCCTCTATTCAGCACTGGTTAGACCTCACCTTGAGTCTTGTGTCCAGTTCTGGACACCACACTTCAAGAAAGATGCTAACAAACTGGAACAAGTTCAGAGGAGGGCGACAAGGATGATCAGGGGGCTGGAAACCAAGCCTTATGAGGAGAGGCTGAAAGAATTGGGCATGTTTAGCCTTGAGAAAAGAAGAGTGTGGGGTGATAGGGTAGCACTTTTCAAATATTTGAAAGGCTCTCATACAGAGGAGGGGCAAGATCTGTTCTCGATCATCCCAGAGTGCAGGACACGTAACAATGAGCTCCAGTTAAAGGAAGCCAGATTTCAGTTGAATATCAGGAAAAACCTCCTAACTGTTAGAGCAGTACGACGGTGGAACCAGTTACTTTGGGAGTTGGTGAGTGCTCCAACACTGGAGGCATTCAAGAAAAACTTGGATAATCACCTAGCAGATCTGCTTTGATTGTATTCCTGCATTGAGCAAGGGGTTGGACTTGATGGCCTTGTAGGCCCCTTCCAACTTCACTTTTCTATGATTCTATGAAAAGAAGTAGAACGTAGCCTGTCTCTTAAGGTCCAACATTCTACTGGTGTTGTACTGTACAAACTTTTCTCCAAGATACACAGTCCAGGATCAGATACATTTCACCAACAGCTGCTTCTATGCAAAGGGTTGGGGTTGGGCGGGAAGCACAGCATCCACCATGCCTCTATAGGAAGGAGATAATATGTGAGCCAATCATAAACCATAACTATATGTTGGCTGGAATCAATATAATTCTAAAACTTGGGAGTTGATCCATAATAATAATAATCATTATTGTCAAATCAATTCTGACTTACGATGACCTTTTTTCAGGGTTTTCCAGTTAGAGAGTACTCAGAAGTGGTTTCCCATTCCTTTCTCCTGGGGGCGCCCTGGGACTATGCAGCTTGCCCATGGCCACCCAAGCTGGCTCTGCTCACAGCAGGAAATCGAACCCCCAACCTCTGGCTCCACAGCCAGATACCTAAACCACTAAACTATCCACTACCAAAAAGGGGGCATTTGGTTCTTTCCACTTTATTCCACTGCTTTATTTCAACTAAATTCTTGGAAAGAAAGGGCTTTCATGACAGTCATTTTTAAAAGAACAGCAAAAAACTTGATCACTGAAAAGAAGAGATTAATGAGAGCATATACAGGGGATTATTAGCACACCAGAAATTACTGGACTACAACTCCTATCGACCAGTCATCAGGGATGATGAGACATATAGTCCAGAAACTCTGAAAGCACAGGTCCCTCCTCCTCCTCCTCCTCCTCCTCTAGACCACAGTGTAGTCCTCTGTGTGACAGTGAATCATCACAGATTTTAGCAGGGCCATGCAATAATTCCCAGTTGCAGTCATTTCATTTATATTTCACCTCACGGGCCTCAGGAGGTCTACATGGTTCTCCTCCTTGCTTTAGCCTCACAACAGTTCTGTGAGGTAGACCAGCCCAGGGTTGGGGTGTTTAGGTGGGTTTCCTCAACTACAGGCTCCGTGGACTCCACACTGTAAGTGCTGCCGAAACTTGCATTTTATTGGAATCGGGGAGCTGAGGTGGATGCCTAACCCTCCCCCCATTTCAAAAGCTCACAGAGGGGCTGAGTTTCCCCCAGAAGCTACTGTGTCGCCCAGTACCCTTAACTGGATCCCAGTTCCCTTCCTTGGTAGTCTGGGATTGGAGTCAAGTTTGCAGCATTGACCCAAGGTGGTCAATGCCCTTTAGGGCAGGCTAGAAATGCTGGGCCAGTGGAGGTCCTCAGTATCTTGCCCCTTTCCGAAATCAGCTGCCACAACCTTTGGTGGTACCTCTTCTTCTTCCACTAAGGAGCCATCCTCCCTGTTCTTCCCAGGTAGCTTTTGTTGAGCTACCTGGGCAGAACAATAATGTACAAAATGTGACTATTGTTATTGTTGTTAGGAGAAGGAGGATGAGGCCAACAACGACAAAGAGGACTTGTTAGTTTTCTGTCAAAGGCTCTTGGACGGGTCAGAGGTTCTAATTTCAGCCGCAGGCAGCTAGTCCAGACTTTCTGCATTAATTGATTCTCGTTAAGGATCCTTATGTAACCTCAGCAGCTTTGAGGAGGGGATGGTTTATTTATAACAGTTTGTTCTTAGTGAAAAATAACTGCTGCTCCAGAGCGTTTTGAAGCTTGCAGGATTTGCTTTTTCCTGATTTTGCTCGTCCTTTTGGAGCAAAACGAATCTATTGTTTGGTTGGACTGGAGAGCTTTTTTTAAAAAAAAATGTCTCTGGGAACAACAGATCTGGCATGCGCTTTCCTCCTGTCATTGGGCTTGTTGACTTGCTACACACTGGCCAGTCTGCTGAGCGATATAACGAACCAGAAGAGAAAATCGCAGCAGGCTGGTCTTTTCCAAACATCAAATCACTGGTGTCTAGGTTGACCTCTTCTTTTTCCCCTCCTGTATATTTTTAGTGGTTCTTGCCGTTGGCACTTGAGATGTGTTTACAGATAAATCCGATGACTTTCCTGCTAGGCAAAATGATTGAAGGTGACAGTAGAACTTAAGCAAAAGGACAGTGGGCGGAAAGAGGAAGGGCTAAAGAACCATTCGATGTGCTAGTAAGCAGAGCCATGCATTTGAATCGAGGACATTTGGACTCTGATATAACCTCAGTCTGGCTTAAGTGCAAGCTGTCATTTCCTGCAACAACAGACATCCATAAACATTGGTGCATAGCCGTGGTGGGGCCAGGAATGAAAATCAGCGGGCAGTACAGGGGCCACTTGTATTTCTAGGTGGGCCACCTAGTCCACACGTTAGGACCCCAAAAGCAAAATAACAGTATGATTTAGACCAAAACTGCCACTGCAAACATGTTTTCTCTGGAACAATTTATGCCGATGACTATATGATATGTTGATACTGATACGTGAGTGATATATTTCATTCAAGAAATAGTAGGAGCCCCCTCACGGGACAGCAAGTCGGTGGTTTGCCCATCCCTCTCTCTGGTGCTACCCCTAATGAATATCTGCTTGGGACCCAACGAGCTACTTAAGTTTTCATGGCTACCCACCTGGCACCCACCCATTCACATGGCGATCCTGTTGCTAATGGAAATGACTGTGTTATTTAAGAAAACAGTCAATGATAGCCAAAAGCAGGGTTAAAAGAATTTAGAGGTGACTCTAAAGTGCTGCACTCCAAATCTGTCAGACTTATCTAATGCTTTCATTTTGTGCTCATATAAAAGACGTAACATACAAAATCCTATCTAGATGGTCCATGCGCTCCCCAGAGACATATCTTCTCTAATAAACAACTATCACATCCCAATGCTATTACACATATAGCCCTATCTGGTCTATCAAACCCTGGACCACGAGGAAGACAAACAAGTGGTTCCTAGATCAAATTATGCCTGAACTCTCTCTAGAAGCCAAAAAAAGATGAAACTGAGGCTGTGGTACTTTGGGCATCTCACAAGAAGACAAGACTCATTGTAAAAGATAATAAAGCTAGGAGAAGCTGAAGGCAGCAGGAAAAGAGGAAGACCAAATATGAGATGAAATGGCTCTATAAAGGACCACAGCTTTGAGTTTGCAAGATCCGAATGCCACTATTAATGATAGGACATTTTGTATGTCATTCTTTCATAGGGTCACCATAAATCAAAGGTGAATTGATGACACATAAAAAAACACACCTCTCCAGTAGATCTGTGGCCTATAGTTTGTTGAATGATGAAATCAGTGGGATGACATCCATGTTGGGAGTCACCCTAGGGGAGGTCTACACTTTTAAATAAATAAAAAAGTGTTATTCATTGTTATGAAGTGGAAAGGTTGCCATCAGGGAAAATAATTTGATGCATTATGGGACTTTAATAAGTTGTGGGATCCTTCCCGAGGCACCAAACCGATAAATGCTCTCCAGTGGCCAATCCTGGTATTGCACCTTCATAATACTTAATTAAAATATAGCAAAACAAAATGGTGTTTTCCTTGCAACCTATGATGGATAAAAAAAGTTACATTCAATCTGAAACATTCCTATCAAAGTAACTCAAGAAATGTCTTTAAATGGCCTTGTGCTCAGCCCCTGCCTAGGCTTGTCACTTCTAAAATAAACTTCCTTTAAAGGGTTTGACTCCAGCCATTAAGCATACTAGACCACATGGTTGAAGAATTTAAAATGATATTCTCTTAATTACAAAATAACAACTTCTAGGGAAGTATGTACAAATTGGGAAGAAGGAAGCTCACGGCCAGTTCTAAAATGCCATAATTTTTTTCCAGCCATTTCCTATTTTTATATAACTCAAAGCATTATCTCTTGCACCACCCGGCAAGCCCACCTTTTCTGATCAATTAGAACACTTAAGCATATCAGGAATGTATCCTTAGCAATGACCAGAACAGAGCTTGGGAACCTTATTTTTTTAATCATTATTACAAGTCCCAGCATTCCACAATCGGCAAGGCCAGTAGTCATGCACTTTGGGAGATTCTGCTCTAAGAAAAGTAAATTTTCCAAGCTTTGCCTGAGAATCAGCAGGTTTTGTAAGGAGAAGTTCTGTTGGAGCAATAAATGAATCTATGCATTGACATGGATACATCAGATAGCGTTATGGTTCTTGAGGGCAAAGTGTTAAAAATTGAAATAAAATAAACTTCCTCTAGTTTCACAGTGCATAAAATGGTTTGGGCAGGAACCTACAGAGCAGATTGACTTCAAGTCTCCCTCAGTAGACCACCCCTTACTTGTTATTTTACCTCAACTGGCACTTACTGTCTCAATACATTTAGTCAGAGACTCTGGTAATAAGAAAGGATGAAATGTTTTCATTTACTTACAATTCTTCTAATATAAAAACAGCCATCACATTGTGTGGGAAATTATTAACTGGTTACATTGCTGAGCTTAACTGGCTTCATTACTGACTAATTTACTGGTTACATAACTGACAGAACACTTCACTCTAATTGCCCACTTCTGACAGACTCCATTGCTAACACTGACAGAACCTTGACTGGAAAAAGGTGGGGAAAAGAATCTTAGGTAGGGAACCATTGGCTGTCACTAGATTGACTGACATTCAGAAAAGTCTCCCACAGCTAAAATCTCTCAAAGGCATCATATGCAGGTTTCAGTACAGTAAAACCCCTGTATCTGCTGGGGATTGGTTCCAAGCCCGCCCCCACCAGAAGATACTGAAATGAATTCATATATACAGCATGGTAAAAGGGGGAAGAAAGCAGAAAAGCATTATTTTCACATGAATTACCAGAACTGGCCACTAGAGGGCACCATGCTCTGTATTGTTCACTAACAAATATTCACAGTATAGTCTCTGGCTCCCTCTAGTGGCGAGTTCTGGTAATACATGTGGAAATAGGTTTTTCTGGATTTTCTTTCTTTTAATATTTTTTATATTTCCAGGGGACGACAGGGGACGACAGAGGATGAGATGGTTGGACAGTGTCACTGAAGCTACCAACATGAATTTGACCCAACTCCGGGAGGCAGTGGAAGACAGGAGAGCCTGGCGTGCTCTGGTCCATGGGGTCACGAAGAGTTGGACACGACTTAACGACTAAACAACAAATATTTCCAGACCATGGATAAGTGAATAAGTAGATAATGATCCCATGGATAAGGGGATCCTACCGTATATCCAACAATGGTATGTACATGATGAATGCTGAAATCTGCCATGGTTGTGGCATAAAGAGAAGAAGAATGCAATACGCCTTTTCCTGTCTTTGTATTCCAAAGCAGTAATATGGCTGCTCTTTGGTATACCAGTCTTTTCACCTGGGACACTTTGTGCCTCTCTGTCTGTTCCGAGGTTGACAGTATCCTGCATGGGCAATGGTGAAACATAAGTGTTGAGAGATGCCCAGAAACAATGGGAATGGGAAGATTCCACATGTAAAATTTGCAGAAGAGAAATTAAATTCACCTTAATGTCTAATCCTCAATATCTTCTCTGAGGTTTTATTGGACTAAATCCAGTTGCTAAACCCCGGTGGGGTAGACCCACGGGCCAATATGTATTGCTGGTCTCAGCTCATTATTTATATATAATGCTGGTAGCTTTATCCTATAAACAGCTACAGATTATTTCCATCTTCCAATGTGTTCCTTACGCACAATTTTCCTAATGGCTCCTCGGTTCCTTTAATCTGCTATTATTGTTTCTGTACACACACTCTACAGTTCCATCCCATCTGACCAGAAACATTTACACCGTCATCCCGAAAGGATGAGTCATCCTGAACCAGATGCTTCCCTGCTGTCATCAGCATTCCCTCGGAAGTCAGCTTAAAAGCAGCTTTGCACTATTTTTGATGTTAAAAGCTCCTGGTATGGTTCTAACTTTATTCAGAACAATTGTCTTGGCCCCAAACAGCCTCCTCTGGGTCCAGCACAGCTATCTCCAAACAGGGACCCTCCAAGTTCCATGATCTGGAAGTACAGTCCATGGAATCTACACGGACACTGCCATACTGCAGCAGGCAGTTCTGGCAGATCCGAATGCACCCTCCCTGTCCACACTGCTGCAGTCCTGTTCAGGCATTCAGTGCAGGTATTTCAGAAAGGTTAAAACTGAAAACATGAGCAGGAAGAGTTCTAAGCTTGCCTTCCTGCCTCTCTGTGCCCAACATCCTGTGGCTTCGCACAGTAACATTTTGCATAAAATGTGCATATGTTAAACTATAGGAATCAGAGATGGGCATGAACCAGTTCGTCTCAATTCCTAAAAGTGGCAGCACAGGTGCTGCTGCTCTCTTTCCCCGCCTCCTCTGGTTCAATCAGCCACTCACCAGATCCAGCATGGTAGCTTCCAGCCCCTCCTCAACTGATCTTCCAGTCTTGGCAACAGCTCAGGCTTCTCTGCCCCGCCCTCTTGGCTGATCTCCCAATCAGACAAAAGGGTGGGGCAGAGAAGTCTGGGCTCTTGCCTGTGACTGGGAGATTAGCCGAGGAGGTGGGAAAAGCAAGCAAGCTGGGCCTTGTGAGTGGCTGGATCAGCTGAGGAGGCGGGGAAGGGGAGCAGCAGCACCTGTGATGCCTCCTTCACAAACTGGGACAGACTGGTTTCTGCCCATCTCTAATATAGATTCAAATTTGAATAGATTAACTGTTATTTAAATAGAAAATATAGTACTATTTCCATTTTACTCACCTTACCAGGGAAGCTTGTTTCCTGCCTCCCTGCCTGCTCAGTTAAGTGCTATTCACTCCAGATGGGCAACATCAAGACCCTGTTCTCCTTTCTTAGGGTTCTTCACTTTTGAATTTGAATTGGACCAGTTAGACCTTCAAACACAGAAATGGCTACAAACTGAGGACTGTCCTCTCTAAAAGGAAACCCTGTCTTGGTGACTCCATGATTGGAACAAGCAGGATTTTTGGTGGTTGAGCTTCACACAGCAACCTAAATTTGGATTCAGGGCTATGTTTGCTAGGGATGTGCATTTTGGATTGTTTTAGACTACAAATCCCATAATTGTCCTTTCTGGGAGTTCCATCTGCAGGGCCCAGACCTTACAGACACCTAAATTATGCTCACCTGGAGAGAAGGCCGAGCTGACAGGCTTCATGCTATGGATAGGCCTAACTTACAGGACCTCTCAGCCACCATTGGGCCCACTTCTTTTTCAGACAGGAAGCTAGCCCTCTCCAAGGCAGGAAGCCTGCCTTTTCTCCAGGTGAGCACAATTTAGGTGTCTTGCAGGTGGGAATTCCAGAACGGACCATTATGGGATTTGTAGTCCAAAAATCAAAAATATCCGTCCCTCATGTTCGTCATGTTCCTGGCACAATAACCTGATTGTTCCCCACCAGGGGCTGATATGAGGTCTTTCATATCTAGCGAATCTCAGTCTTTCATTGTTTCTGCACATAACTGGTACCAGAGAGAAGGTTGAGGGGATCAAGTGTCCCTCCCAGAAAATAAGATCCTCCCACTTTCTCCCCATTGCTGTACTCCTATGGCTACTTGAAAGAAAGCTGTTTTTTTCCCCACATATAGCTTTTAGACAAAACTAGAAACCAAAATAAGACAGTTAAAACTGGAAATGCTCACTGGAATGTTAATATCATCAGAATTAGTCTCCTAAATCCAATTGCTTGTAGCAACAAAAGCAAATTCATTGAATCAGTGGGATTACACAGGTGTTGATAAACCATTCAGTGATTAATTCAATGACCAGTATCCTATTGCTGGTCCCAGTTAGACCTATTGACCTACTGGGATTTACAAATGTGTTGACGTTCCATGAACCAACTGAGCTACAAGAAAATAATATTTTCTTTGGTTGTTTAAGGACCAGTCGGGAAACGGCCACAGTTGAATCCATGGATTTGGCCATGGGCAGATTCTTGACTGGTTCTGTAAGAGAAACCAAATAAAGTACTATTCTTAATTTTTTTTCTATAGTGACTTTGCGCTTCAGCAATATTCTACCAGAGTATTTTTTTATTTACATCTACTCCTCTTCCATGAAGCAAAGGAAGTGTTCAGTTTGCTAATATCCTGAATGTCCCGAACCGAAAACAGACTAAAATGTTTGTTGCAGTGTGGAGGAGATCTCACACTGGTTTATCTAAGGGTGCTTGCTCACTGCCTAGCCCAAATCAGAGCACTGCATGTTTGACACCCTCTTACTCTGCAATGAATCGTCACCCACAGGTTCGAATTAAATAGCGCCTGTGACCCAAAAGACTCAAGTAGCAATTAAAAGACAATTCAATTCAATTCTGGCTTTCAGAGTTTTCTAGGTAGAGAGTACTCAGAAGTGGTTTATCAGTCCCTTCTTGTGGGAATGCTCTGGGACTGTGCAGCTTGCCCAAGGCTGCACAGCTTGGCTGTTATCCCAGGAGGCACAGTGGAGACTCGAACTCCCAACCTGTGGCTCCACAGCCAGATACTTAAGCTATTGAGGGTATACAGCCAGCTATAAAACACTTACTCTTGCCAACCTAGCAGTTTGAAAGCATGTAAATGCCAGTAGATAAATAGGTACCACCTCGGTGGGAAGGTAATGGTGTTCCGTGTCTAGTTGCGCTGGCCACGTGACCACGGAAACTGTCTTCCGACAAACGCTGGCTCTACGGCTTGGAGACGGGGATGAGCACCGTGCCCTAGAGTCGGACACGACTGGACTAAATGTCAAGGGGAACCTTTACCTTTACCTATAAAACACTTAAATAGTCAAACTTTGTTGTCAAGGCTTGGATACATCATAAACAATGCTTGGTTGGCAGTCAAAGATGCTGATTTTTGTACAATTTTATGTCTTCTAACCTTTCCTTGAATTCTCTTAACTCTTCTCCTCACCTTCTCCTCACCTGTTTTTCTAAGCGCCATGAGAGTGTTTTCCTGAAGACCGTTACAGCCTGGATCCAGATACCATGAAGGCCAAATTCAAAGCCCGTGGAAGACTCAACATTCCAAGCTGGCTGAAGAAGAGATAAACAACACCTGGACTCTCATGGGAATAAGGGAAGGAGAGAGGTGGTATAGCTTCTTAAGGTTAATTGGTTAACAACCAGATGGGCTATGAGGAAGGGAGGAGTTTGGGAAGGTAGAAAATGGACGATGGGTTATGTGGAGGTATCTCGCTGAAAGTATGTGGAATGTGGTTCAATGGATTCTATTCTGTACTGATGATGGATTCGACTCCATGAAGGAGAGAGGATGTAAGTAAAGGAGAAAGAAGGAGGTGGGGCTACCCACCATAGCCCACCCTAGTTAGCTTATTAGTGTTTATTATTTTAAATGGGAAATAGTTATTTTATTTAACTGCAATGATCTTTGAATATGTTTTTGATGCTAATGCTTATGCAATATAAACTGATTTCTAATGAAACTCTATTTTTCTAATAAAAATTAATTATAAAAATCCTTACAAAGGACTGGTCTCTTGAACAGCAGGGTCTGGCTAAATCCAGGAGGTGGAGAGGGCCACAAACTAGCTATCATTTAAGAGTCCTACCTAACTGAGCTTTGGTGAGTTCTAAGGAATCACAAAGTCCATGTGCTTGTACTTGCAAGGTGCTAAGCAAGTGTAAAGTGTTCTTTTAAGGTCAGGCTTGTTCAAAGGGCTTATGCTATGCACTGCTGAGGTCTTGGGACTTGCCCCAGCATGAAGGTGGTAGATAAGTGCCTGTCGAGCTCTCTGACCGAATGCCCAGCGGCCCTTTAGGGGGTCCGGTGCATCACAGGAGGGACTATGACATCATTAGCCACCACCCTCATGCTTCCCTGTTCTTCCTGAGCTTAGAAAAAAATGGATTTTCCTAGGAATAGCACGTTGTTGGAAGCTATCCCTGTCAGTTATCTCCTGGTTAAGTGAAGATTTTTCTAAAGTTTTAGAAAAATCTATGGATTGCTCTGCATGAAAGCTAAAGATTGCATGATCTAAATCCAAACACAGCATCACCTGATGAGCCCCACTTGATTGTCTACATAGCCTCCTTCATTTGTTACATACATCACACAACACCGTGCAAATTAGCAGGCCTTGAGCTCAAGACTTCCCTGCTTTCCTTTTCCTGCTAATTATATTTACAACATTTTGTCTGATGAAGAGATCAGAGATATAAAAGCCTGACACATTTTTGACCTAGTAAAGATATCACCCTAGAATACATTCCAAATTACCTTATTTGCGTTAGCCTTACAGACTCTTTGAGAGCACACTCGTACACATCCTTCTGGTGTCCTCGCCTTGCACAAACAGAATGCACAAAATTTCAAGGCTGCATCCAGAAGAAGCACGAAAAACGGGAGCAAAAAGAAACAAGTGTCTGTCTTGTTTGTATAGAAAAAGAAGCAGGGCTTCTTCAACTATCTGACCCCGTTGATAGTTGAATGAGCTGCTAGCTATTGTACTTTTCAGCACTGTGTCTCTGCCAGCAAACAACATGCCTTTGAAAGTCCTTGGAAGAATGACATCACACAAAACAAACAGAGACACGAGGAGGAAACTGCCCTGTGGTTCTCCATGTCCTTGACTCAAAATAATAATAATAATAATAATAAAAAGGTGGCAAACAGAAGTCTTTTTCAGCAGACTCAGGTAGCCTGAACTGACCAAAGATGTGTTCATTGAGGTCTGTTTGTCCCTCTGAAATCTTCACACTAATGTCTGGGCCTGTCACAAAGGATGTTCTAAAAAGCCTGGATCAGATCTTCCAGCTTCTCCGAGGAGATACGAACAAATTGCCTCCATGGGAGGGGAGGAGAGAATAAAGTTGACGATTACCAGAAGAAGGTGGCTGAGCGTTGGTGTGTCTACTCCTGAACCCCTGCTTTGCTGGCTGAACGGTGCCGCTTCCGACATGGACGCAAATCAAACAGCAGGGTGAACTAATTCGTCCTTCCTGAAGGTGGGTGTAGATGAAAGGAACTAAAAAGTGCACAGACGCCGCTGCCTCCTCATTTATGCAAACTTTGATCTCACATCTGCTTTCCTTTCGGATGCCCCAAAGCACAGTGGACCAAATGTCTCTACTCCGACTGCTTTGCTTCCATTCGCTTCCATTCCATTTCAGAATCTGTAGCCTAAAATGCTCAGCGTTTTCATCCTTGCTTTGAATAACAGTGAAGATTGGAATAAAGGCTGTGTGGTAGGAACAGGCACACCCGATGGGAAATGAGGGCTTTCTCTGTTTTAGCGGTTTGCATAACAAGGCCGAGGGACCTCTTTCAGTCTAAAGACCTAATTCAATTTTGGAGACACCTGCAGGGGCCGAAAGCAAAAGCATTGGACCTCAACTATGAGCACATTTTAGCATAAAGATCTCATTGCTAGTAAGTAAGAATTGGGGGAGGGCATTTCAGCCCGTCAGAATAGGAAAAACTCATACAGAAGTGTGTTGTTCCTGCCCCCGTGTCAATTAATCACGTCACTGTCAGTACACCATTAATTCACCTCTCAGCGCCAACTCTCATATGGGTGGTGGTGGTGGAGATTTTTCTCAAGATCACAGCTGAAGTGGGATGTAAACCTCCCAGTTCTACCAGCTGCATTTCAAATGACTAAAGCAAAGCAAAAGCAAAGCCTGCTGCTTAAATACTGCCCCATAGTGCTGAAAGCACTCTCTGGGTGGTTTATAGTTGAATTATGCAGGCTACACACTGCCCCCTTCAGCGAGCTGGGAACTCAGTTTACCAACCTTGGAAGGATGGCAGGCTGAATGAACCTTGATGTGGCTACCTGCGATTGAACCAGGGTCATGGGCAGAGTTTTGGCTGCAGTACTGCAGTTTAACTACTGCCCCATGAGGCTCCTATTCTCTCTCACTGAAATGCTCAGTATTTAATTTGGAAAAAAACAACAACCCAAAAATGATCACTTAATTAGCATCCTTGTGGTAAGGCCCCGAGGGATGTAAAAACAACAGTTTTACTGCCTCCCCCCCCCCCAAAGAGTCAGCTTGCTTCTGTTCAAATCTATTTGTATGCTCAGAATGAAATCCATTATTACACTCTGAATCTTGAGTGCTCTCTCATTTACAGGAAATTAAGCCCTGGAGCGATGTCCTTAGACTTCCTACCACTCTGAGTAGTGAGGAACACTTGACAATATTAAAAATACAATGTTCTTTCATTTTAAAAATGAACTGTAGCTCGTGTTCATTACTTGTAAGCTAACACTGCAATATTATAAAAAGGTGTTGTTTAGAGAGATGAATTTATTCTTTACTTCTAATCAGTTAATTATGAATTGACAAATTAGTTAAAGTTGATGGTTAATGAACTGCATTATATATATATATAAATGGGAACATGTCAGCTAGGTTAACTATTCTATGCTTTTTTACTTCTGTGGATAATTCCCTGCAGCTCCACCATTTAGCACCAGTTGAATTGATAAGAAGTCACCCTCTTTAATTTTTATTTTTTACTTCTTTTTTTTAAAAAAATTCCAGTTTGGATAATTCTACCTATGAATACAAAACAAGTAGCACCTATGACTATTTGGTCCTCACCAAGGGCTAGGACAGATTTAGAAGGCACACGAGGAAGAAATGTACTGCCTTGTTTAAGCAAAACAGGAAAACAACAGGAAATCCTTGAGTTGACCAAGACAAAATTAAGTCTAGTGCCACCTTGAGACTGAAACCTTTAATCACAACATTCACATTGCATCCAGCAATCCCTTGCTATAGCATATGGACAGGTTCAAAAGGGTTATTTGCTTGGACTACTGCTCCCATGCTGTCTGGGGATTCTGGGAGTTGTAGTCCAAATGGTAAAATCACCAAACTCCGATGCTATGAATCTTATTGGGCTTCTATTAAAAAAGATAAATCTCTGTTACCATCCACAGGCTTCTGTAATTGTACCTAAAAGTACTAGCCTGAGGAAAGAAAGAAACCAGGGCATCTTTAGCCTTGAGAAAAGAAGACTGAGGGAGCTATGATAGCATTTTTCAAATACTTGAAAGATGGTCATATAGAGGAGGGGCAGGATCTGTTCTCAATCAGCCCGGAGTGCAGGACGCACAACAATGGGCTCAAGTTACAGGAAGCCAGATTTCGGTTGAGTATCAGGAAAAACTTACTAACTGTTAGAGCAGTGCAACAATGGAACCAATGACCTTGGGAGGTGGTGAGTGCTCCAACACTGGAGGCCTTCAAGGGAAAATTAGACAACCATCTTTCAGATCTGCTTTGACTTGGACTCAATGGCCTTATAGGCCCTTTCCAACTCCATTACTCTATGATTCTATGAAAAAAACAATATGGGAGGGCAGGTAGGAACTTATTCAGTTTACACTTGCTGTGACTTCTAGATATCCTGAACTGGATTTCAGATAATCGTTCAGAAATGACAGATTAATTTTGGAAGGACTAATGCCACTTTTGCTCAGTTGAAGAGTATGGCATGGCCCTTTGAACTGCTTAGCCAGCTGTCTGTCCCTCTCATGTCAGTGCTGTCAATAGAAAGAGTGTCAAGGATGAAACTTATCAGTAGGGGGAAAACGCAACTATAAATGTAATTGATTTTGCATAGTATGTAAATTTGCATATTATGCAAATTAGGCTGCCTGGATTTGGAGTCCTGGAATACAGCAACACTAGTTAGAAATGCTTTGCTCTGTAGCAAATAGGGCTGATTTCCATCAGGCCAGGGAATCTTTGTCAGCCTGGTTCTGTTTCTGTTTCTATTCGTACTATGTTCTCAATGAGAAAATTAAACTTTTGAAAAATAGTTGGAAAATTCATTTATAGATCCTGTTGGACCTTGAGTGCAGCTTTTGCTTTTATGCATATTTTTTAAAAAAACTGCTGGATAACTCAGTGGCTTAGGTCTCTAGCTGCAGAGCCGGAGGTTGAAAGTTCAATTTTCCCCACTGTGCCTCCTTGGCAGGGGCTAGGCTCAATCACCCATAGGGTCCCTTCCAGCTCTGCAGTTCTAAGATGATGATGATGATCATTGCATTTTTATGCTAGCTTTCTCAGTGTAGAGACCCAAGGCAGCTCACAAAGTGTTTAAAAAACCCAGCCAACTAAAAACATCATAAATTATTCCATTAAATATGAGGCATATAATAATATTAAGGGAATTGATTTAAAATACTTAAAAACAAATTAAAGTCATCCTAAAGCACACATAAAAGACAATAGCAACAATCTAAATCATGTGCAGCATCTCAAAATCTCCATTGCTTAATTCAGTTTTTAAGAACCTGTCTAACAAGGAAGGTATTAACCTGTCTCCTGCCTAAACTGAGCATCCCGAAGGAGGGCATTCCACAACCAGGCGTAGCCACGGAGAAGGCTCTGTATCTTTTTTTTAACATAGTGAAGCCGGGAGAGGTAGGATCTAAGATAAATTATTCTGACTGAAGAGAGATGTCGTTGTAAGGAAAGCGTTACTGATGTACGTCTGCTTCTTGGACATTTGCTGATAGGAGCAGTGAGGGCTGGGGGAAAGGGTGTCAACCCTAATCTGAATTGGGAGTAATACAAAAAAGGAAGGAAGGAAGGAAGGAAGAGATGATGGGTGGAAGGAAGGAAGGAAGGAAGGAAGGAAGGAAGGAAGGAAGGAAGGAAGGAAGGAAGGAAGGAAGGAAGGAAGGAAGGAAGGAAGGAAGGTGGGTGAATCACTGTTGTACAGTGTGCTCGGGTGACATCTCTGACAGTCATGGCAGTGTGACAGCATATGTTTCCCAAGAATGGATATTCTTTCGAAACTGCATTTTCGGTGTCAGAATAATTTCTCCATGTCATTCTCCAAACTCCACAGAAACCGGAAACCACGATGATTGTGCTTTTGGCATGGCAGGCACAGAACTTTTCACCCTTAACCTGTCCCACCAGCCTAAAAACATTCATCTGACAAAACAAAGCCGCCAGAGCTATGGATGTGTGGCATTTTGTGCCTCATTTAGAACTGTCAAGATTTGCCAACAGATAAGTGAGGCCAAGACACTCTGGTTCAGAAGAATTCATCACTGAGTGTTATTAACGCTCTGTGGATGTGTCAAACAGGATCTCACTCTCCTAGCTAGAGATAAGAACATTGGGAGAGTCGGGCTGTGACTCCATGGTCAAATACTGTAGGATTTGCTCTGCTTACAAAAATGGGTGAATTTAAAGTATTTTTTTACTGACCACTTGATAGACTGATTCAAAATGCTGAAGAGCAGTCTTCCATGGCTCTCAAGTGTAAGAGGTAAAGAAGTGGATTCAAATTACACAAAAGAGGATTTCAGCTGAACATTAGGAGGGGCTTCCTCTGAGCTATTTAAGAATGGAATGGACTATGGCAGAAGATGGTGGAAGGTCTTCATTGGGGGTTTTTAAACTAAAGATCACTGGAGAACCCTGCAGTGATTTTAGGATCACTGTCTACAAAAAACGGTGGTAAACTCTGTGTTGTAAAGACAGAACCATGATAATTCCATCTCGCTTCTGCCTCATTGAATCATGGAATTAAAGCACTACAGAATCCTAGAAACAAAGACTTCAGGAGCTGGAAGTGACCCAAGACACCTCTTGCTAGTATAAGCAATCCATGGCTAAAGCATCCCTGACAGATGGACATCCAACCATTGTTTATATACCTCCAAAGAAGTGGAGACTTCCGCTTTCTGAGACAGTTCCATTGTTAAAGAGTTGTCTGGGAGTTCTACATGATGTTTCGTTGGAATCTCTTTTCTTTCAGCTTGAGTCCATTGGTTCAGGTCATACCTGCTACAGCCGCAGAAAGCAAGCTTGCCCCATCTTCTAGGTGACTGCCCTTCGAATATCTGAAGGTGACTTATCCACAACCTCTCAATTATTTCTCTTCCAGGCTAAACATGTCTAGCTTTCCCAAGCACTCCTCATAGGGCTTGGTTTCCAGACTCTTTATCATCTTGGTCACCCTCCTCTGAACATGATCCAAGTTGTTGATAACCTTCTTAAACTGCAGCACCCAGAACTGGACACAGTATCCCAGGTGTGGTCTGACTAGAGCAGAATAGAATGGTAATATGACTTCCCTTGTTCTAGATGCAATATTTTTGTTGATGCAGTATGAAAGTGCTCCATTTTTTTTTAACCACCACATCCTGGACTCTGTCCTTAATAAGTCATTATCCCAGGTTTATCCCTATGTTTGCCTATTGAGAATGTCCAGGTTTTGCTTGCTTGCTTGCTTTTGAGTTAGTATTTTTATATTAGGAAGTTACGTTTCTGAGTGAACAATGATTATCTTGTATCTCTAGTCCCCAGTCTTGTAAATTAATGGTTATGAACGATTGGCCGTTATGCAATGCAAAGCCTGCTGTTTCACTTATTATAAGTTCTGTTTTCAAAGGCTATGACATATATAGTTGGACAATTTCCCAAGCTTTCTCTATCCAAAAGAGCAATCTCCCTCTGGCTTTCTGACTGGTAGAAAATATTTTGTTATTACAAAGGAAATGAATAATATGTGCAGATTAGTCTGGTGGTTAAGAATTTTCTACACTGTGTAATAAGAGAGTGAGGATTGGGACGTTAACAATAATGAACATGTTGCCTGTGAAACACTGGTAAGTATGGGGATTGTTCTTACTTGCTTATGCTAAAAGATCAATAACCTCCAAAAAGAAAAAGAGAAAAAAAGGAAAGGGTAATTCTCCCTCCTCTCCGAACGCCATCTTTGACTGCCTAAGGGTGCAATGCGGACCCTGGAATAGGGACTTAGTAAGTATTTGTAGGCTCTTGCTGCCAGAATGCTCATTTCCATTAGCCTGTTATTTAGAGCAGTAGTTCCCAGCATTGGGATCCCTTAACTAAAACTCCCAGAAGCCTTCACCACTACCTGTGCTGGACAAGATTTCTGGGAGTTGCAGTCCAAGACCATCTGGGGACCCAAGGTTGGTCACTATTGGATAATGCTGTTATGGTCTTTAGCCACTAGGTGTCACTGGATGTCAGTTGCATCTAGGCGGAGCTGGGTGTTTCCCCTTAAAGCTTGTTGTCATGTTTGTGAGCAGCAAGTGATGGCCTGCATCGTCAAGGCCAGTCTAATCCAATAGAGCAGGCATTAGTGTCTATGTGTCCAGCCTCAAATCACAGTGGGAGACAAAAGCAGGTTGTCAGACACTCCAGGTCATAAATCATTCTGAGAAGGCAAAGGTGAGTGCAAGCAAGAGGCTGCTAGTGAGTTGTCTTCTAAAAGATAACTCACAGAATTTACGCTTTTCAGCATGCCTCTCCCAGACACCCAGTGGCTTCTCATCAAGGGACCTTGAGAAGCTGCCATTGCTTTTGCTCAAACCTTCTGAGGCTTCACTTTTTTCCTTGGACCTCACATCCACCAGGCTCGTGTCATCATCCAGTGCCTCATTGGCACAATTGGCCTCCACCTTCTCCCTCAAAGCTTCCCCAAGGGTGCTGTCAGCTGGCACACTAAATTCCTCTCCTTCACTGTCCTTCTCCCACTGCAAGACATCCTTGCATGGCTTTTTGTGCAGAATGAAAGGCTCCTGTGCAAAATGTAAGGGTTTTGGTGTGTTTTTTTGGCACAAAATGCATTTTATCTGTATAAAAAAAAAATCTAAAGAAAAATCTTTGAAAGAAATCTTTAAAAAATCTTTTAAAAATGCTTCTGTGAAGTTCTTTTTTTTTTGCAAAGAAGGTCTAAAATGCATCCCCAAATAAAATAAAATTTAAAAAAATTTAAAAATGCACAAAAACTATCTTCCTCTTGCTCAGTGAAAAGAATTCGACATTCTTCACTGTCACCTGAAATAAAAATAAATAAATAAATGATAATTGGCATCCCTAGTGTTTGCAGTCCCTATTTAAGAAAAACAGCAGCACAATCTGTTACTGAAAACAATGGTAGCATGGCTCTTCATCACTTCCTTGCTTTATCTGCAGCAATTTTAAACTGATACCTCCTTGTTTCAACTTGTTTAGTGGTTAACTATTTTTACAGCGTTTATTTTTTTAATCTGGAACTCTTTTTGTAAAACCTTAATTGACTTGATTGATTTAAAAAGTCCTCACTCAGACTAAGTACTTACTGGTTTCCAACCGCCAATTAACCTGGTTGGAAGTACTGACTCTGAGTGAAGAATTTCTGAATCAATTAAGCCAATTAAGGTAAAACACGTGAGCACACACAGACACACACAAACCAGTATTACATAAAGATAAATGCTGTAAATACAGTGAACATAGTGGATTGAGTTTAAAAATTCCTGCAAATAAGATGGGGAAGCCCGGGGAAGCCACATAATTTTTTTTTCCACCAGCAGGTTTCTCCACTTCTATGGCATTTTTAAAAGAGAATATTTGGGTGTGTTGGGGGTTGTGAAAATTGGCTTGGGAGTGGACGTAGCTTGCTCAAAAAAACACTGGTGGAAGGGGTGGGGAACAGACAGAATTTTCGTCTTTTCTCTCTGCTCTCCGCAGCCTCTCCATCTGCCCCAAACCATGGATGTCCCTGGACCACTATGTGGGTGTAGGGGCTGTCAGGGGAGAAAACTTGAAGGAACCCCGCCCCCTTCCCCACGTCTCTGGCAGAAACCTGCCCTGGCAGACAGAGAATTCTGTGAATAGAGTGTCATCAGTGGGACAGAAGCAACGAAAAGAATAATATTATTAGCTACCTAAAATGTATTTATTTCTTTATTTACAATATTTTTATTCCGCCTTTCTCCTTAGAAAAGGATCCGAGGTGGCTTACATCATTGAAAGACAATATCAAAGAAGAAAACAGTGAGAGGACAAACGTGGCGTACATCATTAAGAGGCAATGTTTAAAGCTGAAAACACTAAGTACAGAAATATTAAGAAGGAACCAACAAATGCCACTGAGGAATGAGAAACACAAGACAGTCAAAGCAGTCAGCCACTGAGGGAAACTCCGGTGAACAGGATGGGCTTTGTCTGGTACCTTTTGTTACCTTGCTATGAACTGAGATGGTAGAGCCCTTTGAGTTTTCCTGGACTGTACCTCTGAAACTGAGAGGGGGAATCTTAAATTGCATTGTCTCTTCATTTCTAAAACGTCTCAGATAAATTTTGGACTTGGCACGTTGGGGAGAACGCTCAAACCATTCTGGTTTTCCAAGTAAAGGGTGTGTCTCAACATGAGCGGTTCAAGTGAATGGTCCCCACAACCACCCTCTCCTGCGCTTGGAAGTTATGCAATTCAGGAAGGGATATATTACATAATAGTTACACTTTGTTTGAATTTGCTTTTAATCAGAGCTGAAGAGAAACGGGTGTCTCTCTTCCCAGTAGATGTATCTGGTTGATGAGCCATGTGGGTTAGAATTCTCATCTGAATCCCTAACGAACTTCAATGAGGAAGACAGACATTCATGGTTTCATGTTAGCTCAAGGAGCAATTTAATCATGTACCTCCCAGCAGTTTAACGACAGCTCTTCAGTTTGCTTTTGAGCAATTCTTATGCTCTGGCGCCTGGAGACATACACCAACCATGCTGAGGGCAAGACTTCAGGCTTTCTGCTCTGCAGAACTCCCTGTATTGTATACGTGTTTGGAGTACTGTATTCTGTGTACAGCCATTCTGTGTCTGCTACTTTGACAATGGAAAAGGACGAGAAGGATCAAGTGCAATGCATTGCTCCTGCTTTCCCAGGCAATGGGGTCACAATAAGATTGGCACTTCGAACCCTGGAATGTGTGCACCCCTATTTTAAGGGCAGGCATGGCTCCCCAGGATCCACTCACCCACCGCAGACCTTTTTTTTTTTTAAATCCAGCAAAACAAATTCACTCATTTCCCCCCTGACATAGTAGGCATCCTTCAGTCTCGAGAGACTATGGTAACGTGCTCTGAATAGAGGTCTTGGAACAGCGTCTAGTGTGGCTGAGAAGGCCAATTCGAGAGTGACCATCCCTTCCACACTGAAGACAAATACAGTCTGTCCTCTGTCCAGCTCCCTGATTTTGCTGGTTGTTGGAGTCACGAACTTAGCAGGCTGATGGGCTTTGTGGTGATCATCAGATAATTAGGATAGCAAAGAGTCTCTTAGAAATAGACGTTAAAGAAGTCAGCCACACATACAGGGATGTCTGCCAGCAGTGCTCCTGGTGGGCGACTAGTAGGAGAGGCAGAATAACACAGAATGCGTTCCCAATGAATTCTGCCCTGCCCCCAGGAGGACTGTGCTTTTATTAACCTTACAAGCTCACAGATAGTTGACAGTATACAGATAGTTTACAGAGTTCAGATAGGACAATGGTTACATCATGCCATTATAATTGGCCTAAGGAAAGGCTCTATGCGAGCTCTCTAGCACCTATGAAAAAGAAGAAGAATGGTGGGCAGTCATGCCCCTCAGAAGCAGCTGTGACGTCATCCAGGAGGGTTTGCCCTCTACTGTAGATTAAGCCAACAGTTTAGCAACCTTGGGCATGGCACCCCCACAGCTGGTTTCGGGACTGCCTCTTTGCCTCGGCCTGCTGGACAAGGGTCTCTTCAAAATGGGAGAGGCCATGATGCACTGCCTGCCTCCAGGCTGAACGCTCAGATGTCAGGGTTTCCCATCTGTTGAGGTCCATTCCTAAGGCCTTCAGATCCCGCTTGCAGATATCCTTGTATCGCAGCTGTGGTCTCCCTCTGGGGCGATTTCCCTGCACTAATTCTCCATACAGGAGATCTTTCGGAATCCAACTGTCAGCCATTCTCACGACATGCCTGAGCCAACGTAGACGTCGCTGTTTCAGTAATGTATACATGCTAACAATTCCAGCTCGTTGCAGGACTACACTATTTGGAACTTTGTCCTGCCAGGTGATACCAAAAATGTGTTGGAGACAATGCATATGGAACGTGTTCAGCTTCCTCTCCTGCTGTGCACGAAGGGTCCAGGACTCACTGCAGTACAGGAGTGTACTCAGGACACAGACTCTACAGGCGACATAGCTGCATGGGTTGTTTCAAAAACCTGCAACAGTTCTTTAATCAAAGGGAGGGGGTGAGCAAAAGGTGGCTTGCAGGCCACACCTGCCCTTGCATGCTCTCTCTTTCCAGATGTATTGGAAGGACTACAATTCCCCATTGTCCACCGGCCCACACTAGTTGGGGCTACAGGAGCTGCAGTCCAATACATTTGGACAGTGCAACATTTGGGAAGGTTGACGTACATTATGTCGTGCCTGCAGCTGTTTGTCTGGAATTAGCTGTTACTTGAAGTATTTTGTCACTGACTCCACAAGATGGCAGTCAAGGAAAATTCAAAGCAGACGCATTAAGGGCATTCAAGGATATGAAGATTTCCAGCTGTGATTAAGATGCTGAAAATAGTGATGTGTTAGAACCTGGCACACTTTGAAAGAGCCACCTGGTGAGAAAGGAATCTATTAAAAAGTATACCTGAACTACACAAGCTTATTAGAAGTTTGATATCATTGAGCCTGGGAAGGTGCATCAAATGAAATAAGATCTCAGTTCACCTAACTTATTCTTCTAGACTCTTAACTTGTACAAGTGTTCATATGTCTCTGGCAGAACTGTGACCAGCCATCCTCTCTGCCCCCTCATAAGGATGTCTTTACCTAGAGATGCTGAAGACTGAACATATGGTTGAACACAAAGGCACAATATCTTGCATGGAGCTAAAGAAACTCCTTGTGGCACATTCCTTCATATGGGTTTCATTGCTCATCTGTGTTTTGGACCAGGCATGAAAGAGTCTTTACATTCCTTTTAAGCAAGGACAGAATAGCTGGCTTTTCCGATAGCTGGCGGGAGAGCTCAGTGAGTTAGGTATCTGGCTGCAGAGCGATAAGTTCGGAGTTCAATTTCCCCACAGTGCCTCCTGCAAGTAGAGCCAGCCTGTGTGTCTTTGGGAAAGCTACACAGTCCCAGGATGCCATAATTCAGAACTGACTTGATGGCACACTGTTATTATTATGGATTCTCAGTGTGGTATAGCAGATGGAGTGACAGACTAGAGCTCTGGAGAACAGGGTTCAACTGCCCACTTGGCCCTGGAAACTGACCTGGGAGTAAAAATAGTAAAACCACTGCGGAAATGTCTCACTTACTTTGAAAGCCCTGTTAGGATCCCTCTAAGTCAGTTCCAACTTGACCACACAGAACACACAACACAAGGATAGAAACAGATGTTATGGATAACCTGCTGTTTGGGCCGAAATCACATTACTGTGAGCTCAGAGGTACTTAGTTAGATGTAAATGCACTTACCTATAACTCGTAATTTTTGGTAATGATTAATGTAATTAGTAGTTAAAAAGCTACTTTTAAGATGTAATGAACAACATGGAAGTTACTTAGGCTTACCAAGTAATGGTTACTTTCATAAGTTACTTTAAGAGGGGATTTAAAGTCATTTAGATATATTTTCAAAGGAACGTTTCAGGATTTGTTCCTTTTCCTTAACAATCCCAACTGGCAAGCGAAGCATTGTCTGTTTGTTTGTTTTTAAATAAATATTTACAAAGTCAAGAAGGATCAGAAGTGGCCACTAGAGGGAACCAAAAAAAATTTCCTTATATTTTTCTGGCCCCTTGGTCATGATAACACAATCTAATGCACCAAATTACTTGTGCAGAGCAATGATAACAATAACAGCATTCTGACTGTTGAGGAGTAATGGCTACTGTAACAAGTTTCTTTTAAAATGTAATGTTCCAAGGTCTAAAGGATATGGGTTTCTAGCATATTTTCTGCATCTTCTATTTTCATAAGACACATGTTTCTCATGTTAGAGAAAGCAGACTACCAAGGAATACCTTCTGTAAGTTCTGAAGACTGGTCACTAAACAAGGTAAGCTAATTTGTGGTCTCTGGGAAGTGAGAGACACTTCTGCTGTGACACTCACATGCAACCAAACTCAAAGGATTTTCCTAATGTACTAACGAGTTGTCTATAATATCTGTTTCTGTCTCAAGATTCAGAAGTAAACTTGCCAGATGTAAGGGCAGAGGCTGGAGCCTCAGGGGATAGCTATGCTTCCTTAAGCCTCCAGAGGTGAGGGATGGGGACAAACCCCTGCATGAGCTATTCTGGAGGAGAAGAAAAATTGATGTTTGTGTGTGAGGTGGCTGTAAAGCCTGGGCATGCCTCTCCACCCTGCTGGCATCAGGGTTCACTGTCTTAGTTCAAAGGAGTTTTGATGTGTTGTATGCTTGCACACCATAAAGAAGGCTGACAGCCAAAGAATTGATGCTTTTGAATTATGGTGCTGGAGGAGACTCTTGAGAGTCCCCTGGATTGCAAGGAGATCAAACCTATCCATTCTGAAGGAAATCAACCCTGAGTGCTCACTGGAAGGACAGATCTTGAAGCTGAGGCTCCAATACTTTGGCCATCTGATGAGAAGAGAAGACTCCCTGGAAAAGACCCTGATGTTGGGAAAGAGTGAAGGCAAGAGGAGAAGGGGATGACAGAGGACGAGATGGTTGGACAGTGTCATCGAAGTGACCAACATGAATTTGACCCAACTCCGGGAGGCAGTGGAAGACAGGAGGGCCTGGCGTGCTCTGGTCCATGGGGTCACGAAGAGTCGGACACGACTTAACGACTAAATAACAACAACAACAACATGCTTGCACAATGAGGAAGCACCAAGAAGCTAAGAGTGAGGGACAGGGACCAGGGAAGGAAACAGTGGGTGCAAGCAATTTGGCCCCTTATTTCATGTGGACCAAAGCAGAGCGCCAGAGGTGCAACTTGTGAGCCTTCTTATTTGGCAAAAGACCTGGCAGAAGTCATAAAAGGCCTGGTGGCCTTCAACAAACTCCAGTAGGACTGTAGGGCTGGGATAATCTCACACACTGTAGGCAATGTCGTTTAGGAGATGAACCATATCCAGGAAGCAGTTCCACAGGTACAGTTGCATGGCCAGGGCACAGCCATACATTGCACAATCAGACATGTGGACTGCCTGGGTGTCTTCTCCTTGTGAATTTCCTCAGATGTCATTTTGTGCTATGCTACGTGGAATAGGATTTCAGCCAAACAATTTTATCCCTTGCCATAGGTTGCCATATTGCCTGCTTAGCTGAATGTTCCCCAGATTCTGCACTTACTTACCCAGATTCCCCTCAAACCCATTTCCACCATCAGCTGCCCCCAAAGTAGTTCCACCCCTTCCAGCTCTTACCTGCCCTTCCTGTGTGACATCACAAGAGCCTACAGGTTTGGGCCTTGAGTCGCTAGTAATGGCCTCTTGGTCACCTGGCCATCCTACTCAGAATTTTATGGATCCATGTGACAATGCACCCATATCTGGCTAAAGACATTCTGCCATCTGAAATAATGGGCAGTTCCCTTCTTCATCATGTTTGACTGTCAGTCGCTGATGAGACTGGCAGCTGAATCATCTTTAGCAATGGGGAGAGTCAACAACCTCTACCTGATCTGAGAGCTGCAGGCTGGCTTCCGGGACAAAGCGAAGACAGGAGGGAGAACAAACTTCTGACCTCCAAGGGTGGAGCCCGGTCAGGAGTCGACCACTTCTTCCCCTTGCACACTGTCCATAAATGGCCAACTGTGGCGGTTTATTGATTTTATTTATTTAAAATATTTCTATTTTAATTTCTTTTCTCCCTGAAAGGACCCAAGGCAGCCTCATTCTGCCTAATGGTAGGGATGGACCTGCCAGCTGAACCTCATAGCGAACTATTGAACTTCTCAGCTATGAAGTAGGTTCAGGCCCTGAACTCACTGCCTATGCCAGCGGTCCATGGGATACCCTGGGACAGGAGGGAGGACAAGAGGTGCTCCAGTCCCTTGAGCAGTTATGCTGGTTTGGTACTAGCTAGTGTGAGAGGGTGACGTGGTGGCGCTGTGGGTTAAACCACAGAAGCCTCTGTGCTGCAAGGTCAGAAGACCAGCCGTCGTAAGATTGAATCCACGCGACGGAGTGAGCTCCCGTCGCTTGTTCCAGCTCCTGCCAACCTAGCAGTTCGAAAGCATGCAAATGCAAGTAGATAAATAGGTACCACCATGGTGGGAAGGTCACAGCGTTCCGTGTCTAGTCACGCTGGCCACGTGACCACGGAATCGGTCTTCGGACAAACGCTGGCTCTACGGCTTGGAGACGGGGATGAGCACCGCCTCCTAGAGTCGGACACGACTGGACTAAATGTCAAGGGGAACCTTTACCTTTACCTAGTGTGAGAGGTCCTTTCTTCCCAAGGTCTCAAAGGAGAATTTCCCCATCCTTTGAATGAAGATGTCAGGGGTTGAATCTGGGGCAAAACAAGAAAGTTTGAGAAAGTTACTTTCTGACGAGAACTCCCATAACCCCCCACCTATCATGGCTGCTGTCAGTACTGCTTAGAGGGTTTGAGGAGTTCTCATCCCCCAAATTAACACTGTATATGCTTTTATCACTGAGCTGTGGGTCTTTTAAATATCGCTGATCCTGTTCTTTGAGAATCACTGGTCCCAAAGATAGTTAGGTCAGGATTTGAATTGCGGCTACAATGCCTTGTCTCTTTGGCTAATCATTTTCTCAGTTCTTCTTTACCTTGTTCCAGATTGAATCAAAGCTGGACACTTCTAGATTCTGGGTGCTTTTTAAGAAGAAATATTGGATAAAAATATTTTAAACAAACAAACAAAGGCCATCCCATTGTACATATACATGATTTTATAAATAAATACCAGGTTGGACCTAGAGTTAATCATACTTAAAATAACTCCATGGCAACTTTGGGGACAGGGCAGAATGGGTAAGCCTTTGGGCATCCCCACTAACCTGCCTAGTTGATGTCAAGGTTGGGAGGAACCGTGGTCCAACCACATCTGGTGGGTGACGAGTTCCCCCACTCCACAAGCACAGTATGCAGTCAAAGTTAAAAATGCTAAAATTGGAACAGTCCCCGAGCTTGTCTTTGTCACATCAGCCTACTGAGAAATGAGACAGGAAGGAAGAGCCACACCCCACAATTTCCTTGTGAAATTGGCAGGCTAATTTGGCAGAAAATGAAAACAGAGGAAAGGAATCCTTTGCTTTTTTTCAAAAGGCTGTAATCTGCTTTACCAAAGTGATGCTGTTTTTCTGTAATGACAGAAGTTTTGACAAGCAGAATCTAAATGGTGGAGTAGGAGAATCGTTGTCTAGGCAAACAGCCACTAAATGCCACTCTCTGTTATCCCGAGTCTGTGAGATAATGAAGGAATCAATCAGTCTATATAACAATGACACAACAGAGATAAATAGCTTTGTGATGGTGCTTCTGTACTTCTTATTCAGAGAATCTGGGATACAAAAGAGATCCTTTAGGTGGCAAACTCCTGAAAAAAGATTGAAATTTAAGACTGAGAGACCAAACAGATCAACCCATCCCTCCTCAAACAAAGCTAGACATTTACATGCCCACTATTGCAAATTAAAAAAGCCCATGCACCATGCTGGATAGCTCAGTAGTTTAAATATCTGGCTGCAGAGCCAGAGGTTGGGAGTTTGAGTCCCCACTGGGCCTCCTTGAGAGAGGCTGGACTCCGTAATCCATAGGATCTTTTCCAGCCCTGCAATTCTATTGTAAGTGCGGAAGTTCTGGGGTGGGTAATAACCTTTATTGGACTATTGTAAAGTTACAAGCATGGCAAGTTTCTGAATTCTTCCAAAACGTTGCATCAGGCATAGATCAGATAATATTTGGGGGGTAGGAGATAAAACAGTTCAAGGAATTGGGATGGATGTGATTAGAGATGGGCACAATCTGGCTCATCGCAGTTAGTCTCAGTTCATAAAGACAGTAGCACAGGTGCTGCTGCTCCTCTCCCCCACCTCTTCAGCTGATCAGCCACTCCCCAGGCCCAGCTGGCTTGCTTTTTCTACCTCTTCGGCTAATCTCCCAGTCACAGGCAAGAGCCCAGACTTCTCTGCCCTGCCCTTTTGTCTGAGTAGCAGATCAGCCGAGAGGGGCGGGGCAGAGAAGCCTGAGCTGTTGCCGGGACTGGAAGATCAGTTGAGGAGCTGCAGGAAGCTAGCACAACGGGCCTGAGGAGTGGCTAATGGAGCCAGAGGAGGCAGGGGAAGGGGAGCCGCAGCGCCTGTGCTGCCACCTTTATGAACTGGGATGAACTTGGATGAAGTGGGATGAACCAATTCATGCCCATCTCTAGGTGATGCCCATTGCTCTTGAATGAAGACCACCGGGAGGCAATTCAGAGCTTGCACTTTATCTTTGAGGCACAGATGTTAAGGCATCCTCTTCCAGTCTCCTCCCCCATGCAGACAAATCCTGAATTGAGTAAAAGCTCATAATTAGGGCAGGGGGTACCCCCAACATTTTGAGGTGTGCCGCCCCCTGCCCCAGTCCATGAGCCTCCCATGTCTCACGTAGACCCACTATGGAGGTGTCTATTGCCTTGACACTTTAGCGGTAATCATTTTTTAAGGTAGCTTTTTCAAACTCTGAAACTGACCATATTTACCAGGGGGAGTTAGTCCCTGTTATATGATCCCTGGTAAATTACTTGCCAACTTTCAATTGTTGTTGTTGTTTAGTCGTTAAGTCGTGTCCGACTCTTCGTGACCCCACGGACCAGAGCACGCCAGGCCCTCCTGTCTTCCACTGCCTCCCGGAGTTGGGTCAAATTCATGTCGGTCACTTCGATGACACTGTCCAACCATCTCATCCTCTGTCGTCCCCTTCTTCTCTTGCCCTCACACTTTCCCAACATCAGGGTCTTTTCCAGGGAGTCTTCTCTTCTCTTCTCATGAGAAGGCAATCCGTGAAGGGGCAACTTTCAATAGCTAGTCCTAACCAGAATAAATCCAGGGGATCCACTGGATTTCTCAAATTGTAAATCAACACTCCATTAGTTCAGTGGGTCTCTTTAAACTAGGACTAGAGTTTGAATTTAGGCCACTGCCTGCCTTTTACCTTGGAGGAGAAGGCTTGTGAATTTTTTATTATTAAGATAATGTATGCACACACAGTCCCTTCAGTGCTCTCTGATTTCAGCCGGCTTGAGCACACTCTGTGCAGAACAGCAAGAGGCAAACTGTTGTAATAAAGACATAAATGTTATCTTTCCTCCTTCTTTCCCATCACCCGGCTGTTTGCTGGTACATGAGCCATTTGGCATGAGCAACGTCTATTTTTCTCAGAAATTGGACAGCTTTTACTAGGTATGGCAACTAATTGCCTGAAATAATGAGATGGTGTCTAGAGAGAAACGCAGGCAACAGAGAACTTCCAGGAGGTGCTTTTTGCATTCTTGTCCCAAAAGAGTGATGATGTCCTCTTTCTTCCGGGTGCAATTGGTTAACTGCTGTTTTGCAGGGAGAGGAGAAACAGCTCAAACCGGGGCAGTTCATTTTCTTGAAAGGGCAGTACAAGAAGTTTGACCAATATGTCCTCAAGAGCATTCTTTGATGCTCTCTGTTGCAGAGTTTTGAATTTTGGTTAATTTCCTCTAGCTGCACAGCAGAAGTGCCGAGATTCACAGAGCAAAATTAACTTCAAATTCCCCCATTCGGTCCATCTCTTTTTCTTTTGGTATCCCCCTGTTGCAGAGTTTTGAATTTCTGGTAAAATTCCCTTTTACTATGCAGTAGGAGTATAGAGATCTATAGAGCAGAATAGCTGCAAGTTCCTTAGAGTCCACTCCTTTTTCTCCTCAACTGGCACTTACAGTCTCAGTAACTCACTCTGAGACACTAACAGTAGAAATAATAAAAGCTTACTTACAATTAAAGAGATCAAGCAGCAAACTGAGAACAAACATGACTGCTTGCAGCAACAGGTTTCAACAGACTCCTTGATTCCAACAGACAACACAGACTGAGAGGAAAAAACCAGAGCAGAGAGTCAGGGCTCTCTTTGAATCAGAGTCAGGGAAGGAAATATTGGTAAGTGTTGTTAGCCTAGAAAGGTTCCTCTCAGCCGCATCTACTAGCGGCTACTGTGAAGTTGCAATAATTCCGGCACAATGAACCTGTGGTGGAATGCCCAAGTCATGCCTGTCCGTCATATGGAGCTCAAGAGCAGGAGCCTATGGCAGGACAGGAGGGGTGGAGTCAGGAGAACAGTTAGAGACTGAGGGGGAGTTAGAGAAGAGGTTTTGAAGGGTTAAGACAGAGATTGGAAAGTTGGTGTGTGTTAGAGAATAGATAAGAGATTAAAGTAATAGAAAATAGATAGACAGCCATAAGATATTGTTACCGTGGTTAATGTGAATGAATACAAACAAGCAAACGTGTAATCCTATCCAAGTTTAATGATTGAACAATAAAAGAACATCTATGACTTTACTTCTGTGATTTACTAATCAAACAATAAATAAACCTGTTATATGTGGCAGCCCGGGTCTAAGAAACTTATTTGGTACAGTGTGGATAAAGATCCACTGGTGGCAGCGTGTAAAGGGAGAAAATAGTACACTGTGTCCGAAAGTGGACCTGTGTTTGAGGGAAAACAAACAGGGGACACTGGGGGAACGCGACAGAACCCTATTTAGACTTTTTACCTTAATTGACGTGGGACTAAGTGGGCTGTGGGGATGTATATAAGCTTCATTTCTGTTAGGGCTCCAGATTTCTTCTGCATCATATTCATATCGCTCAACTGATTTATAAAGTAAACCTAAACTGATTTGTTGTTGAAAAATGAAACAGAAAGAATTCTTAAGTTTTTAAAAAAGAGGAATATGTCTTTGCAATGGGAATAGTTCAAACCCTTCACCATCTCAAAGGCCAGTTTCGGAGTGGAAAGACCTGCTGGTGATGCTTATTTGTGAAAGGGTTGCCTCGGCCAACAGTGACTTTCAAGCAATATACAGCCAGCAATGTAGTAGAACACCATGTGCTCCTTAGAAGGTCATGAAATGTTGTGTAAGATGGAACTCATGGGAAGCAATGCTATGTCTGTTCGGTTCATTGAGTGAGTAAAATTGCAGAGGAACATTTAACAGCTGCCTTCGCCAGGGGACACTTTCTTCCGAGAAGACTCCGGTGGTAACCTAAACCACCTGGGATGCAACACCATTTAAGAGCATTGGACTCCTTGGGGCACCCTTTTTTTGTAATTTGGTTTAGTTCAGTCTGTGTTCTGCAAAGGGTCACCATTTCCCATAGGGACTCGTGAGAGACGGAGACTGCTGTTGCAGAGTTTAGAATTTTTGGTTAAATTCCTCTAGCTGTGGAGAAGTGGTGCAGGGATTTAGAGAGCAGAATAGCTTCAGGTTCCCCAGAGTAACCCCACCCCCACCTTCCTCATTAACTTTCACTTATGGTCTCAATAACTCACATTAGTAAGAGAAAGAAGAAAACCCATTTTCTTTACTTACAGTTCTGAAGAGATCAAACAGCAAACGGACAAACATGATGGCTGTCAGCAACAGAATTCAACAGATTATAGAGAGGGGGAAAGCTACAGAGCAGAGAGGCGAGGCTCTCTTTGAATTCAAAGGTAGGGAAGGAACAATTGGTAAGTGCTGGATAGATTAACAATCACGTCAGCCCAGGCTGAAATCCTGTTGCTTTGCAGAATAAGTCATAGTTAGAAGAGACCGATTGAATCAATGAAGCTTATGCAGAAGTTGATTTACTGAACTTCCACTGATTCAATGGGCCTACTCTAGTAGTGACTTACTAAACTCAGTAGGAGGATATCAGCCATAGTTCCACCTGCACTGCCCAGAGAAGCCAGGTTTGCCTACATACTGATAATCATCTTTTTTGCTGCTGTTTTTTTTCCAGTGCTGTAGGGAAGACAAACGAAGCAGTCACCATTTTCATTCTGATGGGCATTTGCCATACTATATTTTTGTGTGATATGGGAAGGAAAAGAGGGTTCAATGTTATTTGTCCAATGGAGACATTAGCCCCAAACAGAACCTTGTCCATAAGCCAGTAATGGGGACCGTAGGAGGAGGCAGCTACATTGGAAATCTATATTGGAGATACGGGAGGAAATGCATTGTTTCGCATTCTAAAAATAAGTTGTCTTCAGGCAGAAGGAATTAAGTCAAGAGGTTTGGAGATCTGAACTTTCCTGGGTGGTTAATCAGACCTAATCAAACCTGTCATTTGGCAGGGAACTCTGAAGGTGAGGGGAGAGCTGCATTACGTGGTGACACCATCTTTGATGGGGAAAGATGAGATGCCCCGGAGAGCCTCTGGTTGAGGCAGAAATGATTAAGGCTGTCATTCCTAAGCTCCCAGGTCAGGATTTGAAAAGCCCTTGACATCCAGATATCTGCTTCCCTTTGCAAACATTTTCCAGCTATATCGCTGAGGGGGAAATTTAGCATATCAGCTCTGATGAAACTGAATTATGTGGGAAGGGTGTAACACAAGCCTGGCCAGTCCTTTGCGGTGGTGTGCCTCTTAATCATCATCATCATCATTATCATGGTGAGCCTACGTACCTCCACATACACATATTAGACTGTAGGTCCAAGCATCCCTCACCTTTGACTATGATAGCCATGGCTTATGGGAATTATAGTCTGCAACATCTGGGAAGTCACAGAGGCTTCTCTGCTATCCACACACAGCTTGGGGCAAGACTCCTGAACTCTGAGTCTTATTTATGAATAAAAGTATGCAAAATTGCAGTAAACAACACAAACAACAATAGCAGCAATTACATCAGGTTAAACCCAACTGGTAGTCCTGACTAGAGTAGACCCGTGGAATCAATTGGATTTACATAAGTGTTGGTGCAGAGTTAACTGGTGGATTCAATAGGTCAACTCTAGTGGGGACAACCAGTTGGATTTACTAGGCCGCCAGGAGTGCATTCACACAACTAAAGCTGGTGCAGAAGTTGCAGCTATTCCTGGAGATATCTTACGGTGTGATTACACAGGGAAATAGGTTGCACTTTGGGCCACTTGTGGAGTGATCTGGTACCATCTATTTCCCAGTGATTGCATGATCACTGGGAAATAGATGGACAGATTCCTGGAGGAAAAGTCCATCGCAGGTTACAAGCTATGATGGGGATGGACAATCTCCAGGCTTAAAAGGAAGATACTTCAAAATGCCAGCTGCAGGGGAAGGGGTATCAGGAGACAGGGATCTGGTTGTCTTGTGTGCTCCCAGAGGCATCTGGTGGGGCCACTGTGAGATACAGGAAGCTGGACTAGATGGGCCTTTGGCCTGATCCAGCAGGGGTGCTTCTTATGTTCTTATGACACATGAGGAAAAGTGTTCCAACCCAAACTTGTCCCAAAAGGGACATTTTTGGTCCAGCTGTAGGACGTCTCCTTTTGGGACCAGGCTGGGGCAATTCCCCAGCAGACAGAAGGGCCACTTTTAAGGAGATTGTTTCTTTTAAAGTCATCCTTTCTGGTGGGATCAAGCATCTACCTTTGCAGCCTTCTGATCACACCCTTACTTTGCTACAGTGACACCTGCTTTAGTTACATTGCAACAGGAGTCCTGTAATGCACTTTGATGAAGGGGCTGCCTTTGAAAGTGTTGGTAAACTCCACGTGGTCCAAAACAGCGCAGCCAGACTGCAGACTGGAGGCAGTTACAGGGGATGTATTAATTCCCTTCCTTCTCCTGGCTACCAATTCATTTCCTGGCAAAAGTCAAAGTACTGATTATGACCTATAAAACCCTAAACAATTTGGGTCCAAGTTATCTGAAAGACCATCTCTTCCCATACAAGATCTGCCAGGGTAGACCTTCTCACAGTCTCACCAGCTTCAGAAGTCCAACTGGCGGGGACTTGAGAGATGGCCTTCTCAGTAGCAACCCAAAGCCCTGGAACTTCTTGCCAAGAGAGGCTAAGTGTCGTGGCTCCGTCTTTGAGGCTTTTTTTTTTTTCTTGGCCCTCACAAAGACCCAAGCTGCTTCTTCCTCCTCACGCTGCCACCAGATGTTTTTAATTAAACATCAATCAATTCCGGGACACACAAGTTATCAAACGCATTCAGTTTATTGATCAGGGTGGGGTTAATGATTGGTTGGAAATAACAGTGTCAATCACAGGAAGTAACTCACGTATATTAACTTGGGTTTATTTAATTCCTTCTATTAATTCAATCTATTTCCCAATCTCTGATCTCTCATCTATCTCAATCAATCCCCTTCTCAAACCTCTGATCTCAATCACTCTTTTTCTCAAACCTCTCTCTGAACTTTAGCTCTCCCCTCAGACTCCTCCCTCCGTACCCCTCCTTCTTTTCTGACTCCGCCTTCCGTCTTCCTCATTGGCTCTCCTGCCAAGGTTCCACTGAGACGGACAGGTGACGACTGGGGTAACCGCTACATACCTCCCTCCTAGAAAAGTTGTTTCCTGGGGTGAAACCTACAGTGGTTAGCCCTAGGAACAACGCAGAGCTTAAAGGCATGTTATCATCAAACATAAATTAACACATTACATTTTAATCTTCTTACTTTATGCATCTCATCTTATTACTTTATGCATATAAACTTTTTACTTTTCGCATTTAAACATTTAGATAACCTTTGCATCTCCAATTGCATTTAAACTTAATCAACATTTTTATTACATACACACCACTTCAGTCACTTTTATCCTTACCTATCATTAGTTCATCTATAAATTGCATTTTATTTTATTTCATATACCTATAAACGTAGAATATTTATTTAGAACAATTTTAATACCATTAAAAGTTACATTTTCTTCGTTTCCGTCAGTCATTCTTCTGGTCTTCTGGATAAGGCGTCCTCGGCTACCACAGTTTGAGTTCCTTAGACTCTGAATCCCCAAAGTCACAGTCTTGTGGGGTATGGCCCACCTCTTCAACTTCTTATTGTTCGCTCTGACAGTCCACAACCACAGCCATGGGGAATGGTCTGTGCATGGAACAAAATGTCTTCCCCATATGTACAGTCCGAGCTTCTGCAAAGACCATACAATCACCAGACACTCACGGTATATGATGGAAAGGTGTCTCTCGCCAGCCTGCAGCTTCTCGCTCATGAACGTCACCGGATGAAGGTCCCCGTTGTCGTCCTCCTGGCTCAGCCCGGCTCACAGTCCGATGTGGGATGCCTCTGTGAAGACGGTGCAACCTCGCTGGAAATCTGGTTCTCTCAGGGCAGGACCGGTCATCAGCGCAGTCTCCAACCTCTCGAAGGTCTCTTCACAGTTGCTTGACCACAGGATCTCGCCAGCTTTTCTTTTATGGGTTAGGTCCGATAAAGGGGCCTCTATTTCGCTGAAGTTCTGGATAGAGCGCCTCTCATAGCTAGCTAACCCTAAGAAAGATCTGATCTTCTTTGCTGTTGTTTTAGGCCAGCTACTGATTTCTTTCATCTTCAGTGTTAGGGGTTTGATTATGGCTTCCCCAACAATATGGCCTAATTCTTTTAATTTGGAGTTACCCAGCTGGCATTTGCTAACATTCACTGTTAATCCAGCCTCATGTATTCTTAGTAGCACTATTTCATTATGGTCTAGGGGATCTGTCCACGTCTGACTATAGGTCCTTATCTCATTTTTGTATACTACTGAGAATTCTCTACACTTGATCCAGTTCACATGGACCACTCTCTGACCTTCCTTTCCTTCCTCCTGAATTATGTAATTTATTTCATTCATCTTGGATTTTATTCTAACAGGATTTGCCCAGTTTATTTGCATCTTATTTCCTTTTATAGACCTCAGCCTCAGGGCTTCATCTCCAGGACTGAATGATCTTTCTCTGGCCTTTTTGTCAAAACCTAGTTTCTGCTTGCCTTGCTGTCTTTGTAAGTTTTCTGAAGTTAACTTCAGAGATAGTTTCAAAGGTTTCATTAACTTATTTCTGTACTGGATCACTGACTCTGGGTATTCTCCTTGTTGTTTTCCCAATTTTGTCTGCTTAAATCCCAGGGTCTCCGCACTTTCCCTCCAAATAGCAGTTCAAATGGACTGAACTCAGTGCTTTCCTGGAGTACAGACCGGCATGCATATACCCAGGGTTGTATCTCGTGATCCCAGTCATTGTGTTTTTCTGCTGTATAAGCTCTGATCATTCGCATTAGGGTCCCATTAAATTTTTCCATGCTAGTTACTGTAGGGAATGGTCCCACAATGTCCAGGCCTATGTGCTGAGATGGGGTGGATATGATTGGTAAAGGGCCCAATTTTGCTTTAGCTTTATCATTGCCCATACCCTGCCTTTGCCATACATCACAGCTTAGACAGTATGATTGTATTTGCTTCCCCATTCCTGGCCAGTAGAAATTCTGAGCTATTCTCTGCTTTGTGTGTGTGATTCCTAAATGAGTATTATGTCCTTTCTCCATAATCCTTTCCCTGTATTTAAAAGAGATCACCAGTTGTTGTTGAACATTTTCCCCTCCCCTCTGAGGATTAATCAAGACCTTTCTGTATAACAGGTCTTTCTCCACACAGAACTCTTCAGGGCTTTCCGGGGTTAGTGTTCCTTCTCTGGCTGACTCAAAGCATTGTTGTAGCTTAGAATCCTGTCTTTGCTCTTGTTTAAAAGCATTTTCCTGAGGATTTCTTATAGCTATCACCTCAGATGTTTTATTGTCTTCATCTCCTCCTATAGTTCCATTAGGGATCTCACAATTTTCTGCAGGTTTTTTTTTTTTATATATCTGGGAGCAAGTAGTGATTAAAACACTCTTTACATGCTCAGATAGATCTAACCCAATCAAACATGGAGTAGGAATTTGATTCGTGATGGCTACCTTCCACACTTCAGTCCACCCTTGATATTTCATTGGTATTTGAGCCATAGGTAGAGTAATTAATTCTTTCCCAATCCCTTTTATGGTTATGTATTTATTTCTTACTATATTTTTCTGAGGGATAATATCAGGATGACACAAAGTCACTTGTGAGCAGGAGTCTCTCAATGCTAGATATTTTGTATTATTTATATAAATGTTTTCCCCAGAACACTGAAGCAGTTCTTGGTTATTTTCAATATAAAAGCATTGGACAAAGTTGGCTAATGGCAGCTGTTTTTCCGGGCCCTCTGCCACCTCTGTTTCAGCATCATTTTCAATTGTCTCAACTGTCTTTCCCTGCTGTTGTACATAGTACACTTTCCTGGGTACATTTCCCCCTCTTTTCTGTGGAACCTCTTTATTCTTTAAGGTTTGGCATTGGGAAATGAAATGCCCGTTTTCTCCGCATCCATAACATGTTTTAGGGGCTCTTTGTTCATAATATGATGTTTTAGGGGCTCTTTGTTCAAAATATTGGGGCTTTTCTCTCTTCCCTTCAAAGCTTTGGTTCTTTGGTTGATTCTGCTCTGAGGGTTTGCTTCTAAAATGGCCTCCAGTATTCTGATAGTTCTTGTGGTAATCTCTGGGTTCTTTTCTTCTTTCCTCCCAGCTGTTACCTCCAAGTTTTACCTCAGAAAAGCCCGGGTGTCGTATACTGGTGATAAAATCTGCAATTTCACTAGCTGCCTGAACATCTTTCGGCCTCTTGTCGCTCACTAAGTACCTCAGGTCTCCTGGTAATAGCGAATAAAACTGTTCCAGCCCCATGATGTTCTTAAGGTCTTGAACTGTTTGAACCCCCTCCTGCTGCAGCCATTTTTCCATATATTTTATTAGATTTGCCCCTAATTGGGAATAGGATTCCTCAGTCCGTTTGGTTAATGCTCTAAACTTTCGTCTTAGATGTTCAGAATTAATTCCAAACCATGAGAAAACCATCTTTTTATAATTTTCGTATTCCCTCGCTTGGGCTGAAGGCATCTGAGAGTATATCTCAGCCATTTTGCCACTGATCTGTGATCTCATGACCACCATGCGCTCTGATCCCCTCACATCGAAATCCTCACAAGCGCGCTCAAATAGAATGATAAAAGATTCAGGGTCATCACCATTCCTGTATATGGGGAATTTCTTGAAGTCAGTTTTGGACAAATGTCCCCCCTCAGAATGTGAGTTGTTGCTATTATTTTGGGCTGCTGTTAGCTCCATTCGTCGCATCTCTAACTGAAATTCCATCTCTTTTTCTCTCAAGGCAGTCTCTCTATCTCTTTCTTTTTCTCTAGCCTCAGCTGCCATCTTATCTTTCTCCATTGCCAGGGCTATCTCTCTATCTCTGGCCTCAGCTGCCAGTCTCTCTCCTCCCTGTTTTTCTTCTCTCGGCAGTCAAAGACCTTTTTATTTAGGCAGGCTTTTGGCAATTAAGTGCCACCAATTATAAGATCTGAGTTGATGCACTGCTTCTTCTTGTTCTTCTTGTTCTTCTTGTTCTTGTTCTTGTTCTTGTTCTTCTTCTTCTGAGTTTTAAAAGAAATTGCTATTGCTAGTTTTAAATGATTTGAAAGGGTTTAAATTGTAGTTGATTTTAATTATATAATTGAACGTAGTCCTGTTTTAAGGTTTGTGATTTTTATTGCATTCTAACTTTCTGTTGTTTTAAACTGCTCTGTAAGCTGCCTTGATCCAAATTCTGGGAGAAAGGTGGCAAACACACACATACACACACTTATTTAAAACACTTAGTATGGAAACCTTACAACAGACTATTATTCTTCCTGTGTCAGAGGAGAAGGGGATGAATCTGAGACAATGGCAGCTTGTCTAAGGCCAGCATGTGTGAGATTTTTGGAGAGGAAGGAACATTGAAATTTGTATTTTCTGCCTTAGAATTCATACATTTACAATGTGCATAAACATTTGTTGACTTCTATGTACTTGAGAGTGGACTTTATTCCAAAACATTATCTTCTACTAGTAAGACATGTGCTTTTCACCTTGATTTTCCTTTTTCATACTGCCAGTGTTTTTATTCCGACTCCCTTTGTTTTTGTGTTTTTGTTTTGTTTTACAAAATAAAAGCAATAAAAGCAATGAAACACAGTTAATTGAAATGTCCTATAACATTTAAAACAACCCAGACAATAAAAACTGCAGTCAAAAAGTTGGACCTTCATTTAATTAAAAGTACCAGTTTGAACCCTGCTCTACTAAGTCTTGGCCATCACTCTATTCACTACACCACATTGCCTCTGGGCCTGAAGCTCAATTAATTTAATTAAATAATGTGCTGTCAAGTTAATTACAACTTATGGTGACCCTTCCCAATATTCTTTAGGTGTATAGTACTCAGAAGTGGTTTATCATCCCCTTTTCAGGAGCACCCTGAGACTGTAGGTCTTTTCCCAGAAGGCACCAGGGGAATCAACTCCCAATAGCCTAGTTACATGACTGATATAACTCGCACTATACATTGAAGATATTTAATTTGGTTTATAATCATGTGACAGTCACTTGATTATAAATTGTTGTTAGCATTCTGAGTTGCCCAGCTTATGGGTGCTGAAGCCCAACTGCTGCAGAAACCTAGCTTTGCTGTGATCTAGGCAGCAACCTGGCTTCACCACTCATCATCTGGCCAGCCCAGTGCTTTCTCAGTCCCATGGACCAGCTTCACTGCCACCATCGTTGCTCTCAGATGGCTCCCGGCCACAGCTTCTGGGCTGGGTTGCTGGGGCTGAGCAGGCACTGCATTGGCCAGCTGATGGATAGTGAAGCCAGCCTGCTGTTTTGTTTTGTTTTTAATCCTGCTGTCTGGTATAGCGCTATATCAGACAGCAGGAATTTAAAAAACTGGGACAGATCCTTTGCAGATGTGGAATTGATTTCAATGTCTAAATAAACAGACCTCTGATGGAGAAGCAAAAAAACCGTACTGCTACTGAAAATTAATCCATGCTTGCACATTTAAATTAATCCATGCTTGCACATTCCTTGTGTAACCTCCCAAATTTAAATCGACCTAAAACATGCTGAAGCCGATTTAAATAGGAGGGGTTCTTTAGTAATGGGATCGGGCTCTTACTGAGCTCTCCAGCCAGCTCTGAAGCACAATAGCGGCAGTGAAATGCAACTATCTTTGTTTTCTGGGAGAAGGCAAAGCAAACCAAGGCATGAGAATGTGATTTAGCTCATGTACTGAGCTGATAACCTATTAATAATTCAGTGTGTCAGAGGCTTTTAGGCTGCTTCGCCCTGTAACGTTCATTAATAAAAGATCCTGCCTCTATTGTTTAGAAGAGCAGTGCTAAGCCAAGTGATATATTAGGATATTTTCCTCTTGTCTCTTGAGGAAGAACCAGACAACTGTATGGATCAGAAATTTTGTGAGGGAAGATAAGGCCCATCAGGAAAGCAATTCCCGATTCCTACTAATTACTCATCATCAAAAGGATGGGAAATGAAGTTTGACTTCTGCATTGCTAGCACGTAACAAGAGTCATTTCAGAACAACTCTGCATCTAAAAATAATCTCGGTCTTGACTTGACTTCCTGGCTGAAGCTTTCAATTTGTATCAAAGGTTATTTGGCCAATGCAGATGGTGGTGTGCATGTCCACAGCTTGGAACAGTTACTTTTTTGGACTGCAGGTCCCCAAATCCTGACCATGTCAGATTCCAAAGCAAACAAGCAAGCAAGCAAACAAATAACCCTCTCTCTCCATTTATTTTTTATGTGCAATTTAGATTTGCAGAAGCCTTCTCTCTCTGTGTGCATGTCTGTTACAGTTGACTTAAGAATGTGCATTGTTTGTGACATTTTATATCAGCACAGTAATATATTTAAAAAACCATCACTTCTGTCTGGAACATATAAGATCTCATTTTCCACCTTTGGTATTCTTGAAGGACGTTTTCCCTGATATTCAACCTAAATCTGGCTTCCTGTAACTTGAGCCCATTACAGTGGTGCCTTGACTTACGAACGCCCCGACGTACAAACATTTCGACTTACAAACAGCTCCGTTCGCAAAATTTTGCTTCGACTTGCGAACAAAAAAAACCCCGTGGGGAAAGCGGGAAATAGACTTTGGACTGCCTGGTACTGTAATTTTAAAATGTAAAAATTGGTTTAAAAGGTGCTTGGTTTGGTTTAAAGCTGCTTGGTTTTAAAGGTGTTCTGTTTAAAAGGTGTTCGTTCCCTCCCTCCTTTCCTGCTTTTTTTAAAACCTAAGTCATCTTAGGTTTAAAAAATAATAATTCTCCCCCTAGTGGTAGAGGATGGATTAACCGGTTTTGCGTTAGTTCCTATGGGAACTAATGCTTTGACTTACAAAAGGCGCCTTGACATAAGAACAAAAAACAGCCGGAACGGATTAATCGGTTTTCAATGCATTCCTATGGGAAATGCTGATTTGACTTACGAACATTTTGACTTACGAACATCTTCTGGGACAGATTAAGTTCGTAAGTCAAGGCACCACTGTGTCCTACACCCTGGAATGATTGAGAATAGATCCTGCCCCTCCTCTGTATGACTACCTTTCAAGTACACCCCTCAACATCTTTGAGCCCCACCCAGTATCCCCAAAATATTTTTTAAAGGACCAGAGTCCAACCAAATATTTATGCCAGTGTAAATGCAATAGTGTAACTCAGGACAGCAAATAGCCACTAATTCACAGGTCCCTGATCGAATTCCTAGTCACATGCCAAGTCATGCAACAGGCACACAAAGGACCTGTTCATCAGCCGCTGTTCACCATTCCAGTTTACAGTATTACACTTACGCTGGAATAAATATTGAACTGGCTTGTAGCCAATGTTTGGTGCTTTGTTTCCTCTCTAGTAGCTCTCTGGGAACATGGGTAAATTTTTCAACATAAAGTTTTCAAATTTTTCAACACTTGTGGGTATTCTAGCACACTTGGGCCACCACCCACCCCATTTTTTAAAGTTTTTTTTTTTTTTTTGGCCACTTGGTAGCAGAGGAGGGATTTTACAATAAAGGAAACTCACTTTTGTAAGAAAATAAATGGAGTGGTGGTGAATCACATGACCTCCAAGTGCCAGGCATGGGTTTGTTTTGGTCCTAGACCTTTGGAAATCACCCAGTCCTGCTTTAAGGAGTCAGTATTGGCAAAGGAATAGCATGGATATGACATTAGTTTAATCCTGACTAAAATCCCAGATGTAAAGTGAAATCATGTGCTACTTTGCCAAATCAAACCTTCTCTAGAGGGCATTGGTAATGCAGAGGCCAATCTTTGCCAGTGTGGTTATCTTCCAAACATTTTGAACTTCAAGTCCCATCAATGCTAGCAAGGGTGACCAATGGCCAGGAACCAAGACACCGTCTTAGGAGAAGATGGTCCACCAAGACCAGCATGTCAACTTCTACAGGGACGGACAAATGAGTAACAGGTTGGGTGAGAGATCTAAATAGAGTTCCATGGTTTGCGAATCGACTCAAACCATGGTTTAACTTTGGGGTTTGTGGCTACTCCTTTTTAGTAGTGGCATTCCAGTTATGGAACAGTCTTCCTGGAGGGCGGTGGTGGATGTCAGCCCTGTGGGGTCTTTTTGACTCCAGGTGAAGACTTTTTGTTTACATGGACCTTTGAAGTCACCCATGTCGACTGTTTAAAAATCTTTGTGTTCAGTTTTGGGATGCTGTGAGTTTTGTTCTTGTGTTTTATGCTGCTTTGTGTTTTTTATGCTTCATCTCATGATTGCATTGGTTATTGGAAGCTGCTCAGAGAGTTCAGAACAACGTTCCCCATAGGTAGATAGCTAGACAGCTAGACAGACAGACAAAATGTCTGTCACAAAAAGAAATACTGGAGTGGGAAAAGATGCAGGAACGGACAAACACATTTTCAGTACCTAAAATTATGTGCGGAGTGAAGAAGTATCTAAAGTTATGTGTGGTATAGAGAAAGCAGAGATGAATGTGCTTTGCTCCCTCTTTCGTAAGGCTAGATCCTGTGTCATCTACTGAAGCCGAACTTTTCAAAACAGATGAAAGGAACTGCTTTTGCAGACAGTGGCTCTCTGGTTTCTCACAGACCTCCGTCTGGCCATGGTGCAATCCGATGTTAAGCCGGAGAGCCTTTAATCTGATCCAGCTGGGTTGTTCTTATGTATAAGGCAATTTGTTATAAACGGCAAGCAATTTTCTCCCCTTAGAAATCATTCCAGATAGCCAGTTGGGTTGTTAGCCTCTCTTTCCCCCCCAAAAAGAACTTCCTTGTAATTTTCAAATTTATTTTTCTGCCCTCCACTTTTTCAAGGTGACACTGCTGAATCCCCTCATTAACTTAAGCTAGAAGCAGATCTGCTTAGAAGTTCTTCAAAGGTATTGTGCACTGTAAATCAGTATGGCTGTCAATTGTCTGTATTAGCATATTTATTAGGCACCTCAGGCTACCTTCCACACAACAAGAGCTGCTAGATCAGGAGCAGCAAGTGTGAGAAGCATTTTTAGGGACAGCTGTTGCTTCTCAGATTCTCGCAGAAAGCTATTTGGCACTATAGACATGGACAAATGTGACCCCTCTTTGCTTATCACCTGCCTCTACCCTTGGATGAGCATATAATGAATGGCACATCCCTGAAAACACATCCATGTTTAGGGGAAGAAGGAGCATGATGGAGGGAAAGCAGTCTGAGAGGAAATGCTAAAGAGAAACCAAAGGGCTTCTGGTATTCCTGGGCTTGAATTACCTATCAGATGGCTGCATCTTCTAACAAACCCCAGACTTCACATTAACTTCTAGCAAAAGCTGAAAAGCAAGAAAAAGTCAGCAATGAAGAGCTGAGCAAAAGAATGCATCCTCCTGTTTGTAAGGAGCAAAAATTGGAGACGTTTTGTGTGATCTTCTGAGTGCGTGGCAGCAAAATTGGGGTGGATGGTACAAACTTCGTGACTAGCGACTAGAGATGGGCATGAACTGGAAAAATGATGAATCAGGGCAGTTCATGATTGGGGCTACCCATGAACCACAAACCACCCCCTGAACCCCAGGAAAACGAACTGGTTTGCGCCTGAGAGGAGGGGAACCTAATGCCTCCACCGATAGGTGTGTACATGCACAGACAGACGGCCCGGCTCCCGGAAGGGAAGCCAGGCCACTGTCTCTGAAGATGGCAGCAGTGGAAGAGGAAGAGACGGCGGCAGCAGGACCCTGTAGGGTGGTGATGGGGTCAGCGGGAAGGGGTCAGGGGGCATCCGTTTTGCCAAGACAAAACAAAGTGCCAAGTGGAAAAACGTTTGGTGCTTTGTTTCATTTCGGCAAAATGGCTTGCATAAACCAAACCACAAACCAGCCTGCTTCATGGTTTTTTGTGGTTTGTAGTTCGGTTCATGCCCATCTCTGCCAGAGATCATGGCAGTGAGCTTCTTGGCCGTTGATCACCATGTATATGACCCATAATCATCCCAAAATACATAATACAGCCCTGTACATGTGCTACTTAGTTCTCCAGCACATGAACAGGGACATTATAGACCCTACTTTGTCGTTTTCTTTCTTTATGTGGAGAGCAATGTGTCAGCAAAGATGTAGTTTTTTCTGGTGTACTGTCTCTCCGTGTGAGCAAGGCAGGGCCCTGGAAAACAGGAGTTATTTCTCATGTAGGGAACCTACATAGGAACAAGAATCTCTCCTCTGTCCACATCTCTCTCTCCACAAGGAGAATGGTATAATAAGGAACAAATGAGCTAAGCAGATGCCTAAGCTGAATAGGGGTTCTCTCATAATTTTGATGGGGTTCAGTGTCAAACATTTACTAGTAAAGCAACTGTGGTTCCCCCAGTGAGTGGCTAGTGCTATCCTTCCTTGCATAACTTCTCTAAGCGACGTTGTCTCATAGCACCTTCAAGGAAAACAGCAGCCTTCTAGGGAAAGATGGTGGCTGGAAGTGGGGCTTCCCCCAAGATACCTCCTTAGAACGAGGCTACTTTGCAATATAGCACTTCATGAGAATATGAGGACTATAAAAATAGTTAATGGGAGCAAGAACATGCAGCAGAGAAATTGCTGTTGGCCTGAAGGGGAATTAATGATAGGGGGAGAAAATGGTCAGTAGGAGAAGCATCTGGATCATGAAAAATTACTTTTCATAAGGAGTTTGATCCCTTTATTTGTTATAGTGGACCAAACCTGACAGTAGATTTAACACAACGCTGGAAGCAGAGGTTTTTTTAATAGGAAAAAAAGGCTGGCTATTTATTCTAACATGAGCTTGCCTCCATCTGCCTTTGGGAAATTAGTCTGCTTTTGTTTTGTAATTGGTCACTACTAGGAGTTAAACAGTTTTTTTCATGCATTCTTTCTCAGGCAAATAGCTCTGTAGATAACTAGCTGCTTGGATGAATTGAGTACATGGCTGAGAGGTTGGGTTCGATTCTCCAGAGCCAGAGGTTGGGAGTTTGATTCTCCACTGTGCCTCCTGTGAGTAGAGCTAGCCTGTGTGGCCTCGGGCAAGCTCTACAATCCCAGGGTGCCCCCAGAAGAAAGGAATGGCAAACCACTTCCAAATACTCTCTATCTAGAGAATCCTGGAAAGGGTCACCATAAGACAAAATTAACCATTATGTTACATATGCCTGCTGGAGGGACGTGGTGGCGCTGCGGGTTAAACCGCAGAAGCCTCTGTGCTGTAAGGTCAGAAGACCAGCAGTCGTAAGATCGAATCCATGCAACGGAGTGAGCTCCCGTCGCTTGTCCCAGCTCCTGCCAACCTAGCAGTTCGAAAGCATGTAAAAATGCAAGTAGATAAATAGGTACCACCTCGGTGGGAAGGTAACAGCGTTCCGTGTCTAGTTGCGCTGGCCACGTGACCACGGAAACTGTCTACGGACAAACGCTGGCTCTACGGCTTGGAAACGGGGATAAGCACCGCCCCCTAGAGTCGGACACGACTGGACTAAATGTCAAGGGGAACCTTTACCTTTACCTACATATGCCTGCTGGAGTCAAGGTAACTGGGGGAGGGAATGTCTATTCTAAACCTCAACTGTCATGGCCAGGATTAGTTCACAGTCATTTACCATGTGACCATGACAACTGCACTTGTGGGCTGAAGCTCTTCCAACGATTCTATTTAATGTTCTTCTGCCTTGCTTAGTGTAGAAATAACCATAATCCGTGGTGTGTGGGCGTGGTTACGTGCACATGTGTAGAACGAATCAATTTAAAAAGACACACACCTTGTTCTAAAAAAAAATTAAACCATATTTTTATTTATATATTTATATATAAAAGAAATTAAAAAAAAGAAAAGAACACAGAGAAAGATGCAGGCTTATGGCAATTCAGTTTTGTCGGCGCCTTCCACTTGGGCTGCCGACTCCGATCCTCCGGACGTTAGCAAAGTCCGCCGATTGTAGTGTCCCTTAATGATCCCAGAATTATTGTTCTCATTCAGGATTTGCTTTTGTTTTTGCCTGTTAAGAGACTGTACAAGCCCTAATACCACGGCAGCTAAGGAATACTGCCCGGTCAGTTTTCTCGGTTGCAAGATTAAAGGGTTCGGCTGTACTCTTCCCAGAAGAAAATAAGTTTTGATTTTTCCTTCTTGCTCGCTGATGCCCTTGACGTAAATCTCTCCCCGGTAGTCGAAGGCAAATCCTTTGTCCTTCAGGATGAGATATGTTTCCTCAGGCACTTGCATTCTGCCGCTGATGCCGGTGCTGTCCATTCGGCTGGCTAAGTTCACCGTTTTGCCCCAGATATCATACTGGGGCTTCTTAGCACCAATAACTCCTGCCACCACAGAGCCATGGCTGATACCTAGAGGGGAAAAAAGAAGAGTGTTCTTGACGAGTGATCTTGTCAGTCAGAAGCATGTGATCAGAAAGCCATTTAGCTCACTTTGTGGACCGCCCATGGCAGGGTCTGGTTTGATCTGTTTTCTGGTGACAGTGTGGTGAACAGAAGATTACAGACCAGCCTGCTCCTGCTCCATTCCCAGTCCAGAGCTTTTTTGCTCAAAGACAGGGCGACTCCTTGTTTTTCATTTCTTTGTTTGTTTGGTTTTTGCAGCTGGGCTGGAGCAATTGGAAATGGGTCACATGTCCAAGACACATCCCTTTAAAGGAGACTGCACCCAAATGAATCTACCCTATCCAGCATGATCTAATGCACCTTGTACTGCTGTCTGATTGCACCGTAAAATATAAAAAAATATAACATGATGCCCTTGAACCTATATTACCTAAGTGGTGAGAAATGCAGTTATGTAAGAATTTTGGCTTCTATGGAATAAGATACCTAAAGATTATGGCATTTTTGTGACATGCCGTTTATTTCCACCCTCCAAAGCTGTGTTCGTGGTCCAGAGCTTTGAAATAACACAGTGGATTGAATGTATTCACAATCAAATCATCTCTGGCTCTTTAATGTTAATCTGCTCGAGTTTGGTCTGAATGTCCACCCAGCTGGTTTTGATTGTATCTGGAGGTATTTAAGATTAGCTTTGTTTGAATTGATATCTTGCCTTCCCTGATGAGGATTGCACAGGATCAAAAGTTTGGACTATTTTAACAATAAAGATGAATTAACACGACTGGAAACCCGTGCACTGTTTACACAAATCATCTCTTGTGTGTAAAACAGGAAGACGATACCTAATATTTTTTTTAAAATAACAATGTTTAAAAAGTAATGACAGACAGTACTTTTAAAATGTTGTTCTTCAGATGCATCATTTAGCTTGTCCTCCTATAAATGCAAATGTTAATATTTTGGTGTTAACATACCGGCTGAAATCTTTTCCAAGTTGGTGCAATGTAAACGAAGTATGCTGGGCTGTACACTTAGGCAGCCAGCATTGTGCAGTGGATCATGGCGTTCACATTGCAGTGAGACAATTTATTGCGTGGTTAGACCCTTAATTAGCTGGCTGGATAGCTCGGCAGTTTAGGTATCTGGCTGCAGAGCAGAAGTTGGAAGTCTGATTCCCCACTGCACATGCAGAGAGTAGAGCCAGCCTGTGTGGCCTTGAGCAAGCTGCACAGTTCCAGGGTGCCCCCAGAAGAAGGGAATGCTGAACCACTTCTGAGTACTTGCTACATAAAAAAACCCTGAAAAGGGTCACCATAAATCAGAATTAACTTGACGACATATTATTATTATTATTATTATTATTATTATTATTATTATTATTATTATTACAGACTGAGCATAAATGGATATTCCAAGGATTAACACTCAGATACTGTCGAGCTATCCAGTATTACTGGGGGGAAAGGTGCTCTTATAATAAAAGGAAGAAAACAAGGAACAAAAGCGAATGAGAACTGGATCTACTCATTCATAATGGAAACAGAAATTTCAAACACCTGTACAGTATTTGTAAGGAAGTTTCAAGGTAGTTATTTGCTGTAAATTTACTTTTTAAAACATACATATATCAGTGGGATAGATAGCATTCTATACCAGCTATTCTTTATCAATGTGGAGAGATATCAGTACTGTAGATGTTAGAAATGTAATTATGTTCCTTTTGACGTCATTGACAGATGGATGAGCTTTCATGAAGCTATTGGGGAAATAGTGAAATTATATCACAGTACTGCAAAATGCTCCAGCACACAAATCGTGCTCCCTTGAGTATTTTACTTTTGGGAAGACGTGGACTAATGCTTCCAAGCAGATCCCCAGACAGAGCTTCCCTTTGTACTGGCATGAAGCCAGTTCACCTGGGGGAGCTCCATGCTCACAGGTTCACAAACAAACCTGGAGCTCCATCTTGCCATTTAAAAGCTATCAGCAGGTACATACCAATGCGGAGTTCAAAGTTGTTAAATGAATGCTTGTTGATCTCTTGAATGCTTTCGTTCAAGGCAATGGAGAAATCCGCCAGGGCACACAAATGGCCCCACTTATCTTCACATTGCTGGAAAATGAAAAAAAAAGAGAGAGATTCTACTGCATTATGTCAGGCATGAGTCAACTGAACATCTACCCTCTCTCTCCGTTTTGTAAAAGCTGGCTCTAGCTCCACGTTTCACCGGAGGTGAGGGCAGCCACTTGTTAACCTTCGCTGGGAGGTAAGTTTTCCTGTTGATGAAGCACACTGTTTGTGCATATCAACAGGAAGAGAGTTTACTCTGAGATACAAGGGCATTCTGTGCATGTACACATGAATATATATTAGAAATGCTATGCATGGCAGAACCTTAAACATTAATTTTAATGTTTTCCTTTGCTGAAGGAAGAATATGTGACATTGCCTTATACTGCATCAGAGAACAGAGTCCAGTATGGTCTGATTTCACAGGTGAGGAGTCTCTAGGGAGGAGGGGGGGAATGACTTTTTTTTTTTTGGCCCTGTGTCATATGCATTGTTCAAAGCAAAACATTCACAAGGCCACTCTACATTCTTTCACTTACACCAAAATTCCCACTAGGGATGGGATTTTTCGATTTCTTGGACTGCAAAACCCATAATTCTCTATTCTTCGGGTTTTACCTGACAGACATCTAAATCAAGCTCACCTGGGAGAAAGCCCTTAATTGGAAGGCTTTGAGTCTGAGCTAGGCCTAGTTCCACCCATGCTTCCTGTTCCTGCCCCAGTGCTACCTGGGAGATAGGCGGAGATAGGCCTAGCTAAGCTTCACAGATTTCCAGCTGAGGCCTTTCTCCTAGGTGAGACACATTTAGGTATATGTAAGGTGTCTAGAATGGAGAATTAGGGGAACTTAAGTAAAACACAAAACAAAACAAAAAGCACAAAAAAACCCTCCACATATCCATTCTTACACTCCCACTGCATTCCTTCACACAATTTTGCACACACACACTGCTGTACAACAATGCTACCTCCTTCCTCCTGTCCCTCGTGAGACAGGTAAATGCTCCCTTCAGACAAGCTTTTAACACAAATTGGACAATGAAGATTTTTTTTATGATTAGATACTACTCATTATCACTATTGTTGCTCCTGCTGTTGTTAGTGTTGTTTGTATGTGTGTATTCAATGTGTTTTAAAGATGTTTTAATGGCTTTAAATTCTTTTAATATTACATGTTTAATTGTGGTTTTTTTTAAAAGGTAACAACTTATTGTGTTTTTAGTGGATTTGTTTCTAAATCATTTGTAAACTGCCTTGAGTCTCTTCACTGGGAGAATCATGGCATAAAAATGAAAATGAATGGAACTAACCACAGGACTTGACATGAAAAGCTTCAGTTTGGAGCCAACAGGGGAAACTCCCTCCTGCATAGGGGCAATTTCAGAGGTTGGGGGACCACAATAGCAAGCTATTAGTCTTTAGAAAAGTCTAAGTGCTGGGAAGGGCACAGAGGGAAGTAAACAAAGCCAGGAAGGGAGGCTGCCATGGAGACGGGATGTCTTGGAGGCTGCATCAGGCATGAGAAGCTTAGTCTCCTTAGTCCTGCTTTACTGCCTCAGGGAGCGGTGACCATTCCCAACTCTGTGAAGGGTCACCACGGCCATTCTCCTAACTGGAGATGCCAGTGATTATGAACATTGTAATCATCAGCCGCCATGGATTCCCAAGGAATTTGGTCAACAAGAGGACTAGCGAATGAAAAAAAAATCCCCCTGTTGTTTTTCCAGCACCTGAGGACCAGAAACAGACTGGCTATGAAAACGGGCATTTCCTTCGAAGTTCCTTTGCCTAAGAGCCACCCCTCGATCAAAACCTCCATAAATATACATAAATTGAAAACATACATTGGCGACAGTGGGTGCTGCTATATATATTGGTGATGAATCCTAAGCACTACATTTGTGCAGAATTTGGGGAAGTCCTTGTTTCTTGGGCCAGAACCAGCTTGGCTGCGATGCTTGTCGCTGATGCTCTTTGCTATTGTGAACACTTGGGCATCTAGTGACAAAGACGGATCCAAGGGCCAAAATGGATCCAGTCTTGTTCTGCATGCTTTCAAACATCTGCACGAAGCTGGGAAGGCTCTATTTCTCTGTTACATCTGACTAAAATGAGGCTGTTCACAACCAGGACCAAGGAACAGTGAGTTGAATGAAGGCTAATCAACTGAAATGGAATCCTTCAAAGATCACAGCCCTGTCGATAAGGGACTCCCATGTCCAGGAGTTGGGTGAGTGAACTGTCCTAAATGGGGTTGCACTTCCCTTAGAGAAACAGTTTTGTCCTCAAAACCCCTTCCAAATTCATCCTGGTGGTCCACCGGTTAGGTTCCCTTTATTAGCCAACAGAAAAAAAAAACCTTCTTACCTGTTTTTCAGGAGATAATCCTGATACTGCCATGTATGTGCTGCCAATAGTTTTAATTTTTTCAATATCTTGAAATCTTTCTTCACCTAGCAACTAGAGAGAGAGAGAGAGAGAGAGAGAGAGAGAGAGAGAGAGAGAGAGAGAGAGAGAGAGAGAGAGAGAGAGATCTCCAGTTAATTCCAGCTCTCATTTCAAAATTAAGCTGATCAGGCATGCAGCTACCAAATGGTTATTTACTTCCACAGCTTGCCGTTATTAATTCAGTAGTGTTTTGCATAATGGGTAAGAGTTTTCACTGAACATCTTCAATATATTGAGTTGTTAATAAACTGACTTTGACAGTTCTTCTTTAAATTTATGAATGTTTAATTCCCCAGAGAATCTGGGTGAACTTGTTATCGAATGATAACATATAATTGGAACACAGTCAGCAATATTTAATGATTTGACTATAGAGTGAGGTAATGGCATGGAAGCAAAATACAGGTGCTTTTGCATTTACATTCACCTGGGCTGCAGCCAGGTGTTGAAAAATCTTTTTCTTTTCATTGTGTTCACATTGTTTTCAGGTACTGATCAGTTTTATCTCCTTCCTGGTAAAGGTTTGCATGAAAAATCATATGTGTTTCCATGTGCACAAAATTGCACACCATGTTTGTATGCATTTCCCCAATCAGCAATTTTTTGCAAGCATCCCGCTAATAGCTGCTTTTGCATGCAATTTCCATTTATGGATGCATTATTTAATAAGAGAATCATGTCACAATGTTCAAACAAGTGTGAAAACAAAAGGACAATTATATGTTAGTTAATGTGAATTAGTTAGGGACATACATATTAAACCTGTTTGCATTCAAATATGAATTAAAATAAAACCACCCCATCCCTAACTAAATGCAAGATCCAAATCTCTCCCTATCTCAGAGATTTAATTCTAGGGACACAGGAGGGCAACACTACTAACTCACAACTAACCAACAAACCTGCACAAATCCATCCAAAGGACAAAATCGAAACAAAGGCTCAGTTCTAAATATAGCTCAGTCTGGATCCGATCCATTTGCTGGACGGGCACACTGCCCGTTTGGGACATACTCTGGAAATCCAAGCTGTGCTTCAAAACCACGGAATGGCACGAACATGCAGCCTTTTGTGCATTCAAGGCATACAAACCTCTTTGTGAAATGTCTCAAATATACAGACTCTAAAAATGTTTGATGAGTCTTGAAAACTGTTGGAATTTGTTTTGTTGCTGTTGCTGCAAACTTACATGCTGCACATGCATCTAGCAGTATAATAAATGTTGTGTAAAATAGTTTGATTTCACATGCCTTGCACACAAATCTTTGCAGGATCAAAAAGGAAAGCAAAACGATCCTTTAAGTGAGAAAAAAAGAATGTTTCACCACCTTATGAAAAATAGCAAAATCAGCATTAACTCCTCTGGAGGAGGAAAGGAAATGAAGCAATTAAAATTAGCTTGAATAAATTCTGCAGGTAATGAGAGCTTGACAGTTAGTCAGTGAAGAGAGAGAGAATAGCACAGTTTGTCTCCTTACCAGGAGTGTATTTGGACATTAGCTCTTCAGGGTGCTTGCAAAAGATACTCTTTTGAATGCAATCTGCAGAATCCCTAAGTTAACTTGGCCAAACTTGGGGGGGTACGTAGCTTAGAAAAATAACTTTTTCCAAGCTTAGAGTGATCGATATTCAAGGACAGGCTCTACTAGAGATGTTTAAGGAATTGGATCTTTGCGAATCCTGATGGAAAACAACTTGGTTGGGATCTCCCATTGTAAAGTGCAGAACGGAACATTCAGTGGAGTTCTATGGGCACTTTCTCAAGAGCAAATTACATCAAACTTAGTGGGACGGATCCTGGAAGGAATATGCCTGAGACTGGGCACTGATTTATTATCTAGTTTTTACATTTCTGACTAGTCTCCAACTTCTAGCACTCTCCCAGGCTTTAAATAAGTAAAGAAGTGAATGAATGAATGAATGAATGAATGTGTATTTCAAAACAAATGTTGCAAAAATACTCAAAGAGCTTTAAATAAATACTTCAAGAGTGCAAATACTTGCACTCTTGAAGTATTTATTTTTTTGTTTTTAAGAGCCAATTAAAGACTTGGCTCTTTAGGCAGGCCTTCCCTCCTGTCAATACTTGATTTTTGCTTTTACTTAGTTTTTTGTCTGTTTTCCCATCTTGATCAACACTAATATGTCAATTTAATTTACTCTTTTAACTGTTTTTATGAATGATTTTATTGTGACCCGCCCTGAGTAGACATTGTCTAGAAGGGCGGGATAGAAGTCTAATAAAATAAATAAATAAATAAATAAATAAATAAATAAATAAATAAATAAATACTTATAAGAACAAAAAAATGTGTGTGGCTATTTTGGGGAACACACCCACAGATTATGGTGGAAACAGAACAAAATGCATGTGAATATGACACCAATCTGGAAAGATACAAATTTATCCTGTATATTTAAGGGAATGTTTTGTTTTGTTTATGTGTTACATTTATATTCCAGATTTTCTCCACTGAGCTTAAAGTTGCATCTATGGAGTTGGTTTTCCCCAGCTTTGTTTTCCTGAAAACAACTTTGTGAGGGAGGTCTTTGTGAGTGAGCATGACTGGTCTACTGCTACCCAGTGAACTTCATTGTTTGGGAAAATGTGAACCTGGATCTCCCAATGTTTATTTAGTGCTCTAGATCAGTGGTTCCCAACCTTGGGTCCTCAGGTGTTCTTCGACAAACTCCCAGAAGCCTTCACCACTAGGTATGCTGGCCAGGATTTCTGAGAACTATAGTCCAATAACATCTGGGGACCCAAGGTTGGAAACCACCATTCTAGACTACTACTACACAGCATGCCTCAAATGATAACTGGCGAACTACCAGATAGTCAATAGATGTTTTGCTTCAATCACACTTTAGCACAAGTGTGTGCATATGCAAGACTTTGCATGAATTATATTTTCTCAAAATATATCAGGAGCTGTGCAATTGGGCAAATTCTGAATTTTGTTTTGGAAGGTGTGAAACGGATATTAAAGCCAAGAATATTGATTCCACCAGGTTCTTTTCCATTTACTTCAATTTTTGCTCTGTAGAATTTGAGAGTTTTAATGTAAGGGTTTCCTGCTTCAATTTCTTCCTGTGATCCTCCTCGTTAATGTTTGCTGTGCCAATAACCATATCACTCTACTTAATTAAATTGTCTTCACTGCTTCCTTTTATGTACTTGAGTTCAGAGCAACCTCTTCTTGAAGTTAGTCAACTGTGTCTCAAGATTAAAAACCGATTAGCAACGAGCAAAACACTGTATCACTTTGTCTATTATCTTGGCTCCAAAAGAATCTGTTGTGTTCCTAATGATTGCAGAGTCACAATACTAGTCCCTAATTGGATCTTTTATTAAAAGCAAGTGGATATTAGAAGGGAATGTTGCGTATCTCAGACTGACACTTTTCTGCTTGGGTACTATGGGAATATCTGTCAATACTGCATTTACATTAAAATGCTCACTTAATCGATAAGACATGTTTTGCTCTATTTCTAAATTGTAATGTTTTACTCCAGTTGTACAATGAAAAAATGAAACGATTAATAAATACAATGATGGTTGTACAGGAAACTAGGCATGAATTTGGAGGTTTATACCTGCTGGCCAGAGTTCATTTGCATTACATGATTGTTTAAGAGCAATCATGCAAGTGGTAGGAAGCATTTTGCTGGCTGGTGGTTGAACATCTGATTATCTCCCTGTTATGCAATCAAGGTGCAAGATCTATTAAAATCTCAGATCTTGAACTCTACCTCTGTTATGTCGTATAGATATAACTGCACAGTATAGCTTAGTAGTTTAGGTACCCGGCTGCAGAGCCAGAGGTTGGGAGTTCAATTCCCCCACTGCGCTTCCTGTGAGCCAGCCCGTGTTGCCTTCGGCAAGCTGCACAGTCCCAGGGCGCCCCCAGAGGAAGGGAGTGGTAAACCATTTCTGAGTACTCTCTACCTGGAAATCCCTGAAAAGGGTCGCCGTAAGAATTGACTTGATGGCACATGATTATTATAGATCGGTACAAATGTCATAATGTCACCGTTCATAATAGTTGTCACTTTTTCTTACTTTCTCTGGGCTGGAGATAGACAAATAATTCTGCTAGAAACTTTTTGATGGAGCAGCGTAACTCTGTTCCAAGTCACAGCTGCTTGTTTCCCCCAGTGTGTGAGAATGCTGGGAAACACACACAACAAGCTTGGGCAAAGACTGTGTTGCAGTATCTTCAAAAGGCATAGGGTTGGAGGCAATATTCCATCTAATTTTCCACTAGCACTGAGCGGAAATCCTGCCCTGCGTGCACATATTCTGGCTGGAACCAGAACCAAATGAGCGGCAACCCTAACTACAGATGCACGGCACCAATACAGCACCGCGCACCCGCACAGTTAAGAGGGAATGTTGGTTGGGGGAGACACTCATCTGTGTGACCTTATTTAGGCTTTGGCCAGGTTAGGGCACAGTGGACATCTTTAATGAGAATGTGGCTGGCTGGATAGCTCGGTAGTTTAGGTCTCTGGCTGCAAAGCCAAAGGTTGGGAGTTCAATTTCCCACTGGGCCTCCTGCAAGTAGAGCCAACCGGTGTGTCCTTGGGCAAGGTGCACGGTCCCTGAAGAAGGAATAGTAAATAGAGATGGGTGCAAATCAATTTGGCCTGCTTTGTCAAAATTTGTATGCACGGCACCACAGGTGCGGCACATTCCCTCCCCTCTCCCCCCCCCAGCCTACTGGCTCACTCACAAGCAGCCGTGCACCACACAGATCCTCCTCCTTGGGTGGCTGTCCAGTCCAGGTAGGAGTTTGGGCTTCCCTTCACCACCTCCTGCAACAGCTGACCACTCAGACGAGGAAGTGGGGTGCGAATTCTTGCTGTGCAGCCATTGGGTGGTCAGTTGCTGGAGGAGGCGGGGAAGGGAAGCGCAAGCTCCTGCCTGGAGTGGACAGCTGCCCGAGGAGGAGGATTCAGCAGCATACAGTGGATTGTGAATGGGTCAGCTGGCTGGGGGGTGGGGGGAGGAAACGCGCTGCACTGGTGGTGCCGTGTGTATGGATTTTAATGAAGTAGGCCAAATCAATTTATACCCATCTCTGATAGTAAACCATTTCTGAGTATTAACACCCTGCTAAGATTTGGCGTAAGTCAGAACTGACTTGATGGCATATGATTAAGATTAATGAATTATTGCAATTTTTTTTCATCCTCGGTCAAAAAAGAGTGGACATCAAGACACCATGTTGAAAAATAGTAAATTGAACAAGATCTAAAAGGCCAGCATTTTTTTGGTCAGCATCAGCATTGGGGGTGGGGGGAAACCCTTTGATTATGTGCACCAAAAAAACCCTTGCATTTAGTGAAAACTTTGTATTTTGTCCAAGGAATTTATATTTCATATGAAAGAGGTTTTTTTTTTAAAGGGGTGGTTGCACAAAAATCCTAGTCTCTTTTAAAAAAAACACACACAAGGGGCTTAGCACAAAAAATACATTGCAATGTGTTGGAGTTCTTGCAACAACAACAAAAGGACCAAAATTTGAAAAAAAAATCACAGAATTTCTGTGCAGAATCTTGCCCAGAGTGGAGAATACATTTAAGATTTTACATTGTTACCCGTGAGGATGAAGTAAGTGAACCGAGCAGCCCAAAATAATGACATCTGGCAACAAGCAAATCACAATGCATCAGAAAGACATGAAATACAAGAGTCCTCTTGGAAGCATCCCTTAGGATTCTGTGACGCACTTGCTCTATTTTGAGAATCGCTACTGTGCGCCAAGGTGATTTCAAGTACAAGCAAACCTGTGGAATTGTTCTCAGGACAACTTGCTGCGTGTTGGCTGTATGGGCTTTCTCTGTCATGTGGGATGGTCTCCCCACCCAATCAAGGGTGATTCTCCAGTTGAAGCCTCACTTGCCTTTTCCTAATCACAAACCTTGTCAGTTACCCCCCCCCCCCAGCCATTTTCATGATTACAGTGCAGCCTTTGACAGTCACTGTTTTATCATTTGGACAGTTGGTTCTATTACGTTTTCTTGCACTGCAGTGCTTTCGAACGCCCGTGGAGTGTCATGTGAGACTGGCGTCGTTCTATTGGATCTCCAGCTTGTCATTGCACAAGCAAAAGCTGATTCTTCATTTGAATTCGTGGGGTTCCCACTTGCATAAGGAGATATTTGATGTTTCCTTATGCAAACCCCAATAATGTCAGAATTGCTTGCATAATGACCCATTCCAAGAACAGTCTGACTGAATAGGATCCTAGCATGGGCCTTTAATATTCAACTGTTTTAGGACTTTAAAAAAAAAAATCCTAGAAATGCATTAAATATGGATGCACACTAATATTGTTCCAATGTTGGTAAAGGGGAGGGCAATGTATAGCCTGCATAATCAAATTGTAAACCACCCAGAGAGTGCTCTAAGTGCTATGGGCTGGTTTTGTCTTGTTTTTCTCCCCCAAATCTATGGCTCTTCCAATCGATTTTTCCTCTTTTCCAGTCTCCCCTTCCAACGTCCCTCTGCTTCATTTGACCTTTTATGTTTCCAAATGGAAGGTCGCCTGCTCACAAACCTGCCTGTTTGTGGCTGTGATTTCCAACGTTCGTGGAAATCATCCTTCATCATTTCCCCCCCTATGCCATTGCTGCCCTAATAAACTCTCTTCATCCTCATGCTACTTTGGTGAGATGTGCAGCAGCAGGTTTCCCATGGAGTTGTGCTCTCTGATGCCAGGGCCCCATAGTTAATATGTTAAAGCATCCTGCACTGCTGTGATTAGAGAAGAGAGTGGTACAAAACCCACAATTATTTAAGCCTGGCTCAATCTACTGTTGGATCTGGTCTCACCTATTGTAGGCTCAGCCTCCCCCTACCGTTCTGTTTGTCTGTGACCGTGATGCATCTCAGCTTGAAATACCCATTATTTATTTATTTATTTATTTAAAATATTTTTTAATCCCACCTTTCTTCTTAAAAAGGAACCAAGGCAGCTTATATCAATTAAAAGACAGCATTTAAGCTCACAATAGCGAGTATACAAATACTAAACAGGATCAAATGGATACAATACTAAAAACCAAAACCATAACTTTGCTTAGGGCCCATCCTTGTTTCTTACCCAGCTGTCCATATCTTCTTTTGGTTTCCTATGGACTGCTACAGGATTGAAGCAGCTCACCCACCGATAGGAAAAGATCCTCAGGATGAGAGCAGCTTATCCAATGGCAGGGAGAAATTCCTTAGTCTGTCCTCCCTGCTGCTAGGAGAGCTCAGCCCATCACAGCAGGCAACCTCATGATCACCACCCCCTCAACCTCTTCGTTCATTACCATATAGATTGAACGAAAAAGAGCAGAAATGGAGGTTAAAGCCGTGTAAGGGCTGAGCTCCATGCAAAAATGCCAGGGCAGCTGGCTTGACTCCTCGCTTTCCTACCTCTCATTCTGCCTCTCTACCCTGGGGCTCTGAAATTACCTCATCGAAGTCAGCAATGATTTCATTCAGCAGGCGCAGGCACTCAACCCCTTGATTATTCATTTCAGTCTGGGAATAGAAGTCGGCAAATCCAGGGATGGAAGCAAACATGACACCAACGGCATCGTAGGACTGAGAATAGAGTTCCTAAAGGTTCGACAAAGTGGGGAGAAAAAAAGATATACACTTGTGAAAAACACAACCATGTGGCATAGTGTTTGCATTTCAGCAGACATCAGCAAAATCTTTTTTCATTTTTTTGTATTACAGGCCCCAAAAATCTCTCCGTCCACATGGCCAGTTCGTACAATCTGGGGCTGAAATCCTGTTGTGTAGCTATGCCTGCATCACTTGAAGCTATGCAAGCAGTTATGAGATTAACACTAAGGCAGACGTTGAATAATAAAAAAAAATCTCCAAGAGCCATTGTGCAGTCAGTTGTGTAGCTGGCTGTGCAGTTTACTGCACTACTATTTGTATGATTTGTTGTGACGTTTATTGCTGGTTCATCATGCAGTCATACACACAGACTGTGTAGGTGTAACTCCTCATTAATATACACTGGTGTAACTTTATAGCATTGGTTCCCAACCCTGAGTTCCCAGACGTTATTGGACTGCAACTCCCAGAAATCCTTGCCAGCACAGCTAGTGGTGAAGACTCCTAGCAGTTTTAGTCCAAGAACATCTGGGGCCTCAAGGTTGGGAGTCAGGTTGGGAGTCATTGCTCTATACCAGCAGAATTTCAGACATAGAATCATACAAGAGTAGAGCTGGAAGACACTGCAATTCTTGCCAAAGCAGGAACTCCACAGCTAAAACATCCCTGGGTTCCCAAACTTTTTTGCCCCATAGACCACTTGCCGACTTATTTGTTTTCTGTAGACCCCCTCCCCCCTGCAAAGCTTTGATACAAGTCTAAACTTGCACCCCCAATTTTTTTTCTCTGACGTGGACCTCCTGCAAGTCGAAATCGACCCCTGGGGGTCCATATAGACCACTTTGGGAACCTATTAATTAAAAACCTTAAATGAAGGAGAATCGCCAGAGTCCAAAACAGTTCACCCAATTTTTTATAGTTAACATTCAGTAAAATATTGTTAGCTAAGGACTTACTCAATAACCAACTAAAGCACAAGCTACATGTTATGTGGGATATGTATTACCAATCTCTAAACTTCTTTCTTTAGCACTTCAAAGCATCGGTGAGGCTCTGAATGTGGTTGGATTAGAGCAGCCAGTGGAGACAGATTAACTCTTTCGCTATGTACCGATTTCTTGATTTCAGGCATCTCCAAAAACTGCTGCCAGCTCCCACATGGCAAATCCATCTTTGTCTTTGTTTTTTTTCAGTTGCCATTTTGGTTGGTCTCATGAAGGTATCACCCAAGTAAGAATTTGAAAATTTGTTTTACAGACAATGTGATTGCCTCTGCTGTGTATAGGTATGTTGCCATATCATTTGGCTAATATTATGTCATCAAAACCATGCACCAAGAGGGAAGGAGATTGAAAAGGTTTATTAAAAGCGGGGAGAAAAAGTAGACCTAAAGACATCTGAGACAGCCGAATAAGCACTGAATACATACAGTGGCACAGAATACAGGGTGGCCATTGTGTGTGTATAGAAACTTGTGGGTGAAGAAGAATAGGAGGAATGGCATATTTTGGCTGATCAGAATCCTAAGCAGGAACATCCCACAGGTTTCACTTCTCTCTCTGTCTATCTGCCTGACTACCTACCTACATATATGTATATCCATTTCCATCCCAGGGGTATGGAAGATGTCTTGATGAGCCACTCCCTGTTAGTTGCAGGGGTTTCAACCCCCAATTTCTATGGGACCACTCATACACTGGATGTATATTAGAGCCTACAGACATGTTCCAGAAAGAGCAAAACTTTCTCCCCACTTTTCCTGGATTCGTCCAGGTTGGTTGTGAAAGCACACGAGACTTACTGGAATTCACATCTAAACAGATTTATATGTGACTTCTCTGAAAACTTCTCTTCCCTTAAAAAACAACAACCCTTAAATGCCTGTTTAAAATATATTTTAAAAAACCAATTGTGTCTGGAGCTTCTGCCCTTGAGCCATTTTTCACTTTTGTTTTTGCACTTAATTAACAAAACTAACTGGAAGCTTCTGACTGGGAAGTTCTGATGACAGAAATGAAGAGTTCATGTGCCATATCAACTCTGATCCCTGGGACAAACCAAGATTAAAAACAAAACACTGTGTCTTGCAGAAGGGACAAAAAAAAAAGCATTGAGGGTCTGATATTTTGCTACTGTTTGTTACTAGTCTAACAAATCAAAATTGAGTCAATGGCAGGAAGCGTGATGATAAAATCAGTGCACACATTATGGAGAGCAAATGATCTTTTGGGAAAAATTCCCTCCCCCAAACACATATTACAATCAATTCTCCATTGGTCCTTTTGCCAGTTTTGACCAGGTAGTGTTGATACAGGAAATCCTAACCAAATGTCTGCATGAAGAGCATTTACTCCATTCCTTTCCCTGGAGAAAGATGAGGTTAAATTTATTACACAGATAAGTATTTACTGCATTAAAACCTGAATGAGCCAGACAACTAATTTATAGACTCTCTGCTGGTATGATTACTCAATGAACGAGCCTGAAAGGAGAGGAATTACAGGGTGAGATCAGAGACCATGTCTGGGAATAATAGCTGTAAATGGCAAACAGGGACAAGTACTTGGTGCAATGAGAACTGAGGTAGGAGGCAATGATTCTTTGTATTGTGCCGCATGATATTACTGGAATGGATCAACCATTTCCCATTGTTCATCTGCTTGCCTTTAGAGGGACTTCACCAGTACTGTGTCTCCCTAGGGTAAGCCATATATTTAAACAAATCATGCTTTAAACATGTTAAGAGATGCACTGCACTGTGTGATATGTTAAAAATACATTGCACTTCTAGTTTTCCTCTGGGATGGGAAAGCAACTCACTGGACTCACTGTCATGGCAGACTTAAGTTGCCCCAGTGACTTGACTCAGACTTGACTCTTTTTTTCCCTTCTTTTAATAACTTGGACTGGACTCTCGACTTGGAAGCCACCCACCTCTCCCTTTTCTCTGGGGAAAAAAACTTGTTTTTAATAGGGGCTTGGACTTGGGACTTGGGACTTGGTACCAAAGACTTGGTACCAAGTCCCAAGGACGGGAAGGTTGGACAGTGTCACCGAAGCTACCAACATGAATTTGACCAGACTCCGGGAGGCAGCGGAAGACAGGAGGGCCTGGCGTGCTCTGGTCCATGGGGTCACGAAGAGTCGGACATGACTTAACGACTAAACAACAACAACCAAAGACTTGGACTTGGGACTCTGGCCCAAAGACTTGCCACCATCTCTGGTTTCCCTTGTGGTCTTCCTGTTCCTTCTCATATGACAATAATAATTATTTGTTATTAGTAGTGATAACTGTAATATTGCAAATTGATTTTATAGTTTGCCTTTCATCCAGAAATGAGTTGGAAAGAGGATTACAATTAAACATAACAAATACAGTTAAAACATACAAAACCAGAATTCTGTTGAAATAGCCCAGTTTGCGCCATTGGCAGGATCTCCATTGCAGAAGCAGCTTAGCAACCAGTGGCCAAAATCCTGTTGCTTAGTATAGTAAGTTGCACTACAGCAGGCCCATTGAATCAGTGGGGATTTGATGAACCAACTCCTCTGTAAGTTCCATTGATTCAATGGGCTTCCTTTAGTTGCGACTAACTTAAGCGTATTAAGTTGCAACTAGAGTAGGCCTATTTCAATCAATGGAATTTACAGAGGAATTTATTCACCCAGTTTCCACTGATTCACTGGGCGTATCTAGGTGCAAGCGACTACTGGATGTCAGCCACTGTTTTTTCCAACAATATTCCAGCCAAAGTGAGTAAATGCCAAATAAAGTGAAATGGAATAGAATAATGAAACAAAACAAAGGGAGGGGGATGCCAGAAAAAGGAACAACAAGAACCCAACAACCCAACAACAACTCAAACAACCCAGGTCAAACGTGGTGGAAAGACAATAGGGAAGGAGGCAGTCTAACTTCCCTTATAAGGAGTTCAAGACTCCTGGAGGAGAAGAAGACCCTTCCTCATGACTGCTACAAATGTAACTTAGAAGCTGGTAGGACCGAGAGAAGCTTGTTCCTCACCCCCCACAAAAGCACAAAAAGAAAACAGTCTATTCTTCTTCTTTTTAACTACTCCTGGAACTGCTAAGTGGGTGTTGGAACAAATTATTGTAGTTTATATGCTGCTCTGCTGTGCAGTTTACTCCTGTTCAGGATTTCAGCCAGTCATGCCCTTCTTTTTGGAAAAGCCCATTCCGTTCCTCCCCACAACTCAGCTTTTTCCAGTTCTTCTTCCCCACGAGCCAGTCTGCAGGCTACTGCCACATAACATGCTCTCTCCTGATGGGACTCTTTCTTAGCTTCCACCTCCCCAGTTTTTTCCCGGGGCCTAAAGATGTTTTGCTTTTCTGCGTATCTTCTTTCTGCAACATTTAGCAAGACTCACCTCTAGATGTCTGAAACAGAAGGGGGAATAATAGTGATAAGAGTAAGAGCAACAACAGTTTGTGTGTTTAATTCAATGGCTCTACATGCTGTGCCCTACATTGTCCAATCTGGGTAAATTATAACTAATGTTGTTGTTGTAGGTTTTTTGGGCTGTTTGACCATGTTCCGAAGGTTTTTCTTCCTAACATTTCACCAGTCTCTGTGGCTGGCATCTTCAGAGGACAGGAGTTAGAACTCTGTCTGTGTTAGGAAGAAAAACCTTCGGAACATGGCCAAACAGCCCGAAAAACCTACAACAACCATCAGATCCCGGCCGTGAAAGCCTTCAAGAATACATATAACTAATATTATCAATCAATCAGTGTTTTAAAAGCTTAATTAGTTTTATTTCACATAGTTTAGTATGTAATTATTGAGCGGTTTCTCCAGGTCTTGGGGACCTAGAAGCTATGAAGACATAGATCAAGGAGTTGTCATTTTAGCAAAATGACTCTTAGGCTGCGATGAAGAAAACCACCAAAAGAAAACCCAGTAGTTCAAGAGAAGTTCCTTCGTCAGTTGTTGATCATTCCCATGACCTACTTCATTATCTCGGTCCTTTTCCAAGAAGTGACGGGCCACATGACTTGGTAAGATGTTGCGCAGCATATTTTCATTGTGTTCCCTCAACTCCTTCATTTCGTTGATTTCTTCTTTGGCCTGGCCACGCCACAGGAAGTCAAGCCTCGCTGTGTACTCAAGCTGAAGTGATTACAAGAGAAGGGGAGAAAATATTAATAAAATGTCAAGACTGTTCAATCCCTGATTTTCTTCTTCTTCTAAAATTGACCTTCAGTCACCAAAATGGCCATTTTGTCTTCCCAGAATCATGTTTTATTACAGAATTCATACAGAACTAGATAAAGTAGACCCTTTAGGACTGTGTCATCAGAAGGGTTTAAACAACACCTTCAGGTTTCAGTCACTTGTCATGTTAAGTTTTTTAAAAACATATAAAAATGCCGGGACATAGGGTTTCTGAAGAAATTTTTACCACTGGAGTACTTCGTTGGTCCAGCCGATTAAGTATTCCACAGATGTCCTGTGTCATTTTTCAGTGAACCCCAATGCTAAGAATAATAAGTGAAATATCATAATTGCAGGTAGGCTCATTCCATTTGGAAGAGGGAAGGATTGGACTTCTCAGTGGGTTGAGGAAAAGCATCATTAAACCCAACTCCTAACCTTGTATCAACCCCCAAAGCTAAAGTTTACTCCTATCTTACTGCTAACTCTTAATATGCTGAAATTTCTATATGGACATAAAATGCCCCAGAATTTTATGTCCATATGGAAATTCAAGTGGTTTTTTTTTTAATTTCAGAGGATGAAATTGAAAGGAGCCACTGTGAATTTGCCCCCCCCCCCTTCACTTGAGTGTGAAATAATTGGGAGGTGGGCAGACCAGTGTAGAAGCAATGACCAAATGAGAGAAGTTCCACATTAGGTTATAGATCCGGCTATAGTTATGTAGACTAAATGGATTTGAGTGGGCAACTTATGACCTTCAGATATTTTTGTATGACAATTCCTATGATTTTTCACTACTGTCTATGCTGGCTTAGGCTGGTGGCATCTAAATGGTTACAGGTTGTCCTTCCTGGCTCATGAGAAACAGTTTGAGGTAAATCTAATTGATGGTGCTTAAATCTTGTTTCAGTTGGAATAAACCTCTTGAATCAATGGGGTTTATATAATTAATTGACTTAAGACATTTATTCACTGGGTTTGCTGTAGCTGGGGGTACCCATAGCACTTTTAAGCATTCCTTTATTTTCTTCCTTTCCCCCCAAAAGGTTCTAAACCAATGGCTTCAAACCTTGGGTTCCCAACTGCTCTTGGACGAAAACTCCCAGAAGCCTTAACCACTAGTTGTGACAGCCAGGATTTCTGGCAGTTGCAGTCCAGGAACATCTGGGCACCCATGGTCAGGAAGCACTGTTCCAAACAATGTACTTGGTCCCCCTTTCCTTGCATTTGATCCTTGTGGCAGTCCCAGTTAAGAACAGGTGAGTTGCCCAAGGATGCCAATGAGGTTTCTATCAGACAGGAAAAAAGAACAAGACTCCATTGATATCAATGGAAGTTTATTATAACATTTTTATTACTGTCACCCCAGTGCAGTCAGTGGGTGGGTGTAACATTTTTTCAGAGAAGCTGGGAATGGAAAGATAAATCCTCTCTTCTCCAGACACAGTGGTTCTGATCTAGATCAGGGCCTTGCTTGCTTAATATGGAGTAAATTAAAAGCAGAAGCAAAATGGCCAGTTTTAACTGAAAAGCATCAGTCTAGGACAGGATTGACAGAGGCATGAAATCAATTCTAATGCAATGAATTATACATGTCAATTCACCTACAATTTGTCTTTTGAATCTTGAGTTTTTCAAACTGGGCCTGAATTCCCACAGGCAGTAGGAGAGCTCTCTTTAGCCCTAGTTAAATAAAGTGACTCAGACGCAGATTCTCACCTTACTGCTTTCCGTATGCAACGAGTTCATACAACTTAAGGAAATCCTGAATGCAGCTAGCCAAGGAGAATTAAGGGGAATCAAGAAGGTATACACAGCATTTCCTCAAACATAAGATTCCTGTCTTCTAAAAGTACATTGCTTTACCAGAAATATTTAGTACCTTGAATTACTGAATCTCTAGGCAGTTCATTATCTCATTAAAGAATCATCTGTATTTTTTCATCACAATTTAAAGCTCTCTCTCTCTCTTTCTCTCTCTCCGGGTTCTTCTAATAGGTCTATCAGGAGAATGACACTGTTGGATTCTGCTTCATATTTGTGCAGAGATGTCACCAGTGAGATAAGACTGGGAGCTCTACTGCGCATGTGCATCTAATGCATAATCAGATTATTATATCACAACATTCACTCCAGCCTTCCAAATACCATATTCTGCTCTTTGAAACAGGTTTGCTTGTTATCTTTTCTTTTCATGGAACAAATATTAATTATAGGTTTATAGGCTGCTTTTTGTTTTAATGCAGTCAGAATGCCAGAGTGCAGCCAAATGTTTTAAAGAGCATATCACATTCAGGATCATAGAAGACTGTTCTTATGTTACATAAAAGTCTTTGTCCTAAAATATTTGATATACAGTAATACGAAAGATGGCTAATGGAGCTTTTTAAATATGCTGATGACCATCATGGCAATGACAACAACTATGATGGTAAGGATGATGAGAGTGTAATCATACACCATGCTGGGGTTCCTCTGACTGTTGACCTTTGTATCTAGGACCAGAAATAGATCCTGCCCCAATGGTGTCTTTCAATGCAGCAGATTTATTAGCCTTACTTCCCAGGTTGGATTTAAAAATTTGGAACTATGATTCCCAGAACTCTCTAGCCATTGTAGCCACTGGCCATAGCATCTAAAGGACATTGGGCATTGTAGTACAAAGGAAACTGTCCAACTTTGGGATTTGGGTCCTACTGAAGTGTTGTGGAATGTCGAAAAAAGAAGGGAAAAGCACAAGGAAGCTGGATGCTCCCTATATAGGATACAAATTAGTTTATTTTTTAGAAAGTTTGTTCAAGTGTTTTCACTGACTCAAAAATGAAATGACGGAATTAGTTTTTCAGGACTTGAACAGGGCTATTAATGAGAAGACCACCTCTAGATCATTGCCATAAATTGGAAGCAAGGTGATAGCACCTAACATGGTATAATAGTAGCTGTTCTATCACAACTAGTAAGTCAGAACTAGCGTAGGCACATTGAATCAAAGGAACTTATGACTCACTAAGCTCCCATTGATTCAATGGGGCTACTCCCATTGTGACTAACCACTGGATTTCTGCCAGTTTTGACACTCTCAGAATGGCTACCAAGAATTAAAACCAATATAAAATATTATAAAACTGTAGATTTAAAAAAAAAATGCAAAACAGTGGTTAAATATATGTCATTGAAGTGGCTATGTGCTATCTTTATGCAATCTTTCTTAAAGGTTAATTAGACATGCAATTATTGAAGATCATAAGATACTCTTGGTTGATTTTTCATTATATGATACAAAGAACAGCTGCAGTTTTCAGGTAATCACTGAGGAGCAATGATGGATATTTCCAGCTTTTGGGGAAAACATGATGCAGATTTTCACAAACTGAGGAATGAAACAGGAATTCTTGCCTTACCTGTTGGCCATGATAAAACACAGCTAGCAAAAACACGGCCATAAGGAGCAAAGATGCTTCTTTAGTCCCTAGGAAGTTTGTGCTAGAAAGAACAAAAAGAGGTAGAAATGGAATAGCAGCTTGTTCAAATAAAATGTGTATTATCAAGCTATTTATATTGCTTATCAGACAGAAAATCTATGAATCACTCAAATAAAGAGGGCCAGTGTCCTATATTTTTTAAAAATACGATTTCACATTTATTTCTCATACAGAATTTAGTCTAGAAGCAATCAACAAAGATAAATGAAATGAGGTTAGCATTATACGACTGACAGAATGTGCTCTGAAATTATATTTTAGAATACGAAGATTGCAGGCAAACTGATCTAATCCAGTTTTATCAGCTGTAGCTCAAAGCTCTGATGGTTAAATAACCAGAGCCACAGTTTTAATCCTATTTCCTTTTTGTACCTTCTCCTAGATGCAAGTGGAAACAGCAGAAACTATAGACGAGTGCTCTAGGGCAGTGGTCCCCAACCTTGGGCCTCCAGATGTTCTTGGACTACAACTCCCAGAAGTCTTCACCACCACCTCTGCTGGCCAGGATTTCTGGGAGTTGAAGTCCAAGAACATCTGAAGGCCCAAGGTTGGGGACCACTGCTCTAGGGAATGATATTGACATTGGAGCATACTGGGTGAGAGGGAATCTTTGCACAGATGTTTCCAGAGAACTCTTATAATCTATAATAATACTCTTAGAACTGCAGAGCTGGAAGGGACCCTATGGATCATCGAGTCCATCCCCTGTCATGGAGGCACCGTGGGGAATCAAACTCCCAATCCAGGTGCGTAAACCACTGAGCTATCCAGCAGTCCATTGCTTTCACTTGTCTGTTTTTGCCACTGAGACGTTTGGAGGAAGACAAACAGGGAATAGAGTGGTTTAGCAGTTTGCGTAGTTTGGGAGACTGTAGTAAATGGGTATGCTAAGACCCCATGAAAATGGTAAAAATCACCATGTAGGTGTCAGTGGTGCAAGAAAATATATGCTATTTCTTCTAGGGCAGCCTTCTACCTTGGACTAGAACCTGTCATTTTTCTGCTCTTCTTAAGTGAACTACCTCTCTCTGGGAAAAGCTTTTCCCAGACTTTACACCAGATGGCTGGAACCTATCTTCATTCCCATGCTACAGCCCAGACAACAACAGCGAGGGAGGCGCTTTCTGACAGTAATGGTGGTGAAAGATTGACACATCAAACCAGCCGTGGGATTGCTTTCCTATTTGGGGAGCCACCATAAGGCTGCATTCTTTCATTTTGGCTGCGTCCGTTTCCAGCTGAGGAGATACTTCCAGCATCGTTAAGGAATCATCTTGTCTAGATATGCGATGACTCAGAGAGATTTCTCCATTTTGCCAGCCTTTTTTTTTTAACTTTTGTTGTTTGAAGAAATAAGAAAGCAATGTTGTATAATGGTTTTGTTTAGATACATTCTGTGGAATCGGAAAGCATTTTCTGGACTGATACATCTGAGTAGGAGGGGAGATGGTATTGTAGGTCTGAAAATTCCCCTAATAATATTCACCTATTTTGTTTTTATATTTATAGAAGAACCTCTTGGGGCAGCTCAGAAAACGGAACTTGTAAACACTTTGGGGGAAATCCTGTTGAGTGTGTTAAATCTACACAATGAGAATGGCATCGTTGTCCGTGTCAGAATGCCACTGATTGAAGTCTTCATTTTTCAATTTCAAGGTGTGCCAGCCTTCAGCTAACTGGACACACCCTGAAATTGTAGAAACCTGCCTTTGAGGATGATGTCGTTCCTGTTGCAAAAGCAGAGCTGCGCAACAGGATTGGAACCCTTAAAAGCAACATAAAAACAGCTACATAATAAAACCCTAAGTAAAACTAATAGTATCAAAATCAAGAAAGCACAAACATTTGTGGTTTTTTTTACAAAACTAGAAGAATAAAAATAGCCGGCACCCAAACAACCACAAAACTGGAGTAGGGTACCCAGCTCAGCACTTTAGCATTCCCTGAGATTTCAAGATCAAAAGCTAAGCCCAGGGATCTCACAAAGGGTATGTCCTTGGGTGATAATTCCAAATGAAAATGTGTGTGTGCGTGTGCGCACATGCCTTAGAACAAGGGAAGCAAACAAGCTAGTTTCTTGTATGTACAAATACCTTCTTACTGATCCAATGCGCAGTCCCTAAAATCAGTTTTTCTCCCTCCCCATGACTATTTGCCCTTAATTTGGTCTCCCAACTTGGAGACCTAGTGACACCTGCAATTTCATGAGGCTTCTGTGAAACTGGCGACCATCCTATGTAAGACACTGACTATCCTACCTCGGAGAATGTAAGACACTTGAGGGTGCTGCAATGAAAAGTGTCTTTGTAGAGTATCGACCTATTTCACCACTTATATATGAGTTTTCTATCCCCTAATGGAAGCCCAGAGAGGCAATGTGGTGTAATAGATATAGTGTTAGATTAGGACACAAGAGACCTGAGTTAAAACTAGAGATGGGCATGAACTGGAAAACCAGTGGTTCATCATGAATCTATGGAAAAACTGACTGGTTTGAGGTTCATTTCTCTGGTTCGTGCTGGGGGGGGCCTACCTGCTCCTGCCACCTTTGCCTCCACCGTGGATGCATGTTCAGAGGCAGTGGCAGGCTCTTGGCAGGAAAAGTGGGCCTGCTTCCTCTGGCAAGGGCACCCACAGCAGTGGCAGCAGCAGGAGCAGGCAGGCGGAGGCGACAGGATAGTGGGAAGGGGGCAAGCAAAAAAAAAAATGCCAAAAGGAAAAAAAGTTTGGTGCTTCGTTTCGATTTGGCAAAATGGGATCCCCAAACTGGGTCATGAAACGAACCACGAACCAGCCTGGTTCGTCAAGTTTTTTGGGTTTGAGGTTCATTTCGTGCCTATCTCTAATTCAAACCCCTGCTCAGCCACAGCAACACACTGGAAGGTGGCAATGGTAAACTAATCCTTGAACATCTCACATACCTTGAAAACCCTTATAGGGCTGCCAAAAATTCGAAGACATTTGTTGGCATATAACAATTAATATTGTCTTGGAGTGGCTGGGAATTATGTAGGTTGATTTGTGGAATTTTCCTGGATTTGTTTTCTAGTTCTGTATTCCCTATTTAGTTTATCATGTACGGGCTTAGGCTCTCAGGAAAGAATACTAGCTTCATAAGAACAATATGACAAAGTCACAGTGGAAGAGCACGTTCCACACAACACAGAAACCCTTCTACTTAGTTTATTAAATGTAAATGTTTTCCAGAAATTTCACAATAAACAGAGGCTACTTAAGCCTGCCTAATATGTTTGTTATATGGAGTCTTGACGGTTTTAAGTTTTAACCTGTAAACTGCCCAGAGTAGTGCTTCCATTAGTGGGAGGGTATATAAATAAAATACAAAGCAAGAACAACGGAAAACATTATTTCAAAGCAAACATTATTGGAAGTCTGCTTTGAAGCATAGAAAGTTGCTACCATTAGCTGGAAATACCAAGGCTCCCTCCAGCTCAAGACTAATTCCAGCCGGGGTGGTGGTGGAATATTTGATCCTCCACATGTTTTTGCCTAGAACTCCTGTCAGCCCCTGTTGGCATGGTCAATGGTGGAGGATTCTGGGAGCTGTTATCTAATACAGAGGTCGTCAACCCCCGGTCTGCGGCGCGTTGGCAGTCCGTGGCTTGAGCCCGACCGGGCCGCAAAGACAGACCTCCCGCCCCCCCTGCACGCACTCCCCACAGCTGCTTTGCGCATGCACGCTCCCTCACCCCTTCACGCATGCGCCCGCGCGTGCAAAGCAGCTGTGGGGAGGGGAGTGTGTGCGGGGGGGAGGTCTGTCTTCGCGGCCCGGCCTCGTTGGAGCCCGTCGGGAGGCGAGCGGCCGGAGGGAGCACCCCGGCCATGCTCAGACTCCCAGGCTTCCGGCGTCGTTGTCGTTATGTGCTCCTGCACATGCGCGAAGCGGTGGGGGAGCGCACGCGCCTCTGGCGCGCGCATTCCCCCAACGCTTCGTGCATGCGTCCAAGAGCGCGAGGGGGCGCCCCGCCTCCCTCAGAGGCTCAGCCAGTCCGCGGGAGGAAAAAGGTTGACGACCTCTGATCTAATACATCTGAAGAGCCAAAGGCATTCTTAGTCTTGTCTACAGTGACTAGCCACAGCTCTTCAGGATTAGGGTCAGGCGTCTTTCTCGCTCCCACCTGGAACACCTGTAAACACCTGGATATTGCTGCGGACAATGCATGTGCTCTTCTCCCACATTGTCCAACAAATCTTACCTTGGAGGAGAGGATTTATTCTGTGCCCTTAAAGATTCCTGCCACTGGAGTCATAAAAACAAAGGAGGTTTAACTGGCATCAGAGACTTACTCTCCATTATGGTGGATATCATCGTATCGTTGGAAGAGGGAAGCATAAATGGTCTCAGTCAGGAAGCAATAGATGGCAATCATGATGAGAAGCACTGCCAACTTGAGGACAGAGTTGAGACGGAGAAACACAGCGCAGGTCACCATGGCCAGGATTCCAGTAAAGACAAAATACTGTAGAAAGAAGATGCCCAGGGAAAGAATCAGCTTCTGATTGCAGTACTAACTCTGATCCGAAGGATACACGGACCTCCAATTTTGCTGAACTTAAAGTTACTCTTTGAAGGTACATCTCCCAGAATTCCTGAGCTAGCATGACCACTCCTTGTGCAGTCAATGGGATTTTGAGAGTCACTTTCCCATGCTTTGCATTTCTGTGGGTCAATGCTCTACCAACAGCCTGCTACAGTCATTTCTATTCTTACATATTTATCCCACCCTCCTGCCCTGCCACTGACTTCATGCCATCACACATGTCCAAGCAACCCTGCTTTTTATTCTTACAACAACCCTGTGAAGTGGCTTAGATTGAGAGACAGTGAGTGTCTTCCTGAAGTCGCACAGTAGATTTCACAGTTTAAAATTTCCTCCTTCAAGGACAACGGTGCACCTCTTACACTCACTTTGACCTATTCGTGTGTGTGTGTGTGTGTGTTTTGCAAAAAGGGATACACTGTTCGTGTAAATTGGTTCAGAAATTTTGGAAACTGATTTTTAAGGAAATATGTGATATATTTGGTAAAGAGATTGGATTTAACTCTAAAATTGCTGTGTTGTCAATTTTTGATAAGACAGATCTTGATTATTATTCGAAGGAATTGATTTCTAACTTTATGACAAATGCTAGAATATTAATAGCTAGGTTTTGGAAAGATAAAAATGATATTAAATTAGAAGATTGGTATGGTGAAGTATGGGACATTGCATTAAATGATAAATTGACTACTGAACTCAAGATGAAAAGAGGGGAAATAAGTTCAAATATTTTTTTATGCTATTTGGGGTAGATTTGTTGAATTTGTATTAGTGAAAGGAAAGGGGAAAGCCTCTAAACAACAATCTATACAATTTTGGAAAGGAAGTTTGTAATAAAAATATTGTTCAATGGGGTCCCATGGGTATGGGGTGCACAGTAGAATTTAGTGTATAGTAAGCACTATTATTTGTATTTTTGTGTTTGTTTTTGTTCTAAAAATAATAAAAACCATTTATTTAAAAAAAGAGATACACTGTTCCTTCCAGCTTCATGGAGGACTATGAGTGGAAAGCAGTTATATATGGCTCTTTGCAGATGCCAGAAAAATGGGCTGTGAGGTTTTGCAGCATTCTGAAATACGAACTCGTTGGCTCTGATTATAACCTGCTGTTACTTTTCTATAGCACAATCCAGGGATTTGGCTTGCATTGGAGCATTCTGAAGTATCCTCTATGATCTCACTGTAGGAGCATGCTATGCTAATGATACCCCCGTGCACCCTATTCCCCCACCCCGCAGAGTTTTCAATCAACATATGTTGTGACGACTGTTACAATTCTTTTCATTTAAAGCACAGGAATTACCTCTGGGTAGGAGCAAATGTCTGGAAAATATGCTGAAGAGTTGAAAGTCTGATTCTTAAAGGCTACTGGTTGGTCAAAGTCACACCACAGCTGTGGACAAGGAACGAAAACAATTAATCCTGTTGACACTTCGGTAGCTGGGCTGACTCTCTATTTATCAGGAGGACACAGTTGTATTTGCTTCTCTGTTTGTATCTAGAGATCGGCACGAACCACTGGTTTGGAGGTTCAGAGCAGTTGGTTTCTTGGCTGGGCAGCAGATCCACATTTTGGTGCCCCACCTCTCCAGTAGGCACTCAATTGGCAGCAGTGCCCTCCTCTGCCTCTGAGTGGGTGCCCATTGGAGGGGTAGGGCGCCAAACCACAGATCAGCTGTTTGGCCAGGAAATTAACTGTGGCGAACCGCCAAACCAGTGGTTTGTGCCCATCTCTACTTGTATCCCTTTTCCCTCTAAGGAATGCAAGCTTGAGTACATACTGGCAAAGACAAAATATTCCTACCACCCTTTTAATCCTCACAACAGCCTTCTGAGAGGTAGATCATGATGAGATATTGTTGTTGTTTAGTCGTTTAGTCGTGTCCGACTCTTCGTGACCCCATGGACCAGAGCACGCCAGGCCCTCCTGTCTTCCACTGCCTCCCGGAGTTGGGCTAAATTCATCTTGGTAGCTTTGATGACACTGTCTAACCATCTCATCCTCTGTCGTCCCCTTCTCCTCTTGCCTTCACACTTTCCCAACATCAGGGTCTTTTCCAGGGAGTCTTCTCTTCTCAATGATGAGATATAGACTAGCCCAAAGTTGCCCAAAATTCAAAGCTACCTGGAAATCTGAACGCAGGTCTCCCAAGTTTTAGCCCAATGCTCTATTCCATGGTGGAGTTGCTCCTGACTCATGGTAATCCTATGAATTATGCCCTATTCAGGTTTTTCAACCTCAAGGCTATGGCTTCCTTTATTGAGTCAATCCATCTCATATGCAGTCTTCCTCTTTTCTTCCTGCCTTCTACTTTTCTCAGCATGACTGTCTTTTCCAGTGAGTCTTGTCTTCTCAAGACACGCCCAAAGCATGATAGCAGCAGTTCGGTCATTTTGCTTCTAGAGAGAGTTACTACATTTCTGATAAAGGACCCATGAGAAGCACAGAGAAGATCTCTCATTTTCTGTGACTACCATAAGTTTTATAATAATACTTGATTTGGCCCTCTCATGTAATTACCTCTGGGTAGAAGCAAATGTCTGGAAAAATATGCAGATATCTGGAAAATATTCCAGCTGTGCAATTCTGCTCTTCCTTCCAGTACAATTTGATACAAGAATAGTGCAAGAAATCAGAGAAGTACAGGAATCTGGCAATGAATCAGGGCCTTGTGTTAATTTAATCTGATTTGTACTATGTTGATAACCAGTCCTGGAGGAGCTGTATCATTACACTCGATGGTGTGTAGCTGGAATATTAACATATCAAGGAGAATGCAGCCACAAGGATTAAGAACAATGAAAAGATTATCTTCCTAAATGGGAAGCCAATTTACACTCAATTCCACACTACTTTAAAGTGCTGGTTGAATTCACTCATGCTTGATAGCTCTGACTTGGGGAAGTGGTCACAGAATCATAGAGTAATGGAGTCATAAAGGATCTATAAGGCCATCTAGTTCAACCCCTTGATATTTAAATTTGCCCTAGTAAAGAGAGCCATGCTGGTTGTGGCATTAAGGGAGCTGTAGTGCAAAATTCAAATTTTACAATCTCTGCCTGGTATACATTTTATTAGGCATCCTTCAGTCTCGAAAGACTATGGTAACGTGCTCTGTATGGAGGACTTGGAACAGCGTCTAGTGTGGCTGAGAAGGCCAATTCAAGAGTGACAATCCCTTCCACACTGAAGACAAATACAATCTGTCCCCTGTCCAGCTCCCTGGTATACAACTAACAGATAAAACTAGCAATGGTGGCTGTGAAAACTCCCCATCTTCAGAAACCACCCCTTTCCCCCTGCCATCCTTCTGCTTTCTTGCCCACCAGTGCATGGGCACTTCCATAACCAACTCACCCCTGTGTACTTACAATATTAATGACAGCTCCCAGGAAATTAATCATAATTGAGGCAAAGATGATGACATTTCGGGCCAAGTAGGTCTCATTAATCCAGCAGCACGTTTTCCGGAGCACAAGGGGCAAACATTTATAATCCTCTGCCGTTGTGATCAATAAAAGAGCTGAATGCAGCATTATCAGAACTGAAAACTGGACAATCATCGGTATCATCCTGGGGAAGAGAAAAGGTGTCTTTTAGAAGGACATGGGAAAGATTCTGCTTCTACAGGCACAACTTTTTTTTTAAAAAAAAAATCTGAGCATGCCTTGAGAGTACGCTTTTAAATTAACTGTCTTTCCATCTTCTCTCCATGTGTCTCACATATAAACAGAAATACAGAGCTCAGACAGGTATTGACATTACATATTACTAATGTTCAAACTCCTGTTGTCTGGGGCACAGCTTGCAAAGTAATTTTGAAATTAAACAGTCACAGTTCTAGTTCCAAGGCTCAAAACTAGTTTGTTCCCTTGCAGTTCCATTTTGTTAAAAGTAAATCTTTACTCTCCCATTTTTCAAACAGTTTTTTGTTAATTCAGGAAATGACATCAGAATGCTACGAGCAACTGCATTATAAGATGCACTCTCTTCCTGGTTCAACACATCATCACCTCTACACTTACAGCACACTACAAGACAGCATTATGAGACAGCATTTGGACCATGTGAATTTGCTCCTCTATTGTTTCTTGAGTTCACTTCTCATAACTGCAAAAGTAACTCAAAGTTATGGTTACTCCACATAAGATGAAATACTCAACTCATTAAATTATAATTATAATACAATGATTATACCTCCATGATTGGGGAAAGAAACTAATTGCAAGTCACTACTTATTTTTAATTAGTCACTTCCAAGTTCTGGTTAGGGCCATGAAGGTTAAGTGACTGCTAAACACTGATGTTCTCATCTAGTCTGAAATTTATGTGCCAAATGCATGGTTTTCCAGAAACTAAAGGATATGAAAGGGAATCAAACTCCTAACTTCTAGCTGCACAACCAGAGACCTAAACCATTGAACTATTCAGCAGTTCTATGATCCTCAAAGATCAAAAGTGGCCTTTTGCCACAGTAAAATGATGCTTAAGGACACCCACCTGCAACATTTCTGCTGCCCAGATTCATAAAATATGAGAGAGTAGATGATCAATGCATGAGGGAATTACAGTGAACCCATGTAACTACACACACACATACACGCAAACAGAGAGAGACATACAGACAGACAGAGCTGCAAAGTTGCTCTGAGGCCGAGGGTCACTTTTTGATGGCCTTATGAAGGTAGCCTATAGTCATTTGCCACTGGCAGCTTTCCCCCAGTTTAATATGTATTCCTGCAAAGTATATGTTAAACTTCGCAGTCATGCATGCAAAGATCTATAGCCTGCCTGTGAACTTGCTCCAAGTCAGAATAATACATGCATATTTTCACAGGAGCAATGGTACTTTTAAATACTTCCTTCAAATCACTCCTTAAACCCCACCTTTTCTTTTAAGCTATTGGAACAAACTCTTCTTCCCTGACATAGGATGGTATATAGAAAAGTCTTTGCACTTTTACTTTGTTTTCATGGTTATTAGTTAGTCTTCAAATGCACTGAAACACTGTTTGCGTTTTAGATAATAAAAAACAGGCACAAAGATTTTTCAATATACTCTCATGGCATACTGCCAGGATGTTCTCTAGTTGTTTCCCATAATCTTCAGAGGTTTCCCATCATCTCTGACCATTGTCCACACTGAGATGAGTTGATGGCAAATAGCTCTAGATATCTGCAAGCCATCAGCTCTCCCCTCCTTGATGTACTGTAACCAAATCTGAGTACTCGTCAGGGGCAGGCACATATTCTTCCCACGTTAATCTGAATTTTATTAGCCTTTATGGCTGTTTCTCTTACATTGTATCTTAAATTGTAAACTCAAGCCATTCAAATGGGACTCTGTATTACAGAAGTCTTTGCATTTACCTTGAAGAAGGAAGCAAACTTTGGACTGCGGTGATAAATAGAAGGACCATAAACGCACACACCAAATTCGACTTGAATACTTCATCCCTCATTTGGGAATACTGAAAAAGAAAACAGAAAGGGAGGAGAAAACCTTTTATTTTGTTTGACAGGGCAGCAGAGAGAGCGAGACAATTTCATGAGGCTTCTGGGAAATTAGCAAGAAACAGTAACTTAATTAGCTTCCTGTAGTGAGACTCACTTCAACCGCCTTCCATTTATATACAGAAAAACCCCACTGAAGAAGAACCGACTGTGAAGAGGGCTAGAAAGTCTCCTTGCCAAGGAAACGAAAGCGAGCTGTTTCATGTGGTGGAAAAGTTTTGTCCGTCTTGCTTTGTCATTTCATCAGCTGCATTAAAAATTCAAACCTGGACAAGCTATGCCCCTCAAGGGCTGGCTGCAGCAGTATCACTGGGGGAAGTGGGCTAATTAGAAAGCAAGTAAAATGGAGAGGAAGGGACCCACATGGCACTATATCTACAGCTGGTGTGTGTGTGTGTGTGTGTGTGTGTGTGTGTGTGTGTGTGTGTGTGTGTGTGTGTGTGAGTGAGAGAGAGAGAGAGAGAGAGAGAGAGAGAGAGAGAGAGAGAGGATGGGTTTCCTGGAAAGCAAACAGTTAACTGTTACAAGGATTAGACTAGATGACACACTTACTACCATTCTGCAGAGCTTTTAATTTATTTATTTATTTATTTATTTATTTATTTTTCACGAATTAATCACTGTTCGTATTGCATTTTTTTTAAAAAAATCTTGTAGAATTTATTCTTTCAATGTTTTACATTGTATACATATTTTATATTGTCTTTTCTGGGTAGATGGGGCTCGTTAGCCTTGGAAGGCAGCCCCTCTAGGAGAAGGAAAACTCCGATTTCAAACCTCCACTGCCTTGTGGCTATATCCACTGATGGAAAAGGCTTCAGGGGTTAACCTCGAGGCAAAATCCGGAGCCGGAGTCCCGGAGGCAGTTCGTGTCGTTCTGGCAACTCCTGCGACATTGCTGGAACCAGTTGTATTGGCTCTTGCCTTTCCATTGGACTATTTCAGCGATGTGGAGAGGGGGGATTTGCTGCTTGGGTAACAGCCTATCCTCCATATTATTTTACCCAGGCTTCGTGCTCTGGAGAGGACACTCCAGCTTCGCATACAGCGTCGAAAAAATCAGGGAGCTGGACAGGGGACAGATTGTATTTGTCTTCAGTGTGGAAGGGATTAGGGTTAATTGGCCTTCTCGAATTGGCCTTCTCAGCCACACTAGACGCTGTTCCAAGACCTCTATTCAGAGCACGTTACCATAGTCTCTTGAGACTGAAGGATGCCTACTACTGCCTATATTGTCTTAGCTAAGTCCTACGCAATAATGCTGCATTCTGCTATGCCATACAAAATACATAAATAAACCCTGGGCGGTTCACAGACAAGAACAGTAACAAAACAAATGTGACATAATCGAGTGGATTAAATCAAAATACCAAATTAAACTACATAGTAAACATTTAAAACAAAGCTAAGAACAGGCAGCAATTGGGTAAAAGGCTTGATGCTCTTAGGATTAGCTGGCACCTAATTTTCAGGATCCATCTTGTTCTTCAGTAGAACTTCAGAAACAGATGAACACAGACTACAGATTAAGGGATAGGCTGCTCTGAGCTAAGGTTCTGTGCTAGAATTTTTGATCAGCCTTGGACACAGAAAATTCACTTTTGATTTTCCTTCCAATCATTCATTTTCAGCAACCTAATTTGGTGGAGATACTGTTTTCCTATTATTAGACAACTGGGACTTAGAGATCTTTGTACATCTATTGCCAACCACCCAGAGACTTCCAAATCAATCAAAAGCAATCTTCAGCTTATATTTGTTTTTAGAGCATTTATACATATTTTCTTTAAAAGGACAGGACAACTTGGCTGACTCTGTTAGTCAAGTTGATCGGAGTTCCAGTTGATGGGTGTTCCAGAGGACCACACATTCCCCCCTCCTTATTTAAGGCTCTTCTCTCTAAAGGCTGGCTGGCTGGCTGTAGAGCTCAGTGGTTTAGGTATCTGGCTGCAGAGGTAGAGGTTGGGAGTTCAATTCTCCATTGTGCCTCCTGCCAAAGGAGCCAATCTGTGTAGCCATGGACAAGCTGCACAACTTCAGGGTGCCCCCAGAAGAAGGGAATAGGAAACCATCTTATTTGTATTCTCTATCTAGAAACCCTCAGAAAGGGTCACCATAAGTTGGAACTGATGGAATCAACTTGATGACATGCTATTCTTATTATTCTCCAAAGGGAATTTCAATGATACTTCTAGACACTAAAAATCTTCTTTACTCTTCCAAGCCCCTGTATCCTCTGTTCTCAAACGCTAATCTTTGGTGCTTAGCAAATCAACCATCATTTTTTTTTTTTGCATCTCCTTCCTTTTTAATATGTCACTGGTGCAATTCAATTGACTCATTTGAAATATGGCGCTGGAAGAAAGCTTTACAGATACCCTGAACTGCCAGGAAGACAAATTAATAGGTTGCAGATCAAATGAAGGCTGGAGTTTCCACCACGCGGAAACTCCAGATGGTGCAGAATACGGCGGCAAGAATTCTTACAGGGGTGAAAAGATACCACCATATTTCCCCCACTCTGGCCGCCTTGCATTGGCTGCCCATTCGCTTCCGCGTTGATTTCAAAGTCCTAACGATGACATATAAAGCCCTAAACGGTCTAGGACCTCGATATCTGGCAGAGCGCCTCCTCCCACCCAGTTCTGCCAGAGTCACTCGTTCCAGCCAGGCCAGGCGGCTGAGGGGCCTAACGCCGAGGGAGGTCTGGAAGGAAAGAACAAGGAACCGGGCCTTCTCGGCAGTGGCCCCTCACCTCTTGCCCGTGGAGATCCGCCTGGCTCCCTCTCTGGGTGTCTTCAGGAGTAAACTTAAGACCTGGTAATTTGGGCAGGCTTTCCCTCCTGCCGTATCTTAAATTCTATCTTTTCGCCATCTTGGATTTATGTATATGTTTATTGGTTTAACTGTTTTTAAATTTGTAATCCCGCCCAGAGTAGACCTTTGGTCTAGATGGGCGGGGTAGAAATCTAATAATAATAAAAAAAGAAACTTAAATTACTAAACTGAAGCTGTTGTACTTTGGACATATCATGAGAAGACAATTTTGTTGTTTAGTCGTTAAGTCATGTCCGACTCTTCGTGACCCCATGGACCAGAGCACGCCAGGCCCTCCTGTCTTCCACTGCCTCCCGGAGTTTGGTCAAATTCATGTTGGTCGCTTCGATGACACTGTCCAACCATCTCGTCCTCTGTCATCCTCTTGCCCTCACACTTTCCCAACATCAGGGTCTTTTCCAGGGAGTCTTCTCTTCTCATCAGATGGCCAAAGTATTGGAGCCTCAGCTTCAGGATCTGTCCTTCCAGTGAGCACTCAGGGTTGATTTCCTTCAGAATTGATAGGTTTGTTCTCTTTGCAGTCCAGGGGACTCTCAAGAGTCTCCTCCAGCACCACAATTCAAAAGCATCAATTCTTCGGTGGTCAGCCTTCTTTATGGTCCAGCTCTCACTTCCATACATCGCTACTGGAAAAACCATAGCTTTGACTATGTGGACCTTTGTCGGCAAAGCTCACTGAGAAGACAAAGCTCACTTTGACTTTGTCTTCTCACTGAGAAGACAAAGCTCACTTTGAGAAGACAAAGCTCACTGGAAAAGACAATATTGCTAGGAAAAGTGGAAGGTAGTAAGAGGAGAATAAGACAAAACATGAGATGGATTGACTCACCAAAGCAAGCTATAAATTTTAGTATACTAGACGTGAATTGGGCTATTATGATGAGATCCTTTAATTCAACGGGTCACCAATAGATATAGGAATAAAACAGGTAGTCCCAGTTTGTCAAGGCAGCAGAGAAGGTGCTGCTGCTCCCCTTCCCCTTCTCCTCAGCTGATCAGCCATTGACGAGGCCCAGTTTGCTTGTTTTTACCACCTCCTCAGCTAATCTCCCAGTCACAAGCAAGAGCACAAACGTCTCTGCCCCGCCCTTTTGTCTGAGTGGCAGATCAGCCAAGAGGGCGGGGCAGAGAAGCCTGAGCTGTTGCCAGGATTGGAAGATCAGTTGAGGAGGTGAAGGAAGCTACCAGGCTGGGCCTGCTGAATGGCTGATTGAGTAAGAGGAGGCAGGTTGTTGCGCTTACAAACTGGAATAAACTGGGACGAACTGGTTCATGCCCTTCTCTAGTCACCATGAGTTGGAAGTGACTCGATAATATATAGCAATAAATGGCCAGTCAGGATTTGATCTCATTCTGAGACCTTGAACCTGGACCTGTAGTGTGTCAAGCTCAGTGCTAGCCTTGTCCTGCCACTTAATCACATAAATCATCACTAGAAGTTGAACAGGACAAGCTATCAAATCCTCTTTTTGCGGGAACTTCCAAGCTAAGTTTGTCTTTCTGTAAAACAGCTGAGAAATTAAGACCCAGATGCACATTACTCATCAAATACGGCACAATGTTATTCTGCTTCTTTCAGTTGTTCTATGCTTTCTGGTTCAGGCAGCCCACTCTCACATTACCTAACCTCGAAAAAATAATTCTGTAGGAAACCATTACATCACAGTTGATAAATGAAGATTACAGTATTGGTAGAGTCAATGAAATCTGGGAGAATTAGACTAGACACAACCTACTGAAGTCCTATTGATTTCTCAGATCACTGTTCGACAAATTAGTAAATGAGTATTATGTAAACGAGCAAATTGCACTGATGGTGAGGTTGCATAATCTCAATATTTTTCAATGTAAATGAAGAGTTGTTTCAAAGGGGAAGAGATGAACTGAAGTTCAGCTATGGTCTGTCTACTGAATACCAAGCTTTTACGTTTAGTGATGCAGGATCTAGCCAGGGGGCCCTTTTGGAAGAGCCGTCCCTCAAGGAGGTAAGAGGGATGGCTTGTAGACAAAGGGCCTTTTCGGCAGCTGCCCCCAGACTATGGAACGCCCTCCCGACTGAGATTCGTCTGGCGCCGACGCTGATGACATTTCGGCGCCAGGTCAAAACCTTCCTGTTCCAGAAGGCTTTTAATTGAAATAATATCAACTGTGGGTCCTGATGGCAATTTTTAGAGTATCTATTTTAATTGTATTTTAATTGTTTTATCTTTTTTATTGTATTTTTATTGTATTTTAATTGTTGTAAGCCGCCCAGAGACCTTTGGGTAGAGTGGGCGGCATATAAGTTAAATAAAATAAATAAATAAATAAATAAATAAATAAATATTCCAGGAGCTAGATCTTAGAACTGGTTATCTTTTCTCTATGTGGCAGCCGTAAAAAAAAACTCCATGCCTCTCTCCCTGCTGTTGGACAAAGAGGTAAGAAGAAGAGGAGGAGGAGGAAGAAGAAGGGAAGAAAGCCACAATATTAGTGTTGGCAATTGTTGTTGTTAGGTACTAGGAAGTCATCTTTAACTCATGGAGACCCCATGAACAAAGAACCTCCAAAATGTCATGTAACCAACAGTGCTGCTTAGGTCTTGCAAACTCAAGGCCATGGCTTCTTTTATGGAGTCAGTCCTTGTCATATTTGGTCTTCCTCTTTTCCTGCTGTCTTTAAATTTTCATAGCATTGTTGTCTTTTTCCAGCAAGTTCTTGCCTTCTCATGATGCATTCAGTGCCTAGTGCTGGTAGTACCCGGAGCAAAACCGCCTGCCCACCTGGCAATTTATTTGTCTTGTTGTTGTTGTTTGAAGCTCAGCAGCAGCAGCTGCTCCCCACCCACCAGTTTCTAAAAAAAAAAAAAAAAAAAAAGCCCCAGCTTCTGGAGTGCGGCACGCGGGCACTGCCACCTTCTCCTGCTCCTCCTTCCACTGCTGGCAGCTAGTCAGAAAACCGATCAGTAAGCTAGGGAACCAGCAGGTGGGTGGTTGCTGTCATGAGCATCACTTAGGTGGCTGTCTTCTTTTCTTTTTTCTTCCTCAGCTTCCCCCTTTCTCTGGAGGAAGGAATGGAGAGACCAATGCTGGCACATTGAAACAGAAGCAAAAAGCAGAAGGCTAGCAAAAAGAACCGCCTCCTGGAATACGGCTTACAGCCATCCCCCTCCTTTCGATGCAGGTGGGCTTATCACTTCTTCTTCTCCCACCCACTTTATTCAATGGGTAGGTAAGGAATGGGGGCATTTGGTGGCATGGAGTATATCTTCCTCTGGTGAAAGCAGAATGCAATATGCATGCCTACAAGACAGAGGACATCTGTGCAATGTTTGGGAGCAGCGCTTCAATCCCAACAGGAAAGCTTTGGCTACCCGGCTCAAGATTTCCTACTCTGACTGGTAGCAACTCTCCGGAGTCTCCAGGACATCACCTGCCATCTGGTCCTTTTAAGTGGAGGCACCTCAAATAGGTCCTCCAAAGTTTGGACTGAAACTGGCATGGATTCACGGCATCCGGAACATCTGTTATCAACTGCCACTGAGTCAAAAAGAATACGGTTTGGAAACAAAGCATCCCAGGTTCAGTCCCCGAGATCTCCAGTTAATGCTAGGGATGACTTCAGGTTCGAAACCCTGGACAGCTGCTGCTAGCCAGTGCCAGCAGTATTGAACGAGATGGACCTGAGTTGCAATTCGCTTTAAGAAAGTTTCCTATGCTTTATAAGGGCCTTGTTCCTTTAAAACAAGGATCAGAAACTCATAGTCACATGTTCCCCTTAGCACCTCAGGGCCCTCCTATACCCCTGAAAGATGTAAAAAAAAAGGGGGGGGAGGGGGGAGGCTCAGAAAGTCATTTTGTGGCCTCTAGGGTACAAGGGGGTTAATTTTGCCATGATTTAGGTATTCAAGCCCCCGAGGACCATTTATACCTTTGTTAGTTTTAATTCAAGGCCTATTAGAAGGTGCAAGAAAAAATATAAGAAAGGAAATTTGGGGTGGGGATCTTGAGAGCAAGTGCAGTCCTACAAGGTCCAGGAAAAGGTATGTGACCCCCCCACCCCCAGACAGAGCTCTGCGAATTGACTAGCCTCACTTTGGAAGATACAAGAACATATAAAATTGGTGCAAGGAAGGAAGGAAGGGAGGGAGGGGAGAACCAAGGCTTCAGTTGATATTTGTTCTTTGTCACTTAAAACAGAAAGACAGACGCTGACACACAAACAGAACTCGTTATTGTCTGGCTGCTAGAAATGAACCTGGAGTTATGAAAGAAAGCGAAGGAATAAGATGAGCTGACATGTTTACAGGGTTGAGGTTATTATCTATTTCCCCCCAAAAGCTGTTATTTGATTTTCATCAAGGTGGCTCCGTCTGTGTGTTTAGTTTCCAGTATTTCATAAAAATAATGGGATTAAGCACTCAGGATATACCCCCTCCACCCGAAAGGGCTTGGCTAGCAATGACAGCTCCTTTCTGAATGGGAATGATGGATAGAAACCAGCTGAGGGTGGGGACAAAGCAGACCCCAAACTTTTTGATACGTGATAAGGAGCAACTAAGCCATACACACCTTGGCCCATGAGGCAGAAACAGCCACCACCACATCTTCCCTCTCTAGCCATCAAATTAACAAATTATATAATTAACAGTCTGCTGCCCTTTCGTGATACACCAGATCCGCTTGCTGCTTGAGGTACTGCCTCGCTTCACCTGAGGTAAACATGGGTAAATTGGGGGGATCTAGGAGCTAATGTCTCACCCTGGGGCCATTGGGTGATGCACGAGATTCCCATTCTAATCAGCCAACCCCAGAAAATGAAACCAGAAATGACCAGAAGTCTACTTTCTATAAAAGTGTTGTGTATTGACTTCCTCCCTTTGGACAAATTATAGGACTGTGTGTGAATGGGAGTCCATTTTTGCCAAGGGCTCTTTACTCCTTGAGTTGCTCCTCACCAAAGGCCACCGTGGTGCCCTCTCATCTGGCCTATATTGTAAGATAGAAACAAAGAGGAAGAGGGAGGGAGGGAGGTCAGGGCTTTCATGTCAGGTTGCACCTCACTTCTCCGGCCATTCCCAGGAGTTGTGACACCTGTGCATCCCAGGCATCAAGGTCACTGTTGCCACAGAGGGCAAGAGACACAAAAAGGCAAAGTTGCACAGCCAGCCTCTCCGATCCTACAGCCATGGTCAATGTTAGGATAAGGCAGTGAGGCAGGTCTCTAAGGTGAAAAACACAAAGGAGCAAAGGTACAAATGGCAGCAACCTATCCCATCTGGCAACCTGTTCCGTGTCCCCGCCAAGCTAGGCTGTTCCCTTCTGTTGTGGCAGAAGATGCTCTCACACTGCCACTGTTGATATGAGATTCAACACAGTGCAATTCCATTCCGTGGTAGGTCAGGCAAGCAAACATTTTTCTCTTCAGGATGGCTTTTTCCTCCCTAACAGGATGTCTAAGAGCTGGACTGCTGGGTTTATTTTTGTTGTTTTTCCTTCCCCTTTCAGTTTTTATATTGCTTGTTTTAATATCATAAGCCACTCTGGGCCCTGTTGAGGAGAAAGGCGGGGTATAAATATTTTAAAGGTAAAGGTTCCCCTTGACATTTAGTCCAGTCATGTCCGACTCTAGGGCGCGGTGCTCATCCCCGTTTCCAAGCCATAGAGCCAGCGTTTGTCCGAAGACAGTTTCCGTGGTCACGTGGCCAGCGCAACTAGACATGGAACGCTGTTACCTTCCCACCATGGTGGTACCTATTTATCTACTTGCATTTGCATGCTTTCGAACTGCTAGGTTGGCGGGAGCTGGGACAAGCGACGGGAGCTCACTCCATCGTGTGGATTCGATCTTACGACTGCTGGTCTTCTGACCCTGCAGCACAGAGGCTTCTGCGGTTTAACCCACAGCGCCACCACGTCCCACACACATAAAAACACACAAAGAGTTTGGTTGGTTTCACTGTATAGAATAAGGAGGTCATCTTGTCTTTGCTTCAGGCAATAACATGCCTTGAGGCTCCCCTGCCCAAAGGGGGAAGCCTACTTGGGGTGACCACCTAGGCTTGGCCCCAACGTTCCCTCTAAGCTACATGGCCATGTGACCACACAGTGCTGCACTGAGTCTGTGCAGCTGAGCCTGTGTTGCTGCTCATTTGCTTCTGGTTGCAGGTGGAACCCCATGCGCACAGAGCAGGCCCCCCGCCCAGTGCTCTGGAAAATCGGAGTGATTGTTGCTTGGCCTACAATGGGGCCTGCACTAGATTGCTATCTATAAAATAAATTTTGCTGGTTATCATCTTTTCACCAGAGCTTGAACAGCTTGTCATTATCCCACTGTGCCTTTTGAGTCACACAGTCATCTCGTGGTTTCCAGACCCATCTGACAGAGCCACTGAAACTGATTTTTGCAAGAAAATGAGAATTTCACCAGCAATGGCTTTTCTGGACCAGAGCATGGAAAAGTTGTTATTCGTTGAGCAGGGGGTTGGACTTGATGGCCTTGTAGGCCCCTTCCAACTTCACTTTTCTATGATTCTATGAAAGCAAAAGCTCCTAGAATCTCTCAGCCAGCATGGCCACTAATATTCTCAGACTTACAGTTTTTTACAGTGTGATGGAAAACAATGGACCAAGCAGAATTTTCCCTTCTGTGAAACTTTTAAACATATAACGTTGGGTTGCCCCCTCCTCCTAGTACAGATTTGACAGTCCTGTACCTTCTCTCTTAATGCCCAAATTTCATATCCCCCTTCCACCTTTTCCACATATAACGTAGGTACCCTGCTTCCTTGCCGAAGACTCCTATATCTTTCCTATTCATTGTTTCTTGAAAGGCCCATATTCCCTGGCACCGCTCAACCATGTCTTTTGCATTTAGCAAACAACAGTCATCATTTTTTTCTCCTTCCACCTCTTTTCTATCAACAGCACAGCTTCTAGCCTTACACAAAACTGAGAAAGCAAGCTATGAGGGGACTACAACTCCCAGAATCCTCCAGCTGGCATTGTAAACTACAATGTCCCCAATCCAACAACCAGCTTGGCCATTGCCTTGATGGCTTTAGAATTTGAGAGTTGCACTTTTTTTTTTAAAGTGATATTTCCCATTCCTTCTCTTGCACTGTAAATATTTGTCGTTCTACACTCATAATCCTTCTGGTCTCTCCTTTCTTCACTGCCCTGCCTTCAGCCCTTTTTTCTCCTCTCACTTTGGGTTCCTATAGATCTGTTTGAGGGCCAGAGTTCAGGACCCTGGACAGCTCCCTCGAAAGTTGAGGCTAAAACTTAGAGCAAATTCATAGGCGCTACGAAATCAGAGTGGTTAGCCTTATGTGGCATGGAAGCTCGCCGTTCTTGATATCACAGGGAGAGAGCCTTTGCTCTCTCCCTGTGATATCACTTGTAGAATAATGTGTGACCGCATGTGTACATGAGACAGAGAGTGTCAGACAATGAATTGTCTCCACTACCTCCTAAACAAATATAGCGTGTACATATAAACAGAGAGTGCTCCTCCACCTTACACAGTTCTGCGTGTGTGTTATGTGCCATCAATTTACTTCCAACTTCCAACAACAGCATTTTTAAGGTACGTCAGTTATATACATTTTACCATTGTTAGCCCTCCTCACTGTGAATTGGCATGGCTGAGTAAGGATTTGAACCCAGGTTCCCTGAGCCCTAGCCCAACACTCTGTCCAACAGAGCGCCCTGCCTCTGTACAGAAGAGGGAATTTCTGCAGGTGTAAAGTACACAATAGGCAACACCTGCTGAAATTACTACTACAAGGACATGAACCTTGATCTTTTTTTCTTGACAGGCTTTAGGCTGGCTAAACTGGCATCCCCAGTTCAATCACAATCTATTCCAGGCAGCTGTGCAGTGAAGCTAGGGCTCACAGGGTTGAAGTCCTACCACCTTCTGAATAGAAGGGTCTATGACATGCTTCGCCTCCCCCTGCCGTGGATCCCCTGTTTCATCGAGCTTCGTTACCATACTCATAATCAGCTGGAAGGGAAATGAATTTTCTAAGAACAGTGTAATGTTACAACATTTCCATTCCTTGTGGTATGCAACGTTTTGAGGGTCATTTGGTCTTGAAAGGGCAATTAAAAGCTAATGAGTTTACAAAAGACCTGATTCTTATTTATTTATTTTTTGTACGGATCCAACCAGCTGCATTCACGTTTTTCTTTTTGTTCTTACACCTCTTATGTGGGAATTGGGGCATTAGCTTTGGAAACTGTCAGGATCACATGGGGCCTGACAGCATTCCACTTTGTCCCCAATAATAATTTCAGCATTTAGGGTCAAACTAAAATCTTTTAGATAGTGTGCTTTTTTGAATCTTGGTCTAGGAAACCTAGATTCTTTTGCATGCAAAGCATGTGTTCTTCCACTGAGGTACAGCTATTCCTCAAAGCAAACATGGAACAGGCAAGGAAGGCATTCATGTCTATTTTCTGGTCTTTCACTTTTTTTTTCTTATCTTACCCTCCTGAGTGGCTTTGGCCCAGGCAAAGGGGTTTCAAAATGCACATTTGCAAAAGAAAGGGCCTTCTTGTCTCTTTGCTTCTACACTCCCTAACCAAGAAGCTCCCAGATGATTGCTACATACAGTTCTCACCATTTGTAATGATACAATTGAAACATAGAATGTTCATAAACATTCCAAGATAGCTGACCATTACAAAAGCCTCCCACACAATTCAGGATAAATGTTTGCCTATTTCCAGATCAGCAAAGCAGAGAGGCTCTTTGTAAAGCCAGACTGGCTTGGGCAAATAGGATTACAACATCAAAAAACATAGAAGGAGCCACAGTGGGGAAGACTGTTCCCAACGGTCATGATTAGGATGGTGAATCAGCTTGAGGTTTTTGTCTGAACTCAATAGGAACTATCTAAGATGCTAAACTGTATCCCCCAAGGAGGCTCAGAATCTTGGATAGCACCTTTAAAGTGAAGGTCAAAATCCAGATTCACTGATCGAGTGACCCTGGAGCTTCCACTGTTTGAAAGGTGCCACGAGGCTACAGCTGCATGCAGCTACATCCTTCCTTATTCGTACAATGGGACACAGAATGTTCACAAACATTCGAAGACAGCCAACGTTTTAGTACAATGCAATATAGATATCTGCCTATTTCCAGATCAGCAAAGCAGGTAAGACTTCTGTAAAGCTAGTCTCTTTCCCATCCCACCCCCGCAACGACATCATCCCACCTTTGCTGTCTTGAAAAGGTTAGTCAGTTTTAGATGGGGTTTCTCAGTCATCAAGCTAAACACATTGGTAATAAATCGGACCATACATGAGTAGGTTTCTTTATCTCGGTCTTGAATAGTGGGAAAGGAGGCAGAAAGGAAAGTGTACAATAATGCTGTCTTTGTTAATTCATCAGTTATTTCAAGACAGTTTGGCAAAAAGCATCTATCAAGACCCAGCTACCTTATGTTCCAGGCTAGAGTCTTTAAACATCAGGGAGAACGGCTTGATATGCTCTCTTCGCAATTTATCGCCACTCCGCAAGTCGATGGTGTGCTCTATTCGCTTGTTAATTTCCTCAGGCCCAGACTGGACATGCAAAGCTTGTGCAAGATGGTTTGGAAGCAGATTTATTGAATTTCTTGTTAGGGCAGCCAGAGTCTAGGGGAAAGCACATGCAAAAAGAATAAACTTGCTAGTCCCCTTTGGGTTAAAAAAAAAGCAATCTTTTTTTTTTTAAAAAGAAGAGATTATGTTGCATTGCAAATGGTAACAGCATTGCATGCAATTCATTCATCCCACATTAGCCAAAAATGTTAAAGATGCACACAAAGAGAATGGGAAAACTGCTTTGATGGCATGTTTGCAATGGGTCTGGAGGCTATTTGCAATTCCGTCTAACCAGGCATTCACGGTGAATGTTCACACCAGCTTTGCCTGAAGCCCACCTTGGCTGAAACCCAAACTGTTAGTCAAATCCACACATTCCACTGACTGGTGTGAGATCTGGATGAAAGGATCAGGTCAGATTCAATTCTGGGGTGAAGCAAAGCGAATTCCAAAAATTATTTGGATATAGAACATAAATCTAATCAAAGGCAGTCTCTACATTGAATTGGGGGAGCTTTGCACAGTCCTAGTTTTAGACTGTTCATATGTGGCATAGGGTTCAACCAAAGCAGAGGTTCACGTCAAAACTGGAAGGAGGGTTGCAATACTTCACACTACCCAGATCATATGCCATCTTCACTGACATTCATACTTTCCAAGGAATACCACTCCAGGTGGTTCCTTAACCTGAGAAACCCATCAAAACAGTTTCCAAAGCAAGGGCGAGAGATGTGTTGTTTCTCAATAAATTACCATGGAACCCATGGAAAAGATTTTTGCAGAGTTTAGAATCTTTTTGAAAGAAGGAACATATTATATCATTCATTACCAAAAGGCAGCCATGTTATAATTGCTGTTTTAGTTGCAAAATAAACTCACTGCATTGTGTGCTACTAATGTGTTGTGCAGCCTTCCCAGCAGGAAAAAAAAAGGCATTTCCCCCTACTGGCCAATTATGATAATGCAGCCCAATAATATTTACAAAAATCTAAAAGATGAAAAAAAAGAATACTTCAGTTGCATCTCAGGATTGAAAAGACAATGGTAAAAGTACAAGTGCTTCAAAAAATGCTTTTGAACTCCCTTAGTAAGTAACTTTTGAAACTAACTAGAAAACATTATGTGTGTTGAATCCAAAAGTAATTTTACACCTCTTTCCACAAAAGTAACCATTTACTCCAAGTGCTTGAGCTCCCCCCCCAAAATAATAATAATAATAATAATAATAATAATAATAATAATAATAATAATAATAATAATAATAATAATAATAATAATAGAAAAGGTTATTCTTAGCTGGCAAGTTCACTTTAATCCAGAAAGGTACTTGTGTGCTCGGATGCATACACGGGCTTCTGGCATATATTGATGGTGCATTCATTTCACTGGGAGGCTCCATCTTATTTTGCAAAGGCATGTGCCCACATGCCAAAGTGTGCCCAGTGAGATCAAGTGATTAGCCATCTTGAGTAGGTGAGAATTTCTTCATTGAAATTCTTCATTGAAATTCATAGTAACATAAAATGATCCCTGACAGAACAGGGCCTATTATCGTTCTATTATAGTTCTAAAGGCCTATTACAGTTCTGAATTCTGTCCACCCAGTGCCGCCCAGATGCTTATGGGAAGCTCACAAGAAGGACGTGACCACATACAATTCTCCTGCTGTTGCTCCCCCATAGCTAATGCTGCAGGAGTTAGTAGCTCTGATACTGGAGATGATGTATCAGTGATTTAGAGTCACCCCAACTAGTAGCCATTGGTGTGCTCAAACTTCTGCAGCCTAAATCCAACTGTTTGTCCTAACTATATTTGGGAGCCATTGAAACACAGAGATGTTATCTCCATTCAACAGTTGATTCAATGGGTCTACACCAGCTGGGGCCAGCAAATGGATACACATGCACCACTTTATCTAACCCCGCTTTAAAGCTGTCCAATTTGATAGTTTTTACCACATCATATAAGCTGTCTGGATAGCTCAATAGTTTAGGCATCTGGCTGTGGAGCCAGAGGTTGGGAGTCTGATTCCCCAATGTGCCTCTTGGGAGAAGAGCCAGCCTGTGTGGCCTTGGGCAAGCTGCACAGTCTGAGGGTGTCCCCAGAAGAGAATGGTGCACCACCTCTGAGTATTCTCTACCTGGAAAACCCTGGAAAGGTTCGGCATAAGTTGGAATCAACTTGTTGGCACAAAACACAACACAACACATCATATGACAGTGAATTCCATATTTTATGAAATGTGTAAACTGTGTGTCATGATCACTAGGGCTGTGCATGGCTCCCTGGTTTGATTTAGAGGCCTAGTCAACCCTTCAAAATGGTCCCCACTTCTATCTGGGGCAATTTGTGCCCTGCCTCAATCTGTCTGGGCTTCTGATCTGAATTGATTCATGAAAATTCAGATCGCCAGCGTTCCATAGACTTGCAATGAAAATATCAATAAAGGGCTATAATTCTTTTGTATTTGCCCTTACATTTATATGAAATTTCAAACCATGATAGACCTAAAGAGGAAAATGAGGAAGGCAGATTTCAAGCAGGCTAGCATTAGAGGTTTCCTTATTAGGCACTGTCACGATCATGAGATATGTGGTTAAAAGTGTGTCATGAGAATGGGATATGTAGTCAAGAGAAATATAACATGGAGTTAGAATGGTTCTTTGTAAAGATGATTTGAAGGACTTTGGAATGTGTTTTTCTCAAAGCGCTGTTAGAGTGTTTTCCTGCAGAAAGTTACAGCCAGGAACGAGATAACGCAGAAGACTCAACATTCCAAGCTAATTGGAGAAGACAAACAACACCTGCAACTCTCATGGGAAAATGGGGTGGAGGAAAGTGTTACAACCCCTAAAATCTAATTGGTTGACAGCTAGAGGGACGAAGAAGAAAGGAGGAGATTTGGGAAGTAGAAAATGGAGGATGTGTTATGTGAAATGATTCTTTTATGCCATTATTTTCTTACTGATGAGGTTTTGAGACTGATGATGGATTTGGACTGACTATGGTGAGCATGTAGCTTGCAGTAGAAAGAAGAGGGGGGCTTACCCTCTATAGTCTACCCTAAAGATAACTTTTAGATGTTTATTATTTTAGCTGGGAAGTAGTTATTTTATTTAACTGCAATAATCTTTGAATATGTTCTTGAATGCTATGCTTATGCAATTACAAACTGATTTTCTATGAAACTTTATTTTTCTAATAAAAATTTAATCTTGAAAACCTTATTGAGGACTGGTCTCTTGAACAGCAGGTAAAGGTAAAGGTTCCCCTTGACATATAGTCCAGTCGTGTCCGACTCTAGGGCGCGGTGCTCATCCCCGTTTTCCAAGCCATAGAGCCAGCGTTTGTCCGATGACAGTTTCCGTGGTCACGTGGCCAGCGCGACTAGACACGGAACGCCGTTACCTTCCCACCGTGGTGGTACCTATTTATTGACTCGCATTTTTACATGCTTTCGAACTGCTAGGTTGGCAGGAGCTGGGACAAGCGACGGGAGCTCACTCCGTCGCGTGGATTCGATTTTACAACTGCTGGTCTTCTGACCCTGCAGCACAGAGGCTTCTGCGGTTTAACCCACAGCGCCACCACGTCCCTTGAACAGCAAAGGTCTAACTAAATCCAGTAAGTGGAAGGGCCACAAGTTGCTACTATCCAGAGTCCTACCTCACTGAGCTGTTGTGAGTTCTAAGGAATCACAAAGCCCAGGTGCCTGTACTTGCTAAGGTGCTAAGTAAGTGCAAAGTGTTCTTTTTAGGTCAGACTTGTTCAAAGGGGTTTATGCTACACACCGCTGATGGTCTAAGGACTCGGCCCAGCAAGAAGGTGGTAGATAAAGGCCTGGAGACTCTCTGACCGACTTGCCCACTGATCCTTTAGGGGACCGTGAGCATCACAGGCACCTTCAAAATGTGCTTTTTCCAAAAAACTTAAATACAGTTTTTAGCAAGTTTCCCTGGCTGCTGCCTGGATGCCTATATAGACCCGGCGCTTCCAAAGGATGAGGAGATGGTGAAGGAAGTAGGTGCTGGCACAGCCTTTCTCCCCACTGCCTCCACCTACTTACATAGTTTGGGATGCTTCTTGACTGACTCCAGAGTCCATGTGGCTAAGGCATTATAGGGAAACACAACCAAATCAATCACCCACACACAGGCAATTATTTTGGCTACCCCATCTTTGCTGTCCTGCAAGCAAGCAAAGACCTTTCTCTTCAGGCAAGCTTTCCCTCAATGACTTCCTACAGGAGTGTGACTTTCTGAGGGATTGTTGTACATTACTGCTCTGACCGAGTCTTTAGTCCTACTTGTGCTTACCATCTCTCAGAGTGGGATTTGTTTGTTCCTTTTTAATATTTGTATACTTATCGTTTCAGCTTCAATATGGTCCTTTAGCAACGTAAGCTGCCTCTTTATACTCCTTGTATCTTAACTTTAAATATTGTCTGTTAATGATATAAACCACCGTTGTATACTCATTGCTTTCAACTTTAAAGATAGTCTTTCAGTGATGTCAGCTGCCTTGGGTCCTTTTGAAGGAGAAAGGTGGAGTAAACATATTTTAAATAAATAATAAATACATACCCCTCTCCAGAATTCCTTGGCCTTGAGGACCCTGGAGCTGGGTGTTAGCCAAGCTCTGGAGGTGGGTGGTGAGAGGGAGGGAGGGTGAGATGATTCCACTGATACCCTACTCTTATTCTCCTTCCCTTGTGAGAATTGTGGGGCTGTGCCTGCCACACGGCAGCAGTTGTGGTCCTTCTCTTCCCACCTCAGGTGGTGGAAGAGCTTGAGTCAATGCCATCTGTCATGCTCTGTGATGGGTAGTGTGCCTCAGACTGCATGTTAGAGCTGCAAAAACTCAGTTGTTAAAAAGCCATGACATCAACTCTTGTTGCATCATCCCTCCCCATGGCCTGGGCTTTCTCCCACTCACTTCAGATGTCTGCTTCTCCAGCCCACTTCAGACACTTTTGCTGTGTCTCGGAGCCGGTTCTGACTATTTGATATGTAGGCATCCTTCAGTCTCAAGAGACTATGGTAACCTGCTCTGAATAGAGGTCTTGGAATGGCGTTATTTGATATGAATGAGGCAGATTCAGTTAGTAGTTCAGTCTTTGGCTAAATCTAGTCCACAACCCTCTTGATCAACATTAACATCCAGAACACTTTTGATATGTGTAACCCTTGGTGGGTCTTGGGGCAGAAAATTGCTCCCCAGATCTACAGCAATGTGCCCATCCCTGGGACAAAGGGTGGCTCAGCATCTAGTTTCCAGCAGTGGTTCCAGATAGATGGAAAAGCAGGTCATAATGGCCTCTCTCAATTGTTCACCCTCCAGAAGTTGATAATCAGCAGTAAACTGGTTCCAAACATGGGAGTTCCACTTAACCAGCATGGCCCCAGATGCTAGAAGACCAATCCTCTATTAATTTGTCTAATCCCCCTGTAAATGAATGATCATTGCTACATTGTGTAGCAATGAGTTCCATCTGCTAATTGTCTGCCATATGGAGAGACTTTTTCTTTTGCCTGTCAAAAATCCCCTGCCCCCAAACATCTTTGGATGATTCTGAGTTCTAGTGTTATAAGAAAAGAAAAATATATCTGTACCTAAATCCTGTAAATAAATTCAGACCAATTATAATCCTGCCAAACAACCACTCCCATACTTGCTAAGATGTGGCAGAAAAGGGTTAGAGAACACTTAAAACAGTCCATTCAGTTGAATTTCTGTGTCAGGAGTAGAGGATGGAGTGCTTGTCTGCACTGATTCCTTGTCCTCATAACTAAGCTACGGATTAATCCATTCACTGCTATCTACTTTTTAATAGCAGTCATCATTTTTAAATCTATATCATAAACTTTAATCATATTTTTTCCTCAATTAACTCCCTTCTTCCCATATCATGGGAATACAAAACTCATCAGAAAAGACAATAATGCTGGGAAAAGCGGAAGGCAGCAGGAAAAGAAAGACTGAACATGAGATGGATTGACTCAGTAAAGGAAACCATGATGTTTCTAAGACCTAAGCAGGGCAAGGATCAAGTTGGAGAGTCATCAAAGGTCATAGGATGGAGTCAGGCACCTATTTCAGATTGCCTTTATGAGCACTGGATATCCATAGTACAAAACGGTTCTTAAAACCTCCGAAGGACTGTTAAATGACCTTCAAGAACAATGGTTAAGATCATTGCCATGCTAGACTTCAGGAAGTATTTCTATTACATCTCACATTTTGCATACCCCTGTTAATGTTTGTATAAATATCCATCTACTAAGGCTAAATTCCAGCTGTCTGAACAACTGGCTTGCAGCTCACAATGGCTTGTGCCAAATAAAACATGTGAGTCTTCAAAGTGCCACAGGGCTCTTGGTTGGTTTTGGTGCAACACACAACAAAACAACATGGCTACCACCCTGGAAATTTATCTCTCTCTAGGTTGTTGTGAAAATAAAATGGACAGGAGCATTGTGTCTGCCAGATGTCTTGGGAAAAAGGAGAAATTACAAATTTGGTCGATAAATATAGCCTGGTAGGAACTGGCTGGAAGAACAGATGGTATATAAGTTCTATTTGTGTGTTTGTTTTATCTTACTCAAATGAAAGGGGGGGGGGAGAGATGCCTGTTATATACTGTATATTTTCTCCTACTGCATCTGCTATTTTAACATCATCATGGTGCATGCTTCAATGTAGGGAAAGTGCAAAAAAGATGAGGCTCAAAATGGAGACAACTATAAAACTATAAAACATGCAACTATAAAACTAGTGGATACAGAGAACATTCCTGCAATGGCCAGAGATATTTTCCCCCAACAATGAACAGAGAGGATTTTTACTTTGGGACAGGATGCCTGAGATGCAAAAGGACAGCTGGCATAAAAAAAAACCTCTATGAGATGAAGGTTTACTTTAACTTATGTGGACATTCCAGACAAGTAGAACTAAGTTATGTGCAGACATGGAAGCAAGATATTATGTCACTGTGGATTTGCCCAATGAAAATTGGAAGGGAAACTCAAGATGACCTTCTGCCACACTGACTCACCAGTCTTTCAAATGAGGCAGAAAGACGGGTGTCTTAGGGCATGTTAACCTTTTCCTCCTTAATTTCTTTAAGCAGGCAGCCTTCGCCAGGGATTTGGTGACACAGCCAATAAAACAAAAGAAAACTTTGCTTGGATCCTACAAACCTTACAGGAAAGGCTGTTGAGAACGGATGCAGGCAGGAGTTCAACAAAACCCATTCTAATCTTGGCTATACATTTCTGCTGTTATTATTATTATTATTATTTAAGTATACAGATGGGACAAGAAAGGAGAAACGTTTGGGTTTTGGATCTTACAGGCACTCGCAGCCTGGAATACAGCCTTTGTATTTTGAGTTAGATCTTTGGCTGCGGAGCCAGAGGTTGGGAGTCTAATTCCCTACTGTAGTTCCTGCAAGTAGAGCCAGTCTGGGTGGCCTTGGGCAAGCTGCATGGTCCCAAGGCACCCCTAGAGGAAGGGAACGGTAAACTACTTCTGAGTACTTTACTCCTAGAAAATCCTGACAAGTCCATTCCAATTTATGGCAAGTTATTATTATTTTGTGTAAAATACTAATTATTATGCAAAATACAAGTTTTTGACCCAAAAAAATCCTGATTTTTTCCCTTAAAGCTGCTGTTGACAAGCCTCAGCTTGCAATTTGCGAGTTGTTTCAGTAAATGGTTACTTTCTTTTATCCTAAAAGCAGCGTCTGAGTATTTACTTAAGCTGGTTAAATGCTGTGAGGTGTGTGCTTTTATTGGGCTCTTGCTAATCCATCTTAACTCCAAATGTTGCTAGCCCTTTTGTTGTGCAATTAAGGGAATTAAAGATATTCCTCCCGGCTGGGACTACAAAGTCCATCATCAACTCAACACCTCTTGTATGTGGATGGTGCTGGTTTGGCTATGTAAGGATCACAGGAAACGAATGTTATTTGGCTGTAGAAGTGAGACCTCTCTGCTCTCTGTTGCAGAGTATTCCTGGTGTGCATTCATTCTCTGAAAACCACCCTCAAAATGTTAGCATCAAACACAGGAAGAGGAGCTCTTAATTTGGATCCTTACTTCATGGGCAAAGTTTATTTTGTTTTTGAACACTGAAAATAGCAAACAGTCTTCCCTTGGCAGGAGGTCTAAAATGGCCTCAGTTTTTCCGTGAGTGTACTGATACCCTCCCTTCTGTGTGGGGGCAGCCATTTTGACTACACTATGGAGGCATTCAACGTTGGAAGCATTTAAGAGAAAATTAGACAACTATTTGTCAGATCTGCTTTGATTTGGATTCCTGCATTGAGCAGGGGGTTGAACTTGATGGCCTTACAGGCCCCTTCCAACTCAATTATTCTATGATTCCATGGTGGGCATCCCCCCACCCCCAGGACAGCCAGGGAACCAGCTGACATTTCCAGGAACTGCTAGGCTTCCTCAGGTCTGTGGGCAGAGAGACACATCTTGGTGCAAGGGATGCTGGAAGAGGAGAAAATTAGATTTTATTTTGTGTCATGTTTTTATTTTTATTTTTAAATAAATATTTTATTGTATTTTTTCTACTTTTCTATCCGTTGCAACCAGAGTGATTTATTACAATATATTCCATTCATTTCATCTTGTTTTATACTCTCTAACATAATATTAATCTAATCTATTCTATTTAAATCGGTGTAGATTTCATCCAGGTATAAAGAGGTTCCCATTTATTATTATCCAGTCTATCATTTAGTGTATCTGTCAAAATATCTATTTCTGCTAGTTCCAAAATCTTCTCAATAAATTCCTTGTCGGCAAAGGGTTAGGGTTAGAGTGTGTCATGTTTTTAAAGCCTTGACACCATGATCACCCCATTCCCAACTGGCAGCAGATTCACTGCCTTAGCATGAAGCTGTGTGTGTGTGTGTAGCACACATTATTTATGTTTAGGAGATAATTTATTCTCTCATGCATGCCTACATATTAATTTTCCAGAGCTGGAAGCCACTGACGTCTATGATATCACAACTGTCTGCCCCGTGACTACACAAGGTGCCCTCTGACATCACCAGGCCTCACACTTTGGTCTCAGTACTCAGCTCTGAAATCTTGAGGAATGGCAATCTGCTGACCTGGAAACCCACCTTCCCCTTGAAGTTTAGAAACAGAATATACAATGGGGATGAAAAGAAGAAACCATTGTCAACATTTCATCAGCCATGGTGTTTTCAGATCAGGAGCATCCAAATCCTTGAGATTTCAGAGCCAGAGGTCTCTTTTAGTTGGGTCATTTTTAGTGGAAAAAAAGAGAAAATGATTTGTGGGTGTCAGGGGTGCCACACTTAGGACCACATCTGGTCTGCGGAGTCAGAGGTAGGAGACAGAATGACAGAATGTGTGGGCATTTCTATAGTAACCATGGGCTCTACTTTTGACCTCTTATCTAAGGTTTTTGATCCTTTTCTGCTAGGTGGAGAGTAGAATTTGATTCTCTGTTACACAAGTCAACTGAAAACTAACTCATTCAGCCAAAAGTTGTGGAGGAAAGAGACTCTGAAAAGAGAAATGAAAAAGATGACACCATGTTTTTTGACACCACCCCAGGACAGGCTAATTTAGAAATCCTGTTCAAAATGCACATGCCTTACAGCACCGTGAAAGTTTCATGCTGATCCTTGCTTCCTACCCAATATTTGCATAGCATAAATACCTACTTGTGCAGTTGCTATGGCTCACACTGCCTTGTAAACAAGCACACAACAGGAACTTTGAGTCATCCCCAGGAACTTCAAGCCAGCGATTTTTGTTCCATAACCAACTAGTAATCTGTACTAATCCAAGCAAGCTCATAGGAAGAGCAACCACTTCTGCAAGCTTCTGTAAGCGGAAGACCTGCTTGTGCAAATGTGTCTAGAAATTGACCTTCCATGGTAGCCAAAGAAACGGGCAACAGAGTGTGGAGTTGCATGAGGGTAATGACACTATAAGATCTTGACTGTTGCCTTCTAGTATCTTGTTTGTCTACATTTAGATAATTCTCTTATTTTTCTACTTCTAGATAATTCTCTTTACAAAGTAGCCATTCCCAAGGTAGTATTCTCCACATGGGTTAGACTACAATGATAATTACTCATCCAGGAAGGCTGGGGATGATGGAACTGCTGTCTATCATCTCTGGGAGGTACTGAGTGAGTGATGATTTCTGCAAAGCATTATGCACACTGATGACATCATCATCATAATCAACAGCAGCAGCACTGTTACAACAATAATAGTAATATGCAACTTTCTTACTGAGTACTAGCAATAATAGTAAAAAAATCCCACACCTATCAGACACATGCATAAATTATCAGTGAAGCAGTTCATGGGTGAATAAGCACTGTTGACACTAATTGACTCTTCCAGTTTGAAATTTCACAAAACAATGGCTAAAATCCTGTTGCTTAGTGAAATAAATAGCACATGAGAAGGCACTTGGATCAATGGAACTTACAAAGGGGTTGACTCACTAAATCCCCATTGCACATCCTCCAGTGCAATTTACTGTGCTAAGCAACAGGATCTTGGCCAGTGGCACTGAGCAGCTAACCTGGAAATTAAAGTCCAAACTGAGCTCTAGGACCTATTGGCTGAAATCCTGTTAGTGCTGCTAGATCTGTACACCGCTGATGATGACAGCAGCAGAAAGTAATTTTTGGAAATTAAACACTTCCTATTTCTGTCCCAAGGCTTCTGGTAATCCCTTTCATCACATAGAAGTGATGGGATTGGAGGAGGTATCTTTAATTACCAAAAATCAGTTTCTGCTGATGATATCACCAGCCTTCTGCAGGTAGGGTTGTGTCAAACGGAATTCTTCCATTCAGTTGTTCTGAAATCTGGGGTTATTAAAGATGGTTACTGGGAAACAGTCAACCTCCACTCCTTCCCTCACTGCCTTTCTCATGCAAGCAGTGACATATCTGAAGAGAAAAGTCCTGCCCATGTGTTGGCTCTACCCATGAGCATGAAGCTAGCTTTTCCAGCATTCCTGCTTGCCTCTAGAGCCTACACACAGCCAAGAACCTCTCATCTTCAGACTGATTGCTTCCTGAGTGAGCAAAGTGATAAGGGAGGAAGGTCCGTTTTGCCTCTCTCTTGTAACCATGTTGATCTTTCTGGACTGCAGAACAACTGAATAGAAGTTGAATCCTCACATAGAGCAGATGAGATGATCCATAGGGATGGGATTTTTGGATTTTCTGAACTACAAATACCCTCACTCTCCATTCTGGGAGTTCTACCTTCCTTGCAAACACCTGAATGTGATGCAGTCAGGAGAAAGACCTAAAGCGGAAGGCTTTGAGACTTAATTAGGCCAAGTTCCACCCAAACAGATTCTAGCCTTGTGCTCTAATCTGTCACTAACCACTGTTTTTGTTTGTAGGGGGAAAAGTGTGGTATGTGTCTATATGTGTTCCTGCCTATGCAGTTTAAAGGAGTTCAGTCCAGTCACAAGTCAAATGCCTCATCTGCTATTTGGAAGAGCCACAGTTGACCTAGACTAATTTGTGTTGAAGGCATACACCCTTTCAGATGCCTGAGGATGGCTTCCAGCAATTAAAAAGACTCTGGGATCTTAATACAAGAAGAACTTGTTTGAGGCTCTGATTCAATTAACACTCCACTGTGTGTGACATTTAATTTCAGCAGGGAGATGGGATTATTCAAGGAACTGTCTGAAGAACTCTTAGGACCACAGTCTATTATTTTCTTGAGATCATGGAGGATGGGCGAAGCGTCGGATGACTGGAGGAGGACGAACATTGTCCCTGTCTTCAAGAAGGGCAAAAAAGAGGAATCTGGGAACTACAGGCCAGTCAGAATGACATCAATCCCAGCAGATTTTATAATGGTCACTCTACAAGTACATTGGGGAAAATAAAGCAGTAATAACAAGAAGCCAACACAACATGGTTGTTTTTCAAGAACAAACCCTGACAGACTAATCCTATCTCATTTTTTGATCAGGTAGTCTCCCTGGTAGAAGGTGGGAATACTGTAGATATCTTGACTTCAGCACAGCCTTTGACAAAGTGCCCCATGATATCCTGATTAGCAAGCTAACTAGGTGTGGGCTGCATAGCACAAGTGTCAGGATAGACACTTGGTTACAGAATCTACTCAGAGAGTGCTTATTAATGGCACCTTCTCAAACACGGGGGAAGTAATGTGGGATATCACAAAGCTCAGTCCTCTTCAACATTTTTATTAATGACTTGGATAAGGGGCTGCAGAGAATGCTTATCAAATTTGTGTTACAGAAAAAATGGGTGGAATAGCTAATACCCCAGAAGTCAGAAAAAAATTCAAAAAGATCTCAATAGGCTCAAGTACTGGGGTAAAAACAACAAAAAGAAATTTAACAGGGATAAGTGCACAGTTTTATACCTAGGGGGTTAAAAAACAAATGCACAGTTACACAATGAAGGGATACTTTGCTCAGCAATACTACGAGTGAGAAGAACCTTGGAGTTGCAGATCGAAAGCTGAATACGTATGAGCCAACAGCATGATGTAGTGCAAAAAATGCCAATGTTATTTTAGGGTGCATTAACAGAAGTATAGTCTCCAAATCCCATGAAATATTAGTTCTCCTCTACGTGGCACTGGTTAGACCTCATCCTGAGTATGGTGTCCAGTTCTGGGTACCACATTTTAAAAAGTATGCCAACAAACTGGAGCAAGTTCAGAGCAGGGTAACAAGGATGATCAGAGGAATGGAAACCAAACTCTATGAGGAAAAACTAAAGAACTAGATATGTTTAGCCTTGAGGGGGGATAAGGTAGCACTTTTCAAACACTTGAAAGGTAATCATACAGAAGGGGAACAGGATCTGTACTTGATCATCCCAGAGTGCAGGCCAATGGGCTCAAGTTACAGGAAGCCAGATTTCACTTGAATATCAGGAAAAACTTCCTAACTGTTCAAGCAGCACAACAATGGAACCAATCACCTTGGGAGGTGGTGAGTGCTCAATCGCTGGAGGCATTGAAGAGAAAATTAGATAACCACCTTTCAGATATACTTTGAGTTGGATTCTTCCACTGAGTGGGGGGTTGGACTTAATGGCCTTATAGGCCCCTTCCAACTCCATTATTCTATGGTTCTATGAAACCTTAGTACTTTCTGAATATAGGTTAATTCTGACCTGCAGTAATTGGCTTAATCATCTAAAGTTTCTGTGAGTGAAAAGAGGTAAAAAGAAAATGGTGCCTTCTGAAGCTTTCTTTATGGGGATGTGGTAAAGCATGCTTATGTGCAAGATGATTTGAGGGTGGAAAGATAGACTTACATGCTGCTTTCCCACAATGTTATCAAAAGGAAGCTCGGGGCTCCAGGAGCCTTCGGTGAATGTTGCCGCACTGTTTCTTCTGTCTGAAGATGTGATTGCCTCTTTGACGATGTCTTCAGGCAGAGTCAACAAGCTTTCCTCAGGCTGCTTGATCAAGTAAGTCTCAATGTTGTGTTTTCTCAAGAATTCATTCCGCTCTTTGCCGTGTCCTTCTTCAACCTTGTAATCCCCATTTAGACAATCGAGAGTAGCTTTGGATATGTGGATTCTCCTGCAGAGGTATGAAGAAGCAATAAAATGAACAGTGATGATTTTAGAATCCTAAATTTTGAATAAAGAGGGAACAATAGAGAACAAACCGATTTCAAAATACTAAGTAATATAGAGGAGAGTGCAACAAATTGTTGCCGTACAGGTTTACCACCGAACACAAATTCTCCTGTTAAAGATTCCAGCCACTCAGCCATGCTCCGGGAAACACTATATCATCTCTCTTCCCCCTGCCTTTCCACATATTTTTTTTTCATTAAAAAGTCAATGGGGCTGATTCTAGGATGCAATGGTGAGTCTGTTATGTAAATGGTTTGAGAGTTTATCACAAGCATGCCATTATGGCATGTTTGTTTCTGATGGACTTCATTTCTGCTCACTACCTGAGTGGAGCGACAAAGTGACAAACTACAAGTAATGTAGTTACTTGTAACTAGTTGCGTGTTTGGTCAACAAGGGTAAAATATAATTCAAAAGCAATATAAGAACAAATTTACTTAATGGTATGATTACAAACAAATTTTCTTCCATGGTATAATGAGAATGTTTCATAGTGACTTTCCATGGTTGCTTTTTAAAATAGCATTAAAAGGTACTTTTCAAAAGGATTTTGGCAGATTTTTTTCCCAAGTTTTATGCCATTCTCAAATCGATCCGAAGTTGCCCCAACCAAAAAAAGGAACAGAAAGTAATGATAAAGTAACAGTCAATGAAGTAAGTAATGCAATAAGATGCATATTGTTATTGTTGTTATGTAACAACAATGAGTTACATTTGGAGCACCATAACAAGAAATGGGAAGGCATTACTTTTTAAAAATAACTTCAACAAAGGCTGCACCCTTTGTGACTAGAGGGGAGTGATTTTCCATGAAGAAAGCAACCAGCTTAACTAGCTGTCCTGTTTTACTTCAGTTAACTACAGTAAAAAAAAGAGACGGATGTAACTGTGATTTCTAAGACATGAATTTTGAACTGGCAACCAATTTTAAGGATAAATTTAAAGAAGAGAACTTTGAATTAGTAAAAACAAATGAGGAAAATTTGGAGTGTACAAACAATACTGAGAGCCCAGGATCCTATCTTACTGGCGTGATCTAGTAATAATAATAATAAAAAGGCATGCTGCTTATATACTGCTCCATAGTGCTTAAAGCACTCTCTGTGCAGGCAACACTTTGTCTGCCCCCAGCAAGATGGGTACTCAGTTTGCTGACCATGGAATGCTGGAATGCTGAGTCAACCTTGAGCCAGCTACTTGGGATTGAACTCAGGCCATGAGCAGAGTCTTGGTGGCAGTACTGCAGTTCAATCACTGCACCATGAGGCTACTAATGCTGCAGAAACCTAAAATTCATGCACACTATGAATCTAGACAAGAAATAGTCCTTCTTGACCTCTTCTCAAAGAGGTGGGAAATGTGCAGCCTCTGGGCCCCATATGGACCCCTAGCAACACCCAGGTCACTCAACCCCCCACACCCCCAAATGTTTGTTGTTGTTGTTGTTTAGTCGTTAAGTCGTGTCCGACTCTTCGTGACCTCATGGACCAGAGCACGCCAGGCCCTCCTGTCTTCCACTGCCTCCCGGAGTTGGGTCAAATTAATCTTGGAAGCTTCGGTGACACTGTCCAACCATCTCGTCCTCTGTCGTCCCCTTCTCCTCTTGCCTTCACACTTTCACAACATCAGGGTCTTTTCCAGGGAGTCTTCTCTTCTCATGAGATGGCCAAAGTATTGGAGCCTCAGCTTCAGGATCTGTCCTTCCAGTGAGCACTCAGGGTTGATTTCCTTCAAAATGGATAGGTTTGTTCTCTTTGCAGTCCAGGGGACTCTCAAGAGTCTCCTCCAGCACCACAATTCAAAAGCACCCAAAATGTTAACAATGTTTAAAAATCAGTTCAAAAATACTCTTTATTTCCTTCTGCAGCATAGGGGCAATTTTGCAATACATTAAAGGCTTTACTCACTTTCCAGTCCAACGCATTGAAAGGGTATCAGGTTGGATGTGGGACTGAAAGGAAGGACATGGGGGCAGCTAAGTGGTTTATTTTCTGCATCTTTTCTGAATTCTCTCCAGTAGGTTTAATGTGCCATTGAAACTCAAAGGAAGCGAAACCTGAGTCCATTTAAATGACTTGAAGTTTGCCTCCTATTTTGTAAACTTTGTGAAGACTTTGCATGTTAATGAAATCAAACTGTTACTTTAAGTGGTCCAATTTGATTAAATAGAGCTGAAGAAGGACCACTGACTTCCATTAATATGCAAATAGAGGGCGCAATTCATGAGCCAGGTGAGCTTTGATGCTTGATTATATCTGGGCTTGGTCCTTGAAACATCAGGAAGACAAAAATCTGTTTAAATCGCAGTGTACACTGACTCTGCTTGACTTTTTTAGTCCCCCATAGCTTCTACTGCAGGGATGGGCAAAGAGTAGCCCTCCAGATGTTGATGTATTCAGCACAGCCAACAGTGAGGAGTTCATTTGCTCCTCCAGATGTTTGGCGTTCAGTCCCCCATCTATTCTATCCAACACAGCCAAAGGTGAGGGTCTGTAGCAGTGTTTCCCAACCTTGGTTCCCCAGATGTTATTGGACTAAAACTCCCAGAAGCCTTCACCTGTGCTGTGCCTGCCAGGATTGCTTGTAATCCAAGAACATCTTGAGACCCAAGGTTGAGAACCACTAGTCTAGAGGAAATATGGTCCAAAACATCTAGAGGACCTACAGTTCCCCACTTCTGAATTCTGGAATAATGGACCTAAGATGGGTTTATTTATATATGTGTATAGGTGGGGTCAAGTTAGGACTTCCAAGGGACAGGTAAGATGTCCCTTTAGGGTTTCTGGTCTTGGAAACAGACAAAAGCTTATGACCACAGTTAGCTGTGATAAGGCTGGCAGAAAGAATGGAGGGGACAGCTTAATGGCTCGTTTCCTTCTCTCACACCATGTATCAACTTTGCTACTGAGAAGTAGCCGTGTTGCTATTCAGTCACTTGTGCTTCTCAAAATGTGCTGAAATATATTAGTTGTGTCATATAGAAAGAAGGTTTGCCCATGTCTAAACGATACTACATATATATCTCACATCAGGCCACCTATGCAAAAAGCACAGCAAAAAGCACACGTTAGCAACCCAAAGTGACATATTTGTGTGAACACTGCCTGCGGGGTATGTGTCCCCAAGTGTCACGTCATGAGGTTAGCAGATGATAAAATGCTGTCCGCTAAGCTTAAAGGGAATGGAAGCATCAGTTCCTGAATATTTGGCTGAATGAATACTCTCATCAACATGAAGACCTGAAAAAGCTGCATCAAAGCCACCATTATCTTTATATAGTTTTGGAGTATCATTAGGGTTTCTTTACAAGGGTTGTAAGAATGTATTTTCTAGTGTCTGTAAGGACCGATGACAACAACAATTGAAAGGAGAGTCATAATTGACTAGGAATGATAGGAGATGCAGACCAACATATCAGAAGGCATCAAGTTTTGAAAGGCTGGTCTACAACAGTGGTTCTCAACCAGTAGTATACGTATTGTGGGTGAGATGCAGAAAAAGCCTAGGAAGACATTGTGTTTTTAATAACAGTTACAAGAAGTCAGTACCCCTCAACCTTCATGTCTTCCTGCAAGCTGATTATGCTAAACTCTTACCTACCAATGGACTATCTACCTGTAGCCTTCTGCCCTGCTAGGAATTTCTTTCAAAACTGGATGTTTCTCTTCTTTCCTTCTTCTCCCAGCTTATCAACTTTCCATAAGTGATAAATAGAGTAACATAATCCCAGGGATGTTGCTTTCAAAATGTTATTTTCAAAAGTTAATGCATTGTTTCCAAGCTGCTTAGCATACACTACTGTCCTTTATGGAGTCCTTCACTTACCCAGGGATTCCACCTGACTCGAGTTTGTTTGCAATATCCACATCCCAGGACCAAACATCAAACTGCCACTTCCGTAGACCCAGCACACCGCACAGCACGGATCCCGAGTGTATTCCAATCCTCATGTCGACATCATGCTTTGTCCTTGACCTCACATACCTGAAAAAGAAACCCAGAGACTTCAAACTCCAGCAGACTGTCAAGACTGCAAGAGTATAAGCAGAGAGGCAAGACTGGGGATTGCTTCTCAGCGCTAGGAGTGTTATCTACCACACAGTTATATCAGTTTGTATACCTTTTTAACTGGCATAGCTCCATGCTATGGAATCCTGAGATCTGCAATTTGGTGAAATACTTCCAGTCAAAACCTGGCTCTTTTCACAAGTCGTTTATGACCTTTTGAAGAGACACTTGTCCAGCAGGCCGAGGCAAAGAGGCAGTCCCAAAACCAGCAAAATCAGGGAGCTGGACAGGGGACAGATTGTATTTGTCCTCAGTGTGGAAGGGATTGTCACTCTCGAATTGGCCTTCTCAGCCACACTAGACGCTGTTCCTATTCAGAGAACGTTACCATAGTCTCTCGAGACTGAAGGATGCCTAATCTAATCTATGACCTTACCCCAGAGTAATTCCATTGAATGATTGGGCTCTTTTTTTCTTCTTTCTTGTGCTTATGAACTTGCCCTGTTTTTGCCGCCTAATCTTATTGCATTCAACATTTATAACTTTTTTATAGCCACTATTCTTTATTAGTTACTTTATTTTTAGATATTATGCTTCTTGCTTGCTTTTTATGTGGTTTGCTTAAATTGATGTTGTTGTTTATTTTGCATTATTGTGTTTGTTTGCCACCCAGAATAGTGGCTCTGACACTAGTTGGGCGGGATAAAAATATAAACAAACAAACAAACTCTGCTAGAGAGTGCTAGTGCACTCCTGTGAACGTGAGGGCTAGAGCTCTCTAGCAAGGAATTCTAAGTCTCTCACCAAAGTTCAGATGTTGGATCCTATAGATGAGGACACGGAAGTTATAGATGTAACAAACTGCCAGGGATGTTGGCAAGTCCGACTCTGAGTCTTTGGTACCAAAGCCCGAGTCCATATTAAAAAGTTCTTTCCCCCAGAAAAGGTAGAGGTGGTGGGTTCTGAGTTGAAAGTCAAGTCCAAGTCATTGAAAAAAAATCCTGAGTTGGGTCAAGTGTGGGTCAAGTGTGGGTCAGAAAAAAAAATCCTGAGTTGGGTCAAGAGTTGGGTCAAGTGTGACTTCAGTCCGACTTGACAGCAAGTCCCATGACTTGAGTCCCCATCGCTGCAAACTGCTGTATTCTGCTGCACCCTTTACAGGCTTACGGCTTGGGTCCCATGACTCTTGTGTCACAGAAGCTTTCTGCATGCTGTAGAGGCCAACACATTCATTCTCCTACCCCTTCTTCTCCTTTCTCTGAAAGAAAACACCTCCTACCTTAAGGAAGACTGAGGCAGAAGCGGGTGAAGGCTCATTTTTGTACACTAGACCCTGCAGATTTTCTCCGCACCATCTGGAAATGATGTGTGAAAGATTAAACCCTGCAAGGCATTATGGGGCTTGTAGTTTTAAGACCTTTTTAAAAAGTCCCCCCAAAAGATTGTCTACTTTTCATGATGAGCGAGAGTCATCTCAGACATCTGGAGTGGGTGTGTTGAAACTGGCTTTCGTTACTCTTTGGAAGAGCCACTCACCTATTAGCCAGTGGCACATCTGGGCTACAGGGTTACAGAGGTTTTGTCCCTAAACAAAGAAGCCACAGTTAAGGGTCACTTGCAGTCTTATGCATGTTAGCTGCCAGTAGAAGATGGAAATGTTACTTTTTTGTCCTGTAGCTCAGAATTCCCAACCCAGCATGACCAATGGCAGGCACAGTCTCCCCAAAGTAACTTTTAAACGTTCCATCTGGAAGGAGGCCTCGCTGAACATGGGGGCATATTTATTTAGAATAAGTATCAGTAACCTAGCAGGTCTATATAATATGATAAAGTAAGATTATTTGTAATAGGCAAGGAACATCTGTAAACTTATTACTTACAAGGCAGAAACAAATGAATTTTAAAATAATACAATAGCTGTGGATCATGTTAAAAAGATCAGACTTCATTTCCACCAGGATTTAAAATTTGTATGGAAATTTTGGAGGAGTTGGGGGAAATGGTTCAGTTTCTATAAAGCTGAGAAGTACACTAGACTGAATGAAAAACACACCCGTAGTTTAGTTTCGCTTAGACTACTTTAAACAGAGAGCTATTTGCTAGTCTTATTCAATTAAGTGATACTGTTTTTAACAGAACAATATAAAAGGTTCCCCTTGACATTTAGTCCAGTCGTGTCTGACTCTAGGGCGCGGTGCTCATCCCCGTCTCCAAGCCGTAGAGCCAGCGTTTGTCCGAAGACAGTTTCCATGGTCACGTGGCCAGCGCAACTAGACACGGAACGCCGTTACCTTCCCACCATGGTGGTACCTATTTATCTACTTGCATTTGCATGCTTTCGAACTGCTAGGTTGGCAGGAGCTGGGACAAGCGACGGGAGCTCACTCCATCGCGTGGATTCGATCTTACGACTGCTGGTCTTCTGACCTTGCAGCCCAGAGGCTTCTGCGGTTTAACCCGCAGCGCCACCACGTCCCTATAGAACAATATAGGAAGCAGCAAAACAGTTCTGCAAGGTGGATTATCACGGGAACACTTAATTGCATTGTGTGGATGAGTGGCACACATATTACTGCTATTAAAGGAAAGACTTGATACTTACAGCAATATTTGAATGTAAAAAGTCACAAGGACCACTGAAACTACTGAATGTTTTTGCATGAAAATCACTGTACAGGTCTTTATTACAGCACCAGTGATTGGCCTAATTAAAAAGTTTTCTCATTTAACTCCCTCTTCCGGGCAATTAACGGCTTTTTTAAAAAATGGCTTTTCCAGAATACTGCTTGCTGAAACATGAAAGCTTCTTGCCATTGTCTGGGTATAAATCACAGAGAAAGGATGAAACCGAGATATGGTGAATATGAGAAAGAAGCCTGGAATCATTTCTGTGGGTCAATGCTTAAGAATGCATAGTCCATGGTTGTTGTTGTTTAGTCGTTAAATCGTGTCTGACTCTTCGTGACCCCATGGACCACAGCACGCCAGGCCCTCCTGTCTTCCACTGCCTCCCAGAGTTGGGTCAAATTCATCTTGGTAGCTTTGATGACACTGTCCAACCATCTCGTCCTCTGTCATCCCCTTCTCCTCTTACCCTCACACTTTCCCAACATCAGGGTCTTTTCCAGGGAGTCTTCTCTTCTCATGAGATGGCCAAAGTATCTCCTGAGAGGAGAAGACTCCCTAGTCCATGGTAGACCACAGCAAAAGTGTATCTAGTCCAGCATTCTGTTCCCATGGGGGGCTAGGTCCAGTAAGACAAGCCCACCGTCAGGGCTTCAGGACACTACTACCTACTCATTCAAGTTTCTCAGACATCAACACTAAAAGACACATTGTCACTGATATATAGGTTTGGAGAAGCTGTCTTCTCAAACTGTGATACAACTGCTCAAGATACATCTCTGAAATTGTGTTTAGTTTGAATGTAAGGCTAAAAGTAGGGACTTCTCCATGTTGGCCTACAGTAGTGGGTTTTTTTTGTTTTTGTTTGTTTGTTTTTTTATGGGTTAGGTGTAGGGATGGGGGAAAAGGGGGCATGGGATAAACAAGGGGTGCAAATCAACATAAACATTTTAAAATATTCATTCTCATCTGTTATATTTCATAGATATATAAGTTCCCGGTATAACTTAATTATAATATACATTCTGTTTCTAAATTGATCACAGGCTTTCAATGATCAAATATTAATTTGCATTCTATTTCTGAGCCATTCATAAAATTTATGCCAACCATCCTCATGGTTCGTCTTTCTTGTCGGATCTAACCGTTCTGATCATTTATTCATTTCCGCCGTGTCCAGAAGTTTTGCTATTAACTCATCTTGTGATGGATTCTCCGGGTCTTTCCAATGTTTAGCAAAGAAAATTCTTGCAGCTGTCAAGATATGGATGGCTAAATATGTTTTCATTGGTTCTATTGATGCCGGAATTATGTTTAGAAGAAATAATTCAGGGGTTACAGTTATCGGACTCTCTAGAACCTCTTGCAAAAGTATTTCAACCTTTTTCCAATATTTTTGGGCTTTCCCACATGACCACCACATATGATAGAAAGAACCTTCTTTTTGTTTACATCTCCAACAGAGGTTTGAAATGTTTACATCCATTTTGGCTAGTTTTGTGGGAGTTATATACCATCTGTAAAACATTTTATATATTTTTTCTTTAAATGCTACTGACTTGGGAAGTTTTATATTGTTTTGCCCTATTTGTTCCCACTGATCCAAACTTATATTGTGCCCAATATTCTGTGCCCACCTTATCATACATTCCTTAACCACCTTCTCCTGGGTATCAAAATCTAATGAAAAATTATATAGGGCTTTAATATGCTTATCTTTCGTATCCAGGAGGATTCTGTCAAAGAGAGTATTGTCCACATAGAAACCCTGTTGCTTATCTTTGCCATATCTTGAAATTAATTGGGAATGTGACTACCAATCCATATCAAATCCCTGCGCTGCTAATTCATCTTTGTTTTTCAGTGTCCCGTTTGGTTTTAGAACTTCTCTATATCTTATGATTTTCTTGTTTTCTCTCAAGTTCGAAAGAGAAAATGCCTCCACTGGTGTTACCCAACATGGTATTTTGACATACATCTGTCTTTGAACTTTATTCCCATAGTAAAGGTTTTCTCAAAATATGATTATTAAATTGTTTAAAATTGTTCGCTCTGCTGTACCAAAGAAAGGTATGCCACCCCCATTTCAAATCATAACCTTCCAATGTTTTTGGATAGAACTTTTGTCTTTCTATGGTTTATTTTCAGGCCCGCCATTTCTCCAAACTCTTTTAATTCTTTCATAAGTGCTTCAGTTGATTCTTGTGGATCTTCCACCACTACAAGTAAGTAATCTGTTTTTCTTCTAATTGAAATATCATAAAGTTCCAGTTTATGTTATCAAAGGCTTTTTCTGCATTGATAAAAAACAATGCTGTTGATTTTTCTGGATGTGCCTCATAGTATTCCAGGAAGTTTATAGGATTCCTCACATTGTGTCTTAAATATCTTTTTGGCAGAAATCCTGCTTGATCTTCATGAATTACATTGATCAATACCTTCTTCAATCTTGTAGCTAGAATGGTTGTATATATTTTATAGTCAACATTAAGAAGAGATATTGGTCTATAATTTTGAATCTCTTCAAGATCAGCGTCTTTATGAATTATTGTGATTATAGCTTCTTTCCATGTATTCGGTATCATTTTCTCCTGTTGAAGTTCATCGAGTAGTTTCTTAAAAGGTAAAATCAATATTTCCTTGAACTTTCTATAGTACTCTGCACTAATCTCATCACTTCCTGGAGATTTCATAAGTTTTTGTTTAGAGAAAGCAGTTGAAATTTCATTCATGGAGTATGGGTGATTTAAAATTTCCTGTTGTTGTTTGGATAATTTCAAATGGATTTTTTCCTGTATCTTTTTTGATCTTGGGATGGCAGTCCCTTCTCTGTGTAGAGTGTTGTATAGATTTTTTCCACTATTTTAAAAAAATCTTTAACGTTTGTAAAGTTCTCACCCGCTTTATTCTTAAGACTTTGAATGTGGTTTTTGGATCTTTCTCTCTTCAATTTGTATGCAAGCCATCTTCCTGTTTTATTGGCATTCCCAAAATAATTTTGTTTAACAAATTTCAGTTTGGTTGCAATATCTTCTGTCAAAAGCATATTTAGTTTATGTTGTGTAATTTGAATTTTCTGTTTTATTTGCACAGCTGATGGATTTTTTTTCATTTGTATTTCTAAATTTGCCAATTCTTTCTCCAAATTCTTATATCTTGCCTCTTTTGACTTCTTTTTTATTGCTCCAAGTCTTATCAAAATGTCTCTAAGGATCGCCTTACCGGCTTCCCATACCGTCTGCATGGGCATTCCTTCGGTGAAGTTCCTCTGAAAATAGTCCTTCATTCTTCCTTTACTGTCTTAGCAATTTTTTCATCTCTAAGTAAGCTTGTATTCAGTCGCCACAGTATTGTTGTTTAGATGTCTCCAGCTCTAACGTTATTATACAATGGTCTGATATTTTTCTAGGAATTATTTCTGTCCCAACTAAATTCTTTATCCATGTTTTTGGAATCCATAAAGCATTGATTCTGGACCAAGACTGATGTCTATTTGAGAAGAAAGTATAATCTCTAGACTTTGGGTATCTTGTTCTCCATGCATCTATCAATGAGAGTTCGACCGCCATCTGTAGAAAAGATTTGGGGATTAAGGTTCGGCTTTCAGTTCCTTTTTTTGCTCTTGTATCTTAGATGAATCTCTTTCTTTGTCAAAGACTGCATTGAAGTCCCCTACTATACAACATTCCTCATATTCTCTAATTGTTGTATCTTTGTATAATTTTTCAAATAATGCCTTTTGGTTGCAGTTCGGTGCATAAATGTTGACTAGCAGTACTCTTCTTCTTTTTTTTTGACTTCTACCATTAAAATTCTTCCATCTTCAGATGCATGGATTAATTTAGGTTGTAATTTTTATTTAAAAAACATTGCCACTCCCTTCTTTTTCTTCTCTGGGTCAGAAGATAAGAATAGCTTTCTCAGGCCTTTGTTTTCAATCCGTTTGGAGTCTTGTCTTTTTATATGGGTTTCTTGGAGACAGATTATATCCATATTCAATTTTCTCAAATATTGAAATGCTTTGGCACGCTTTTGAGGCAAGTTCAGGCCATTGATATTCAAAGAACAGATCTTCCATTTTCCCTTAGACATCTTTTGGTTTTGGTTTTTTATTAATGTTATCATCTTTCTGGTTCTTGGTTTTGTCTCTTGCTGCCCTCCTGGTCAGTGGTGGTGCTGCCGCTCCCATCAGATCCTCTTTTGGTTGGCATTCTTCATCTTGTAAGTCTACCGAATTTTCTTCTAGGTCTGACCCTATTTCTGATTTATCTGAATGATCAGATTTGTCCGCATGGTTATCCTTCTCTTCGTCCTCCTTGGTTTTGTCCTTAATTTTTCTTAAGAAGTGATCCAGTTTCATAGTAGAGTTGATTAAGTATCTCTGAAACTGATATTCAAATGTAAGACCCTCTGGTGTGATCAATCTATAAGGAATTAAGTTTGTTCTGAGGAAGACCGTCAGTTTTCCATATTCTTTCCTTTTAACTCTAACTCCTTTTAACTCTAACTTTTAACTCCAGGGAACATGTTTCAGAGCTTTAACATTCCTACCATCTTGCACTAACTGTTTATCTTGTGTTGCTCTCAGGATTCTGTCTCTAAAAGTCGTTTTGATGAAACAAATATGAAGTTCTTTGGGTAAACGGTTCTTTCTAATATATGCTGAAGACATCCTTTTCACTGAATCGATATTCTGTACTATCTCTTCTCTTCCAATTCCAGACCATGTTGACAGGAGTTCGCTGGTGACTTCCAGGAAATCTTCAGATTGTTTCTCAGGGACATTTTGAAGTCTCAAAATGTGGTTAGCTTGTTGCATTTGTATCAAATCTGCCTCATCTTCTTGTCTGCATCTTTCGCTTTCTTCTAGGGTCTTCTTGACTTTTTGCTCTGCTCTTTGAGATGTTTTAGTTGCCTTTTGTATCTCTTTTTTTTAATTGTCCACCTCTCTTTTCATCTGGGCTAACTGCAAAGAAATATCTTTTGTTTGTTGTGTCAGTGCCTCAATGCTTGTTTTCATTTCCTGTGTCTGAATATTCTGCTGCTGAAAGAAAGTGTTCTGCTGGGTCATCCTTTTTTTGAGCATTTCCTGCATGGTGTTTTGCATTGTAATTTGCCAATTTTGAGACTCTTATGTCAATTTTGCCAAATTGGAATCTGGGGCGGCTGATGAGCGTCCACTCCCTCTTCTGCCCTTAGAAGTCATCTTATTAGTATTTTCCCAACAATTGACTCTAATAATTTCTCCCTTTGACTCATTTTCTAATTTAATTCAGGCTCAGATGTCGCAAAAGGGAGCTAGTAAGATTAAAGTGTAACAAATAATATTTTTCTAACCTAGCTGGGTGTGCCTAATATCCAATCAAACAATTTAACTCAAATGCATATATGATAGACATAGCCAAAATACATATACACACAAACCATCCAATGCCTAAGCAACATTCAGGTCATAGTTAATCATTAAAGCAAATTCTATCTTATAGAGTCTCCCTTTGATATAAGGTCCAGTTGCTTGTAGCTTCTTCAGAGTCCATTCAATGTTATTTATAACAGTAGTGTGAACCACATTATTTTCAATAGGAAAATTTTCAGAAGGAAGAAAAGCACAGCATATATAACACTGTTAGCCTTCTGATTTAAAATGCTTTAACTCCCAAGCTTAGAGCTGCAGGTCAGCAGAATCCCATTTGCTTAGATTTTAGGGCCAAAACTTGCGATCTAGACCTGGTTGCTGGGATATCCCAAGGTGGATCTTTTTGACATCACTGGGGTAGTCTCTGTGATGTCAGAAAAGTGGAGCAGGCAAAGGTTCAGAAGGTAGACCTGCTTGTGGATTAACTGGTTTTGGAAATGAGCAAAGGGATTCTGGGCAAATGGCACACCCTTGCTGTCTGGAGCCCTATTCAATCATTAGTAACCTCACACAATGAGAAGGAGTATGTTAGTCTCATCCTCTCTATTGTCCAATTCATCACTAAAAGTAACTATATGTAGAGGGGGGGATGTAACTTAGTCCATGGTTTCCCAGTGTGAGCCAGAATATTAAAATAATGGGGTTCTGGCTCATGTGGAGAACCTACATATAGAGAGAGCAGTGCATCCCTCTTCAGACATTAAGCTTCCACAATGAAAATGAAGCTGGAAAGAAGTTAGTTTGTGCACTGACCCTCATTAATGTGTATTAACGACTGAATAGCCAATATGGCTATCCAGAAGAAGTAGGGGGAAGCTCTCTCTCTCTCTCTCTCTCTCTCTCTCTCTCTCTCTCTCTCTCTCTCTCTCTGTGTGTTTTCCTTGGTTGGCAGCAAAATGCACTTTGCAGCTGCAATGGCTGCAGTCATTTCTGTGGCCCAATATCCTACTTGTCCTTAACTACAGCATATTGGACACACAGGAGTTTCTTATGCTCTAACGAGCCTCTTTCATTCTTCAAAGCATGATCTGCCTGCCTCCAATAAAACAAGTCTTGGATGCAGTAAAGCGGAAAGGGAGAATCTGAGAATGTCCTGCAGCTTAGCAGTAAGGAGCCAGAGAACCACAGACTCAGGCACAGTGTGATGTTAGCCATAAAAACAAGAGAGAAAGAAAATGAATTACCTGATGGTTTTGATCATGCTGAGTCCCATTTCAACGCAACAATGAGCATGGTCCTGGCGCGGTTCCGGGAGCCCAGATACACAATAGTAGCAGTCTCCCAGGATCTTAATTCTAAGGCAATGATGTTCCTGCATCCAAGAAAAGAATAGAAAAAGGAAATGAAGGAGAGGGAAGTGAATGGAGGCAATAAGACTGCTAGCAGAAGAGTGTGATGGAAAAACAATGGAAGATAGTAGAAGTAAAAAGGATGAGGCCTTCAGGTGCTGTATGTACACATGCATCTGAAGTACAATAAATATTTTTACACCTTTCCACAGCCAGGAATAAATAGCGTTTTGGAAAGGAGAATATTGGAAAAGCTACCAAGTTCTTAATGTTGAAGATACGGTTGGTGGGTTTGAAGTTATCTAAGCCAGAAATCTTTGCCTGAGAACTTTCCATTTCTGGAGAAGCCATTAAAATATATATCACTTTAATGTGCAGGGTGGTTTTACAAACATGGGCACTTGCCTCCATCCATTCCTAGCTGGTATCAGGGCTCACTGGCACAGTGTGGAGGTATCTGTATGTATGTTTCCAGTGTAGGGTCTGGAATTTCCCCCCCACATGTCGTGATTAAAACTGTTGATCACTGCATAGTTTCAGTGGCCAGGTGGGATAGAAATAATATAAACAAACAAGCAAACATGGAGCCCTTTCATAGAAGCAAAACTGGTCTACAGATCAGGGGCCTTTAGAAACGATGAAGGCTTAAGAGCTTTTTGGCCTTGTTAAATGGGCTTTTCTCAGTTTCAAATAAACAGCAAATGTTAGACCATCTTCCTACTTTTTCAGACAAATTTTTGTTTCCCAAAAAAAGGAAGACAAAAGCAGTGAAAAGGAACAAGCAACTGTATGAGTGATGTTAACAAATTAACACCTTTCGTTTTGCAACATGGATGGTTTGTCGTTATGCACCATTTAGTTGGAACCGACTTATAACAACCCTAACGGGGCTTTCAAGATAAGTGAGATAGTTAAGGAGTGGCTTTACCAGTTCCACGCTCCCAGAGAGTTTCCATGGCTGAGTGGGATTCGAACCCAGACTTCCATAGTCCTAGTCTGTCACTCTATCCATCACACTACTCTTGGTGTCCAACATGAATGGTAACACATCATTTTGGGGGAATTGGTGATGCATCACATAATGAATTATTTAAAATACCTTTCACTCTCTGGCAATTGTGATGGAAATAAAAAAGCCAGCAGGAATTTTGGCAGCAGTGTGCTCCTGTTGTAATCCAGGGCACCACTAAAGGCCCCTGATTCTAGCGCTTTCTCTGTCCAAGATGTTAATGACATGAGAATGCTCTTCAGGCTTCAGAGAAGCCAGTGTTTCCAACACTCTTATGGCAGAGCATGTAGCCTGCCCCACTCCATTGTCACATTCTGATGAGTTGAAGAGGAGAGCTTCCATCTCACATGGAACTTGGAAAATCTGGTTTCTGACCCATGTGTAAAGTCTATAGGCAAGCAGGAACCTCTCTTCTTCAAACTCTGCAACTGGATGGAAAAGTAATGATGGAGAGAGTGGGAACAGGTGTTCTCTCACCGTATTGAGAATGCTGGATTTTCTAATGCCTGAATAGAGCTTTTCTAATATGGTTCTGGTGCTCATCCTACTTCTTCATTTGCTTTTCAGCCCTGGCTCCTCTTCAGTCTTAACTATTGACTTTGTTCATTGGCTCCTGGCTTGCATCAGGTTCAAGGCTTGTGAAACACGAGAAAACACTTAGCAACACTGAGGGATTCATAGACATGCTTTGGGCATGTGAAGGTACACTTGGATGTTCAGAAGCAGATAAATTTTCATGGGAAATAACTGAATTATATGGAACAAGGGGACAATTCATTTTAAATTCAGTGTGACAAAGGGACAATTGATGGGGAACTGGATCCTCAAATCAGATATGTCCACTTGACCACAGACATACCTCCCACGACCTTGTTCTGACATTTGGGACATGCCATACTACAAATATGAAAATAATGGGCCACCCACACTTTTCAGAGTCCTAAGGAAGTAGAAGGTCAGAGTTCAGACTTGGGAGAGCTTCCCAGTCTACCTCTGGTAGAAATAGAACTGAGAATGAGTGCCCCTGGTATGAAGGGAGGATGCCTGAAATGTTAACAAGATTGATCAGAAATGAGATAGCTACACTGTACTTGGGACGTGGTGGCGCTGCGGGCTAAAGCCTCTGTGCTGCAAGGTCAGAAGACCTGCAGTCGTAAGATCGAATCCACGTGACGGAGTGAGCTCCCGTCACTTGTCCCAGCTCCCGCCAACCTAGCAGTTCGAAAGCATGCAAATGCAAGTAGATAAATAGGTACCACCACGGTGGGAAGGTAACGGCGTTCCGTGTGTAGTCGCGCTGGCCACGTGACCACGGAAGATTGTCTTCGGACAAAACGCTAGCTCTATGGGATGGAAACGGAGATGAGCACCGCCCCCTAGAGTCGGACATGACTGGACAAATTGTCAAGGGGAACCTTTACCTTTACCTTTTTACACTTTACTTTCCCCCCCCTAAAGAGACAGTCACCTTAAAGACAACATATAAATAATATAAATAAATAAAAGATTTACTCTCAAGCCTTTTTCAACAACTGATTCTTGGGGGAAGACTGAAAAACGAGAGCAAGACACAGCAGCTTAGATCTTGATGGCTCATTAAATATGGCATGTTGAACCATCTGTTTCAGAAAATTGCCAGCAAAAAGGTGATGCAGATGGTTGCCAAGAGAGAAAAATATTCCCAACTAACACTTTGCAAAAGGAAAAAAAAAAAGACTGCAAATGATTCGTTATGCAATTATGCTGAGATATTTTTGGAAAGATTCTGATTTCAAATAAATACTGTAACTTTCCTCCTCTGAAACACAAAAGTCTGCAGTACCTTTCTTTAATTTGCTTTTGTTTCCTTGCTTCATCAGAAGTCCAAAATGAAACCAGAAAGACACCACAGCCTGCAACACACACACTGTTTTTCTAAGCATATGAAACCCAGCTCTGTTTATTATCTGACTGGTATTTCTTGAAGAGGTACACACTGGCTAGTCAACCCACACACATCACAAGTACCTATGCTTAGGTACAGTGTGCCACACACTAGGATTATGACAAATATGATTTTGGAGCCCAGTTCAAGGCTTTGAGATGTATCTTGTTTTAATCTGAAGCAATCTGGGCCAAATCCTTTTTGATTTTCTGGACACTGAGTCATGGCAACTGGACTTCTTTCTTGTTAGGTTGAAACGTGGTAGGAGATCCCTCCTCAGACTCTCCTCAGACTGAAGAAGCTACTTGGATGAGTAGTGAAACATTTCAAACTAACAAGAAAGAAGTCCAGTTGCCATGACTCAACTTCCAGATAACCACACCTGGATGACTGAGAATCTTCACAGATAGATGATTTGTACCCTAGATCTGGGCTGATTTGTCAACCTTCCAAAACAGTTATAACTTTTTAAAATTTCTGCACTGACATATCTCAAATTTGGAGATACGATAGCCCCTAAAGATGGGAGGAAGCCTGACAAATTTTAGACAGCAAATTTTAGAGGTTTGCATGCTAGGCACCCATAATTTTTTTTTCCAAGAAAAAAAAAGAAAGAAAGAAAAAAAGAAGGAAGGGAGGAAAAGATAATCAGGTGAATATGTTCCCCACTTAATTCAATTTGTGTTCTGCTCATAAATCAATTTGTAAATTAACTTTGCTTGACCTTGGAAGTGAATCCGGCCTTTCTGTTTCTATCAGGAACCCAAATCAGCCCAATTTGCTTAGGAATTCAGGACTGGTCTAATGCTGGTGCACAATGATAGTCTATAATAAGACCCCAATGTGACTATGTTGTCTAAGATCTCAGAAAAGCGCCCCACCCTCAGCTGCTAGCCATGGAGTTTTTGTCCTGAATTCCTAAGCAAATTGGCCTGATTTGGGTTCCTCATAGAAGTGGAATGGCCAGATTCACTTCCAAGGTGCAGCAAAGTTAATTTACGAATTAATTTATGAGCAGAACAAAAATTGAATTAGATAGGGAATATATTCACATAAAGTTGGTTGCCCTGCACCTCAGAGGTGATGGCAAGGATTACGATCTGTAATGGCTTTTGTACTTTCCAAACCTTCCAATGCAGTCCTTGGCTTACGTGAATGAACGAACGAATGAACGAACGAATGAACGAACGAACAAATGAAGGAATGAATGTTTTTCCATGTGGATTTTTGAGAATATCTATTACAGAAATGCTTGTTTCAAAAGACAATTCCATTTTTAAAACTGATATATTTAAATCCACACTTTCATGAGGATAATTTTTTTAAATTGCAATTTAAAGTGGGAATGAGATAGAACAATTCAAGGAATCAGCCCATGCAAAAATGATACAGACTAGAAACTAATTAATGTGCCGTTCCTAATCTAGCTCTTAAAATGCTTAGCAGCATTCCAGGTAGATTTAACATCTGCATCCTGTCACCAGAGCAACCCACATTTCCTTGTAAGAGACTGAAGCTACAGACTTAGAAGGGCAGTTTTCATGTCATTATTGATTAAATTAAAAGATTCTGAACAAGGAAAGGGCTATAACTTGTGCGTATATTGTGTAGAACATAGTCTTCCTATGCCACAATATGTTAGGGTCACATCGCACTTTAAGGGAAATGCATATTTCTTCAGCTTACAACATAATCCCTCTAGGCACACAAATCTTTCCAAGCAATGTTTCCGGGAAAATTGACATGAAAATAAAAGCCCTGCTATCTCCCAGTTGACAAATTGTAAAACAAAAGCAGGTTAGCTTGTCAAATGCAGGCTGAAACAAGCTCACGGTGGAATAAACAGACAGTTTTTCCCTCTTAAAGATGTTGTTTCATAATTTGGCAGTGGCTTCTTTTCTACTGCAGCCATGAGCTACCCCTATGCCAAAAAGTTATTATTTTCTGAATTGCTCAGTGAAAGCATAGACCCATTTTACAACCTCTGGAAACAAGATAAATTCCAGCAGAGGGAATTTTTAGAAAGTATGAAAAATAAAACTCCTGCTATCAAAACACCACTATGCCAAATCTGTGATGTGACAATACACAGAATGCAGTGTACCTGCTAATCTGGTGAGAGGGATCCCTGACTAAAGGTGTGATCACTTGGGGAAATAGATCCCAATCAGGACTACACTGGTCTTGGCATGACAGCACTTGAATGTTTTCAAAGTGGAGCAGAGTGAAAGCTGAGCTGTGAGGGGCACACTGTTGAGCATGAGTGCTATCATGGCATGTTCACAAAACACTGTTTAGGAAGGGACTCCCCACCATTCACCAATAGCTTTTCTTGAGATTAAATAATGTGTGTGTATGTGTGTGTGTGTGTGTGTGTGTGTGTGTGAAAACCCCAATCATAACATTCAATTAATTTCACAACTCTTGACTTTGTATCTTGTCTTACACTGTTGCCGTATGTGCCTTTCCCTGACATTATGCATTTATTTTTTCACGTCTCCCTGAATGTCATGGTTCATACCCCTGGGGGTACACCTACCCCTGGTTGGGAATCATTGTCATAGAAGAAGGAATTCCAAAGAAAAGTCCCTTTTACACTTTATCATCTTATGAATATCTGGAAGGACTGTCAAAAGGGCCTCTGGGGAGTGTTTCACCCAAGATCTTACCGAGTAACCTGATTCCCAAGCCACTGAGGACTTTATGGCTAAAGTCCTGTTGCTGTAAGTTCCATTGATTCAGCGGGCTTATTCGAGTTGCAACTTACTATGCTAAGCAACAGGATTTCAGCCTATAAAATAAAACCAGCGCTAACTGCATGTTGAAACAAAGAGGTAGCCAATAGATTTGGTACAAATGAGCCCTGTAGTTGGTTGCATAGCTTGAGTGCAGCATTCTGCCACAACTGAAGTTTCTGAACAGTTTGCAAAGGAAGGGCCATGTTGTAGTAGCAAACCAAGAGGGGGCTGAGGATGCAAAGGTTGGATCCTCAAAGAGTCACTTTAATGGGACCCTTAAAGCAACTCTTCTGTCCCTCCAGCCCAGCCGCTAGAAGTAGAAGCCGTACAGCTGGATTAAAAAGGCCCAGTTTGGGGACAGATTGGGGTCAAGCTGGTGCATGTTTCCCTTTATGTTGTGTGATCACTGGGGAAAAGGTTGCACCAGATCACTCCACAAGTGATCCTGATTGGGATCTAATTCCCCAAGGGATCACACCCTTAGTTCTGGTGGGTGTTGCACAGAAAAAAGGGGAGTGATGAGGGATGTGTTAGGTAAAGGTAAAGGTTCCCCTTGACAAATATCCCGTCGTGTCTGACTCTAGAGGGCAGTGCTCATCCCGTCTCCAAGCCGTAGAGCCAGCGTTGGTCCGTAGACAGTTTCCGTGGTCACGTGGCCAGCGCAACTAGACACGGAACGCTGTGACCTTCCCACCGAGGTGGTACCTATTTATCGACTCGCATTTTTACATGCTTTCGAACTGCTAGGTTGGCAGGAGCTGGGACAAGCGACGGGAGCTCACTCCGCCGCGTGGATTTGAACTGCTGATCTTACGACCTTTGCGGTTTAACCCGCAGCACCACCACATCCCCATAGAGGGATGTGTTACCGATGTATAAAAGTATCCAAAGTGCAGAACACTTGATGATGGAAACATTGTTTTTATTGGGGTTGTGTGAAGGATTTGGCCCAGATCTGATTTACCAACTGAATTGGTCTGATCTGTACTTATGCGTAAGAGGTCTTGATGGAAAGAGATCACATTGGGGAAACAGATCACAATTTGGGCCACTTGTGGAACAGTTCTTTGTAGAGATGGGCAGGAACCACCAAAAATGGTGGTTCGTGGTTACTCACGAACCACCCAAACTTTTAAAAAATGAACAATGAACTGGTTCTTTTTTTTTAAAAAAAGTTGGTGCCTGGGGGAGAGGAGAAATTAACCCACCTTCACAGCCTGCCCCTTCCCCCTTCCCACTGCCTCTGTCACCTCCCTATATGATCCTGCATCCTTTTCCTCCTCCAACATCGTTCCAGCTGCAAATGGGTGATCCAGTGCTGTGCGGTGTTGGATCACCCATTTGCAGCCCCCACAGCCTGCCCCCACCCTCTTCCCATTACCCACATCGCCTCCCTACCTGGTCCTGTCACCTCCTCCTCCTCCTCTGTTGTTGTTCCAGATGCTATGGGTGATCCAGCACTGTGTGGCCCTGATTCAGTGCTGCCTGGTGCTGGACCACCCATTTGCAGCCCCCACAGCCTGCCTACTATCCCCAACATCTCCCTTCCTGGCCCTGCCACTTCCTCCTCTTCCTCCACCGCTGCTGCCGCCATCTTGAGAGACAGCTGTCTCTGTGCCCACCTAGCAGCCGATAGACAGGCACATGCTCAGAGGCTGCAGGCCTGTCTCCCAGAAGAGAAGTCAGGCCAGCTGCTTCTCAGGATGGCGAGGGAGGTAGAGGACAAAGAAGAGGCAACTGGACCAGGTAGGGAGGCAACAGGGGCAGTGGGAATGGGGTGGGGGCAGGCTGTGGAGGCAGGGGAGAAATGAACCAGGAAGTTTATTAAATCATTAAAAAGGTTCATGGTTTAGGTCAGTTCAGGCTTATTGATTTTGACAAAACTGAATCAACCCGAACCAACAAACCAACAATTTTTAACAAACTTCCTGGTTCGTTTTTTAGTTCGTGCCCATGTCCAGTTCTTTACAATCTATTACCCAGTGATCACATGAAGCATGAGGAATAGCACTCCAGCCCAACCCTGATCTGTGCTCAAGCTGGACTTTTTTGGTCCAGCCTGTAGTGCTTTTACTTTTTGCAGCTGGTCCTCAGCAATTCCCTGGTTGAGAGATCACTGCCATTAAAGCAACCCTTTCCAATGCCATCAGACGCATCCCTTTCCAGCCATCTGATTGTACCCTGCATTCCAAGGCAGAGTGAAACAAATATATGTGTAGATTTTAAGCTGAGACACAAATCCAATTAGACAGAGCACGGACTGTTTCATCTTTTTCCTTCTTTTTGAAAAACAAAAACAAATTGTACACAAAGTATTGAAGATAGATGTCTGAAATTTAATAGGTTTCTTCCTCTCTTTAAGATCTATCATGTTATCAATTTCATGCACATCAGTGCAAAAAGAAAACAACTTGTAGTCTTTCCTAATTTCCAGTGCAAGTGAATGAGAGTCTGGCTGTCCAAATTCAGAAACCAATTTGGATCCAGGGTACAAATCGAAATGGGTGGGTGAAAAATAACACTTGGACCAGGATCTGTTTCAAAACATTCAGACTGTCTACAGAACTGAATTGGGGAACCTATGCACATCCCTAGTTTTCAACTGTCTCTTGTTTTGTTAGAACAAGAGCTGAATGGATTGAGATTCAGGGCGAGGAAATCTCTCACACAGCACATGGTTATGTTCTAATAACATGCAGCACCTCTCTGAAAAATGTAGGCTTAAGCTCATTTAACAAAAAAATAAGAATGTAGAAATAAGCCATGGTGCGTGACAGAAAGGATGAAAAATTGATGTGAAAGGGGGAGGGGGAGAAATGAGCTACACAAATGTCTTTCTACTGGAAGGCACCAAGCAGCAACTTCATTAAGAATATTCTCTCTCTCTCTCTCTCCCTTCCTGGGGCAAGAAAATGATGGATTGCATTTCCTAAGACTGATGCCACATTATCCATTCCACCCCCTCTCCAAGAAGGACCAATATACCATCGTCCAGCAGTCACTTGAAACATGTGATTCGTCTCAGTTTGGAAACAAGACATCATCAACAGATGGAGAAAGAAGAATGCAGAATCCCCAGAGGAACTAGGCATGGGGGTGGGTGGGTGCAAGGTGAGGGATCTTATTAAGGGGGCAACTATTCTACAGGTTTGTAAAACCTGATCTTGCATGCTGTCACTCACTACAAGTAGAATGAGAGCAATGGATTAAGGATTTTCATTGGCCCATCTTGACTTCTTCTAGCAGAACACAGAAATAATTAGTTACATATATTTAGTTACTGTGGTTGGAGATAACATCACTACTTTTGTAACTCTCAAAGTTGTTTCCTCCTCCAGCATGTAGTTGGTTCCACTACATGCTGGAAGAGGAACATTATAGGGCCGTGGTTCCCAGCCTTGGATCCCTAGATGTTCTTGGACTAAAACTTCCAGAAATCCTCACCAGCACAGCCTTTCCCTCAGGAAAGTTCCCCCCAGGCAGCTAGAGACACCAAAATCACAGAGAACCTTCCTCTGAATCTCTCTACAATTCCTCCACATTCCTTTGGTGAAGATTGGGTATCAGAGGTCAGAGTTATACACCCATAAAGAGCCTCTCCCAGGAAAGTTCCCCCCAGGCACCTAGAGACACCAAAATCACAGAGAAGCTTCTACTGAGAGAAGCTTCTACTGACTCTCCTCGTACAATCCCTCCAATCTTGTTGAAGATTGGGTTTCCCCAAGACAGCTCCTAAAGGGCACTTTCCTGGGGGGAACCCACTTTGTGGGTGTATAACTTGGATGTCTGAAACCCAATCTTCACCAAACCTGGAGGAATTGTAGAGGAGAGTCAGTAGAATCTTCTCTGTCATTTTGGTGTCTCTAGGAGCCTGGGGGAAACTTTCCTGAGGGTGTATAACGTGGGTGTCTGAAACCCAAACTTGATCAATCTTGCAAGTCTTGTAGAGGAGAGTCACGGGAAGCTTCCCTGCAAATCTGCTGTCTCTAGGTGCTGGGGGGCATGTTACAGGGTTTTAAAGTAAAAAAACAAATTAATGAATCAATTTATTGATTTGTCAGGAAAAAAATCATAAATTTGTAATTTGTGATTCCTCGACCTTGATGAATTATGACTCAAAATGAATCACCATTTTTCTGATTTGTGCCCATTTCTATTGTACATCTATAATCCACATAGCTTGTCTACTGCAGATTTTAGTGGCACAGAATTTGAGCAAACAGTGTGGGCAGGCCTGGAAAGCAGCCTCTTGGGGTTGGACCCAGGATTAGTCAAGCAGAAGAGAGCCATCAAAACCAATAGGGTTCAAGCTAAGCATGATTAACATGTCCTCTAGGTCTCAACAGGTGTACTTTTAGCATGAGTAAGCCTAAATCCAGATCCATAGTGCTGAATATGGTGAAGGAGACACTCTTCTCTCTTCAGTGCAGAAGCAGATCACTAATAGGGGTGGGATTTTCATATCTTTTAAAAACTCCTACAGCCAGAAGTCTTCTGGAATTGTTCCAGCTAGAATTCTGGGGGCTTTAGCACACACACACACACACACACACACACACACACACACCCCAGATCTCTCAGCTTCTTGATACAACTTATAGCTGGTATATAAATGAGTGGGGGAAAAACCCTCCATTTCAGAATTCTGAAGCAGAGGAACTAATGGGCAGGGCTAAGCTCTGTGGCACCGCAAAGCATTAGGGGTATTGTAGTCTTCCTTCTTGTTATGCTCTGCACAGGGTGTCTCTCAGGAAACTATAATAATACTAATGGTTTTCAGTGTCACAGATCTTAGCCCCACTCAGCCAGTTCTTTTGCCTCAGAACTCAGAAATGGAAGGTTTCTATCTCATTTATACACTAGCTATAAGTTATGTCAAACACTTAAGAGTTTGGGGTGCATTTTTTTGGGGGGGAAAGTAGGCTAAAGCCCCCAGAATTTTAGCTGTCACAATTACAGTAGACCTCTGGGTGTTGGCATTCAAAACAACAACAACAAAAATCCCATTTCTAATCACCAATTAGGAGTATTTTCAGAAGATCTTCAGAAGAACTCTTACTTTTCCCCTACAGGTTTTAAATTAACTCATCACTCATGTTCGCTATATTAGATTGACTTAACATTTCTTCAGTATTTTTGTCTAGGCCCTGGACTCTAATCTCAGCTCAAACATATCTCAGCAAACACCAGCCAGCAGACCTTCCAGAATCCTAAGCCTTGAAGGAAAAAACAAATTGTGAATCTCTTCGGTTTGTTTGACTAACCTAATGCTTCAGAAGCTTCATATCCCAAGCAGCCGATAGCATGCGCAAGGACTTTTATTCTAAGCTCTATTGGCTATTTCCATTGCTTATTCTTTCTTTAGAACATGGAAAAGAAAAGATTAACTCATTGCTCATATGCTATTGTGTTCAAGGCAAATACCGCACACTGAAAGGTCTAAGTGAGAATTCAATGCTTACTGTAGCTAAAAATAATAATATCCTTCAAATGAGCATTAGAATGCACTTATAATTTAGAGAACTAGTACAGCTAGCCAATAATGAACGAAGTAAGGTAATAGAGGATGAAACCCATCCGCTTCATGGACACGAATCACCTAGATAGTGGCTAAAGGAAAGGAAAAATGGTCTGTACATATCTCAAGCTCTAAATATTAAACCAGAAGAGGCTAGGTTAAACCTATGGAGAACAAAACCAACACACCATGCCAAATGGATCAATGCTAAGGAGTGTTTCCCACCAGGGCAAGACTCTAGCTGGACCATCTGGAGGTCATTTAATAGACTTCAAAGTGAATTAGGAAGATCAAAGAATAATGAAGTAAAATGGGGCTGTTCGGACACAGGACAGTTTTTTTGTGACTAGGGAGAAATTCAATCAATGCAGCACTTATGTGCATGCAATTTACGCCTCACCAAGCGTACGGAAAAGATCTAGCAAATGGTTGAGATAATGCTATTGAAGTAGCCTGCTTCTGGTCAAAAACAGTCTAATGATCTTAACATTTTAATTTTTTAATTTTACCTATATTTTATATGCATCCATAATTTTAAATTGTGCAGCGCTCTGATACAAATAAAGAAAGAAAGCAACAGGAAAGACTCAAAACTGCTTTTATAAAAGGTACTTTTAACGGAGCCAACCACAGAATGTGCCATTTGCAGGCAATGCCAGTTTCTCCACTAGTCTTTAACGTTAATGATTGATATAGTGGCAACCTAATGCAGTGTTCCCCATGCAACAGGCAAGTAAACATATTAGACTTCCAAGCCTATCAATGCTTAATGAGACATGTTAAGCATTTTCTGCTAATGTTCTAGTTTCTACCAAGATGGGAGGCTGATCAACTTGGTCCTGGCCAAATAAATGTTGCAGGGCAAAAACCTAAAGAGAGGGCAGTATTTTGGGTTTTTTAAATGATGTCAACCTCTGTTCATCTTCCTGCCAAGCATTTTTGTAGGTGGATGCAAACAACTGCAAATACATGAAGTCTTCCATGATCTGATTGAATTGAAATCAAAATATTTGAGGGGATTTCTGAACTCTGTGCATCTCACAGAATGCCAACATTGTAACGGTCTGCCCTAAAAAAGAGACTAGAGAAATCAGAGGAGACATAGGTGAAATGTCAAATTCACTAACAGGCATCTGGACTGAAGAATGGGAAAGGGGGAAAATGTAGTGGGGTTTTATTTGAGGTGTGTGCACGCTCTGTTGCTATCACTTCACAACAACTGAAATGTTTATCCATGTGCTTAGAGAACCAAACAGGATTAATCATTCTCTTCCTCGCCCCCAGGATTTATGAGGAAGCATAACAAAAACACTTGCAAAGCTTCTGTCTTTTCATGGACTGACATTTGAGGAGTTCTGTTCTTTGGCACCACATCGTACTCATTTTGTTGGCTTTATTTTAAATTGTGATGTGTGTTGCTAGGCACACTGAAAATATCTGAGATATGAAACAGACTCACAGGTAACAGAAAGAGACATGTCCGAATCAAAGCGGGATCTCACGGAACAGCTACATTTTCCCCCTCCCGACTTTTAACCATTTTAAGTTTTAACCATTTTAGATAATTCCCTTGAGCAGGCAGTGAAATCTGTGAATGTTGTTTGGTAGATATGCACCGGGGGGGGGGGGGATACATAGGGCTTAGTCCAGGACTATCCCTCCCCAGAATAGACCCCAACATCAAAGGCCAAATACCTGCCTAAATAAATAGGAGCTGATTTGGTGTTGCTTTGTTTATCGTATTTTAATATGGTGTTTGATCCTTGTTTGGGATCATTTTTAACATAAGCCGGCTTGGCTCCTTTTTAAGGAGAAAGGCGGGGTCATCAAATAAATGAATGGATGAATGACTAAATAAATAAATAAATAAATAAATTAAAGGGAGTTGTAATTCAAGAAAGTAATTTTTCCATGCTATGGTTCCTAATAGAGATGGGGACGAATCGAAAAATGGTGCTTCATCAAGATTCATCATTATTCCATGTTGACAAATGGCTGAAGTGACGAAGCACCACATTTTAGCGATGAAACGCAATGTCCTGCCGAACAGCTAATCGGCAGGACATTGACCAGCAACCGGGCTGTGGGAAGGCAAACCCCATTTCCATTCCTGAAGCCAGCCTGCATGAAGGGACAAATCAGCAATATTTCACGAATATCGTGATTTATTTATTTTTTTACTTGTCCCCATGTCTAGTTCCTAACACTACACTAGAGATGGGGTTATTCGCATTTGTATACGAATACGAATACCCCTGCACAGCTGAATGAGGGTCCAGTCCGTGGGGCCGGACCATCCACTCACACATCCACCGCTGCTGGCCTCACTCTTCCTTACGATTGCTCCAGAGCGCCCGATCGGCTAGCCACTCGTCAGCCTGGCAGGGAGACTCATCTTCCCTCCTTCTGCCAGGAGTGGCTAGCCAACTGGGTGCTCCAGAGCGATTGGAAGGAAGAGCGGGGCCAGTAGTGGCGGCAGATGCATAAGCGGACAGTCCGGCCCCAAGGAGCTGGACCCTCGTTAACTCCAGCTTTGTATACGGATACCCCCATCTCTACACTACACGCATCAGCCAATGTGTAGCTTCTACATATTCTCAAAAGTTTTTCTACCATTTTCTGCCATTCTCAATTTCTGAGTCAGTAATGTTCTTACCAACAGTTTAAAAGTAGTACAAAGACTCGAGTGATACGTGGAGGCTTCCATCAGATCCAGAGCCACAACATATTATAGTTTCTTTGATAAGTCTGATTGAAAGACCAGTATCGGGGGCAGGGGGAGGAAGAAAGAAAAGAAGAAAAGAAGTGTAATGGCGGGGGATGATTCCATGTCTACTTCCATATAACACTTTTACTGCTTTTGTATTCCCAGCAAGACCAAACACACTTGCTTAGATTACCGAGTTTCAATCATTATTCAGTAAGTATATCGCCAAATCAAAGCCACTTGACAAAGCAATCAGATAGACACCTTAATAGAGTTTTTGTTTAAGAATGTAGGCTGAATAAGAAAAGAAGAGAAAAAAGGAAGTAAATTATGCTGTTTCCATGATTATGCATAAGGGAAGACAAGAATCTTTCTGATTGCCAACAGTCTCATCTTTAGCTGGGAGGAAAACCAACACCAGGACTTAGGAAGGATGACCTCCTCTCTCAAGGTCAAAGGTTACAGGGACTCCTGGGATTGACAGGAGGCAGATTTGCAAACAGCTAATCTCAGGGTTTTATTTGAGGACTATAGAAACAGAAGTTTCAGAGGGAATTTGTTCCCCACTAACTATTCCAGGTGTGAGACACTGCTGTGTTAGCAATGGTGGAAAATCTCTTCTCTGCCTTCCCTAGAGAATCAAGAGGGTTTTTTTGTTTTTGTTTTTTTTAAAAGGGGGATTAGCTCATTGATCAAATGAATTTGCAAAATGGAGAGGGAGCCAACAGCTGGTTTATAAAAGGCAAAAGATAATGCCTAGCTGAAAAAAAATTAAAAAGAGAGAGAGAGAGAGAAACAAAACCAAGAACACAAGATTAAGCTGTACAACACCTCAAAGAGGTTTTCAAACTTGCATCTGTTGGAGTTTTTGCAACCTGGCTGGAGTGATTGTCCGTTTATGCAGAATTAACCAGTCGTTCCTTCCCTGCCTCTGAATTCAAAGAGAGCCCTGCCTCTCTGCTTTTGAGCTTTTCCTCTCTCTAGAGTTTGTTGAAGTCTGTTGTTGGAAGGCAGTTTGTTTGTCAGTTTGCTGTTTATGATAAGTAATGAAACTTTTTATTCTTTCTCCTACTACTATTCTTTTTCACTCACAGTGAGTTATTGAGACTGTAAGTGCCAGCTGATGAGTAAAGGGGTGGACAACTCTTGAGAACTTGAAGCTATTCTGCTCTCTGAATCCCTGCAGTTCTGCAGAGCTAGAGGAGTTTAACCAAAAATTCAAAACTCTGCAAAGCATCAAGTTACATTTATTTATTTTTTATTTCTTACATTAATATCTCACATTTCCTTCCACAAGCTCATGGTGGCATACATGGCTACACGACTCTCCTTATTTCCACTTCATCTTTGCAGTAATCCTGTGAAGTAGGTCATGTTCACAGAGAGTGGCTGGTCCCACTGAGTTTCATGGCCAAGTTGGGATTTGAATCCAGGTTTCCTGAATCTTAGTCCAACATTTTCATCACTATGCCACAGGGAATGTACCAGCCATGTGTGATGGCTCACCAGGCAGATACCAGGTTCCCTGACACTGAAAGATCAGGGATGTTAAGCATCCCTCCCTGATTTGGAAGAACCAAAGTTCCTGGCTGGTGAACAACATCTGGCACGGGAGGGCATGACGTTGTGCAGGTCTAGAACATCAAATGGCTTTCCTTGCATCAACACACTATACATCTTCTTTTTTGAAACCATGAAAACCAATAAGCGATGTGACTCACATGGGCTAAGCGATCAAATCTGGCAAAGAGCTCATTCAGCATCCGGACCAGCTCCTGGGCTGATAGGGTTGTGGAGAGATTCGTGAATCCTTTCACATCTGCAAACAGAATGCTAAACACAAAATGGAGAAAAGGAAGCAAAACTGTTATAGGTGGTCAACAGAACGAACTGTGGAAAGAGTAACATGAATGTCTGGATTTTTGGACTACCACTTCCAGAATCCCTGACAGGAAGCCATGCCCCACCTCCTCAATGCCAAGTAAGTGGCAAGTGTGAACTTTGGGGATTTTGTTCAGCTTGCAACTAAGCACTTTCCCGTTTGGGTTTCATCTTTTATATCATTCTGGCTTTAAAGAGGTGCAACCAGTATTTTTCCTTCAGATAAAATCTGTTCCATCACCCGAGTTTTTTGCAGGACTATAGTGGTTTTTGTCCCCCTTTGCATTACCTTTTTTTTTTTTTTTTTTTTTTTTTTTTTGGGGCAGGATTCAGACTTTCAGGTGAAACTGTGGCCAGTTGCTCTTCTTTTGGAAAACACCTACCCCGGTTATTGAGACATTTGCTAAAGATGCAACCAACTGCTTTTCAGGCAGATTAAATCTCTTACATTACCAGGCAATGCCAAGCTGTTGTGCAAGCCCCCCACCCCCCCACCCAACTGCTACGTCAGCTGAGCCACAACCTTCCAGTTTTTGCATTACCAGATGGGTGGGAATAACAACTTTCAAAAAACAGACGGAGGAGGTTTATCTAACCCCTGATAGGTTGATATGCATAGATATTAAGTGGGTTGCATTTATTTTTGTGGCTCATCTATTGTGTAGAGCAGGTGTAAAGAGTGCTGTCAGTCTCAAAAACCAGCTGAAGACAACATTTAAGCTCATCAGGCAAAAATGAAAGAAATATAAAAAATTAAAAAGACAAAAACACTGTGGAACCTTAAAGACTAACTGCTACATTTTAATGTGAGCTTTCCTGGACAAGTCCACTTCCTCAAATTTAAGAAGTCATGGTACTGCAGAGAGACCCCCTGACTATCAGCACGAGAGGCTAACAAGACTTCCACATTCACCATCCTTTCCAAAAGGACTCTTCCTTCATCTCAAACTGCTTGAGTGTTTTGTTTTGTTCTTCCCTGGCTGTTTTTCTTATGTGAACACAAGCCATAAGCAAACATGGGACCTTCCCACCTCTCGGATTATGCTGTCTAAAAGTGTCTGGTTGGCTGAATTGCCCAGGTTGTCCATCTGCCACTGCCAGCCCTAAAAAAAAATGGCCCCCTCAGCCTTATCATGTTTCTAAGGAAGACAGTCTTCTTAATTCCACTGAGAACGGTTTCAAAATATGCTGGTGATGACCATCTCAGGGCATTGCAGTGCGACATTGAATCATTACTGGCCCCCTCCTCCCTCGAACAAAATCTTCCCACCAGCATTGAAGTAAGCAGAAACAGAAGGTTTGCCATGAGCTCCAATGAATTAAGTGAGAAAACTTGTGTGAATTTCTCTCCTGCTCAAGGGAGGAGGAGGGAAGCAAGGGAAGAAGTAAGTAAGATATACAACATCTCCCAAAATTAAAATCCATGATTAATGAGCTGATCAAAGCACAATACCAGAAAGCCCCCAGCTGGCATTCAGTAGAGAAGGAGTGATCGTTAAAGCACAGAATAAGGATGACGCCTCCCTCACCTGACATTTTCGTAGCGGTGAATATAGATCTTGTGAAATTGATGCTGCAGGTGCTCATCCTCCACGTTGGTCATGTCATTAATCATTTCAAGCACTACAAACCGGGGTAACACGGACAGAACCAGTCTCTCCTGAAACAAAAGCATGAGACAGAAGAGGTGATGGGCCTGGGAATGAGGGGCCCAATGCATCATTCATAGGCAAAACAAAACAAAACAGCTGAGTCCCTTTCCAATGTATGGGGTGAAATGACAATCATCTATATAAAATATCCCTTTAAAATGATCTGGTTTGAATGATGTTTGACTGTAACACAAAAACATAATGACAGTTGACATCCGTAATCTCTTAAAGCTGAATCAATGACCTTCTATCCAATTTATTAAGTGAAAACTGATTTTTGCACATCATGGAATGGATCAAAAGCAAAAAAAGAGAAGGAAAAAGGACTTCTGAGGTCAAGCATTATGAATATGGCATGCTAGGCTACACAATTTATTACATTTTCTATAAATCAGGCATTTTAAGAGTGTCAGCAGAGGGCTTGGCTACACAGCTCAATTGGAGCAGGCTGGAATCAGGCTAAACAGAGTTGCTTCGGCTCACATACTGGTCCAACATGCTATTTGGTGCGACCCTTGCATCAACACGGCACACCAACCTCAACTGGCCCTATTTGGCCTGCCTCCCTTAAGAAAACAGAAAACAGCCAAAAAAATAAAAAAAAATCCCTTTCCTGTCTTCTTCTGGGAGGAGGCTTCAACTTTTTGATAAGACTAGAGAATTATTAAAATGGTGGGTTGGTTTGTAAGTGACTAAACAGAGAATCAGGGATGTGGTGGTGCTGTGGGTTAAACCGCAGAAGCCTCTGTGCTGCAAGGTCAGAAGACCAGCCGTCGTAAGATCGAATCCACGCGACGGAGTGAGCTCCCGTCGCTTGTCCCAGCTCCTGCCAACCTAGCAGTTCGAAAGCATGTAAATGCGAGTAGATAAATAGGTACCACCTCGGTGGGAAGGAAACGGCGTTCCGTGTCTAGGCGCGCTGGCCACGTGACCACGGAAACTGTCTACGGACAAAACGCTGGCTCTACGGCTTGGAGACGGGGATGAGCACCGCGCCCTAGAGTCGGACACGACTGGACTAAATGTCAAGGGGAACCTTTACCTTTACCTAAACAGAGAATCTAGAGGATCGAGAACTTCAGGCCATGGAACTGAACCTGGTTCTCCTGGGATGACAATATGAACCTCAGAGCCCTGCCCCCTTTCTTATTCATTTATGGGTTTCCTAGCTTTCATGCATGCTTTCCCTCTCTTCAGAGGTGAAAGATCCCTTCCCAAATCAGTGGGAGTAAGAGCTTCAACTAAAAAGAAAAAAAAACCTTTGGAATTTTTGACCTTCCAGGAAATTCTCTGGAACTACGCTTGGAAAGGGGTTCTGTGCCTTTTAAGTAAGACTGAAGTTGCTCCTTTTCCTTGGGTATGAGCTTCTTCTATTGCTGTTTCAACACAGATGTTTGGGACATGACACGGGGTCTATGGGAATCTGGTTACTTGCTACCTGGTCCATTTTCAGTCATATAGCAACCAGTTAGTTTTGAAGCTTACACGATAAATCCTGTTGTTCGGTGCTGTTGAGTTGCTTCCAACATGTGGTAACTCTGGTTGAGGTTATGCGTGATGTTCAAGGTGTGGTTTACCTTGAACATCACACCAGTGTGCTTCTGTGTCTAGAATTAAGTACAGTTGTTTTCAATCCTAGTCGAAGACTATTTTACTAAATCACACCAGCTGTCACACAATAAATATATCATCTATATTTTAAAACTGAGGATTCAAGTTAGTATTCTTTCCTAGTTAATTTTTCATTTTTAATCATTTCTATGCTTTGATATCTCAATTGCCTTAGGAAAGCCTTTGGTAATGAAAGGTGACATTATGGAATGAAACAATTTATCCTGAAATACATTTATATCAGCATTTAAAGTTGCCTTCATTCAAATGGATCCATCCTGCAAGTAAACATAGTAAGGACTTGGCAGGTGTTTCCTCCTAGACTGCTGTAGCCCCATAACAATCTGGGGGGGGGGGTAGGGGAAACACCCTAACATAATCCATCTGTGATATGGTGATGATCTTATTTCACCTAGTTCCTTCGGCAGAGTGCATGAGAATCTGCTCCAGATCCCTTTCAAGGCTGATTTAGAGGCTCACAAAGATTAAAATACATGAGGATGAGTGAAAGAGGGACATGATGGCTCTTTTAATCTGCTTATCACCAAATCTCAGTGGATACTGTTGCAAACCAGGATGAGAGGAGTGAGAGATACTTGGGGAAAGGGAGCTGTATGGAAGCTGAGTGAGAAAATCCATATTGGAGGTGAAGGAGACATAAAAAGAAGGATTGAGTTGCCTCCCCTTCAAGTATTACCCAAGACTGAGAATCTTCAGTTGTCAAGATGTCTTGTACTTTGTATTATGAGGAACTGGGCATGTTTAGCCTTCAGAAAAGAAGACTGAAGGGAGATATGATAGCACTTTTCAAATACTTGAAAGTATTTTGAATACTTGAATACAGAGGAGGGGCAGGATCTGTACTCGATCATCCTAGAGTGCAGGACACATAATAATGGGCTTGAGGTACAGGAAGCCAGATTTAGACTGAATATCAGGAAAAACTTCTGAACAGAGCAGTATGATAATGGAAGTAATTATCCCAGCAAGTGGTGGGTAGTCCAAAGCTGGAGGCATTCAAGAGAAAGTTAGCGAGCCATCTGTCAGATATACTTTGACTTAGATTCCTGCATTGAGCACAAGGTTGGACTTAATGGCCTGATATGCCTCTTCCAACTCCATTACTCTATGATTCTATGATAAATTGGCAAAAACTGTGATTTTTAATCTCCTTCATGTTACTGTTGAAATAAGCCATTCAAGGGTCATATTCCTTGATTTCAGAGATTAACATTGGTCATTCTCTCAAATTTGCTTTCTCAATAACTCAAGTCATATATCTCCATGAAGTGGGTTTTCTTCCCAGACGCCCTGATAAGAGTGTTCATACTAACAGGCTGTGAGGAAGACTAATTCTCAGACTAATTCTCAATGTCCCATGGGGCATTTCTTTCCTCTTTCCTTTCTCCACCTTCCTGCTGCTTGTCATTGTCCAGAGTCATATTGGCCACAATCAATGTTCCCTCTAAGTTTCTGTCCCTCTGTGTGGGAGCCTCGCTCTGTGTGCACGGGGGTGGGTGGAGCTTCATTCAAAACAGGAAGTAAACAAGCCGGCTGCTGGCTGCCCGTGCACAATGGAGCTCTGGGCAAACACATACGTGCACATCTTAGAGGAAACACTGCCACAATCCTGTTGCATATTTGTGCTGGCACAACTACATTTTCCTAATATTCAGAGGCAGATTGCCCTAGTTTAAGAAGTTAATATAGGCATTTCCTATTGTGCACTGAGTCACACTCTATGTCTGCTGTATGGTAGGAAATGCCTACACTGGCTTCTTAATTTGTGGTGATTCACCACAGAAAGTTATGCCAATGGAGTCATGCTGGTAGATGTAATTTAACAGGATTCTGGCTAATGGTTAATCCAGCTGGCGTAAGTGCAGTTGCATAAACTGCAGAAGCTAACTGTCACTAATTATGAAGTCACTGCTGCTTGTATTCCTCATCATGTACCAGTCACATGCACTGATGCAGAACAAGGACAAAAAAAGGATGCTAATCAATTAACAGCAATTCACTTCTTCAATTGCTCATTGCACTTATACCTGGTGTAACTACCCAATAGGATTTCTCCTGGTACCTGCAGTAGGAAGGGTGGGTGAAAAATCCAAACTAGTCAACATTTCCTTTGCCCTCCACCCAATATGAAGAAGATGTTCACTCCCACAGGTGCAAGGGCTCTGTGTGCACAAAGTTTGCACAAATGGCAACATGCGCAAATTGTGGAAAGCTATGGTAGCTGCGATCGACTCCTTAGGGGAAGCTTTGTGACTGCAAGAGCTGAACAGGGCTGTAAGTGACGGGACTTTTTGGAGGTCAGTCATTCGTAGTTGGAGGCAACTTGATGGCACATAACAACAGTAGCTGCGACCTTGTTCCATGTGCCTTTAAAAGTGAGAAGCCCGAGATGAGTTGTTTGCATCATTTTCTTCCATGTGTCTATGCCTTGATTCACAAAGGGAAAGAACACTGACTTTGCACAGGGCAAAGGGTATGAATCTTGGCCAAGGAGAGAGAGCACATTCCTTGTTTTGTTTTGGGAGTGAGAAGTCTCATTGGAGTTGATGACCTCTGACAAGCTGTCTCTCTCTGCTGAGGCGGTCTATTTTATCTGTTTCTGTCTATCCTGGGCTGAATTCAGTGCTTGTCCTACTTCTAGCTGACACGTTGAAATGAATAATAGTTTCCATTCATAATTCCACACTACTTGCCTCTTGAAATTCCACCCAGGTGAGTCACTGGAGATACTACCAAAAGACTCCCACCCCTTCCCAGTTTGCCACTAGTTCTCCTCACCAAAGAGGATCTCTGGGGGAAAAAAAAGATGTTGATGACCAAACAGGTATAAATGGGAAGAGGGGACCCTTCAGATAATGTGGCTTCATGCTTTTTAAAGCTTTCAAGGTCAATACTAGAGCTTTGAACTGGACTTCTGAGAAAAAATGGCAGTCCCTGCAGATGTCGAAACACTGGCGTGATGGGATCCTATTTACCCATCTTTGCTACGTTATTTTGGGTCAACTGAATGCTTCCCAACACAAAGCCACATTAAGTCTCAAATCCTTTTACAGTGGTGCCTTGACTTACAAATGCCCTGATTTACGAACAGCTCCATTCGCAAAATTTTGCTTTGACTTGCGAACGGAGCTTTGACTTACGAACAAAAAAAACACGGGGAAAGCGGGAAATGGACTTTGGACTGCCTGGTACTGCCTGCTACTGTAATTTTAAAATGTAAAAATTGGTTTAAAAGGTGCTTGGTTTGGTTTAAAGCTGCTTGGTTTTAAAGGTGTTCTGTTTAAAAGGTGTTCGTTCCCTCCCTCCCTCCTTTCCTGCCCTTTTTAAATCTCATTTTAAACCTCATCTTAGGTTTTTTTTAAATTCTCCCCCTAGTGGTAGAGGACGGATTAACCGGTTTTGCATTAGTTCCTATGGGAACTAATGCTTTGACTTACAAACGGCGCCTCGACATAAGAACAAAAAACAGCCGGAACGGATTAATCGGGTTTTCAATGCATTCCTATGGGAAATGCTGATTCGACTTACGAACGTTTTGACTTATGAACATCTTCTGGGACGGATTAAGTTTGTAAGTCAAGGCACCACTGGTATTCAGGATCAATCCTGAAATTCTCTCCTCAGGCAACATGATGAATTAAAAGGACTTCATCAAAAGATATTCGGTTGGAACTAGACTCAGTTGTACTTGACAAAAGACAGACTAAAATCTATGGGGCAAGTAAGCGAACACTAAGTCCAACAGGTCTACCACAGTGCTGGGCCTCATGCGTGCCTCCAGTCTGGCTTTAGAGGCTATGATTTCCCCACCCCCAGCATCAAATAAACCATATAATCCTTCTGCACCTTCTTGCAAAATGAACATGTTTGAATTATATGCATTTCCCTTTCATGCAGTATGTTTATTGCCTAGGCTGTGGGTGGAGGTGGGGATGGGGGTGAGATTATTGTTTTGGGATACATTTCACAGCATCGTCTAACCAGTGACTAGCCTGGCAGAGGGATTCTGGGCGGTATAGTCCAAAAAATTAATTTTTCCAATCTTCGGAATGAATGTCCCTTTTTTAAAAAACAAAATCATAGAAAATGGAAAAGAATCCGAACCAAAATTGACATGGCCCAGGAAATGTATGAATTACCATCCATCTTTTCTGCTCTGCTTCCAAGACTGGCTCTACTCTTAGGCCGAGGGAGGACACTTCATCACACAGCTCATTTTGAGGGCAGCCAAGGACTTTAAAGTAGTGGTTATTTTTATCTTTTCCATTTTTGTTTCAGTTTCTTTGTTTTACACTCAGGGAAAGGTACTTCTCAGTTTTTTCTGTCTCAAGTGGAAAATCTTGTGCCAAAATAAATAAATAAATAGCAGCATAATATTGTGAGACTAAGATATTATGAACCTTGAGCTGGAATGGAAACATCTACTGAAATTTTAGAACTGCAGAGCTGGAAGGGACCCTATGGATCTTCGACTCCAGCCCCTCTCAAAGAGGCACGGTGGGGAATCAAACTCCCAATCTCTGGCTCCACAGTCAGATACTTAAACCACTGAGCTATCCAGCCCGGTACTGTTTCATCTAAAGTGTGGAAATTTTACTTTTTGGGGCTAAAGCTTGTGGTGCAGGAGCCTCGTGGCGCAGTGGTTAAACTGCTGTACTGCAGCCCAAACTGTGCTCATGACTCGGGGTTCAATCCCAGGTAGCCAGCTCAAGGTTGACTCAGCCTTCTATCCTTCTGAGGTTGGTAAAATGAGTCCCCCAGCTTGCTGGGCAGGCAATGTGTAGCCTGCATAATTAACTTGTAAACCATCCAGAGAGTGCTTTGAGCGCAATGGGGCAGTATATAAGCAGCATGCTTTGCTTTTTTTTTTTTTTAACAGCTTCCAGAATTTTCCCCAGTCAGCTTTTTCAACCTCTGTTTCCAAGAAGCAAAGTGTTTTGGGCTGGCTTTAATCATTGCAATCCTGAGGGTGGGGGGGGGGGACCCTCCTTCAAAGCCAATCTCTTTGGAAAAAAATGGGATTAGAACAATAATATCCTTTTAGCAGCTTTCTTGCCTCCTCCTGCGCTTCTCACTGCTAAGGCCACTTCATACACATCTCTTAGCACACTTGCCTCTCAACATAAGAACATAAGTAAGCATCACTTCTGAGGCGAGACTCCAGAGAGAGAAGCCACTTCACACATGGAAGACTTTATGTCAAGATCCATTTTGCTCATTTTGGCAAACTTTGCCTAGAAAACTCAATTATAGTTCCCCCACCACCCAGGTCAGTGGTGCTTATTATACACCACAGTCTTTTGAGAAGCAGGATAAGAAGTTAAACCTCATGTTCTCTGTCTGACTGATGAAATAGAGATATACATGAGGTCCTGTATTGTAGCTTGAAGTGATATGACTCACATTCTTATTTCTGGAAGTCTTCTGTTCAATGAACAGTTATGGCATCTGTCATGCATACAACAGAATGTTGAGAGGAGAATACTTGATGTAATGTTTATGGCAGATCCATTCATGGAGTGAAGCCAGGTTTGTTAGAAGATCAGGGACTAAGATAATCCACCCCATGGCTTTGTTTGCCCTGCTTGTGGTGGTGTTCTGGGAAGGTTGGTCTATGTCCTTAGCAGGGATGGGCATGAACCAGGAAAATGGCAGTTCATGATGGTTCGTGGTTCATTACTAGTCACGAACTGCAAACTACATTCACAACCTTTCCAACAAAATGAACCATTTTGTACAATTTGGGACTCCCAAGAGCTGTAGAATGAGTTAGAGGCATCAAGCTTGCAGAGAGTCTTCAATTGATTCTCCTCCACACACCCTCCAAGTTTGGCAAAGACTGGATTTGGGACATCTGAGTTATAGCCCCCTAAAGTAGGTCACTCCAGGAAAGTGCTGGCTAACGAACACTGTCCTGGGGGACCTGCTTTTTTTGGGGGGGAGCTATAAATTGTACATCCCAAATCTGATATTTGCTAGACTTTGAGGGGGTGGGTAGGAGAGTCAACCCAAGAATCAGTCCACGTTTGGTAAAAATTGGATTTGGGCTATCGGAGTTATAGCCCACATACGAGTCACCAATGCCAGTAATCGTTCAGTGTCTTGTTTTGTTTTGGGCAGGAGTGTTTCCCAGAACCACCACAAAATGAACCATGAAACAGCTGATTTGTGTGGGGGGGGTTGCTTCGTGATTCATTTTGTGCCCATCTCTAGGCGGTAGTCAAGAAAGGACCGATAAAGGCCACATTTTATGAGCTTGGTGTCAGTCTGAAAATTCTTATTTTCTTTGTCTTTGACCTCTAAACACACCAAATTCTAAAAGTCATGGCACAGCATCCTGCTGGGGATTTTCCTGCATACAAGTGAAGCTGCAGGAATGGTTGTGCTATTTGATGTCTGTTGTTTAAGTGGTCACATGTCTAAGAACTCATCAAGCAGCTCAACCGTGAAGAAATCCTTGACAGCACACTTGTCACTGTAAGGATGTAAGAATGGGTATGTGTGTGGTCATAAATCCATTAAACTGGTTATCAGGCTTCCTACATCCACACATATTCATTCATTCATTCATTCATTCATTCATTCATTCATTCATTCATTCATTCATACAGTATTCATTTCATTTCTATCTCATATTTCATCCAATGAACATAAAGCAATGTACATTGCTCTCCTTCTTCCACTGTATCCTCCAAAACCCAACGAGGTGGGTAACCTATGGCTTTCTAGATGCTGCTGTACTGCAGCACTCTCAGCCCCAGACACCATAGCTAATGGCAATGGACTGCAGTCCAGCCACATCTGGTCACCTCTGGCTGCTCACCCTCAATGCATATGCTATAATTTCATTTACATTAGTAGAGGCACAGCTCATGATAGCAGTACACTGGGAGGTTTGAGAGAATATAAATGCTAGAGTGTGTCCAGATAAGATACGGGGAATAGAACTGTCAGAGAAATAAACACATAGATTGACAAAAGGAGCAGAAAAGACTGATAAATTTATTGAAACATGGGATTGCTTCAATGGCTAGAATCCTACTGTTAGTTTCCAACTGCATAGGGGAAACTGCACAAGTTTAGAGAGAAATTGTTGGTTTCTCATTAACAAGGTACTGGTTGCATTTCTGGACATGTGTGGAGTGCAACCCACACCTGATTAATAAGAGGCCATTTGCTGCCAAGTCTTACCCGTTTTCCCTCACACAAATGTAAATTTGGCCTTTCTGTTTCCAAGTACAGAAAATCCACAGTATATTTCACTAAGCAAACACCTCAGATTCTAGGAAGATGAACTCTAAGGAAGCTTTTCACGGGACACAAGCATTGAATGCCAACGCTAATGGGCTTCTTACTCACAGGGATTTGGAAGTGAGAAACCTGGTCATGGCTCATGAGGTAAATTTCATTTGACATGCGATTCAATTCGACAGTTCTAAATGTTGCTGTTATATCACACCCATGTGTGCACAGAAGCTATGGAAAAAGCTGCAAGAATGTTGCACAGTTGTGCGATACCTGATTAAAATAAATGCTTCCAGCCTCTCCTTATGCTTTAAAGTTTGCTCAGGACTGTTAGCTGCTCAGTAAAAAAGACCCAATAGCATGATAGACATTGTAAAGAAGACAAGCAATTTCCCTCTGAACACCTCTTTTATCTAGGTATTGCTTCGTTATAATCTATGGAAAAGATGAGAGTGTTGCAGAGGGAATGAAAACTCTTTGGATGATCAAAAGGGACAGGATAGTATTAGAATCTTCACTGACACAAATTTGGCTGGGTGACTACGGGTTAGTCACACTCTCTTAGCTTGTCCCACCTCACAAGCTTGTTGTGAGGAAAAAGTAAGAAGCAGAAGAATATGTGCCATCTTGACCTGATGGGAGGAAGGATGGGATATACTATAAATGTAACAAATAAATGAAAATAAGCAAATTGTGCTAATAGCACTGTGCAGGTGTGTAAGTCAAGGTTTGGATAGAGGCATTAGAACAACTTCCTTGTGAAATGATACAGACTTGAATCAGAGCTTAGAAAATTTACTTTTTTTTTTTTTTTTTTTTTTGCCATTGGCCTGGTAGCTGGGGAATTCTGGGAGTTCCAGTCTTTAGGACGTAGCCTTTCTGAATTGTCATCAAGGGTTATGGGATTTGTGAAAGCCAGACAATAGCAACAAAACACAAGGTGCCCTGCCTTCCTGATGGACAACATGGGCAGAGCAGCCCTTCCGGAACAGCTAAAACAAGGACAAAGTATAAACAAGATCAGAGAGGCTGGCACAAAGGAGAACTTTACAGATGGATTCCGTTACCTTACCTGCCTCTGGTTTTCTGTTTCCAGCCTCAACCTAGCTTCAACACATCTTCGAGTCTCAAGGAAGGCCTGGCGTTGGGCTCGATCAGAAAGGTAGCTGATGAAGATCCCAGCAGTATTCATGCACATAAATAAAACTGCTTGAGCAGCTGTCTGGAAGAAACAGAACATCAACAAATGATACAGCTACACTGAAGATAAAGATACACTCAGATATAAATGTATGTAGGTATGGAAAAACCTATATAAATTAGGACTGCAAAGCAATAAGATAAGAGTTGATCCATCATCTACCCTCAAACCAATTAAGTTGAATATATTTCAGACTACCAAATCTTATAGTAGAAACCTCTTTGAGGCACTGAAGGAAGCTTAAGATGACTTAACAATTCAGAAAGCAGACGCTCCCATTCAGTCTCAGGATAATTAACAATTGTGTTCTTTTGACTGCTGGGCAGCTCAGTGGTTTAGGTCCCTGGCAGCTGAGACAGAGGTTGAGAGTTTGATTTCCTACTATGCCTCCTTTACTATGACTGGACTTGATAATCCATAGGGTCCCTTCTAGCGTTGCAGTTCTAAGATTAATGCAGTTAACATGCCAGAACCCAAATAGCTCTGTGTGCTTGCAACTCTAACATCCTGCCAAATTAAATTGATGCTCCATGGACAAATCAACTGATTTATCAAATAAACCTTGCACATCTATCTCTAAACACACACACACACACACACACACACAGAGAGAGAGAGAGAGAGAGAGAGAGAGAGAGAGAGAGAGAGAGAGAGAGAGAGACAAATGATTGCATAGGTAGGAATGCAAAGAAACGGCCAACATGTGGTTCCTCCTGTAAAGTTTTTACGTTGTTTTAATTCAGTGGTCAAAATCTTATTAGCACAAAGTTACACTGTCCAGCCAGATGAAATCATCATCTGTCACCATTAATGATCAATTTAAATGAATCGAAAACTTCCTCCCCTCTCCCATTTCAGGTTCCAAGGTTTCCTAGGGCTCCCCTTTGCTCTGGGGAAGTCTCTGGGAACCTCAGGGTGGAGGTTGGATGTTTAATTGCTAAGAATCACTGCTGGATCACTAATGCTGGGATCAGGACTGCCGGCAGTGATTAAAGTCTCTTCCCTCCCCACTTTGTTCTCAAGGACCCCAAAGGCATCCCCAGGGAAAAGGGAGCCCTAGGGAGCCTTGAAACCTGAGGTTGGAGAGAGGAAGCTTTCAATTCATTTAAATCAGATATTGCCAGTGATGAAGGATGACGTCTCCAGATCTCAGAACGAGCACTCCTGGGGAGAAGAATGTTCCCTTTTGTGAGGAGTGGCTTTAACACCCAGGCACCCACCTCCACTCTTTCCCAGCTAGTACCAGGGCTTCCTGGTACACTATGTGGTTGTGGTTGTTGTTATTTATCCTGCCTTTCTCTTCTGGCAAGAAAATATTTTAAAACCCACAAATTATGTTTTTTTAAATTTATTTTAAAAACATTATTTAAAACTGTAACAACAATGGCTTTGGGAACAATATCAAGAAATTTCACATAGTATTATAAACAGTTGCAGATTTCTGAAATAACATCATCAGATCTACGAAAAACGGCAATATTAGGAACAGCATATGTACTATATTGATATTTAACAGATACTTATTTTTTGGTTAAAATTTGTATCTGTTATAATACCAATCAATGTTTTCATAATTTTGATTGACTGTGCCTGGTATTTTTGGATCATCATCATCATCATCATCATAATGGCAAACCTTTTCAGGGTATTCTAGGTAGAGAGTACTCAGAAGTGGTTTACCATTCCCTTCTTCTGCAGGCACCCTGGAACTGTGCACCTTGACCAAGGCCACACAGGCTGGCTCTCCTTTTAGGGGATTTGAACTCCCAACTTCTGGCTCCACAGCCAGATGCCTAAATCTCTGAGTTATACAGCCAGTTTAAGAACTATAAGACAGGTTTTAAAATCCCATTAAACCTCCCCATCTCAGTTGGTTCAAAGGTCCCTTTAAAGAACTAGGTCTTCAGTTGCTTGTGGAAGGAGATGAGGGAAGGGGTCAGCCAAACCTCCAGAAGAACAGAGTTCCATTATCCGGGAGCAGCCCCAGAAAAAGCGCTCTTTTGGGTCTTTTTGTATAGCGATTGCTTTTGTTCAGTGTCAGGGGATGAGGGACTGGGGAGTGAGGAAGTGGGTGACTGCACTTGTATTTATCATGCTATATGGACCAAGCACTGCATGGAGCACCAGCATCTCAACTCATGAACTTTACTGTTGCACAAGCCCTGCATTAGGGCTTAGATTAAAACTGACATGATAAAAGTCCTGCTTCCTGTGACATCAGGGAGGCTTTATGCTTTAGATAGTCCTTGAATATCAAGGAATGGGAACACTGCTGGCATGGCCACCCTACAAGCGACGTTTCATTGAAAGGCAGTATAGAAATATTTTCAGATCTAAACTAGGTTATATTTAAGGATTGGACTGCAATCGAGTTATCTAGCCTAAGGTCATGCATTGAGCTTCATGATAAACAGGACATTTAAACCCAAAGAGAACAGAACTATCTAACTAGAATAAGCGTGAGCACAGCACAGTCTGCAATCCCCCACAATCCCTGACACATTTTTTAAAAATTAATTAATGTTGTATTCATTTCAAAATTCCCAATTGCACCCTCTAGGAATTACTAGCTATCTTAATCCCTCTAGTCCCCCTCAACCTGTTTTAGGTAGAGGATAAAGCCCTCTGAGACTAGATAGATGTTTTACCCTTATACTTCATGTAGCGCACAGTGGACTTATGGAATTTATGTAGTGCACAGTTGACTTATGAATATCAGGAAAACTTCATAACTGTTAGAGCACTAAGACAATGGAACCCATCACCTCGAGAGGTGGTGAGCACTCCAACACTGGAGGCATTCAAGAGAAACTTAGACAACCACCTGGCAGATCTGCTTTGATTTGTATTCCTGCATTGAGCTGGGGGTTGGACTTGATGGCCTTATAGGCCCCTTCCAACTTCACTTTTCACTGATTCTATGATTCTATACACTGCTGAAAGATTTGATGATAATTATAGTCTCTAGTTTACCTGCGTTTAAAACAGAGGTGACCAATGGTAGCCTTCTACATGTTATTGGGCTGCAACAGACCCAGCCAGCACAGCCACTGATCTTGAATGATGGGAGTTGGAGTCCACAAACATCTGGAGGGCCAACTCCTACTTTAGAAGACAAATTCATGGAGGATAGGTTTATGAGCAAACATGGGCATGAATCCAGATTGCCGAATCATGTTTGATATTCATACCAGCACCACAGGCGCCATGCAGTCCCATCCCTCACTCCCTGGCCGGATTCCCCCATTCACCAGTTGGTGTGTGCTTCACTCCTCCTCCTCTTTGGTCATTTCACCAGTTGCGGCAGGAGCACGACTTCTCTTCTCCATCTCCTCCAACAGCTGCCCACTCAGATGAGGAGGCGGGGAATGGATTGCTGCAGTGCTGCCTTTGAGTGGGCAGCTGCTGGAGGAGGCAGAGTAATGAACAACAGTGGCCCTCCAGATGTGAGTGGGGGAATCCAGCCGGGGTAGGTGGAGGATGGGATTGTGTGGCACCTGTGGTGCCAGTACGACAATCCGGCATGATCTGATGATCCGGATTAGTGCCCATCTCTATTTATGAGTTCATGGAACCCTCATGGGAAGGAGCAGATGACCTTTAAATACCTATCACCCGGAAGAAACATCAGGAAAGGATGAATATATTTCTGATTGTCCAGTGGTTTTTCCAGAGTCTGGCTGGCCAATGTGAGAAAGAAGACAAAGAATTAGCTAAGTACTTCCATGTTTGGAAAGGCTACATTTTGGACTACAGGTTCCAGCGTCCCCAAGCCAGTATGGATTCTTAGATTTTTAGTCCAAAAAGTAACTTTTTCATGCTCTCCTATTCTTATTTACTTCTTATCTTGCTCCCTCCATGCATATCTGGCCTGCCTAAAGCTAAAAATGTCTGCAGGAATTGTGTCTAAAACAAATAAAATAATCTGTAGGATCTCTATTAAAGGCACCAAAACATGCAATACTAGGGGGAAAAAAAATAAAAAACAGCATATGAGGGCATTAAACTCTCACTGAATCACAGATGATGTTTGTAAGAGATGAGCTACAATGGCAGTCAGGAATGATTACAGGCATAATTAGCCATTTTTAAATAATTTATTGTTGTTGTTGTTTGCAGACCCATCTCCTCAAACAAATTTCAGAATTTAGCGTAACAGGAGAGAAGGAGAGAAGGAGAAAGTATACACTGCAATAAGTATTTGTCATTGATATTATTGTCACTGGATTATTTTCAATAATCATGAACATTTGGAATGAAATCTCTAGGCACCTCTGTTTTCTTTTTTAGAGTAGTTGTTCATCACTCTGGGTAGCTATTTCCTTTCAAAGTAACTCTTCAACTATAATCCTGTCCATGTTTCCTTTGGAGGAAAAACACTGTACTTATCAGTCACCAAATGTAACATTGGCCAAAACCCTGTTGCTTGGTGTAGTCAATAGTACTAAAGCTGTATCCTCGAAGGCTTTCATGGCTGGGATCCGATCGTTGTTGTAGGTTTTTTGGGCTGTTTGGCCGTGTTCTGGAGGTTTTTCTTCCTGGAAGTCAGTGCCATCAAGTCAGTACCATCAAGTTACCTCTGACTTATGGTGACCCTACGAATGAGCAATCTCCAAAAGGTCCTGCCCTCAACTGCCCTCCTCAGCAATTGTAGACTCAAGCCAGTGGCTTCCTTTAAGGAGTCGGTCCATCTCATATTTGGTCTTCCTCTTTTCCTGCTGCCTTCAATCTTTCCCAGCATTCTTGTCTTTTCCAGAGAATCCGGCCTTCTCATGTGCCCAATGTAGGAGGAAGAGAATGGGTTTCTTGACACACACATACACACACGCCTCTCCACCTGAAGAGACCTGTACTCCCTGTTTTTATCCTTAATTTATTGGGTAGCAGAGAAGCTAATGAGCAGGATCTTGGGGTACCAAATTTATCGGGGGGGATAAAAAATTAGCAGCAGTCAATTGGGCCTCCTATGAGTAAAGCGAGCCTGTGTGGCCTTGGGCAAGCTGCGCAGTCCCAGGGCACCCCCTGAAGAAGAGAATGGTAAACTACTTCTGAGTATTTTCTACCTGGAAAACCCTCAAAAGGGTTGCCATAGGTGAGGATTGACTTGACGGCACACGATTATTATCTAAGTAGGCTGTAGGGAAGCAATGTAGTCCAAGACAGGCAGGAGGTCAAGATCCAAAATTGGCAATTGAAACATTGACACGCCGGAGACGGGGGATGGATTTCACAACAGGTAAGCAGCTGGGTCCAAAATGGAGCCTCAGGCACAGAGCCAGTTTGCCGAAATCAGAATATGGAGAAGGACTCTAGCAGGTAAATTGCTTAGACAAGGCAGCCTAGCCTGAGGCAGCAGTTATAAAAAAAACAGACCCTGCTGGGCCCAAACTGGTTCCCCCGTTGGGTTGCACTGATCTTTCTGCTTCTAATGGTCTCTCCATCACTAAGGCACTGCAGAGCAGCAAAGCTGAGGTGTGGAAATCTCCCTCATGGAAACTTTGAAACATAGCCATATCTATTAGGATTTAGTAAATATATAAAAATAGCCAATGAATTCCATAGGTATAGCAAAAGCCCACTAATAGTGTTCCTCAGTGAACCATGGGAAAACAAGCCATTGCCTGAGAAACCTAGAGACACGTCTTCCTGACTTTTAGTGAAGGTATGTTAAAAACAGGGACGTGGTGGCGCTGCGGGTTAAACCGCAGAAGCCTCTGTGCTGCAGGGTCGGAAGACCAGCCGTCGTAAGATCGAATCCACACGATAGAGTGAGCTCCCGTCGCTTGTCCCAGCTCCTGCCAACCTAGCAGTTCGAAAGCATGCAAATGCGAGTAGATAAATAGGTACCACCACGGTGGGAAGGTAACGGCGTTCCATGTGTAGTCGCGCTGGCCACGTGACCACGGAAACTGTCTTCAGACAAACGCTGGCTCTATGGCTTGGAAATGGGGATGAGCACCACCCCCTAGAGTCGGACACGACTGGACTAAATGTCAAGGGGAACCTTTACCTTTACCTATGTTAAAAACAATAAAATACTTAGGCTCCTTCCTAAGATTAAAGGGACATCCTAGGAAAGAAAGTTCAAAGGAATACCAATTTAGATTACTCATTATATGGCCATTTGTTTCTGATATAGCAATGCTCTATCTTTTGGTTCTGTACACTGTCTTTTGGATGTCTCTACTGGCCCGGTATTGAATGCATGCTTTCCTAAACCTTCAATATGCCTCCTTACAAATTCTTAACAGAGAGGTTTTCCATAGAAGAACATCAATCCTTCCTTAGTGATGCAGAGAGGGAGGCATCTACTGTAGGTGATGCTGCCAGGTGACCTGGCTCAAATATTCTGCTACCTTCCAGCCCCACCCCAAATGCAAAGAAAGAAGGGTGATGCATTCCACCCCAAGAAGCAGCACAGGAACAGTGGTGTTGTGGAGCCAAGCCTCACTGGGCTAAATCCCCTGGATTTTCAGGGACGCGGGGAATAAAATATCATTTCCCCCTATTCCAAAGGCTTCCTTCTTTCTTCCAGGTTTTGCTGCAATCCTGGGAAAGAAATTGATTTTCCTGAAAATATTGCATTGTTATAAGCAACCCCTGCTGTAATGCAAGGCGGGTTTCGTCTTGAATGGGCAATTACAGGCCATTCACTTTGCAAAGACCCACTCTTCATTGTTGCTATGGGCCAATCCAGCTACATGTACTTTAGGGCCTCTCCTTACTTCCAAATTTACCACTATCACACTGGATGGGAAGAGACTGTAGTTCAGTGGCAAAACATACAAGAAGGCTTTGAGTCCATTCCTTGGTCTTTCCAGGTAGGACCCTAGAGAAGAAAAACCAGGGTTGGTTAAGGGTGGTTCTCCAGATGTTTTCTGGGGTAAAGCTTCCATCAGACCTAAACAGCATAACCACTGGTGATGGTTATGCTGGTTAGGTGTGATGGTTTATGGATGGGGATGGCTTATGGATGCTGCAGTTCGCAAACAGCTGGAGAGGGGCATATGGTCCCGATCTCTGGTTATAGGTCATAGAGCGCTAAATCAGGCGTATCTCAATGGGCTCAGCTGCAGGTGCCACCCCAGTTGGACCAAGGGGAATTTGCAGCTTGATGAATCAGTGCTCTGACTCAATACGTAAAAGGCAGTTACTTCTGTTCCCATAAAGTCTCACTGCACCTTCCTATTTTCAGTTTTAATACATTATTCAAAGCCGCCGCCACCTCCACGCCTCAATCCTACCTCCACTTTTTTCCCCACTACCTTTCTCATTCTCCCACATTTTAATAATTTCATTAATCCCAAGAGCTCACACACTTTCTATGTGGGTTTTCCTCCCCTGAGAATAAGCTATTTAAACATAAATAAATAATGCAAGGTGAGACCATTATATAATTTGGTGAAGCATTTTAGAAGTTTTAAAAAAATACATTGAGGTATGAAGAGATGATTTAAAATAATAATAATAAAAAATAAAGTTGGATAGAACAGAGTGAAACGATGTCATCAGCTATTCCCTTGCTGAGGCTATTCTGTGTTATCACGTTCAGGTTAATACACTCCCCGTTAAATTTAAAATCAGTTCATCAACTTGGTTTCTCAGACGTCTTTGCTCTATGCCTCTTCTGCCTCGTCTGCTGCTATATTGATAAAATAAATATTAGCGTGTTCCTTTCCCCCAATTTAGTGCTCTCTGACACATGCATGGATATATATATAAGATATAAATAGCTCTTTATTACAGCATGTCTGAGGTTTTACTCTGTACTTGTAACCAGAAGGGTCATTTACCATGCACTCATTAACTGCAACAGGAAAAAAAAAGCTGCTTTTAATCCCTGGAAGACAGGGTTTTACTCAAGATAGATCTTGAACGGTGCTATGCCTTCTTAGTTGCCAAAAAGGCGTAGACATTTTTCTGAGGAAAAATGGAAGCTAGAACTACAGCCTCAGGGAGTTGGGGATGTGGATGGAAAAGTGGAAGCAAGTTTTTAACTAGGATATAGCAACTGGAGCTTTTCCCCAAGGCACCAGAATTTAGAGGTGAATCTACTGGGGAAGTGTTAGGAAAATAAACAGCAATACTTCTCATTCCTATTCATGTTCCTTTTTCCTATATATTTTTTTAAACATGAAATTTCTCTTTCTTTCTGCAGCACACCCGTCTCCTCCTCCTGCTTTTTTTCATGGAGGGCTTTGTGTCTCTGCCTTAGAGCAAAGTGGGCAAGAAAGATGGTGTTACTTGCCCCAGGTGCCAAAATGGCCACAGTTACTGAACTGTGTGGAAAAGACCCCCTCAAACCCTCTACGAGTAACAGTGTCCTATACCTTTTGGGAAGTTCAGGGGTGAAACAAGCCATCCCTTTAAGTTTAATTTTTCTAACTCTTTCGAATTCCCTTAGGGTTATGTGTGTCAGTGCTGAAAAAAACATCCCACTCTGCCTCAGACAAAATGTGGTGACAACCAAGGGACCTTTCCCTCAGTGGCCATTTTAGATGAGGGAGAGGTGAGAAGGAAGATCCTGTGTACCTACGTGGTAGAACCTGCTATTCTGGCTCCTCCTATCTCAGGTATACGTTTGTCAGGAGACACCTGGCTACTGGCCAAGGGAAAGGTGAGAGAGCAAGAGGCCCTATCCACTGTCCTTTGGCTCCTTTCCTCTCAAAACTGTCCCAAATTTCCTGAAGACACTGATAAGCAACTATGAAAGCAACATCTTGAAACTGTTGTAGTATCTTTTCCACTGCCTAACATCACAAGGTTAATATTATGAAAAACCTGACGGTCAAATATCTCCCTATTTTCCTCTGACCTTCTCATTCTTTAGGTGGTAAGCCTTAATTTTAAACCTTACAACCACGTCGAGTGCATTAGCAGAAAGGGTGATTATCAATACATCAAATAAACAATGGAAAAAACTCAACTGAAGAAAATGTATGCGTGTAAGCGGCTTGTTGGGCTTCTGGTGCCCCGCGCCATCATATGAGCTGTTGTGTGATCGGGAAGTTGTGCCGTTATAAGAACAGCTAGTGTGCAAGAGGGAGACCAAGACACTGCTAGTGTTGCTTGTATGTCTGTCCTTACATAATTTTGACAGAGAATATGATTCTGTCCTATGTGTGCAAGTAGCGTAAAGATTCATGTCGGCCACTGGAGACAGAATAGAAGCAGCCAAGAAGATGGCAGAGAGGTCTGTCCACTGTATTGCACAGCTCATTTTCAATGTTTCTGAAACGCTGCTCAGTTCTCACAGATTTTGTCCAAGAACCTGCAAGGCTCCCAGTGAAACATCTCTCTGAAGATGGTGTATACCCGCGGCCAATCTATGGCAGCAGTGTGTGTGTTTTGTCAAGTCAGAACCGACTCATAGGGGTTTTAAGGTGAGATATTTAAAGAGTGGTTTTACCAGTTCCTCTCCCCCAGTCAGTTTCCATTTGAACCCTGTTATCCAGAGTCCTAGCCCATCACTCTATCCACTACACCACACTGGGAATCCAATGGCAGCAATAGCACCAAACAAAACAAACGTAAGAGTCACCATGAGATCAAGCTGGTCATAAATCTGAAGCTAAACAAGACATACTAAAGGTAAAGGTTCCCCTTGACCAGTCCAGTCGTGTCCAACTCTAGGGCGCGGTGCTCATCCCTGTCTTGAAGCCGTAGAGCCAGCGTTTGTCCGTAGACAGTTTCTGTGGTCACGTGGCTGGCATGACTAGACACGGAACGCCGTTACCTTCCCACCGTGATGGTACCTATTTATCTACTCGCATTTTTACATGCTTTCGAACGGCTAGGTTGGCAGGAGCTGGGACAAGCGACGGGAGCTCACTCCGTCACGTGGATTCGATCTTACGACGGCTGGTCTTCTGACCTTGCAGCACAGAGGCTTCTGCGGTTTAACCCGCAGCGCCACCACGTCCCTAAACAAGACATGGAGGGAGTCAAAACTGTCATGTATTTTGTTTTGCCTTTAAATAAATGCCTTTGAAGGGCCTCTTTGTCAAGTGTGGGTTTTTAAACTCTGAAAGGAGGGTCCCCCTAAGTAGCTTCAGATTGCTGACAAGGTCAGAAATCACACAAGCTATGTTCCTTTTCATACCTTCTCACACAGCAGTTTGGGTCTGCAGCCATTGCACTGAAGTAGAATGATTCTCTCTTTTGTAAGGTCGTGGGGAGGGGGGGGATTAAAGCAGAATTGTACTTCTGGGAGGCTGCCAGAAGTGTGCTTCTCTTGCAAACCACACAGAAAATGTGCTGCTGTTCTGTATGTGTGTGTGTTTTTAAGCACAGATATGGCAACATGTTTCAGCACCACACTGAAAAATTTCAGTAGAGGCAGTGACAGCTGGTGCAAAAATGGGTGGGAAGTTACGTACGGATCATGGGCCGTATTCTGCCCACATGCGATGCAGGCTGTTTGTCCTTACGTCGTGTTGATGCAGACAGGCTGAAAGAAGAAATGGAGCTGAGGCATGACCCAATTCCCTTCAAATGACTTTATTTGCAACTTTTAAAGTCATATTCTTCTAGGGATACTGTAACACAAGCATCTGAAAGTACCCCATGGAGAGACCATGCATCAATATCACAAAAACGAACTGCTGGATAGCTCAGTGATTTAGGTATCTGACTACAGAGCCAGAGGTTGGGAGTTCAATTCCCCACTGTGTCTCCTTGACAGGGGCTAGACTGGATGATCCATAGGGTCCCTTCCAGCTCTGCAGTTCTGAGATGATGATGATGAAAAGATAATAAGCTTATGTGTTCATATTAGAATCAGAGAGCCTATATAACATTAACGGTACCATATACATTTTCATGACCACAAAAAGAGAACATGTAGAGAATTGTAGGAGCGTCCTAATTTCCCTTCCTCTTGTGGTCTTTATTTAATTTATTTATTTCAAATATTATTACTCCACCTTTCTCCTTAAAAGGATCCAAGCCGGCAAGGATCTTTCCATCATTAAACCATTAAGCAGTGGAACAGCTTGCCTCCCAATGTTGTGGGTGCCCCATCGCTGGAGGTTTTCAATAAAAGATTGGACAGCCATCTGTCGGGGATGGTAGGAGGTCCGGGATGGTATGAGGTCTCCTGCCTTGGGCAGGGGGTTGGACTAGAAGACCTCCAAGGTCCCTTCCAACCCTATGACGATTCTATGATTCTATGAATCTCAACTGCCTAATTTAAAGGCAGGGCGATGCAGTCTTTTCGTTGTCATAGAGTCATAGAGTCATAGAGTTGGAAGAGACCACTGAGGCCATCCAATCCAACCCCCCGCCATGCGGGAACATCCATCAAAGTACTCCCAACAGATGGCCATCCAGCCTCTGCTTAAAAACCTCCAATGAAGGAGACTCCACTACCCTTCGAGGCAGCCTATTCCACTGCCGGACAGCTCTGACCGTCAGGAAGTTCTTCCTAATGTTCAGATGGAATCTCTTTTCCTGTAGTTTGAAACCATTGCTCCGTGTCCTAGTCTCTGGAACCCTGGAAAACAAACCTGTCCCCTCCTCAACATGACATCCTTTCAAATATTTAAAGAAGAAGATACAGAACAATTAAGACTCGGACCACACGTTTTCTGAATAGTTTTTATCCCAGAGCTATAATTGCACTTTTTAATGAACTTAAAGACCACCAGCAGTGAACAGCTGGACAATGTTACTTAGCCTGTGGTGCAGATGTTTGTGTTTTTAGTGGGGGATTTTTAGTGCGTGGGGAGTGTTTGGGGATTTTTTATGTATGTGCATGTGGGTCTGGTCTCTGGGTGTCTGTGTGAATTTCGTTGTATGTGTGTACTATGTATATACTTACAATGACAATAAATTTAATTAATTAAATTTAAACATGGCTATCATGTCCCCTCTCAACCTTCTTTTTGTAAGGCTAAACATTCCCAACTCCCTAAGCCCCTCCTCGTAGGACATTGCTTCCAGACCTTTAACCATTTTAGTCGCCCTCCTCTGGACACGTTCCAGGTTGTCAACATCCTTTTTGAATTGAGGTGCCCAGAACTGGACACAATACTCCAGGTGAGGTCTGACCAAAGCAGAATAGAGTGGTACTATCACTTCCTTCGACACTATACTCCTATTGATACAACCAAGAATCGCATTGGCTTTCTTGGCAGCCGCATCACACTGCTGACTCATGTTCAGCTTGTGGTCTACCAAGACTCCTAGATCCCTTTCACAGGTACTGTTGTCTAGCCAGGTGTCTTCCATTCTATATCTGTGCAGTTCATTTTTTCTGCCTAGGTGTAGGACCCTACATTTCTCCCTGTTGAAATTCATTTTGTTAGTTTTGGCCCAGGACTCTAATCTGTCAAGGTCATTTTGAATTTTAACCCTGTCCCCTGGGGAATTAGCAACCCCTGCCAATTTGGAATCATCTGCAAATTTAATCAACATACTCTCTATTCCTTCATCCAAGTAATTGATAAAGATGTTAAATAACACGGGACCCAGAACAGAACCCTGGGGCACCCCACTAGTCACCTCTTTCCAGGACGAAGGGGGGCCATTTGTGATCACCCTTTGGGTTCGGTCAGTCAGCCAATTACAAATCCACCTAACAGTAGCACTATCTATCCCACATTCTACTAGCTTCTTTGCAAGTTGTGGCCTTTGTTGAACACTGGGAATAAAAACCCAAGGAAAAATCACTTAGAGATCAGTCAGGAGATGTGGACTTTGCTTGTTTGGACCACAGTTCCCACTATATGCAAGGTCAGCAGCTCAGTTTGGGGGAAATGGACAGGCAGTCTGGCACATACTTTGACTTTCAGCAAAGCAATGTAGAAATATGGCTCAGATAGCATCAGCCCAGTGACTCATCCAGCCTGTCTTCACCCTAACTGTCAGCAGTTCCAGACAGACATCTGGCCAGACCTCTTTCTCAGCCCTACCTTGAGATCCCTGGTATTTCTTGGTGGCCCTCCTTCTAAATATCTGAGCACACCTGATTTCACCTGAATTTGGAGCCTGCTAAACTCAGGGTCAACCCGGAGTGCTCACTGGAAGGACAGATCCTGAAGCTGAGGCTCCAATACTTTGGCCATCTCATGAGAAGAGAAGACTCCCTGGAAAAGACCCTGATGTTGGGAAACTGTGAAGGCAAGAGGAGAAGGGGATGACAGAGGACGAGATGGATGGACAGTGTCATCGAAGCAACCAACATGAATTTGACCAAACTCCGGGAGGCAGTGGAAGACAGGAGGGCCTGGCGTGCTCTGGTCCATGGGGTCACGAACAGTCGGACACGACTTAACGACTAAACAACAACAAGAACAAAACTCAGGGCAATATGGTCATTTGGGAAACTGAAGGGGAGTGGTCCAAGATCTGAGAAGGAACAGCCACGAAGCTGCTGTTCTTGTCTTCAGCATCTGCCACCTGATGCAGTTGCCTCAGTCTGCGTAAAGGTAGGGCAACTCCAAAGAACATATGAGAGCAACAGGCTCTCACAGAGGATGCAGGGCCAACTGAGTCTGTTCTCCAGGACTGCTCCTTGTTCCCCTGCTTCTGCTGCTCAGCATTTACCACCTCACTCTCTGTAATGACAGGACCAGCTCTGCCAGAGTTCCCCTGCATTTCTCTACATGCACTAAACATTCCCCATTAATGTCACATACGGCTACCCTTGTCTTAAAAGGATTCAGCAACATGACTTTTAGACTTTTTTTTTAAAATGTGGAACTCTTCCCAAAATGGTTTTAAAAATAAAAATGTAAAAACTGACACATTGGCATTTGATATTGAAGTGTGCCCTGAACTCAAGACTTCTGAAGCATGTTCTCTTGAAATATTTGAAATTCACGGTTATGAGATTTTATTTTTCCAGCTATGCTTTCACGTGTCTTTGAGTCCTTCTCTAAAGACACACCTAGTGGTGGCCTTCTTCTCTCTGCTTTTCATCACCCATTGTAGACGAAACTAGGTGCTTTCCATACTTGTCTGTTTCATCACAAACCAAGGGAGGCCCAGAATATTGAAGAACACCCACCCTCTCTGGAGAATTAACAGAGGCTAACCAGACCGATCATATTAAGCCACTTTATCAATTTTCTGGAAGTAAAGAGTGCTTATCTCCTTTGAATCCACAAAGAAACCAAATGACAGAACAAATCAAATTTACATTTACAAAATATCCTTTACGCTGGGACCCTGAAGCACTTAGCAGAGTCAATATGAGGAACAAAAACAAACAAAGGAAAAACCACCAAACTCAGGGCAGTGTGCGTGAACTGGAGTCAAGCAGGCAAGATAATTTCATATTGGAAAATGGACCTTAATGCAGTACAATTCATTTTTATCTATGGCCTGTCATGTAGCAAATAGCAAACGCTTTGAGAGGCGAAATCCCCCACACACACCCAAAGAAAGAAATAGTGTTTAGAACAGGTCAAAAAGTAGAACATCTTTGGCAAAAAAAGAGAGAGGAAGCATCCTCTTTTCAAAGGCTAGCCAGTCAGACCCTATGTAAAGATAATGGCCCAAATCCTGTTGCCCAGTTTAGTCAATCACATTTAGAATACTGAATCAACAGAGATTCAGTGAATCAGCTCCTCCATAAGTTCCATTGATTCAGATGGGTGTACTGTAACTGTGACATATTTTAGCATTGTGACTCACAGAGTAGGCCTATTTATATCAATGGAACTTACAGAGGAGCTGACTCACTTAATCCCTATTGATTCAGTGGGCCTACTTTAGTGTGATTTACTACACAAAGCAACATCATTTTGGCCCAAGAATCATAAGCCAGGAGACGACAGACCTTGAACCTGCCTATCCATAGTTGTCGTTAACTGCCATCAGGTTGCTGTCAACTTATGATGACCCCATGAATGAGAGATTTCCAACATGACCCTCCTCAACCCTTGCAAACTGAAGCCTATGGCTTCCTTTAGCAAGTGAATCCATCTCATCTTTAGTCTTCCTCTTTTCCTGCTGCCTCTTCCACCTTTTCAGCCTTGTTGCCTTTCCCAGAGAATCCTGTCTTCTCATGAGGTGCTCAGAGCAGGACAGCCTCAGTTTCAACATTTTTGCCTCCAGAGATAATTCAGGCTTGATTTGATCCAGGATCCACTTGTTTGTCTTTCTGGCAATCCAGGGTATCTGCAAAGCTGTCCTCCATCACCACATTTCAAACAAATCAATTCTTTTCCTGTCAGCTTTCTTTCAACAAATCCTTGATTGGAGAACTAGGTGAAGTGGATTCATTAAAAAAGTGGATATCCATTACGTATTGTTCAAGAGACATGACAGGTAATAATTTACAGCTTTATCTTCCAGTTATTTGAGTAAAGAATATGGGAGGAGATGAATCCTTGATTCAGGAAGGCAATCCGCACATTCTTTTCTATTACTATTTCCTGAAGATGTGTTTCAACCACAGGCTTTGGGTTAGACTCCAGTTCAATGTGATGGGAGCAGCCTGCTTCAGCATGGATAAATTCAGAATCGGTTCACTTTGACCACAGCCCCAAAGTCGAGTGGAGACTCATAAATGTGACGATGCATGCCTCCTGTTGACAGCACTGAAATTCCCCCCAAAAAGGCCATCCCTTCCTCCTCCCCCATCAGAACTGTATTAAAAGGCATACAGGTTTGTTAGGAGGGAATTACATCTGTCAAGCTGGAGACAAAAAGCTTTACGAGGCCTTTAAAGTTTTATTATTTTCCCCCAACAAAATTACAAATAACTTTTCGTTTTGGGCAGAACTGGAAGACGTTTACGGGCACAGCGGCATCTTTGGAGCGAATCAAGGTTGCTATGTTTCTGCTGAACAGCTGCAAGGATTTTTGTAAAAGAACTACCTGCCCATTAGGGGGGGATCCAAAAAAGGAAATGTTTATCTGCCTAGGTTACCTGTGGACCCAGTGTAGCATAGAGCTGGCCAAATATAAAAATCTGCAATGTTTCAGAAGGATAACTTTACCTCCCCTGGCAGTTCGTTTGTTTTCTTTCTTTCTTTCTTTCTTTCTTTCTTTCTTTCTTTCTTTCTTCCTTCCTTCCTTCCTTCCTTCCTTCCTTCCTTCCTTCCTTCCTTCCTTCCTTTTCCTTCCTTCCTTCCTTCCTTCCTTTCTTTCTTTCTTTCTTTCTTTCTTTCTTTTTCTTTCTTTCTTTCTTTCTTTCTTTCTTTCTTTCTTTCTTCCTTCCTTCCTTCCTTCCTTCCTTCCTTCCTTCCTTCCTTCCTTTCTTTTTCTTTCTTTCTTTCTTTCTTTCTTTCTTTCTTTCTTTCTTCCTTCCTTCCTTCCTTCCTTCCTTCCTTCCTTCCTTCCTTCCTTCCTTTCTTTCTTTCTTTCTTTCTTTTTCTTTCTTTCTTTCTTTCTTTCTTTCTTTCTTTCTTTCTTTCTTTCTTTCTTTCTTTCTTTCTTTCTTTCTTTCTTTCTTTCTTGGGGACAGTTTATATGAAAATGGTACACGTTACAGATATTTTTTCAGATGCATAAGTGCAGGAATTATTCTGTTATAATAGCTGAGAACCAATTTAAGGCTTCTAAAACAGTGTGATCAGTGTTGCACATTCTGTCCCAATGCCCTAGTATAATATTCCCCAGGATTCTTCCACATTAGACAGAACAATAAGCTTTGGTACACATAGTGTGCTCTGGTTCATGGGGTCACGAAGAGTCGGACACGACTTAACGACTAAACAACAACAACACATAGTTCAAGACACCCTAGAAAAGTGGGGAAATTAAGTATTTCTGAAACTCCCAACAGGAAGGCTTATTGTGAAGATGAAAACTGGGACAGGGCTTAGAATCTCCGATAACAAAGAGAGGCACTTCATAACACATCACACAGAGCTGAGAGTTATGGACAATTCCTTGAGGTATACAGACCATGTTCTCCAGGACATCTTATGAACACAGGTAGTCAGTCTATCAACACTTAGCAAACAACACCTCAATAGAGAAAAGCATGCTAATGGACATGGCAGAATAATTAGATCCATCACAATACTGTGTATGTGGGGAAGCAGATAGATGCAAAAACAGAAGGTTCATAGGTGCGATTACGAACATAATATAGTTGCAAGTCTTTCAATTAGAATAGACAAAAATCATTCCCCAGGGAGAGATAGCCAATAACTTTTCCAAAATCAAAACAAAATAAAAAAATCAGTGAAGTGGAACTAATTATACTCACTTGCAGCGATTCTCATTGGCTAACCATTTGCAAAGTTTTGTCCAACAAGGTTTAGTTCAAAGTGGAGACCAAAGAGGAATACAAACTTGTGGTGCGTCTCTAGACAACATATTCAGCCTGTGTCACTGAAAGCATTGGTTGTCATGGAAATTACTGGTTAATTAGGCTTGAAGAACTATTTTAATTCATCGTTAGGTATTAAGCTAAAAATAGCAGATGGTTTTCCATAATGAAAAATCTAGCAAATCCAAGTTTCGCTCAGATTTAGGAGAGAGAGAAAAAGTTTCATTGTGCAAATTCTCTAATACTTTAATTCAGATAAGGGTTTGTTCATTATTCAATGGGAGAGAGATTAATTCAATATGGTTGTGATGAAAACACATTTGCTTCCTCATGCTGAAGCTTAAAACCTTTGTAGAAAATAGGAGCTTTATAACTAGAAGGGGATTCTGTGGAAACAGCAGGAGCAGCTTCTGGAAGATGAAAAATTAGCAAATGTGGATTACTAGATTTCACTGCTAAAGCATGAGGGAATGGGGGAGAGAAGCCAATGTGGTTTTCAAGACGCACTGGGAGAAAGCAGAAGAGATGCTGAGGCTGGTACCTCAGCACTTTGCAGCAGAATATTTACCCATGGCAGCTATTTGTGAGAACTTATAGCCCTTTACTAGCATCTGCTAAAACTCTGTGCTAATGGTGCTGGGTTTCAAACCACCATCCAGAAAGTGGTAGTACAGCAGTGAGATGCCACAACTTGGTCCACATTTTAATTCTTATTTGTTTACTACATTTATTAACTTTTCTTCAAGACTGCAATATCCAATACCCTGACTATTACCATCCTGGAGAGGGCTGACGGATGTTGATGTCCAATATCTGGAGGGTCATACAATCACTACTTCTACTTTAAAGGTGGGTAGTATTTACCCCCACCATCTCTCTTCAGATCTTGATAATTGGACCTAGTGCTCTTGTAGATTTTAAGTTCTGATCAGGATTTGAATTCAGCTCTCCCCAGTTTTGTGCAGCCTGCACAATTTGCATAAACTACAATGTCAAAATTCACTGATAATGCTAAAAACATGTCTTACATGTAAGAAGAAATTTTTTCTTGCTCTCCCACACAAGAATGAGACAAGTGAGGATTTATATCCCTAATCTTTAGCAACGATTATGTCTACTAAATAAAATGCAGAATCATTTTAACAAAACCAAGCTTTGAATAATCTCTTCCCATTTAGCCATTACACTATTTCATAAACACTAAAAATTAGCTCAAAGGTCCAACAATCTGAAGTTCTCCTGATAGTGTAAATGAAATAAAACCCCTCCTTCTATTTCCCATAAAAACATCAGAAGAGATAAAACAATTTCATTGTGAAGTGGAAATATATTGGGTTGTTTATTTTTGACATTCGCTGGATGATTTTAAAAAACCCCGCACTGGATTAAGGAAAAGACGGCTATTTTCCTCTATCAGCTAAACCATATGAAACATTAAAATTTTTTTTTAAAAAAATGTTAGAGCAAAACATTCAAAGGTAACTAGTGCAAACCCATAATTTACTACATTGACTCTCCACCTAAGGCTCGTCCTTTGTGATTCACCAGAACTTTAGTAAATTGTTAAACTGATAAGAACAGATACTAGAAACGGTACATCAGACCTCAAATGAAAGAAAATGAATCCCACTGAGAAATGCAGGCAGGAAAGCAAGTAGGGAGGCAAACTTAAATGTTAATCTGATAAGTGTTAATGGATAATTCTACATGTATTGTTATGTGCCATGAGGTGTTTTCTGACTCAGGGTGACCCTAAAAATTAATAACCTTCAAAAGATCTTATCATGAACAGCCCTGGACAGGGTTGCAAGCTACAGGCTATGGTTTCCTTTATTGTCTCAATCCATCTCACATTTGGTTCTCTTCTTTTCCTGCTGCCTTCCACTTTACCTATCACTATTAACTTTATCTTGAGTCTAGGCCTCTCGTGACACATCCAAAGTATGGTAACTTCAATTTAACTGTTTTAGCTTCTAGTGTAAATTCAGGCTTGACTGACTGTACTCAATTCATTTTCTTTCTGGCAATCCATAGTATCCATAAGGCTCTCTAAAAACAGCACATTTCAAACATGAGTTGATCTTTTTTCCTGTCCGTGTTCTTCATTATCCAGTTTTCATATCTGTACACAGTACTTCAGAATGCTATAGTATACATGATTTCAGTCTTGGTTTACATATCATAAGACAGGCAACTGTTGGCAATTTATGTGAATGGGAACAAAATAATTTCATGGCTAAAACATGAGAAATAACTTCATACATCCTAATTTTTAAAATGTTATGTATACCTACTTCAAACATCAGGAGTCACTAGACATCCAGCTTGGGGGAAAGGGGGCATTTTGGGATGTTAAATAGCATGTGAGGAGATGTGACCTATTTAAAGATAACATACCATCTTTAGAGGCTTATAGGAATGGGTATCACCATTCTCTGCTACGAAAGAGGGGCTGGGAAGAACTGGGTGCTACAAAAAAGCATTGTGGTCACATGATGCCTACCCTTAATCTAGTCCTTCACCTCAGAAAGGCACATGCCCTGGGCCAACCCTGCCTTCAGGTCACTTCTTTTGGAAGTTGGCTTAGCCAAGGGACGTGGTGGCGCTGCGGGTTAAACCGCAGAAGCCTCTGTGCTGCAAGGTCAGAAGACCAGCAGTCGTAAGATCGAATCCACACGACGGAGTGAGCTCCCATGGCTTGTCCCAGCTCCTGCCAACCTAGCAGTTCGAAAGCATGTAAAAATGTGAGTAGATAAATAGGTACCACCACGGTGGGAAGGTAACGGCGTTCTGTGTCTAGTCACGCTGGCCACGTGACCACGGAAACGGTCTACGGACAAACGCTGGCTCTACGGCTTGGAGACGGGGATGAGCACCGCCCCCTAGAGTCGGACACGACTGGACTAAATGTCAAGGGGAACCTTTACCTTTAGCCATCATCTTGGGAGTGAGCGGCGAGGGGTACAAAGAAAACCTACTGTCCATGAAACCTCAAACCAGCCTTAGGGGATGCATGTCTCCCTTCTAGGATTTCACATCCTTCTCTGCAAAAGTCCACATTGGCAAGGACACCTTGATCTCCTTATAGTTTGCCCCATTCATCTTCGTTGAAGAGGTAACCTTGTTTAGTCACCATTTAGTATGCAAGACAAACAGCAGTGGGAATTACATGAAAAACAGAAGGTACCTGCCATTTGAAACCACGGGAGAGGGAGGGAAAATGGGTTGCTTATAATAGAAGTGATCTTTTATAAATGAGAGGTAATTATGACAAATGTGTCCAGCCTATGACATTCTAACTCAGAATCACTGCAGAAGGAATTAGGAAAATCGTTGTAAAATAACTTGTTTAAGGTCAACATGTCTATATCGAAAGCTATAAGAAAACAGTCCTTGGAAACTAGGAAGTGAATCCTCATGCAGCCATGGAGCAAACTGAATGACCTTGGCTAGGCAAAGCATCTCCTTTGCTTCTATCTCTGTCCATAAGTTTTTAGCAATTTGTATGGAAATGTCTTACATCTCTAAGCAAAAAACTTTAAAAGTGAAGGAATAACCATTTAAGACTCCCACACGCACATTTTCTGCTCCATTTGCACTAATGTCATGAAAAAAAATGTAACATGACAGGGATGGACGAGCACATAGTGAAAAAGCCCAAAGGACTTGAACATCCAGAATTTTTCAAAAAAAACAAAACAAAACACCAAAACACCCTCCAGTCCTACATCCTTCTATGCCCCTCACATTGCAGCAAACATTATCATCATTCCTTCTTTTGAAAGAGAAAACTAGAGAATGAGCTACACAACAGCTGGAAGTCTGTTGCATAGCTCCATATGTGGAACAGTGAGGATGTCATCAACACCAGCAAATCTCCTCTGATTAAAAGCAAATCATGGCTGATTAAAGGGAGTTTGGGACACAGAATGTACACAATGCAATAAAGTTGCACGTATCCCCAAATCTCCAAAGAATGCCTTTTAATCAGTGTCCATCTCAGGATTTCAGTCACAGGGTCACTGTTGTTTAACATTACTCTCCCACCCCACCCCAAAAAAGCACTGGGTTTGGAGGACTCTGGTAAAACCATTCACTGGGATTAGAAGCTAGAGCTGCCAGTCACGAAACTATACTTGCTCTTCTTCCTTTTCCATTTCTCCATCCTGGTGCCTTCCTTATATAGAGAGCATCGGTAGAACATAAGCAGCTGCATTAGTATATACTAGATGTTTCTGAATGCCACCCATTTCAATTAGGTCCAAAATATTGCCTTAACAAATCACAAACAATTTGCTGCAAATTGATCCGTAGCCAACCTGCTTCCATTTGCATCCAAATATTCAAAGGTATTTATCTATCTGAATAGTGAAAAACATGACAATTGGGAAAATAAAGGGCTCTGACATAGAATGAGGAGGGAACGGAACTCAGTGCCATCAACTACTGCTTGACTCCAGGTGTCCACCAGTTTTCTTCCTTCGCTCACCTTCCCTCAACTAGGAGCTGTGAAACTTAGATCGCTGTTAGGTCCTGTTCCTAACGTTGCTGTGACCTCGCTAACTCAAATCCCTCACAGAAATTTCACACACACAGGCACTCAGTTAACTTGACTGAGGTCTGAAGCCTGAAAAGAGAAAAAAGAAAAAAAATCTTCCAAGTTGTTCTACTCCTGAAAATGAAGGGATGCGAATCTCTCTATTCAGAGCGTGCTGCTCTTGGAAAACGCACCATGTTGGTCCATGTAACATCCCTGAATCTCTTTCAGCTGTAACGAGTTCAGTCTGCACCTAGTTAGCAGTTGTCTCAGCTCATGTGAGCTAATAAGGGACAAATAAGGGGGCAGTATGTTTTAGAAGAGTCCGCACTTTGATTTTGCTGTCTCCCAAATCTGTCCCAATTAGCTTGATTCAGTTTAGGATTCATCCAGATCGAAACTGCATCGCTCTTGTGTCTGCAAGTACTAGCGCCTTCTCAGCCTGTTTTACAGAGAGAACTCCTGCAACCACCCACCATTTCCCCCCAGAAAGTGAGAGCAGCTGCATTATGTACTGTTGCTTTTGCCTTCTGGGGAACAAAATGGTGGGCAGAAGGTAACTCTAGGGAGGCAGGAGAGGCAGGGAGAAGAGTGAGAACCTTTTTATAGAAACAGAAAGTAATGTGTGCCAAAAAGCTTGCAAACATGCCCTCATTTTTTGGCTGCTCTTTTGTGTCCAAAGTGGTTTGACTAAATCTTTCTGAGCCCCAACCAAGCTAAGATCCTGTTGGCTAAATCCAGTTGTTTAGTCCCAACTAAAGGAGACCCACTGACTCAATGAGACTTACATAGATGTTGGCTTAAGGCATCCCATTCATTCAATGGGACTGCTCTAACTAGTATTTAAAATTGAATTTATTCATTTTTTTGTTCTGGCATTTGTAACTAACATACGATTGTTGGTTGGTGATGTTAGTTTGGTGAGGGGTGAGCATTGTCTTCCGACTAATGTGCAAAACCTGACCAATCAGAGTCATTTGTGCAATTGTGGAGAAGGCTCCAAGGTGGAGCAAGAGGTTGCTCTCCACTTTGAGGCTGGAGCCGAACTGCAACGGTTCTTTCACATCCCATTCAGCATTCATAGGGTTAAAAAGTTGGTCAGCTGTTCAAACTGAGGAAAAGGGAACTAGAGAGCAATACAGTAGACTGAGCTGCTGGCACCAAAAGAGAAGACAAGCGCCAGCTAAATTCCCCAATAAGGCCCAATATCTTCCATCGACACTCCAACCACTGAGACACAAGAGGGGGTTCAGACTGAGGTCACCATGTGGTAGGGACCTCCCTTTGCAGCCATCCTACCAGATATTTAGTGGAACTGTTGGGTGAGGAGAAAGACCTGAATCACTCTCTGGACAAGCTTTCATGTTCTAGAATATTCTTCTTGTCTCTTTGTTCTCCCCTGCCCCACCTTAGTTTGCTAAACTTTGCCAACGTACTATTAGAACTGTGTGTATATGTGGTGGCTTCTTGTACGGGCTTTGAGTTGATAGGCCACAACAATTAGTGCAGAGCCTGTCTTCCCTTCCAGCCATTTCTTTTCTTCTCCTTCTGTATGGGTTGTTCCAATGATGAATATAACATTGCTTCTATCTTTGGTGTCATGAAAGCCAGCCTTTCTCTACATTGTAGCTTCTCTCCTTTGTCTCCATGTTTTTCCTTCTCCTTTTTAATTTATGTTTGCATTGATGCAAACAAGAGCCAGTGAATGAGCACCTGGAGAACAAGGGGAGTTGAATTACTTTAGAGGCTACAGCTTTGCCTTCGCAGGATTCAGAGACCAGAGGGAGCCAATCACAGAAAACATACCTCATGAGTCCCTTCCTGGTCCAAAAGGAAACATAACTGCTAAGGTGAATGGACCCCTTACCTGTCCCAACATAGCACATTACACTCAGTATTTAACGTGTACTATAATTCCAAAATGGATAGCACTTCACACCTACCCCCCACCCACCCTTATCATAGTCATTTGTGTTGCAGGTTTATTTTTAAACAGAGATTTGCAGGATTTTAACCCATTTGCAAAAGAAAAAAAATTAGAGATCTGGAAGCAAATAAGCAATGTCACAGACTCAGACAAGGAACACGCTGAAATGTATTCTAAAGTGTACTTGGCATATAAACCCTGATCTGTATGCTCTTTATTCAGGTACAGCTTACTCTTCTGGTGTTGGTATTATCCACTGCATTATTTCTGACATTTTAGGGGATTTTCTTCCATTGGACTTTCCTTTCGGGAACAAATCATAGAATAATGAAGTTGGAAGGGGCCTATAAGGCCACCAAGTCCAACCCCCAGCTCAATGCAGGAATACAAATCAAAGCAGATCTGACAGGTGGTTGTCTAAATTTCTCTTGAATGCCTCTGGTTTTCGAGCATTCACCACCTCTCGAGGTAATTGATTCCATTGTTGTACTACTCTAACAGTTAAGAGGTTTTTCCTGAAATTCAGGAAATATTAAGGTACATATATTAATGCTATGGATGCTATTAATGCCTCCTTGAATATTTTCCCCCTGCATTTAAGCATGCACACTCCTCTTTGCGTTGTGTAACAGCAAAGACATACGCTGGATGGTTATATATTCCTCATTTCCTCAGCAATTAATTGCATCAATTGAACTGCATCGGCAATTAATCTGTCAGTTACATTCAGCTGGTTAAAGCTGAAGTCTGTTGCAAAACAAACATCTTTGTCTATCACAACATAACTAGGCGACTGAAAAAACAAAAACAAAACCACACAAATATTTCAGCTATCACCAAAATTGCCTGGAAAAGGCCAGCGATAACAAGAAATGAAAGCATTTGTTCACAAAATTGTCAGCTGAATAGACACCATGACAAGTTACAGTAATTGGCCACAGATATTTGCTCCTAAAGTGTTCAGATGAGAATCACACTTTTGCTTGTGTTACCTATTTGTCTGTAAGGACTGTGAAAGCACTGATATGGCCCGACATATATATTTCTCTGGTTCCATCATACCTATATAGAATATAGTAAATCATATCTTCAACTATAGTGCCTGAAATCCAAGAGTGAGCCACAACCAGAATAGGTCCATTGAATTAGTGGGGATTTGGTGAGCCAACACCAATGTGAGTTCCATTGATTCATTGAGCCTACTCCAGTTGCAACTTACTACTAGATTTCAATCATTATGTTTTCATAAACCTATCCAAAGGTCTATTGGAATGCTATTATATCTGCCATTCAGGTATTCTGTTAGCACAGTCTAAACATGTAACTGTAAACTTCTTTCTTAAAAACTGGAATGTAAGAAGATATTGTTACCAGTGATGGATCATCTGAATAGGATAATGCCACAGCAAATCTTGAATGTTTTGCAGGATGGACATATTCAATGATGAGCCCAACCACAGACTCTGCATTTAATAAAATGGTTACAATCTCAGGCTTCAAAGCTTTTGCTGAGCCACTGAACAACAGACCTTCTAATAATTTTCTCCTTCGGGAATCTGCTCAGTTCTGGGATCCTGTATTGATGCTCAGGAGTGGAGGTCAACAGGCTGCATATGTGTACCCCAGATCTTGGAGGGCTTGCATATCATCATCATCATCATGATGAAACAAAATGCCCCCCTCCATATACAACATAGCTAAACTGTCTCACACAATTTGGAAAATATCGAGGGGACTGAATAATTTTTAAAAATTAAACTTGTAGATGGGGAAGTGGTGGTCCCAAGGGGTTCAGATGGCTACATTTGGGCCCCTGGGTTTGTCCCCTTCTGTGTTACAACTTCCATTGGCCAAAGTGATTCTGCCAGTGAGAACTATGTTATGCTAGGGATTGTGTGGGAGGGATTCAGTTTTTCTCAGTGGCTTCGGATATAGCATGCAGGAAGGACCAGGTATTTGCTTTTTTGTGGACTAAGATTACAACCATGTTGCCTTTATCATGTGGGCAAAAGGGAAAGCTAGTTGCAAGGTCACAAAGCAGAGTCAGCGATGGGGCCCCCTCTGGAGGTGCAGCGACACATGAGGCAGCCACCTCGTCTTGCCTAATGGTCAGCCTAGCCTAGCTGGAAGGCTGAAAGGATTTAAGGCCTCACAATCCTCAAACGATTCATCCTGAGAAGCTAATTAAAGGTCCCAACTCGAATGAAAAACTTTGAATTCATGCTAGTCACAACAAACACACAAAAGACTCCAGTTAATCATGATGTAGACAAAGAGCATCCTGTACTGACCATTGTTTTTGAAGGCAAGAAGTACATCATATTCATCAGAAAGAGCAATGTAACGTCACAGATGTCTCTCCTATTCGGCAAAGAGACAAGCACTTGCACCCATCTAAATGTAAATCCTACATGAGTAATATTTCTCTGCTAGGATATAAACATATTTAGTATAGAACCATGTCGTCTACATTTCTCAGTTTCTCCATAGAAGATGTCACTGTTTTAAGAAACCTAGTACCTCTGAACTACACACCTACAGTTTCTAGTTTCTTCTCTATACTTAAGTGTGATTCAATAATAATTATGTGCAGTCCAGTCAATTCTGACTTAATGGCAATCCTTTCCAGGGTTTTTGAGTACTCAGAAGTTGCTTCCCTCCTTTTGGGACCACCATGCAGCTTGCCAAATGCTATAAGGCTGGCTCTTCTCCCGGGAGGCACAGTGGGGAATTGAACTCCCAACCTCTAGCTCCACAGCCGGATACCTAACTCATTGAGCTAAAACCAGCTCAGATGTGGGGCAGAGGTCTTTTATCTGCTAGACTGGGACTTGGGAGAGCCAGTTCTAGTTTTCACTACCCCATGGAGTTCACAGGATGATGTAGGCCAGTGGTTCCCAACCTTGAATAATCTAGATGTTCTTTGACTGAAACTCCCAGTAGGCTTCACCACTAACTGTGCTGGCCAGGGTTTCTGGGATTTGCAGTCCAAGAACACCTGGGTTACCACCGATCTAGGTTGAATCATACTCTAATAGCTTGATCCCCCTTGCAAGGTTGTTGTGAGAATGAAATGTAGAGGAGAAGAGCCTCTTTTTCTGTCTTCAGCTCACTGAACAACTGGTGGGATAAAGATGCAACAAATAAGCAAATCAGTGTTGGTACTTCCAAGAAGCTTGATCCCTGTCTAGCTTCATTTGAGAAGCTAAAGTCATAAAGAATAGCTAGGTGCATGCATCCATCACCCATATTTTCAATCTGTGGGTCTCTCCAGACGTCCTGCCCCCCCTTGCTTATTTAAAAAAGGAAAGTTGTGACTTTTACAAGCCTGAAGGAATGACAATTCCCTTTTGAAACTAAACATGGCCCCTCTGCTCCTTGCTCTGCCCATAAAATGTTGTTTTTACAAACTGAGAGGACTTCTAGTTACTTCCAATTTCAGAGATAGTACAGCGTGCAGTAGGTTACAGGGGTTTACTAACCGTGGACCTTTTGAGGGTGGCCTGTCCTGCCCTATTGGCTGAGAAAAAAATAAATAAAAATATAGACTTTTTTTTCATTTTTTTAAATTATTTTTTTTGGTCTTAGAACTGAAAAATCTCCTGTCCTTAATGAAAAACATTGTTTTCCTGGTACAGCAACATTTTAGAAGATTTCAAGACACACTTCCCCTGTAAGCCAAAGGCTCCCGTGAGGAGGGTCTGATATACACACTGGATCACAGCAACCTGTTGTTGTTTGGGAATGCCTCCAAGCGCTATCACGTGTCCAGGAGGACCATGGAAGCCGAAGGATGAGAGTGGCTGTGGCACTCGCTATCCCCTGTTGCATCCAGTATAAAAGTGAAAATAAAAACTGAGTATAAAAGTATGCAAGGGACGTGGTGGCGCTGTGGGTTAAACCGCAGAAGCCTCTGTGCTGCAGGGTCAGAAGACCAGCAGTCGTAAGATCGAATCCACGCAACGGAGTGAGCTCCCGTCGCTTGTCCCAGCTCCTGCCAACCTAGCTGTTCGAAAGCATGTAAATGCAAGTAGATAAATAGGTACCACCTCGGTGGGAAGGTAACGGCGTTCCGTGTCTAGTCGTGCTGGCCATGTGACCACGGAAACTGTCTTCGGACAAAACGCTGGCTCTACGGCTTGGAAACGGGGATGAGCACCGCGCTCTAGAGTCGGACACGACTGGACTAAATGTCAAGGGGAACCTTTACTATAAAAGTGAAAAAAAAAATAAAAGGGAAAAAGGCAAAAACATGGCGGCACCTTAAAAACTAACTTTTCTGTTTTTTAAAGTGAGCTTTCGTGGACAAGTCCACTTCATCGGACGTCTGATGAAATGGACTCATCCACAAAAGCTCACATTAAAAAAATAGAAAAGTTAGTCTTTAAGATGCCGCTATGTTTTTGCCCTTTTTAAACTTTTTATTTTTCTTTTGTTTTCTCCTATAATGCTTGCAACAGACTAACACAGATACCCCTTCTACAACTACACAGAAAGTGGTGCTTGGTAAAAATGGAGAAATGTTGTTTATGTAAACCAACTAATGCATGCAAGCAAAGGGCTGGCTTATTACAGTCACTAGAAGAGAGGTAATAGCAAAAGCCCAAACCACATGACACAGCTGCTTCCCCACATGTTAGACTATATACTTTGGCTACTGAGAGAGAACTTCCTGATGTATCACAACAGTAAGCAAGAAATCAATACAGTATACAAGGTAGGTGATGTGATCCAAAGGGTGAGTCATTGTTTCTCTACAATGTGCCCTAATTGGAAACAACCTGAGAGGGGAGAGAAAACTCATGTTTGCTAGCCTTCAAAAGCAAGTTTAATCTTCCTGGAGGAACTCTGCCATGGATCAGCCTTGGGCAATGCTGACATTCAGTTTGTAAACTGTTGGAATGGTTTATATACTTTCAGGATGGTAAACTTGATATTTGTGGTGGGTAAGCAGTGTACATCCTCTAGATTAGCAAGGTGTCCATCAATACTAGGGTTAGAATCCTATTGCTTTTGACTCTGCACCAGGAAGTGAAATGGTGAAAGCCACTGCAGACTTGCTGAAAAAGTGCTTGCAGGAATGCAACCAAATGTGTGACCAGGCATGCAACCCACATGCCCTTGGCACCTCATCGATCATGTACAGTACCTTCCACAATTTCTCTTTGGCATGAGGCTAAAAGCAACAGGATTCTGGCCTAAGGGAATTATTGTTCACACTACCCTAGTCAGTGGTTCATGAGGTAGAAACACAGGACACTGTCCTATAGTATTATTAGTATTAGGCATCCTTCAGTCTCGAGAGATGATGGTCACATGCTCTGTATGGAGGACTTGGAACAGCGTCTAGTGTGGCTGAGAAGGCCAATTCGAGAGTGACAATCCCTTCCACACTGAAGACAAATACAATCTGTCCCCTGTCCAGCTCCCTGATTTTGCTGCTTCCGTGACTGCCTCTTTGCCTCGGTCTGCTGAACAAGGGTCTCTTCAAATTGGGAGAGGCCGTGATGCAACGCCTGCCTCCAGGCTGAACGCTCCGATGTCAGGGTTTCCCATTGTCCTATAAAGAACTAAGGATATACTGAGTACTTGCAAATTTTCTCATCTTGGACAGGAGAGTGGACACATCAAGATACCCTGTCAAAATCTGCATAAAGTGTAAGGCTTTGTGCAAAAATGCAAGGTTTGGGAGAATCATAGAAACATGTTTGCTAATTTTTCTGCCCCCTAAAAGTGCTGAAATGAGAAAGTTGTACAAAAACTGTCAAAAGACTGTGCAGTGGGTAGAAAAAGATCTTTTGAAACAATTCTTTGTTATCTGTGAAAAAGCTAGACCATTAGCCTGTCATGCATTCTGTCTACTTGGCTAGCAAAAGCTTTCCATCCGTTTTAGGCAGGAGGTTTTCCCAGCCATTCCTAGAGATGGTGATGACTGAACTTGTGCAAACCATGCCTTCTGTCACTAAGCTAGAGCTGTTCCCAGGACTTCTGTCCTACTCTACTTCTACTTCTACCCCCCTCATTTGTCATTGCCCCATTCTCCTGTCAGCTAGAGAACACCGTGTCCAGGTCTAGACTTGGGTAACAATGTTCATGGCCTCGAGCTGTCCATGACAAACTCTTGGCAAGGCTGCAGAATGGTTGATGATATTTATGCTGAAGGTCTAGCAAAAACAGATCATGTTTTAAAAAGCTGCCTTATACACTGCAATAGCAAATGTGCATATCAGCCAGTACATTAATCACAACTTTTGATAGTCTTTCTTCCTGAAATGCCTGTCACTGGAGATTTATTTATTATTTATTTAAAATATTTTTACCCTGCCTTTCTCCTTGAAAAGGATCCAAGGTGGGTTACATCACTGAAAGACAATATTTAAAGCTGAAACAATGAGTATACAATAGTGGTTTGCATCATTAAAAGCCAATACTTAAAGCCAAGAACAACGAGTATAAAGAGGCAGCTTACAACATTAAAAGATAACACTAAAGCTAAAAACAATAAATATACAAATGTTAAAAAGGAACAAACAAACACCACTTGGAGAAATGGAAAACACAAGTAGTACTAAAACTGCAGTCAAAGCAGTAATGCAGAACAATCCATTTGAAAATCACACTCAGGTAGCCAGTTGCTGAAGGAAGGCTTACCTGAAGAGAAAGGTCTTTACCTGCTTGCGGAAGGACAGTAAAGATGGGGCCAGGCTGGCCTCCTGTGGGAGGGAGTTCTATAGTCTGGGAGCAACAAAAGAGAAGTCTCTTTCCTGTGTCCCCATCAGATGCACCTGTGAAGGTGGTGGGACTGAGAGACTATCTCCTGATAATCTTAACACCTGAGCCAGTTCAATACTACACTTTCACGATTCTCTCAACCACCACCGTCTTACATTTCCTTTCTCAGCCTGTGCCTTTTAGATGTTAGGGCCCCCCAATTGCTTTTGTCTCTAGGACAATGAAAGAGAATGTCCAGCCCTCCAGATGTTGTGGACTGTAATTTCCATGGTCCTTCACCATTGGCTAGGCTGGCTAGAGACTGCAATCCAACATCATCTGGAGAGCTATATACTCCCCACTGTGTGCTAAGTAAACAGTAGGTATATTTTTGCATTGGATAAAAAAGAAATTCTAATGCACTGAACAGACTTTGCATTTGTGTTAAATGCACTTATATATGTATTATGCAAAGTTCATTTTTTTTTTTAAACTAATATTCTGCAAGCACGTCCTCATCCTTCCCACTGCTCATTTCCATCTGGGTCTTGAGAGACAGATGAGTATGCCATCGGGGGCCTGCTTGTGTTTCAAGAGGAACAGAACTAATGCCATCCTTCTGTGAGACATCTGCTCTTTGGATTCATTGAGAAAATACAAAATCTAAGCTGACTAGAGAATTCAACTAACGTACCTCTGAGAGGCATTCAATAACCACTAGAGGGAGCCAAATAAAAATGCCGCAATTCTAAATATCTCCAAAACGGTGAGTAGAGAATATTTCAGCACCAAGAAGGGTGGAAAGCTCCCTGCAACTCCAGTTTGTTCCTTTCTCATGGCTGTTGCACTAAATGTATTTACATGAAATCAGTGGGACTTACTTCTGAGTAGCAGAGTATAGGATTGCCATGTACACACCTCCCTCCCTCTCTCCCTCACTCACCTTGCTTTAATTAAAACACTGTATACTCAGAGATATGTTTTTGGAAAGGAAGGAAGCAAGGAGTAACCGAAGACTGCCTTCTAATCAGATTGTGGAAATCAAAAATCCTGTCCTAATTTGAGTGGTGTACTACTTTTGTTTTAACGGTTTCAGGTGATCATAACCTCCAATGGTCTCTCCATCCCAATAAACATTCTAAGATCACATTTAAATCCTATTCAAGCATTTCAACACATGAACAAGGAGAGACTTCTAGTTCCAACGTGTGCCTGCTCTCTCCACTTGAAGAAGCACAGTCTGAAAGATGAAAGCATCAGCTACACTAGGCTGAAGCCCAGTAGTAAGTTGCAAATAGAGTAGGCCACCTGAATCAGTGGGGATTTGGTGAGTCAACAGCTATGGGAGTTCCATTGATTCAATGGGCCAACCCTAGTTACAACACACTATTGGATTTCAGCCACAGTGTCTGCCCACGTCTTGGGGATCTGTCCACAGTGTAGAGAGACACCCAAAGCAGCAGCCTGCCACCTCTTCAGACTGTTCTCTTTCACAGCCTAGAGATGGAGTTCCAACAATCTCCTTTACTTATGTTTCTAAATTTAAACTTTTTTTCCCCTTGAAAGCTTGATCATATATATAGTGAATAAGGAAAATCAATGTCATCTCATATTTTACCAGCATCTCATTCACATCCAGGTTCCGTGCCTTACCACCGGGGTGCACAACTGGTGGCCAATTTCTGCCCCACCCAGGACCCACTGGGGCCTCCCTACTCTTGAAAATAAGCAAAATATACTGGTTTTTTTTTTAAAAAAAAAACACCAGAAATTAGACGTTAACTCTTTCCACCTTTGGTTCTAGGAATGCAGGATGTGTGCATGAGAAACGCCCTCTTCCCTGTTCTATTCCAACACCATTACTTTTAGAAACTTCCAGGATCTAAAAGTGACCCCTTTTTTGCAGTTGTTTTTCAATGAAAGCAATTTGAGGGCTGCTCGGGGGGGGGCACACTTTGTCTACACCATGATGTAACAGTACAGTTCAGATCTGGTGACAGAAGATACATCAGCCTTACAAAAGCTAGGCAGGTCTGAGTCTGGCAGAAAACCAGAGGGAATATTGGGCAAATACCATCTTGAATTTCATAACAAAAAAACAGTGGTATATGGCAACAAAAATCAATGATCCTTACTCAGAAGGAAGTTCCACTTTAACCAGTGGGATTTTCTCCCACATACAAGAGGATGGAATTTGGCCACCTCAGCAACTACAACACAACTTTCTTGGGGGAAAGTGAATTTTCAAGGTGTATTAGTACAGATGTGTGTAAAAGAAATAGACAGGGAAACAGAAAATAAAGTGTAGTTTTGGAAGAGGTAGCTGTGTTAGTCTGTGCAAGCATATCCGGCAAAATCCAAAGAAAAAAACAAACAAAACCAAAAAACCCAAAAAGACAAAAGACAAAAACATGCAGCACCTTAAAGACAATTATATTTTAATGTGAGCTTCTGTGGATCACTTTCACCTCTTTGGATATATGGAATAAAATGAATTCAAATAGCTAACTGTTCACAAAAGTGATTTATTCTCATATGCACTCACAGATGCCCTAGTGACAATTTCTGCCTGTTGGCAATATGGAAACCATTGTGCAGAAATTGCAGCTGTTAACTGTCTAAGTTTATTAGTACCCCATAGTTTACCATTTGTACAAGTGGTCCCACACATATGTATTGTAATTTGTATAAGTCACCATACTAGGTTCTTAAGAAATCCTATAGAATTAGAATCTCTCCTTCTGTCTGCAAGGATGACAGATTCATCAAAGATAAATCTCTCAATGAAGAACTGGCAACTTTAGAAAGTGAATAGAAAGCCACTCTCAAAGCAATTGGAAGAAATAACTCACCAAAGTCAGATCATATACTAATAGAGACATTTTAAGAGACTAGTTCACAAATACAGTGGTGCCTCGACTTACGGAATTAATCCGTATTGGAACGGTGGTCACAACTCGAAATTTTCGTAAGTCGAAGCACCATTTCCCATAGGAATGCATTGAAAACCGATTAATCCGTTCCAGCCGAAGAAAAAAATACAAAAAAAGAAAGAAGAAAATAAACAGAGCAAGTCCCACAATGGGACTGCAAAAAAACAAAAACAAAAAACAAACAAATCCAAAAATAAACATTGGAGCAAGTCCCACGCTGGGACTGAAAAAAAAAAAAACAACCACCAAAAAACAAAACAACACAGAAACATAAGCCCCCCCCCCAGCCCAAACCTACCCTCCAAAACCCACCCAGAACAACTTTTTTTAAAAAGGAGCACCTTACCCGTCCGAAGCCTCCGAAGCCTCCTGGGCTTCCACTGCTGCTGTGACCGCCACCGCCAGGAGGCTTGAGCCTGGCCAGGGTGCTTTGGCCGCTTGCGCCACCCTCCGTGGGCCGATGGCGGGAAATTCAAATAGCGGAGGGCGGCGAGGAGCGAGTGGGAGGCGAGCCGGGAGGCAAGCGGCCGAAGAAACCCAGCCAGCTCAAGCCTCCCGGCACTGGGCGACCGCTACCTCCGCCGTGGCCAGGGGCGAGTGGCCGAAGAAACCCGGCCAGCTCAAGCCTCCCGGCGCTGGGTCACCGCTGCCTCCGTGGTCGCAGCGGCGAGGAAGCCGGTGAGGCCTACAGCGGCAGCGGTCGCGGCGGTGCTGGAAGCCCGGGAGGCTGAGCCTCCCTTTTCCTAACCGTTGGGGCAAAGAAGCAGCCTCTTTGCCACCAACGGTTTGAATTTCCCGCCCTTTTCCCCTGCCTTTTTTCTTTCGTAAGTGGAAGCTCCAGCCACAAGTCGAAGCAAAGGGATGTCTGTAAGTTGAGGCACCACTGTATACACTTGCAGAAACTCTCATTTCACTTACCTGGAGAAGGCTGAGGCCTCTTTCAAGGCCACCTTCTAGGCCTTCATTTCCTGCTGCAATGCTTGCTGGGAGGAAGCTGATGCAATGCTTGCTGGGGTGGTAGTTCTTGAGGTAGAATCCTCCATAGAGCATAAAGGGCAACTGGACTACCGCCCCCTGGAAGCATTGCAGCAGGAAGCGAAGACCTGCAAAAAAGACCTCAGCCTTTCCCCAGGTGAGTGAAAGGAAGGTCTCTGCAGGTAAGACATCTGTGGGCTGGAACTCAAAATTCTGCTTGGGGAATTCTTTGAGAATTATGGGATTTGGAGTCTCCAAAGAAAGAAAGACTGGCATATCCTATCTTTCCCCAGAACTTCCTTCTCTACTTCTTTTCTTCTTTATTTCTCCTTGTTGCTGTACCGCAAAGCAGTGTTCATGACTGCTGCTCTTTTAGATTGTTGGCAGAAGTAAAAATGGAGTATTTCTCAATTCAAACTGTTTGGTTCACGTTAGAACTTTGGTGCCTTTTTATTTTATTTATTTATTTTATTAGATTTATACCCTGCCCATCTAGACTGGGTCTACTCTGGGCGGCATTACAAAATTTAAAAACAATTTTGTCATCACTAGCAACAAAATCCTTTTGGCATCTTGCCTGGGCATACTTTCTGGAGGCTAGATTACCAATTAGGAATCACCTACAAAGTATATGCATCTCTGAATTTCCTCCCAGGCTTTCATTTTGAGTGGCCTGACAGATTATTCCTTTGCTGTTACCAAATACCACTTGGAGGGTGACACTCCCACCTATCTAAACAGTACATGAATGTCTGAAATGTAATGTAGGCTCAAATCATCAATTCAAATAGATACTGCAGCCAAAGCATCAGAAGAAGACTGAAACTTTGAAGGGCAGCTATGAAGGATTTTTAAAAGATTTTTAAGTTGAAGAATGTGCCACTGGAAACCAAGGCAAACATCATCCACAAAATGGTACTCCAGATTACTGTGTACAGAGATGTGAATGATGGATAATGAAGAAACTTGACAGAAAAGAAAAATCAAATCATTCAAAAAGCAATGTTGAGGAGAGTTTTATATACACCATGGACTGGTAGAAAAACAAATCATTGAGTTCTGGAGTAAATCAAGCTTGAACTTTCATTGGAAACTAAAATGATTGAGGAGAAGCTATTGTATTTTGGATATAGTATGAAAAGAGAGGACTCACTGGAAAAGACAATTATGCTGGGAGAGGCTGAAGGCAGCAGGAAAAGAGGAAGACTGGACATGGGATGGATTGACTCTCTAAAGGAAACAGTGGCCTTGAATTTGTAAGAACTGTTTGTGATAGCACTTTTTGGAAATCATTAATTCATCTTGTTGTCACACGTTGGAGGTAACTTGACAGCACAACAACAAAATATTGCAGTAGGATTTTCCCTTCATGCCTGACAGTTGTGATGATGCTGTTAAGAATTATTAGCAATTGTTATGAAAAGCTTGTGAATCTAGCAATTTCCATGCAATAGTTCTATTCCTGCCCTCTGGACAATCTAATCCTACATAAGTCTACCAGGGACATTATCTTCTTTATCCTCCTCTTTTCCTTACTGTAATGAGTGGCCATCTGCAATATGTCTTCATATTGGTGCTAATATGGAATTCTCTACCTTGTCCCAATCTAGCTGTGTGGGTTGGTTTTTTTTTTTTAATGGTGGCATTTTTCCAGAAAGGTGTGACATATTGATTCTTCTTAAATTGCTGAACTACCTGGTAGAGATTTTTTTATTTTTTATCTGCTGATAACAGGTTTTGTTTGGTTTGGTTCGATTAATATGATTTAAACATTTGTTTGCACTTTTGTATAGACCCTTTTAACTGAGTGCATAACTGTTAAAAAGCTTTACTTTGGGGTTAGTTGGGAAGACAAGCTAACTGATGCATCTAAAGGACAATATTTAAAGAATGATATTTTAAAACATTTTAATGTTATATTCAAAACATATATTTCTTAAGATGAATGCATCCTTTCCATTTAACACAAAAATGAATATATGAACATGAGACTTCTGACATGCTGTTTCTGCAAAAACAGTTAACACACAGCTTCTGATGTTGGAATCATAGCAACTGGCATATCATGCCTTTAAAGAGGTTTGGATAAGAGGGACTTTGGGTTTGAATGTCAATCACACAGTAATAGCCAATTGGTCCCTCTCTACCTCAGATTCCATTTCCCACTTTTTTTCTAATAAGGTTCAGTCAGCATCAGAGTTCTGTGTCAGCTAGCAATGTTAGTGGTCCTCAGTTGTTCGAGACTGATAGTTATGGAGTCAACAGTTAGAGTCTAAGTGAAGTGTTTATGAAACTAGTCAGTTAGTCAAAATAATGAAGTTAACCAGTTAAGACCTCATATTATGTAACAAGTAAATATGTTTTCTTTGTTTTTCTGACATATATGAAGATTTGGGAGTAAAACAGAAACATTTTTTATTCTTTCTTAACACCAGAGTTTCTGACTGAATCTGTTGAGACTATATTGCCAGTTGAGGTAACAAATAACTAATGGTAAGGGGTGGTATATTTGAGGGAAACTTGTAATTACAGGCGTACCTCGGTTTACGGAATTAATGCGTCCTCCAGGACGTTACATAATGCGGAAATTTCATAAACCAAAAAGCGGATTGCGCTAGGAACGGGGGCGGCACTAGAAACCTCCAGGTGCAATGCGTCCTGGGGAAACCCTTTCACACAGCAGGAAAAAAAAAAGGAAAAAAACGTAAACCGGGGCATTATTTTCTATGGATTTCAGTTCGTAAACCGAAAATTACGTAAACCGAGGCGTTCATAAACCAAGGTACTGCTGTATAACAATCTGCTCTGTAGGGCCCTGTCTGGATTTTTTCTCTCCTGTGTAGTTGGAGGTTTTAAGCCAGTAATTTCCACATCTTGCCAATATCTGATACCTTCCTCTTATGTGGGAAGTGACACAAAGCAACAACAGTTATGCACATCCATCAAAAAGAGGGGATTAAATGCCTATCTCTATCTTGAACTGAGCTTCTTTATCTCTGCTCAGTTTTTTTTGCCTCTTTTGCCCATTTCTTGAAAAAGTCTAAAAATTAAAATCATATTTGTACCCCTGGCATGGCCTGTGTGGTGTGAGTGTCACGTTCAGTAACATTTTGAGTAATTTCAGGGGATCAGTAGCTTTGCAAGCAACATTAGCTTTCCAGAAGCAATGATTTGACATGGAAAGTAGAGCTTAATAGCCATGTTATTTTACAAGTGCTCATCCCAGTATTAAAAATCTAAATCAGAGACAGCCTAATGAAAGTCTGCTGAGCAAATTAGCCAGAGACAGTAAACATTTTGTGCAATCGGAGATAAAATTCCAAAATTAGGATTCTGTCGCTATTAGTTCAAAGATGAATGAGAGCTAAAACATAGCAGTAATTTGAACAGATAAATGAGAATAAGAAGTGCGGCAAAACATCTGATCAAGAACCCACCTAATCGTTCGGTTCCCAGGTGCCAAGCAGATAACTTTAGGAGACTGCAGGCATTGCAGGAAGACGGTGTCCTCTCTCCATTTACCCCTCCCCATCCAGCTGATAGTCAAAGATATACTGCTTCTGTATATGGGGATTGGAGACCAGTTACCGGTCAACAGACTTGTCCTCCACATTTACCCTTTGAAAAAGATGTCAAATGTGCTTACCATCACGGCATCATCTAGGACAGCCATTCTCAAGATTTTTTTGGGCCACAGCCATACGTATACACAATATGAAAGCAGTATGGGCTGAATCAAGATTATATAAGTCTCATAAACGAACCTTATAAGGTAGTAGGTGAAGAATTGTTTTCAGTCCGTGGCCCCCTTCAAATGTGCCAGCCCCCCCCACCCCCCCGAGACCCATCTGGCTCCTGTTGAGAATGGCTGATCCAGGAGTCAATTCCTTAAGTTGCTAAGACACTGTTTGGGCAAGAGAAACAAGTCAACAAGAAAAATGTTCCTGTCGCTAGTCCTGAATCTATTGTCAAGAGAAGATGGATTGGAATCTAACATCTATGGTTACTCAGAAAGTGTATGAAAAGAACTATGGAACTGAATCTCAGCCTACTTTTTCTGAGGAAATGACTAAACTGTCAGTCTAAGTGGAGAGGGACTTCATACACAGGCACCTATCTACAACCTAGACATGGTGGCAAGGTCATACTAAAGTTTATCGGGTTCTTAACACCTACAAGGGGAAGCAGGATTGCCCAGTAGCACTTTCTGGAAACTACCATCGGAAAAGGACTGCAATCCCTGCAACATGGTGTCATTGCCCAATATGGTGACCATGTATTCTATTTTATGGAGACCAGTCCTCTCCTTCAGGAAATGCTCTAGTCCCTCCACATTCGATTGAAAGACAAAGAAGAAGCCAGGAGAAGAGCATCCAACGGCAGATGAACAAGGACACAAGCCATATGGGCTCAGTTTTCTCCAATATGGTGCATCGTATTTCAGTTTAAAATACAAATGTGCTGCTTATATACTGCCCCATTGCATGTAAATCACTCTCTGGGTGGTTTACAAGTTAATTATGCAGGCCACACACTCTTCCCTGCCTCCAGCGAGCCTTTACTGACCTCAGAAGGATGGAAGGCTGAGTGAACCTTGACTCAGCTACCCGGGACTGAACCCTGGGTTGTGAGCACAGTTTTGGCTACAGTACAGCAGTTTTAAATGACTGTACCACGAGGCTCAGCAGGTCACCCATTGTCCTTTTAACTCTGGGAGAGAGACCTTTATCATTTGAAGGATGTATTTGCCAACTAATGTCTGAAAACTCATTTTAAGGAACAAGTAGGAGAAGGCAATGTATCTTGTTTTAAGGTATCTCAGATTGTACATTTCACGTCTTATGCATTGAAAATCCAAGCAACTTGAACTTTGCCAGCCTTTGAATTGTCGATCCTTTTCTGTAGACACTCTTGAAGTCTTGCCTCTAAAATGCATAACATCCTGATAGATGTCTCTTATGGAAGTACTGTGGCAGCCAAATTAGCATGGGAAAATATAGTAGCCATTTTCACTGATGACTCTAGTGCTCTGTTCCAGCAAACATTCAGAGAACACTGTCTTAAGATGGTCCATCGCTGGTACCTCACAGTACTCAGAATGAATTACTTTGATTAAAATTGCAGTTTTAGAAGAGGTAACCATGTTAGTCTGTGCAAACATATCAGGCAAAGCAAAATAAAATAAAATAAACGTTTAACGGTACCAGACTATGAAAGAACTGAATACCAACACAGGTCATAAATCATTGCATGTGTGAAATGCAACCGTACATCATTGTGTCTTAGACCCTGGCATGAAAACTTTTACTGTGTGATCTCTGTATTTCACCTCATATTTCTGAAGATGTGGATGAAGAAGGTCCACAAAAGCTGACATTAAAATATAATAGTCTTTCAGGTGCCACAATGTTTTTGCCTTTTGTCTTTTTTATTTCTCTTTTTTTTTTCTTGATTTGATTAAAATGTGTCTGCATACTGCTGGAGAAAATGTAAGGGCCTGGGAACATATATACACTTGTGATGGTTTTGTCCACCTGTGCAACCATGTTGGTTGAGATGTTCCATGAGATTGGAACTGTTACAAAGCAAAAGACTGGAATTATCTCTGAACTATGCTTGTGGTCTCTCTTTGCAGGGGTCAAACATAATTCTTCTGCACAAAAACCTACCTGTCTTTTTGTACCTAGTGGCCCATCTGATAACTGTTTCAAATTGGAGGGAGGGGCGTATCAAACATGCACACTCACTCTATTGTACGCCAGAGTCTAGCATCCATCCCTTACGAAAAAGCTCACATATCAACTCCACACTTTTAAGAACCATTTGTAGTCAATATACTTTGTTTAAAATCTGGTCTCCCTTTATGGAACATGTAGACTTGAGCAAATGTTCTTACATTCCATATGTGACACATGCGGATATACGGAAAGATATTTTGAATTGGATTCAGTTTTAATTGTCTATGAAAAGTCCTGTAATTGTTGTTGCTTATTAATGAATTTAAAAAATGATTAGAACAATTCTTTCTAATTTTTTTATGCTATAGTTAACTTCCTCTGAAAGTTCTCCAGCTGTGCTAGCACATCTAAAATTTTATGCACATCTGCATGCTCTTCTGATTGACACAGTTCTTCCTTTTTTAAGACCCAAAGGGCCTCATCCTACTTCTCAGTATCATCAAAGGCAGATGAACCAGGGAGATATTATGATACTAAAAGTTGTTGGGATGTCAGGGTAGATGATGTACCCCACCTCCCATGTACTCTTTTGTATCATCTCAGTTCTTCCCAGTGGTATGCTAGGTTCAGCCTACTCAGTCATTAGGTAACACTGAAGAACAGGCCTGGCATCAGATCAAAACTGACCGCTGGATTGATCTTTATTTATTCTAATTAGACACTTCATTTATTCTATTTACATGTTACATTTGTATCCCACCTTTCCTCCAAGGAGCACAAATAGGCATACGTGTCTTCCTCCCCATTTTTATCCTCACCACAACTCTGTGCAGAAGATCAGTGTGGGTAAGAATGAATGCTCCAAGGCCACTCAGTGATCTTCATGGCTCAACAGGGGCATAAACACGACCCTCCCAAGTCCCTGTTCAGCACTCTAACTAGTACAGCCCACCAGCTCAGTGGCATGACACAAGTGTTTGTTCTCAGATTCCTTCCAGGCAATGAGATCCACCATCTCCCATGAAGAGATATTTCGTGCCTTCCATCCAATCAGCAAAGGTCTGCTCTGTCAAGTTTATGAACCCAAGAGGGGCGGTGCTTCGGCATACAAGTGACTGGCTTTGTTTCTCCAAGGATCTCACTCAGACCAGGCAACTAAAAAGCTTCTGTTGAAGCAAGACAGATGGGCAGCAATGGGCCATGTAATATGAAGAAGTTTGCTCAATGAACCATCCAAGGTGTATTGAAAGTGAGCAAATTTATACACCAAAAACCAGTGCTACACCAGGTGAGAAATGCTCAGTGGTAACTCAAGAGAACATGTGAAGTCATTCCATTTTATCACACAAAGGTTTTGTGTGATAAAATGCCCCCTGCCCTCTCTTTCAACCCATCAAGACGGGACTACTCACAGTAGTCCTTTAAAGCAGAATCAGACTCATAAATGAAGCCTATATTTACTTCCCAATAGTTATTTATTATTTATTTGTTTTATTTATGGATCGCATTTCTCCCCGTGAGGGGACTCAAAGCACTCACAGTATTAAAAAGAATAGAATTAAAAATTCAGAGAGAGAGATATTAAAAAACAACTGAACTATAAAATTGATTAAAGTACATTGAACAATTAAAACAGCTGAACATTAAAAACTATATCAACTAAAAAGGCGCTCAGAGATTCAGTTGTGATTGTTAAAAGCCTGCCCGAAGAGATGGGTCTTCAGCTGTTGGTGGAAGGATAAAGGAAGGGGGCCAACCTGACCTCTCGAGGGAGAGCATTTCAAAACCCGGGAGCTGCCACAGAGAAGGCCCTCTCCCGTGTCCCCATCAACCATTCCTTCGCTGGCAATGGGACTGAGAGGAGGACCTCCTCTGGTGATCTTATGTGCCAAGAAGGGTTATATGGGGAGAAACGGTCCTTCAGGGAGCCTGGATCCAAGTCGTTTATAACAAGACCAATCACAAAACAAAACAAAAAGCTAATTTGCAAAATGAAGAGTGGGGCAAGCTGATCCTAAGACAATCAGATACCTCTGCTTCTAATGACATATCAACTGCATAGTCCAATTTGGGCCTCCTTCTAATCCTATTCAGCTTATTCACCTCATGCCTGGGCCACTGGCAATCATCCAGGACTGCCAACTTCCTTTGCCAACAATGGATGAGAAACTGGACGTGGACTGCACACGTTAGCACATACAAATGTATTTTTTAAATGAAGGGATCCTGCCAAGGAAGGTAGAAATTGAAGTAAATGAGATAAAACTTGAAAAAGACAAGTTTGTAATTTGTTTTTAAATGTTCCTGCAAAAGATGAGCTACTAAAAAACTTATTGGCCTTAAGAGCTTTCTCAGTAAACTGCTTCCAATATCTTTTTTTTTCAGATTGAGTTTCGCTTGTCTGGGTTTGCATCCAGAACTTTCCTTCTCCCTTGTAACCTTGTCCTTTCCAGGTTTACTCCGATGTTACTCCCAGTGGAACCAGGAGCATCTCCCCAGCCAACCATGCCTGAATCTCCTGCCTACTGGCTGTGAGATCAGAGGCTCCAAAGTTGCATTTTTAGATCATTGTGTGTCTGAAGACAATTGAGTTATTCTGGTGCTTTCCTTTCTCCTCAGTTTATCACCCATTTGCCTTGCATCCGTGCTTACTTCTTGCACTGATCAGAAAGACTGTCAGTACTAGGCTTATGGCATGTGGTATAAATAGAAATGAAACTGTTTCCTGGAGTCCTGCAAAATTGCCCTAAGCTGCTGCATTCTGGAAACAGGAGAAAATAAATGAAAACAGAAGCACATTCAGCACATTGTGGATTGACTGGTGGGTTTGTGAAGTCTTAGGCTGATATCATTAGGAAATAATTCCTGGGTTTCAAAAAACAAACAAATCAACCAACCAACAAACCAACTAGATCAGATTGCTATTGCATTACCCTTTGAGCTGTGCTTTGTTCTGTAATCCCAGATGAATGTAGGCCAGCTATATTGCCCAGGTGCACTTTACCCATGCTCAGCAGTCCTCTTTTTTATATTCCTCCATTACAAACCACATGCTGGGCCCTCAGCACAGAACACAGGTTCTGGCTTCCTTACAAACTGCCAGTTCACACGAGGATTAAGAGGAGTTTGTGCTTTAATGCGGTTGCAGATTGATTTCTTTATTTTTCTTGACCAAACAGTGGAAATGAGGGTAGCGTTTTGAATGTTTCTGTGTAAAGGAAAATACCACAAGTGCAAAGAAAACTGCATGTCATTGTGGGGGAATTAGCCTCTTAAGCATGCTAGCTTTCTATGTACAAAAAAAAAAATCTGTCTTGTTTCTCCTTTCATTTTTGTTTACTATCCTTTTTTCTTTCTTTTTGACACATTTCTGAACCGTTTGGAGAAGTGAAATCCCTCCCTGGAGAATACTCTGCAAAATGGCTTCCCCGGTTCTACAGTGTGCTAAAAAGGCAGAGAAATTCTAATGCAAATATGGATCCAATTTCAATAATATTTAAGATTCTTTTAATAATGCTGATGGAGGAAAATGAAATTGACCGGACCAAAGGGCTATTTAACAAAGCATGGTGTTCCTACCATGGCTGACCAGTCACCTCTAAGAAGCCAATGAGAACATGAATGCAACTGTACCATTCTGCTTGTCTCACTCTAGCAATTGGTATTAAGAGGTGTACGCACCAGATACTGATATTAGAGTTCATATGCAGCCATCCTAACTAGTCATCATCACTCGTCCTCCTTCCTGAATGTGTTTTATTGATCTTTAAAGCTGTCCAGGTTGGCAGCCATCACTACATCATTTGGTAGCAAAATCTATAGTTCAGCTCCAATGAATGAAGATGTGAAGATGCGCTTGATCTGTTTTCAGGCTCCCACCCTTCAACTTTTCACTCAAGCTCTTGCTATGTAGCAATGAGCAAGTGTAATGTGTTGTTGTTGTTTTCCCCAGACTGTAAAATAGTTTGCTGGTATTCGATTGATGGATTGATCGACTGATTACACTGATTTGCAACCCCATAACCAGGTTATTTGGGCAGCAAACAGACAAAAAGAGTTTAAAATCACAGAAAACCCACAGCACACGAATCATTTCATGGCACAGCGACACAATGCTGCAACAAATAACAAAAGCCAAACTAGAAAATAAAATAAATCTTCAAAACATATATTCAGAATGACTGAGAATCACAAACCACCTTCATAGTAGGACAGTAACGTAAGTAGGAAACGGATGCCAGTTTAATGCCAAAATCCTGGGGCAACCGTATTCACCTGCTTTGAACAAGACAATAGTGTAGGTGCCAAAGGACCAAAAGGAGCGCATCTGAGGAGCGCATCCTATGAACAGGTGGAAGGGCTTGTCAAGAAGCTCATCTCTCTCATGGCCACCTTCCATTTCATTGATCCTGCTGATGGAACAACCTCCGTCAACATTACAAAGAGTGGCAAATTCTTCTCCTCCTTGTTACAGTCCTTTGTTTCCACCAGAGGGTCTCCCAAACAGAGGAGGTCTGCAAGAGCCGTGTTATGTCCTAAATACATCTGATTTGGGAAGCTAAAGCAAGGTCAAGTCTGGTTAACACCTGGCTGAGACGCTGCCCGAGCATACGGGATACTGTCCTAGGGAGGGGATCTCGACTCTTGTTCAGCACAGTCCTAGGTTAGACCTTCAGCTTCTCTAGAAAGGGCCAGGAAAGACTCCTTCCTGAAGCCTTGGTTAGTTGCTACCTGACAACACTGGGTCAGATGGGTCAGACAACCTGCCACAGTTGTAAGGAAGCTGCTTCTACTCTGGTAAGCGGAAGTCTCATTGCAAACTCATTGTGAGTCAGCTCACAGGCTGTGGGTTTTTGCTCACTTCAGGGGCACATTAAGAAAGGCTTAGCTAAAGGGGGAAGAAGTGATTTGGAAGGTAACAGGGCTTCGGCTGTTACAACAGAGCGGAAAGGCTGGGAATCCTGTTCCTCAAAGAGGCTGCATCTGGTGAAAACCAAACAACAAAGCCCACAAGTTAAAAGAGTCACCATCAACCCTTTCTCCACTGTGTGTGCAAAGCCAGGCCCTCTTTCTTTCCAATGGCTACCTTCCATTTCGGATATGTTTTTGGAGGTGGTGCCAAAGATGCAAGGGTAAAACCCCCAAATACCAGCATGTGTTAGCGTCAAGCTCTTCTGGCTACTAAATTAAACCCTTAAGCATTCTTTTTGAATAGGAGTAAACACAACAAATACTGGGGTGTTGTGGGAAAGGGATTGTGCCTCCCCTGGAGATCCCAGGGGGCAAACTGGAACAGCAAGAAGACCATAGTCTGTAGCACGGCCTGAGGTTCCCACCCCTTATGTAAGACATCTCTTTTAAACCCATCCTTCCCTCGCTGAGTTTATCCTCCAGATGTCTTACACCACAACTGACAGCATCTCTAGGGAACCAAAATAGCTCCAGGGCATCGGTGTGTAGAAGGCTAGGCTAACCTTCTGAAAAGTCAGTCCTTATCAGCAAAACAATTTTTACAGCAGACGGATGTTTTGCCATCCAGGGATCTCATATTCCTATAAAAGTTATATGTCATGGTGTCACAACAAGATAATCCCTCAGTCGGAAAGCTTTTAATCCCGCTGGCTTTATTTGTTTACCTGAGATGAACATTTGCTTCTTAAATGAAACCAAACCAACCACACTGAAGCCCCCACACCCACCTGGAAACCTGAAATCAAAATGAATTCAGACATTAAAAGCAGAAAGACGTTAAACTAATCCATACCGTATGCTAAATAAATGAATGGATAAATGATCCTTCCCATAATTATTCTCTGCTATCACAGAAACTGAGGATAAAACAGATGGAATGATTACTTCTGCCAAATCTATGTCTCATAAACCCTCTGTGCAGGAGAAACAGAGAAGCAACAAGAGAATTCACCACACTATGAATCTGAGTCACAGATAATATTGTTTCCAAAGAAAAAAAGAAGCAGTAGTAATAGCAGACAGGTACTCAAAGCTATCTGAACAAATAGTCTTTTTTAATGGCCAGATTGTCTAATTTAACCCTCGGACACTTGGGCTCAATACAAATTCAACCACAGACTCAGCAAGTGGCTTTGGATATATCACTGCCTTCCATGCTTCATTCATCGTTTCAGAATAAACTTGATGGAATCAGGTGCAGATCCTATAACTATTTGAAAGGTGTGTTTCATATATACACAACCGATACATATATGCACATGTTTGAGCATCTACTGCAGTCACATCCCAAAGCTTCAAAATCAACACAATAGAGAAAAGAAGAGGGAGTCCCGTGATGAAAGTACACTCAATGAAAGCAGCAATCCTATGCTCATGCACACAAATACCCATCTACCCCCGGGAGTGAGTCCCATCAAAGGTAAGGGGGCTTGTTTCACAGGGAACACACATAGGATTGCACTGTATGAAGCAATGCTGCTTGATTAGCCTTGTTCGTTGAGTGATTGATCCAACCTCTGCAGGGCTCAAAGGCAGTGTTTTGTGGTTGTGAGCATTTAGGGAGACTGGGGAAAATTCAGAGAATTATTCAAGCGCATCAACATGTTCTCCTTCCTCCCACCATCTAAATTCTGCTCCCAGATGAAGTGTTTCAAGTCCACTTGGATCATATCCAACTCCGTGGAAAGAGAGACATGGCAATATTTATAGAGGGAGAAGGCACTTATCAGGAAACGGTGATAACAAGGACAAGACAGTTGAGCTTGGATGGAGAAGACTAGGATTCAAATCCCTTGCTTAGCAAGAATGGGGAGACCTAACTTTCTCTCTGTCTGACCTACTAAACACATTGTGAAGATAAAATGGAATAACCTCATGCACAATTTCCTAGGCTCCTTAGGGGACCAGTAAGACATCAATGAGATAATTCACTCTTCCCCATCTCTTGAAACCATTTAGCTATCTTGGACTACAACTCCCAGCATTCCCAGGTGGCATGCTGGGAGTTGTAGGATGAGGGGACTCATCGTTCTACATTCTTGGAAAGCATCTGTTTGGGAACAATTCATCTGATCAAATCAGGGTGGGTTTGTATTAATGCAACTTCCGTTCTTTCTTCTTTATGACTCCATAGGATTGATTTAGGGTCAAGCTGTGTATTACAGATAACACATTATTTGAAGAGGGTATCTCTCAAATGCTGAAAGACTGTGATTGTCCTAGCAGGAGCTTCTATCATCTCACATAGCTTGCAACTTAGTTTCCTTTGTAATTAGTCTTATAGCAGCTGAACATGAACTTTGCCTGCAAGTCTGATTTCTCGCACCCAAAAGTCTGCCTGATTTCAGGCGTAATAACAAGTTATCTATAATGTACAGGTTGGCCCTTCCTGTCATTGCCTGCATGTACTTTCTTAGAAGACTTTAATTTTGTAAGGTACCACCAACATCAATCAAAAAACACCTTCTCTGTAGCTTTTTTTTCAAACAAGGCTGCTTCCTCGCCTCTGCCACCACCAGAGATGAATAATTCAAGATCCCAAACATCTGAACCCATAACCCCTCTTGGGTTAAACAGGATTACTAATGCATCTTTGCTAAGGTACAGCAAAACTGTCAAGTGAAAGGTTTGTTTCCACACACACACACAGTGATGATGCAGTCCTGCATTAGCCTGACCCTGTTCAGGTAGGAGATGAACCACCACCTACAACAGGAAAGGTAGCCGTGGCCCTGAAAATGTTACAACTCCCATCAGCCCTAGCTTGCTAAGCCAATGATGAGGGATTCTGGGGGCTACAGTCCGGAAATAGCTACTCACCCCTGACCCACAGGTAAATAACCCTATGAAAATTGACACAAAAAGAACAATTAACCCATCAGACATACCTGATTGATGGAGGTCACAGCATGCCTGGGGATGACCATCTCCATGACCAGTTGCAAGAGGGAGGTGACTAAGCCCGCCAGGATGGCCCAGGTGAGGGGCAGAGGCAGCATGCTGTAGGTGGCAAAGAGGGTGAAGAGCACATAGCCAACACTGTCTCCAAGTAGCCCGCAACCCAGGCCAGCAGCCAAGATCTGGGTGGCCATGGCCACCCATGTGACCACCCCACTGTACTGCAGGTAGGTGTAAGAGGTCGTGTCCTTCCTGACCACCACTAAGGCACAGATGACCACCTCGATGCCTGTGAAGAAGCCCAGCAGGATGCCCTTCAGAGAGCCCATGGGGGCCGAGGCCAAAGAGAGGTGGAGCAACAGGAGGGTCAGCTTGGTGAGTATGTCCAGGATGTTCACCACCACCTCGGATTTGCGCCTCTGGCCCAGGAAGTAGCGTTGATAGAGACGCTCCAAGTCCCGGGACTTGAAAGAATTGTGCAGAGTGGGGAAGATCACACCCCGGTACGTGTAGCCCCAACTGAGGAAGAAGTCTGAGTTGCTGGGAGCGCAGTCCAGGTGCAGGAAGCCCAAATCCCCACTGCTGGTGGTGCGCTCTGGGAAGACTTTGGTCCCCCCGTTGTTGTGGCTTCCCAGGCTCTTGCCGGCCGAATGCCTCCGGGGACGATGGGAGTGGTTCGGGCAGCAGGACTCGTCCGAACTCAGTGCTTTGCCGCCGCTGTGCTCTTGGATGAAACGCTGCTCCGTGATGTGGCGCACGGCTGTCTGCCACAGCAGGCGCTGGGAACGCACACCGCCACTAGGGGGCGTCTGGTTGATGGTGTATAACTCGTCGCTGTCACTCAAGCAGTGTACCTCGGACAGCTCCATGGCGTAGTCAGGGCAGGTGGGGAGAGTGTATCACATTGAATGGCAGATGTGTCCCACCCACACACCCCCAACGTCTTGGCTGGGGGATCAAGGATCAGTCAGTTATTGCAGGAAAAAGATGTCTCCCCATGCCTCCTTTGGCACTCAATGTCCGTTTCCATGAGTGGTTGGCTTGGTAAACTGCATTTCCATCCTCCCCCACATATTAAAGGGGATGAGGACTAAAGGGGGATTTTTATGTTCGTGTGTGTGTGAATGGTGTCGTTGAAGTTAAACACCATCAAAGCCACATGATCGAGGGTACTTGCTGCTTGGCATGGTGGAGTCCAGAATGAGGAGGGCAAGCAGGCAAGAACCCTTCAGTCCAAAAGCGCACATCTTCCCAAAGGTAGGTAGCTGGGTGGCACCCCTCCATTTTTCCAGAAAGAGGCACATGAACTAGCCCGGCTAGCCCACCATGGCTGGCTCCATCAGCATCCACTACACTCTTCAGAGGAGGTTCTTCTCCTTGTAATTCCAGATGTCCGGGCCAGAAGAGAAGAAGGCTGTCTGAATTCAAAACATGTGTTCTTCAACGGATGGATGCTCCCTTCCAGGATCAAGAAGGAAGGTTGGTGGCCTTGGAAATCCCCAAACTATCCCATAGGATGATTCAAATCTTTTCTTCAAGAGGTACAGATGATGATCGCTTCAACCACTGTCATCACACAACTTCTTAAAAGCAGGAAGCAAACCAGGGCAGTTGCAGGAAGGTACAGAAGAGAGAGGGGGTTTCTCTCTCTCCCCCCCCCCCCGGCACAGCTACCTAATTGATCTGTCCAGATGCGGCGGGGAGGGCTCGAGGCGGCCCCCGTTGCTTGGCTATAATCCCCCGAAGAAGTCGCCTGTCAGCAGCAGGAGCGGGCATCAGTGCAGCCAGGAGGAAGAGCGGAGATTATTTGTGGTGGAGGCGGGAGGAAACACACACACACACACAGAGAGAGAGAGGACTGGCGACAGAACCCCCACCGAGGCGCGTTCGCCGCCTCTGAAATTGACCAGCTCGCGGTGGTCCAGGCGGAAGGCGAGGCGTGAAATTGACAAGGTCAATACCGCCGGAGACATCTCTGGCTCTCTCCGGCCGCCAGCCTCTGCCGCCCCGAGCGATCCTACGAATGCCCAGAAGAACTCCAGCAGCCCGGCAGGAAGCAGCCAAGAGTTTTCCTCTTCTTTCTCCCCATCGACGCTTTGCACCGATACATGGCCGGTCGGGAGAGGGAACGAGGGAGGAGAGGGAGCGGGCCGGGGGGGGGGGGGGAGGGAGGCGGCTAGGATCAAGATCAAGTCTCGGCTGCCTCGGCTTCGCCCGCAGAAGGAGAGCCGGGGGAGAAGGCGGCGGAGGTGCGGGCAGAGCGGCTGGGCATCTCAGGCGGCCGCCGCGCGCATCGGCTTAGACGGCGAGGCTGCCCGTCGCGATCGCGCTTCCCACGCCGCGTGGAAGGCGCCTTTCCTGCCGCTCCCTCCCCCGGGAGGCGACGACGACACCGCCGCCGACCCTCATGGCAGATCCGCCCTTCTTCTTCTTCCAGGGGGCGCTTTAAAAGACGGCTGGCCCCCCCTCCCCAGAAAGAGAAGCCCGAGGCGAAGACGGAGAAGCCTCCCCCGATCGCCCTTCAGAGCGCAAGAGTTTTGGGGCAACTGGAAAGTGAGAAGATTCCTCCTCCTCCTCCTCCTCCTCCTCGCCCCCCCCCCCACCGCACCCGCTCCGACTTCCCTCTTCCCAGGGCTGTCTGCTCCTTGCCTGCCCCCTCTCCCCCCCCCCACTCCTTTCCCCTTCGCCCTCCTCTGCCTCGCGGGGCTAGCAACCGGGCATTTCCCTCGCCCGGGGAGTCAATCGGTCCGCTCCACTGGAGCCGCAGTTTCCGGGGGCCCTGGCAAAAGCGGCGGCGAGGAGGAGGAGGAGGAGGAGGAAGAAGAGGAGGGCAAGGCGAGAGCGCCCAAGCGATGGGTCAGCCCCCCCCCCCCCCAAGCGCAAGGCGGGCTGCTCTGCCTGACGCGGCGACGGTGCTGCTGCTGCTTCTACTGGGAAAGGCAGCCGCCAGCTCGGTCAGCTGATGGGCCAGTGACGTCAGGCTCGGCTGCTCCCGCTCCCCCCCCCCTTTGGCGCCCACTTAAAGAAGAACCGAGAGCCCCCCCTCTCTCCGCGCGCCCGCGCGCCCCCTCCCCGCCAGACGCGGCAAAGCTGTGGATCGGAATGGCTTGTGGGCCGGGGATCCCCTTTGGAGACCATCCCACCCACTCACCCGCAGAGAGAGAGACCAGTGCTTATGACTAACCCTGCATGCCCACCGGGGAGGAAGGACTTGCCTTCTGAGTGAAGGACTGGATCTCCCAGGTTCATGTCTCCACTCAGCCTTGAAACTGAGCTGGACCTGTGAGAATCAAATGGGGAGGAGAGGGAGAGCCACCTAGCTGGTCTTGAGCTCAAAGGCAGAAAGGTGGGATAGGATAAAAGAGCTAAGAAATAAATCAGAGCCATTGCTAGGTTGTGGATAGAGAGCAGAAGAGTTCTGGCCATGGAAATTTATTAAGGGCTCATTCAGACGGCCATTTGTCAACAGCAACTTTATTGTTCCCAACCAAAGGCCTTTACAATATGTGATGTAAAGGGGACAAATCCATTTTAAAAACAGGTGATGATAACAGCTCATTGAGATTCTTAGCACCAGTCCAATCATATTGACAAATTGAACAATTCCCCTGCTCCTATGTGGAGGGGTAGGGGAAGTGAAGTGATTATCTTTGCCTGTGCTGGATCACTGCTGTTGTGCTGAAACATTTAGACTAAATTTAAAAAAAAATCTTTGCCTTTGTGTGAAGTATATTGTTGTTGTTGTTGTTTAGTCGTTAAGTTGTGTCCGACTCTTCGTGACCCCATGGACCAGAGCACGCCAGGCCCTCCTGTCTTCCCCTGCCTCCCAGAGTTGGGTCAAATTCATGTTGGTAGCTTCGGTGACACTGTCCAACCATCTCGTCCTCTGTCGTCCCCTTCTCCTCTTGCCTTCACTCTTTCCCAACATCAGGGTCTTTTCCAGGGAGTCTTCCCTTCTCATGAGATGGCCAAAGTATTGGAGCCTCAGCTTCAGGATCTGTCCTTCCAGTGAGCACTCAGGGTTGATTTCTTTCAAAATGGATAGGTTTGTTCTCTTTGCAGTCCAGGGGGCTCTCAAGAGTCTCCTCCAGCACCATAATTCAAAAGCATCAATTCTTCGGTGGTCAGCCTTCTGAAGTATATAGATTTGGACAATTCTCATGTCCAAATATGCCATTTGGACATGAGAATTGCACCAAAAGCTGTAACTCTCCTCCCCCTGACCTCAAGTGACCCTATTTAGACCACACCTGCACCAAAAGGGCTATAAGTTGGAAGCCAATTGTCAGCACATAACATACAGAGTAAACAAATGAAGTGGTAACTCACAAGGTGGGGCACCCAATGCAGTGTAATGGATAGAGTAATGGACTAGGACTTAGGTGATGCGGGTTCAATTCCCCAGCTTTGCTATGTGAACTCACTGGGAAATGGAACTTCTTAATGGAATGGAATAGTACCACTCCTTGAAGACGCTATTAGGATCACTGTAAGATTTGGCTACACATAGCAAACAAACACCTCACAAGACACTACATTAGTTTTGTGATTTCTGCTGAAAAGTGCTTCCCAAACACAGGCAAGCAAACACATTCCAAACTTCAGAATGTCAGCTGTACAATTTGTAGAAACAAAGGAGTTATTATTAAAGATGGGGAAAGGTCATTTTTGTTTACCTCTAATTGTCAAAATGTAGCAGAGAGGGAGAAGTTTTCTATCCTGTTTCATAGCGCTAGAACCAGTATCGTGGGGCTGAAGGTTATCTAGTGAAGCTGAAGATTAGGAAATTCAAGGGGGGGGGGGAACCACACAAACCCCACACACACACACACACACACATGCCAACACGCACATGGCATTTCCTATCGTGGTGTACAGTAATGGCCGCCAGCTTTAAAAGACTTCAAAAGATTTTAAATTTATTCATGGAAGGCAATGTCTATACGTGATATCCAGAATAAGAAGCAAAACGTCTCTGTTATGAGTCAGTGAACAGCAATAGCAAGAGACAGGCGCTCCTTTTTGGTCTCAGTGGGTTGGAGCAGCTGGCTGTGGAGGCCAGGTGGGGAGTTCAGATCCCCACTCTGCTTCCCGGGAGAGAGGACGGCTACAGCCACACACATGTGGAGAGGGAAAGGGGGAGAGGGAGTATCTCCCGGACTAACAGCACTTGAGCAATCAACTTTTTCTGACTTTGAATGTTCACTCATGTGCTTCCAATATAAGCACAGGAAGTACATGAAAACACATAAAGAGACACAGTGTGCTCAGGTGTGATGGTGGATCACGTTGTAAGGTACATAGCCTCCGGAGTTTACAAGATACATGTTTTCTTTTTAAAAATTGTTGTATGCAGGGGGAGGGAAAATAGTGTGGTGGCAGCACAGGCACACAGGTCTACAGGCCATTCCTTCATCCTTTCGACAAATGGCTTCAAGCATCAGAAGCTTCTGTATGCCTCTATAAACAGCTGCTGGGGATGGGAAGGTGTGACTTTGCTCATGTCCTGCTTATGGGCTTCCCAGAGGCTTCTAGCTGGTTACAGTGGAGTTAGAAAACTGCACTGGATTCGTCCTTTGGTCTGATCAAGGATGGCGCTTCCTACGTTCTCTGAAAATCTGGGGACTTGCAGCCAGTTAAATGGGCAATTTTTTGTTAGATAGGCCGCTTGTTAAGTTCAGATCTTCACAGGTCATTTGATTCCATTGTGGAACAAGGAGTCATCGGGGAATCTCTGAGCACAACAGGTGCCCATTGCATCGACTGTTGAAGATAAAGTTACAATCAGTACCATTTTGTTTGGAAGTCTACCTTGCCCCGATAGGCTGCTCTTGAATTCTAGGACCAAGCTGTGCATTTGTGTAATTCACTTATTTACTTAAAATATTTTTAACCTATCTTTCTCCTTAAAAAGGACCCGAGGTGCCTTACAACAATTAAAAGACAGTATTTAAGTTGGTAACAATGAGTATACAATGCTAAAAGGATCAATAAATGCAATTTTTAAAAAAGCAACACCAAAACACATTCAATGCAGTAAGCTACAACATCATTTTAAAAACCCTGCTTGACAGCCATTCACTCAGGGAGAGCTTACCTGAACAGAAAGGCTTCTGCCTGGTTGTGGAAGGACAGTAAAGATGGGGCCAGTCTGGCCTCCTGTGGGAGGGAGTTCCAAAGTCTGCATTGCACGAAGGCTCCATGTTAGAGCTCTCTCTTTGTTGTTGTTGCTATTGTTATGTTTTGTTAAAGTAATTTGGAAGGACGAATCGTTTGCATTATATTTTCTTTTGTAAGCCACCCAGAGTAGTGGCTTGCCACTAGATGGGTGAGATATAAGTAGGATGGATGGATGGATGGATGGATGGATGGATGGATGGATGGATGGATGGATGGATGGATGGATAGATAGATAGATAGATAGATAGATAGATAGATAGATAGATAGATAGATAGATAGATAGATAGATAGATAGATAGATAGATAGATAGATAGATAGATGGGGGCTTTACACAGGGAAAGGGCCATGACACATTACAACCCTCTGTGTTCCAGGTCTTGGGGTGAGTAGCAATGCCTTTTTCAGAGCCAGTTAGGGATATGAAAACCAATCAGCCTTACTTTCAGTTAAACTCAAGGATAGAGACTTGAGTCACAGAACACACTGTCAGGTCAGACTTAAGTAGCACCGTTGACTCAACTCGGATTTTTCCCCCCAACAACGTGGACTCAACTCACAACTCAGAACCCACCCATCCCTCCCTTTTTTCTGAGGAAAAAAAATTTATTTTCAATAAGGGCTTGAACTTGGGGCTTGGGGCTTGGGACTTGGGACCAACGACTCGGACTTGGAATTGGGACTTGGTACCAAAGACTTGCCAACATTCCTGCTTAATATCTCAAAATTCTGCCAGAATTCTTACCCTGCCTCTGCTCCATATTGTCACAGCCCAGAAGTTCGATGATAGGTGCATAGGTTTTTATTTTTCTAATGTACAATAGCCATACTAGCTAGAGAGCTGTGGAATCCATAGTCTAAAAAGGTAAATTTTCCAAACTCTGAAAATCTTTGGGATGAAGTTCCAACCCAAGTAACTACATTGAGGAAAATCTACATTGAGATCCGAATCCTTTTTATTATTGGAATAAAACTGTCCCTCCCCCTTTGGATACTCCATGCAATTTCTCCTCCTCTCCATTTTCAGTTTGTCTTTTCCAACTGACACTCAATATTCCCCAGCTCTTGAATATATTAAGTCTTCAGTGGCCTGTTCTCTTAGTGTTTGTGGAGATTCTTAACCCTTTGATTATTTTTAATGGTGTTTCCACAACCACTTAGTTCCCCTAAGCATGCTAGACCTCCTTGTTTGTCAGTGGTCCTATTTCGGCTCCATTTGTGCTAGCAGTCACCACATGAATTCACGGTGTGTTAAAAGCAAAGATACTAGCAAGGGGACATTATTCCTACCTAAGCTGATTGTGTCAGCCAAAATTAAGTGCCACAGTTTCTTCTGCAGGCTTTCAGCCTGGGAAGTGCTGGTTCCTGAACCACAGAGAATATTAGAGGCACGTAATAATGGTGTCTCTAATACTCAAGTTACAGGAAGCCAGATTTAGGCTGAGTATCAGGAAAAAACTTCTTAACTGTTAGAGCAGTATGCCAATGGAATCCATTACCTTTGGAGGTGGTGCATTCTCCAATGCTGGAGGCATACAAAAGAAAATTAGACAACCCTCTGTCAAATCTGCTTTGATTTGGATTCCTGCATTGAGCAGGGGGTTGGATTCGATGGCCTTATAAGCCCCTTCCAACTCAATTATTCTATGATTCTACACGGAGAACTTCTCTCAAAATGTCTTGTTCTACTTTTTGTCCTTTGGGACTAGAAGACAGAAAAGGACAAAGTCTTTCAGTGTTATTTGCTTGCTTGATTCCTGGGGGAGGGGTGGGGAATCTGCAGGTCAGTTTTAAAGGAAAAATGCAGAATGGCTCTTTTCATGTTATCATTTTACTACTGGATACAGTTATTTCAATCCATGTGATTCCTGATGAATCATAATGATTTTCTGTTTAGTAGCAGCAACAGATCATTCAAAAAAAAAAAAAAAGGGGGGGGTCTAATTCTTCCATTACAGGAATGGCACAATTTTTGTGCCTTCATTACCTCGCTCGTTCGTTCATTCGTTCATTCGTTTGTTTGTTTGTTTGTTTGTTTGTTTGTTCGTTCGTTCCTTCCTTCCTTCCTTCCTTCCTGAAGCAGCACAATACAATTAATAAATATAGCAAATAATTTCCCCCCACTAATAGGCAACACCATGAGCATCTGGGGCAACTGTCATCAAGTCTTTGATCGTACAGATTGAGAGTGTAAACTGACATAGGCATAAAGTTTCCTGCTCTTTGTCGCACTTGCAAAGGATTGTCGCAGTGCAGAAATCACATACTTTTAGGTTCGTTCTGGTTCTCCCAACTCTAGTACTCTAGAACTGAACAACTTTCAAGTAACCCAGTTCTTTTTTTGTGACAGTGTTAGTGGGGTAGACTTTCCTGGGGTTCCATCCATTTTGAGAGGTGGATCATTCTTTCTTTCCAAGTTAATAGTCCTGCCATTCTCTGCTGTTTCTTCAAGATTCACAGATGTCCTGCTCTTGTGTTCACACTTTGAATCATCATCGTCCACCTTTAAATCATAGAGGGGAACCCTGCAGTTTGTGGACCACATAAGGCCAATCAGCTGTGTGTGTGTGTGTGGAGGGGGTCCCAAGAAGAAACAAGGGTCATTCTCCCTTGCACTAAGTTTGCTCTTTCCTACTTTAAGCAGTAGAAACATAAGTTTTCGGTCTGGATAATTCAGAGTGTGAATGTTTAGTCCTGAATTCTGCTTCCAGTGCATTGATAGGATCTAACAGATTCAATGCAATTAAATTATGATTTGAGCTGGAAATTAGGTAACAGAAAGGGACAAGTTAATTAAATTTATTTAACTCATGTGAGTGGCTTACATTTTTATTTTTACAGTAGCGTTTCTCAAGAATTAACTGTGGGCTGTACAAAATATATCAGATACACACGTGAAAACATTGGATCTATTTGGGATTAGTAATAATGTCCCTTCATCCTCAGACAAACTGTTGAAATGATCAGTAAGGAACAAAAAAACAAAGAGCAGGACAGATGCCAACCTGGTTGGACCCTTACATCAGTGTTACACTGGTATTCTTTTATGGGATTTTTTGAGGTTAGCAGTCTCAGTAATCTTGCCTCCCACCTATTCCTAAATAATAATATAAAAATCCAGACAAGATCTATAAGATATAATTAAACTGGCTTTTAAAAAATCTTATTAATGATTAAATTAAAGCGCTTACCCTTTTCCATTAATTTTCCCATCCCTGGATGATGGCCAGACTCTGCAAAACCAACCTAACCAAAGCTTGGCCAAGTTAGTTTTTTAGTCTACAACACACAGAATTCTCCACCCAACAAACTTTGGCTAATGGAGACACCGGCTGAGTAATTCCGCAAGTTTAGAAAGGTAACTTGTCCAGGCTCTGTTCAGCTATTCTTAACAAAGAAGAAGATATGTCCTGGAGAAGGGTTCCAATCCAGGGCACTTTGTGGCTTGCTAATTACCTGTGTGCTGGGACTTCTATTTGCAAAACCAATTCATTCTTGTGACATAAAAAATGAAATGACAGGTTTGTTATAGAATCATAGGATAATTGAGTTGGAAGGGGTCTATAAGGCCATCAAGTCCAACTCTCTGCTCAATGCAAGAATCCAAATTGAAGTAGATCTGACAGATGGTTCTCCAGTTTTCTCTTGAATGCCTCTAGCATTAGAGTGCTCACCAGATCTCGAGGTAATTGCTTCCATTGTTGTACTGCTCTAACAGTTAAGAAGTTTTTCCTGCTATTCAGTCCAAATCTGGCTTCCTGTAGCTTGAACCTGTAACTATGTGTCCTGCAATCTGAGATGATGGAGAACAGATGCTGCCCCTCTTCTATATGACTACCTTCAATTATTTGAAGTGCTATCTGAGAGGACTGGCCCTACCATTAAGTAGACAGAGATGCTTTCCTGAAACCATCGTAAAAAGGCAGAAGTTGGGTCATTTAAAAAATTTATTACTGTTTTCTTGTTACTGTGTGGAAAAGGGAGAGATGCTTGCAAGATTTTCTACCATGGGTGCCACAATAACTTGGCTAGTGTGGGTGTTATATGTCTTGAGTTGAGTCTGTTCCAGCTCTCTTTGGTGTTCAGCCTTAAGCCGTATGATGTCTTGGGCTGAACTGTGAGAATTACCCCAAACAACGCCAGTTCAGGGGTGGTGGTGGGGAATTCAAGGAACTCAGCACCACTCTGAGTAGAAACAGAGCAAATCTTTAGCCCTCCATATGGTTCTGATGACAGCTCCTCAAATCCCTCCCTGTGGGTCATGCTGGGTGAGGTTAATGGGGAAACATCTGTAAGGCCTACGTTTCATCACCCTGCCCAGATATGATCTGCTCAAAACCGTTCCAAGGTGCACGATCGTCACACCATCCAAAACCTTCCCAGACTGCAAGCCCTTCTCTGTTTCAAAGGAAGAAGCTGGACCCATGCCAGGCTCTTGTAGTTGATGCCTGGATGTGGGAGGTGAACGTAAATGTACATTCAGAATGGAGAATAATGGCCATTTCAATGGAGGGAATAATAAATGCAAAAGATCCTGGCATAACAGCACATTGCTGATTTAGAACAGCGGGATACCTCTAGTACCAGACTGATTGTTGCAGATTTCAGAAAATTGAAACACCAACCTTTTCATTACCTCAACAAAGCAAATTCTCCCCCTTTTCCAGATATAATCACAGGAGAAGCAGTGCAGCAACTGTGGCAGCTCACGGGACTGATGGACTCCCTGCCTCACAAAACTTTCAATGACTGGAATGGGGACATAGCTCAGGGGCAGAGGACATAATTTGTACACAGAGTAGACCAGAGTCCTGGGCATCTTTTCAATAGAGCTGGGGAAAGCCTTGCCTGAATCCAGAGATGGCCATATTGCCCCCAACTTTCTGTCTTTCTCCCATATTGAAAATTCCAAAACATTGGCTTATTTCTATCCTAAATACGATGGGGGGGGGGGGGGGGAAGAGAAATTCTCTCATTTTCATAAGGCAAAAAATCAATTGGTATAGCTGTGTTCCCAGTGAGGAGAAGATTGGACCATTCTTCGCTACCTTACAGGTATTAAAGATGAAGAGTGTTCCATGAAACAAACAAATGGGGGAAAAGGAGAGCAGTTATAAATTTAAAATTAACATGGTTGAATATATAGGGATCCAAACCCAAAGTCTTGAGTCTTCCATGTTCAAAACTTAGATAGAGGAGAGAAGATCTGAGTTTTTATTTATCCCACACTTAAAACATATTCCATCTCAAGCTTGCCCATCTTTACATTTTGTCTGCTCTTAAACTTTTCTTCAAGTTTTAAAATATGAAGAAATTTGTGGGTTTTAGTACACATTGATCCAAAATGTACTGAAACAAAGGTCAAAATCTCTGGAGAACCATTGCCATTCAATATACACAACACCAGAACTAGAGAAAAAAAATAATACTCCACTCACATTCCATAGGTGCTGTTTACTCTTCCGTAGATCCTGAATAGTTTCAGCTAAGAGCAAACAAAGACTCAGATCATCATTGTCCAATCATATTAGCTATTTATGCTTCCTCAAGTGGTAGTAGCTGGCTGGATAGCTCAGTGATTTAGGTGTCTAGCTGCGGAGTCAGAGGTTGGGAGTTCGATTCCCCGCTGTGCCTCCTGTAGAGCCAGCCTGTGTGGCCTTTGGTAAGCTACAGAGATCCAGGGTGCCCCCAGAAGAAGGGAATGGTGTTCTCTACCTGGAAAACCCTAAAAAGGGTCACCATGTCAGAATTGACTTGATGGCACACTATTGTTATACTGGTGGATAGCTCAGGGAATTAGGTATCAGGCTGTTGAGCCTGAGGTTGGGAGTTCGATTCTCCACTGTGCCTCCTGGGAGTAGAGCCAGCCTGGGTGGCCTTGGGCAAGCTGCACAGTCCCAGGGTGCCCCCTAAGGAAGGAAATGGGAAACCACTTCTGAGTACTCTTTACCTGGAAAACCCTGAAACAAGGTTGTCATAAGTCAGAATTGACTTGATGGCACTTGATGGTAATGGTGATGATGGTGGTGGTGGTATCTCTTACGTAGACTATTTGACAGCCCTATATGACATAACAGCAATTCAACCAATCATTGCTAGACACTCTTAGCAGTAGAATCACCAGTGTGACCCACTCAAAAATATAATAGTGCATTAAGTAATAGAAAATAGAATGGAGTGGTTTCTGTGCATGCCGGATGCTGCCTTCGTCTGCACATAGTCACCTCAATAAAGCCAAACTAATCCACCGCACTACACAGGCTGCATGAGCCAACCAAATATGCCTCATGGAGAAAACACACCCATAGTTTCAAGCCAGAGAAGAGAGATCCGCCTCCTGTTTCAAGGGGCCCGCTTGTGTTTCCTTTACTGCTGTCTCTATGTACCCTTGGTCCTTCAGCTATTGTTCTGTTTCCCTTCCTGTACCCTCAGAAATGCAAGCCGCTGTTTGATATTTTGTCCCACCTGTCATGGCTGATTGGGCCCAGCAAGATATATTTAATTCCTCCCCCTCTCCTTGTGAGAGAGTCTAACTGAACAAGCCTTTAATCATTTCCCATCTCTTCCTCTCCAATTTCCTCTCTCCCTTCTAGGCTGAAACTTTTGAAAACCTTCAGGCAAAAGTTCCCAAAGAGCGAAGGAAGATGAAAAAAAAAATTGCATAACACGATTCTGAGTACAGAGCATATGCCTTCTTCTGTCGAATTTTCCTTGCTGTTTCTCTAAGCAGGTAGTGGAATCCAAAGCAAAACAACAGCTTGGTTGTGGGCAATGTCGTTATAATTAATTCCTCATCCCCCCCCCGCCCCACCATCGGACTGCCATTAAAAGAATCACTGTGAAATATCTACAGACAAAATTTTCTCCGAACGAAACGGAGAAGAAAGGAAAATGCCAAATGACAGGCATATTTTATTTGCATTAATTCATCTTTTCTCTCTCTAAAGATCCATGTGGCCAACACAGTGCTTCCTGCTCTCCCTTCCCTTTACTCCTCACAACAGCATTAGGAGGAAAGTTAGAGTAAGAAATTATCACCGGCTCACAGTTGCCTCATGAGAATTTTCTCACTGAACACGGATCTGAAGTGTAGGACTAAAGCTATCTGCTTTGTTCCATGCACAACATGCAGCCGACACCTATTTCCATTTTTTACTCTCAAGTAAATGCACAGGGGCCCAGTTCTGTCCTATCATGCACAGGCAGGAGAGGATTAAACCTCCCACCACTGGATTTGTTTAAAACCTAAATTCCACAGACACAGAAGACTAAAAGCATGTTTTAACGCACCCACCCACACAAACCTCTCTCCCCACTCCCTATTTTAGCCACCATGCACGTGGATAAGACCCCATAACCTGATAACAATAACTTTCAGCGGCATGCAACACATTTAACAAAGTATGTATACTTTAATGTTGAGCCTCTTTAGTCCTATACCAACCCCCTAAGCCCGCAAGTCACCATAAGGACTGGGCATTCTTCAAAACCTGCCAGAGCTTCAGAACAGCTGTTATAATGTTACAGTGATTCCTGTTATTCATCACCATGGGCTAAACTGGCTAAGCCTGATAGGAGTTGCCATCCAACTGCATTTAGAGACCCACGTGATTGCCATCTCTGGTCTCGACTTTATGTTTAATCCCCACAATTGTTCCTTTGGTCAACTGTGAACTATTTAAATCAGCCATCTAATTTAAAATGCTGCTCTGCTTTCAACATACACCACAACATCATAAACTCAGAGGCCTTTGTGCCGGAATCTACCCTAATCCTAACATGGAAGTAGATAATTAAAGAACGTGTGCTGCTTATATACTGCCTCATAAAGCTGAAAGCTCTCTCTGGGCAGTTTACAATTTTATTATTGTTATTATTGCCCCCACCCACATGAGCTGGTTACTCAATTTACTATGTAAGGATGTAAGATTGAGTCAACCTTGAGCCAGCTTCTTGAGCCCATTGAGATTGAATTTAGTTCATGAGCAGAGTCTTCACTACAGTATAGCAGTTTAACCACTGTGCCACAAAGGGTCTAACTACGAGACTATATTGGCTATTTTTGCTAATCTACTTCTTGAAGATGCTCTCAGAATTGATTCTATGAAAGAAAAGAGACAACTCTTCAGTAAGGATGTAATGAACACATAATTTTTCTAGTTCTCAATGAAAAAGGATGTTTTGACAAATCAAGACACTCTGTCAAAATGATGATAATGAAAAGTCACTCTTTTTCATCAGCAACATTGTTCACCAAAAAAAGAGAAATTGTATTTTTCAGGAAATCATGGGCCAAAATAGTTTTTTTGCTCCAGAAAGACACTCTGTGTGTGTGTGTGTGTGTGTGTGTGTGTGTGTGTATAATTCCGCATTTTGGCAGTTCTTTACACCAAACATAAAGAAGTGTCAAAATGCAAAATTGGCGTAAATGAATATAAAGTAAAAGCTATAAAGTGCCAAAACGCAGAAAATATGCAAAAACACTTTTAATCTCACCCAGCAATGAGAAACCCCCCCTGTCATAGTTGTGAAAATGGAAGATTTATATCTATACTCTTGCTGTTGTTGTTTCGACTTATATACCACTCCTCAGCACTTGGAGCATTCTCTAGGTGGTTTACAACCTAATTATGCAAGGTTTTACTGCACCTCGGAAGGATAGAAGGCTGTCAACCTTGAGCTGGCTACCTGAGCCCATTGGAATCAAGCTCAGGTCATGATGCAATAGGATAGCCTCCTTTACAACTTACTCTTCTCGTGTCTTTTGAAAGCTAAGCTCCACTGAATTCCATGATACTGTACTTGCTGCCAAATAAACATGCAAAGGATTGCAGCTTTAATCACCTTTAACCACACGCAGAGTGAAAGAATGGGTGCTTCAGGAGCATTACAGATTAATTAATCTAATTGTCCCCATCTCTAATGTCACAAAACAGAACTTGCCTTTTCTGAGGCCGTGTCCTCATGTATTTTAATTTGATAAGCCCTTAATATGCTCCTTTGTGGCCAATTATGTCAGCTAAACACAAACTATTATGGCCAGTTTATTGCAGATTAATTGGCTGTCTCTTGAAAGCAGACGTACATCATCTCTTGTTCCCGGCAGGATGCCTGCTTCAGCTCCTCCATCTAGTTCCAACCTGGTGCCTTGGTCTATCACAGCTGTCCTGTTGGTGAACAAGACTGGTGCCTAATCCTGTCACGTGTTTTCTATTGTTTACTCCATTCTCCTTCTCCAGGGAAATTCCAGAGAAACGGTTCTCCCTCCCTTCTCTTCAGTTAAAACTCTTGGCACATGGGTTTTCTCTTTTGGAAGAATCGGGCCAAGATTATGTGAGATGTGAGCAAAGACAGTATCCTCTCTGTGTGCAAAAGTTGTTTAGACCACCAACTGAACCTGGAGAAGGCAGGTCAACAGCAACGCACTCTGAGACTTCAGGGCCAGACAGACAGAGATACTAGGGCTAAATCTGGATGTGATGTTTCAAATGGGACATCACAAGGCCACATCTCTGACATCATTGGTTGGAAGGGTAAAATCTTTTCCCAAGCTTTGTGGTTCTGCTTTTATGGGAGTTCTTCTCCCCCCCCCCCCAAGGCTTTGTGCTTCTGCTGTTTCTTGTAGCACCATTAGAAGGCTTGTGAGTCAAGATACCAGTGCTCCACTCCTAGCTCTGAATGGCACAACAGGTCAAGCATCAGTGCATGAAAAAAACAGAATTGATGGGAGAGGGAGCTGATGGTCCATACACTGGTCTCATCATGCTTTCTGGATCCCCTACCAACCCAAAAAACCTTTATGCTCAGCTGGTGCACTCTGGTCCTTTCTGATAATGGATGGGTGCCCTGTTTTTAAGGTCACTTCACATAGAAAACTCAGCAACCTCCTACTCTGGTACCATTGATCCTGAGACTTGTCTCCCTGCCTGAAGGCCTGGAGATAAATCTATCAATTCCCTGAAATTTTGGTCAGCAGTCTAAGACCTGGCAACCTTACTTTATTTCAACACTGGGACAAAATTCTCCACAGGAAAAGGCTAGAAGGTTTAGGAGGACTAGTTGAGGGGTGCAGGTAGTTACTGCTTTCCTCCACCATTTGTTACCTCAAGTGGTGGCATCCAGTTGCTTAATGACAGAGCTGGCTTTGCTAAACACCTGAATATCAATGCTCCTCTTGAGGACAATGCTACCTAAATTTCCCAGGACACAGAAGCTTTTTGGTATGGGACAACTGTTTCCCCCCCTCTTCTGATTAAAACACTTGGCACATAGCCCTGCCTTTGGACCACTTCCTTATTATTGTAGGCTTTTCATTTTCCTTCTACTTGTGTCATTGCTCTTTCTGTTTTCATTATTTTCATTATTCCACTTCTAGGAGGACACACCCAGGTTATGCCCTTGAGTTGTTGGTTTCCTCCCCTCAGTTCCTTTCCTACAGTTAGTCTTAACAGATGAAATAATCCATGCACTGTCTCTCAGCTCCAAAGCCTGGCTTTCAGAATGCGTGAGTTCACAGGCCATAGAGGGCAATGAAAAGAACATTTGGTATGGACAGGGAGGATCAACTTCAAATTCTCACTCAACCACAGGACTCATAGATCGCCTCAGGCCAACTACTGTCTCTTGTCTTAACACAGGGCCTGTACAGCATGTGATGCACCAAGGCAAATACAACTGAGCAGGGGCTTAATAAACCTCTGTCTGATATATCTTCCTGATTGATGTGGCCAAGTATTAGGCAAGCCACAAAACATAAATAAATGAGGGATTTACTTGAACATACCCTGAGCTCTTTGACGCAAGCATGGAAGAGAAAAAAGAATATATCAATAATGAATGGCACTAGAAACCTCCTTGCTCATGACCTTTCATCTTCTTTGACCTGGAGGTAGAATTTTTGGCCATTTTCCTAGCCTCCTGCTTTCATTCAGGCACAGTATGGAGACAGAGAGCATGGGCAAAGCATCATGCTCCCCAATGGCATTGGTGGGAAAGACAAGAATGCATTTATACACCGTATGATCAGTGTATAAATCATAGCGATTAGAGTGTTGGGCTTTGATTTGAGAGACCTGGCTTAAAATCCCTATTCAGCCATGAGGCTCACTGGTGAGCTTGGGCCTGTCACAGTCTCTTAGCCTGACCTATCTCACAGAGTTGTTGCGAGGAGACTCATGTAAGCTGCATTGACCTCGTTGATGGAAAGGTGACAAGAAGTGTAACTCATAAATAGCAAGAGTAGCGACAACAGCAACAATTAACATTGGACTGTGTCCCTTTCTTGGCACTGTACTTTAAGAAAGATGTTGACATCCAGAAGAAGGTTAGAAGATGGTTAGAGGTCTGGAAACCAAGCCTTGGACGGAATAGGCGAGGAACCTAAGTGTGTTTCACTTGGAGAAGAGAAGACTGAGAGGTGATGTTCTAGCTAAATATTTGAAGGACTGTCTCATAGGAGATGGAACAAGTTTGTCTTCTGTGGCTCCAAAGGGAATGGCCTGGATGAATAGATTCTAGTTAAAAGAAAAGAGATTTCAGCTAAACATTGGGAGGAACCATCTTAGGGTAAGAGATGTGTGACAATGGAACAGACTCCCTTAGAAGATGGTGGAGAAGATGGATTCTCCTTTGATGGAGGTCCTCAAACAGAAGTCAGGTGTCCCTTCAGTCATGGATGCTTCAGCAGTGCACTTCTTTGTTTCAACAGGGAGATAAACTCTGTAGCCAGAGGGTCACTTCCAGCTTGGCTATTCTGTGCACAAAATCCTGTTGCTTTGTGTACTAAATTGCCATAGAGAGGGCCATAGAAGTTCCATTGATTGAAACAGGCCTACTCCAACTGCAGTTTGCTACACTAAAGTAAGTCACAGATAGAGTAGGCCCCTTTGAATCAATGCAACCTATGGAGGGGTTGATTCACTTGATTCAATCCTCCTTGATTCAATGGGCAATTTACTACACTTAGCAACAGGATTTTGGACAATGATTATTGCATGGAACTTGGATAGGTGACCTCAAGCTGCTGCATCTTCTTTTCCAGCAGGGCATTATCATTAGTGATAGTGAACTACATCATCACTACCAGTAACATTACTTTATTTCCTTTACATCTTGTAATTTAAGTGGTTCACATCTGTGAGGCTGGTGAGTCTCCCTCCAAATCAGTTTGGACTTGATTGGAGTTAGCCAAGGTGCTGAGCTCTATCCATCAAATAGTCCCAAAGCATTGGATGCTTTTTCTTTAAAAAAAAATATCATGTGCTGTCATATCAATTCTGACTTATGGTGACACTTTTCAGGGCTTTCCAGGTAGAGAATACTCAGAAGTGGTTTACCATTCCCTTCCACTGGGGGCGCCCTGGAGCTATGCAGTTTGCCCAAGGCTACACACTCTACTCACAGGAGGCATAGTTGGGAATTGACCTCCCAACCTCTGGCTCTGTAGCCAGACACCTAGATCACTGAGCTATCCAACCAGCATGTTTCTTTAAAGTTTGGACTAAACAGAGTGGCTTCACCATTACCACAAAATCAGAGTCACAACAGGCTCCATTGGTTTACATTAAATTTTAACTGTTAAATAAGAAGCAGGGCTTGGACAAGGGTGATCTCTGTTGCATATATGATGCCGCAGCAGCCATTTCTTATGTTTCCGTCTTGACATGGCTAAAGACAAGGTGGGGTAGAACCATGTGCATAGATCCTCAAGAGTCTGGGTCTGCCAGGGCCAAAGAGAAGCTGTAATTCTACCCTACTGCTCTCCCTGTAAAAAGCTGCAAAAGTGTGTGTCTGGTCATACCAGAAAGGTTCGCTTTAATAGGAGTGATCTCCTTCAAACCAACCCTTCTGTCTGCCAGGGAATCACTGGCTCCCGAAATTAGGAACCTTACAGTTGGACCAAAAAAAGGTCCAGCTTGGGCATGTATTGAGGTTGGGTTGGATCACATTTCCCCGTGCACTGTGTGATCACTGGGGAATAGATCACACGAAACTGTTCCACAAGTAGCCTAAATTGTGGACTATTTGTCTGTGTGATCACACCTTTATTCCACCTTAAATGTGATTGTTTAGAACGTAACCTCATGAGACTCCCAATCCCTTTCTCTCATGGCTTCTGCGGTATTTGGCCAGGTCTGTAGAGAAACCTGTAAGCCTGTGTATTCATATCAGTCCACGCTGCTTATTGTTCTGTTCCAGTAATGATTTTTGAAACTGGCTTGGTTTTTTGCCTTCATTAGGAAAGCTCTTGGAACATGTACACAATAATAATTACATACTTATGGCAACCCTTTCCTTGGTTTTCTAGATACGTATGGAGTTCTCAGAAGTGGTTTAGCATTCTCTTCACCTGGGGGTGCCCTGGGACTCTGCAGTTTGCCCAAGGCTACCTAGGCTGGCTCTTCTCCTGCACAAGGGAGAGTCAAACTCCTGACCTCCAGTCAGGTATCCATCTCACTGACCTAGCCAACCAGCAAAAAAATATCTCTACAGCCTGTTTTATTCCTTCGGTGGCTCGCAGAAGCTTAAGACGCTTTCCTTAACTCCATCTGTTTCCAGCCGAAGCAAATGGGATACATCACAGAAATGCTGCCATCTGTGACAAACATTGAAGAAACTTCATCTGGCCATCCATGACCCCTGGGGGAAGGTGAGGTCATAGCTTTGCTATATGCCAAACAAAAGACTCCAGGAAGGGTCCCTCTTTGACTTCCCAGCCATGACAATGCAGCTGATCAGAATCCTACATGCCTTCTCCTTTCATAGACCCTTCAACCACTTTACCCCAGTGGGGTTGAGAAACAAAACAGCAACGAAAACCAGCATCATTTCATTCATTTATTTGTTTGTTGAAAACAAGGAGAGATGTAGTGCTGTATTTCAATTTTACCCTTCCTCACATATCTACTGATTTGCAAATGTTGGTGTTTTTGAAATTACCCATTGCGGGAGTAATAGTTGCAATTAAATGACACTCTTATCATAGTGCAGACTTTTGGGGGGGAAATGCATAAACACTGCAGAGCGGCAAATAAGCTCTTATCCACTTACTTCTTCATATGTCCTAATGGTGCTAAGTACCTCTTTGTGACAGCATTTATTGCTTGCTGGATTTAAGAGAGCTACTCTGCCAATGGCTTTTGAAAGGTCTTTATGCTTAGAGTTCTGCCTGCTTTAAAACCAACAGGGAATCAACAATTTGACCAAGTAAAGCCCGGTCCCATAGATGCATGACATGCTGCTTAAACTGTTTGCTGTGTTATTATAGGCTAGAATGCATGGTTGCTAAGGAATCATTACAGAGTTCACCAAGCCAATTGTGCGTGTGGTGGAGCTGGAAGGTTTTACCTGCATTTATGTTTTCCACATAAATTGTAGGGCTGGCTGAAAATCACAATGAAGTAGATTGTTTGATTCCTTGTCCCCACCCCATGAACTGACAACATCAATAAGAATATCCTTCAAAATCCCAAAGATGCTAAGTAGACCGAACCAAACGTTTTAAAGGGCGGTCCATTCTGTATTTGTGGAAAGAGGGAAATAAGAACTGAACAATTCAGTCCTGTGCCTGTCTAATTAGGAGTAATGTTTATTGAGTTCAATGGGAATTGCTCTCAAGTAAGCCACTGAGGAATTAAATGAATCAGCAAAGCAATATTTGGGGTAACAGAGTAATTTAACAAACCTGTTTTACCATAAATCAATGTCAGTATCCCATTTATCCCATGATCTAACTGGTGCCCATGTCATGCCATGCCATGCCACACCATGGTTTGCTGCTGTAGTTATAAACAGTCTCAAAGATGAGAAAACAAATATATTCTTCCCCTAACAGCAATGCTAGGTCACTGGCTACAGGATACAGGCAGGACAGAAGGGTTCCTGGCTATGTGATGGCTGGGCATTCTGCTTAACTTTTACTGTTACTTTTTTCCCCTCCATGCTCTTGGGAAAAAGCATTCATCAGATTCCTAAGGAGGTCCCCAGGAATGGATTGATTCCTTCTTAAAGGAGAATACAGGGAGCCTGCTCTTTCATTACCCCTCTGGGAATTTCACTTTATCCTTATCTTTCTCAGACTTCTCTTCTGCTGTTCACCAGTGCAGCAAGTTGGTTTATTAGAGGGGGAAAATATTAAATAGTTTATTTCTGTTGAAAAAGAAAGGTGAAACAAATTTTTAAATCCTGCATCTACAATTTCTGCCTTTTCTCTCTCCCCACCTTCCTTTTCTTCTTCTTCCCAGAATCTAAAATTAGTGGTGGAACATCTTCTCCTGCTCAGCTTTGTGACTGCGGGGCGGGGGGGGGGGGGGGGAGGAAGACATTGGATGGCTAGTGAAAACAAATCCTGTAAACATTGCAGACTTTAATAATTGTATTAATGACTTTGTAGCAAGAAAGGCAAGGAAGCTTCACTTCTAAGATAAAAAGCATACACTCCTCCTCTGTTTGCACCAACCTAGCTTCTTCCTCGGTTTTCATTTTTGTTTCTCCACATGGGATCAGTTTTATTGTAACATGTTTTAACTTCAATAGTATTAGTATTAGGCATCCTTCAGTCTCGAAAGACTATGGTAACGTGCTCTGTATGGAGGACTTGGAACAGCATCTAGTGTGGCTGAGAAGGCCAATTCGAGAGTGACAATCCCTTCCACACTGAAGACAAATACAATCTGTCCCCTGTCCAGCTCCCTGATTTTGCTGCTTCCATGACTGCCTCTTTGCCTCGGTCTGCTGGACAAGTGCCTCTTCAAAATGGGAGAGGCCATGATGCACCGCCTGCCTCCCGGCTGAACGCTCAGATGTCAAGGTTTCCCATCTGTTGAGGTCCATTCCTAAGGCCTTCAGATCCCGCTTGCAGATGTCCTTGTATCGCAGCTGTGGTCTCCCTCTGGGGCGATTTCCCTGCACTAATTCTCCATACAGGAGATCTTTTGGAATCCGACCATCAGCCATTCTCACGACATGCCCAAGCCAACGTTTAACTTCAATAATGAGGCATTTAACATGAAGAATCTGTGAGAATTCCTACTAATCTCTGTGAGTCCCCTCAAGGCTCTTTGCTCCTTTCTGAGGTCACCCTGGACATGCATAAACATTCCTGGTTTGGTCCAAAGACATAATACATCCTTAATAAATATCAAAATACATAAATAAATATTTTCTGTGGTCCTTACACAGCCAAGGAAGAGATGAGAGCAGACTGGAGAGACTCCCAAGGGTTGTGACTGAGACGACAAGCCGAGAAAGAAGCCTAAAGTGGAAGAGACACCCAAGAATGGTCAGAAGCTTGAAATGTTGACAGTTGAGTTTGGGCCAGAATGGAAAACCAAACTGGAGGAGGAATAGAGCACAGTATCATGGACTAGGGCACCACTATGTGACCGGAAGAATGAACAAGAACACTCTGCTGCCATATTTTTTCTATCTGCATATAGAGAAATCATAAATATTATCAGGAATACACTGTCATACATAGCTGCCCATCTTCAAGAGTTACGTAGGCTTCATATTGTGCAGCCTGATTCAAATTGAATTATCCATTCAGTCGTATCCGACCCTTGGCAATTCCATGAGCCAGCTCTCTCCGTGATTTCCGATCTTGTACAGCTTCTTGCAGCTGCTTTATATTTTGGCCAGCGTCTGCTTTGATTACACCCAACCAACGCGTTCTTTGGTGTCCTCGTCGTCTTTTACCACTGACCATTCCGAACATAACGTCTTTCTCCAATGTTGTGGATCGCATGACATGGCCGAAATAACTAAGTCTAAGTTTTGTTATTTTGCCTTCCAGTGACATGTCGGCTTTTATGCGCTTCAGCACTTCTTTATTTGCTATCTTTGCAGTCCACGGAATGAGCAAGAGCCTCCTCCAACCCCATAGCTCAAAAGAATCAGTCTTCCTTCTGTCCATCTTCTTCATCGTCCAACTTTCACAGCCCTGTGTCGTTATGGGGAACACGATGGTGCGAACTCATCTGCACTTGGTCATCAAGCTGACATTCTTACTTTTCCATATTTGATTCCTACTCATCATTGCTGTGCAACCTAGAATGATTTGACATTTTATCTCTTGGTTATTAGGCTCCTGCATATTCCAGGACCTGCTGGGCTTTGCCAATCAACTAAATGAAACTTGTGCAAAGGCTTATGCTTGCTCACTCACTCTCCTTACTGAAGAGGGAAATATATATGTATATATATTCCTGCCAGTGCTGCAGCCCTAATCTGCATTCTTTCTAAAAGATTAAGGCTCAAACATCAAATGAAATCTTTATCTGCGGTACATGCGTGTGTTCAATCTGGGCAACAGCTTCTAGGTTGATGTATTTTGCTGAGGATGAATACTCAAGAAAGAAGCTTGGAAACAGCTCACATGTTGGGAGTTCATGCCCTGACCATCTTTAATGCCTGGGCACTCTTTATGGTGGAACATGATGTCCCTGTAATGATGTCCCTAATGCCAACTTAGAAAAGTTTGTTCCCCAAACATTCTTGTAGTTTAGATGGGTAGCTAGCTAATCATTGCTATTATGTACTTGTCTAGCTGCAGCTGGCTTGACTAAAAATAGATAAGAGAGAGAGAGAGAGAATGCATGCATACATGTGCATGTGTGCATGCTTGTGCATGGGTCTGCTGGCTTTGAGAAGTAAGACTCACACATATCCAAGGCTGTAAAGTTACAATAATAACATGGAATCAGCAAATGATTCCACGGTCAGAGCCAACTTTAAATATGTTCAAGAAGAAAAAAAGAGCATTATCCATATTTTTGGCTCCCTGTGCTCTTCAGAAATATAATGACAATGCTCTCCCCATTCTCTGTGTCAATGAGGATGTCAAATCTAGCAGGGCAATGTTTGCTAAACACGAGATGCACTCTCAACTAATGCATAAATCTAGATTTTGCATTAAGATAATGAAATTCTGTGATCAGAAAAGCTACAAAGCTATGCAAATGGGAATGTGTGCCATTTAGCTGAGTTTCATTTAATTCCTCTAGTGATTTTGCCTCTAGCGTTCTTCATACACTACATTATCGCTCCTCTGCTGTCCATGCGGATGGGCAAGGAGCTATAAAGGGCACCATATCCCAGCCCCCACTCAGCTGAAGGTTTTGTGCAGCAAATCTCTTGGTACTGGAGGTTTCACCAGGGCCAGACACTGTCAAGCATGTTTTTGTAACCATGACACCTGGAGGTTAAACTCTTCAGGGAAGTTTGAGAAGGAATTTAACCTGAATGATTTAGGAGTTTATATTCTGCAGTGAACAGATCCTGTCTGATGCTGTTTCTGTGCTTAAACAAACCACAGCCTTTGCATAAAAAAAACAGGGAAAGCTGTGCTGCACCAGAACAATGAAGCATCTAGTCTGGCACCCTTTTCTCATAAGATGGACTACCAGATTATGCTGGAGAGCTCATAAATAAAACAAGAATCCAGTAGCCTTCTCTTGCTGTTGCTCCCAGCTGCTGCTTCTTGCTTCTGGACAGGGAAGTCAGATATAACTATCACAACTAGAGTTTGGAAAAGTTGCTTCTTCAGACTACATCTCCCAGAATGCCCCAGCCGGTATAGACACTGATAAAATATACTTTTCAATGCCTTCAACATGACTAATCGCAACTGGCAAGCATCCTCCACAAATTGTCTAATTCCCTTTCAGTAGCACTTTTTTGTGTGTCTCATGGCACAGTGGTTAAACTGCAGTACTGTAGTGGAAACTCTGCTCACGACCTGGTTCAATCCCAGCGGATTCAGGTAGCTCAAGGTGGACTCAGCCTTCCATCCTTCTAAGGCTGGTAAAATGAGTTTGCTGGGGGTGGGGGCAATATGTACCCTGCATAATTAAATTGTAAACCGCCCAGAGTTTTAAGCACTATGGGGCAATATATAAGCAGAACACTTTGTTTTTGCTTCTTTTTTAATCCATTTCGTATAAACATAATAGATTCTCATGCTTTTACTCCAGGTCTAGTCATCCTTTTTGTTGTAGACACAACTCTCAGATCCCCTTTATTTCCTTTCTCATTAAGCCAAGAAAAACAAGACTTGTTTGCAAAAGGTGAAAGCCTAGAATGACAGAAGTTTGTTTAGTGTGAGCCTCTTAATGTCTCTGATTGCAAAACTTGCACAACTGTTCCCCTGCATGTGACAAACAGAAGGAACAAGGAAATGCCTGGGATGTTGATAGCAACTATGTTATTTATCATTTGCTACCATGGCTAGCACTCCTGGCCCATGTCCTGCCTGGGGTTGCAATGGGGAAATATTCCAGGTTGGCTTGCCAGGTCAGCAACATTATCTGACTTTGTGATTCAAGGCCCAGAGTCTCTGTGAAGTCACAGGAGTGGGACTTCCTGCTACCACAGAGGCAGGACAAGCAAGGGTTAAGCTATCAGACTGTCAAAATGGGAATCTGGGTAACTGGGCCCAAAAACGAAAGAACGAACGAACGAACGAACGAACGAACGAACTTACTTACTTACTTACTTACTTACTTACTTACTTACTTACTTACTTACTTACAGGTGTACCTCGGTTTACGAAATTAATGCGTCCTCCAAGACGTTACATCATGCAGAAATTTCGTAAACTGATATGTGGATTGTGCTACGAATGGGGGCAGCGCTAGAAACCTCCAGGCGCAATGTGTCCTGGGGAAACCCTTTCATACAGTGAAAAAAAAAGAGAAAAAGAAAGTAACCCGGGGCATTATTTTCTATGGATTTCGGTTCGTAAACCGAAAATTACGTAAACCGAGGCTTTCGTAAAGCGAGGTACCGCTGTACTTACTTACTTACTTACTTATTATAATATTTTACTTCATCTTTCTCCTTAAAAAGGACCCAAGACGGCTTGCATCATTGAAAGACACTATTTAAAGCTAAGTAACAATGAGTAGATGTTGGTGGTTTACATCACTTAAAGACAATCTTTAAAGCTAAGAACAAGGAGTATAAAGAGGCAGCTTACATCATTAAAAGACAGTGTCAAAGCTAGAACAATAAGAATACACATATTAAAAGGGAACAAACCAATACCAGTCTGCGAGATGGTAATCACAGTAATACTAAAAACACAGTCAAAGCAGTAAGGCATAACAATTCATCTAAAAATCACATTCAGGTAGCCAGTCACTGATGGAAAGCTTGCCTGAAGAGAAAGGTCTTTGGTGAAACCCAGCTAACAACCTTGTATGGTAATGGAGGGAGCTGTTTTTTGTAGCGGTCATGTAGGCAGCAAAATATGTGTCGTACTTACAGCGGTTGCCACTATCCCTGCTACAGCTTGCATCCTACATGGTCGCACCTGCAACAGAGATGCAATAGGGAGTTGTCCAGAAGGCTCATTGCCTTGTCACAAGAAGTTTATTCCAAGCCCTGCACTGCTACTGACATAACTTGTGCCACCAGAAGGCTTGAAAGAGCTGCTCTCCCTGACTGGCTCCATATTGCACTATGATGTATGTATGCATGCATGCACCCACCCCACGACCCTCTTCCTGTTCCCCTTGCTTTGCTCCTGATTTTGGGTGTGGTGACACAGTGCATGGGCAACATGCATTTGTAATGAACCTGTGAACCCTGCTGCCAGCTGGAAATGTGTACAGATAGGTATGTAAAACTTCAATTCACCCTGCACACCACAGTGAAACTTTCTCCTACTCCTGTGCTTGCTAGCCCTGTGATTTGTCTCCCCCTGGAGACACCAAGAAGCATAGCAATTCCCTTAAGACTTCAGCTGGTGCCCTGAGACCTGGCAACCCTAATCCCAAATGGTTTACTTGATCTGTCCTAGATCCACTCTCCCATTGCAAAGAATTTGATCACTTCCTTCATACACTAAGAAGAGCAAGTCTGGATGAATAGGAACCAAAGTGGGTTCTGGACAAGGAAGTCCCTTGTCACAAAACAATCATGGATATTTGAGAATGCCAGGAAGCAGATAGACAGAGGTGGTGTGGTTGACATAATACTCTTGAACTTTCAGAAGGCATTTGACAAGGTCCCAAGGACTCCTGAACTAAGGGTGTTCAGGAGCTGAATTGGAAGGACTCAGCTTTGCTGCCATTTTGATTCACAGCCTGCATTACGTTTCAAATCGCAAACAGTGGACACACAAGGGCTATGGGTCCCCATTCATATTGTTTGTGATGCAATCCACAATCCTGCCCTCAAACGGCTTACTTACTTCTCTCCTCTGGCCCCACCTCTCCTTTCCTTTGAGAAGCTCCTGAGTTGTAGAAACGTTCCAAATATCTTTCACTTTTTCCTACTCTTTTTGTGTGTTTGCATGTGCAGAGGACATCTAGTGATGGTGACAGGGTGGTAGAGCACAAATCCCATACAGGAATTTTTAAATAAAATAATATAAAAACATTGGAGGACAATAGGGGGAAAGGAATGACGGTTGGGGGTGTGCTCTCACTGCTCTGAAAAACACGCCCTACGTGCTTATGCCTATGAAAATGCCACCTAAAGATATGCCCTGTCTTACTTAGGAATATCTACAGGGAAAAAACATTATTGAACCCAGCCCTCTAAAGGCGGAGGGGGGGGGAGCCAGTTTGGCAGGAAATAGTCCGGAAGGAATGAAATCTGCTTTGAATGTCATACAGACAGTAAAATATAGATCGAATTCACCCATTTTATAGGTGAAGCAAATCCCGCCATATCTGGCTATGTAGTTGCAGCCTAACTCAGAATGGATGGGGTAAAATGGCATATATATATTTTTTTACTTGGGTAGATAAAAGTGAGGAAGGTTGTCCAAAGACCAGCAATATTACTGTTTTGCACTACAGTTCTCCAAATATACCAGATGGCGTCACCATTTGTAATGCTCATTGGAACATTTTGATAATCGTTTTTAAAAAGGTACGTTTCTCCTTCCCTGTATTTGCCTTTCCATATCTGCCCCAGTGGAGTAAGACACGAGGCAAATGAAGTAGAGGAGCAGAGATTAGAAAAATGATGTTTCTGGGCTCCAACACACAGAGTTCCCTAGGGGATTCTGGGAGATACAATTCAAAATGTAACTTTTTTGAGCTCTGTGGTGGTGATGCCACTGTGATCCAAACACCAGCTGCCCCACATGTCAGGTACCCCCAACAGCCCATCTTTGCACAGCCTGAATACAGTGAGGAAGGTTTTTATTTATTTATTTATTTATTTATTTATTTATTTATTTATTTACCTTGCTTTTCTCCTTAAAAAGAAGAAAAACCCACAGTTACCCGGGCGCTTTCCCGAACAACTCCTAAGTGGTCACCGCTGGCTGCCATGGGACCATAAGTGTGGTCTTTCCTCTCAATAGGCACGCTCAAAGTCCAGGCAGACTTGGGTAGGCTCACCTGGATGGTGAGGGGTAAGTGGAGGCTGGATGGCAGGCAGACCAGCTGGTTGGCTTGGAGAACTCCTTCTGAAGTAGCCTGGTGGAAGGGGCACTCACCCTTGCTGCCTTCTATGCTGGCGGTGCACCCTGTGCTGATTCTCCCAGCGTTTCACCTCTCACTGCTTTGCCTCAACGCATTCAGGCCACTTCCTTTGACGGGACAAAGAACTTCTCTCTGCCTGGTATCAGGATCTCAACTGCCGATCATTTCCCAGCTGGCAGTGGAGCACTCTGGCTGCACTGGCACCTCCTGGGCTTCGAACAGGTCCCAATCCACCGCATCCACCCAGCGGTCCTCCTCTTCCTCCTTAAATCCCCTTAAGTCCTCCTTGCTCATACATGTGTCTTCCAGAGTGTTGCCCGATTGTTGTACCTTACTGCTTTGAATGTGTTTTGGTGTTGCTTTTATGTACCATTTTTAGCGTGGCATTTGTTTGATCCTTCTCAGCATGTGTATACTCATTGTTTCTAGCTTTAAATATTGTTTTTTAATTATGCAAGCCGCCTTGGGTCCTTTTTAAGGAGAAAGGTGGGGTAAAAATATTAAATATTAAATTAATTAATTAAGTAAAGCTTTTGACCCAGACCAATCCAGAACTCAGAAACGATCTGCTGTCACTTTTTGGGGAGATGGCTCCCATAATCTATCAGTCCACAGGGTCACCGCCATATCGGCTGAGGATTCTGAGATTTGTACTCCCAACAATGACTTCTGCAACCTTCAGTCTGGACGGATGTCCTCTTTCTCTGAACTCCAAATACGTCTGATCATGACTTTCCTCTATTGGCCTCTCATCTGTTGAGTAAATCCTCTACAGATCTAATTGCTGTCTTTCAGTAATAAACAAAATCTGACCTGAATCTGCCAGTTCTGCAGCATTAGCATGATGGATGTTGATTGGCAAATGTCAAGGAGGAAAAATGTGCTGTTTCTTCCACACTGCGATTGAAATGACATTATTAATTTTAGTCTGCATCGTTTGGACTAATTCCATTTTGGTTTCCTCTGAGCACCTTCGAGTGAATAACAGATTTATTTGTGGTGCTTATGCTCTGCCTGATTTAAGCCTGCCTTCCAGCTGTTGGATTCGGAAAAATAATTATGCTGCACCAAGACAAATAAAGATTTAATCTGCACTTCCCAAACCAGCTACTTACAACACAAGTATATCCATTCAAAGTCAAATGTGAATGATGGAGGCTCCTTGTATGCATCTATTATACAATTTGTACCCTCTTGAAATCAGGGGGAAAAAAACTTATATGTGTAGGTTTTCATGTGTAGCCCTGCCTTCCTGTAGATGCCTAAACAAATTCTATAATGCTAGTTCCTGAATGAATGACCACAGATACCTCCAAACACATGCTCTCCTCCGACACAATTTCTTGCTAACTGAAAATATTTTGCTTTAGGACCTGAAGGGGACTAAAACTTATAGGGAATAGTTCCATCTCTGTTGTTCTCTCTTCTATTTCATTCTGACTGAAAGCTGGAGGAATGAACAGAATAGTGGAAAATATTTTGGGAGACTTTATACTACATCTTACTGCCCTTTAAAAAATGTCCACGATCATTGGTATCCACTCCTTCAAGAACCAGGGCCATGAATGTTAATTAAAAAGCTACATGTGGCCAAAGAGTCATTTTCTTTCCGACTTCAGAAGGGACCACAAATTACATCTTGGCTTGTTGGCTGAGTGCAATTTAGATTTTATTTATTAGTTACATTTATATCCCACTATTCTTACAAGGTGGCATATATTGGTCGAAGTTAACAATTCTAGTTTTGCAGGGGCAATGAAACCATTTCAGGTTTTGGTCCAAACTTTGTAAAAACTATTCAAGGTTTTCAGTTCTGTCTCCAAAATGGGTTCTACAGGTTGGATGGCTTCTTTGAAATTTGGACCTCACCCTGGACAAGATTCTGTACCACCAGAAAATTGGAGTCATCTGCCTTCACTGCCATATGTAGCTAGCTCTCTTCCTCCTCCTTTTTAGCCCCACAGCAAACATGTGAGTTAGGTCAAACTGAAAGAGAGAGAATCTATGGAACTAGTTCATGAGAAATGTCTGCTCCCTCCACCTCTAGTATGGAAAGTGGGGTTAATACATAAGAACTGCTGGATGGCTCAGTGTTTAAGCATCTGACTGTGGAGCTAGAGGCTGGGAGTTCAGTTTCCCACTGTGCCTCCTTGACAGGGGTTCGGTTCAATGATCCATAGACCCCTTTCAGCTCTGCAGTTCTAAGTTGATGATGATCATCAGTGGAACCAGTGACCTCGGGAGTTGGTGAGTGCTCCAACACTGGAGGCATTCAAGAAAAACTTAGATAATCACCTGGCAGATCTGCTTTGATTGTATTCCTGCGTTGAGCAGGGGGTTGGACTTGATGGCCTTGTAGGCCCCTTCCAACTTCACTTTTCTATGATTCTATGATTCTATGATGATGAACAGAAGTCAATTGCAAGTAAGGCTTTGGACTGGATTGGAAAAAATGGCCCACAACTGCTCCCCAAAATAAAATTCTTGGTCACCATGGTGACTGTATTTCTTGACTGCTGCCCATGTAGAATGGATTGAACTCGTGCACCCCTCTCCTTCTCTCTGCCTTTGCTCTCCCACATGCTGTTTTGTAAATGGAGGCACCTTTGCTACCAGTTTTTTAATTAAAGAGGATTTGGAAAGACCTGATTCCCTTTCTTTTTGTGATGACCCCTCAGCAGGGCTGGCCCTACCTTCTGACAAAGTCAGGTGGCTGCTTTAAGTGGGTGACTAGAGTAAAGGCATCTAATCTACCAAATTTATATGCAGTATGCCTGTAGCATCGTTACTGGATAGAACAGATAGAAATATTTTATGATTCTTATTCTTAGAACAGCAGAGCCGGAAGGAACCCTATGGAACATTGAGTCCAGTCCCTATCAAGGAGGTACGGTGAGGAATTGAACTCCCAACGTCTGGCTCCACAGCCACATGCCTAAACCATTGAGCTACCCAGCAGTTCTAAAAGAAAAGATGACACATTTAAGTTCTATTTGAAGGACTCAATACCATGGGGGGGAAAGTCCTGGAAGTGATAGGATTGGCACATAGGAGCTTGGAAATATTAACTTTTTTGGGATTAAAACTTCCAAAACTCCAGGCATCATGTCTGTTTTGTTTTGTTAAATTTTATATAATTAGACAACAGAATGCATCCTAATTAGAGATGGACAAGAAACCAAAAAAATGGTGGTTCATGGTGGTTCGTGGTTTGTGGCTACCCATGAACCATGATCTTTCTGAACTTTTTTAAAAAATGAACCACAAACCAAACCACCGAACCAAAAATTGCTTAAAACATTCATTGGTTCAGTTTGTTTTGGTTCATCAGTTTTGATGAACTCAAACCAACCCGAATCAACAAACCACTGATTTTTGACAAACTTCCTGGTTTGTGTTTTGGTTCATACCCATCTCTACTAAAAAGTAAGACAAGAGGAACATTGTGTGAATGTTGGAGGAATTCTCATTACGATCAGTGCTTGATGAGGGAGTTAAAGGGTGTAGAGGCGGTATCTGGAAGAGCCCTAAGTAAAAAAAATAGAACAAAATAAAAATAAAGCATAGCTTCCAAAGTTCAGATCATGATTCATGATATTCAGGGGTGTGGGAATTAAGAACACACTGCTACAGCTTACCTCACTCCAGTTCCTGCAAATGGCAAAATGAATTATTATGCCCAGCAGAAATGCCGAATACTTCAGTGGTTTAGGTATCTGGCCGCAGAACAAAAATCGGGAGTTCAAATCCCCACTGTGCTTCCTTGACAGGAACTGGACGATGATCCACAGAGTCCCTTTTAGCTCTGCAGTTCAGAGATGATGATGATGAAATGAGTGTAAAGTATACAAGTTTTTTATTTCTTTAGTCCAGCAGTTGAGTTACCTGAATGCAGACTTGAAAACTTGAGCAGGTTGGATTGATTTACCTTGAAATGATTTACATGGCTGACTAAAATCATAACAAAAGAAGGACACAATTAATACAATTCAGGTTTTTAATGTGTTCTTTATTGTGATCTTCCAAAACTTATCCCTAAAGGAAAACAAAGAATAAAAACTCAGCAATGGTATCCTTAACATTTAAATCCTCACTCAAGATGAATATTCTTCACCCCATGGTCCACTAGTACAACTAAGCTATTTGCAGCTTTCACACCTTTGGTTTTAGTCTTCTCAGAAAGGTAAGTTCCAGTTCTTGATTTCTCCCCTCAACATTTATTTGTGGTGGTTCTAGTGATGTCACTTCCAATTGAATCTTTAGCAATGCTGAACAAGTATTGTGAAAACTGTTGTTGACACTTTTAAGGCAGGCTAAGGGAATCCAGGCTGCCCTTTGCAAAGATGGCAGCTGCAGCTTCCCTCGCAGCCGCCATCTTTGCAAAGGGCAGCCAGTTTCCCTTTCTACAGGCGGTGGCTGCGGAGGCCTGATGGAGACCTCGGCAGTGGTGGCTACGATTACTGTAAGGAGGTGTCGGCGGGGGGTGGGGTGGGTGGCTGTGGGGGTGGGTGGCTGCCTATCGGCCCGCCGATCAGCTGATCGGTGGGCCGGTAGGCAGAATGGTGTTTTTGTTGTTGTTGTTTTTATTATTATTACGAAGGATGAATAAAAATGGGAAAATATTCGTCGATTTGTATTTATCGGGACTTAAAATTTGACGAATACGGATCGACGAATATTTAACGAATCGGCTATTTTCATCAAAAAAGCCGATCCGTTTTTATATTCATCCCCATCTCTAGTTGTGTTATAAACCAACATCTACTGTGTGGATGAACACAGTCATCTGAACAAGCTTGTTGCATAATAAATGTGTTAAAACTGATGGTGCTACAAAATGCTTAGCTGTTTTGTTGTAACAGATTAATGTGGCTACCTGTCTGAAAAGTGGGAGGGGAAATTAAAATATTTGCATTAGTGCTTCAAAAGTTTACTTCCAGGAAGGCCCAGATTTGATGGGCCTAGGGCTAGGATTCAGCCTCTAGAGTCCACCAGGGGCTGCAGCACCTCTGAAAATACATGACAATAAAGAGAAACAACAACCACAGGTAACCAAATGTTTTGTTCTAGGTTTGTCTTTCTAAGTTTTGGAGAGACTGAAGTCTTGAGATGCACTGTTTTATCACAAAACCACCTGTCATGTTCTAAGGCAGCAAGTATCCATCAACAAGAGTGAGAGGAAGTTAATAGTCAGTCCAGGTGAAAACCCAAATAGTCAGAGCTGAGCTTTAAGGAGTTTGCAAAAGCAGAGTGAGAGACAGGAGGAATTATTCAAAATATAAAGCACGTATCAATCTGACAGACTCAAGAGGGAGCAAACAACAGCCGAGGTATACAACAGCCTGAGTTAGCAGGCAGAAGTTCAGGCTGACATGATGCAAGGATGGCTGGAGCAGAATGAGATTACAAATGTTGCTTTCAGCAGTTTAGATTTGACTGCCCTTCAGCTGGCTCTAATTAGCTATTTGCTAGAGATGGGAATGAACTAAAAAAACGAAACAGGAAGTTCATCAAAAATTGCTGGTTCATTGGTTCAGGTCTGTCAAAAGCGACAAGCCAAAACGAACCGAACCAACAAACCTTTTTAGCGATTTTAGGTTCATTTGGTTCATTTGCCCATTTTCTCGCCCCCAACAGCCTGCTCTTGACAATCAGAAGCACTAGGCAACCCTGGGAGGGACCTAGAGATTACTGGATTGGCAGGTCAGGCAGCCAAACATGCAGCTCAAAGGGCTTTGGGGGAGTTTTTTGTTCTTATTTGTAAGACCGATTCACAGGAGCCATTTTCACCTCAGAGCCACTTCTGCTAGTCAGAGGAATCCTTCTCCCTCAGAACCAGGTTGGCTGAGATCTTCAGCAGCACGTTGCTTCCCTTGTCAGGCAGCCTCTGCCCACCCCCCCAGCTGCCCACACAACAACCTCTGTACTTCAGCTCAGGGTGCTGGAATTTCCCCTAGCCAGCTGCTAAAGGGCACTTTCCTGGGGGGACCTGTTTTGAGGGTGTATAACTCCAACATATTAAATCCATACCTCACCAAACATGGAAGGGGCATAGAGGAAGGTCAGGGGAAGCCACCCTGTGATTTTTGTGTCTCTAGATTACCTGGGGGCCACTCTAGGGCTCCTGAACTTACAAACCAAAATGAACTGATTCGTGGTTCATTTTTTCCAAAAGTTCAGGAAGTTCATGGTTCATGGACTTCAATGAACCACTACTTTGCTGATTCATGCCCATTCCCTACTATTTACTATAGGCATCTGATCTAGCACCTGGAGTTGCTGGTGTATACTACAGCTGGGATGTTCTTCATATACCAAGTTGTTATCTCCTTGGGGACTGAGTCCTCCCTGGTCAAGTCAGGCACCACCTCAGGGCTTCTGGGAGAAGGATGTCAGCTGGAACCTGAAGATCTTACTTGGGTGGGGAAATACACACTGAGGTCTGAGATACTGAGAGAAGAGCCTCATGGAAGATCTTAAGAAGCAGCTGGAGTTGGGTGTCATCATCACACTGGTAGAACCAGACCACAAAATTCTGGACAGCTTCTTTCAGGTTTTTCATTTATATTTATTTATTTATTTTATTTATTTTATTTTATTTATACCCCACCCATCTAGACCGAAGTCTACTCTGGGCGCCTAACAACAGTACAAATAATGACAATATAAAATAGAACAACAACAATAATACAACAAGAGATGGCAATGAAGTAAGTTAGGTATTGCCAGGAGGGAAGGCCTGCCTAAAGAGCTAGGTCTTAAGTTTGCTCTTAAAAACACCTAGCAAGGGGGCCAGGCGAATTTCCGGGGGAAGATTGTTCCAAAGGCGGGGGGCCACTGCCGAGAAAGCCTGATTTCTTGTTCTTTCTCTCTGGGCCTCCCTTGGCGTTAGGCCCCTCAGCCGCCCATCCTGGCTAAAGCAAGTGATTTGGGTAGATCTAGGTGGGAGAAGGTGTTCCGCTAGATATTGAGGTCCTAAACTGTTTAGGGCTTTATATGTTTTCATTAACACTTTGAATTCAATGCGGAAACGAATGGGCAGCCAATGCAGGGCAGCCGGAGTGGGGGAGATATGTTGATGTTTTCTCACCCCAGTGAGAAGTCTGGCCGCCGCATTCTGCACCATTTGAAGCTTCCGCACCAATCTCAGAGGTAGTATGGGGAATCAATTTTTTCACTATTTATATGTGAAATAGTATAGGGAATCATAAGGCAGGCTTAGGGAATTCCCTTAAGGGAATCCAGGCTGCCCTTTGCAAAGATGGCGGCTGCAGATTCTCTGCCCTAAAAGAAGCCGCAGCTGCCATCTTTGCAAAGGGCAGCCAGTGTCCCTTACGGCAGGCCATGGCTGTGGAGGCCACCACAGTGGGCGGTGATGGATGGTGGCGGCAGCGGGCGGCAATGGATGACAGCTGTGCTGGAGGGTGGCGGATGGTGGCAGCGGCTAAGGGAGGGAGGGGAAGGGGGTGGGGGATAGGCTGTGGGGCTGGCTGGCTGCCTATCAGCCCACCGATCAGCTGTCAACATTCAGGCTGCCCTTTGCTATGCAAAGTTTGGTATCCTTTTTCCTGCTGGCAATGCAGGCACGATAATTTGCAGCAATATTGGGCCATTTCCTGGCTTTTTGAATCATCAGTACAGAACCACAATATTCCAGATTCATAAACTTGAGGTTTTTTTTTGAAGAATTGAATATTCGTTTCATTGTATTCAAGTTTCATGGGCATCTAATAGAATGTGTAAAGGCTGAGGGGCTGACCTTGGCTATGCTGACCCTTGGATCTACCATGCTTTTCCTTGTTTGTTTATTTGTTTCTTTGCTATTAGTTGCATTTCATATGCCCTCTACGCTTCATCCTTTTCTCAGTTTATTGTCACAAGAACTCTGTGACATAGGTCAGGATAGAGAAAGTAACTGGACCAAGGTCACTCACGGAGTGTAAAGATGCAGAAGGATGCAATTTGGGCCTCCCAAGAGCCTATCCATCACTCTGACCACTACACCGCACTGCCATCACAATTACATCCACTTCCAGAGCACTTGTGTCCAAAACAGCCAGGGAGGGGAGCCTTAGGGGGTCCATGGGCTATGTGTTGCCTCCCAGAGAAACAAGCCTTTCCTTAGGGAAAAAAAAGCAAGTGGAAAATCAAATAAACCTTCTGTTTTTCTTGCAACAATACTCTGTAGCTTAAATACATTCCCAGCACTGAAAAACACAGCCTGCAAAAGGTCAACGAACTCTACCCAGCCACAAGGACCAGTGATCACTGCACACAAAAGACCAGCTAACGACACCCATCAATCACAGTGACATATCATCTCCCCCCCTTATCACAACAATACACCCACAACAAAAAACACGCTGATCACCATAATCACCCAGTCTCCTGAAAAGGACAAAAAGTTGATCCCACAGCTATAAATACTCAACTATCCCACAAAACTGCACCAGAGCACAGACAGAGTTCTGACTCCTGTCCTCTAAAGATGCCGGCCACAGAGACTGGTGAAACGTTAGGAAGAAAAACCTCAAGAACACAGCCAGACAGCCCGAAAAACCTACAACAACCATCAGATCCCGGCCGTGAAAGCCTTTGAGAATACATACTCTCCTCCTTGCTATTTTGCTAGTTTGTTTTGTTTTCTCATTTTCTTTGGAAGGTAACTGTTCCCCTTATCACATGCCAGTTTTATTAGTGCATGGAAAATCCCTTTCAGATCCTTGATTCTGTGGCTCCCTTAAAAATATGGCTAACCAAACTTTCTACCATCAGAAGTCCAAGCAGGGTAAAAATCTTTGCTCAGTCACTCAGTAGTCACTCTTGCATTGTATTGAATGGCTATTTTTTTTCAAATACAACTGTTTCTACATCTGGACAATGCTTCTTTGGATTTGGGGGACTTTTTTCTTCTCCATTACCTCCCCAAATTGTATAACATCTGTGCTTGCTGGAGAATCCTGGAAGATATGAAAGCTTAATTTTTTTAGTGATCCAGTAAAGGTATTACTCAATCCAGACGTTTGTTGTTACTTCTGGATCACATAGATACCAGGATGATTTTTGAACATTTTGTAGTTGTTCTTGGCATCTCTTGGTATGTTTTTCTATAGCAGGTTTCCATCAGATGGATAATTCAGTTTATCAAAATAACAGAGTCATGTGGCATGTTTAAACAGTTGTAGCAGTTTCCACAGGGGCAGATATGTAAATCTTCTGCAGCAAAATAAGGAAAAGTCACATGGCATCTGTAAGACTAAGAGATTTATTATAGCATGAAATTTTATGGACATATAGCCCACTTCCTCTGATGCACACACATCAGTGCTGGGTGTCGCAAAAGCCCACGCTCTAACAAAACCTCTTAGTCTAAAAGCGCCACATGATTTAATCTTATTTTGCTACGAGGCACTGGATTAATATGTCTGTCCCCTGGAAATTTCATCAGTTTATCAACATTTGGTGTCTTTTTGCTACCATCACACTTGATTGGAAAGAAAATCTGCATAAACACAGCAAGCCTCTTTCTACCTCGAGTGTTTATTTATACACCTGATGAAATAACTGTCTGTTTGTCATAGCGTAATTACTAACATTTCAGCAACCATCGAGAAAAATCAAAGTAATCATATTATAAGAACAGCCCTGTATGATCAGGTCAAAAGCCTCTCTCCCTGGAAAACCCACAAGCAGCTGCTGTTCAGTGGCATGATTCTCTCAAGCCTGCTTTTGCGGCTCCCAGCCTCACCTCCACTCCAAATTATTTAGCCAGTCAACACTTCTGGAACCATCAATCCCCCTTATCACAACAATACACCCACAACAAAAAAACACGCTGATCACCATAATTACCCAATCTCTTGAAATGACAAAAGCTGATCCCACAGCTAGAAATACTCAACTATCCCACAAAACTGCACCAGAGCACAGACGGAGTTCTGACTCCTGTCCTCTGAAGATGCCGGCAACAGAGACTGGCGAAACGTTAGGAAGAACAACCTTCAGAACAAGGCCAAACAGCCCGAAAAACCTACAACAACCACTTCTGGAAGCCTTTGGCAGCCTTCAGTGATCCTCCTCTAAAGCAAAATCCAGGTTGTTGGGATACCTTTCTTGAGTCAGCTAAAATTATGCACACCATTTTCTGTGCTAGCATTCAAGATTTAAAACAAATTTTAAAAATCTCCTTGTCAGACATGATATTGTGACACGCGCTTATCGGCATGCTCTAAAGCAATGGTCCTGCTTCAACTTTCAAAAGCCCCCTGACAACATAGTCAATGCTTAAGGATTCTGGGAGCCGAAGCTCAAAACATCTCATGGGTTAGAGGCTGATGACTACCCCTCTCAAGTGAGATGCAGGGTCATGCTTGAATGACAGGGTCCAGGAGATTGTCTGCTCTTTTTTTCGTGGATTCCCCCCCCCCCCCCAGTTTTGGAAACAAATGGCAAAAACACACATTTTTAGAGACCGTGCAGACCACAGCAAATCTAGAATCTTTAGAGATGGTGCAGACCACAGTTAGGGGAAAAAAAACATGACTCCTGAACCTCCTGAGCTTGCCCACACTGGGTCTCCTTGATCCTGGGCTCACACTTTTTAAAAGCATCTCCCATAAAAGACTTGGAAAAAGCTTGAAGGAGGCAGAATCTGATAACTATCTGCCTGGCCTGTCAAAAACATCCTAGATGCTGCAGGACCAAGGAGAGTTCCCAGTGAGCCGTCTGCTCCTGAAAGCTCTGGGGAGGACATCTTTTATACATGGACAGCCAGAGACCCACCCCCTAGACTCCACCCCCTTCCTCACAGTCTTAAAGACAAAGGCCTGGACCCTGACACCCGCACATCTCTGCAAGCGTTCATGGGAGCCTTGCTGCTGGCATCGGCATTCCAGCTGTGGAAATTGTGAAGCTTGTGGAAGTAGATAAGCTGGCATGTTGCTTGACCTGGACTTGGGGAATTGCAGAGTGAGATCCAGATTCAGGAGTATCTGGTTCAAGCACCTTTGGAATTTTGAAATTATTTTATTGACTTACTAGTCACATATTTGTCTCCTCTTTCCTCTAGCAAGCTCAGGTACATCGCTTACAGGCCTTTTCTCCTCACTTCTCACGGTAACAACCGTACAAGGTAACAACTCCATAAGCTTCCTTGGAGCCTTTAAGGAGAAAGGTGGCATAGAAATATTTTAAATAAATAAATAATAAATAAAGTATGCTAGGCTGAGAACGACTGGCACAAAGTGACTCAACAAGTCTCACAATTCTGTGAAGGCTAGAGACAGTATCTTCTAGGTATCGGTCCAGCATGCTAACTATATTGTTGACTCTCTGTCTGATCCCATGCGAGTGGTACCGCCATTTTGCTAAACGTCTACAGAATGATGACTAGCAGCCTCAAAGCATGAGTCTAAGAATAGGAGCTCATCAAACTGTGAATCCCAGGGTTACATAAGGTGGAGCCATGACAGTTAATGCAGCATCAAATTGCAATGACTGTTCAGTGTGGATACATTCAGGATATCCACTGCACAACATAATCCCTCCCAAAACTATTTATCAAATCCAGAGACGGACTTCCAGCCACTTCCAGTTTTTTGCTGGATAGCTCAGTGGTTTAGGTATCTGGTTGGAGTGCCAGAGGTTGGAAGTTCGACTCCCCAATGTGCCTCCTTGACAAGGAGTGGGACTCAATAATCCATAGAATTTCTTCCAGCTCTGCAGTTCTAAGATGATTTTAACAGTTTCTAAGATTTTTAGCCTTTTGTGTGACCCCTGATCATCCTGGAACCCCAACACTGGCCATGATCTAGCAGAAGATGCCCACTCATTCTGGGTGCTTTGGTATACAAGATAGGAGTGGACATTAATTCTGATGGGGGGAAAAGACTGCTGAAAGAAGGTCGTTAACTAGCTGATGTATAGTTATCTAATGCTGTTTCCTGGTCTTCCTTCTTTTCATCACATTCATGTTCTACCAGCATAATTGATTTTCTGCCCGATCATCCACTATCTGGACCTTCTCCCTTCTCCCATCACTGCCATTTACTGACAAAACCCCATTCAAACTGAGAGGGAGAAGCATAGAAGGAGGACAGCCCCTGCCAAGAGTTCAGTAAAATCTTATCTATTTCTTTTATTGGGAATGCTATTGATAAATCCTTCTGAAAAACAAATCATGTGCTGACAGCAGACCCTTATTGTGGGATTTTGTTATGCTGAGTTTTTCTCTGCAATGCCTTGAGTTTCCTGCTCTGTAGTTCTGTAATTCTCCAGCTGACGCATGGCAAGGCCCTCTGACGTCAAATCACTTTGCAAGCCACACTTAACAAGGAGTCATAAAAAAAAATGCCAGGGCTGGTTTCCGCATCAGCAAAGAAAAGCAACTTCTGTTCCAGTGAAAACTGTGGGCTATTTCACAGGGTTCTATAGAAGGATGGCTTCTAAATGAGCTCAGAAGTAAAAGTGCTGATATTCTAATTAAAATATATCACATGTTCTCAGATTGGCCTCCATGCCAGAGGATACGGGGGGGAGGGTGAAGCACCTATAACACTGTGAGCGGGGCACACACCCCTTTGTGAGCCATCTGGCTCCAAGATCCAAGTATCAAACAGCTGGAAGGAGGGTACGTTTTCTCAGGATCAGGCTGATGGGATGGTAAGTTTTTTTTTCCCCAGGATCAGACTGGTGCAGCTGAAGGAGAGACAGTTTACTGATGAGAAGCAGCTTGAGGAGGCAGGTCAAGGAGAATAAAAGAGCAGAACTGGAAAGGCACAGGGTTGTTGCCACCTGTCTCTGAAGAATATTCCTCGCCTCTGGAATAATCTTCCTCCGGAGATTCATGCCGCCCCTACGCTGGGTATCTTTAAAAATCAATTAAAAACATGGATGTTTATACAGGCCTTCCCTCCAGTCAATACCTGATCTTTTTACCTTTTCTATTTATCTTTATTTTTTGTTTTATAATTGTTATGGAAATTGTTTTTGTAATAATTTTGTGATTTTATCTGTTGTTTTATGTTGTTTGGAAGCCGCCTAGAGTGGTCGCAAGACCAGATAGGCGGGGTATAAATGAAATAAATAATAATAATAATAATAATAATAATAATAATAATAATAATAATAATAATAATAATAATAATAATAATAATAATAATAATAATAATAATAATAATAATAATAAGAGAGGATGTGCGGGAGGATGTGCCAGAGGAGAATGCTGGAAGCTGTCTACTCTCGCCTACTTTGCTTACTTGTGACAGGAGTCAGATGCCAGAGACTCCGGCCATTTGCTTGGACAAAGCTGCATTAGCCTGGACACTGCCGCACCCCTGGAGAGGCAAGTAATAGGCATGCCAAGGGAGGGGATAGGTAGAGATGAGCTGCAGAATCGGTATTCTTCTGCTGATCTATATAAAGGTAAAGGTTCCCCTTGACATTTAGTCCAGTCGTGTCCGACTCTAGGGCACGGTGCTCATCCCCATTTCCAAGCCGTAGAGCCAGCGTTTTTGTCCATAAACAGTTTCCGTGGTCACGTGGCCAGCGCAACTAGACACGGAACGCCGTTACCTTCCCACCGTGGTGGTACCTATTTATCTACTCGCATTTGCATGCTTTCGAACTGCTAGGTTGGCAGGAGCTGGGACAAGGGACGGGAGCTCACTCCGTCGCGTGGATTCGATCTTACGATGGCTAGTCTTCTGACCTTGCAGCACAGAGGCTTCTGTGGTTTAACCCGCAGCGCCACCACGTCCCTCTGCTGATCTATATAATCCCTCCCTAAAAGTGAGGGACCTAAGCCCTCCTATCGGTCCTGCTTTCCAGTAGCAGGAACTAATCAAGAAAGGGGTTTCAGGGTTGTGGTGGAGAACTCAGTAAAAATGTTGATTTGCTGTGCAGCTGCTGTTAAATAAAACTGGGAAATTCCATGTTGGCCATAATGAGAAAAGGAATCAAAAATAAAAATGCTGATATCATAGTAGCCTTATATAATTCTACTGTGTGACCACATCTAGAACATCAAGTGTAATTGTCGTATAGCAGCTGATGAGGTAGATTTCAAATGTGGAGCTGGAGAAGATATAGAAAAGGGTGACCGAAATAGCAGGGTGAGGGAAAGAACAGGAGCAAGTTCCCAGGGAAGTAAAATTCAAAATTTTGGGACTGTTTGGCTTCAAAACCTGTTAAATTTAGAAATTGATAAATAAGGGCAGAGTTCTGGTTTATTTCTGAACAAAATGTTTATATAGTTAGGCATGTAGGGGAGAATTTGAATAGGGGAAAGCTTTCCTCCCACTGTTGTAGTACTGGAATTGACATCACCTGCTAAAGCTGAATGGGAAGAGATTCAGCATAGATAAAGGGAAGGCCTCCATGACATAGTTAAACGTTGGAGTTGTTTCCCATAAAATAAAGGGATGGCTGCCAATTCAGACACCTTTAAAAGGGCATTGAATGAAATTCATGGAGATGGAAGCTCTCAGGCACTCCTAGTCATTGTGTGATGGGAAGATATAGAATATATTTCCCACAGTACTAGAGGATGTTTTGTACAGGGCAGTACAAAACAGGGCAGGGAAAGTGAGGGAGACAGAATGCTCTCTGCCCATTGTCATTTGAGGATTGTTCAGAAGACAATACATGAATATTTTAGCAGTCATAAGACAAGAAGTGGGGCAGAGATGATGGGTAACACCAGCCCATCACATAAGAATAAAGTCCTACATATGCCTACTCAGAGGAAACTCCACTGAGTTGAGTGACAGGACTGCAGTGGAATAGTCTTGCAAAAGTGCCCTGTTTTTCATTGATGCACCACTGGAGGCTATGGTAGCATAGACATAAAGTTTGACTCTATAACCAAGTCATCTAGTGATGAATGCCAGTGGGACTACTCTAGGCACAGAGCTGTAAACAGCTTTAGAGCTGTGAATAACCTCTAGTACACAGATATTTATCATTGGTGCGATCTATTGGCTCTGCACTTAACACAGCTTTCTGGGAAGTCATTTCCAGCCAATCTTCCTCCCCTTCCCCCAACCTTCCGACATTGCTCTGCACGTGGAGCGGAGGAGACATAAATTGTTTTTGTGGACTCTAAGAGTCTCATCTACCCAGGTCTCAAATTGCTCCCAGCGATACGTTTCATGACCTAGTTAAGTCATTTAATGGAAGAAATGTGGAGACATAAAATGTCAAAAATTACCATAATGCATTTCCCTGTCTCCAGAATGCTTGGCTTGAAAGGAAACAAAAAGCAGTGAATAGAAGTGGACTTCTGGTTCCAAGTAAAGATGGCTTTCATCTCATAGATTCTGTGCCGGTGATTGAGACCCAAGAGGTCATGAAATATCGAGTGTCAATGTCTGAAAAGTTTTCAGATTTGACAGACTTTGCTTCCTAGGCCCTTGCTCATGGCCAATGATCTATTTAAGTCACTTCCTGTTGAATGTCACAACACCGAAGATAGTTTTTTTATTCTTAATCAGAGGTTGTCGTTCAATCTGCGAGGAAACCACAGCCATGGTGAGCCCCAAAAGATGTCATTGAAAGTGATAGCACTTCCCAGCTGACTGTACGAGTTCAGGATTCGGGATGTGTGAGGAAACCAGATTAAATCCCAGGCTTCATGGGCATGCCCCAGTTTGAACTTTGGGGAATGTTTGTAGACTGGATACAATTTTGGTTTTGAAATCCTCACCGTGATGGAGATCTGGGGATGCTTCTAGGGCCAAAATATTCATAATTGAAAAGGGCTCAAAGAAAACTATAGATATTGCAAAAGTTCATTATACTCTGCTGGAGCACATTGCAGTTAATGGGGTAAAAGTGCTCAGACAATGCACGCACTTTAAAACATGTATGCATGTGCATACCTTTTAAAAGAAAATGGTTTAAAAAACGGACAGATCTCCTTGCATAAAAACAAACAAATAAACAACAAATATAATGAAGCCAGCCATCAGAAGAGGTAAAGGAAATACAGACTCTACATGCCTGCAGGCTTTATATTTGGCTTAGCAGCAGCCATTGTCTCAACAAGAAATCGTTGCACAGTTTTGAGGTTTTGGTTGAAATTCCCTTAGCCATGCAGCAGAAGTGCAGGGATTTACCGAGAGCAGAATTACCTTCAGGTTCCCCCAGTTAGTTCACCCCTTTCCCTCATTAACTGGCACTTATAGTCTCAATAACTCACGTTGAGACATTAGTTGGGGAAGTAATAAAAGTTTCTTTGCTTACAGATTAAACAGCAAATTTTCTGGATTTGTCTGTACTTTTAAAAAAAAGCTGGCAATGTAAAAATGGCACTAATGGGAAGGAGTAAGCTATTTCCTTATAATAACAAACACATTTTTGAGCTATTAAAAGGAAAGGGATTAGAATTAATATGTTTAATTTTCCAAGCTTTAAGAGAAAGTCCATGGATTAGATCAACATCATCACACTCTAAAGGGTGCCCTTCTTCTGAGCCACAGTTAGTAATGACTTTGATTAAATTATTTAACTGATATGCTTCATAATAGGGATGCAATCCTGTGTCAATATCTGCAAGTCATTTTTGTGTCCTGTGTATTATGTGCCATCAAGTCATAACTGGCTTATAGAAAGTGTGAGGGGGATACTCCAGCTTTCCCTGGTGGCCACCTGCCCTGGTCCCACACACACCCTGGGTGGACTTCAGGGAGACCCCAGCAACAGGACAGCCTGAGGGCACAGAGATCAAGAATGAGGTTCCAGGTCAGAGGAAGGAGGGAGAGGTCAATGAGACACAACTGCAGGGTGGCATCTAAAAGGGACCCGGGGGAGGAGAAGGAGGAGAACACGACACCACACGTGGGGGTCTCAGGCTCAGACTTGTCACCCTCTATGGACTATAAGTATGTATATGAACATACCTAAAATACCTATCATTTCTCTGGGGCCCAACTACTTGACTTTAAGAAAGTTCCCAAGAATTTTTCCAAGGCAGGGATACTGCAGGACAGTGAGTTAGCTCTCTGACTGCGGAGCCTGTTGTGACTCTGATTTTGTGATAGTGGTGAAGCCAACCCATTTGGTCCAAACTTAAACTTGTTGGCTAGATAGTTCAGTGGTCTAGGTGTCTGGCTGAGGATCCAGAGGCTGGGAGTTCGATTCCCTGCTGTACTTCTGTATGTCCTGCAAGAAGAGCCAGCCTGTGTAGGCTTGGATAATTTACACCAGTGGTCCCCAACCTTGGGCCTCCAGATGTTCTTGGACTACAACTCCCAGAAGCCTTCACCACCACCTCTGCTGGCCAGGATTTCTGGGAGTTGAAGTCCAAGAACATCTGGAGGCCCAAGGTTGGGGGCCACTGAGTTACACAACCCAAGGTGCCCCCAGAAGAAAGGAATGGGAAACCACTTCTGAGTATTCCCTACCTAGAAAACCCTGGAAAGGGTTACCATAAGTCCAAATTGACTTGATGGAGTGTTACTATTACTAAGAATACTGCATAGTGGTATAGCACCATAATTTTCTGACCTAAAGTGCAGAACGGCAACACCGTGTGCTTGTTCATGTGTGTTAAAATAATAAATACATGTGGAGTTCCAGGGAAGTACTTTACACGTAGATCAATTTGCTAGTAAATCCTGTGACTAGCAAATTGAAGAATGTTTCTCCAGCACCCTCTTGGGATGCTAGGCACCCATTCTTCAGTTTGCTAGTTACAGCATTGATTGCTAAAGGGAATTCTCCACGTTGGAGCAAGAAATACTTTGAGTGAATAGTACCAGATTGTGTACCAGATGCATGGCATGAAACGCACACGCACACACCAATAACAGGGAGCAAAGATGCCCTACTTGTGACCTTCTAGAGGCATCTGCTGGCATAATGCTGACCTCGAAATATCTCTGTCAGATGAGCTCCCACTCCAGCAGGGCAGGCATAGCCATATGTTTCCTTTTTACATTTTGTTTGGAAATTTGGCATCTTTTTGTCCTTGAAGTTCCCTTTCTGTTGTTTCACTCATTGGCTATCCCTGTCATTCATCCCAAGGACAGAATAATGGGAAAGTTTTCCAAATGGGAAAGCATCTCTAACTTAAATTCCCTCTTCACCTAGACTTAAATATAGGCTGAAAGCATTGAAAAGTGGTACTAGAGCCTCTTGTCTTACCTTAGCATCCTCTATAGTGCTTCATACTAGGATGCCAATGCTGCCCTGTCTCACACTAACAGATAATAAGGTCTGTCCTCCTGGGCAGGTATACCTTGTTGTTGTCATTTGCTGCCAAATCGCCTCCGACTTATTATGAAAGTGAAAGAAGAAAGCACCAAAGCAAGACTGTAGTTGAATATGAAGAAGACAAAAATCATGACTACAGAAGAACTACACAACTTTAATGTCGACAATTAAGAAAATGAAAGTGTTAAAGATTTTGTATATCTTGGTTTCAACCATCAATCCAAATGGAGACTACAGCCAATAAACCAGAAGAAGACTGAGACTCAAAAGGGCAGCACTGATGGAATAATAAAAGATAATAAAGTGTAAGGAAGTTTCAGTGGCCCAATTACGACGTGTGGATGTGAAAGCTGGACAGTGAAGCAAGCTGACAGGGAAAAAAGCGATCCAGTTGAAATGTGGTGCTGGAGGAGAGCTTTGTAAATACCATGAACTGCCAGAAAGATGGATTCTGGATCAACTCAAGCCTGAGCTATCTAGGCATTTTAGGACATTCTCGCCTCAGAATTCTTGGTCACTTAGTCTTGTTTTGACCATTATTATCTTTTGTAATCTTTTTTGTCCATTGCTGCCATCTTGATTTTTAGATCTGTTGTTTTCTTATATCTCCTTACTTATATTTTTGGTATTGGGAGTGATTTGGCTGTTTTCTTTATGTTTATTTCAATGCTGGAAACTACCCAGAGTAGTGACAAGGCCACTAGATGGTGCAGTATAAAAACATAATCAATCAATCAATCTTTGGAGGCAAAAATGTTGAAACCGAGACTTACTTTGGGCACATCATGAGAAGGCAGGATTCTCTAGAAAAGACAATAATGCTGGGAAAGGTGGAAGGCAGCAGGAAAAGAGGGAGACTAACTACGGGATGGATTGACTCTCTAAACAAAGCCAGATAATTCAGTTTACATGAGCTGAGCAGGGCTGTTGAGCACAAGATAATCTAGAGATTTCTCGTTCATAGAGTCGGCGTAAGTCGGAGGCGACTTGATGGCATGTAATAGCAACAACGAAGTACCTCATGCTCCCAAGGCGCTGCAGCCACAGTGGCAACAGTGGAGTTTTCCCTACAGTAGGTTAAACATGTAGTTTGTATGCCATCCAGGACCATCCTGTGATGATCATGGTTATAACGGGAAGCATTTCCCTCATTCTAATGGGCTTCATTAATCTTCAGAACATCAAAGCATAACAACATTTGACTGCCTACACGGAACTGTGATGTCATTATATCTCAATATAGAAATTCTAGTTTGCTGGAATCCCCCAGTAAAGAACAAATCACAGTAAGGGAATCGTGCCAATGCAATGGAAATGGCAGGCAGGAGCAATGAAAAGGAAGAGTAGCTGCAGGAAATAGATATGAAAAACAGTTAATGGCTTTTTTTGGAAAAGGCAACAGCACTTGGAAGCAGCATCATTACTCAAAACTAGTTACTTTTGGGGAACAAGGAATGTAACTAGGTACATGAGCAACTTTTTTTGTGGGTAACTGGTAACACCTCAGTTACTTAGGTGTAACAAGCAATATCTAGGTATTTCCAGCTGTTACTTTTAAAGACAACTTTAAGGCATCTGTCAGAACTTTTTCTGGTTCTATGCCATTTTCTTATCCAAAGGAATTATTCTTTAGTTTTGCTTTTTGTATTTTTATAACTATTTCCAAGATACAGTATGAGAACTGGTCACTAAAGAGTACTTAAGAATGTTTTCTTATATTTTTCTGGACTCTTCGTGGGGAAACATTACTGCTTAACGTGCAACACAGAGAGTTTATTTACATGAGGGGAGCAATGCTAACAACAGGAATCTGGCTGTAGAAACGTAATGAGCAACATAAGTTCCTTTTAATGTATAATGTTCCAGATCTCTGGGGAGAAATCCTCATTCATGATCAGGACAGGGAAAATTGTTCTTGGAAAATGGAGAACTCACATTAATCTGAAGCCAAACTTTCAAAACACATTTATTTAGTTAAAACATGTAACTGCCACCCTTTCAGTCAAAAGACTCCCATAGCAGCTTGCAAAGTTAAGTAGGATAGTTTCTCCTCTTAAGCTTTGAAATCAAAGATACAACACAAAAGGAATAAGGGAGTAGGAGGGAGAAAGAAAAACAAAAGTTCCATTTTCAGAGTTCAGATACACCTGTAGCTTCAGATGCGCTGCTAGAGTGGTTGCCACAAGTTGAGAAAAGGACAAAAGCAAACAAGGAACATCCAAAGACAGATAAGAGGGGCTCAAAAGCACCTAGGTCTCATCAGAGGATCATCTTAGAACTGCAGAGCTGGAAGAGACCCTATGGATCATCGACTCCAGTGCCTGTCAAGGAGGCACCGTGGGGAATCGAACTTGCAACCCAATACCTAAGCCACTGAGCTATCTAGCAGTGTCTTATTATTTAAGTCTCTCCTACTTCAAATCCAGCTGGGAATAGACAAGGCTCACCCACTGGTCTTCCCATGACTGCCCAACACTCATTTGCGGCTGGATTTTCAGTGGCAGAATTTCACCACGGTACCACCTTATTGACATTTTCAAATATCAGCTATTGGTTAAAAACGTGTCAATGTCATCTCATAAAAATTGCAAATCCTCCAAATAAAGCAATGTGTGTCCCCCCCAACAACCAAATTTTTGAATTGTCCTTACTTTTCTCATTTTATTGCTTGCAGAAGGGAAGCTCATTACAGCTCCAATTAATCTTTGGAAATGAACTGTAGCAGGAGTTGGGGGGGAAGGAATCAACCATTACCACAATAACAGATTGTGCAGTTATAATTATTTTAGTCATCTGGAGAAAAGACCTTTTGCTTTAGGAGAAAAAGTGCTGTTTTCATGGATCGTTTCGATAGCCTAGGATCAGTTCCAATTTTAATGTCAAAGCTCTGCTTTCAAATAATGTTTTGAAGGCAAACTAAGAAATAAAAATTAAAAGAATTCAAACTCCATGTTGTACATCTTGAGCGTCTGATTAAAATAGCAGTCATTTTACCAAACCTGTCTTAATGAAATCATTAACCATTCTCTTCTTCTCATGAGGATAATAGTTTATTTACCACTCAAACTGAACTATGTGTAGGGATAATAGTTCAGTTTTATCACCATATGCAGGATGTCAAACTATTTCATTTCATTTGCTCTTTTTGTTCCGAAACAAATGAGAACATGAAAGGCTCACTGAAGCCTTTTTCTTTCTGTTCCCTTTGTTATTTATTTGTTTATTTAATTTCCATGAAACGTTTCTCCTAGTATACGTACCAAAGGTGGTTAGAAATAGAGGGAAATTAAAACAAAACAAAACACAGTGGTTGAAATCTTAGTGCATAGTGGCTTTGGGCGAGCTGCACGCTCCCAGGACACCCTCTGAATAAGGGAATGGGAAACCACTTCTGAGTATTCTCTACCTATAAAACCCTGGAAAGAATCACCATAAATTAGAATTGACTTGATGGCACATGATTATTTAGTAGAGTAGTCCTACTGAATCAATTGGGAGTTGATGAATCAACTCCTCCATAGCTTCCACTGATTCAGTGGGCCTACTGTTGTTGTTGTTGTTTAGTCGTTAAGTCATGTCTGACTCTTCGTGACCCCATGGACCAGAGCACGCCAGGCCCTCCTGTCTTCCACTGCCTCCCGGAGTTGGGTCAAATTCATGTTGGTCCCATCGATGACACTGTCCAACCATCTCATCCTCTGTCGTCCCCTTCGCCTTTTGCCTTCACACTTTCCCAACATCAGGGTCTTTTCCAGGGAGTCTTCTCTTCTCATGAGATGGCCAAAGTATTGGAGCCCCAGCTTCAGGATCTGTCCTTCCAGTGAGCACTCAGGGGGCCCTACTGTAGCTGCAACTTACTACACTACACAACAGGATTTCATCCAGCAAATTACAGCATTAAATATGTAAGTAATATTTTTTTTAAAAATCAATAATTTACAAAGAGTTTAGCTCATGAGATTCTTGTTAAAGCCTTCTCCTATTTATTCAATTTTTTAAATGCGTCTATGCCACCTCTCTCCTGGTATAGGGGACTATGGGTGGTTCACAAATGGTTAAAAATGTAAATAAAAACACAAGTTGTAATATAAAACATACAAATAATCATAAATAATGTGGGAAATTCAAAAACAAATTGTGACACCCCTTTACTAAAGGGAGGAGAGGCAACGGGGCTGAGACCGATTTCTTTATTTTGTTGGAGTTCTTTATATGGATGGTACTGATGATAACATATTATATGGAGTGGTTTTGATCACCTCTAAGCTCTAGGGTTCACCCAACTGAGTATCTTTTAACTCCATTGATGAAACCAATGCTGATGTAATACCTACGATGTGAGGAAGTAGTTTTGTTTCAGTTCATTTTGAGAAGGTTAAAAGCTGGGTGGTTTTTCAGTTCAAGACACAGAACATAGTAGCAAGGAGTCAATAGAAGCTCAGCATGGAACCCAAGGCGGTTCACTAAACGTTCACTCTTTCTACAAGGGCTAAATTGCCTTTCCTTTCCATTTGAAAACATCTCATAGCCCCCTTTTAGTTCTTTCCTAATCTTGAAGAATAGTGAAATTGCCCCTCCTACCTAATCCTATCTCATCTCTTTTCCAACAGGGCTCTATCCAAACGTTTAAGGCTCATCTCTAGCCCTCTAAGTCGCCTGCTATCTGTTCATCCCTTGCTCTCTTGCTGAATTATAATTGATTGAGACATGCCCGTAGAAGGCTGCTCATTCCTTTGACTGTCGAGTCATGAAGATGGCAACCATCTGCTAATTTGCTACTGGAATAGGTCCCTCCCTGAGAATTCAATTTATTGTCTGTGGTCCTGCTCTGGATGTCTTGGACAGCTAAAGTTCAGACCATATAGAGCAGGGGCTTTTCATTGGTGACACCTCCTTTGTGGGATAGCTCCTTGTTAAGATTCCCTAAATCCCAGCAGTTTAGGATCTTAGATATTTGCCCTCAGCAAAGGAAAGCCCTTTGCTGAGGGGTGGATGTTAAATGTGTGTGTGTTTTTTCTCTCTGTTCTTATCTTGGTTTCTTGAGGTTATGAGGTTCTACAAATAGGTCAAGCTATAGGTGACCTTAAAAATAGCAGATAGTTCCATCAACCCACATTACTCTCAAAGAATTACCCTCTTTTTAATCTAAAGTTGATACTTACATTTCAGTCTCCATTGCAAGAAGTGGAGTGGAAGCATCGACTGCTCTGACAGATCCGTATCTCCTTTTCAACCCTTCTTCTCTTCTTCCACAGGGACTAGTAGCAGCATGTGGAAAATAGGCCAAGGGGTCATGTGGGGGCCCCTGTTAATTCTCTCTTAAATTTGCTACATGTCAAGGCACCCTTTGAAACCGAAGGGAATTGCTTTCTTTTTTTGGGTTTCAAGGCCAGGAGACAAATCTCTGATTGAGTAAAACTAGAGGAGAAGGTTTGATTTTTGTACGTGAGGTGCCATTTCAACCCCAAGGTGCCCATCCTGTCCTCATTCAATGTAGCAAAGGCTCATACATTGAGTACGTGTTCAACACAATGATGGTGCTCAGAGCCAGTGAGCACTTGGGCCAATTGTGGATAGAGAGAAGATGAGTGTCAAGGCCCTATTGCCACTTCATCCACAAAAATCACACTTTTGCCTCCTACAGCACTGCTTGCCCTGGTTCCTCTCCTGGAGATCCAGAATAACAGATTTCCTGAGACTTCCAGGTTGTACCCTGAGACCTGGCAAACCTACTACTCAGAGGAATGCTAGGAGCTCTAGTTCAGAAAAAATTGCTTCCCCATCTCTCCCCAATGATATGATCAGCACAGCTAATTCAGTCTGTGAAATCTTAATGAAGTATGTGATTAATGTTATGAATAGCTCGAACCCAACTTTCTTTGCCTGATGGATTTGTTGAGATGGCTTTTCTGCTCATTATCAGTCTATGTCCAGATACAGAAATTCTTCCTACAAAGAGGAGGAACTTTTCTTTGATCTTCTGTGAACCCACAGTTGGCCTTTTACATGGCAGGTAGGAAGATTTTTAAACCCTGGATAATGTACAAGAGTCTTCTATGTAATTCGGTTGCCTATTAGTTAGAGCCCTCCCCTACTGCTTCTCCACATTAATGAGCTGTCGCCTTGATGTGAGGTAGAGTGATGGAGAACAGAACATTCTCAGGCAAAGAAACATAAGAAAGCAGCCCGTGAGCTCAGCTCCTCCTTATGATGAGGGGAACCTATAAATATGCCACAGCAAAGAGACTGGGATCAAATCAGAAATCTAAACAACGGGCTTATGAAGAAGGCAAGGAGAGGAGCAATAAAAGGTAAGGAGCAATAAAAGGAACTAGGAAAAAATCAAAGAAAAAATCTGAGAAATTGGTATCTTGAAGCAGAGATGATAGGATCAACCAAGCTTAATTATCGTCATCCTGTCCCATCAATTTCTGACTTATAGCAATCCTTTTTAGGGTTTTCCAGGTAGCAAATACTCAGAAGTAGTTTATCCCTTCTTTTCAAGGCATCTGGGGATTCTGCAGCTTGCCCAAGACTACACAGGCTGGCTCTACTCCCAGGAGGCACCGTGGAGAATCAAACTCCCAACCTCTGACTGAGCAGCAAGAAACCCCAACCACAGAGCTATCCAGCCAGCTTTAGGAATGTTAAATTCATGCTGGCTAGAGTAATCTGGGTAGTCCCAAAATAATTTTCCCAAGCACTGGAAAGAACTGGAAAGATGTCTAGAACAAGATCTGTTCTACACATTTAGAAAATAGAGAGGTTGCAGCCAAAAAAATATGCAGGTTTAACATCCACAGTTTAATGCTTGAGCTGTCTGGTTCTTAGGATTTTGTCAGGGTGGTTCACATCTGATGAGGCTTCTGGAGCGGATATGACTGCCTGCCAGATAATATATATATCTTGTGAAAGGTATCATTTGGCTCTGAAATGAGGTCAGCTGCCACTGCTATGATGTCACTTTGCTTCCTTACTCAGCTGCTGATCCCAAAAGTTGGTGAAAACCGAGGTTTCAAACTTTCAAGAAGTAAAACTGATTTCCTCCTTTTTAAGCATAAGGGATACAAGCCAGCAGAGTTGTATTACTGGGGAAGATGTGATAATGAGATCATAGGGGGGAAATAAAGGTGATGTGCTTATGAAACATATTTTGATGAACAGGAACACACAGGATTAGGCAAAGTGAAATAGTAAGTAACTGCTTCATGGAATGGAAGAGTTTTGGATGATGGTTACAATAACTCCTGCTCGCTAAATTAACAGGAAGTAGAGATGGGCATGAACCGGAAGACTGGCGGCGGTTCATGATGGTTCATGGCAAATCATGAACTACCTACCATGAACCCCTGGAAAACAGTTCGTGGTTCATTTTTCCGGTTCGTGCCTGGAGGGGGCCAACCTGCACCTGCCACCTTTCCCATCACTGCAGGCGCATGCTCAGAGGCAGCAGGCCTGGCTTCTCTGCCAGGAGCGGACCACTGCCTCTGAGCATGTGCCCGCAGTGGCGGCGACAGGAGCAGCTGGGCGGTGGCAATGGGGGCAGCAGGAAGGGGGCAGGCAGGCATCCTCTCTTGCCAAAGCAAAGGCAAGGCCAAAGGGGAAAAAGTTTGACATTTCATTTGTCAAAATGGGATCCCTGAACTGGGTCATGAAACAAACCACGAACCAGCCCAGCTCATTGGGTGTTTTGGTTCATGGTTCGTTTTGTGCCCATCTCTAACAGGGAGTGACCTTTGGCCTCCAGATTGACTGGCAACATTGGCTCGGTCTTCTTGGAATTGTATTGATTCAGAGGTTGTAGCCATGAAAGTAACTTTTCCATACCCCTGCAATATATATATATATTATATGTATTATATATATATTATATTATACATTGAGTGCAGTCCCTGTCCAGGAAGCCCAGTGGGGAATTGAACTCCCAACCTCTGGCTCTGTAGCCAGATTCCTAAGCCACTGTCTCCATGTCTCTGGCTATAAACACAAGTTACACTGATCAATGAGGATTCCCCCTCTCCTTCTGCATTCCCAGGAAACAGTGGGGGAAAATAGAGGATCCTTGATGTGCAGCAGGAACAAAGAAGTCTAAGTTATTTGTATGCTAAGACAGAGAATCACTTTGCCGACAAAAGTCCGCATAGTCAAAGCTATGGTTTTTCCAGTAGCGATGTATGGAAGTGAGAGCTGGACCATAAAGAAGGCCGACCGCCGAAGAATTGATGCTTTTGAATTGTGGTGCTGGAGGAGACTCTTGAGAGTCCCCTGGACTGCAAGGAGAACAAACCTATCCATTTTGAAGGAAATCAACCCGGAGTGCTCACTGGAAGGACAGATCCTGAAGCTGAGGCTCCAATCCTTTGGCCATCTCATGAGAAGAGAAGACTCCCTGGAAAAGACCCTGATGTTGGGAAAGTGTGAAGGCAAGAGGCAAAGGGGACGACAGAGGACGAGATGGTTGGACAGTGTCACCGAAGCTACCAAGATGAATTTGACCCAACTCTGGGAGGCAGTGGAAGACAGGAGGGCCTGGCGTGCTCTGGTCCATGGGATCACGAAGAGTCGGACACGACTTAATGACTAAACAACAACAAGACAGAGAATGTACTTGGAGGGTGTGTTTATGATAAAAGTGCAAGAACACAGTACCAGTGATGTCTGTTGAATTTCCTGATGGTCCACACAACTGAGAAGCAAAGAAACCAATAACAAAAACTAAATCTCAAGATGGATCGCTGTGGAAGACGTAACAGTTACTTTTACAGGTTCCTTCTTTTTGTATTAAATAACCCCACCCCATCTCCTTCCTTTTCAGCCTTGTGTTCTCAAGCTGTCATAAAAACATTTTAATAATTTCCTAGGTTTACTGCAGTGCAGTGGCATTTCTCCTTCTGCCTGTAGCAGTAACGTCTGTTCAGTCAAACACACACACACACAGGCCAGGGAAAGAAGGTCCATCAGAGAGGACAAGAGAGGAGAAAAGAACCCTTCTGCACATTAAAAGCTGGCACTTTTGATGTCAGCTTATATTGCAGCATAATTATATTCTAAAGAATGGCTCTAGCAATTGAGACCAAATCCAATCTTCTCATGCAACCAGGGGGATTGGGTGTCCCATTACTTCCTCTCCTCCTAATCTCTCGGTTTTTAAGAAAAGCCACTGAGTGACTTTTTGAAACAGATTGACCCAAATATTTTAAACCAAGTGTGGGTGGGGACCCACAGCTAGAACGGTAGTTTCGGCAGGGTAGGTGGGGAGGGAGGGATCAATGCATTGAAGCAATGCACTATAACTTCTTGTTGTTTAGTCGTTAAGTCGTGTCCGACTCTTCGTGACCCCATGGACCAGAGCACGCCAGGCCCTCCTGTCTTCTGCCTCCCGGAGTTTGGTCAAATTCATGTTGGTCGCTTCAGTGACACTGTCCAACCATCTCGTCCTCTGTCGTCCCCTTCTCCTCTTGCCTTCACACTTTCCCAACATCAGGGTCTTTTCCAGGGAGTCTTCTCTTCTCATGAGATGGCCAAAGTATTGGAGCCTCAGCTTCAGGATCTGTCCTTCCAGTGAGCACTCCGGGTTGATTTCTTTCAAAATGGATAGGTTTGTTCTCTTTGCAGTCCAGGGGACTCTCAAGAGTCTCCTCCAGCACCACAATTCAAAAGCATCAATTCTTCGGCGGTCGGCCTTCTTTATGGTCCAGCTCTCACTTCCATACATCGCTACTGGAAAAACCATAGCTTTGACTATGCGGACCTTTGTCGGCCAGGTGATGTCTCTGCTTTTTAAGATGCTGTCTAGGTTTGTCATCGCTTTCCTCCCAATAAGCAGGCGTATTTTAATTTCGTAGCTGCTGTCACCATCTGCAATGATCATGGAGCCCAAGAAAGTAAAATCTGTCACTCCTTCCATATCTTCCCCTTCTATTTGCCAGGAGGTGATGGGACCAGTGGCCATGATCTTAGTTTTTTTGATGTTGAGCTTCACACCATCTTTTGCGCTCTCCTCTTTCACCCTCATTAAGAGGTTCCCTAATTCCTCCTCACTTTCTGCCATCAGAGTGGTATCATCTGCATATCTGAGGTTGTTGATATTTCTTCTTTCTTCTTGGGATTCCTCCAGTCCTGCCTTTTGCATGATGTATGTATTCTGCATATAAGTTAAATAAGCAGGGAGACAATATACAGCCTTGTCGTACTCCTTTCCCAATTTTGAACCAATCAGTTGTTCCATATCCAGTTCTAACTGTTGCTTCCTGTCCCACATATAGATTTCTCAGGAGATAGATAAGGTGGTCAGGCACTCCCATTTCTTTAAGAACTTGCCATAGTTTGTTGTGGTCCACACAGTCAAAGGCTTTTGCGTAGTCAATGAAGCAGAAGTAGATGTTTTTCTGGAACTCTCTGGCTTTCTCCATAATCCAGCGCATGTTAGCAATTTGGTCTCTAGTTCCTCTGCCCCTTCGAAATCCAGCTTGTACTTCTTTCTGGGAGTTCTCGATCCACATACTGCTGAAGCCTACCTTGTAGGATTTTGAGCATAACCTTGCTAGCGTGTGAAATGAGTGGAATTGTACGCCTATGTAGCTCTGGTGATTGTTTTTCTTTCTCATGTACTGTTGTCTGCTTTTGGAGTAGATTGGTTCTCTTGTGCCTTGCCTCTGCTTTTTTTAGTAGTTTTAAAAGTTTCTTCAGGGCATTTGGAGTACCAGAAAACATGAATGGGGAAACACAAATGGAAAACATGAAAGCCATTCTTTTTCATATAAAATGAAATGACTGGCACAAAAAAAATGAAAATGAAAGAAATGGAAAGAATTTAAAGTTTAAAAATCTTGGCTGTGGAGAATCCAAAACTTATAGATTTGTCTGTTAAGTCACGTTAACTAACTAGGGATTTTTCGAGATGAAGGAGAAGTTCCACCCCTCCCCTTTCCTCCCAGATCACCTGTTTGATGGAAAGGAGTGCAGGATATACCAGGATTCATATCCAAACTACACTAATAAAAGCCATTTCTCAGAAAAGCACTTCTGTACAGGAAACCCTAGGAATCCTTTAATCAATATACAAAAAAATCAATTAAATCAGTTTCCCAGCTGGAACTTTTCTCTTCTAGAGACACCTAAGAGAGAGAGAGAGTGTGTGTGTGTGTGTGTGTGTTCATGCGTGCGTGCGGTGCGTGCATGCGTGCTGGTGAATTGAAAATTGAAAGCTTCCAACCAGGAGGCTTTGAGTGCAGAAACGAACTTCATAGGAAAGTTTCATGGTACTAAAGTTTGTTCCCCAGAACAGGCAAATGAACAAAAAAAGAAACAGTCCATGCCTTAAGGAAGGGATTTTTTAAAAAATCACATAAAGTCATCAAATACACTGAGACAAATCTTACATCATATGGATGGTGCTGAAATTTACAATAAAATCATTGATAAATGAGATACATTATGGAGAACAAATGTTCCACCTGGAAGAACTCTAGAAATTCTTGTGTATTCCATCACGTGAATGCTGACTTAAGGTGACCACATTTGTTTCTTTTTCCCCCTGAGATTTCCGTTATTCTAGATGGCTATACGACAAAGAAGTACCAAATAGTCCTCTGCATGCTTGGAACAACTGTACTTATTTGGTTGGTTCAAATGGAAGATATGTTTAGTTCTATTTATTTTTGAAGTACTGACTGATATTCACACGTCTCTTCATAATGGAACTGGAAGATTTGAAGTACATATAGTTCATTACTGGAGCACATACAATACCCTTCACAAAGCTGAGAAGTGTCATACCTTCTGCTTGGTTTATAAGCCCCATACTTTTAGGAAAAAAATGTGGCAGAAACCAAATTGTGAGTATTTTCAGTATTTCAAGTTAACTCTAGTTAGTGCTATGCAGAAGATAGCAATGTTAAATTTCTTCTGAATATTTTTTACCTTGGAAATCCTATGATGAGACAAGAGAGAGCTGAAAGATAAGATACCCAGGTAGAAAGGCTCTCAATCAGCTACTGAGGAAAAGCAAAGGATAAGGAGAAACCATTTTATACCTAATGAACAAGTGAATTAAATCTAGAGATGGGGGTATTTGTATTTGTATATGAATACCCCCGCACAGCTGTATGTAACTCCTGGCAGAAGGAGGGAAGACAAGCCTCCCCGCCAGGTTGATGAGTGGATAGCCGACTGGGAACTCTGGAGCAATTGGAAGGGAGAGCGGAGCCATCAGTGGCAGCGGACGCGTGAATAGATGGTCTGGACCCTCATTTTGTCCAGCTGTGCGGGGGTATTCATATTTGTATATGAATATGAATACCCCCATCTCTACGTAAAACATAGAGGATGTCTAGTTGCTGATATGCACAAAGACAAAAAGAAAATCAGATGCCACATGTATGTAACTGGAACAAGATATGTTAACACATTTGAATCAAGGCAAGTTCAGCACCATAAAACAAAAAATAGAAATTTTAATATGGTAGTACTTGGTGTGAGTGAATTGAAGTGGAGTGGAGTAGGACATTTCCAATCAGATAATTATGAAATGTTTTACACTGGAAAGAAACAAACTCAGAAGAAACAATGTGGATTTACTAGGGTGGCAAGATGTAGCACAGGCAATTAGCAGCTGTAATGCAATGTCTGACACGTTAGTCAGACATCATGGAAAATCTATCTAACCATCATGTCTATACTCCAAATACATACGCATTAAAAGGATAAATAAAATGTTTTGAGACAAATGTCAAGGAGGAAAAGGATCACACACCAAAATAGTATGTGCTGATAATCACCAGAGTGCAAAAGTAGGAAGCCAGATCAACAGAAAATTGGACCTAGGAGTCAGAGACAAAGCAGAAGTTGACTCACAGAATTCTGTAATGCTAAGAATGTTAAAAAATGAAAATGCAGTTACATAAGAACATAACATAAGAAGAGCCCTGCTGGATCAGGCCAAGGGCCCATCTAGTCCAGCTCCCTGTATCTCACAGTGGCCTCACCAGATGCCTCTGGGAGCACACGAGACAACTAGATACCTGTCTTCTGATACCACTTCCCTTCATCTGGCATTTGGAGGTACCTTCCTTTTAAACCTGGAGATTTTACATCCCCATCATGGCTTGTAACCTGAAATTGACTTTTCCTCCAGGAATCTGTCCCATCCCCTTTTAAAGGCATCTAGGCCAGATGCCATCACCACATCCTGTGGCAAGGAGTTCCACAGACTAACAACACTCTGGGTAAATAAATCTTTTCTTTGGTCTGTTCTCACTCTCCCAACACTCATTTTGAGTGGATGTCCTCTGGTTCTGGTATTGCATGAGAGGGAAAAGAGCTTCCTTCTATCCACTTGATCCATCCCCTGCATAATTTTATACATCTCAGTCATGTCCCCCCTCAAGCGCCTTTTCTCTAGACTAAAGAGCCCCAAACGCTGTAGCCTTTCCTCATAAGGGAGGTGCCCAGGCCCAGTCATCATTTTAGTCGCTCTCTTCTGCACCTTTTCCCATTCCACTATGTCTTTTTTGGGGTGCAGTGACCAAAACTGTATGCAATACTCCAGGTGCAGCCTTACCAGCATTTTGTACAATGGCATTATAATGTTGGTTGTTTTATTTTCAATCCCATTTTTAATGATACCTAGCATGGAATTGGCCTTTTTCACTGCTTACACTCTCCCCCCAACATACATGGTGAAAGAGATCGCAGCATGGTCACTATTTCGTAGCGACTCAGTGACATTCATGTCCCTAACCAGGTCAAGCAATTTAACAGAAAATTGTGCACATGTACATCTCTGGGTGGCCAACATAGAAATCTAGTGTCTGTGCAAAAACAAGACCAGGAGCGGACTGTGGTACACACTGTGAACTATTACTATTAAAAAAAACAGAATAGTGCTGAAGAAGAACATTAAAACTAGTATAATGCCAAAATACAATTTAACCCACATTCCTAAAAGTTTAAAAACCATGTAAGGAACAGATTTTCATTATTGTGAACCAGAAAAAAACTATAAATTAAAACCAGAGATATCATCAGAGAAGAATGGAAGAGGGTTAAAAGATGCTTCTGGTTCTGACAAAAAATGCCCCCCTTTACTAGCCAAAAGAAGGCAGTGGGAGCCAAAAAGGCGGCAAAATTGCCCCATGCTGCCTAGAGGGCATAAGTGGCATTTTAAGTTTTTTTAAAATGGGGAGGTGTCAGGAAAGAGGTGTAGCCCTTCAAGGTCTGGAAACTGGATGTGGGTAGATACCACACCTCTGAATGTTGTGTACTCCGGCTACATGGCATCTCTCTGAATACCAGGCACTGAGGAACAAAAGCAAGAGATGGCTATCACCTTCACATCCTGCTTTTGAGCATCTTGTAGGCATCTGCTTGTCCCCTGAGGGAAACAGCGCTACAGTGCTGGACCAGATAGACCTTTGGCCCAATGCAACAGGAATCTTTAAGTCTTCTTATCTGTTGGCACTGTGTGATATTTCTCCTTCTTCCCTTGTGAAATTGGGTTTCATTTCTCTCACTGAAGCTACCTGGACGGTTAACAAATTCAATTGTTAAAGCCTTTGGCTTAGCTGTTAGAAATTACATGGGTGTTTTATGATGTTGATGAGATTATCCCATGACTTTGGGAAATGAGGTGACTGACAAGCCTCAGCATCTTAAAATATTGTTTTTCCTTGCCACTTTTATTGATGTTTATCAGTTTTTGTGAGGTGCTCCAGGGAAATATCATAGGAATACCTTAAATGAAATAATTAAGCACTGATCAGTGGCTGTTAATATAATACATCATGACATCCTATTGGATGTTTTGGAATAAATTTTAGGAAGTCTCGGGCTTATAGGTTGAACTTCCGCCCTCCATTTGTTACCAAAAGAGACTGCTGAAACCAGGAGGCTAAGCATATGGAGGCTAAGCATATGGAGTTATGTCTGCTTAATCATGTTTATAGGAATTTTACTTACTGAAGCGTGAGGAATTTGATCTTTGTGAATTCCAGCATGAATTAACCTGATCTACACCATCCTGAATAATATGCTGGTAAGAACATAGCAGTCTATCAGCTTTTGCATTTCCCAAATCAGCATTTCAGGAAGAAAAGAGTGAATCTCATGGCTCAGCAAGGTCTTGAACATGGGTTGTTCTAAGTCTTGGGCCAAAATGGTCATCATTGGATTATACTGGCTCCAATGCAATGACAGAATGGATCAGAGATATATGAGTGAACACACTTGGAAGCATCAGAAAGGGAGTCACTTGAGCCTTCTCTGTCGCTGCTCCCAGACTCTGCAACTCCCAGACTCTGCAACTCCCAGACTTTGCAACCACAGGAGGCCAGCCTGGCCCCATCTTTGCTATCCTTCTGCAAGCAGGCGAAGACCTTTGTCTTCAGGCAGGCTTTCCCTTACTGACTGGCTGCCTGAGATGGAATTTTTTTAAAAATGGATTGTTGTGCTCTGCTGTTTTTAAATGTGTTTTAGTATTGATTTTATTTACCGTTTTTAATATAATACTCGTTTACTTTTTAAAAAATATTTGTATACTTACTTTTTTAAAATCTTTTAAGTATTGCCTTTTTAATGATGTAAGCCACATTGGGTCTTTTTGAGGGGGGAAAAAGGGGGGGGTAAAAAAATATTTTTAATAAATAAATGTCTAATTGGAATTCCAGGCAGAGAATGGTAAAGAAAAGATAAGCAGAGGAAAGAGATTAGGTTATGCTGAGTGATTTCTGGATATAGATTAGTGGGTGTCTGACTCCAAAGGAAAACAGGAACCAATTTTAAAAATTCTTTCCAAAAAGAAAATCCCCTACAGTATTTGTAATAATTATGATACAAGAAGGAAGGACAGATCCTGGAAGGACAGATCCTGAAGCTGAGGCTCCAATACTTTGGCCATCTCATGAGAAGAGAAGACTCCCCGGAAAAGACCCTGATGTTGGGAAAGTGTGAGGGCAAGAGGAGAAGGGGACGACAGAGGATGAGATGGTTGGACAGTGTCATCGAAGCGACCAACATGACTTTGACCCAACTCCGGGAGGCAGTGGAAGACAGGAGGGCCTGGCGTGCTCTGGTCCATGGGGTCACGAAGAGTTGGACACGACTTAACGACTAAACAACAACAAAATGATACAAGAAAGGAAATAAAATTTTCTGCAATTTCGCTGTGATTTCTATGGAGATAAATATCTTCATTCATATTCTAACAATGGGCTAACTGTATCACCTACTTTGAAACTGAGGTAGTCCTACTTTCGACTAGAGATGGGGGTATTCGTATTCATATACGAATATAAATATCCCTGTGCAGCTGGAGTTAACGAGGGTCCACTCATATGTCCACCGGCGGTAGTGGCCCCTCTCTACCTTCCCATCACTTCGGACCACCACTCGGCTAGCCACTCAGCAGGCTTGCAGGGAGACTCGTCCTTCCTCCCTCTGCCAGGAGTGGCTAGCCGACCGGGAAGAGAACGGCGCTCCGGGAGTGATTGGAAGGATGAGCAGGGACAGCAGTGGCGGCGGACGTGTGAGTGGATGAGTTAACTCCAGCTGCACGGGGATATTCGTATACGAATACCCCCATCTCTACTTTGGACACATCATGCAAAGGCAGGATTCTCTGGGAAAGACAATAATGCTGGGAAAATTTGAACACTGTAGGAAAAGAGGAAGATAAAATATGAGATGGACGAACTCCCTAAAGGAAACTACAGGCTTGAGATTTGAGGACAGGACATTTTGGAGAGCACTCAGACTTGGTCTATGTGTCTCAAGTCTGCCCATGCAGACTTAAGGGTGGGGAAAGGAAGATAGTTGAATCAGGGCTTGCAAAGTTGAAATGATGAGACTTTTTTAAAAAAATCACAGGAGTTCTGAGATCCATCCATCACACTTGGTCAGGCCTTCCTCTTCTTTTATGCTTAGCTGCAGTTCACACAGCTATGGCAGAAAACAGCTTTTTCAATATACTGTGCTGAAACGATGTATGCATCTATGTGTATATGAGAGAGAACGCACATATCCAAACGCAGAGCTTGTGTGAAGGGGTGCAGGCGCGCACCTCTAGTGACACATCTGGCCCCAGTGCACAAGTAGCAGGAGCGGGGGGGGGGCAAGTTTCCTCAGGATCAAGCTGGCAGGAGGAAGGCCATGCAGCTGAAGGAGAGATCTGAGGCCAGTAAATATGGTACCCAATTTGCTGGGGAGAGGGCAATGGGTAGCCTGCATAATTAAACTGTAAACCACCCAGAGGGTGCTTTAAGCACTGTGGGGCAGTATATAAGCAGCACGCTTTGCTTTGCATTTGCTTTGGCTTCCAAGAGCCCAAGCTTCTGTCCCCCATTCTCTACCACCCTGTAATAAAGTGATGCTTGACATCAAGTTAGGCTAAGAGAGTAATATTCAGGGCGGGAAGAAAGCAAAGAGGCAATAACAGAACGCCCATCGATACCAGGGAATGCGTAGGCTGCTTCCAGGCTTCAGCAAAAGGAAAGAAATCAGATTTGAAAGTTACAGCTACAATATTTTGATTGAATTGTTTTCCTCGATATACTCATAATGAGTCACTGTTCCCCAAGAGAGATGTACGGAGGTTGGTATCCCCTTTCCAAAAGAGCACGCCTTCATATAACAGACACTCTCACAGGCAGAGGCAACGAGGCACGGCGATTTCTAATGACATTTATATTTATGAGGAGGTGGCTTTGCAGCCCCAGCCGCTCACGGATCGATGCTGAAGGGTCTGAAATGAACAGTGGTGATGAGCAAGCCCAAGTTATCTGAGAACAGCAGCTGAGATTAAAAAAAGAAGGAGGGGAATAATTCAGTGCGGATTCAGACGGCAAGGAAAGAAATGATTAATTCATGGGATTTTCTTTGCCGCAAGGGAAAAAAATTAAAAGAAATTAGAGAACACTGCCTACAAATCACATGCTTTTTTTCCCCCCAAGAAAAGGAATGAATAAAGAAGGTCTCTTTTCTAGATCTGCCCATCGGAGAGTAACAAGGTGGGTGCAGCTGACACCAATTCTTCCTTTAGGTCTTTTTGTCTCCTTCCAGAGAAATTTTACATTTTAGGGGCAGAGCATGGAGTCCCAGTCACTTTTTGGACTGCATTTTCAGAATCCTTCCCCAGTGTGGAGGATTCTGAGAGTTATAGTCCAAAAAGGAAATTCTGGCTGCAGCTGTAACCCCTGTCGAATATTTGTTCAACCCAAAGGGGTGGTGCTACGAAAGAGAAGGGATTTGAGTAAGAGATTTGAATCGGAAAGAGCAGGAGAACTGAAGAGGCCAGAGCTATGGTTGCCAGTTAAACGGCAAAGGCCCTTGCCAACTTGGTGTAGGGTTCTGAAGATTATCCTGTGTTATGGATACCCAATCCAATTGAGGAAGATTTATTGGATTTTTGTCTGACTTTAAAATCAAAAGGACAATGGAACGTTACAAACTGTACAAGCAACTCCTGTATTGGTGCTGTTGCCAAGGTCTTGGATGCACAAATTGAAGCATTTTGTTGTTGATATAATTGTTCGTGTTGTCTGTTATATAAATGCAAATAAGAAGAGACTGCTTTTGTAAAATTGTGTTTGCAAGATTCATCAATAGTAAACAAATAGCCCCATAGAACTTAAGCATGTTACATGACTACACAGTCAAAAACTGTGGGATTTGCTCTCGGTGTAAAGTGGGTGAATTGACATGTCTATTACTGATCACATGATACAAAGGCCAATTTTAATCAGTCTGGCCCTTTTGCTCCAGAATTTTTTTCTCTGCTGCTGGGGGCTTCTACTTTTTCCAAGCTGGAATGATTTGAATGGACTTTCCCCCATGTGATCAATTGTTTTGTACTCCAGAAAGATGGGAGGTGTGATTGTGGGTGATATTCTGGTGATTTACTAAGTTGGGCGTGATGTTTTGGATGGCAGGAACACCCACCAACCTTTCTCCTTAGTAGTCTCAAATTCGTTTTTAAATTAAAAACCAACTATCGTTTAGCACTAGATCACCTTATGACTACATGTGTGATATATTAGTTTAGCACTAGATCATCTCTACACAGACCAAAAAGAAAAAAAAAGCTGAACATTGATATGAAATAGAAACAACTTTGATGAAGTACAGTGGACTAATATGTTTCCACGGTAAATGTGTATGTGCTTATATGTTATGGAGAACTTTGGAAAACTGCACCACACAAGACTTTAAACAGCACACCAACTGGCTTGAGAGTGAACCGGAAATGGGGAGCTGGGGATTGGCAGAAGGGGGGAGAATCAAAGGAAGGGGGACCAGGGGCTGTGGCACAGATCAAACCATATCAAATTGAGGAGCCAATGTGGACAGAAGCACCAAAACAGTCCACAGCCTCCGCATGACCAAACAGAAGCTTAAAATAGGCTGAGAATCAAGCTGCTCCAATTTGGCTTGCCAGTGTAGCCACAGCCTCTTTTGAGTCCTGACTGGGAGATACATCTGGCCAGGAAGAGGTTAAAAAGTTCTCCTCCTGAGAGTCAGCTAATCGGGTCCTGACTGATAGTGTCAACAGTTCAGATTGCCTCAGACCTGGAGCTGATTTCCCTTTTGAAGACTGGTGTCAGAAGCTGGTTTCATAAATGTTTATTGAAAACACTCAGAGTTGGACAAACATAACTGCTCTGTGCTTTTATCATGCAGAAATATTTATTTATTTATTGTATTTTTACCCCGCCTATCTGGTCAGATGACCACTCTTTGACGACCATACTTTGAATATGCCTTACAATTCTCTGGAGATACATGGCAAAATGTCCCTTTCAGAAGAAATGTCACTGTGTTACTTTCTTTCAAGTAAGTGTGGTTTTTGATTCTTCAAAGAAAACCTGCCTTTTGACAGTTTCTGTGACCTTTCATTGGCCTCCAGACATCTCAGTTCCTGAGTTGTTTGTTTCTGCACGGGGCTAAGACAGTTTTAATTTTTAAAAATTGTAACTCGGTTTTTTTGCTCTGTGCCAAACATCCTCAAATTTGGCACAGAGCAAGAGCAGACTGTCTGCTACACCTGTGCCAAATTTTCTGCTGATCCAACGTCCACTTGTTGTCCAGTCCAAAGGTGTTTTTGGTTTGGGCTGCCACCATTTTTAGCATTGCCTTGTAGAATGTTGATTTGCTCTGCCAGCACAATAACATCACTGCACGATCAGGCAGTAATAATACGAATAAAGCTGAGAATCTGGGACAGCTAATGTTCTAACTGTGCACAAGGTGGCACACCTGGAATCTGGAATGAACAATATGCCAACTGAAGAGAGAGAAAGAGAGAGAGTATTCAGGAGCACTGCCAGTTTTGAGGAGTCATGGCGTTCTTTAAGGGTTCCATTCTACTTTGGTGACTTCTTCCCCCCTTCAAGGAGTGGTTGGAATGGGGACATTCACAGAGCCCCTATATGCTTCTTTTTGGTTTATTTCGGAAAAGTTATTTCCCTCCAAAATTATGACACTCTGAGTTCCTTAGCCTGCATGTCCACCCTTATCGTGCTAGCTTGGACATTCTGGGAGTTGTGTTCCAGAAAATGAACTTCTCCCACCTCTGCCTGTTTGTATGAGGCTATCTCAGAGATGTATGGAAGTGAGAGCTGGACCATAAAGAAGGCTGACCACCGAAGAATTGATGCTTTTGAATTGTGGTGCTGGAGGAGACTCTTGAGAGTCCCCTGGACTGCAAGGAGAACAAACCTATCCATTTTGAAGGAAATCAACCCTGAGTGCTCACTGGAAGGACAGATCCTGAAGCTGAGGCTCCAATACTTTGGCCATCTCATGAGAAGAGAAGACTCCCTGGAAAAGACCCTGATGTTGGGAAAGTGTGAAGGCAAGAGGAGAAGGGGACGACAGAGGACAAGATGGTTGGACAGTGTCATCGAAGCAACCAACATGAATTTGACCCAACTCCGGGAGGCAGTGGAAGACAGGAGGGCCTGGCGTGCTCTGGTCCATGGGGTCACGAAGAGTCGGACACGACTTAACGACTAAACAACAACAACAACAATCTCAGAGATTCGATAAGATTAACAAGGTGGCTTTAGTTTTTTCGATTGCTTTCCTGTCCTGTCCTGAAGGAAATTACATCCAAGGATGCAAGTAAGGAAGTGGAATGTGCTAAATCGCAAGAGGAAGAGAGAGAAATAGATTTCAAACTGTAAATGTGGGACTAGAAGGGAAAGGATGGGATGTGTGATTACATTTCCCTCCTTTAAAAACTGTGTAAGCTGTAAAGCACTCCTTCAAGACAAGTGTATCTAATGCCATGCCTTCAAGACAAGTGTATCTAATGCCATGCAGAGACTGGAGTAGCTGAGAATATTAGCCAGGAATGATTTGATGCCTTCCCTTTGTAATTTGTGTGAAGTTTGGCACCAGTAGGTGGGGCTGTTGAGCATCAGATTCTTTTTCAAGCCCTTGTGAGAAAGCAGAATTTCCATCTTTTGCATTTTCCTGTGGCAGCTCATTGGGAAAGAGTGTGTGCAGGCATCGAGCTCTTGAAAAGACATTTTAAAAGTTTAGCGATTTCATTTTCTGCCACGCAAGTGGAAAGAACTTGAAAGAGATCCTGTCGCGCCACTAATTAACCGCCTCCTCCGAGGATGTGAGCGTTACAGGATGGTTAACGTTACGTTCACACAGTGCCAGAAGCTAATTAAAAGATATGTTAATGTAAGTGGGCTGGGAAGCTCAGGGGGATTGGTAATTATTATTATTTACTGACTCCTACAGTGTTTATTATGGTGCCATCGCAGCCTAGCAATTTAGGTACCGTGACTTAAATGCAAAGGAAATTAGGTATTTGGATCCAAAATCAGAGGTTGGTTACGTGCAGGAGAGCAAAGAAAGCACGGAGCAGGGTGTACGAAGGCATGGTGCTAATGGCCAATGCCTGGACACTTTTATGGAGAACGGCTTGTTCCTTTGTTCACCTCTGCCTGCCTTTTTGACCTCCAAAACAGTTTGCAAAGTTTATGGAAGGGCTGAACTATTGACTTCCTTGTGACTTCCTTTATTACATCTCTTCCCTCCGATGAGCTCAGGTGGTCAGCTCTGAAAGCAGGGGATCCACCTTGCTCATCACCAACAAGAGAAGACAAAAGAGGGTACTGAATAGTATTGTTGTTGTTTAGTCGTTAAGTCATGTCCGACTCTTCGTGACCCCATGGACCAGAGCACACCAGGCCCTCCTGTCTTCCACTGCCTCCCGGAGTTTGCTCGAATGCATGTTGGTCAAACGCGATCCACCTGGAGCAGGAACTGGCAAGCCACTCCAGTATCTTTGCCGAGGAAACTCCATGAACAGAAACAAAAGGCTAAAAGATAGGACGCTAGAAGATGAGCCCCTCAGGTCGGAAGGCATCCAACGTGCTACTGAGGAAGAGCGGAGGACAAGGACAAGTAGCTCCAGAGCTAATGAAGTGGTTGGGCCAAAGCCGAAAGGATGCTCAGCTGCGGACGCACCTGGAAGTGAAAGGAAAGTCCGATGCTGCAAAGAAAAATACTGCATAGGAACCTGGAATGTAAGATCTATGAACCTTGGTAAGCTGGATGTGGTCAAACAGGAGATGGCAAGAATAAACATTGACATCCTGAATAGTATACATTGATGTAAAATTAAGTTTCTGTAGTTTAAGCAGATTACGTCTTACCCATGGCAAGGGTGGCCGTGGCAAGGTGACCTGTGTGGCTGCTCTGTCTGCTGTCGAAGTGCTCCCTGATCTCCATCTTTAACACTCCTTGTCTTTAAATCAAATGCCACCTGCACAAATCTTCAAAGAGAGGATACCCTCAAAAGAGACGATTTTTCTTTGGAAGACCTTTGAATAGACGATGGTCATCTACAATGGAGGATGTTTTAATCCCACAACAATCCAGGCTATGACTATCGAGTGACTTCTCCAGGAGCTTCTCAAAAGTGGTGCATCATGCTGGACACCACACTTTTAAAAGGATTCTGACAAACAGGAACAAGTTCAGAGGAGGGGGCTGGAAACCAAGCCCTAGGAGGAAAGACTGCAAGCACTAGACATGTTTAGCTTTGAGAAAAGAAGACTGAGGCGAGATATGGTGGAATTCTTCAAGTACTTGAAAAGTTGTCATATAGAGGAGAGGCAGGATCTGTTCTCATTCACTCCAGAGTGCAGGACAGGTAATGCAAATTGGAACATACACACCGCAGCTTGAAGGTCATGGCCCCACTATAACAGCATGGAGATAATAAACACCAGAGATACAATCATTGATTCCCCATTATTTGGCAATTCAAGCATGCACATGCAATCTATCAGTTCAAATCACCTTGTACAAGGTAATCAGGGTTCATAATTATTATTCAACTCTCTAGTATTGTTTCCTAGCAAAATAAGCCAGCATTTTTTTTTCTCCTACTTCTCTCCTGACTAATGATTTCAACTTGGCAAGGTTAAACCAAACAGTTCCTGAATGTCATATCTGTTGCACCTCTGACCTTCCTCATACTGAGCATGAGGGTCTCAAAAAGGTTTTTAAACAAGTTTGGATTTGATTGCAGGGTAGATTCTAAGCATGCAGGGCCAGGTTTATAGAATCATAGGATAATAGAATAATTGAGTTCAAGGGGTCCTATAAGGCCATTGGGTCCAACCCCCTGCTCAGTGCTGGAATCCCAGTCAAAGCAGATCTGGCAGATGGTTGTCCAATTTTCTCTTGAATGCCTCTAGCGTTGGAGTGCTCACCGCCTGCCGAGATCATTGGTTCTATCGTTGTACTTCTCTAACAGTTATGAAGTTTTTTCCTGATAGCCTAAATCTAGCTTCCTATAGCCTGAGCCCATTATTATGTGTCTTTCTCCTCCTCTTCTCAAGGCTTACCTCAGGTGAAGATATCCTGAGGGCCTAAGATGGCGTAGATAATCTTTGTAAGTCCAGAAACCACAGACAACCATCCCGAGAGGGCTACATTCTCTGTCATTATACCCGCAAATCACAGAACATTTTTTTCTTAACAAAAATTTGTTTTTGCTTTTTATTTACTGTTTTTTTTTACCTTAACAATTTTTTAAAATTTTTTTATGGATATGGTTGGGTCCAGGAATGTTGGAGGCCAATTAAAAAATGAGGAAAACCCCCCCCACACACACACACACACATCACTGGAGGGCACAAGGGAAATTTCTGAGCATCACTCTCTCTCTCTCTCTCTCTCTCTCTCTCTCTCTCTCTCACACACACACACACACACACACACACACACACACACACACACAACTTTGGGGATGGTACTAGCGTACTGATGGGGTCATATTTGGGTCACTGGGGCCTGCATACAACCCATGGACCACCTCAGCTATGACAAGAGACCCCATAACACAATCACCATCCTCATCATCTTGGCCTTTATATAATTTATTGTTATTATTTCATTTATGTATTATTTAGAGCTACCTCATAACCTCAGGCCCTACACTATAGTTTAGCAATGTAGAAAGCTTCCTTGTATTGTGTCAGAATTTTGGCCCCTCAGGAACAGTATTCCAGCTCTGGCTGGCAGCAGCTGTCAAGACTAAACGAGATTCTTCACAGCCCTCCCTAGAGAACCCTGTGTGTTCATACTGCTGCCAGCTTGTGTATAAAACCAACCCCATATGCATGTTTAGCAAAACACATTTCAAATTTCCTCTCTCACTGGGTGGAGAGGGCTGGAGTTGGGGAATGTGAAGTAAATGGAAGTGAGACCAGTTCATGAACTCCTGACATTTTTCATCCCTCCATAGCTCAGTTGTTTAGGTATCTCACTGTCGAGCCAGAAGTTGGGAGTTCAATTCCCCACTGTAGATTCCCTACAAGTAGAACCAACCTGTATGGCCTTGGGAAAACGACAGAGTCGCCCCCAATTTCTGAGTGTTCTCTACCTGGACAACCCTGAAAAGGTTCACCATAAGTCAGAATTGATTTGACGGCACATGATGATGATGTGTTCGTTTTAGCACACAACTATGACTATTAATTTAGCTAGCAGGGACATCAAAGACCTGGGTTTCGGGAAGATCAGAAACCACACTCATTTTTGGTTAAATCTGCAGGCACATGGGATTGTTTCTGCAGATAGTTCTTTTGGTAACCTGATCTTGAACAAAAGCTTCTTGCTCTTGGTTGGAATCACATGTCTAGAGATTCATTTGCCCCTTCTACCTGCATCATCCAGTCAGCTTCCCTCCCGCCTGCTTCTGACCTTTCAAATCTTTTCCTCCCCAATGCAGTGGTTTTAATCAGGCCTGGGGAGGGGGGAATAACAATTTTTAAAACACAGCAGCATCCCTGTTGTGCAAAATAAATAAATAAATAAATAAATAAAAAGTCACGGGAAGCATGGAGCACAAAAGGAAAGAAATTAGAAAGTAGATTTCTAATATCTTCAAAACATAAGTACATGTTGGGTATCTTGTTCAAGACTCTTTGTTCTCCCATAAACCCTTACCTGAACACCAAGAACCTTGTTTAGAAATATATTGTAGGACTGCAAAACAGCAGTTTCTCCATGATTTCTGTTGAGATTCGACACTGCAGTTCTAATGCTTTGAAGTTCTACGGAGCTATTTGTTTACTCTTGTTGGATCTTGCAAACACAATTTCACAAAATGAATCTCTTCTTATTTGCATTTATATAACAGATAACACCAGCAAGTCTAACAATGACAAAATGCTACAGTTTGTGCACCCAAGTCCTTGGCAACACCACCAATACAGGAGTTGCTTACAGAATTTGAAAACTGAAGTGTCCCTTTGATTTCAAAGTCAAACAAAAATCCAAGGTATCTTCCTCAACTGGGTTGGGTAGCCATAACACAGAAGAATCTTCAGAACCCAAAAATAAAATATCAATACAATTGTATGCAATTCATGAATTCACTATGTAGATTTACCCGTCCAACACAAGCATATAGGAAGTTATACCTAAACCAAGTTGGCAAGGGGTTCAGCAGTCCAAGAGGCAAAAGCAGCTCCGGCCACTTTGGTTCTCCTGCTCTTTCTGATTCAACATCTGTTACTCACAGCCTTGCTCTTTCTTAGTCCCACTGCTTTAAGCTGAACCAATATTTCATAGGAGTTACATAATCTTTCTCTTAGAGCAGTGGCCCCCAACCTTGGGCTTCCAGATGTTCTTGGACTACAAATCCCAGAAGCCTTCACCGCCACCTCTGCTGGCCAGGATTTCTGGGAGTTGAAGTCCAAGAACATCTGGAGGCCCAAGGTTGGGGACCACTGTCTTAGAGAGCAAGATTCATGGCCAAATGAGACACAACATTCATTCTGTAAATGCAAAGAATGTGCATTGTTTGTTACATAGACATGAAGCAGTGAAGAAACCTGTGCGGTCTTGAGACTGAGGTGGATGGCAAGCAGAGCTTGGAGGTAACTACCTACATGTAATGCAGTTACCTGTAACTATTATTTTTTGTAACAATAAATGCAATAGGTACTAATACCTAAGTTACTTTTAGAAGTTACATTAAAAGGTCATTTCAGGAATTTCTAAAAGAAGTCTGACTAGGGTATTGTTATTATTGTTGTTGTTCTTGTTCAAATTTAAAAGATTTTATTTTAATGAATATTTGCACACTGCAATATCAGAATTGGCCATTAGAAGGAGCCAGATTTTTGTGGTTCTGTATTTTTCTGGCCTATTGGTCAAGAGAACACAATGAAGTAATAATGTGCAATATAAATGACTTTCCTGACCGGAGCAACGAAAATAATAACAATGACTTGGCTCCAGAGAAGTAATGAAGAACGCAACATGTTGCTTTCAAAATGTGATGTACTGAGATCTGGTGACAAGGTAGTGTTCTGCTCTTCTCCTGCCTTCTGTGATCTCAGCAAAATCTTTATGTTTACCAAAATCTTTACCAAACAGCTATTTGTATTTTAAAGAAAAGCCTCCAGTGGCACCGCTGGTTAGCCTTTGTCCGATTCCCAACAACGTTTATCTTTGAAGGTAGTGGGACCAGTCAGAAGATCCTGAATTAAATATGCTCTGTTGCCTGTTGGTTATGAGAACAAAGGCTAAAGGCAGACAGGGAGAAGGAAACTTGATTGCAATTTCTGCCAATTTGGAGGCTGCTAGAGAAGACCTGTGTACTATATATTTTCAAATCTGCTTCTCTTAAGGGGATTGCTTCCAAAATGAAATTGGGGACACGTGAAACTAATGATAAAAATGGTGATGGCCAGGGAAAAATAATTCCTAAATAAGATTCCCCCTCCCCATATATTATAATAATCTGGGCAGAGTAATTTAATAATGTATGCTCAGGACACGAGAGTGTGACAGGCAAGAAGCACAAACAAGAGAGAGAGGTGGAAATGGAAGGCAATAACTTCTATCTTGACAGCAGGCAAAGATTCCTTTGAGTTCTTCCAAGAAGATGACAGCTGCCAACCACACGTCCATGTTGAAAAGCCTGTCTGCTGTCTATCCATCCTTTTAAAGCCTTCTTGAAGATTGGTAGACTGGTTTAAAAGAATCAGGATTCTCTCTCTCTCTCTCTGTAATGTTTATCAGCTCCTGTTTAGTGGAAAAGAGAGACTTACTTTTGTGTATTTCGCTCTGAGATCCAGGCTTTGGTGAAATTTCACATCACGCTTTGCAAAGAATATGTAATCTTTCAGAAAACAAAGTGGGGGGGGGGGCAGGGCGGGGCGGGGGGAGAGAAAAAATAAAATGAACCTGCACCTGTATCATGACAATTCTGTCTGAAATAGAGGAACTGAAAAACGGAAGATATGCGTACAGAATTAGAAAATGGCTGTGTGATAAAGGATTACACAAATGCAGGATGTCTGAAGAAGTGGACTTGATCCACAAAAGCTCACACTGAAATATAATAGTTAGTCTTTAAGGTACTATATGTTTTTGTCTGTTTCGTTTATTCCCTTTGGATTTTGCCTGATACAAATGCAGGAGTAGGTCGTGGCTACCCATAACCCATGAACCACTCCTGAACCCTAGAAGAATGAATCAGTTTGTGGTTCATTTTTTCCCGGTTCATGCCTGGGAGAGGGGAACCTAACACCTCCACCCTCTCTGCCTTCTGGGAAGCCGAGCCACTGTCTAAAGATGGTGGCAGTGGAGGACAAAGAGGTGGCGGTGACAGGACCAGGTACAAGCCATGATGGGGATGGACAATCTCCAGGCTTAGAAGGAAGGGACCTCAAGATGCCAGATGGAGGGGAGGGGTATCAGGAGATAGGTATATAGTTGTCTCGTGTGCTCCCAGAGGCATCTGGTGGGGCCACTGTGAGATACAGGAAGCTGGACTAGATGGGCCCTTGGCCTGATCCAGCAGGGCTCTTCTTATGTTCTTATGCAGGGAGATGACGGGACAGCGGGAAGGGGATGCCAGAGCAAAATGAAGCACTAAGCAGGCAGAAGTTTGGTTCTTAGTTTCATTCAACAAAATGGGATCCCCGAACCAGACAACAAACCACGAATCAGTGCAGTTCATGGTTTTATTTTTAGTATATAATTTGGTTCGTGCCCATCCCTAGCCACAGATATGTGTGATGCAGATACTGAAGCATAGATGTTCCCCTTGTGTTTAATAAACCTAAAACAAGGATTTACAAATGAAACTTATGTGTAAACATTAGTATCAGAGACTACCTCAGAATGAGCTATTTCGTTTCTCATTAAAATGTAGGGGAGGGGAAGAATGACCTCTTTAAATTGTGGTTCTATAAATGCCAGCATCCCCCTGAATATTGGTTCCATGTAGCATTATTTGTGTGTTATTGAAGGTTTCTGAGAGATTAGAAAATCTTTCATGTTATGTGACAGGTGTCGGATCTCTTTGTCATTGTTGCATAAATTGGTAATTCAATTCTTAGTGTTAGAATAATAATATTTCATTCAGAAGCCCTGTGTGCGAAGTTGTTAATGAATGAGGGCTAGGATTCAGGTTGCCATAACGACATGTTGCTATCGGTGGGCAAAAGGAATATTAAAAGGGAAATCAGCTTTTGCATAAAACAGACTCAGAGAGCATTAGGTGCCGACTTGCCGAATAATTTGGGAGTCACAGATAAACGCAACAGGAAATCACCAAAGTCTTTGAGATAGCCTGTTCCTAATCAAGTGGTGGTGGGGGGGGGGGGGCGGGAAATCTCAGGGCTAGAATTGCTCACTCTTACGAAGCCTGTATATTTCTATACCTTTTAGTAGGAATTCGGGAAGTTCTCACAAAATTGTGAGACCGTCTACTGAGAAATCACAAATGCCTGCAAGTGTTCTCCTGCCAAGCAAACAAGTGTTTTTCACCTGCTTTCCCACAATTGGGGCAAAGAAGTACTCAAAGAGGAGAGCCTTTGGGATTTCTGCCCCCATGACATTCCTCAGGCTGTTCTACACCACACATTTTTTTTAAAAAAGTCAGGACACAGGAAGTAGCCAGGCACCCAATCCTGGTTTCATTTTCCAGTTAGAGACAACTTAAAGGATTGTTGGAGGTTACCCAAAAGGTCTCCCCTGCAGTCTTCCAGAAGTAGAAAATGAGATTTGAGGGGGAGGGGGCAAGAACAGTTATCCAGCAGTGGGTGTCAGGGAGGGGACTGGAGGTCCTTGACAAGTCCTCGGGTGTATTTTGACCATCCATTAAAGCATCTCTTGGTGGAGTCAAGGCAGTCGTTAAGAGCAATGGGCTCCTATGGGAAGCCTGAATCTTGAGTCTTTGCCTTAGAATGCCAGGTGTGACATCTGCTCTACACACACAATGGATGGATGTCCAAGGCAAAATAGCAAGAGAAGAAGTAAGGAGGAAAGACAAGGTCAAGAAGTTAAAGTCTAGCGCTGTATTAAAATCTGCCCCTCCATGTTCCTCAACATTCATTTGTTTTCCTTCTAAGTCTTGTTTTTCTATGCAGCCTTCCTGGCTGCCCCCGCTTCTTGATTTGAAAATGCTCAATGTGTGGAATTACATCATGATCTCTATAACCTGGGCTGTAACTGGAATGCAGGAAGGTAAGGATCTGCCTGGCAATAGAGAGATAAGTAAAAGGCAGGATTCTGTCTCACACACCCCTTGGTTAGCTTGTGATGGAGAGAAGCTCAGAAACACTGCATCCCGGTCATGAGAATTTGCCTAACCCTTTCTTGTCCTCTGAAAGCCTTTTTCAAAGTCAACTTTGCTTCTGCCAAATTGAATAAAATGGTTGAACAAAATGTGGAAGAATTTTAGCTTCTTCAAAGCACTGTAAGCTGAGTTGCAGCTGGCTGGATATCTCCGTGGTTTAGGTTTCTGGCCGCAGAACCAAAGGCTGGGAGTTCGATTCCCCACTGAGCCTCCTGGGAGCAGAGCCAGCCTGTGTGGTCTTGGGCAAGCTGCACAGTCCCAAGGCTCCCCCTAGAGGAAGGGAATGGGAAACCATTTCTGAATATTCCTTAAAATCCACACACACACAAAAAAAAACTTGGGTGGTGGTTGTGGTGGTGGAAACCATGTAGGTTTCATCTAAAGCGAAAGAGAGCACCAGCCAGGGTGATCAAGAGACAGGCTGGAAGGAAAGCTAGATTTTACCCCTTCATCTGAAACTATTACATAAATGTGTGTCTGCAGTATAAAACCGTTTTAAAAGCCAATTAAATTTTAAAGCAGGCTTTTGAGCACAATATGAACTGAAGCTCTAAAGACAGCGGACAGTTAACATAAAACACATGTTGTGGTCTGGTTCTCCATCCAGCCACTTCCCTGATAGAAAATAAAATAGATTAGCTGAAAGTAGAACCACTTTACACATCCTGAGCAGAAAAACAGGTCCCTTCCTTTACCAGTTTCTCAAGCATTATGAGAATAAAATGCTTTGGATCTGGGAGAACAGAACTGACAGGTGCTTTCCTGATGCATATTTACCCACAGTGACATCAAGATATGGCTAAATATGAGAGCTATGTAACATTATGGCATAGAGGGCTACCTTCTATCTGATCAGATTATTTGTCCACTAATGCCCCGTATTATTTTAGGATGTAACAAAGGGTGTGATTGGACATGGCTTTGGTTCACCTTGGGGACAGGCTAACAAAAGTTAGTTTCAGTGTCACTGTATAGGAAAGATGTTCTGCCCAGTAGCTGCCTTCCAGACGTTTCTCTATTCGCATCACCATTGGAACTATCCATTCTCTTCTGTTGATGTGGCAGATACTCGTGAAGAGGGTTGATGCATCTTAGTCTGGTGCCACAGCTTTGAACATTCCATCTTGTGTGACCCTGCTAAGAATCCAGGCTCATAGCTTCCTGGAAGCATTGGTCTCAGCTTCTCTGACACTCTCAAACCCCATCACCACATTAAGGTGTGCATTCAAGAAAGCCACTGCTGAAACTTTCTTAACTTGAAAACCCTCTGATGAGACAGCCCAAAATGAAACAAGAGATAGTGCTGGAAGATGAGATGCTCAGGTCAGAAAGCACTCAATCAGCCATTGGGAAAGAGCAAAGGACAGGTAAAATAGTTCTGTCACTATATTAAAGCTGAAAGGATGTCTAGTGACTGACATGCACAGAACTGAGAGGGAAGTCTGATGTTGCACAACACATACAATTGGAACATGGAACGTGAGAAGTATGCATCAAGGTAAATTGGAAACCATAAAGCAAGAAATGGAATGTTTAAACATGGCAGTGCTTGGTGTCAGTGAACTAAAGATGCAATCTCCATTTGAATAAAATCAAGGTATAGAAAATCTTTTAACATTTTTAATTCTTCATCGCTAGCATTTGTATCCTGCAAAGAATGATGATTGTTTCAGAAAGCCCTATCCTTTCAGCCGGTGTTATAGGCTGTATGAAAATATGTTCTCATTTGGGGTTATAATTAACTACTATTTTTAATTTAGATGGAGGGAATAATTTGATTTCCCAGTAACTTTAAAAAAAATAAAAAAAATAAAAGAAGAACAGTAATGGCACAGCACTGTCCTTTTTCTTTAACCCTTCATATCACAGAATTGATGCATGGGAAGCATAGCGAGATTAGGGATAAGAGATCTAATGTATACGTATATACAGCTAGGATTTGGAGGGGGGAATAGATTTTTTTCCTCCCTTCTTTTTCTTTTCCCCTGTAACTCTACCACGTTTGTAACAGACACACAATTAATATAGAATTAAAAACTTCATTTTATACAAAATACAATGAAGGCCTGCAGCAAAAGGTCACATTCTTTTATAATTAAACCACAGGCTTCACATGGCCCAGAAAGACTGCCTGAAATCCTATTTCTTTCACAGTCCTTAATACCAGTGAGACTGTTACAGGACTCATTGCTTTATCACAACCCCCATTCTCTGTTTTAGTCTTTTTTCTTTTCTTTTCTTGTTTCTGGATAGGAACTTTGACAATAGTTTTTAAATGGTGCTTAGGATTCTCTCCGAGAAACCTGGAAAAAGCAGAGGGAAGCCAAACTGAACATAAAATAAATTCTAGAATGCATGTCTTTGTGAGACCAACCACGCCTGAGATAAGTGTCAATCTATCAGCACTAACCAATCATCCCATCGTGCCTCTGAAGTCAAAGACAGCCCTCTTCTCTGCTAGGTGTTTCCTTTCCCTCTCTTTAGTCGGTTGGAAGCAGTTGTTTGTTTGCTGTTGATCTGTTCACAACATTAAGTAAAGAAACATTTTTATTCTTTCTGCTACAAATGTCTCAGAGTGAGTTATTGGAACTTTAAGTGCATTCATGAGAAAGGGGTGGACTATCTAGGAAACTTGAAGCTATTCTTTTCTGTGAGTCTCTGTACGTCTACTGCGTAGACAAGGAATTTTATCAGAAATTCAAAACTCTGCAACATGGAATGTCTCTAGAGTTTTCTTCCTGACTCTGGAGCCTGAGCTCGGAGTTTGAATTCCCAATGCATCTCACAAGGAAGGGGCAGCTGAGATCACTTGGCATGTGTGTGGCTGATGGGGCTCCATGCTTTGCTACCTGAGGGTCTTGGGGAAGCTGTGTGACCCCCCAGAGTGCTACCAGGAGAAGGAACTAGTAAACCATGTCTGATTACTTTATGCCTAACAAATGCTAGGAGGGTAACCATCAGCTGGAATCATGTTGATGACACATCATTATTGAGTATTAATGCAGGTTTTTACCCTGGTTAGTCCAACAACATTTTTACCCCAGCATAGATCTCAAGGTGGATTCTTACATGCAAAATACTTCACTCTGTATGGTGGCAGGGGAGATGGTGGCAGAAGAAGGCAAGATTGTTTTACATTTATTGGAGGGTCAGCAGGGACTTGAAGTCTGATTTATTTATTTATTTTACTTATTTTATTTATTTCATTTATACCCCGCCTATCTGGTCAATTGTGACCACTCTAGGCGGCTTACAACACACACTGAAAACAATAAACAGATAACATACACATAACATAACATAATTTTCCCAAAGATGGCAAGAAACAAGGTGTATTATAGTGGAAAAAGAAAAAAGAGTAATAGGAGTTAACTGGAAAGGGGGAAGGCCTTAGATTTATCCTATCTATGCACTGTTACCATTAGTATGCACTAGTAAAGAACGTAAAATGGAGAGAACTGTCATGGCAAAATCTTCTCTATATAATTCTTCCTAAAAGTAACTTTCTAAGTCCTGGTTTTTGCATCACCCCTTCGTTCGTTGTTCATAGACCATGTACAGTTCTGTGTGATCTTTCTCAGTGGTGCTGCACTCCTCAAGCAGTTTACTTGCACAACTATATATATATTTTTTTACAAAAACAAGAAGAAATCTGAACTACCAGGAGTTTTAAAAATAGAGCTGCATGGAAATGTACTTTTTCAATTTTTAATATACCATGAAGCTCCGGGAGAGTGAAGATTAAATTATTCCCCTAGTAGGAATGAGCTGTAGATTTTGTTGAGATAATAACAATCTTGCATGCTTTCTAACACTGGGAGTAGGGCTTTTAGGACCTAAAAGGATTCTCCTTTCCCTCTAAACTGTTAGTAAAGTTGTTTTTCCTGCCTCTGGCTGCCCTCTCTCTTCTTCCCGATTTGTTTGCTTCACTTCCTTTGCTTGTTAGTTTCTCTATCCTTTCCTGACCTCAGAGCATGCAGGAAGCATGGAGGGGGCTCTTCCACATGTCGTGATTCAATTTTTCCTAGTTTTTTACTGACTGCAACTAGACAGCAACTGTAAGTAAATATACTTTCCCCCGCATTTAAAATGCTTCCAGACTGATTTTTGACATAGAAAGTGCTTTTGTTGTTGTTTAGTCGTTAACTCGTGTCCGACTCTTCGTGACCCCATGGACCAGAGCACGCCAGGCCCTCCTGTCTTCCACTGCCTCCCGGAGTCGGGTCAAATTCATGTTGGTAGCTTCGGTGACACTGTCCAACCATCTCGTCCTCTGTCGTCCCCTTCTCCTCTTGCCTTCACACTTTCCCAACATCAGGGTCTTTTCCAGGGAGTCTTCTCTTCTCATGAGATGGCCAAAGTATTGGAGCCTCAGCTTCAGGATCTGTCCTTCCAGTGAGCACTCAGGGTTGATTTCCTTCAAAATGGATAGGTTTGTTCTCTTTGCAGTCCAGGGGACTCTCAAGACTCTCCTCCAGCACCACAATTCAAAAGCATCATTTCTTCGGCGGTCAGCCTTCTTTATGGTCCAGCTCTCACTTCCATACATCGCTACTGGAAAAACCATAGCTTTGACTATGCGGACCTTTGTCGGCAAGGTGATGTCTCTGCTTTTTAAGATGCTGTCTAGGTTTGTCATCGCTTTCCTCCCAAGAAGCAGGCGTCTTTTAATTTCGTGGCTGCTGTCACCATCTGCAGTAATCATGGAGCCCAAGAAGGTAAAATCTGTCACTGCCTCCATATCTTCCCCTTCTATTTGCCAGGAGGTGATGGGACCAGTGGCCATGATCTTAGTTAAGTGGCCATGATCTTAGAAAGTGCTAGTCACTGTGAAAAGGGGTAGGCTACTGTGACTTGAAGTTATTTTCTCATACTTGCTCTGTGCAGTTGTTGTTTGTACCTGATAGTTTGCTAACTAGGAAAGAAATTAACCAAATTCTCCAATAGATTTGAACTTCCAGGAAAGGTGAGTAGAAATTACAGTGTTGCAGTCACTTCTCTGTAAGCTTGACTGACATATTTGTCCCAACCCAGACCCATGTCAGGTAACTGTGGGAGTTCTAAAGCACCAGCCATCAAAACAGAGGTGACTGGTGGATAGACTGAGCCATCCATTAAGATGCAGTGCTAATTCTGAGCACCTCAGAACAGCAGGCATATCATCGCAAATTATTATTATAAAATCATAAATGTCAATAGAGGAGTGGCCTTCGTGCAATACATACTGCCTTCCACTTTTACCTTGTTTCCAAAAGTGCATGTAATATTCATCCAACTACCACTGTTATATAAGGAAACACACCATTGGGCACAAGAATTGTAACAGACCCATGTAGCTTGACAATTCTTCCACAAACAAAATACTATGAAATGCTGAAGAAATCTTTGTAAAATTTCCCACCTGGGGCAGAGGTGGGAACTTGCACAGAGAACTCTTGCTGTAAGGAAGAGAGTGATTTTCCCACACACATTTCCCCTCAGTTTCTCTTTAAGCATGGGAGGGTCTTCTACTCATTTTTGTTCTCCTTCAGTGGTATCACCTGTATCTGGACATACAGCTCTGAATGTAATCAGTGGTCCCACCTTTTGTTTAGTCGTTAAGTCGTGTCCGACTCTTCGTGACCCCATGGACCAGAACACACCAGGCCCTCCTGTCTTCCACTGCCTCCCAGAGTTGGGTCAAATTCATGTTGGTAGCTTCGATGACACTGTCCATCCATCTCGTCCTCTGACGTCCCCTTCTCCTCTTGCCCTCACACTTTCCCAACATCAGGGTCTTTTCCAGGGAGTCTTCTCTTCTCATGAGATGGCCAAAGTATTGGAGCCTCAGCTTCAGGATCTGTCCTTCCAGTGAGCACTCAGGGTTGATTTCCTTCAAAATGGATAGGTTTGTTCTCCTTGCAGTCCAGGGGACTCTCAAGAGTCTCCTCCAGCACCACGATTCAAAAGCATCAATTCTTCGGCAGTCAGCCTTCTTTATGGTCCAGCTCTCACTTCCATACATCACTACTGGAAAAACCATAGCTTTGACTATGCGGACCTTTGTCGGCAAGGTGATGTCTCTGCTTTTTAAGATGCTGTCTAGGTTTCTCATCACTTTCCTCCCAAGAAGCAGGCGTCTTTTAATTTCGTGGCTGCTCTCACCATCTGCAGTGATCATGGAGCCCAAGAAAGTAAAATCTGTCACTGCCTCCATATCTTCCCCTTCTATTTGCCAGGAGGTGATGGGACCAGTGGCCATGATCTTATTTTTTTTGATGTTGAGCTTCAGACCATTTTTGGCGCTCTCCTCTTTCACCCTTATTAAGAGGTTCTTTAATTCCTCCTCACTTTCTGCTATCAGAGTGGTATCATCTGCATATCTGAGGTTGTTGATATTTCTTCCGGCAATCTTAATTCCGGCTTTGGATTCCTTCAGTCCTGCCTTTCGCATGATATATTCTGCATATAAGTTAAATAAGCAGGGAGACAATATACAGCCTTGTCGTACTCCTTTCCCAATTTTGAACCAATCAGTTGTTCCATATCCAGTTCTAACTGTTGCTTCCTGTCCCACATATAGATTTCTCAGGAGATAGATAAGGTGGTCAGGCACTCCCATTTCTTTAAGAACTTGCCATAGTTTGTTGTGGTCCACATAGTCAAAGGCTTTTGCATAGTCAATGAAGCAGAAGTAGATGTTTTTCTGGAACTCTCTGGCTTTCTCCATAATCCGGCGCATGTTAGCAATTTGGTCTCTAGTTCCTCTGCCCCTTCGAAATCCAGCTTGTACTTCTGGGAGTTCTCGGTCCACATACTGCTGAAGCCTACCTTGGAGGATTTTGAGCACAACCTTGCTAGCGTGTGAAATGAGTGCAATTGTACGGTAGTTGGAGCATTCTTTGGCACTGCCCTTCTTTGGGATTGGGATGTAGACTGTGGTCCCACCTAGAGTAACCCATATCAAATCTACGTGATTTGGATGTGGGCTGACTCACCATGGAGCATTCGATTCAGTAGGTCTACTCTAGTTGGGACTGTAAGTTGGATGTAAGTCCCAAAATGAGGCAGTTGACGTTCTTCCCATTTCATGCCTCCTTGACAGGGAAGGCTTCAGGTATTCCATTTCTGCCCATCACCCAGCTCTTAAATGTACAGGTGTGGTCTGGCAATGTTACCGAGATCAACACTGAAAAGATGCATCGCAGGCTCACCTAGTAATCCTCAGAGTAAGCTATTTTTAAAATTTTATTTATTCCTCAAAACTGAGCAGGTGCATCCATGCCTTGGCCTAATAAGCCTCAGAATAAATCATTTTTAATTTTTTTCTTTAATTTGTCATATCTAGGATAGCCTAGGACAGCATCCTGCAATATTACTTCATTGGTAGTCAAGAGCATTGGTTACTGGGGGGGAGAGAGAGACCATTGGTATCATATCCACTCAGCTTACCTCATCAATAGTTCCCTATTAGGGAATATAATAATGTCATTTATTTTATTTTATACTTTCTGCCACATAAATCCACATCTCCCATAATACACATGCTACTCCAAGGTCACTTTCGGGCTAGCCTGTTATGGAAAATCTCTGGCTTTACGGATGTTTTTGGTCTCTTGGGTTAATCATCTGACTTTAGGAAATGGCGAATCTTTTAAAAAAAATAGTTTAAGGTAAGTGCAGCAAAAAAAAAAAAGATCAGTGACATATTGAGAAATTAGTCAACATAAAGGCATGTACAAATAATAAATTTATTTGTTTATTTAATTATTTATTTAAATATCTTGAAGTAAAGAAAAGTGCAAGGAACAATACACCACAAGGGGCATGTTGGGTACACAAGTGACCACTAGGGGGCAGTATGGGTAGAGATAAATAAGTAGGTAAGATTTCCCTGCCGAGTTCTCATTTTATCTCTTATTTTCTAAGCTGTACATCATGCACCTTCTTCCCGTTTTTGCCGCTCCCAAGGCCATCCCTAAGATCCAATAATGAAAAAAAATATCCATTCTTGGCCTACATAAACAAAAAGAGACTCTTTTGCATTATGTGAGGCCTCTAGGAGCTTTAGACTCTATTATGTGAGGCTTCTAGCTGCTTTAGACTCTATCTCCCCCCTCCAAAAAAAAACCCTTCCAAGAAGTAGAATCAGGAAGTACCAGTCTGAACTTTTATTTTATGATTTTTCTTTTTTTTTTTTTAACCTTGTCACATTGGATGGTGGCCTTGGGGTGTGTGTCCATATTTAGCCCCTAAACCCTCTGAAGTCACAAACTCTTCTCAGCTTCATTTATTCCCACCTCTTCCTCCCTCCCTCTCCGTCTTTGCCTCACTCTGACATGCAGCCAGGGGTAAGCAGAACCCTGCTTTTTTGTCGCTCCCCCAAAATGCGGCCCACGGCAATAAAACTTTCTCTTTGCTGAGGATGGCCTTTTGTGGATGGCTCCAAGCACCAGTCTTCCTACAGAATAACAGAAATATGTCACATAGATGATGAGCAGAAACAGAAGGAAGAAACACAATGAAGAAACATTTTTCATCCCTGTCATAATATCATATATTAGCCTTTCATAAAAGCAGGTATTTACAAAGGCTATTATTGCTAAATAGGCATTTATAAAGGGCTATTATTATTAAACCTTTGGTTCCAGGTGAGCTGTAGCTCAGGAGGAAAACACTGCGTTATACATAACAAAGGACACATATTCAGCTCCTCTTTCAAAGAAGAGAGTCCTCTTTGAAGCTCTGAAGAGCTTCTGCCAGGCTCCGGTTAGAGTTGGGAGTGGGCAACTTGTTTTAAATGGCTGGAAGCTGTGTGACTTTGGGGTTCATCCTGAACTTGAAACAGTTACTCTTTCAACTACAGTTCCCAGAATTCTCCTATCAGCATGGCCAGTGGCCATATTGTCTGGCGGTTTATAGCAATTATAGTCCAAAAAAGTAATTTCTATAAACTGTGGGATAGTCTATCAGAAGTATGGATGCTGCTGGTGTTTTTGAAGCAAAAGTCAAGTGGGCTCATGTTCTTTTACCTACCTACCTTTCTTCCTCCCCAATAGAAATTAATGCTTTGTTTGTTTCATTCTTGTAAACCAAGATGCAGAATGTCAACATTATTTGCCTCATCCCAAAGGACGGAAAGAAGATTCTAAGGCTTTTGACAGAGTTCTTGTTCTGGGGCGAACATGTTTTTGGGCAAAAAACACCCTTTCCCCCCCCCCAGAAAATCACCTGCTTTGGTTTGCACAAAATTGTTCAGCTCATGTATTATGCAAACTGCCAAAAATGAGGATGAATTCTGCTTTCTTTAAGAGTCTCAAGTACTGGACAAATTCTTAAGAAACATATCAACAACCAGCTGATTCTTCTCTGCCTGGTGTGTGTGTGTGTGTGTGTGCATGTGTGCATGCACTAGAAGTGCAGAGATTTGCGTTTTTAGACAACAGCTCTGAGAATTCGCCAGGAAAAATGGCCAGTATCTTTCAGACACACATTTTGCTTTTCCAAGTGAAAAGAAAAGAGAGACATTTTGTGCAAATCACAGAGACCTTGAGGTGGGGAAAAACTCTTGTCCTCAACTTTGGTTTCAGGCCAGGAATCCTGTGGCACCTTACCATTCTGTGCTGGACTTGTCGTGTTGTGGCCCAACCACGTCCATTTATGAGAATGAAGAATTTAGACAGTATCCTTTGTAGTATCCTCTTTGCAGAGGTCAAAACTGTTCACATGCAAAGAATGTTCGAGGTTAGGCCCAGCCCACATAGATTGGACTAAGGGCTGAGTGGGCCCTGAAGGCTGTAGGTTGCCCACCATTATGTAGATAATACAGTGGTGCCTCGACTTACGAACGTCCCTACTTACGACCATTTCGAGTTACGACCAGCTCCGGCCGCAAAATTTTGCTTCTACTTGCGACCGGAGCTTCCACTTACGAACAGAAAAAGGCAGGGGGAAAAGGCGGGAAATTCAAATTTCTAACTGTAGGTGGCGACGAGGCTGCTTCTTTGTAGCTCTTTCGCCCCAGCAGTTAGAAAGTGTGCGATCGGAGAAGGCTGCCTGGTAAGGTAAGGTGCTGTTTTCTGCTTTTTAAAAACTGTTCTGGGTGTTTTTGCAGCGTGGTTTTGGGCTGGGGGGGTTATGTTTCTGTGCTGTGATGGGTCTTGGGGGGTTGGTTGTTTTTTGGTATTTTTTTCCCATTTCCGATGGGTCTTGGGGGGTTTGGTTGCTTTTTGGAGTGTTTTTCCTCCATTTCCGATGGGTCTTGGGGGTTTGTTTGTTGGTGCTTTGCTTTTTCCCCATTTCCGATCTGTCTTGCATGCTTCGCTTGCTTTTTGCATTGCTTTTTTCCCCATTTCCGATCTGTCTTGCATGCTTCGTTTGCTTTTTGCATTGATTTTTCCCCATTTCCATCTGTCTTGCATGCTCTGCTTGCTTTTCTTTCCCCCCCCCCCCCCTTTGGCCGGAAGGGATTAATCGTGTTTCCGATGGGTCTTGCAGTGATTTTTTTTTTTTGGTGATTTTTTTCTTCGGCCGGAACGGATTAATTGCATTTCAATGCATTTCAATGGGAAATGGTGCTTCAATTTATGACCATTTCGACTTACGCCCATGTTCTGGAACGGATTAAATTCGTAAGTCGAGGCACCACTGTACTGAGCCAGAGGAGCCATTGTTTCACTATGAGGCAGCTTCTTGTATTTCTAACCAGCACATGCCTCATTACCATGCAGGTCCGGGAGTAAGCTTGTTTCTTTGACCTTGTCATCACTAATACAAGCCCTTAACAGCAGGCTGTAAAACAAGGAAACACCAGAAGAACTCTAAGCACTGCCAAAGAAAAGTCTTCTTTGCTTGCACTATGTTTCCCCAGAGAGAGTATGTGAGACAAAAATGGAAGCAGGTGCAACAGACCTCATCTGTCATATTCCCTTCTCATCCTTCCTGTCATTGACCTAAACAGTTCCAGCTTTTTCAGCCCCTTCTCATAAAAATATATCTTAGTGACTTGCTTGCTCCAGTCCTGTCAGGTCATGTTGGCCTTCTGCTAGCAGGTTATGCCCTCGAAGCTGCCAATATTTTACGGTGTGTCTCTCTCTCAGGATCGTGGGCAAGAAGAAGAATCTTGATAGCAAACCATCCTCAAGACAGGGATGCCAGATTTGCTCAGGGGTGAACAGAGTCCCTCAGTTCCATGCCACCATTGCCTAACATGTGGGTGGCTTGCGATCCGAACCGGAGGGACAACCTCTTGCTGAGGTCATGAGCCACCTATGACTGCAATATTGCTTGAGTTCGTCCAGATTCTAGAATGATGGTAATGGATTTTGGGCATGTGCATTTGGACTAGTGAGATCTAGGTTCAAGACTCCACAATGCCATGGAACACAATGGGTAAAAATGGTAAAAGTACTCTCTCAAGCTGAGCTGCTTTATGGAGGTCTTGTACGATCAAAGTGGGAGCCATTTTGAGCTCATTATAGGCGTGATGAGGATATAACGGTAAATAAACAATTCAGCATTTGCACTTAAAATTCAGCATTTGCACGCCAATGAACAATTTGGAGTAAATTACACAAACATTGTTACAGGAAATATTAGCTCACTTGTGCTGGAAATATGCATATGTATATATGTAGATGAAGATGTGGGTCTGTCACTGGGACTAAGTGAGACCCAACTGCCAATTCCTCTGGCATCTGTTCATGGAATGGAAGAGCAGTATTTCATCCTGTGCACAAGGAAGATGAATATATTGAGCAATAATCTAATTCTATAAAACGGCATACTCATAAATTAACACACACTTCAAAAGAAAACAAAATCACATCTGCACACAGACCACCCAGCATCCCTTAGGCCTCTGGCTGATGGATGCAGCTGCCCTTGAAGGTGACATAGCAATGTTGGCTGGTACACCTTGCAGCCTTCTTGCCTTATTGGTGTTAAATGTTCAGATAATAATGTATTGGGAATCCCACCTGTTCTCTTTTGGGGAGGACAGTCCTCCATTTGAAAGGCTGTCCAGTCAACGTTTGATTTAAAGGTGAAGAATCAAAAGGACGGATAAGCAGGGACCTTGAAGTTGCTCACTGAGCACACAACTCCAACAGATCCAGGAGGCACACGGTCACTTGGTCATTCTGTCCCCCACTAGCCTCCCCCCCCATCCCAGATGAAATACACTGTAATCTTGTGTCAATTATTTTTTAAAAATCCCTTCTAATTTTGCATCTAAGCCTATAAATTTGCAGAGGCAGTTTTGAGCCAATTTTCCTCTCATGTTCTCTTTTAATGTAATATAATCTTAGAACTGCAGAGCTGGCAGGGACCCCATGGATCATCGAGTCCAGCCCCTATCAGGGGGGCACAGCAGGGCATCGAACTCCCAACCTCTGGCTCTGGCCTAAACAATTGACCTATCCAGCACTTATAAGCAATGTGTGTATTCCTGCTCATCCTAATTAAAAGGAATGGCCATCCTAATATTACATCCACAATGTATCAGTTGTAATGCATGTCACCTTGCCTCCAAGACCCATGTGAAGGGCTAACATTGGTAGTGGTATCTCAGTGGCTTAACTACCCTTGTAGTTATAGCTGTGATAATCTGAGAGACTGGGGTATGAATCTTCATAATAAATAAGAACCTTAACAGTGTCTGTTGAAGAGTTTTGAATTTCTGGTTAAATTCCTTCAGCTGCAAAACAGAAGTGCAGAGATTCACAGAGCAGAATAGCTTCAAGTTTCCTCAGATTAGTCTATCCATTCTTCTCATCAACTGGCATTTACGGTCTCAATAACTCACTCTGAGCCATTTGTAAGAAGAAAGAATAAAAGGTTTCATTTCGTACGACTGAACAGATCAAACAGCAAGCTGAGAAACATTACTGCTCTCAGCAACAGACTACTAACTGCCAGCAGACAACGGAGAGGGGGGAAAGCACTGAGCAGAGAGGCGGGAATCGCTTTGAATTCAGAGGCAGGAGGGAACAATGGGTTAGTGCTGCACAGATCAACAATCACCCAGCCCAGAAAGGTCCCTCCCAGCCATATCTTCTCCAGGCAGCATGCGAGGTTGTAAAAACTCCAACAATGTCCTTATAATCTGGACAGTTCTGATGTTCTGCTAAAAACACAGTGTTTTTGTATCAACCTTCTTCTAATCAAAGGATCTGTCTTTGAAGTACCAACCCTGGAACTTTTGAAACGATCGGCATGCTTTTATTTTTATTTTATTTTTCTCAAAAAGACATGCTTCTTTTGATTCTCCAAGTGCAAACCAAAAGAAAAGGTTATTTTTGGATGGCACCATATCTGAATTCAAGTTAATTTATATTACAATAGTATAAATAGATTATAAAAGAGATTGATATAGCCAGAAAATGTTTAGTTTCCAGTAGCAAAGGGGGATGCATTTGTTCTTTTTCAAAAGAAAAAAGTATGAAAGCTTGAAAAACCAAAGACTTTTTCCTTTCTGTCTGAAAAAGAAGTGTGTGTTGGAAGAGAGCTCTTTTATAATATGAATAAAAGCAAACTCTACTGGATAAAAGCAGTCCACCAAATTGACTGAGCACATTACACAAGACTGAAGGCTAAACAATTAAGTTAATAATTATTGAAGCAATGCAGAAAAACAAACCAAAGAAAAGGGCAGAGTCTGAATGAAATTAAAAACTAACTCAGTAAACTGGATTTTTTAAAAATTGTTATTATTAGAGTAATAAATCATGTCAACTGAAAACATGGAAAACAAACCAAGTGGTGATTTATCTCATCCTGTCTATCTCATGGACAGAGTACCCAGCTCTTATATATGATCAGGTCTGGCAGGTTTACCTTAACATTTTATTTTTACCTCATCTTTCTTCAGAGGAGCTCAGAGAAAAATGTACGGCTCTCAGCACAAGTTCTGTTAAACGGAGAGATTCTTCCCAATGTGGAAGTGTCCAAAGAAAGATGCCTAATTCAGCCTATATACGGCCCATATTAAGTTTTGTTTGTATAGGTCCATGCTCTCCATTTTCCACACAATTTTATCATTTTAAAAAACAAAAATTGATCAATCAAAATATGCAGCTGTGTTCATTTGCAATATTACCCATTTGGTGCATGTTCTACATATATACTTTTCACAATTCCATTTTTGCCCCCATAGACAACTTTCCTTGATAGATCTATTTTTCTGCATGTTTTTGAGCCAAGACGGGCTTCACAAAGTTCAGAGAACCAGGGAATCTGAAAAATAACTATTCCACCTGACATATGAGTCTCTTACATGCTATTTAGATCCATTTACTTAAAAAATCGGCCCAAATTAAATTGTCCATTATTCCTACCTCCAGGTACATTGACTACAACATCCATTCTCCCCAGCCAAAACAAACACTTTTCATTTGCACTGAGGAGGATGAATGTGGTAGTCCAAAAATATATGGGGGTGGGCACCTAGTCGGGGAAAGCTGGTAACACAGATTCCAACTCTCTTTAATTAATGTGAGCCGTCCATAGAACTTGTATTTATCTTTTTAAATCACCATTTTTATTTTATTTTATTTTACTTTATGGAGGATGCCTTGTTTAATTTAATTTACTGAAGCTACTCATTCTACAGATCCATTCCCCAGGGCCTACAAAAGTGAAATCCTTGTGTAGCAATAAATACACTTTGCATTTTCATGGACATAAACACAAAGACAGTTGGTTTACACATGACAAACGTTGTGTGTCATTTGGAATTTCTGTAATCTTCAGGACCACACTGGCCCTTTCCTTTTTGTCTCTGGACTATATATATATAAGATACCATCGATGGTCGGAAAGAGCACCACCTACAAGACATCATGGGCTCTCAACACCAGAAACATGAATTCTTCACATCAACCAGAGATAACCCGAGTATGAACTTAAGTTCACCAGGTAAAATGTTAATCTGACTTTCAATTTGGCACTATGGGCTATTCTTACTTAGGTGAATGGACCCAATTGTAGGCCCTTACTTGTGCTGAAAGCTGCTGTGTTGTCTTACCTGCACAACTAAAGGAAACTTTGTTTCAAGCAAGCGATGTGGGAGGGGGATCACAGGGTACTTCTCAACCTTTTGGCCTTAGGTAGAGATGGGCACAAACTGCTGATTTGGCAGTTCGTGTCGGTTCGTAGTTTGTCCAAACAGGTTTTGGCACTTCCGAGACCCAGCTTCCCTGGTTGGTGCCCACTCAGAGGTAGTGCCTGGAGGGGATGGGGCAGGGAAGCTGAGACACTGCCTTGGAGTGGGCGCCTGCCAGAGGAGGTGGGGCTGGGAAGTGCCAAATACCTGATCAGATGAAGTACGAACTGGCACGAACTGGAGGTTCATGTCCGTCTCAAGAGCCAGGGTGTAAAAATTCCAAACCTTGCTATGGAGACAGTAAGAGGCCCAGCCTCACAAGAAGAACTGACCATCTCTGCCAGATGTCCAGTTTCTGGACATTATAGTACCCATAACTGGAAATGTTGAGACTGGATGGCTTGCATATCATGAGGGTGGTCTGCACAGTGAAGTGAAAAGTAAGTGTGAGGTGTGATACTTGTGCACACGCTGGCCAAAATCCTATTGTAGTCAGCATACGGGGTTTTTGCACATTTTTGGCCATCTGTCATAGGACTGGTCACATGACCAAGTGCACAAGCAAGTGTATGACCTAAGTATATCTGAGTTTAATAGACAGCTGTAATGATTGCACACACTACTATACAATTTCTGGTTATTGTATGCAACCGTAATGAGTATGCATATATTATTAAAAAGGCTTCACCTCTTCCACCAAGAAATAAATACAAAGACATTCAGGGAAGGTACAAATAGCAAATCAATGGGCAGTTTATTGCTCTCTAGAAGGTCCAGCCAAAGAGACATTGGGGTGGCCAGGCCTCCGTGGACCTCCTTATAGATCTGCCTGATAAAAAGATCAATTCAATTACCAATACATTTGTGTAGCCTCAGTTCTTGCCATTCATGATAAAATCATGTTGGTCCCACCTTGAAGTATCTAGCAGCTGACTCATTTCTGTGCTCTTGTAGCCTGTCCAGCCTCATCAGTGCAACCAATACAACTATAGCCCTATTCAATTATTGGGAAATTATATAAATATACAGTATGACCCCATGTCCGCTGGGGATTGATTCCAAGCCCCCCCCAGATACTGCAAACCGTGGATAATAGTGAACACCACACACACACACACACACACACACACACACACACACACACACACACACACACACACACACGGTAAAAGGGGGAAAAACAGAAAATATATTTTCATATCCATTACCAGAACTGGCCACTAGAGGACACCAAACACCATGCTATGTATTCTTCGCTAACAAGTATTCATAGCATGGTAATAAATGTGAAAATAGTTTTCCTGGATTTTTTTTTTTCTTTTAATATTTTTAATATTTTCAGACTGTGGATAAGTGAAAACACGGATACTGATCCCGTGGATATGGGGTACTGCTGTACCATGAGTAGAGGGAGTACTCTAGCTTCACACCTCTGTTTCTTGCTTTGTTGTTCTCTGACATGCAGAGACTGAGGCATCTGAAGAGGAGAAAATTTGTTGCTGTGTATGGCATGATGGTGTCTAGAAAACTCTAGAAAACCTTATCCCACGCAGAGAGCCCCCACATACAGTGGAATAAGCACCTTTTGCTAACAAGTAGGCTGAGATTTCACACATAGATATAAAAAGCATTCGCTTGGCTAGTACAGAGAGATTCAATTAATCAAAAAACCAGAGGTTTGTGAATGTGGGATATTGTGCTTCTGTATCCATGATTCAAAATGTCAGGAAATGGCCTGATGTTGTTGCACAATATTGTGCCCATGTTCCCAGCAGGAAAAAGGATGCCAAGCTTTACATGGCAAAGGGCAGCCTGAATGTTGACTATACAAATGGCAACAGTCAAGATGGTCTGAAGGATACCTTCTTGAGCTCAGTCATTACCATTCACAAAGTGACACAAAGCGAGGGAAAATCCCAGAAGCTGACTCCTTTTTTCATCAGTTAACCACTTCTCATCCAAACACACAGCAATGATCAGGGCTGGTTTTTCCCCAACAAGTATGAATGGTAGTGAACAAAAGAGGATTTTTAAAAGTACCTTATTGAATGTTGATTTGCTGTGCCAGCAGAATATCATCACTGCACTCACTCTTCTGCACTCTCTGGCTGCAGTCTCAATTTGGATTGATGACTGAAAGAAAGTACAAAACATTTTTAACAAATTTGATTTTGGTTTCTTCACCAAGACAATCAGAGAGGTGAGTGTTAAACCAGCATGCCTCCTGATGTGTTTTGATGACTCATCACTGCTCCTCTTCCCCCCCTCCTATCCTGTGCAAAATAGTTGTTCTTTCTTTAGTGTCAGCACGAAAACTCAGGTTGCTCAGCTATTTATTTATTTATTTATTTGCTTGCTTGCTTGCTTGTTTGTTTGTTTGTTCATTCGTTCATTCAACAGTTTTGAAATCCGCTCGTCACTGTAAGATATAAGGCAGTAGCCATGGATTATAAAGACCAAAAGATGCCAATATATGTGGCGTACGATCAGGAGCACACAAAATATGAACTAGCATTTTCAAAGCAGGTAGCCCTATTATTATTAGAGGGACGTGGTGGCACTGCGGGTTAAACCGCAGAAGCCTCTGTGCTGCAAGGTCAGAAGACCAGCAGTCGTAAGATCGAATCCACGCGACGGAGTGAGCTCCCATTGCTTTTCCCAGTTCCTGCCAACCTAGCAGTTCGAAAGCATGTAAAAATGTGAGTAGATAAATAGGTACCACCACAGTGGGAAGGTAACGGCGGTCTGTGTCTAATCGCGCTGGCCACGTGACCACAGAAACTGTCTTCGGACCAATGCTGGCTCTATGGCTTGGAAATGGGGATGAGCACCGCGCCCTAGAGTCGGACACGACTGGACTAAATGTCAAGGGGAACCTTTACCTTTACCTTTAGCCCTATTATCTTGCTGCATCAAGAGGTCTTCTGAAGATTGGTTCCCAACCTTGGGTTCCCAAATATTCTTGGACTAAAACTTCCAGGAACATTCACCACTAGCTGTGATGGCCAGGATTTCTGGGAGTTATAGTCCAAGAACATCTGGGGACCAAAGGTTTGGAACTGCTGTCATATGGCACTTTAAAGGTTAGTATGTTTTCTTTTGTACAAACTCTCAAGGACTCCAGAAAGGTGGACAACTACTGCCCCTGCAGATTCCTTTGGACCACAATTCCCATCATTCCCCAGCAGAATGTTAGAGTTGCAATCCAACATTCAGATGGATGTCGCCTCCTTGCCCCTGCTCTGAAAATAGTCATTCTTCAGCTCATGAAAAAGGACTATTTCATTCCCAAATGTATCAAATGTTTATCAACTACTGAATTCCCTTTATTTATTGGTGGATTTTTGTCCTTTTTTAAAAAATGGATGGATTAATGAGGAATAACACCACCTTACGTCATAACTTTTGCAGTCACTTATGAAAACTTATCAGTCTTATCAAATGTACAGTAAAGGGTCACCATTTGGCTCAGACATGGGAAGCTCATTTTTATTGCTTAACCTGAGAAGATCTATATCAGTGGTTCCCAACTTTTTTCAAGCTAGGACCCCTCTTTTTAATAGCCAAGTAACTTGCGACCCCACCACCATATTTACATAAGAACTCATCCTTTTCCCAGAAAGTAGAGGCTACTTCCTTCCCTCAAAGGGCCTGTTTCTCATACATACACACCTATGCTAACTTTAGTATCATGCTCTGAAAGATCAAGGAAGGAATTATTAAACAAGGGCTACAACACACCTAAGGTGACCGGCGTCCCCTCTGAAAATACTTTGCACCCCCCCTTAAGAGTCACAACCCCCAGATTGGGAAACACAGATCTATATTTCTTAGAAACGGCAAGGCTGGTAGAGAGCATGAAGGGACCTCCATAATGGAATTGGTCACTCTGCTGCTGGGCACCATCAACCTCAATCCTATCCTTGTTGCATTTGGCCCAGATACTTGGTTTTCATGTAAACATTAACATCCTAACCCACCCCACAAGCCATTAGGGTTGTTTAGACAGAGATAATTGCTACCTCAACTGGAAATGAGCCTTCAGTTTGAGCCTTATATTGTGTAGATGGCCACGAAAGATACAAAGGTCATTTGTATGTCATTTCCACCGACCTTTTGGGTTGTGCAAGTGTCAACTCACGTGACATCCTTTCCTGGATTCAACTTGCTACATCCGTCTTTTGTCAGGGTAAAAATAAATGGGGATACTTCTTTTAGGTTAAGCAAACAAGGGAGTCAGCCACTTGATGTGGCTGCGAACAAGCTTTTTGATAGAGAAGCCAGTTCATGCATCGTCACACTAAAGGAAATGCATCACCAAAAAAAAAAGAAGATTATAAAGGGACACAGATTTGTTCCAAAGATTTGCATAAACACGTATCTGCTAATCTACATGCACGGATGGGCAAACTGAGAAAGAATTGCTATCATCTAATTAATCTCATCTCAAGAGAGGGGGAATTACTGTGAGAAGGGGACCAGTGTGCTTCACCGGTTGGTTGCACAGGTGTTCACAGTGGTGGTTCTACATTTTTAGGGCCCCTGAAGCTTGAACTGTTATGGGGGCCCCTTCCCAAACAGCAATGAAGTCTGGGTAAGTACTGTGGTTCCATGATAGATCACCACTTTTTTAAAAAAAAAATATTTTTAATGTGGACTAAAGTTGCTTTTGCGACCCCTCTGGGATTAGGGCCCCCAAAGCTTTCGTTTCCAAGTAGATCTGCCCCATAGCGTTCAATGTTGGTGAGCAATTTCAAGACCCCAGCTGCTCTCCTTAAGGTTTTTTTGTTATTAAACTGGCAAGTCCTTTGTGTAAAGGATGCCTTCAAACAGGGGGCTGTCCTTGGTTTGTAGGATCTATGGCCACCCTACCTTTTGAGGCAAGAATCCTCTGGGAATGCTCTTGCATTCTTGCGCCACCTGAACTTTTCTTTCCAAAAGAGAACTGCAGAGAATTCAAACTGGGCCTTGACTGGGAAATCACATGATTCCCAACAGCCAATCGTACGTCACAGTCTGGTATAAAAGCCCACGTGCTATTGCTTTCTTTCACTCTACGTATTCCACAGCTGAAGAAAGATGTTGTTGCTCTGTGACATCAAGTCAGTTCTGATTCAGGGTGACCGTCATAGCATTTTTGAAGCATGTGAGATGTTCAACAAGCAGTTTACAACTGCCTTAGTGAGTTTCCACAGCTGAGGGGGATTTGAACCCAGGTCTCCTAAATCGTAGCACAACATGATCACACTGGCTGTCATGTGAAGAAAGCCATCTATAATGTGGGATGTGTCTTCTAACTTTTGAAGCAAAACGGATTCACGGATAGGGAAACTAAAACCGTCACCCAAATTATACTCAGCAGCCATAAAAAAACAGAATTTGTCCCCTTAGGCACGGAAATTTGTTTGTTTGTTTTACAGTATATATTGCCCATTTTGCCAATTGCTACTCTGGGTGGTGTACAACAAAAATATAAAATATAAATTATATGATTGCTAAGGGAACCTTTGGTGCTCCAGATATTTTAGGCTACAAATCCCATCAGCCTCACTTGGTAAGTAAGAGGCTGTGAGAACCATTGCCAAAACCCTCAGAGAAACCAAAACTCCCCGACTCCTACTGTGAGGTAGAAAGTCGAGAGGAGAAATATATGCGAAACAAAAATGTTTGCTCTCAGTAAATGGAGGGGTGGGGGTGGGGTGAGATCGTGGCCATCTCCCACCACCACCACTCTTTGTCTTGAAGAAATGCAATCTCTCAAACGATTTATGGTGTGATTCTTCCATGGGTAATCGGTGATGAATTAAGCATGAAATATCTGATCTGAGATCACAGCACAATCTAAAAATAGACTCCGTCAAAGATGCTGAGAAAAAGCCCTGATATGCATAATGAGATTGGTTGTCTGTAAGGATCAGAAACAGAGGTGCCAATCGGCACATATCTGATCTGTGCCGAGCCCTATAGGCAAACAAAGCACACAACCAGCTGTGTCTAAGCTGATTTGGCTGCTGCATCCTGATAAACTAGAGCGGAGCCGAAAGTCTCCACAGATTCTCACTAACCTCAAACAGGGGCTGTGTACTTGACCTTTGTTTTGCTCTCATCTCAGAAGTGTGCAACCATTAGTACACATGGTGTAAGTGTGTTCTTACCTTCCCTTAGTTCCCTTCACTTTTCCGATTAGAAACACTCCTCTCTTTTTTTGTACTACAACTAGAGATGGGACATTCATTTTCGTCTCCCAGTGGAGACAAAAACGAATATCGCCACCACAGGTGGCCTGGCCCTTTGGATCCTCCCTCCAGAACCAACCCAGTCCACCCGCCAGGCTTTGCATGGTGCATACGTCCATCATCGGTAATATCGCACCAATCATGGAAGCAGCCCGGCCGTCGTCTCCCTGCAGTGCTCACCACTCAGCAGCTGAGCGGGGAGAATCATCAAACCATCTCCTTGCCAGAGTAGTCAGCAGCACAGGGAGGCGGGGAAGTGCCGGATGGGATACTTCCACAATTGGCGCAATGTGACCTATGATGGACATGCACGCCGACCAAAACCCGATGAGTGGGCCAGGCTGGTTCTGGGGAAAGGGAACGAACCTCGCTTCATATTCATCTCCCCAGGGAGATGAATACGAAGCTCTTGTGTCTAACCAGAACTCCAGTTATTCCTCAGTCACCATGGCTCTTGAGGTCCAAGACTCCAGTGGTTCCTAACCTTATTTGTTTATTTAAAATATTGATAGGCCACCTTTCTCCTGAAGGATTCAAGGCAGCTACAGCATTTAAAAGAAACAAAGTTAAAAGCCAAATAAAACTCATAATAAGAACAATATTCAAGTTAAACACAGAATAAAATGTTCCCTTTCAAAAAAATCCTGTTGGTCAAGGAAAGCCTGCCTGAAGAGAAGGGTCTTCGCCTGCTTGTGGAAGGACAGCAGAGATGGGGCCAGCCTGACTTCCTGTGGGAGGGGGCCCTCTCCCATGTCCCCACCATGCACCCCTGTGTCGGTGATAGGACTAAGAGACAGGCCTCTCTTGATGATCTTGGAAAACCCTGAAAAGGGACCCATAAGTCAGAATGGACTTGACGGCACACCATTCTTATTATGAAATATTGTGGAATGGTAGGAGAAGGTGGGCCATACAACCCAGAGAGCTGACTTAGGCCTCTTGTTGTCCCTTTTCCCTGATGAAGTGACTCGGACATGGGCATGTCAGGTTGGAGCTCCCTTCAGCCGTGAAGCTCCTGGATGCCATGGGAGCAGTCACTTTCTCTCAGCCTGGCCTACCTCTGAGGGTTGCTGTGAGAAGAAAGTCAGGGAGAGGAAAGCCATGTGTACCACCTTGAACTAACTAGTGGAAAGGCAAGAGATAAATGCAATAAATAATATTTTTTTTAAAAAAAAATAGACAAATAAATGAATCTTCTCTTCCTTGGCTAGGCCTGTGTCATACAATCCTTTCCCCAGAGAATGTCATGCAGCATTGATGTATCAGATGTTGTGCTGCAGACTGTTAGCCTCCTGTCTCTGCACACCTTAAGGGAGATTTTGGAGGCATATGTGTCAACAGCCCTGAGATTACACACCAGCAAAACTCACTCTTTGGGTCTTCCTGAGGTTGTTATGAAAGAGTTGTCAGAAATGAATGTGTTGGACATCTTATCTTCCCTTTCTCCTCATGTCTTGCTCTGTGAAGCACACGGCAAACCTGCCTGTCTAGAGCCAAACACCTTCGTAACTACAGAGTCTCCACACAACGGCTTGTGGTAAATCTGGTCACAGCGCATTGCTTTTGAGGGGAGATCAACCGTCAGACACTTCTTGACAGCTTCACTCCGCAGTTTTAGTTGCCTGAAGAGTTATCTGTAACATCTCAGTGTATATCACAACTTCGGAAAGATACGGTTTTGGACCAGCCTCCTTCAGCTAGCTGCCATGCTGTCTGGAGATTTGTGGGAGCTACAGTCCAGAAAACTATATTTTCCAAAGGCTACTAGGCACAGGGGTATGGTATTTGTGTGTATGTATGTTTTCCCTCAACTCCCAGAATTCTCCAAGAATTTCTCAGCCAGAATTCTGGGAGTTCCAGCCCACAGACCCACAACTAAAGACCCCTACTTTTCACTCACCTGGACCAGGGATTACCTCCGGCTCCATCACCTTTCTCTACCCGTGCATCTTGTTAGCAATATCTAGAATGAAGCAACCGTGGTGTTTCCTTCAGGCTCTGTAGAGGGCACCCCCCTGAAGAACTATCTTTCCCAGGAAGTACTGTGACAGCTTCCCTTTCTGGGCATTACCAACATTAAGCAAGGCCAGAACTAGACCATGGCTGAATATAGAGGGTACCTCCTGAAGAACTGCCATGCCAAGAAGGATTGTAGCAGGAAATGAGGCCAAGAATGTTGTACATCCTCAGAGGACTATCATGGATACAGGTGAGTGAAACGCAGGTGTCTGTAGACACACCCCTACCATGTAGACTTACATAAACACATTTGGAAAAATTGCATTCTACCAACAGAGGTTTTCTTTCCAGGTACCATATCTCTGAAAATTCTAGGAAAGACTGCTGGATAGCTCAGTGGTTTAGCTATCCAACTGCAGAGACAGAGGTTGGGAGTTCGATCCCCCACTGTGCCTTCTTGAGAGGAGCTGGACTTGATGATCCATAGGGCCCTTGTCAGCTCTGTGGTTCTAAAATGATTAAAAAGACCCAATGTGCTCAGATATTCTTTACCTCCCTTCCTTGCTGCCAAGGGTGTCATTACAACAGATGCACTGTTTGTCATCCCACCCCCTCTCTACCTACCAACTTGGATGGTTTTCATGCCATATGGGTGAACCCTGAATTCATCCTACTTTCCATGATGCCTCTGATTTTTGTAGTTTTCCCTGGGAGATTTCAGCCCAATTTCTGCTTTCATTTATTTTATGACAGGAAGAAAATATACATACAGCTTCATTATACATCAACAGTGCCTGTGGAAGGATGCGCACAGTCCGAAGCTGAGGAGTGGAACAGGAGTCATCAGGCCAGCCAGAGTCCAGTCTGTGAACCAGATTCCAAGGAAGCAGAGCCAGTCCTACCATTAGGCAGAATGAGGGCCAAACAGTACATTACAGATGATCTGTCCTTAGAAGAGGGAATTTCGTAAGTGCTGGATTTGTGCAGTGGGCACAGTTAGAGTTTTCTTCACCTCCCAGCATTTCTCAGAAGTGAAAGTATACCTGAATTCTCTTTTGAAGAAAATTAACATGATTTTGAACCTAGAGAGTAGAAGGTTTGTAGCTGGAAGATTCTTGGTTCCTCTGGGCAGTGTGGCTCAGGAGGCACAGTTGCTGAGCATTCTGATTCAGAGGTGGGCTGCAATATTTCTTGGGGTGCAATACTGGAGTGCACACAAAGCTGGTCTTATACAACAGCAGGCCATTGATCTAGGTAGTCCAGTATTGTCTACACTGGGTTGGCAAAATGCACCCCTGCTTGTAGCCATCAAAGACACAAACACACACAGAGAGAGATACCCAGTGTGGTGTAATGGATAGAGTGGTGGACTAGGATTCAAGGGGGATTGGGTTCAAATTCCTGCTCAGCCATGGAAGCTCACTGGGGAAATATAACTGGTAAAACCAATCCTTAAATATCTTACTTACCTTGAAAGCCCTGTTAGAGTCATTGTAAGTATATCTGTATCTATATCTATATCTGTATCTATATGCAGCAACTCAGAACTAACTTATAGCAAGCCTAACATACAGTCATGGCCAAAAATATTGGCACCCTTGCAATTCTGTCAGAAAATGCAACCCTTCTCTCAGAAAATTGTTGCAGTTGCAAATGTTTTGGTACTCACATGTTCATTTCTTTGGTTTGTGTTGGAACAACACAAAAAAAAAAACAGAGAAGAAAAGTCATATCTCATACAATCCCACAGAGAAACCCAAAAATACACTGGCCAAAATTATTGGCACCCTGTCTAAATTGTAAGAAATAATTGCTTTTCAAGCATGTGATGCTCCTTTAATTTGTATTTAGACTCACCTGTCGCAAGTAAGAGGTGTGGGCAATATAGTAATCACACTTGCAACCAGTTAAGATGGAGAAAAGTTGACTCAACCTTTGTGTTGTGTGTGAAACTGAGCATGGAGAAAAGAATGAAGTGTAAAGAGTTGTCTGTGGATTTGAGAGAAAAAATTGTGGAAAAACATCGACAAGCTCAAGGCTACAAGTCCATCTCCAGAGATCTTAGTGTTCCTGTGTCCACTGTGCGCAATAGCATCAAGAGGTTTACAGCCCATGGTGTGTAGCTAACCTCCCTGGACATGGACAGAAGAGCAAAATTACTGAAAAATTACAACAAAGGGTTGTTTGAATGGTGGATACAGAACACAGATTAACTTCCAAACAAATTCAAGCTGATCTGCAGACATAGGGTACAACAGTGTCAGCTCTCACTATCCGTCGCCATCTGAATGAAAAGAGACGCTATGGTAGGAGACCCAGGAGGACACCACTGCTGACACAAAGGCATAAAAAAGCAAGACGGGATGACAAGCCTCTCTGCCAGGTCGCACAGTGGCTAACCCCTTGCTGAGCACGGCGCGATAGGAAGACGCCGCTGTGCCCGCGGCAGCAGCCGAACGGTGAGTGGATGGTTCAGCCCCATGGGGCCGGACCCTCGTTATTTCCACCTGCAGGGAGATATTCGTATTCGTCTATGAATATGAATACCCCCATCTCTAGTCCCTACAGCCAAACATGGTGGAGGTTCAAAGATGTTTTGGGGTTGCTTTGCTGCTTCTGGCACTGGATGCCTTGACTGTGTGAACGGTATCATGAAATCTGATGATTACCAAAGAATTTTGGGGCTCAATGTAGTGGTCAGTGTCAGAAAGCTGCGTCTCCACCAGAGGTCATGGGCCTTCCAGCAGGACAATGACCTGAAACACACTTCAAAATGCACTCAGAAATGGTTACAAACAAAGTGCTGGAGAGTTCTGAAGTGGCCAGCAATGAGTCCAGATCTGAATCCCATAGAACACCTGTGGAGAGATCTCAAAACAGCAGTTGGGAGAAGGCATCCTTCAACTCTGAAGGCCCTGGAGCAGTTTGCAAAAGAAGAGTGGTCCAAAATTCCAGTAGAGAGGTGTAAGAAACTCATTCATGGTTACAGGAAGCAACTGATTTCAGTTATTTTTTCCAAAGGGGGTGCTACCAAATATTAAGTTGAGGGTGCCAATATTTTTGGCCAGTGTATTTTTGGGTTTCTGTGTGGGATTGTATCAGATTTGACTTTTCTTCTCTGTTTTTTTGTGTTGTTCCAATGCAAACCAAAGAAATGAACATGTGAGTACCAAAACATTTGCAATTGCAACAATTTTCTGAGAGAAGGGTTGCATTTTCTGACAGAATTGCAAGAGTGCCAATATTTTTGGCCATGACTGTATATATCTTTGATGGCCACAAGCAGCCAATGGTGTGTGTTTGGCCCACTTACCAATATATATGCATCTTCCAATACCTCTTTTAGGAGTAGTAATTTTGCAAACCAACCAACCTGGGAATGGATGACTGTCCAATTCCAATTTAGATTGGGGAGGGTGCATCTCTATTTTTAACCCTGGTGCAGCTGGTGCTGAGTCACAGGGAACATAAAATTGATGCCCAGATCCTTCCAACATGCCCACCTCTGGTTTATACGTCCTGGCAGCCACTGTCAAGTGTGATCATGCAAGGGAAGGATAGAGAATTATAGTAAACTTAAAAGACTGTTAAGGATGGCTGAGATTCTGCATTGACTGGTTCAAAACAAAACTCCTCAATGTAATGCAGGTTGGCACCTCGGTAGCTATCACATATGTGGCTCTCCGGGATGCTAACAGAGCATGGAATGCGATAGTAGAGGAAAGCTAAAGGTGCATCTTTCACATTGTCTGAGGCCAAAGTGCAGTTTTGCCATGGTCTGTAACACAATGCTCACAGCAGCAGCTATGCCTGAGGTCTGGCGTCTGCAGTCGGAAGATAAACAAAGCTACCCTGGCCTGAAGAGCTGACGGATGGTGAAAGACACTGTGCCTGTCAATAGACTCTCAACCTTGAATAGCTTTTGTGCTAAATTTACAGCCATTATATAATCTTAGAGGTTGCTGTCTTCCAGCAAAGAAGAAACCCTGCAGGTTTCCATTTCAAATGGGATAGTTCACTCTTCTCTTCAGCCTCTTTTATTCATCATTGTGTCTGTTCCTTGACATTCATGGAAGCAGTTAAGCGTTGCTGGACAATTTTCACTTTTTAGCCTTATTAAATTATCACAGTGAATTTCCACTGTGGTAGAATCTTTTCATGAATGAAGCTGTCAGTTGGATATGATACCACAAAAGAAGTTTTAAAGCCATAGATGGAAAAGGACATGTTCAGGTGTGAAGATCTTTTTCTGAGGGCTGGTTTTATGTGGATCCCATCCATAGAATCATGGAGTCATAGGGTTGTAAGAGTTCTTGATGATCATCTACTCCCACCCCCTCCTGATGAAGCAAATCTGCACCAAGAGCACCCCTTTCTTTCTTTAATCATATCAGGTAAGGTAAAGGTAAAGGTTCCCCTTGACATTTAGTCCAGTCATGTCCGACTCTAGGGGGCGGTGCTCATCCCCGTTTCCAAGCCATAGAGCCAGCGTTTTGTCCAAAGACAGTTTCCATGGTCACGTGGCCAGCGCGACTAGACACGGAACTCCGTTACCTTCCCACCGTGGTGGTACCTATTTATCTACTCGCATTTACATGCTTTCGAACTGCTAGGTTGGCAGGAGCTGGGACAAGCGACGGGAGCTCACTCCGTCGCGTGGATTCGATTTTACGACTGCAGGTCTTCCGACCTTGCAGCACAGAGGCTTCTGCGGTTTAACCCACAGCGCCACCACATCCCGGATATCAGAGCACTGCACGTCCCGGATATCAGAGCACTGCACAATTTAAAATTACGAACGCATATGAAAGAAAATTAAAAATGAATTAAAATGTTAAGATAATTAGACTGTTTTGGACCAGAAGCAGGCTACATCAATAGCATTGTCTTGGCCATTTGCTAGATCTTCTTTTGTACACATGGTGGGGCATAATTTGCATATACATAAGTACTGCATGGATTGAGTTTCTTCACAGTCACAGAAAATTTGTTCTCTATTCAAGCAGCCCCATTTTACTTGATCATTCTTTGATCTTCCTACTGCGCTTCAAAGTCTATTAAGTAGAGATAGGCATGAATCATGCCTCTGTGGTTCAGCAAAGTTCAATGCGACACCTGCACAGGTGCTCTGTGGGCACCTCACTCTTCCCTCCCCCACTTCCTTCAGGTGATTGCCCACTCATGTGAGCTGGAGAATAAAAACGTGGAAGAGAGAGAGAGTGAGCCGTCCCCTCACACATCTATAGAGGAGGATAGAGATAGAGAAGTAGAGAAAGTTACGGAAGAAGTGAAAGAGCTGAAGGCGGGAGAAAAGGGGGAGGAGTTAGAGAAGAAAAAGGAGGAGATAGATGTGTTCTTGACAACAGAGGAGGGAGACAAATCAGGGGAGACGAGAAAGGTGGTGGTTTTAGAAGATGAGTGGCAGGATGAGGAAGGAGGACCGAGAGTATTCAAAATACCGCAGAAGAAAGAGATAAGAGATGGAAGGCGTGAGAATCTAGAGCAAGAGAGAAAAGAGGGAGATATAAAAATACCTATAGAGGGTTTAGGACCAGAAAAATGGACCGTACTGGTGTACCCTCGAGGCTGAGGTCCTTGGAGGAAGGTAATCCAACCGGGACCTCTCCAGCCGAATCAGAAGCCACCCGAGGGAGACTGGTCTTGTCACCCCTGTTGCAGGACTATATGCGCAGTGAGGAGTGGGTGTTTGCAAAACCCGACCAATCAGGAGAGATTCGGGCCCTCTCCCCGCTGAGGAAGGAAAGCTACGGAGGAAGTTTACCCTTGTCATGGACAGATTTTCCTGTAGACTTTGGTCACGTTGACCCTACAGAATTTATTGTTGAGAAACCTAAGAATTCTGTTAATAAAGAGTTTGTTGTTAAAGAAACGTCTCTTCTATCCTTTCCCGCCAAAACTAAGGAACTGTCAGATGCTGTCAACGAACCCTATCACACTCACCAGCAGCATGCTTACCTCCTCTGTCTCCTCTGAGTGATCACCCACTCAGAGGCAGTGTTACCTGTTTCCCTCCTTCGCCTCCTTCAGCGGTCACCCCCTCAGATGAGAAGGTAGGGCAGGTAAGCCCATGACACTGCCTCTGAGTGGGTGGCCACTGGAGGAGGTGGAGGAAGGAAGTGCATGGTGCCTGCAGAACACCTGTGGGGGCGTCACAGTAAACTGGGCTGAACCGCCGAAGCGCACTTCATGCCCATCTTTACCAAGTGATTTCCAGAAGGTCCAACTAAAGTCTAGTCCTGGCAGGATATGTTTTTCAGGCACTCATCCATTTCATCAAGGTGCGTTGTTTTTTGTTCTCGATAGATTTAGCCTATCCTCATCTAGTTTAACATGTAGAGTTTGAGGAGTGTGCAGAAAACTTTTCCTCAATTTTAGCTGTTGTCTGGGGGGGTTGATGTCCTTGAAGTGGATGGGTTTGGTGCTGTGTAACCTTATTTTGCTCATGATTTGCTAGCATCTCTCGATGTACTTCTGGAAGGGCATCCCTGAGAGATGGCCATCAAATTTTTGTTTAAAAAAACAAAAATGGGTTACCGCTTTCTTCCATTCACCAACAACTCTTACAATTAGATTTCTTCGTAATGTACAGCAGAGGGTCTTTTTCAGAGTAACATTTAAATAGTGAGACATCTTTCCTGGGAAATTGTTTTTACTGTGACACCACTGGCTTTCTGGCACCATGGACATGTAGTTCCTTTTTCTAGAGCTTTTGAGATACGTTGACGGTTCTTTGATTGACCAATTCCTGCTCCAAACATGTCTATTGATTCTGCTACTTGTCTTGATCTTTTAAACTGTGTTTTAAAAGTGTCGTGATTTCTCTTTGCATTACAGTTTTAACCTTTCTTGATAGCTGCATGGCAGGGCATAAATAGATTTCGAAAGGTTAAATAAATAACAGAATGTAGGAAACATTTTCTGCTATCCAAGAAATTCAGGATTGGTTTTCTTGCTCAATCATTCGCTGTAGGGCAGGATGTGTTGGAGCTTATATGAAATATACCAAGAAGTGATGAGTAATATATTATCACCACCACATGGCTTTAACATCCCTAGTTTTGTCCTAAGCTACTTACATAGACTTGTTTATCAGAGGGTTTTTTCAGAGCTAATCTGAGCTCTGGGGAAATTACCTCTTTGAACTCCAATGCTTCAATCCACCAGCCACTATGGCCAATTTCCAAAACTGAAATGTCCAAAATTTGGTTGTTTATATATAAAGCTGAACCCAACATATGTCTTCTTGTAGCAGAACATTTCAGCCTAGGGTTTAAATATTCTCCTTCTGCATCCTCCAAGATTGTATGTCCACCTCGGCTCCTTAACATCATCAGGTCCTTTCATGAGGAAATGAAGGGCACTGTAGTTTTTGATGGCTCAACATCAGATCCCTTTGACATCTGAAATGGAGTGAAACAGGGCTGTATCCTCACGCTGACTCTGTTTGGGATCTTTTTTGCTGTCATGCTAAAGCATGCTTTTGGAACCACAACAGATTGAGAGCGAAGACCAATGTCCAGCTGAAATGCATGCGGGAATTCCTCTTCGCCGATGATGCAACTGTTGTTGCCCATTCTGCTGAAGAGCTCCAACAACTTGTGAATCATTTTAGTAAGGCCTGCCAAGATTTTGGACTAACAATCAGCCTGAAGAAAACACAAGTCATGGGCCAGGGCGTGGACTCACCTCCCTCTATTACCATCTCTACACAAGAATTGGAGGTTGTTCACAATTTTGTGTACCTCGGCTCAACGATCTCTGACACTCTCTCTCTAGATGTCGAGCTGGATAAACGCATTGGCAAAGCAGCTACCATGTTCTCTAGACTCACAAAGAGAGTACAACTTAATAAGAAGCTGACAGCATATACCAAGATCCAGGTCTATAGAGCCTGTGTCCTGAGTACATTCCTGTACTGCAGTGAGTCCTGGACCCTTTGTGCACGGCAGGAGAGGAAGTTGAACACGTTCCATATGCGTTGTCTCCGACGCATTTTTGGTATCACCTGGCAGGACAAAGTTCCAAATAGAGTAGTCCTAGAACAAGCTGGAATTTTTATCATGTATACATTACTGAAACAGCGATGTCTACGTTGGCTTGGGCATGTCGTGAGAATGGCTGATGGTCGGATTCCAAAAGATCTCCTGTATGGAGAATTAGTGCAGGGAAATCACCCCAGAGGGAGACCACAGCTGCGATACAAGGAGATCTGCAAGCGGGATCTGAAGGCCTTAGGAATAGACCTCAACAGATAGGAAACCCTGACATCTGAGCGTTCAGCCTGGAGGCAGGCGGTGCATCATGGCTTCTCCCAATTTGAAGAGATACTTGTCCAGCAGGCCGAGGCAAAGAGGCAGTCCCAAAACCAGCAAAATCAGGGAGCTGGACAGGGGACAGATTGTATTTGTCCTCAGTGTGGAAGGGATTGTCACTCTCGAATTGGCCGAAGATTTGGGGGCTTCATCTGGTTTGAAACAAAATCCCTGATCTTTAAAGGTCTTGATTTCTGTGTATCTTAGTCAGTTATACGCGATAAAGTCAGAACCCTAATAGGACTTTCAGTCTAAGTGATATATTTAAGGAGTAGTTTTACCAGTTCCATTTTCCCAGTGAGTTTCTCTCTGGGGAATTCAAACCCTTGTCTCCAAAGTCCTCGTCCACAATTTTATCAACTACACCATACTGGGTACCTTTCTGTGCATCTCATTATCTACTTATATGCAGTTAGATCCAGGTCTGAGCTGAATCATATGGTTGGAGTACACCCCACTTCTTATCATTGGTATATATACTTTAAGCCACATTGATAGTCCTGTTCGACAGCAGGGCATAATTCGTTTAACAACTGTATAATCAGGTGAACGCCTGCTGTAGTGAAGGATCCACATCCTTTGAGATTTGTACCACAGCTTGGGCCTGGAAAGCCGTTGAACTAGATGGTCACAGTGTCTTCCCAGAAAGTTGAAAAGTTACTTTTTTGGACGGTCAGAACCTGAGAGATAGTATGGCCACTGACGGGGGGATCCTGGGAGCTGTAGTTTGGAAAAGTAACTTCTGAAAGCTCTCAATCTCAAAGTGGCCTTGTTTTCCATGATGAGGACTTGGTGTTTTCTCTCCATCCTAGCAGGTATTGCTCTCTGCCCTCTTACACTTGTGCAGGTACCACAACTGTTTAAGCCTGCATTCGCTGCTTTCCCCAGCCACTCCCCTGCTTTGATTATTGTAGCACCCTAACCTGCTGCAGAGCTCTGGAGAGCCTACAGGCTTGCATGCTACTGTGGAATTATATGCAGGTCTATTAGAATTATTGTCCACTTCTGGATCTAATATACGGCAATTCCATCTTAGTGTGTCCATTGCATTCTCTTGATTATGTCAGGACATGATCCACTAGGCAACCCTACAGTAATACAACCCTTTTCACCTTGCCGGTCTCAGGTGGGCGCTTCATGCAGTGTTTGTATCCATGATTCTTCCCTCTGCAAAAAAAAGTGCATGGTTTGACGCACGGTTTGGCTCCTGAGAAACTCATCTGTCCAGGAGCTAACTTGGCGATGCTCAGCTGCTTCTCATCTGAAACAGAACAGGGCCTTTTAGCCGCACGCTACAACACTCCTTAATGTCACCACCTGCCCTGTCATTCTTAGACAGATGCACAAAATAAATGACACACGCTTTACCCAGGCAGCGCGTGGTGGCAAAGGAAGTTTGAGCCGGCTAATGACAGACTTTATTGGAGGCTAAATATTTTATCAGGCTAATGGCGTTCTCTTTTCTGACAGACACTCTGTACTGTCAGGTTCAGGCCTCCCCCCCCCCCCCCACACACACACACTTATTTTATGGCCAGCATGGCAGGAAAGAACTAGTGTTCCATAGGTAATTAAAGAAAACAGGGAGAAACAGGGAAAAGACAGAGATTCAGAGAGCATGAAGAATGCTTAGCCCTTGACTGCTAATCTACGAGGGAACTGCTCCGTATTGTAGCTGTCAGTCTGTCTCTTGTGGAGACCAGTTTTGAGCAGCAGCATGGAGGGACATTTCAACGAGTCTTGGCAGGTGTGTTCCTCTTCTAACAAACAAAAACTTGAGCTGAATGAGATCCCTTTGGTTCCATGTTCATTTTGTTGTTCACAACAACTGTGAATGACATACAAATTGGGAATGATTCACTTTAATTTTTGTTATCCCATCCACACCTCTTCCCTGCTCATTTGGGGTAAGCTTGGAACCATACCTCTTTGGCCTACATCTCTCAGGATGCAATGGACATGCATTGGCCAGTGAGTGTGTTGGGGGGAAAAGCAAAGTGTTCTGCTTATATATTGCCCCATAGCGCTTAAAGCACTCTCTGGGCAGCTTACAAGTTAATTATGCAGGCTACACCTTGCCCCCCCCCCCCCGCCCGAGCAAGTTGAGTACTCATTTTATTGACCTTGGAAGGATGGAAGGCTGAGTCAACCTTCAGCCGGCTACCTGGTTGAACCCTAGGTTGTGAGCACAGTTTTGGCTGCAGTACAGCAGTTTGACAAATGCACCATGAGGCTCTATACCCAAATGGATGTTGCTTTTCTGCATTTGTTTCTTTCCTCATGGACAGAAAGAGAGATGATAGGAGCCTAAAGAGGGAAGTGAAGCTGCCAAATTGTAAACAGCCAATTTAAGGGCTTTGCACAGTCAGAATCTTTAAAGTAGGATAGTAAAAAGGCAGAATCAGTATACATTCCATTGGATCCTAATTGAGCTCCAGGAAACAAACAGGTATGTAGATAGCCATTCCTTTGCTCTCTAGCCAGCCTGCTTTTATCAAGACATCACACAGATTGCTCCACATCAGGCAGATTCAGTTTGGGATTTGGAATTTGTACAAATCTCCGTATTTGTATTAGGAACATTATATTCATAATACGAATGGAGAATGTATAATGAAACCAAGTGGCTTTTCAGATGGTATCTGATGAGACGGTGACCAAGATGAGATTTATATAGAGGTCCTTCTTGTTACACAGACCATTCTTTTAATGATTACTCAAGCTTCATGGCTTGGGAAGAGCAAGAAGCAAGATTGCTTAGGGACGGAGGTATTTCCATTAGCTCATTGCAGTGTAGATAGTCTAGGTGCAAGAAGATGAACTTTCTGATGGCTCCCATATTTGTCCGTTATCCCTGATGGCAAAGCTAGTGAAGGCCAACAACAACCAGAGAACTCCACGTTCCCCATAAAGCCTTCACTGTACAGATTACACCCTCTGTGCAGAGTGATACCTAATTGTCTTGAACAATTACCACTATGAACCTGAAGAACAATAGATCGTGACAGATCCTCAGGGTTATTTAGCCCAGTTCCTGCCACTGGAGGAAATCTATTAATGTCACCCTAAAGACCATAGTCCAAATCCGGTTAGTCATCCCAACTACAATCATAGAAAAGTGAAGTTGGAAGGGGCCTACAAGGCCGTCAAGTCCAACCCCCTGCTCAACGCAGGAATACAATCAAATAATATCTGCCAGGTGATTATCTAAGTTTTTCTTGAATGCCTCCAGTGTTGGAGCACTCACCTACCCCGAGGTAACTGGTTCCACTGTCATACTGCTCTAACAGTTAGGAAGTTTTTCCTGATATTCAATCGAAATCTGGCTTCCTTTAACTTGAGCCCATTGTTGTGTGTCCTGCACTCTGGGATGATCGAGAACAGATCTTGCCCCTCCTCTGTATGACAGCCTTTCAAATATTTGAAAAGTGCTATCATATCACCCCTCAGTCTTCTTTTCTCAAGGCTAAACATGCCCAATTCTTTCAGCCTGTCCTCCTAAGGCTTGGTTTCCAGCCCCCTGATCATCCTTGTCACCCTCCTCTGAACTTGTTCCAATTTGTTAGCATCCTTCTTGAAGTGTGGTGTCCAGAACTGGACACAATACTCAAGGTGAGGCCTAACCAGTGCTGAATAGAGAGAGAATAGCACCTCGCAGGATTTGAAAACTATGCTTCTATTCATGCAGCCTAAAATAACATTAGCCTTTTTTGTAGCCACATCACACTGTTGGCTCATATTTAGCTTGTGATCTACAACAATTCCAAGATCCTTCTTGCTCGTAGTTTTGCTGAGCCAGGTATTCCCCCATCTTGTAACTGTGCAATTCCGAGGTGCAGTACTTTGCACTTATCCCTGTTGAATTTCATTCTGTTGCTTTTGGTCCAGTGCTCCATCCTATCAAGGTCATTTTGAATTTTGTTTCTGACTTCTAGGGTATTAGCTATTCCGCCCAATTTGGTATCATCTGCAAATTTGACAAGCATTCCCTGCACTCCCTCATCCAGGTCATTAATAAAAAATATTGAAGAGTATCGGGCCCAGGACTGCGCCTTGGGGTACCCCACTAGTTACCTCCTCCTGGTTAGAGAAGGACCCATTAATCATCACCCTCTGAGTACGATTCTGTAGCCAATTATGTATCCACCTGACACTTGATCTATCCAGCCCACACCTAGTTAGCTTGCTAATCAGGATATCATGGGCCACTTTGTCAAAAGCTTTGCTGAAGTTAAGATATACTATGTCTACAGCATTCCCTCTGTCTATCAGGGAGGTGACCTGATCAAAAAACGAGATCAAATTAGTTTGGCAGGACTTGTTCTTGACAAATCCATGTTGGCTTCTAGTTATTACCGCATTGTTTTCTAGGTGCTTGCACAATGACCGCTTTATGATCTGTTCCAGAATTTTGCCTGGGATTGAAGTCAGGCTGACTGGCCTGTAGTTCCCAGGTTCCTCTTTTTTGCCCTTTTTGAAGATAGGGACAACATTTGCCCTCCTCCAATCCTCTGGCACCTCACCCATTTCCCATGATTTCAAGAAAATAATGGATAGCGGTTCTGAGAGTTCTTCAGCCAGTTCCTTCAGTACTCTCAGATGCAGTTCATCAGGCCCTGGAGATTTGAACTCGTTCAAGGTGGTAAGGTATTCCTTGACTTTTTGTTTATCTATCTCCAGCTGAAATTTGTTTGGAAGTTCATAGTCTGTCTTGGAAAAGACTGAACTAAAATAGGAATTGAGCGCCTCTGTCTTTTCTTTGTCCTCTGTTATCATTTTTCCATCTCCATTGCGGAGCTGTGCCACTATGTCTTTTGTTTGTCTTTTGCTACTCACAAACCTGAAGAATGCTTTTTTATTGCTTTTAGTGTCCCTAGCTAACCTCAGCTCATTCTCAGCTTTTGCCCTCCTAATGCCATCCCTGCATTTCCTTGCTACTTGTCTGTACTCATCCTTGGTGGCCTGGCCTTCTTTCCATTTCCTGTACATGTGTTTTTTGGTTTTTAGGTCCTCCCTGAGCTTTTTGTGAAGCCACACTGGCCTTTTTGGCCACCTACCCCCTTTTTTTCTTGTTGGAATTGTTTGTAGTTGTGCCTTTAGAATTTCTTCTTTTAGAAGCTCCCACCCTTCTTGGACTCCTTTTCTTGTTAGGATCTCGTGCCATGGGACCTTCCTTATCCTTGTTCTGAGATTATTAAAATTGGCTTTTTAAAAATCCAGCAGACCTGTGCGGCTACACTCTGCTTTCATTTCCTTTGAAATCAAGAATTCTAGAAGGACATGGTCACTCTTGCCTAGAGTTCCCCTTACTGCCACTTCCCCCACCAAGTCATCTCTGTTGGTCAGAATTAAGTCAAGGATAGAAAATCCTCTTGTTTCTTTCTCCACTTTTTGTAGGAGAAAATTATCACCACACAAGCCAGGAATTTCTTGGAAGGGCCATACTTGGCAGAATTTGCCTCCCAACATATATCTGGATAATTGAAATCTCCCGTCACTACTACATCGTGTCTCTTTGAAAACCCTGCAATTTGTTTTTCAAAAGTTTCATCCGCTTCCTCTCTTTGATTGGGTGGTCGGTAGTAGACTCCAACTACCAAGTTCCTTTTGTTTTTTGCCCCAACTAGATTGATCCAGATGCTCTCGATCGGACAGCCACTCTCCTCCTCCTGTATTTATGTGCAGGAATGTGTATTTTTGACATATAGTGCAACTCCACCTCCCTTTTTATTCTCTCTGTTCTTTTTGATCAGTTTATATCCCTCAATTGCTGCATTCCAGTCATGGGAGTCATCCCACCAAGTTTCAGTTATTCCTATCAAGTCATACTTACCCTCCTGAATTAAAATTTCCAGTTCTTGTTTGTTTCCCATACTCATGGCATTCATATACAGACACCGGAGTGTGTGTGATTTATGGCCTCTTTGTCTTTGTACATTTTTATGAATATTATGATTTTTTTTATTATGATTATTGTTATGTTTATTATTGTGATTATTATTGTTAATGTTATTATTGTTGCCCATTTGATCAGTTTGGTCCATTCCTCTTATTGTGTGTAAGGCTTCATCTACCCTTAACTCTGTGCTTGCATCTCCCTCCCCCTTCCAATTCAGTTTAAAGCCCTCCTGATGAAGTTCTTCATGCTGTGGGCAAACACATTTTTCCCAGTCCTTGTTAGATGCAAGTCGTCTCTTGCTAGCAGTCCTTCCAGGAAGCTTAGCCCATGGTCCCAAAAACCAAATCCCTCTTGTCGACACCACCTTTGTAGCCAGTCATTCACCCAGAGGATCTTCCTGTCTCTTTCGATTCCTCTTCCGAGCACCAGTAGGATGGAAGAAAAAACTATCTGGGCCCCAAAGTCCTTCAGTTTCCTTCCCAGAGCTTCAAAGTCAGACGTGATTTCTCGGTAGCTCCTCTTGGCTGTGTCGTTTGTTCCCACATGGACAAGAAGAAAGGGATATGTATCTGTAGGTTTTATGAGTGATGGCAATCCTTCCATCACATCCCTTATCCGTCCTCCAGGGAAACAGCATACCTGGTGAGTCCATGGATCCTCCCGGCATATTTTGGTCTCAATTCCATATAGTAGGGAGTCCCCTACTACAACTACTCTCCTCTTCTTCTTTTTGTAGGGTGTGGGTTCAGCAATTGTATTTTGCTGTGCTTCAGCCCTACTCATGTCCTTCTGTGGGGTCTCCTCTGCGTCCTGTCCAACAGACTCTTCTTCAAGTATAAAAGTATAAAACTTCAGGTATAAAACTAGAATAAAACTGCAGAATCAACTGATGAATGGTGAGTCTGTTAATTGATCCAACCAAGAAAATTATATTGGCGTACCTTTGTACTTGTGTAATCTGGATCAGATGCCAGAAACATTTAACATCTTTTGCCCCAGGGAAGCCTTTTGAAACATTGGGATGATGAGAAGAGCTTTTGAAACTTTAAAAAAAAAAAATCACATCCGGATCTCCACTGCCAGTCCCAATCCTGGCAGCAGTGATCCGGTGGTGATATTTTACTGTTCAAAGCTTCCCTTGCCTTATTTCTGAATCTGAAGGCTTCCCCAGAGCAAAAGGGAGCCCTAGGAAGTGTCAGAACCTAAAACAAGAGGATGCTGTTGTGTTAGTTAGCTTTAGTTAAATGTTTCCAGTGCCCAATCAGAGTTACACTGGAACAAAGTTATTAACAGAATTTTGCCCATGGGATCTAGTCTGGGGACTCCAACTGGATTCAGGTCCAGGTTTCAGATTCTTAGATGCAACATATATATGCAGCCACCTGCCATCAACTGTGTAGCCTTATTCTTATTTTGCTGCTCAGTGTTCATCATTGTTTTGGATCTAAATACCTGAGCCCTGAAGGGCATCCTGTTCTCAGTGGTTCAGTACTCTGAATGCTTTCTTTGTCTCTATGCCAGCTGATTTATTTTTTCCTCCTCTTCTGCTGAGGCCAATAGATACCTCTCTTTCTAAATGACAGCTGGATCAAATATTTGTTGAGCAGCTTAAGGCTTGGGGGGAAAAAAGGAAGGAAAGAGAAGAGCTGAAACCCAAACAGAGACATCATATTGCAGCCACTAGAGCCATGAGAGACAGCCTCTGACCTTCTTCTGTGCCAAAGGTGTCACAGCAAGATGGTTTTTCATTTTAGCATTGTATCTTTACATCTACAAGTGAGAAAACGGCTGCAGAGAGAGAGAGAGAGAGAGAGAGAGACCAAGAAGTGAAGGAGAGTCATTTTAACAACACAGCCATAAATGCAAATTGATTTTGACTCTACATAGCGTGCTCATTCTGGGAGAGATGGGGTCAAAGTCCATCCATACAGAAGTCACCAACAGAACCGTGAGAGAGGGTCCTGTTAGTGACTGCATCAAGAAAGGTACACTCTCTGGATACCAATTCACCTGCACACAAAACATGGAAGTATAGATTTACAAAGGGCTGGCTACATTTCCCCATAACAAAGACAGGGAGGTAAATAATTCTTACATAATTACTCATTCATAATTAAACAGGTTGTCTTGACACGTTAAGACAGCCCGTCAAAAGTAGGTGACAATTGCATGATTTATTGCCTCCAGCATGAGACTGAGTCAAGGAGCATCTCTTTTTTCCCGATTGATTTGAGCAGTGATTTGCACAGAAACAGTGTCTTTTCTCTTTGGTTTGTAAAGTGTGTGTGTATGCACGCACACCCACACCCACACACCCACACAGAGAAAGGCAAGCAATGATAGATTTGACTGATTGATCAAAAATATACAAACAAACCATCTCATGCTTCTAATTTTCAAAAAGCCACAGCTATTGTAATTTTATTCCATTGCTCAATTTGGGAAAAAATAATAATAATCAAGAAGTATCACTGGCAGAAAGTGCCTCATTATCATTTCAGGCATAACGAGTAACTAGTTACTCTCAAGAAACATGAAAGCTATAACAGTTATTGTGAGGAAAAATCTAACTGTAACTACATACTTTTAAAAAAATCTAGGTTCTATTTATATAATTTGTCATGGTTGAATGTTTAGGCACTTATCTCACAAATGATGCACAAAGGTGTGTCGATGGAAATATAATGTCCAGATCAAGGGAAGTAATAGTGCCAGACTACTCTGCTTTGGTTAGATCTCACCTAGAGTATGGTGTGCAGTTCTGGACACCACTGTTTAAAAGGAGTGACAAGAAGCTTGAACATGTCCAGAGGAGGACAGCCAGAATGGTAAATGGCTTAGAAAACAAGCTTGATGAGGAAAGGTTGAGGGAGCTTGCCATAGTTAGCCCAGAGAAGTGAAGGCTGAGAGGCAATATGATAAGATAACCATCTTGAAGTATATAAAAGGCTGCCATGTGGAATATCTTCATCATCTTAGAACTGCAGAGCTGGAAGGGACACTATAGATCATCAAGTCAAGCTCCTGTCAAGGAGGCACAGTGGCGAATTGAACTCCCAACCTTTGACTCTGCAGCCAGATGCCTAAACCACTGAGTTATGGAGCAGGCTTGGTGTTTGCATCTCAAGAGAATAGGACCAGAGGTAATAGATTTAAGTTACAAGAAAGGAGATTTTGATTAAACATGATGAAGAATTTCCTAACAGTGAGAGACGTTTGACAATGGAGTCCACTGCCTTGGGAGATGATGGACTCTCCTTCACTGGAGATTTTTAAAGCAGAGTTTGGCCCTATCAGGGATGCTGTGGATTTCCTGGACTGGCTGGCGGCTGGCTTCCTTCCAGAGCTACATTTCTATAATTCTTTGACTTATGAACAATCTAGTTAACCTGGCCTTCCACAGAATTTTGCAAAGTGTGAGTAGGATGCTGCAAACTATACGGAAGACTGACGAACTCAAAGAACAATGTTAATACTTCAGTTCCTTACATTTGATACCACTGCCCATAAGTGAGAAAAAAGATGCTTTTTACAGAGACTCATCTTACTCAGACCCCATTTTTACCCATGTCTCATTTCATTCCACTTGCACAGTTTGATTTTTACATCATGCAATTCCAGGATTCCCTTCAGTATTCCTCCTTGATGCCTTCTTGTCAAGAAAGAGAGCTTGTTCCTTTGACCTAAGTGGAATTAGTGGCATCAGATAATCTGTTCATTTTTATCTTCCTAGTGGAGTAATCTATCTTTTCCATATTCAGAACAATTTAATGGCTCCCTACGTCATCCCATTTTGCATTTCTGTTGAATCAGTTGTGAGAAAGAGCTACTCACTCACAATACGGGCATGTTGACCCGTGTGTAGGTGTTACAGATAAGGAATCTGTCAGAACAAAGAGCTGGGAAATCGGTAGTTCTAACATGGATGAATCGGGCTGGGATTCAAACCTAGAATTTTAAAGGCAAAAACCTATGCCAAAATTTAATGATTATGAAGCTATGTCATGGCATAAAGAGCTGACTTGCTGGTGTTACATGTTATTCCCAAAAGGGTTTGCAAATAATGGGCAGGTAACTACCAAATTGAAAGTCTGGGATTCTAGATAGTTTCCTGTAAATTATTCACAGGTGTTTCACATGAAAATTCACAGCAGTTATATTAAAAAGAGATCAACACAACTCATTTGCATGCTGGACTCTGTAATCATTCGTAACAAGTAATTAGACTTCAACGATAGCATCTGTTGGTTGTTCATCTTTGTTGTTGTTGTTGTTTAGTCATTAAGTCGTGTCCGACTCTTCATGACCCCATGGACCAGAGCACGCCAGGCCCTCCTATCTTCCACTGCCTCCTGGAGTTGGGTCAAAGTCATGTTGGTAGCTTCGGTGACACTGTCCAACCATCTCGTCCTCTGTCGTCCCCTTCTCCTCTTGCCTTCACACTTTCCCAACATCAGGGTCTTTTCCAGGGAGTCTTCTCTTCTCATGAGATGGCCAAAGTATTGGAGCCTCAGCTTCAGGATCTGTCCTTCCAGTGAGCACTCAGGGTTGATTTCCTTCAAAATGGATAGGTTTGTTCTCTTTGCAGTCCAGGGGACTCTCAAGAGTCTCCTAACCACTCATTATCTTTCTGTTATACAGCCTGGCTAGATAGTTCGGTGGTTTAGGTGCATAGCTGCGGAGCCAGAAGTTGGAAGTTTGATTCCCCACTGTGCTTCCTACAAGTAGAACCAGTCTGTGTGGCCATGGGCATGCTGCACAGTCCCCAGGGTGCTCCTAGAATAAGGGAATAGTAAGCACTTCTGTGTATTCTCTACCTTGAAAGTCCTGAGAAGGGTCATCGTAATTCCAAATTGACTTGATGGCACATGGTTTTTATATACATTTGGGAGAATGCAAAGCTGAGTGAGGGAGCTGTCTGTGGTCCTGATATCATACCTTAAGAGAGGTGACAATAACTGAGGGGGACCATAATTCTTCCACAGAGATAACCAATCTTTATTTCAAGATAGTGCCTGAGTTGTCAACCTTTGTGCCTAGCTTATACATGGACAGCGCTTCCTTCAGTTCTTTCTATTGATGCTTCTGTGACCCATTGTAGCAAGGGTACTTTGACCTTTGCCTCAGTATAAGAGCAGGGCCAGCCTTATTGCTAGGATGTGGGATGTCATATCTGTATATTGATCTGGAGAGTATGTCGCTCCACAACACAGTTTGGAAATCTTAATATTTTTGACTCCAACTCCCAGTATTACTACCAGCCATGTTGCCCGTGGGAGTTTAGGGGCCACAACCATCAAAATAACTTTCTCCAGTGCTGGTTGAGCTTAGGTGTCTAGTGTATGGAATATGCTATGCAGCAGTCCAGGAAAAGCAGTAATTTCCAGTTTTCTGATGCATCTTGTCTGAACATATTCTTACTTCTCCAGTCAGTGAGACATTCCAGGGCAATGACATAGGGTTTAAGGTTTAGTTTTCTTTGGATCAGAGAGAACAGAAAACATAAGATGTGATAGACAGGGTGTAGTAGATGTAGGTGGAGTCCTGTAATGAGATAGCACAACTGCTGATCATTCATGAAATCTCAACAGAAATCACCTTCTGCAGCTCTGTTTCCTGAGGCTTTAGCTAAAGCCTACAACATCAGGCACCCTCTGTTCTCAGTATGTCCCTCCATTTGATAGTCAACCCCAGTGGTAGAAAAATTACCAACAGGTTTGGGGTAAAAATTATGATCACTAGGGAACATAAGGGACTTAACAGCAAGCTCAGGAGAAACCCAATGTTTTCAAATGCAGGAACACGTGATACCTTCATTAGGCCACTAAGAAAATCAAACAAACAACAAACAGCTAGCCTTCAATGATAATTCATCTTCTTCAGGCTGTGCAACAAGTTCTTGTGGGTAGTTCCAAAAATTATATCCCGTTATTAAAGTCCCAAAGTCTCATGGCCATTGTTGGGGCCAGGTTAAGCTTCTTAGATGGAAATGGCTACATTCTGCAAGAGGCCTGTGGGGGAAAGATGTGGCTTCAAATCCTTCCTCAGCCAGCAGTTTGGAATGTATCACTCAACCATTTAAACAAAAGGCTGTCAAGCACTCTGCATCCCCCCTCATCTCCCCCTTCTGCCTTCTTTTTGAAACTCAAAGAATTTCTTATTTGGCTAGGGAAAACAAGATAACCCAGAAGCATGGCCATCCTCCATCAGAGTTGAGATTTAAAATTTAGTTCAACCACGAAGAACAGCCAATTTTAGCCAAAAGAAAGCCAAATCAATAATTTTCAGTGTAAGCAATCTTTTAAAAAATAAACAGCAATAACAATTCGACAAGACATCCATAATTTCCATCCACTGCCCCCCAAATGTGGTTAGTAACCAAGGAACGATGAATGTGAATTGGAAAATAAATAATGGGAAATAGACATGGGCATGAATCCCTTCATCAGGCTTTGTACAAAGGGCCCCATGAGGCTCCATCTCCCACCACCCCCTGGCTGTTCTCACTGTTCTTTGCACGCTACTGGAGTCCTCCAGTGGTGCTCCAATCCAGGCAGGAGCTCAGCCAGCCCAGCTCTGCCTCCACTGGCAGCCGTCCACTCCAATGAGGAGGCAGAATGGGGATGTTCCCCATGCAGCTGATGAGTGGGTGGCTGCAAGCGGAGGCAGGGATGGGCTGGCCGAGGACTCTGGTGACTCTCAAAGAACAGTGAGTGGGCTAGCCAGCCGGGGGTGGGTGGGAAATGGATTTGTGTAGCATCTGTGGAGCCACACGGGGCCCCTTTGTATGAAGCCCAACAAAGGGCTTTGTGCCCACATCTAAAGGGAAACAAAAGGGGAAGGATCATAACTCCTAAAGCATGACATGGCTTACCAGTTGGAAATCAAACAAGAAGGCATCATCTTAGAATGTGAGGTGACACTGCCACATTTTCTTGCAAGTGCCATCTGTAAATGCTTGAATTCAAATTTTGAGCTCCTTCTTTTCCTCCTCAAGTACACCCTTTGGAATCCTCTCTCCTTAGACCCACAATACTGCCGGTGAATTGCTCCTTTTGGAAACCATCACAGACATTAAAAACATTGCTCTCCCCCACCTCCCCCACTAATTTATTCATAGAGTCTGAGGTGGACAGATGCCTATTATGACCATTATTGATCTTATCTGGAGGTGCAGTGTGATGATGATCTGCATATCCAGCAGCAGCTCCAAACTATGGTGTGGTAATAAGGAGACTTGTTTCTGCTCCTGGTGAAGAAAAGACCACAAGAGGGTGAATTTCATTTATTAGCACATTGACTCGGGCTCTTGGAGACAAAGGTGTGAATGAAGAACTATAAATAGTAGAGATGTGCAAGAAATGTTGCCTAGCGCTTTGAGAGATGTGAATAATGGTGACAGTGTTGCTTTCACACACACACACACACACCCCCTTACTCAGAGCAGTTCTAGATAATTAATTGTTTCTATGCTTAGACCTGTCAATAAAGTGTGTTGAAGAGAAGTATGGTTTAGAGATGGGCTCAAACCATTGGTTCAGCAGTTCATGCCAGTTTGTTAAATGCAGCAACAGGTGTTTGGTGGTTTGTCACCGTGCCCCACCCCCTCCGGCAGGCGCCCACCCAGAGGCAGCACTGGAAGAGGAGGGGCAGTGAAGTTAGGATACATCCTTTGAGTGGGCACCTGCCAGAGGGGGAAGGGCACTGAACCACTGAATACCTGTTGCGGTGCTCAACGAACCGGGACGAACTGTCGAACCAGCAGTTCATGCCCATGTCTAGGAGAAACACAATCTGTGAGTTCCCTAATTTGGGTCCATCAAGAAGAAATTTAGGAACAGATAGGGAGAGATTATAGAAGCATGTGATGTCTTCTGTATTCCATCATTTTTCAGCAAATATTTTTGCCCACCGATACCACAAACTCTTAATCAGGCTAGGTGGGTATAGGCTAGGGGAGAAGGAAGAAGCATGGAATACCGGGCATTTGTCCAAATGTTGGGGTCAGGAGATCTGCAGTTAAACTCAGATAGAAACTGAGCTTCTTTGAAAACTTTTAAAGATTGTGAATGGCACTGAAGAGAAAAGAATCTGTAGGTACATATTGCTCCAATCTATGGGTGAGCGAACATATTTTTGCTCCTCTCTGTTGTCACCCTGGAATTGCACATAAACACACCTCTGATTTGGTCCAGTTTTACACATTTGTCCAAAGACAGTGCCCCCCTCCCCCACTACTATAAACATGTTTTCCAATGTTTCCTAAATTTGTTGTGAGGAACACTTTGCAATTTGGAAAACTTATGGATTTTTTTAACACAGCTTGGATTGTGTTCCCTGTTGCATTCAGGAGGTACAGGGTTGGCTCAATCTTTTGACAAAAGCTCCTTGACCGAGTAAATTTCTCAGATGGCTTTCTCAGCTATAGCACCCTGATGGTGGAGTGCCCTCCCGCATGAAACTCTACCCACATCGGCATCATTTTGGTGCCAAGTCAAAACATGCTTATTTATTCGAGCCTTTGGTGATCAAGGATCTTGGTCCATACAACTTTTAATACATGATTTTAATGTTTTCATGTTGTGTGCTTTAAAATGATTTAATTTTAAATTGTTCTAAAGATGTCCTGCTTTTAAATTGTTTTATGCAACTCTGTAACCCCCACCTGGAGATCTTGTGGTTTAGGGCAGGCTGTAAATATTTCAAATAAATAAACACGTTTAAATAAATTTATCTCATAACCCCTTTCTGGAAATTTCTCAAGGCTAGAGGGTTCACAGCTGAGGGCCAAAGGCTGTAGACATACATTTGTTGCTGTGGCAAAAACGGTATTGTATTGTATTGTATTGCCTTGTATTGGAGAAAGGCTATTGGCCAGGATACAAAATGGCTCAGCAGCAGTCAGCAGTTTGAAGCCACTGCCAAACTCAGGCAACTACACCATTGAGATGTGTTGTTGTTGGGGTTTGTTTTTTGTTTTGGTACTTCAATAATAACATGGGGGTGGGGAGAAGACTTTAACTGTTAAACACATTCTCCGTGTAGTACAGCAAGCAAAATGGCACACCTCTGTTATTTTCTGTAAGTGTCTTTTGTCAAGTGCTCTGGCAATAGTCTGTGAAACTATCAACAACACTTGCTTTTTTTAAAAAAAAAAGTTCTCATTCACCCTTATTTTAAGCGAGGGGATCTGATTATATGGGGAAAAGGCACATTTGTTGGGACTTCTGTCTTGCACATGTTTATCTTGGATCCATTTTCAAAAGATGCCTGTCTGGTAGGTTGGTTGGTTGGTTGGTTGGTTGGCTGGCTGGCTGGCTGGCTGGCTGGTTGCTTGGTTGCTTGGTTGAAAATATTTTTACTCTGCCTTTATGCTGAGTGGAGGTTTGAGTCCTGATCCTTTTATTCCTTGTTGTTGTTGTTGTTTAGTCGTTTAGTCGTGTCCGACTCTTCGTGACCCCATGGACCAGAGCACGCCAGGCCCTCCTGTCTTCCACTGCCTCCCGGAGTTTGGTCAAATTCATGTTGGTAGCTTCGATGACACTGTCCAACCATCTCGTCCTCTGTCGTCCCCTTCTCCTCTTGCCTTCACACTTTCCTAACATCAGCGTCTTTTCCAGGGAGTCTTCTCTTCTCATGAGATGGCCAAAGTATTGGAGCCTCAGCTTCAGGATCTGTCCTTCCAGTGAGCACTCAGGGTTGATTTCCTTCAGAATGGATAGGTTTGTTCTCCTTGCAGTCCAGGGGACTCTCAAGAGTCTCCTCCAGCACCACAATTCAAAAGCATCAATTCTTCGGCGGTCAGCTTTCTTTATGGTCCAGCTCTCACTTCCGTACATCACTACAGGAAAAACCATAGCTTTGACTATTCGGACTTTTGTTGGCAAGGTGATGTCTCTGCTTTTTAAGATGCTGTCGAGGTTTGTCATCGCTTTCCTCCCAAGAAGCAGGCGTCTTTTAATTTCGTGGCTGCTGTCACCATCTGCAGTGATCATGGAGCCCAAGAAAGTAAAATCTGTCACTGCCTCCATATCTTCCCCTTCTATTTGCCAGGGGAAGATCATGGCCACTGGATGGGACCAGTGGCTATGATCTTAGTTTTTTTGATGTTGAGCTTCAGACCGTTTTTTGCACTCTCCTCTTTCACCCTTATTAAGAGGTTCCTTAATTCCTCCTCACTTTCTGCCATCAGAGTGGTATCATCTGCATATCGGAGGTTGTTGATATTTCTTCCGGCAATCTTAATTCCGGCTTGGGATTCCTCCAGTCCGGCCTTTCGCATGATATATTTTGCATATAAGTTAAATAAGCCGGGGGACAATATACAGCCTTGTCGTACTCCTTTCCCAATTTTGAACCAATCAGTTGTTCCATATCCAGTTCTAACTGTTGCTTCCTGTCCCACGTATAGGTTTCTCAGGAGATAGATAAGGTGATCAGGCACTCCCATTTCTTTAAGGACTTGCCATAGTTTGCTGTGGTCCACACAGTCAAAGGCTTTTGCATAGTCAATGAAGCAGAAGTAGATGTTTTTCTGGAACTCTCTAGCTTTCTCCATAATCCAGCGCATGTTAGCAATTTGGTCTCTAGTTCCTCTTTTAGAAGTGGGGGACCTCAGTAAAACAGCAATATTGCCTATGGCATCCTGAGTACATGAGCCCCCCTCTGAACTTGATCACTTCTGATATCTGAGCACTTGAACCCCCTATAATAGTGAAAATATTGGTCTAAATCCAATTGTTTGTCTTGAGTAGAGACGATCCATTGAATCAAAAGAACTCATAGAAGTATTGACTTATCATTTTCTTATTGATTCATTAGCTGGGTAAAATATCCTACTAGATATTCTAGTTCAGTGGTTCCCAGCCATCAGTTCCCAGATGTTCTGGGGCTGCAACTCCAAGAAATCCCAGCTAGCATAGCTGGTGGTGAAGGGTTCTGGGAACTGCAGTACAAGAACATCTGGGTTATCCAAGGTTGGGAACCATTGTTCTTGTTGAATATCACCTGCCAATTTCCTTTGAATATAAATCCTACCTTCAGTTGCCCTGACACAGTAAACAAGACAATGTCAAAGTTCTTCTTGTGAGATTTTATGGGAGGGTTCTCAGAAACTGGGTACATGTCCAATTACTGTGTTTTGTGCATTTCTATAAAACGTGCATTATTGGGAAATGCGATTATTCCTGCTTTCTTGCATGAACTATCATATGTAGAAGCTCTGGATGGGTTGTTTGGGTCTTGTTCAATCAGCCCCTCCTTTTGTGCTTTGCTTTATGTGTGGGTGCCTACCTCCACTAACAAAGGGAAAAGATACTACTTTCGCCAAGCCATTTTGTAGAAAATACCGTGAGTTACGTGTTTGGTGTTTTTAACACCATATTTCAAATCTGTCACATGGAAGTGTGAACCTGAATTCTCAACAAGCTGTATTGCTTTATTGGGATGTGTGTTTTGCAACCTAAATGGAGGCAATGGTCACCCCACATCCCTAGCATCTGTTGGCTGTTGTTGTTGCATTCAGTACTGAGAACATGCAACCCCCTGAGGTCCAAAGTGCCCTTCTGGCACCCCCACACCCCAATTAAAAAAAACCTGTTTGAATTAAAAAGTTTGCTTCTGCTCTCCATGATGCATGGGGGCAATTCTGCTATATTTTGAGGACCTCTCAGAGCCCCAGATTTAACAACAAACATTAAAATATTTTTGGCAGGGACTGCTAGGGGATTTTTTGTTTTTTGCTGGAGGGGAAGGTCAGAGAAGTAAATGTGGGTCTCCAAGGTTTGAGGATGAAGATGTGGAGCCCCTAAACCTCTAGAAAAATTTCACCTCTCCAATACTCAATTAAGATAACAGATTTAATTCAGAATTTTTAAAAAAGATCCCATATTAAGTTATATTTCTTCCCTCCCACTTCACTCTTGGCCACTGTCTGAACAATCTGCTATCTATCTATCATCTATCTATCTATCTATCTATCTATCTATCTATCTATCTATCTATCTATCTATCTATCTATCTATCTATCTATCTATCTATCTACCCTGTTTCCCCGAAAATAAGACCTAACCTGAAAATAAGCCCTAGTACGATTTTTCAGGATGCTCGTAATATAAGCCCTACCCCAAAAATAAGCCCCAGTTAAGTGAAACCCTGCCCTCCACCATTGTGCAGCAACCAGAAGATGACATGACTGTATTTGAATAAATGTAGATTGTTGTACATGAAAAAAAAAATAAAACATCTCCTGAAAATAAGCCCTAATGCGTTTTTGGAGCAAAAATTAATATAAGACCCTGTCTTATTTTTGGGGAAACACGGTATCTATCTATCTATCTATCTATCTATCTATCTATCTATCTATCTATCTATCTATCTATCTATCTATCTATCTATCTATCTATCTATCTATCTATCTATCTATCTATCTATCTATCTATCTATCTATCACACGCCATCTGGCCTGGGGCTACACTGGGCGGTGCCCAACAGAGAACTGAACACAATTAATAATCATAAAACACAACATGACAAATTGTTACGACATCATAGAGTAAAATAAAAAACTGAACAAAAAGATTAAAAATTAACTACAATAAGTTAAATTAATCAATGAATAAAGTTTGAAATTAATAAAAATTAAACATTGAAAACATTTCTCCCATAGCTTTAAAAGTATTATCTGGATGGACTTGCTTACATCCTTCTGTGTTGTGAACCTGGGAATACTTATTGTTCTTGCAGTTATTTTTATTTTTCTCAGCACTGCTCCAATCTATAACTGCTCACATCTGTTACTATTCCTGCTGTGGTTTTCTGTTCTTTCCGCAGTCTTGGAAGCACAGGCAAAATTCTCCTCTGCTGGTGTCCTCGGGTGAGATGGACCTTTTCCAGAGCGAAAGGCTCGGCTAGACAATTTGATGCTGGCTCTGGCCTGCTGTTAGCTGTCCTGCTTTGCTATTATTTTCACACCTCTGTTTCCACAACAATATACTGTCTGTGCCTATTTATAGCTTGCTTTGGGTCTATGAGCTCTAACAGATCAATCTCCAGCAAGATTGAACCAGGGGGCTGAAATGCCTTTTCTAGCCATGGCAGCCCCATACCTCTATTTGAGTGTGCTTCTCTTCCCTAATCCACTAGCTCTCAATCTATGGATCCTCAGATCTTCATAGAATTGCAGAGCTGGACATGATCCAAAATATCATCTAGTCCAACTCTACTCAGGGTTGGAGGTCTACAGATAAAACGTTTGATATTCCTAGCCGTCCGATCACTGCTTAAGAATTGTCAGTGAAGGAGACAATGGACTACGACCATCCGAGATAGTCAGTTCCACTGTCAAACAGATCTTAACTATTGGAAATTATTTCCTAATGATTAATTGGAATCTCCTTTCTTGTAACTTGAACCCTTTGGTCAGGGCCCATGCTCTGGTGCAGCAACAAAAGCTTGCTATATCTTCCACATGAAGATATCTGAAGATGGCTATTATACCATCTCTTCTGTTCCCTTCTGTGAACTGTGGTTGTTATGTGCCACCAAGTTGGATCCAACTTATAGTCACTCTAATGGCAAGTGAGATATTTAAAGAGTGGTTTTACTGGTTTCACACCCCCAGTGAGTTTCCATGGCTGAGCAGGGATTTGAATCCCTGAATCCTAGTCATTCTTTCTATCCACTACACCACACAGTATATTTGTGGACTCCAACTCTCCAACTCCCTCACCGTTCACTGCTCAGATAGCTCAGAACCCTGGGTGATACTGTCCAAGCAAAGCAAAGCAGTATGTGCTGCTTATACAGTAGACTGCCCCATAGTGCTTAATGCACTCTCTGGGCAGTTTACAATTTAATCATTCAGGCTACACAAAGCTCCCCCAGCAAGATGGGTACACAATTTAGCAACCTCCAAGGGATGGAAGGCTGAGTCAACCCAGCTACCTGAGCCTGGGATTGAACTCGGGTTATGAGCAGAGTCTTTGACTGCAGTACTGCAGTTTTACCATTGCACTGTTAGGAATCATAAAGCACAAAGGTTTGGAGCCGCTGCCTAGATTGACACAGGTAGCAATTGCCACTGGGGTCATGATCCTGACCAGTATAAATGGCTTTAGAGAAATACTTTAGAGAATACCTTTAGAGAAAGTAAGTAGCACAGTTTTTGGAGGATGAGTCTTGTCCGTGGCTCTTATAGGGTTCTGGCCAGAGATTTGTTTCACCAATATAATTATTTTTTTAAAAAAAGAACAGTTTTAGTTAATGCACATTTCCCAAAACTAATCAGACTGAATTTATAAAACTGCACATTTCTGATGCTTGCGATATTTTTCATGAATATGTGTGCATTTTTGCAAATGTGCAAAGAAAATGCCACACAATTCTGAAATATGATATATCAGTTGATGGGTGCATATAGATCAACATATATACATTTGGAAAAGGTACACAAAAATATACATGCATTTCTGTCCAGAGGAGGAAGACCCTGTGTGTAACTATGTTTCTTTGGCAAAGGAGATCAACAAATGCAATTGACGTGGGAGAACAAAGAGGAACATGGGCCTAGGAGTATTAGTCTACATATTAGAAAAGACAAGAGGGTAGACGTTACCTGGTTACTTTTTAAATGCATTGCTCCTCACAACTAATAAAATGAACATCAAATGCCTTGTAGACAATGATTCGCAAGGTTTCGTATCTTAAGTTCTACCATTACACTATTAAAAAACTCATGTCTCACTAGGATTGAAACAAAAACTCCACTCTTTCTTGGGTACATTTACAGGCATTGATTGACTGATTGATTTTTGTAAGTTAGTGAGGAGAAAGAACAGGGGATTAAGAGAAACACTTATGCTAAAATCTTATGGAATTGGCTCCCACCAGAAACATATCAGGTCCCCTCTCTTCTATTCTTTAAGAGGATATTAAGGACTGTACTCTTTTGAGAAGCATTTAAGTACATCCTCATTTAAGTGAATGTATATCTGTGTTTTGTGGTGCTGCCACTAGTTAGGTTTATGTAATGCATGTTTCTTTGTGGGCGTGTATTATGGTTTACATTGATTGATTATTCCCTGTTGTAAACTGCTTAGTGTAGTGGTCAGCACTAGGTCCAATGGTCAAAATATGTCTTGAATGAATGAATGAATGAATGAATGTGTGCATGCAAGGACAATGGTACAAGCCCTTTTTGCATCTTGCCAGTTGATAAAATCTTATCAACACAAAAGCGGCAATATGATAGCTATCTAATGAACAAGAAGAAGCCCATTCTCTTCCAATTTTGCCATGTCCCTTTTTTTTCTGGAAGTGGGCTAAGGAGGTTTTAGTGAGGAATGCCAAACTGTTTAAGAACACGAGCAATACGATCACACACACACACACACACACGAGTGCACAATCATTTCAGCTGTTGTCACAAGTAGAGGCTGAGAGTGTCAAACACAGGCATGCTTCGGAATAGCTGTAACTGATTATAGAGAATTACAACCTATCTCACTTCAGCCAAAGAAATAGTTAATGTAGGTGCTTATCAGAACACCCTCAAGGACAGAATTGCTTTGTTTTGGAATGATTTGTCATCATCCTTTTGCCCTTTAAAGGCAGAGCGATCCATTATTGCCTTTTTATCTCTGGAGGGAAATAAAAAGCAAATAGTGCAGGCTTATGGGTTTGCACCTGAATGAGCATATGGCTGGGAAGCAGAGGTTCTGTCCTTCCCACTAGATTTCTGCTCACCGGAGTTCATCTCACGGCCAGGTTCATGGGATGCTAATTGAACTCCAAAAAAGAGAATCACCAAAAGCAAGACATCGAACCATTAGTCCTGAGATACAGATCTCAGGCTGTAACTGCATATTGAACACGAATGGAGACAACAGAGAATGCCCAGTGGATGTAACAGAATGTTACCATTTGAAAGGAGACCTTGCGCAGGTATGTAGGGTCAGGTGGGGTGAGAAACAGATGAGGGTCTCATGGTCTGTTTGAAAAGAAGTAAGTGCTAATAATAACACACTGACTTGATTAATGTAGTGATAAGACTAGAACAGAACCTCTGGGCCAGTTTCCATAATTGAAAGTTAGTGATAACAAAAATGCAAATCTAGACTTATTTCGTGCACTAGAAATCACACTTCAGTGGATTATTCTGTTACTGTTATAAAGTGCACTGTATATATACTTTGTCTTTGAAAAACACTTCCCCCTTGAATTGCATGGGTTCGAACGACACAGTTTTGATTATATACACGGATCCTTTCTCCCAATAAGTCATTAATAAATATTTCAATCAATCAATAATTACTCAATCAATAAATATTCAATAAATACTGTGCTGCTGTTCGTTTCTAGGAAGGGGCCTGAGAAAGGTGGGTCTTGGACTTAGCATGGCCCCTGTTGTTGGCAGTGTGGTGGTTCCTGGTTCTCTCTCCTAGCATGATGGCTCCAATGTTGGGGCATGCCAGGAGGCTGACATGGTCAGGGGAGTTCTCTTTTTGTGAGTGTGTGTGTGATTCAGCTGTTTATGCTTTGTAGTTACATAAGAGTTATACATGGATTTGGACTACTTTGTCTGGCGCCCCTAACTCCATCAATGTTAAAAGGAGGAGTGTACATTATCTATGGCCATTGAGAGACCATTTGACTTAGTGCTGACCATTATGCCCATGATTTCTAGGCCATTTGTAGAGTTTTGTCTCTACCTCTACCAAAGCATCCTTACATGTCTACCAGGGCAATGTTTGGAAAAATCACCCAGGAAAAGGGAAACTTGAGATCTGTCGCCCAAAGCAAATAACAAGAAGAAAAAACCCAAGCCAGATATTTCTTGTATGTTCTCTCCCATCACACTCAAGAGTCTTGACACCCTTTCCCCCATCAAGGAGAAGACCTCTTGTCATTTTCTAGAAGCTCTTTTAGAGGCACCGGCTGCTTTTCTCTGAACGCCTCTGCAGGACAGGTGAGTAGCAGGATTAGCACAGCATCTGTCAAAAATGAGTTATGGCCTTACCTGTGGGCCCTAGGCACAAATCCTACCCCTAAGACGTAACCTCTGGGGAAGGGGGACATGTGCCATTCTCTAAGAGCCCGTGAGGTCGCATGGAAGTTTCAGATCTTTTGGAAATGGCCTCTGGATCAGTTCTTTAGAGTTATGGGGCCTCTCTCAGCCACTCAAACCAAGAGGTTTGATGGCCTGGCCTTGAAACAGGCAGTTGTTCGGCTTGCCCAGACATGTAGGGCCAGATACACTCTGAGGAGAGAAGATGGAAGCTCCAGGCTCCCTGCACTGTCCCACAGAATTAACTACTCCTGCCATAGATGTGAAAGCAAAACCCCCAAAAGTGCTATGTGAGCACATATTCAGACTGTGAGAACATCCCACCATCACCATTAGAACCAGTGGAAGAGGAACAGCTGGAGAATTCTTAAAGGGTGCATAATATGGAATATTCCCTTTATACAAAGAATCCTGTGATAAAGGTAAGAAAAGCTTTCGAAATTTTCCTTCTAATATTTTTTTGGATGTTCTGGATAGAGTGTGTGGGATTGTCATGTCTTGCTAAAATAGCGTGGGGAGCCAGTTTTAAAGAATACAAAATAACCATAAAACACGTTTTTGCTATTGTAGGAGACAGAGATGTGCAGCACAGATGTACAAGATGCTGAAAAGGGTTCTGAAGCAAAAGACCAGGAGCCATCAGCCTTAGCTTTGTGGAAGATGGCTTCCGCAAGATATTCTGAAGCACAGGTATGTGATTATCTGTGGAAGGGGTTGTGGGCTGCAAAATTATGCTTCGTATTTGAAAGGTATGCTTCGTGCTGCCAAAGGTATGCTTCGTACCTGTCACCTTTGTTTAAAAGCCTTTTTGAAATATTTCAGGAACCTGAAAAGATGTTTACAGTGGAACCTTCATACGTGACTCTAAGTAAAATTCTGGAACTGCAGTAGATCTGTATGAAGGAAGCATCTTGCTTCTTCAATATTCAGAGGCTGAGAAATGTCTTGGGCTCTAATATTTAAATGTATAAAGCACGGATGACTGTCTTGCCCAGGTGCTTGAATAAGACACCCGTCACACGTATCCCACAGATACTCATTCATGCAATGTTTTAGAACTTCAAAGATTACAGTTCTTAAAACGCAATGCCTCTGTGCATGTTTTCTCAGTGAAAGAAGGGTACAGAAATACATGAATGTATATATTTATTTAAAAATTTTAATAAACATTTTTGACAGATGCTATGCAATCCTACTATTCAGGTGAGGTCTTCATAAAGCGCATAAACGGTTCCTCTCCTTGTGATATCATGAGTATGGCGTGATCAGTAAGTTACCTGAGCAGTGTGACGAAAGTGGAAAAAGGACTGCCACTATAATATTTATATGCCATGCTGCAGCATTTACATGTTCTCAGGCTCCTCAAGAACTCACCCCACTTATTTGGGGGACATTGTCAAGCTTGACAAGCTTCCTGTCAGTCAGAATTGACTACAAGGTAGCTACATCCCAGATTTTTATCTGTTTTGCCTGTCAGTGAACTATTCTTGGTTCCCGTTTTCTCTTTGTTTACAAATCCTTCTGAGTCTGACGCACCTCCCTAATATATGAGGCTCTCCATTTATATGCAAGCGATACTTACAACAAAGATAAATGCACACCTGCATCACCTCTGTCTACCTATTTATCTGTCACTTGTCTTTCTATATAACTAGCTAGCCAGCCAGCTCTATATCATCTCTATTACAGTCAGTCTGTTTAAGTACATTTATACGTGATCACAAACAAAAATACTGTATGATGCCACAGAAGTTCATAACTCCCTGGATGGAATTTTTATTCATTTGTGTATAGAATGCAAATCAACAGTTAAAATATAGAAAGGTTCTCACAACAGTTTACCTATATATAAAAAAGAAAGATAATCCCTGCTGTCGGGATAGAGATCTGAAAAAGTCACAGTATGAAAAGAAATGGGGAGGAAGAGGGCAAAAGAAAGCAAACACTTATAGAATCATAGAATCACAGAGTTGGAAGAGACCACAGGGGCCATCGAGTCCAATACTTGGCCCCAAGTTCTTCTTTTCTTCCTTCCGTATTACTCATCTTAGTGGAATGGGTGCTGGGTGTCAGTGGGAAGAGAGGCAGAACCTGATAGGTATGGATGAATGTGAGTGTGCCTAGTTTATAATGCTTGGATGTGTTATGAATTGTGATTTCTCCTTATTAGGGGGTGAGTTGGGGAGAGGAGTTAGTTGGATAGCTCAGTGGTTTAGATTTCTGGCTGCGGAGCCAAAGGTTGGAATTTCGATTCCCCACTGGGCCTCCTGTGAGTACAACCACCCTGTGGGGCTTTGGGCAAGCTGCACAGTCCCAGGGCATCCCCAGAAGAAAGGAAGGGTAAACCACTTCTAAGTATAATTTCCCTAGAAAACCCTGAAAAAAGGGTATTCATAGGTCAGAATTCACTTGACGGAACATTATTATTATTATTATTATTATTATTATTATTATTATTATTATTATTATTATTATTATTATTATTGGGAAAGGGAAGCCTTAAGACAAAAGAGTTTAACAATATCAACTCATGTTTTATTGGAAAAACAATATCATGTAATAAAACATGCAAATAATGCAGAAAAAGGCCCCACTCTGTTGCACCGTTGGATACTTAACACCTTTCTGTTCCTCAGATACAATTACCAATTTTTATCTTTTCTAATTCTGTTTTATTTATTTCTCTCCCCCCCCCCCCCAATCAGGTTCTGGAGAACATTCATCACTTCCTGTAGCAGTTATATTCATTGTGTATAAAAATGTATTCAAAGCCATCTGATTAGTGCTTTCCATATTCCGATTTAAATCAAGAAACAGCATGCCCAGTGCATGATAGCAGGGTTCATAGCCTGTGATGTATTTTAGAAGCTGATTATTGCCCCTCCCTCTGATATATTTGTCATCTCTGGACAGAGCCAACTTACATGCAGGAAATCTGCTATAGCTTCCCCACATTTCTTACATCCCACAGTTTCATTATATGAACATAAAAGACCCAGAACTTGGAATAGACTGGAAGATAAAGGTCTTGGAATTGTGTTTCAAAAAGTAATTCTCGTAAACTCTGGAAAGAACTCTGCTGGCTTAGACTGGAAGGGATGTAGTCCAGTATTCTGCTCCTATAATGGTTAATGTTCCTCAACCTCTGGGAAGCTCACAAGAAAGCAAACATGTGACAGTCCCCTTTTGCTCATGTTCCTTAGCAACTGGTTTTACATGGCATACAGTCTCTGGAAGGGCAATTAGATTTAAAGATTCCTGATCTCCCAGCTCATTGTTGTTCTTTGGCTTTAAGTTAAATTTGGACAGGATGGCCCTTCTAATGGAGGAGACTGTCAAAGGAGGCATGTTTTCAGCCAACCTTTCCAGTGAAGGACTGTGATCTCTAAAAGAGAACATATGGCCACCTTATGACCGCTCTTGAACACACCAGGCTTACTTAGGGATATGGAGCATGTGGTGCAGCATATGTTAATCTGACCTCCAACAAAAAAAGGACCTAGAGGTGGGATATTTGTATTTCTCTCCCAGGGGAGAAAAATATGAATATCGCCACCACAGGTGGCCAGGTTGATGAGACCCTCCCTCCAGAACAGAGCTGTCAACTTACCACTCGTAGTGCGGCGTGTGTGGCCCATCATCATTTGCGATGCACCAATTGCAGAAGTAGCCCAATCCCTGACTTCCTGCGCTGCTGACCACTCAGCAGCTGAGCAGGGAGACTTGCCATCCCGCCTCCTCACTGGATTGGTCAGCAGCGCAGGGATTTGAGAAGCCTCGGCCAGGCTACTTCTGCAATTGGCGCAATGCAAACAACGACCGCTTGCAGATCAGTTGCACGCACTGATCTGCAAGTGGTAAGTGGACAGCCCAATTCTGGGGGAAGGGTCCAGTTGGCTCAATTGGACCTGTGGTGGCGATATTCGTATTCGTCTCCCCTGCTGGCGATATTCGTATTCGTCTCCTCTGGGAGATGAATACGAATATCCCATCTCTATAAGGAACAGATGAACAATCAAAGGGAAGAGCTTGAGAACATCTGGAAGGTTGTCCCCACTGCCCTGACATTCACCATCTGTGGTCACTGCCACAGCCTGCCTAATGGTAGGAACAGTCCTGGATCTTAGCTTCCCTGTACTCTATCATTCAACTTGTCTCTTAGTCCACAACCTCATTTTCATCACCTTTTGGCTGTCCCTTTTCTTTGACAATTTCCATTTTGTTAATTAACAAGGATTTAATCAGCTCAACTAAAGATAGACCTATCTGAACTTCTTCTTTTCTGACACTGACATACCTAATCATAGAAAGATCTTTCTCAGCTGCTGAAGGCTTGATGGCAACAGATTTTTTTTTTCCAGAGCTATATTTAGCCACACACGGCAAGCTTGTTCAGAAGGAAGAAAGGGAGAGAAGCAAAAACGTGGACAAGAAAATATCAAGAAGAATTTCACTGTAGTCCTTAAGGTCAGAGGAAACCAAAGGGATTCTGGTCCAATTAAGCTTGCACAGGAATTATGTCTTGGACCTCTCCTTTTCTTATTCACTTGCTTGTTTGAAGATTCAGTGCTCTTTTAGTTTACTTGGGTGGCAAAAGAGGCAGTATCACCATGGATACACAGCAGTTTGGGCACCTGGGCTGCGCTTTGGGTTGGAAGAGACTGACCTATGCATGGTGAGGCAACCATCTTGAAAAGACAAATGGATAGGGAGAAATGTCTGGATACACAACAGGTATATGGCTTTTGCCACAAGCCCAGCTGTTTTGTGGGGCATCTGGAGATAGTATATGCCTTCAAGCTAGGAGAGTTTACAGCCTTTAAGAAGCAAATTTCAGCTGTTGGGTTTGCATTTTTCCAGGAGCAAATTTTTGTGCCCTTTCAGTTTCAGTGGCCAGTTGCCCCGCCCGAGTTACAGCTCTGACCTTGGGAGAGGAAACGGATGGAAGACTCACTGAGTGAGAAGACAGGGGGGGGGGGAAGGGAGCAGTCTGTTGCGAGCAGTCCCAAATCAACTGCTTTCTTTAAGATCTGTGATTGCCTCTGGCCCTTTGGCACTCCAAAGGGAATGCTCTAGGCACCTGAGGCTGTGGCAGAACTGAACACACACACACGGGCACGCACAGACAAATGGGTGGCATCTTTGAGTATCAGTTTGAGATTGAAGCAAATCCTGTGGCAGCTGCCTGCCCTACAGAAAACAACAGAGGAGGGGAAAAGAGCTGGACTGCTAGACCATGTCAAGTCCATTCTTACACTTGAGACATCACTACCTCCAGGGATGACAAGCCCAAGAAGAGGACTGATGGGCTGAAACCTCCTTCTCAGGTTTTTCAGGTACAAAGCTCAGAGACATATGTGGTGGAGCAAATACAGGACTATCCATAAAATAATGGATTCTGTGTCCACCACAGATTACGAATGGCTTTGGTATATTCTTGGTTGTGGATAATCAGCTGTAATGTAAGGAGGACATCTGTCAAGTTCAGGTACAATAGGACCCCCATATCTGCTTGATCAATATCTACTGATTCACTTATCCACAGTCTGAAAATATTAAAAATATTACAAGAAAAATCCTAGAAATATGTATTTCTAAAGATGAAGTGACCAGACCTGACCACTAGAGGAAGCCAGAGACCATGCTACGTATAGCATTTGCTAGATAAATATTTCCTCAATGTCATTACCAGAACTGGCCACTAGAAGGGGTCAGAAACTATGCTATGTATAGCACTTGCTATTAAAATAGCATTCGCTATAATCCATGTTTTTCAGCATCTGTGGGAGGTCTTGGAACCGATTCCCCATGTATTCCCCATGGATACAGGGGTGCTACTTTACTTGATGGAGCTCACCAGATTTTACAAGCTGCTGTCATGCACCACTTTCAGCAAGACAGTGAGGTCTTCACTGTTCTGAGAAGCCAAGAGAAACTGGCCTCAGCTTTGAAGGACAGAGTTGCACATAGTGGACTTCAAACTATGAAAAAGTACATTCCTACGTGCCCCATTCTGACAGTCTCAGAAACCAGTAATACTGGGACTCATCAGTGCCATCACAGTAAAATGTGCCCTGGGATTAAAAGTTGGATCTGTCTTCCTCCTCTGCCAGTGTTTGCAAAGAGTTTCACCTTTAAATGACCCCCCTCTTTTTTTTTAGATGAAGTGTTGACTATTTGGAAATACAAAGCACTTAGAATACTTTGTACCAATTTCAAATTCAGTTCTGGTGATTTTGAAAAGAAACCTGTTCACCTTGGGAAGCAAGAGGCACCGAAGGACCCAGTTTACCTTGGTTGTTGGTTGAATCTGACACATATCTCTAGAATCTGTTGGAAACAAAAAGCCATGGGTTCCAACTTTGGCACCTCTGTGTTTTTCCTCTCCTAAAGAAACAAGAGACCTTTGCATGAGATCCATTTCCCAGCTGATTCATGGAGGGCATGGTCTCGTATTGATTTTTCCAAACATTCACAGAAGTAACTGAACTTTCAGCTTCATGTCATCAGAGATTTTGCTGTGGACAGCAGTACATCAATTTATTTCAAGGAGCAGTGGTTTTTGTGGATTTTCCACCTCGCCAGGCATCAGCATTTCCCCCCAATTTTAGCTGCAAAACATTCCGTTCAGCACAAATTCACCTTTTGTTTGGACCGAACCAACCTTTTAAAACTATATTTTCAGCTTGTTACAGGGGTGTTAGTTGCACAACAGAAATCACTGAGTGATTGCCTGTCACACAGGGAGGAGGAGCCCTAAGAAACATTTTAAGCAAATCCTTCTAATTTTCATCTGGGTCAGAAATTGTCACGGTCCATCACTTAAAGAGAAATGATTAAGGATGTCAGGCTGAATCTACTTGGATAACTTTGGAAGAGAAACCTCTCTTTCACATCCACAAGGGTTGGGTGAGGGTGGATTTTCATGCCTTCTGGATGGAAACATTGAGCCAGTGAGTCAGACCCTCTCTTTTTACAGAAGTTCTACTTGGCTGGCAGTCAGATTTAAATGATATATATACATAGAATGATAGAGTTGGAAGGGCCCTATAAAGCTATCAAGTCCAACCCCTTGCTCAATGCAGGAATTGAAATCAAAGTATATCTGTCAGATGGTTGTCTAATTTTCTCTTGAATGCCTCCAGGACTGGACAACTCAACGCCTTCCAAGGTCCTTGGTTCCATTGCTATACTACTCTAACAGTTAGGAAGTTTGCCCTGATACTCAACCAAAAATGGCTTCCTATAACTTGAACCCATTATTATGTCTCCTACACTCTGGAGTAACTGAGAACACATCCTGCCCCTCCTCTGTTCGACCACTGATGGGTTGCATCAGGGTGGAAAGAGGTCGCCCTCTAGATAAGGACTTGGCTAACATCAAGCTTGTGGGATCTGGTTTGTCTTTTATTAGAACCCCAACATCAGTGGCAGCTGATACCTGCTGGGGCCAGTGAGGAAGAAGGCAGGGCCACCAGAGGTGGAGCCTGTTACATCTTGTTGACTACTCATTTACATGATCTAAGCACCCTTGGTTCACCGCTAGGCAGGATGGGAGGACTGCTGGGAGTTATACGAGCAGTGCCTACTTGCCCAAACTATAGGACAATTCTGCCTAACATCTGTCAAAGCAGAGAGCATGGCGAAAAAGGCACATGCTTAAAATGTGCCAAAGTTTGCATGCTGGAAGGTTGTGTTTCTAACATCTGTTTCTGTGGCTTAGTCCTCTTGAGTAGACATGCATAAAAATCCTCTTTGCTTTGAAAGCCTGGATGTTGTTGCACTGTGGCTTACTCCTAAGTAGATGCTCCTGGAACTGAACTGTGCCTGCTTTTCAGCCTAATTATTTTGTCCTTCCCACCATCACCCCTTAAGACATTGAACCCCGTGTAGTTAATTAGTTATGTTAAGTCAGAACTGATTTATAGCGACCCTAACAGGGCTTTCAAGGTAAGTGAGATATTTAAGTAACTGGTTTTGAGTATCCATGGCCAAGTGGGGGTTTGAACCCTGGTTTCCAGATTCCTAGTCCATCACTACACCACACTGGGTATGTAGCCCAATGTCGTAGTGGAATACAGATGTTAAGACACTTCCCAAACTGGAGTCAGGTTCCCAAGCCAAAAAAGGAGAAGGATGAAAGAAGGGGGGAGGCTGAGATTCCCCATCCCTGGTTTATATGGTCACGGAGGGTGGAACACAGCAAAAAAAAAGAGGGGGTATTTTTTTTGCACCATCAAATTCTTTCACAGCCCATTCACTTGTATGGAACAGGAGCAAGAGACCACAATCAGGAAATTCTTGTAAGAAATCTAAGCATTTCACTCCTTTTTACAGATTGGAGAGCTGCAAATCTCATGAGATCTGGACTCTCTTCCTTTGTGCAGCTTCTTTCTACCTAGCCTGGGCCATGAAAGACTTAAGCTACAAAGGCTGCTCCAGCTGCTGGAGGCATCTAGAGAGCAGGAGAGTTGAAGAATTCTTCTTGCAAGCATCCTTTAATGCCCCCACTCATGTCCTGTCACCCAGTTGTACTAAACACAAAAGAAGGAGAGGCTAGCCGCCTCTGCCTCCAAAAGTGAGGGACAGAAGAGGAGAAGCTCTATTACATCTAGAGGCTCTACACATGATCCGGAGCCCTGGAAAAACCAGAATTTCTGATCCCAAGGAAAGCTCTGATGTGCAACGGTGATTCTCCTCTTCAGACCATCATTCTCTACACTTGGAAAGCCATGTCTTTTAGAGCAGGATGGGTTAAGGGTGACCCTCCAGATGTTATAGGATCACAAATCCCAGCCTTCCTCACCCTTAGCGGTGCAGCCTGGGGCTGAGGGGAGCCATAGAGGTGGAAAACATCTGGAGGACGGCCCTTTGCCCATTTCCTCCATTACAGGACGAACAAAGAGAGCTTTTTTGTCTTTAGTTAAATGGATTATTATCACGGCAGTTTGAATTATGTTTTTAGACTGTGGTTGTTCGATCCTTGTGGATGACTGGTGGACATCCTTGTAGGCTCTAGCAAGAGGAGAAAACAAGGCCATTCCACCTGCTCTGTGAAGAGATCTTCTCCCTCGGGGCTCCTTTTTCACCACAGGCCAGCAGAATGCAACAGAGGGAGGAAAGGTGAGCAGCCTGGCCATGCCCCTCATCATCATCCTTTTCTTCCCATTACACTCACACACACACCATTTTGCCATATATATTTCAGTTGTGAAGCCTGCATGAAAGGCCTGCTTGTTTGTTATTAATTGTACATAAGCTGCCTAGTTACCCTCTCTGGCTGAGCCGTGGGTTAAAAATATTATAAATAGAATAGCCTCATTAATGGATTGTTTGAACTGAGTGTATATTTATTTAATATTTGCAGGATTAATTACATTTGATTGGCTTGCAATTGTTAGTGAATTATCTTGACACACTTTATAAAATATGCAAACCCTCCTGAGAAACTAAGCTGCTTTGAGTATACTTTCCTATAGAAACTTACTTTTTATAACTAATCAGTTACCGTTAGAATTTTAAACCCCTAATAGTTTTAGAAGAGGTAGCTGTGTTAGTCTGTGCAAGCATATCAGGCAAAATCCAAAGAAACGAAGCAAAATAAAGCAAAAAGACAAATCACTGCTATATTTACAGTTTTTAAATATACAAACTTCTGGATAGCTCAGAGGTTGAGGTCTCTGGAGCCAGAGGTTGGGAGTTTGATTCACCCACTGTGCCTCCTTGACAAGGGCTGGACGTGATGATTTGACAGGTCTAAGATGATGATGATGATGATATTTTAATTTCTTGTTGTCTGAAAGTAAGCAGACTACTTACTTCTAGTAAAGGTAAAGGTTCCCCTTGACAACTTGTCCAGCCGTGTCCGACTCTAGGGGGTGGTGCTCATCCCCGTTTCCAAGCTGTAGAGCCAGCGTTTGTCCGTAGACACTTTCCGTGGTCACGTGGCCAGCGTGACTAGACATGGAACACTGTTATCTTCCCACCGTGGTGGTACCTATTTATCTACTCACAATTTTTACATTCTTTCGAACTGCTAGGTTGGCAGGAGCTGGGACAAGCGACGGGAGCTCACTCCGTCGCGTGGATTCGAACTGTTGGTCTCTCGACCTTGCAGCCCACAGGCTTCGCGGTTTAACCCGCAGTGCCACCCACATCCCTACTTACTTCTAGTAGAATGTGACAAACCAGCACCCCTGTAACTAGATGTAACTATGTAACAGTTACCACTAGCCTCCATTACCTCACAAAACTACAATTCTACTGTAACTCAGTTATGCCTCAATTGCAGCATAATAGGAACTAATTGCAAGTAACTCAATGTTTGTCAATGGTTATATTTAAGCTCTGACTGACCAGCAGCGTAAGAATAAATGGGAGGGGAAGGTGATGTTGGTGATCCTGCAAGGTGCTAGTCCCCCTCTATTCAGCACTGGTTAGGCCTCACCTTGAGTATTGTGTCTAGTTCTGGACACCACACTTCAAGAAGGATGCTGACAAATTGGAACGAGTTCGGAGGAGGGCAACAAGGATGATCAAGGGTCTGGAAAGCAAGCCTTATGAGGAAAGGCTGAAAGAACTGGGCATGTTTAGCCTTGAGAAAAGAAGACTCAGGGGTGATATGATAGCACTTTTCAAATATTTGAAAGACTGTCATACAGAGGAGGGGCAAGATCTGTTCTTGATCAGCCCAGAGTGTAGGACATGCAACAATGGGCTCAAGTTAAAGGAAGCCAGATTTTGGTTGAATATCAGGAAAAACTTCCTAACTGTTAGAGCACTACGACAATGGAACCAGTTACCTTGGGAGTTGGTGAGTGCTCCAACACTGGAAGCATTCAAGAAAAACTTAGATAATCACCTGGCAGAGATGCTTTGATTTGGATTCCTGCATTGAGCAGGGGGTTGGACTTGACGGCCTTGTAGGCCCCTTCCAACTTCACTTTTATATGATTCTATGATAGAGAAGGATAGGAAACCAAAAATGAATCATTCAGGCAGTTAAATAAGTTGAGCTTCAGCTGCTCTCGGAACTGAAAGATGAAATGGAAAATGGTATCTTATGTAAGGAGTTCCCAGAGTCCTTATTTAGAAGGTGCTAAATGACCATGAAGTCCGGTGACACATTCTCCAGCGAGGGTTTAAAGTCTGCCTTGGAACCATACTAATAGATGTCAGAAACAGTTCAGTACAGAGGAACACAGAATAATATAATAACTCCAGAAAAACTGAATTAAGGGACACAGAGAGAGAGAGAGAGAGTAAGAGATGTGTGTGGAAGAACCACCCATACAGCAGATGCGTCAGGACAAATATTGCAAATTGTTCCAGCCAAAATCCCTCAAGACTTCAATTCCGCCTGCGGACGCAGTCAAAAATCAGTTGCTAGACTTGCTCAGTTGTTTTTCTTAAGAGGTGAATTAGAAAATCAGCAGGAAGACACTGACTTAATTTGCCACAGGCAGTGCAAGCCAGCTTTTGCTCAGAGTAAGGTATAACAGTTCATTCCTCAAAGAAAGCAGATTACTTTAAATGGAGAAATGTTAAGGAGTGTTAGGTGTTGTTGCTGTTGTTGTTTGAGAATAATGTTGATGCTGGAGAAAAGCATGTTACAATGAATGGTTTTAAAAAACAAAAATTAGGGCTTATATTTTTAATTAAGCTGTGCACCAGCTAGAAAAATATGGCAACTTCCAGTTTGGATCAGATAAATTTATGTCAAGCTATGTTTTTCATAGGTCAAGGCAAATTGGGTCTGTATCAGATCTGTCCTGGATCACACCCCAACATTTCAGCATTTGGAGGGGTAAATTTTTCAAAGGACAGACCGAAAACTGAGGAAAGGGGAAGAGAAAGTCAGAACACCATATAAGGAAGATAATGAGATGGCATGAGATGATGAAAAAAGGGAAGAATCTAGGCTTTGCTGAAGGACAACCCCCCCCCCTGAAGAAAAAGGAAACTTCTTGTACTCTTCAGGCACTGAGGGTGTGGGAAAGGCAATGCATGGTTCTGTACTCCCATTTCTGTTTAATGTGCTTAGGTTCTGCTTAGTACGGACCTCTTAGATTAAGGCAAGTGCTGCTCTGGATTGCTCAGTTTCAGTGTGATTTAGGACTCTGTGTGTGTGTGGCTGCATTTGGATTTGCTTTCTATCTGGGCCTTCAGTGGTTAGGCTTCAGCCATTTTTAGCATGACAGGGTCTTACTCTGGCCCCACCACTTCCTTTTTTTCCCCACTTCAGGTTTCAGAGTTTCTTTCTTCCGTTTGCCATTGTGGTTTGCTTGGGTTGGGGCCTTGTTATTGCTGCAGCACGAACACAGCTAGAGATGGGCACGAACCGGTTCGTCCCAGTTCGTGAAGGTGGCAGTACAGGTGCTGCTGCTCTCCTCCCCCACCTCCTCTAACTCAATCAGCCACTCACCAGGCCCAGTGTGCCAGTTTCCTGCAACTTCCAGTCCTGGGAACAGCTCAGGCTCCTCTGCCCCGCCCCTTGGCTTATCTCCCAATCAGAGAAAAGGGCGGGGCAGAGAAGTCTGTGCTCTTGCTCCTGACTGGGAGATTAGCCGAGGAAGTGGAAAGAGCAAGCAAGCTGGACCTGGTAAGTGGCTGATTGGCTGAGCAGATGGGGGAGGGGAGCAGCAGCACCTTTACAAACTGGGACAGACTGGTTTTTGCCCATTTTGAAACACAGCCCTTCACTCCACCCAGGGCAAAGGATGCTCATTTCTGGACTGGCAGGACCGAGCAGCCAACAGCTGCAGCTTAAAGGAACGAAGAAAAAAAGAAAGAAAACTGTTGTCTTCCCACAGTAGTCAACCAGCTAACTACGGGAAATGAACAAGCTAAATAGGAACGCAGCAGCAACGCCCTGACCATGCCCTTCAATAGCTGGTGTTTACACTCATGTTACCTATAAATCTGGAGGCATACTCACCATGCCTAGCAGTAAGCATTTTTTTTTTTTTTTTTTTTTTTTTTTTTTTTTTTTTTTGCAGGGATGAGCACTTGGAGTCAAGTTGGAATTAGGTTGCAATGGTGACTTGACTGGAACTTGACTTAGGATTCTTTTTTTAAAGACTTGGGACTCGACTCACAACGTGGACACATTTTTACAAGTCACATTTTCAAGTCCCTATTATTTTAATGGAGACGTATTATTTTAATGGAGATGACCTCCTGTCAGTCAGTCCACCAGCCCACCTCTATCAGGGTCTCAGCCCTCAAATAGAAAACCAAACCCACTCCTCTTATTTATTTGTTTTCAGGTGGTCATCCTGCCTTGTTTTTTTCCACCCCCCTCTCTGTGACTGTTTATTCACCTCACTCTGGAGTTGCTGACCTACCTCCCAGCAGTAGGCCACCCTTTGCCATCAGGCCTCCTCAGCCTACATGTCCCAGGATGCCTTGTGCATGCTTTCCAGCGTGCACCATTTCACTCCTCTTAGCATTTGTAGAGGCCAGAGTGATCAATCCCTTTTCGAATTTTATGAACAGTGCTAACCACAAAGCTGTGCCGAAACTTTGCGGAAGATTAAAAAGGGACTGGTTGGGAGGAGGAGATAGAAATTTAACACTTTTTAATTTATTTATTTTTTAATTAAAAGCTTTCAAATAGGGACTTGGTACCAAAGACTCAGATCCAAAGACTTGCCAACATCCCTGGATGTTTGTACCTTCTATGCAGTTAGTGGCTCTAAATTTGGGGTTGCTGTGAAGCCATTCCAGATTTTATCCTCTACTTTACACGAGTAAAAGCAGTAAAATGCAGACCAAAGCCCAAAGCGGATTCAGAGCACCCCTGGAATTGGAGTCCCCAATTGCCACTGCTTCTATGTGTTTAACTGATTCCCTTTAAAGACCATCGGTGTTGGTGTTCGTCACTACGTAAACATTTGTTCCATCATCAACAGTCTGGAAATGGCTAGTCCACCAATGGGTCCATCCATTCCTGGGAGTCGTGTACAGCCGTTCAGTTACTTTTGGTTCAGAAAATGTTGCAGACTCTTGTGTGCCTCATTCGGCTGTAAACTCTCCTTCTCTCTTCGGAGCGGAAAAGCCTCACCCAGGAGCTGTTGCTGGATCTGGAGAAGTGACAGTTCCAAAATTACTGACACTAAAAATAGAAGTGAGGTCCAAAAGGAATTAAACTCACTCAGACAAGTTTAATTAATCATTCCCCATCCACAAAGAAAGTGATTCGTCATATAATAATGTTGCTGCAAAGATGCCATGCAGATACAGGTTTCTTGGGCATTGAAAGCCCTCCTCTGGAGGTGTGAGGTTCTGCCAATCATGTAGTTTTTCAAGAGAATCAGCAACTTTCTTCTCCAGGGCTGGGGAACCTTTTGCCCGCCAAATACTTTTGGACTTCTGCTCCCATCCACCGTAACCGGTGTTGCCAATGATGGGAGATGATGGACGTTGCATCCTGAACCCTCCCATCACCCCACCTCTGCTTTTGAGTTTGCGACTTCCAGAAGAAGACCCAAAGCATGAAAAGCCAGCTTCCTCTCAGCAAGCAGCTTTCCTGCCAGCTAAGAAATGCTTACAGTTTTAGGTGGACACCTATGATGGTTAAAAATGCATCTTCAAATAAGGACGGAGAACCTTTGGTGGAGGTTCACAGATTATGTTTGTAGGTCAACTCCTAAGATTTATTTGAAGTGTGCCTTTCAAGCAAGAAAAGGAGGCCTTTGGCCCTCCCAATATTTGAAGCAGCCTCACTGAATGTGGCCTAAGATAAAGGATTGTGGTGGTGATCGGCCAAAAAAAATATTTTTTTCGGGGGGGGGGAAATATACCTCCTCACCCCTTGCTTTGAAATCTGATAAGAGGGCAATACTTTTATCAGGAGGTGCACTAAATGCACAGAACATGCATTCTCAGTCATTCTAGAGTGCAGGACATGTTACAGGAAACCAGATTTCAGGGGAAAGTTCTTAACTGTTAGAGCAGTACAACAATGGAACCAATTATGGAACAACAATGGAACCGAGTAGACTTTGTCTAGGGGGGCGGGGTAAAAATCTAATAATAAATAAAAATAAAATAAAAAAAATTACCTCAGGAGGTGGTGAGTGTTCCAACACTGGAAGCATTCAAAAGAAAATTAGACAACCATCCATCAGATATGCTTTGATTTGGATTCTTGCTTTAAGCAAGGGGTTGGACTTGATGGCCTTATAGGTCTCTTCCAACGCCATTATTCTATGATTCTATGAATTGGAAGCAAGATAGACATTGGCCAGAATCCAATTGGTTAGTTACGATGGTGTAAGTGCAACAGTATAAATCGCTGTGGCAAAGATTTTGGAAACAAATTTTTAAAGAATTAAGCTACATATGTGAAAAAGATATAGAATTTAATGCTGAGATTGCTTTGTTATCAATATTTGAGAATGTGGAATATGACAAAATGACTAAAGAATTGATAACCAATTTATTAACAGCAGCTAGATTGATTATAGCTAGGCAATGGAAATCAAAAGTCGAATTGCAAATTGAAGAATGGTATAAAGAAATATGGAATATAGCAATAAATGATAAATTAACTTGTAACTTAAAGGTTAAGAAAGGAGAGTTGAAAAAAAATAACTTTTATGATATATGGGGGAGATTTTTGGAATATGTATTAATAAGAGGAAAAGGGAAAGCTCCAAATCAAGAATCAATGCAGTTTTGGAGAAGAGGACAATAGAAGAAGAGGAAGAAGAATAATAATAAGGAAGAGGAAGATTATGGCAAGAGGTCCCGCATATGGTGGTGGGGAACACAGTTAAATTGTATTTTAGTTTGTATGTTATATGTTTTTGTTTAAATTTAAAATAAAGAAAAAAAATTAAAAAAAATAAATCGCTGTGGCAAATTGCCACTGGTTCATGAGTTGCCACTTATATGCTTTGTTACTCACCAATGCACATGACTGGCAAGTGATAGACAGAAGTGGCAACTTGTTAATTAGAGGCAATTCATTCCTACAATTTATGCCTTTGCAGTTCTGGCAGCATAACTAAGCGGTAGTATTCTGGCCATTTTTTGCTAGGAATATCAACTTTCTTCTCTGCTGCAGTGAAGTGCTCATCTCTGCTCGGATGAAATAAAGAAGCTAGGGGTGGGGTGTTGCAATTATGCCTGCTGATGAAGAAAGATCCAGTATCTTGACTCTGTGAGCCTTCACTCCATTACATCAAAAGGTTGGGCTGGGCAGCAGGTAGCCCATGAGTTGCCTGCAATCTCCAGGGGCCCAAATGTGGCCTGCAATTCCCCCATAGTCTCTAGATTTTAATTTTCAACAAAAAAAAATGTACTCAATATCTCTGTAACATGTTCAGCCCCACTCCCTCAAAGTTCTAGGGGTAAATGTGTGATGCCTCCAGATTTCTTGAGGTTTCTAACACCTGGTGTCATAAAAGTCAACATTTCCCCCAGACTGGCTGGAGGCACAGAACATATTAGATTGGATATTCAGAACTGACTTTAAATCAGTCCAACAGCCCATTTATGCTCAATCCATCTACTATGTCTCACAACAGATGTTCGAGCAAAGGTTTTGCAACCTGCCAGCAAACTCTTTCTCTGCACACACCTGGAACTGAAATTTGGCCCTTGCTTCCAGTGATGTTCAACCTTTGCTGCAGCTTGGCTACAGAGAGTAAAGCTAGATAAAACCAATTTGTTAGTGTTATGATAGCGGAGGCAACAACCTTCCCCAAAGGATGAAACCTTAATTGCTCAGTAAAGCTGATCCGAATGAAGTCTTTGGTGAACAGACTTGAAAGTGAAAGGAGACGCTGGGAAAGTTACTTGTGAATGGGTCTGTGTAACTGGACAGGCTGATTGGAGGGTAGTGGGACTGGTTTAAAAGAGGATTTGTCCAAGAACTGTGTAAGAGAAAGATCAGCTGGACAAGTTGACCAATCTGCCTCTATGCATCCTCAGCTCCTATAATAACCTAGACCAGACTATATTAAAAGAGATGAAGGGTAATCCCATGGGAAGGAGGTAAAAAAATCCTTTGGAAACAGAGACAACTCCACAGGGCTGAATACAGCTCTTACAAAATAGCATATTTGGTAAAAGGATAATTCAGATAGGGAGGGGATTTATAACAGAGCCATAATTCAATAGAAAGAGTAGAGATGATATCACAAACCAAAGAAGCAAACCCTCAATTGATTCATAAGCTCATTAGAACTGCAAGATTGAATTACAACTCCCAGTAATTTATCAGTCGGTCTCCCATCTTATCCCTTTCACGATGTTTGAAAGAGATTTACACATTTCACAGCATCGTTTCTTTGCTCAGATGTTAGGATAAATAGCTGAGCCCACCGCTCACTTGTGCAGATCGGTGGAGGCTTCTGCTCTCTAGTCAGGAATTTCACTACTTGAATTACTGGAGCTGTAGATCATGGCAAAATTAGGATGTTGGATTGTTTTATTTTGGTTCCTCTGTTAATTCTCTTCTCTGCTCAACAAAGTGGTGGAAATTTCCAGTGTGATTAGAGTCGTATTGGAAAGGTGGAGGGAGGCCTCTTTGTTTTTATTAAACTGATTAAGCAACAGAATGTCTAATTGCTTCAGGCACTTGTTCCATGGAGCCTCTTTTTGCATATCTGCCAGGATTTGATAGTGAGAATGGTTTTGCATTAAAGATGAGATTCAGTGTCTGAGACTTTAGCATTCAAGCCAATCAATTCACCTCTATACCTGTTTGTTTATTTTATTTGTTAAAGATGAAGTCCTTCTTCACCACCTCACTGGGCCACAGAGGTGACCCCTGCTTAGGGATATGAAGAAATCTGAGCCTGAATTGTTTGTTCTCAAGAAGACATATTGCCTCTTGACACTTCAAGACAGCTTGTTCAAAGTTCATCAACATTTCAAGCCTCCCAGTGCAAGAACAAGACAAGGAACATAATCCCTCTTTTTTGGTCGATATTTCTGGAATACATACAAAAGGCCTCTGCAAAAAAACTAGTGTCTCTTATCTTCATGAAGCACAGCACACAGGTAGAGAGCAAATACAGAAGGACTAGCTGATTGATGAAAAAGAGGGAAACAACCTATTCAGTGTTTCTAATTTTTAAAGATCATGCCACAAGGCAGAAGCTATCATAGTTTGGCTATTCGATTTGTGCAGTTTGCTTGATTTGCATAAAAATCATTCTTGCAAACATGAAGGCTCTAATTACCACTGACAGAAAATACCCCCCTGTCTAGCAAGTGAGGTCTGTTCTTGGGGTTTCTTATTCATGCTTGCAAGAATGATTGCCATCTGTACCGCTTGGTTTTGGAGCCTACACCAATAAAGCATAGGTTTTAACAGATTCTATCAGACTAGTAAGCATCTGAGTGTGGCCCCCAAAGGCAGGCTGTATGCCTGTCCTCTGAGGACCCACCTAGTGAATTATGGAGGAGCTCATCATGAGAAAAATGACCATCAGGTGCTGAACTTGCCATACAAAAATGCATGGACTAGTTTTAATTTGCATTGGTTGGGGGAGGCATCATTGTTTCCCAACATTGGATAACCCAAATGTTCTTGGACTGCATTTCCCAGAAGCCTTCACCCCACCTGTACTGGCCAGAGTTTCTGGGAATTGCAGTCCAAGAACACCTGGATTACCCAAGGTTGGGAACCAATTATCTACATCAATAAAATCATAGCCATCTATGAATTAATTTGTTTATTATTTTTGAGGTGGCCACAAGCAAGAAAAGAAAAGAAAAGAAAAGAGAGAAATGCAAAATTTATTCAAAGTCTAGGCTACGATGTGCCCTCAGCACCACCACATTGCCCCAATAGTTTGTTTAATTCTGCAGAATCTCCCTTTGTGCCCTCAAACAAACATGGAGGCAGTGTTGCCATGTTTTCAGGGACTCCTTGGGCTATTGACCCCTCCCCCACATTATTTAATACTTTTTCTTTTTCAAAAAAACATTTTGCCTCTAGAGGGAGTAAGGAGTCCTTTTCAGATTAAACAAACCCGGACCATTTTGGTAAGAATTTGGAGGTGGTGGTGGTGGAATGGAGATCAGGGGAGCGTGTGTGGCTCTCTGAAGTCCAAGGACGGACATCTAGAGCCCCAGAATCACTAGAAGCTGCCCGCCTCATCTACTTGTATACATTTATATAAGCTGATCATAAGCCCCAAATAGCTTATATTCAAATTTGACATCAGTAGAAGAAAATGTCATTGCAGACCTTTGAGACATTACATAGATCCTGTCTTTTCATCCAAAATGGTACTCAAGGACATTAGGAATACTAAGATGAAGATCAAAAGCAAAATATTAAATGTTAAGATACCTTAGAAACAAACCCATTTAAAATGCAGTCGTGAAAGAGATAGATTGCCTGGTCAATTAAAAGGCCTTTCAGCAACATGCCGAAGACTTAGTGGAATAAAAATGCCCTTGCTTATAAGCAGGGAAGAAAACAGAAAAGGTCCAGCCTCTCTCAGCAGGAGAAGTCAGACCTTGGGAGTGACCATCAAACAGGCCCTTTCACATCTCCAACTCTGGAGCATTGTCTCCCAGTGGTGACCCACAGAATCCCAGCCATTGCACTTTCTCAGTTATAATTAGTACTTCATACAGTTTATTCAGAATATATAGCCCATGATGATTGGGAAAGGATGCACAGGACTGTAATCTAAATCAGAAATTTCCAGAAGGGTAGCTGTTCTGTTTTGTTGCCATGAAACCCACAGTCTTGTGGCAGCTTAAGAGTTGACGTATTTTCTGCAGTCCACTTCACAAAAACGTGTGCCAAATAAAACATACTAGGTTTTATGGTGACATTGGTTTCTTGGTTGTTATTAAGCCATTCATCTGTGCCCGAGACAGCAGAAATTACCTGACTGGCTGGTATTCAAACAGCATGAAGAGAAATCATCTGCTGAGCTCCAGAAGTCCTTTTTATTGAAAGGATCCTAAGAGGAGCTTTTCTGACAGATCTCAGATGACAACCAGGCTCTGTCTGCAGAAAGATGATTAAAGATGGACCAGATCAGGGTTTAGAAGGGGATGTCAAGCCTTTTCACTGGGTGTGTTCAGTTCAGGCCTAAATCTTCCTTCCAAGTGATTCTAGGATCTAAACACAGGGGATACAATACGTTGGAGGTTGCACTCCTGGGAAGATGCATTTTCATAAGGAGTGGACCCCCTTTTAATTATTTGCCATCAAATACATTTGATTGTAGACATTGTTGCTTCTAGACATTGTCATTAGCTCATTGTCTGCAAGGAGCCTGGTCAGCTGTGGGCATAAACAAATGGATAACAAACAGCCATATTCATTGACAATAATTGGGAATGACCATCTGAGTCAGATGCTTGACAGATGTGTTGACTCTGAAGACTTCCAGTCTCCTGTTTGGATTCAAAGAAACTAAATTGTCGTCAGCAATTATGCGTGTACTTGCTGACTATGTGGCCGGGTGGGGGTGGGGGCAGAATTATTTAGGTCACTCATTCTGCTGTGATAAAATGAAGGGAGACATTTCTCAACTTGTTAATGTGACAGTGGAATTACTGATAGGTTTCCCTCCATTGAGCTAGGTCTTCTTAAGGGAATTTGACATTTATCACAACAAATGAAATCTGATGGCTAGAATACAATGCAAAGCTAAAGGACATGAATGACAAGGATGAGGGGTGGAAGTGACAAGACAGACAAAGAAATTCCCAGATGTCACCAGGGCAAATATCTAGGTACTCTTCCTCCAAGTCCAGGATTCCCTCCCTTTCCCACCTCTCTTAAAGGAAGCAAACTGTGTATTTCTATGAAACTTGGCATTTCCTCAGTTGAAAATGGACCTGAGGCCAGATGAGTCTGTGCACATCAGGTAGCAAACCTCTTCTCTGAGTACTCATCCCTTTTCATTTAGCAATGGGAATCTCCAAACGACAGCTCCAGATTTGTTGACCTCACTAGGCCAAACAGTTGCGTGCAAATTGGATGCTGTTTCCTCCATCTCATCCTTCTTGACAGGCAACTTGAGTGCTCCTCAGCTCTGTCCTTAGGAAACCAACCTCACCTGAAACTACCTAAGCTTGATGCAAGGAGCTGTCTCTTTGTGGCCGGGTACGTGCCTGGCATTCAGAGAACCTCCAGGTTCAGTCTTTGACATCTTCAGGAAGGGCGGAGAAAAACCTGGTCTGGAACCCTGAAGAGCTGTTGGCTTTCTCTCTTTCTTTTCTTTATTCATATCAGAGTGTTGCACAATTTAAAATTATGGACATCTATGAGATATCGGTAAAATCAAAAACAAATTAAAATGTTCAGATAATTAGATTGCTTCTGACCAGAAGCAGGCCATTGGCTAGATCTTCTTTTGTACACAGAAAATAGCAAACAAGATCAATCTATAGTCTGATTCAGGCGATGTCCTTAAAGCTGGTGTTTGGCCTACCTGTCAGGTTGTATCTGCAGTTTGTGTTCAGTGAGGAAGATCCTTGCATTGAACTGCCAGACAAGTGGCACAGAACTCTCTGCACTGAGTTTATTAATCCCTCCCTCCCTCCCACTATCTGTCTGTCCCTACACTCATCCAGCCAGCCAGCCAGCCAGCCATCTTCCTTGTTTGAAACCTGGACACTAATCAAATAGAGCTGTTTAAAACAAACAGACAAAATCTAGTAGGGTAGTTGATATTTAAGAACCCAAGGATCCCTGCACTAGGTTCTCAAGGCATACGAAGCAGGCAAGTGCACTCTGGCTGGGCTGGGCTGATGGTTAGAGGGGCAGTCCAACAGTCAGATCTCTTTGCTCTAACACAGTCATTCCTAGTGGTGGGGATCCAGATATAGGTGGGGTTCAGCTCTCAACAGTTGCAGTCGACCTGGTTAACCGTAAAGAATCCTGCACGTTGTAGCTCAACAACGTTTAAGGACTTACAGGTTGAGATGCTTGCTGACGCAAGCACCAGAGCATACATGAAGGTGCGCAGCAACGACTGTGGATGACACACCATCTGGCATACCTCTTCCCTCCACCCCCACAGCTCCTAACAAACTACCTGGCCAATTTCCCCTTTTAACAGAGCTATACTGGAAATGAGTTGCTAATGAGAACAAGCAAGCATCCAAGTTCAGGAAATGTACACAGTTAATGATGTGGAAGTGTAGGTGAGGAGCGAGGCTGGCAACGTGGGCTTCATAGTTCAGAAGTGAAGGTAACAAGCAAAGAGATTCCAGGTTTTCTTTCCCTTAGAACACAAAAAGAAGAAGGAAGCTAAAATGAAGCATATTTGGGCAGGTGCAATCTCATTCATAACACCTACCAGGATGGTGGTGAACAGAAAGCTCACGTTCCCCCATGACACGCGTAACTGTTGGTACAGTTGGAGATGTCTTTTAACACATTTTCTGTTACCCACAAAAGGAGGAAAGATACACAGACACACACACACAATAAGAATCTCCCTGCATACTTGGTTAGTTTCAGAGCTTAGAAACATTAGGTTTTGAACTGCAGCTCTCAGAATAGCCTGGCTAGCATAGGTGTGCCTGTAGTCTGAGGAATTCTGGGAGCCGTAGTCCAAAAAAGGAACATTCCCATATGGAGATGTGCACTGTGAATTTTTTTTTTAAGTGTTTTGGGTTCGGGGTGGAATATGAAATATGAGAAATATGTTTTCATATTTTTGTGCACTGGTTCTTTTGTTTTGCATGAAAAAGGAATCCACTTTGTGTCATTCATTTCTTATCTTCCCATATTTGTTTTCTGGCACCCCCAAAAAAGAAGCATGGATGTAATGCAGGGAAATCGCCCCAGAGGGAGACCACAGCTGCGATACAAGGATATCTGCAAGCGGGATCTGAAGGACTTAGGAATGGACCTCAACAGATGGGAAACCCTGACATCGGAGCGTTCAGCCTGGAGGCAGGCGGTGCATCATGGCCTCTCCCAATTTGAAGAGACCCTTGTCCAGCAGACCGAGGCAAAGAGGCAGTCCCGAAACCAGCAAAATCAGGGAGCTGGACAGGGGACAGATTGTATTTGTCTTCAGTGTGGAAGGGATTGTCACTCTCGAATTGGCCTTCTCAGCCACACTAGACGCTGTTCCTAGTCCTCCATACAGAGCACGTGACCATAGTCTCTCGAGACTGAAGGATGCCTAAGTATGCAATGCAGTCTTGAGGATGGATTAGTCAACAGTCCGATTCAGCTCTTACCTCCCTGGTTCTTGGAAACAAGCTTAGAAAGGAGCAGTTAGCTCTTCCCCTCTCCATTGTTGATTTCTCCACGTGGAGACAGATGGGTCTGAAGTGGAGCATCCTGTTCATGTGCACGTGGGAACCCTGGGAAATGGAAGATCGTGCTTATATGGAGAGGGCTGACTCTCTTCTTCAGACGCACACCTCCCCATGTGGAGAAAGTGACAATGGAGTGGGGAGGGACTCAGTCCCTCTTCTCTAAGTCTGTTATCGAATAGAGATGGGCATGAACCAAGAAAACGGTGGTTCATAATGGTCTGTGGTTTGTGCCTAACCATAAACCACCAGGAACCCCTGGAGAAATGAACCAGTTTGCGGTCCGTTTTTCCAGTTCCTGCCTGGAGGGGGAGCTACCTGCTCCTGCCCTCCAGGAGCAGGTAGCCCCTCCACCTTCTCTGCTACCTACCCACCCTCTTACTATCGCCCCCATCAGCCCCCCATCTGCTCCTACCACCACTGGCACTGCCACCATTGCCACGCTCAGAGGCAGCGGGCCTGGCTTCCTTTCCAGGAGCCAGTCACTGCCTCTGCGCATGCGCCCGCCTATCAGCTGGGTGGCAGGTGCATGCTCAGAGGCAGTGGTTGGCTCCTGAAGGGGAAGCCAGGTCCACTGCCTCTGAGGTGGAGATGGTGGTGGCAGGAGCAGCTAGGGAGACAATAGAGGTAGAGGGAAAGGGGGAAGGACGGGCATCTCTTTTTTGCCAAAGCAAAAGGAAGCACCAAGGGGAGATAAAGTTCTGTGCTTTGTTTTGCTTCGGCAAAACAGGGCCCCCAAACCGGGTCGCAAACTAAACCATGAACCAGCCCGGTTTGTCGGTTTTTCTCGTTCACGGTTCAGTTCATGCCCACCTCTGTTATCAAGAAAGCAGTGACTGATCTTGTCACGTGCACTGATCAGTGCAAACCGGAGCTGAAATCTTAGAACATCACTCAATAGTGTAAGAGGCATGTCCCCCCCCCCCCCGTCCCTTCCCAAACAGCAATTAGTACCTTGGGAGGACATTACCTCTGATTCACAACAGCTTTAAGTAGACTTAACAAAACCTGACATCTTTTTTTCTGACATTCATGTCATTTGCCTTAATTCAGTTTGCCTTCATTTAATTTGTGGATCCTATCTTTGTGAAAATGAAAGTGGAGTAGTGACACAAATGGAAGCTGGCAAAAGCCAGGTCATTTGCATGCATGAAGAAGGAAGATGTTATCAAAACATCAAGTCATTGGGCATAACGGGTGAGGTGGCACCCATCTTTTTCTGTTTTCCGCTGAGGCAAGCACTTGCAAGCGTATGTCAAAATGCATGAGTAATGTTTCAGTGGTCTGGAAGTCCCAGTAGAAATCAACAACATGACTCATTACATGAGGTATAACAAGCTCAAAATGTCAAGGAGCCTCAGTGGTTAAACTACAGTACTGCAGTCAAGACTCTAATCATGACCTGAGTTCATCCCGATGGGCTCAGGTAGCCAGCTCAAGGTAGACTCAGCCTTCCAACCTTCCAAAGTTGCTAAACTGAGTCCCTAGCTTGCTGGGGGTGGGGTGGGCAATGTGTAGCCTACACAATTAAATTGTAAATCACCCAGAGAGTGCTTTAAGTGCTATGGGGCAGTATATAAGCAGCAAATTTTGCTTTGCTGTGAATGAAGGCATTAAGGCAGTGGTCCCCAACCTTGGGCCTCCACATGTTCTTGGACTACAACTCCCAGAAGCCTTCACCACCACCTCTATTGGCCAGGGTTTCTGGGAGTTGAAGTCCAAGAACATCTGGAGGCCCAAGGTTGGGGACCACTGCATTAAGGTGCATAGTACCCCAGGCCACCCACATTATTTTGCCACATGAAAGTGGTACCTTTTTCATAACACCCCTGTTGTTATCCAGTCAACTGATGTTCATAGCTATGTTGTCTTTGATCGTTCGTGGTTAGTAGGCTGCTGTGCAAAAAGCCTTTTTTAAAAATATTAGAAAACTAGCAGAGCCCTGTTGGATCAGACCTACAGTTTATGAAATGATGACTCGTGCTATCTCATCCTCTTTTAAAGCCATCTGGGGGTCAACCTACACATTTACACCAAATGCTTAATGTGCAGCTGTGCCTGTGTTTCCCCCTTCTGTTAATTATTGGCATAGCACAATATTATTATTAGCATTTACCATGTGAGGGTATTTGCCCGTTGCCTTCCCATCTGCAGCTCAATTCAGATAACCACACACACATACCACACGCACCAGTGTACCTTTGATGCCAGGAAAGGAGGACATCCCATGGGTATCAATGAGACCTTTTTGCACCAAGCCTTTTAGGACAGGTGGGGAGGGAGATTTTTAGCTGCGAAGGGAAGGGGATAGAACTTTTCTAACCATATGTGTTCCTGATCACCATCTCCTCCCTAAGACTTATAATTACCAAACAGATATAAAGGCAAACATAGTTGCAGGTCACAGATTAACATCACCATGTGCTGTGGGAGTGAATGTCACAGTTCTGTTACGTGCTGGTTGAAGACGCGGTTCCTTCTTGAATCATCTCTTCCTTACTCTTCACCTTCACCAGATGGCCTTGGGTTCCGCTAATGTTTGACGGTGGGAAAAAGCACCACATCTCTCCACTTCCTTCCTTCAAACCATGGATGAAGATCATGCATATGCTTAGGGTTTTTTGTTTTAAATCACAATGTGGAAAAGTTACCTTTTTTTGTAGAACAACTCCCATAATCCCTGACCCAGCAAGCCCTGAAAATACACCACCCTATTGAGAAAAATACCTAGAATTCTGTGTCTGATCGCACCATAGATTTTTATAAAGACATCACTGTATTGGCAGCTTATAAAAGGAGGTGTTCTCATGTAGATATAAAAAAATTCTATCATAAACACTACAATCAACATTGAGTGATTGTACCCAGTATAAAAGTAGGGAAATTTAGTTTAATGGCTTTATAACTGAAGGGGAATTATGATTCTCTGGATTGAGAAGCATCTTTTAAATGTCCAAAGAAATTGGACTTTTTAAAATCTCTCTCTGCTCAATTACTTGCTACAAATAACAGCTCCCATTGTATTCTGCCCCATCTCTTCCCCTTTCTCTTCCTCTTCCCTTGTAAGGCCTCATGGAAAAGTTACATTCTGACTGCACAATTGCTTGAGGGTGCAACTACATAAGAAGGAACACCCTGCTTTCTTCAAAGTTTTGAAAACTGGGTCCGTTCTAGTTTACATTGATGACATGGTTGTAGCCATCCACACTGATATATTTAATTATGCTGTTCCAAAGGTCCATAGTGCACTTCATAACCTGTTCAATTTCCACTGAGAACACAACCTCCCCTTTTAATACCACCCTCTTCTCCGTCGCTTCCTTTCCTCCTCTTTTTAAGTTTATTTTTTGGAAGTGACATAGCACTTATCTGATACAGTGCTAAATTTGACAAAATTCAATTTCAACAAATAGAACCGACACCAAGTGAGGCCACAGGATTTTGCCCATTGTCTCAGATGGAACAATACCCAGCTGGGACAATAGTCAGATGGAAGAATATCCTGGAGAGCTTGAACAGGCACCCAGCGGAGCATTGTGGGAAACAGGAAACTGGAATTTGTAGCCTTTAGACTGAACCCAGCAGGGCTCTTGTTCTGTTCCCATGAAAGAGCTAAAGTAGTCCTTCTCTGCTTGACCCTTTCCCTTAATTGGCAACACATCTGGAACATCTTGCCCCCTGAGATTCGCCTGGCACCCTCGCTGGGAGTTTTTAAGAACAAGCTCTAAAGACTTGGTTCTTCAGGCAGGCCTTCCCCCCTTCCATCATTTAGTTCCTTATGTTTTCCCATCTTGGACTTTGTTTACTGCTCTTTTTTGTTTGAATATTATCTGTTTTAATTCTTGTTTCATATTGCTGGGACTGTAAGCCTCCCAAAGTAGATTCATTTGAATCTAGATGGGCGGGGTAAAAGCCAAACAAACAAACAAACAAACAAACAAACAAACAAACAAACAAACACCCTTGTTCACACTACAGTGTATCTAAGGGCTGTGTATAGGTATGTAGGTCACATTCCACATCACCCTTGACCAATGGCAATGATGGCTGCAGTTGATGGAAGTTGCACGCCAAAAAAACACTGGACTCCAGGTTGGGAAAGTCCTGTAAGAACATTCCCATTTCTCTTTATGCATGGTTGTGCTGTAGGATGTATATTTTCAACTTTTGAGCAGAGAAGGATAAATGTTATTCTGAGGACAGCAAGAGAGACATGCTCCAAAGAAAGATGTAAATATACATTGGATAATAATTTACAGGGTAGGACTGGAATTTAAAAAGAAGCAAAAAGAAACCCACCACCACCTCTATTGAGGGTCACTCAGAAAATAATGAAATGATCACCTTAAGAATGAAAATACTAAAGGCTAATGAGGTTTGATGGGTAGAATAATCTCCACTCATTAACCAGCAAAAAGAGTCTCTTATTCTTAAATCTTCTCATCTGTCCTGTTATTAATAGATGAGCGGGAAAGGTGAAACCTTATCATATTGGGTATTTAAGCAAAGCATAAAGATGATAGTCATTGGTTAGACCTTTCTGTACAGAAGCAAAGTAGAGAAGAGAAAGGGGTCACATGAAAGATACTTTACTTTACTTTATTACATTTATAGCCTGCCCATCTAGTCATATAGACTACTCTGGGCGGGTAACAACATAACATATAACAATTTACAATTTTAAATGGCAATATATTACTAAAAAACACAATAATCCAAGATGGAAAAAACACAAGAAACAAAAATTCAGACAGTGGATGGAGGGAAGGCTTGCTTGAACAACCAGGTTTTCAATTGGCATTTAAAGATGCCCACGGAAGGGGCCATGCGAATCTCAGGAGGGAGATTGTTCCAGAGACGAGGAGATAGTGTACCAGAGTGTTTGTTCAGAAACAGAATTTCATTCTCTCTCTCTCTCTCTCTTTCTTTGTACTGTCAAAACTGTCTTTATTCTCTTTATGTAATATGAGGAAACTTCTCTTCCCTTACCCCAGATTCTCCATGGCTGCAGAGAATCCATGGACAGATGGTGAACAGGTAGGTTACTGTTCATGGTTAAAATATTTCCTGGCATACCATTGATAACATTTGGTGTTCCTTCTTATTCATCAACCCCAACTATGCAGCTTGTTCTGGCAGGGTGGAGGAGACATCTGACCACCCAAGTTGGGAATTGTCCACCTGGCTTTCAGGTGGGTTATCTCTCTCTCTCTTGCCCAGGTTGCTCTGAGAACTCCAGTGGAGCAAGACTCTGAACGAAGGAAGGTAGCCTCTCAAACTACCTCTAGCCCGAAGGAGTTCTTATTCCATCTCAGTTGGATTCTTGGTGTTGCAAGGTTACAGTCCCATCCTTGATGCCATACTAGGTATAGAGTTCAGAAGAAGGATCTTTTTCTGCACATGGGCTCCCAAGAATCTCCCAGCTATCTGGAGGATTCTAAAATTACTTTTCAAGTTCTGTTTTGGCCTCTGTCTTTTCACTGTGAATTTCACACATGGTTTATGGGTTCTGAGAGGGTGAGAATATTATTCAGTTCACTGTGAAAATTACTTACCAGAATTCACATTTTTTTTAAAAAAAAATCAAATATGGAAGAAAACCAAACTGATAGAGTTGTCTGGCTTGAGCACTGAGTGCCTATCTCTTTAAAATCTGCATTTCAGTTTCCTTGTACTCAATGGTCTTATTGGTCATCACGCCAGCTGCCACCTCCCATCCCGCTACCAAAAAAAATATGTTCCTCATCCTTAAAGCCTATATGAAAAACAAATTCTCTCCACACTGGGAATAACTTTACCTGTTCAATTTGTCTATGAGAGAGAATTGGTTTTCAGCTTGCTCTTAATGAATTTACCAAAATTCACAGCTTACATATTCAGGACAGAAAAAAAACATGAGATTTTAAAAGGGGGAAAGTATGGAATGAAGCAAATTGCCATTTCCCCCCACCCCTACCTTTTAGATGTTTGGATACTTCTTCTTGAATGCCTGACTCCAAGGTAGTCCCTGAGGCTAACCACTATGGGGTGTGTGTGTGATCTGTCAGCTTGACTATGCACAGACAATTTTGACAGCTCTGTGGAACACCAGCCTCTGGTAGCACCACCAAACCCATGTCCTCCCCTGCCTCCTTCCTGCCATGCCTGTCCCTTGCCAGATGATGTCCGGTGAGCATCAGCAATGTGTGAGGGTGGGGAGACAACCTGATGTGAGCGGGGGGAGCATGCAATGTGAGAGAGTGTGGTGTACTGTAGGCAAGAATCACCCCAGAACATGGGAGCAGAGCTTTGCTTCCTGCTGTGGTTCCCGGGCAAGTATGGGCTACCCCAGCTGAACGTCAGGATCCCAGATATATTAAAAAGAAACAGAAAATTTCTTTGTCCACATTTGGGATATTGCAAATAACCCATCAGTATGAGGTGGTAGAAGGTCTTTGCCTGACCAAAAACTTCTAGTAATAAGTAATTAATTAATTAATTAATTAATTAATAGAAGATATATAAGTGCAGGATCACCTGACAAGACAGCAGGAAACTCCCCGAGAGCCATCAGGAAACAATTTGGGTCCATCAGTTTCCTAGGGTGGACCATTTTAATTGGCTTCCTACCTACCCCACCCCAGAGACTCAGAATTTAAATAAGCCTAAACCCTACCCTGTTTCCCTGAAAATAAGACCTAACCTGAAAATAAGCCCTAGTATGATTTTTCAGGATGCTAGTAATATAAGCCCTACCCCAAAAATAAGCCCCAGTTAAGTGAAACCCCACCCTCCACCATTGTGCAGCATTGTGCAGCAACCAGAAGATGACATTACTGTATTTGAATAAATGTAGATTGTTGTACATGAAAAAAGAGAAAACATCCCCTGAAAATAAGCCCTAATGCATTTTTGGAGCAAAAATTAATATAAGACCCTGCCTTATTTTCGGGGAAACACGGTACCAGGTAGTGATCTCTCCACGACAATGGAACTACCAGGAGTTCCTCCACACCCAGATCATCACCATCCTGCCCAGTACAGAAAACTAGGTCAAGAGTGTGCCCCACAATATGAAAGGGGCCAAATACATCTTCAGACAGCCCCATGGTCACTGTGATAGATATGAAGTTCCAACCTGCTCCTAATAAATTGGTCTCCACATAGATGATGAAGTCCCCCAGCACAAGCCAAGATGACTGCAGCATCACACCTGAGATTAGCTCAGCCAGCTCAGGCAGGGAAATTGTTGTGCAGCAGGGGGTGGTACATGAACAGAATCCCTATTTTCTCTCAGGCTCCCATTCTCAGGTACATGCACTCAAACCCTGCAGTCTGTGGGACAGACAGGGCAGTGGTTCTCAAAGTTGGGTCTCCAGATGTTCTTGGACTGCAACTCCCAGAAATCTCAGCCAGCACACCAAGTGGTGAAGCCTTCTGGGAACTGCAGTCCAAGAACATCTGGGGACCCCAGTTTGAGAACCTCTGGGATGAAACACATTTCAGTGGTCCCAATGGTCATCTGGGCTTTGGGAACAATATCAAGAAATTTCACACAGTACTATAAGCAGCTGCAGATCTCAGAAATAACATCATCAGAGCTACAGAAAACGGCAATATTAGGAACAGCATATATACTACGTCAATATTTAACAGACATTTAGGTTTTGGTTAAAACTTGAATCTGTTCTGTTTGATGAAAGCTAAGATCCAAAGAATTAGTGCTAACAGCAAATGTCGACTCTGCCAAGAAAAAGATGAAACTATGTCACACATTCATCTGTGAATGTCCAAAGATTGCACAAACAGATTACAAAGTTAGACAGGATAGAGTGGCAAAGTTAGTGCACTGGTCATTATGCAAAAAATATAACTTGCCAGCCTCCAAAAACCCATGGGAACATCAGGTAGAGAAGGTGTCAGAAAATGAGGAAGTCAAAATCTTGTAGGATTTCCAGATCCAAACGGACATACACCTTGAACATAACACACCAGATATAGTAGTAATAGAATGAAGAAATGTCCGGATCATTGACATTGCAATTCCAGGGGATGCCAGAGTTGAAAATAAAGAATTGGAAAAACTAACTTAGTACAGATGCAGTAATAATAATGTGCTGTCAAGTCCATTCTGACATGGTGACTCTTTTTAGGGTTTTCCAGGTAGAGAGTACAGTGGTGTCTCGACTTACGAATTTAATTGGTTCTGGAAGATGGTCGTAAGTCGAAATGGTCGTAAGTCGAAAGACCATTTCCCATTGAAATGCATTGAAATGCAATTAATCCATTCCGGCCGAAGAAAAAAATCACCAAAAAAAAAATCACTGCAAGACTCATTGGAAACGCGATTAATCCCTTCCGGCCGAAGGGGAAAAAGAAAAGAAAAGCAATCAAGCGTGCAAGACCCATCGGAAATGCACAGAAAACAAAGGGAGCACGTCGGAAATGCACAGAAAACAAAGGGAGCAGATTGGAAATGCAAAGAAAACAAACGGAGCACGTCGGAAATGCACAGAAAACAAAGCAGAAAGCAAGGGAAGCATGCAAGACCCATCAGAATTGGGGGAAAAAAACCTAAAAAGCAACCAAACCCCCCAAGACCCTTCAGAAATGGGGGGGCCCCCAAAAAACAAACAACCCCCCCCAAGACCCATCACAGCACAGAAACATAACCCCTCAGCCCAAAACCACACTGCAAAAACACCCAAAACAGTTTTTTAAAAGCATAAAGCAGCACCTTACCTTACCAGGCAGCCTCCTCCGATCGCACACTCTCTAACTCAGGGGTGGGCAATTAATTTCTATAGGGGGCCACATGAAAAATCTGAACTGTGTTCAGGGGCCGAACCAACTTTACTTAAAAATAAAATGAAACAGTGATGTTATGATTGTTTTTATTTTAAACTTGTTAATCTTCACAAATACTAAAGAGGTTTTTTGCGGTATGTTAAAGATATGCAACTGGCAGCGGGCCGGACAGGAGCAGCTCACGGGCCGTATGTGGCCCGCGGGCTGCACTTTGCCCAGGTCTGCTCTAACTGCTGGGGCGAAAGAGCTACAAAGAAGCAGACACTGAGATGTAAAAAACCAAATAATTGTAAGCAAATCATGTAACACGATGTTTGACAAGCACAAACCGAATGTAGATAGAGTGAAAAACTAATCAAATGTATTGAAAAGAAGAAGCAGCAGCAGCCTCATCGCCACCTACAGTTAGAAATTTGAATTTCCCACCTTTTTCTGTTCGTAACTGGAAGCTCCGGCTGCAAGTCGAAGCAAAATTTTGCGGGCGGAGCTGGTCGTAACTCGAAATGGTCATATGTCGGGACGTTCATAAGTCGAGGCACCACTGTACTCAGAAGTGGTTTCCCATACCCTTCTTCTGGGGGTGCCTGGGACTATGCAGTTTACTCAAGGCCTCACAGGCTGGCTTTTGTCCTGAGAGTCACAGTGGGGAATCAAACTACCAAACTCTGGCTAAAAAAAACAGAATCCCATCAGGACTGCCCAAGGAATTCTGTTGCCTGAGACAAAGGACAAAATGACTCCTCCCTTCAGAAGCCAACTGGACTGGCAACTAAATCTTATTTCAGAACCAGCAACCAGTAGCATCTTCTGCCACACACCTGAGGGATTGTAGGCTAGCTTAAGTGCCATTCTCCAAGAGGAGAAAGGGCCAGGGATTTCATTAGCAAAGACAAAAAAGGGGTTGCCGCCATCTCTTACCATCTGCTGCCTGAGGTAATTGTCTCACTTTGCCTATAGGCACAGCAGGCCCTGAAATATGTGCAGAAGAAGACTAATACACTAACAAACACACCAAACCCAAACTCCATCTAGTTTCTCACACGTACAAAAGCTCTCCTCTCCATGCTTAATTCTCAAATCAGTTGTTTTTCAAATCCACTGAACAGACATTGAGTTCATTGCATCCCACATATTCGTAACTTTATTTAGGTAACTAATACCAGTCAACCAAATGATCGTGTGTTCAGGAGATGTTTTACCCCACAGAGGATGCAACTTAGGTCATAAAAATGCACCTCTAACCTTTAAATTCCATCTCTGCAGAGGCTGGTTCCAATTTTAAGCTCCACTTTTAAACTAAGTTAGCAGTTTAAAAAATAACTGAGAAATGCAATCTGGTCTATTCTATGTGGGTGAAGGTTCACAGCAATTAGTAGCGCTTTTATTGGCACCACATATTTTATTTATGAATAGCAGGAAATGTCTGGCTTACATCTTCAAAAGATGGAATTATTTCCTATTTTAATCTAATTTTAGAGCTGCACACAGCACTTGAAGGGGGGGTGTCATGTGTGTTCTCAGAAATCGGGCAAAGTATATAAAGAACGGGCCAAGTGTGGCCCATCCTAGGTAGTTTGACTCCACCGGTTATCAATCTAACCAGCGTAGTAATATCAAACAATGATAGGAGCTGTAGTTGTCTTTGAAAGAAGGGCAGCCTACAAATGACACTAAAGAAAACAATTGAAATAGTTCAGAAATATCTGGAGGGCCACTGTTTGTTCATATAGGTGCATCATCTCCAATTTGAACTTGCTAATTCAGAACTCAGAAATCTGGGGGTGAATTCTAGGTTATTATTTAGAATCATCAGTACCTATCACTTACGGTATTTACGGGATCAGTATCCACAGTTTCACTTATCCAGGGTCTGAAAATATTAAAAATACTTGAAAAAAATTAAGGAAAAAAAAAATCTCTTTTCACATGTATTAACAGAATCGGCCACTAGAGGGAGCCAGAGACTGTTCTATGAATACCTGTTAGTGAAAAATGCATAGCATGGTCTGTGGCTCTCTCTAATGGTCAGTTCTGCTAATGCATGTGAAAATATATTTTTTTTCTGGGATTTGTCTGCCTTTTACAATGCTATATATATTGTTGTTGTTTAGTCGTTAAGTCGTGTCTGACTCTTCGTGACCCCATGGACCAGAGCACGCCAGGCCCTCCTGTCTTCCACTGCCTCCCGGAGTTGGGTCAAATTCATGTTGGTAGCTTCGGTGACACTGTCCATCCATCTCATCCTCTGTCGTCCCCTTCTCCTCTTGCCTTCACTCTTTCCCAACATCAGGGTCTTTTCCAGGGAGTCTTCTCTTCTCATGAGATGGCCAAAGTATATATAGTGTTTTCTATTATCCACGGTTTTCAGTATCCCCACGGGCTTGGAACCCATCTCCAGGGGATATAGGGGGACCTACTGTACTTACAATAGGGACATGGTGGCGCTGCGGGTTAAACCGCAGAAGCCTCTGTGCTGCAAGGTCAGAAGACCAGCCGTCGTAAGATCGAATCCACGCGACGGAGTGAGCTCCCGTCGCTTGTCCCAGCTCCTGCCAACCTGGCAGTTCGAAAGCATGCAAATGCAAGTAGATAAATAGGTACCACCTTGGTGGGAAGGTAACGGCGCTCCGTGTCTAGTCGCGCTGGCCACGTGACCACGGAAACTGTCTTCAGACAAACGCTGGCTCTATGGCTTGGAAATGGGGATGTGCACCGCCCCATAGAGTCGGACACGACTGGACTAAATGTCAAGGGGAACCTTTACCTTTACTGTACTTACATTTATGGCCACTACTTTCCTCCAATGACTTTCATGTGCCACTTCTCTGTGCTATGTTCTCACCACAACAACTTTGTGAGGTATGAGAAAGTGACCAAATCAAAAGTCATTTTATTATGGCTCAGTGGGGACTAGAACCTGGTCCTCCCAGATCCTTGCCCAAAGTCATAGCTTCTGCGTGACATGCTGTTTCTGTGGATGATTCCAGAGAATGTTTCTGAGCCAGAGTAATAAAACGTTCCTTTTTATTTTTCCAGCAGGGCGACTCTGGACGCTTGCACTACTTCTCATTGCCTGAGAAAATAATCCACCAGTTGTACTGGCAACTCTTAATGAATATAAGCACTTTCCCACAGTCTAGTCTGTCTCGACACAGCAGGGCTCCCAGGAAGTTCTGAAAATCCACAAGGTTAAGTAGTTATGCCAACCCTGCAAGGAAGAACTACCACCACACCCATAAAAAGATGGCTCCTGTAGATGGCCAAGGCAAGACCTGGTTTTACAGTACCATGACCCTCCTTAGCCAGAACTGTCTGGAAACATTTTTATATTTTATTAAGGGCAGTGAAAAATGGCATTCTAAATTATTTCAAAAGGTTTCCAAAAGTACACAGAGAAAACAATTGATTTTGAGGCAAAGGCTAAAGCAATTAAGAAGAACACATCAGAAAATATGAAAGCTTGCTAAGCTACCTAATACTGAAACACTACCACAGCATCAGTATTATTCTGGAGCATTGCACAGATCACATCCTTCCCAACACAGCATCACAGGAGAGCAGCTGAGTATAACATCTCCTAAGAGATGAACCAAGCCAACTAAAGTAACTTCTGGGACCCTTTATGTACCTTAAGCATCACATTTTGGACCCTTCAAGATGGTCTCCCAATTGGGCTTTGAATTCCCTTGAATGGCTCTGGTGGTGGTGTGAATTATAGTCTGAAAAAGTAACTTTCTCATCTCTGCTTTTCTAACTGTGGTCTTTGGCCAATAAACATCACTCAGTAAGTCAAACCAATGGCCCGGCTTAGAGTAAAGCAGCATTTTATGATCACATGTTATGCAGAAAAACATATCATGAGATCTTTGTGATCTAAATGTCATGGTTCATCTCCCAAATTCCAGGGCCTGAAGCAGCAAAATGGATCCAAGCAAGAGATTTCATTTGACCTCACTTCTCACTTCCTCTTCTCAAAGGACTCTGGCCTCACCCAAGCCCTTAATGGCCTAAGACTCAAGGACCCACAAAGTGCAGATGATCTAAGAAGGGCCTCACACTATATTTCAGTCTGTCTTTTAGTGGTTTCTGATGAGTTGCTTTCACCTTGACTCATTTTATGGGGCTATAAAGGATGGCCACATAGGAAATCAATGACAGTAAAAGAGGCAGTTAAACCACTGCTAATAACAGGACAAAATAATCCTAACTGACATTTATCCCTGTTCACGAGGGATGAATCTGAGAGGAGATTATTAACAATTCATTGTCCTCGTGGAACCAATTGTGTTCAACTGAATGATACATGTCAAGGATGCATCTTGTACAATCTGGCTGCAATTCAAAAACAACTTCTTCTTCTTCTTCTTCTTCTTCCTCTTCCTCTTCTCCTTTAGCATAAAACATGAGCAAAAACACAGAAAAACAAATTCAACCATAACGCCATTATAATCAAATTTTAAAGCACCCATTCAAATTTACAGTTAAAATCATCAGAATAAATGAAACAATTGTTCAATACATGTAACAGTATGTTACTACATTTATTTATTTACTGATCTAATTGTATGTGCTAATTTAAATTAGTCTGTGTAATTATCACCACAATTGGACAGTATTACAATAATTTAAGTGGAAATGCACTACTGCTCACCATATTGGACAAGACTGTGACCAAGGAACAACCTCAGGACCCAGGATCAATAGAAAGATGGAATAGTAACTAAATAAATAAAGGCGTAGTGTTTAATATCTTTCTGCAATGCTCTGTGCCTTGCATTTTCTGCAGTCCACTGAAAATGAATATACATAGAAAGAAAATAGACAGTGGTCACTGTACCCTGTTTTCCCCAAAATAAGACCTAACCTGAAAATAAGCCCTAGTATGATTTTTCAGGATGCTGGTAATATAAGCCCTACCCAAAAAATAAGCCCCAGTTAAGTGAAACCCCGCCCTCCACCATTGTGCCACATTGTGCAGCAACCAGAAGAAGATGACATGACTGTAAAATAAAACATCCCCTGAAAATAAGCCCTAATGCGTTTTTTGGAGCAAAAATTAATATAAGACCCTGTCTTATTTTTGGGGAAACACGGTAGTTTTGTTGAAATATCTAGCTAGGCAACAACCAGTTATATCAGAGGAATGGTCTGAACAGTTTTTTCCTGAGACCCTGTCTGAAGTTCATACATATCATAGAATCATAGAAAAGTGAAGTTGGAAGGGGCCTACAAGGCCGTCAAGTCCAACCCCCTGCTCAACGCAGGAATACAATCAAATAATATCTGCCAGATGATTATCTAAATTTTTCTTGAATGCCTCCAGTGTTGGAGCACTCACCAACTCCCGAGGTAACTGGTTCCACTGTCGTACTGCTCTAACAGTTAGGAAGTTTTTCCTGATATTCAACTGAAATCTGGCTTCCTTTAACTTGAGCCCACTGTTGCATGTCCTGCACTCTGGGATGATCGAGAACAGATCCTGCCCCTCCTCTGTATGACAGCCTTTCAAATATTTGAAAAGTGCTATCATATCACCCCTCAGTCTTCTTTTCTCAAGGCTGTTGTTGTTGTTTAGTTGTTAAGTTGTGTCCGACTCAGCCCTCCTGTCTTCCACTGCCTCCCGGAGTTGGGTCAAATTCATGTTGGTCGCTTCAATGACACTGTCCAGCCATCTCGTCCTCTGTCGTCCCTTTCTCCTCTTGCCTTTACTCTTTCTCAACATCAGGGTCTTTTCCAGGGAGATTTCTCTTCTCACGAGATGTCCAAAGTATTGAAGCCTCAGCTTCAGGATCTGTCCTTCTCAAGGCTAAACATGCCCAATTCTTTCAGTTGACATATAGTTGACATTGCATACCATATCCCTTCTGCCATTCATCTGTAGTCACATTAGTGTGTGCGAGTTCTGCCTTTCCTTACAAAATGCCCCCCAGCCCCTGGTACCATTACCAATCAAAGCCTCTTCTTTCCCTGCTCAGCCACAAAAACTCAACGGGGAGGGGGGGGAGAGGCGGGGGTAGGGTGGCCACATATATGTCACCAAAAAGGAGGACAGCTCTTCCAAGGGAAGGCGATACTCTCTAAAAAAAGGGCATATTGACCCTCCTAATAATGGGGAGGGCCAGTCCTCAGGGGGTGCCAATAAGGCTAAAAACAAATGAAGACAAAAGCTGAAAGTGACGAGATGTTGACTTTTACGGTTGAGTTTTCCTTTTGGGGTATAAGTGGGCTTGGAGGGACCTACAATCCTCTCCTGGAGATCTCAAAGAGAAGAAAATCCACTTTTTAGGGCTGTTTTATTTTATATTTGTTGTTGCTATTTTCACCCCAGACATGGCCCAAAACAATCTTGGGTGATGGATGCAGCTCATGGGTTATGCTTTTGCCTACCCTGCTCTACGGCCAGATCACCCGCCCCAACTCACAGATATACACACAGAGGAATAATCCCTACCCCACTCCCTGCTCTATAAAGCTTAATTATAACCCAAACCAGAAGAGATACCAGATCTTTATTTATTTCATTTTTTCCTTCTTACCTCCCAACCCCAAAAAAGAGGCCCTCTTGCATTTCTCCACCCTACACACTCCATTCCAGCATTGCACTCCATTCCCATTGGTCGTTTTAATTTAGTCCTGTTTAAATAACTGGTCTCATTCTGCATTTAGCTTTTAATCGGCTTCTGCTGTGAGCTGCCCTGTGTCTTTTGGAGAATGATGGCCCATAAATTCAGTTCCTCCATCTAACAAGGTAGTTGTGTTAGTTCATTGCTGCAAAATTGAGCAGGAGCCTCGTGGGGCCTTCATGAGCAATGGGCTTTATTTAGCACAAGCTTTTTACAGACTGTAGGTTCCTGCACTGGAATTCGTGCATTTTCCCTTCTCAATTCCAACCTTAGCTAATCAGAAAGCAGCGTGATTTATCAGACGACTCACAAACACCACCTTTTACAGGCCCCTTATCTTCTGATTACACTGTGGAATATCAGAAAGACCTGCACAACTCAGCACAAGGATGAGCAGGACATAATTAATGTGGACAAACTTTACAAGCCTCTACCAGGCAGCATATTAATTAATTAATATGCTTAGGTTTTAAGATGCCATTACAATAACCTTTTGTTGTAATACTGAGGGTTATGCAAGAAAGAGGGGGAGAGACTGGCTGAATCCTTATATCTCCTTCCTCCTCCGCCCCAGAAGCTGAGTTTTCTACTTGCTCAAGATTAATTTAGGACTGCTGAGGCACCGAATCAATGCCCCTTAGCTTCGCCTTTCTAAATCTGATGGGTTGTTGTGTGTCTTTTATTGTGAAGCTGTTCCATAGGGAGCCCTTGTTTCTCCACAAACATGTTATTGTTTGCTTCAGTCTAATGAATACTTTGGAGCTTTGAAATGCCTTCCACTGCTGGTTCCCTCAGAATAGGTTAGGTTCATTAATTTAAAACATCTACAACCAGCCATGCCTTGATTCATAAATCTTCAAAAGTTAGAGTTGGCAGTAGATGCGATTTACTGACAAATGTGTACCATTAAATCCTGGAACTCAATCTATGTTCCTTCCTTCCATTCTCCCACTCTGCCTCCCTCGTCTATCCTGCTAAACTGCTATTTTAGGGTTTTATTTACAGAAAGTTTTCAGAACATTATAGGAGATGAAGAATGGTGTGCCTCATGGCAGGAAAGCATGATCCAGCCAAAAGTAAGGATTTTTGAGCCCAACAGCTTGCACCCAGACAACAATCCAAACCCTACTGGCCTCTTATGTTGGCATAATACAATCATCATTAATTTTGATGGCAAATTGCAGCAAATTAAGAAATCAGCATAGCCCTTCAGGACATTGGGTCGTGTGACCTAGTGCACAGCTTCTTAACTTGTGGCAATCTGGTCCTCTGAACCACGAAAGCTAGCAGATTGTATGATGATTTTTTTTAGCGGTCTATAAAGATTGTATCACCTACTTTTGCATTTGTGTTTTGTAGTGACAACATGGCTCCCTTTAATTTCAATGGAATTGTGAAGATACCCAGAAATAACCACAGCCTGCTCTCCCATCCCTGTACCAACAAAAAGACACACTCAATATCCATGGCATAGGAAGGCAACCACTAAGTAATATTATTTTGACTTTATTCTGACCCCAATTGGCTGAACCTAATGAGTTTACTAAATTATCACCAGATGGAGAACTCGGGTTTTCTGTGTCATCCCCACCTGCCACCCTGGCCAAACAGAGATATGGTCATTTCAAATAAAGGCCAAATAGGAAGGTGTGTGTATGCATGGCCTGTGCCTCTTTGTTTGAAGAACTGGGGTAGAAGGATGGAAGGCTGAGTGAACATTGAGCCAGCTATCTGGGATTGAACCTGGGTTGTGAGCAGAGTTTTGGCTGCAGTACTGCAGTTTAACCACTGCACAACAAGGCTCCATTTCAGTTGCATCTCTGTGGAAAAAATATATACGTATATACTGAATTTCCCACCATTCAACCTGTTTAGATAGCCCCAGATTCCAGAGGAGGAGGAGGAGGTGATGGTTTTATGTGTGAGCAGCTGGATATGCTTTCATAAATTTCTGAATACACAAGCTGAACTAAACACTATTTAACTTTTCTGGGTGTTGTGTTTTCCCCAAAAAAACCACATTGAGCTATTTCCACAGATACATCTGTATGCCTCTCAGTTACAATTGGCCATTCCATTGGACACCATACCAAGTGTTGGGGAGGCTGAAAACTGTCTTTCCAGATGCCAGAGTTTGCAAGAGACAGCAGTTACTTACTTACTACCCTGTCAAGAATAATGTGTATAAAAAAAGTGGCACCTGGGTTTTCTTTTCCTCCTTCTCACACTGCAAGCCTTTTTGTTCTGGTTTTAGTCTTTTAGATTGTTAGTCTGGGATTAGTGACTGTTTTATTCCTGATCTTTGTCTGCTTCTCAAAGAGCATTTTCAGCCAAAGACATGGGTAAACATGCTCATGTAAGTGCCGTTATTCCACCCTGCTAAAATTGGATTCAATAATAACAACAACAAACATAGATATTCTTCTGCTTGTGAAATGTCATTTTCTGAGAACAAATGCTTGTTTGCAAATGTGTTCAGTTTACACGTAATGAACTGGCTCCTTTTGTCCTCTTAAGTGCAAATCCTGCTCTCTCCTTTTCACTGGTCCTAGGAAGTAAGCTACAACAGAAATACTGTACATTAGGAATACTGCTAAATACCTGTATGTAGCCCCATTAAAAAAAAAAAACAGTTAAATCTTCCAGCATGTTCTGCCAAATCCAAAGTCTAGCAAACTAGATGTTGGCAAGTCTTTGCGCGTGAGTCCCAAGTCCGAGTCTGAGTCCTTGGTTTTGTTGTTTAGTCGTTAGGTCGTGTCCGACTCTTCGTGACCCCATGGACCAGAGCACGCCAGGTCCTCCTGTCTTCCACTGCCTCCCGGAGTTGGGTCAAATTCATGTTGGTAGCTTCAATGACACTGTCCATCCATCTTGTCCTCTGTTGTCCCCTTCTCCTCTTGCCTTTACTCTTTCCCAACATCAGGGAGTCTTCTCTTCTCATGAGATGGCCAAGGTATTGGAGCCTCAGCTTCAGGATCTGTCCTTCCAGTGAGCACTCAGGGTTGATTTCCTTCAGAATGGATAGGTTTGTTCTCCTTGCAGTCCAGGGGACTCTCAAGAGTCTCCTCCAGCACCACAATTCAAAAGCATCAATTATTCGGCGGTCGGCCTTCTTTATGGTCCAGCTCTCACTTCCATACATCGCTACTGGGAAAACCATAGCTTTGACTATGCGGACTTTTGTCGGCAAGGTGATGTCTCTGCTTTTTAAGATGCTGTCTAGGTTTGTCATTGCTTTCCTCCCAAGTCCTTGGTACCAAGTCCTGAATCCCAAGTCCAAGTTGCTATCAAAAACAAGCTTTTTCCCCCAGAAAAAAGGGAGGGGATGGGTGGGTTCCAAGTAATGAGTTGAGTCTGCGTCATTGGGGGGGAAAAACCAAGTCGTACTTAAGTCTGAGTTGACAGTAAGTCCCGCAACTCCGGTCCCCATTCCTGCTAATGAACAAGGTTCTGCAGACAAAGTGCTGACTTTTGGTTTTCTGTAACAAAGCAAAGTCTTACACGTTTTTGATGAGTGGAGGAATGTGAATCACATAATAAGTCTACACTTTGGGAAGATCTTCGAACTTGAAGTAGTGAATAGCTGGTATCGATTAGCAGGAGTCAAGAAGAGAGAAGACATTATTGCTCAGAAGAAGGAAAGAATTACCGACTTCACTTCTGCCGCATCTATATTTTGTGTTGCGCAAGGTCATCTCCTCGGCTGTGTACAAAAGGGGTCAGGAAGTCCAAAGGAGATACAGTGCCTTAGCAACCAGAACCCACAGAGTGAATACATTAAGTGTCCAACACAGTTTTCCGTTGGCAGTGATATATAACGAGCTCAACCACTCTGGCCTGCCCAATTATTTTTTATGTTGACAGCATGCTTTCTTTTGCCTGAAGAACTCACTGTGTCATTTTTAAATAGTCTGTGATGGAGAAGTAATTTACAATATATCAGGAATTTACAATATATAGTCAATATTAGCACTGATGCTCATGTCAGCCACTTCAGCAGAGGGACTAGAGACACTCATTGTACAAGTTGTTTTCCTCCATCCTCCTGAGCACTCAGAGGTCAACGTGTTGAAATAAAAGCAAGTCTCTAAAACGGAGAAAAGAAAAAAAATCAGTCATTGTTCTCATGAAAACCTACTTAAATGTTGAACTACTTTCATTGGTGTAAGTCAGGCCTACACATCCTGTGACCTTCCAGTTTAAACACAGCTCACTGTATCATAGCTTGCCAGGCATTGGCCTGCTTTCCCCAATCTTGTATTCCTAAATGTGGGAGTGAGCATCCCATTCCCTGAGATTTGTTTGTTGGAGATTTTGCAACCTTGCATGCTGCCTTTAGTAGTTTTGGCTGGGAGGGACCTTTCTAGGCTGGGCTGACTGCCAATTTATCCAGCACTAACCATACCTTTCCTGTCTCTCTGCTCGATGTCTCTTTCCCTCTCTTGAGTCTCTTGAGTCTGTTGAAATCTGTCAAAGGAGTCAGTCATGTTGTTTGTTTTGCTGTAGATCTGTTCACAACTGTAAGTAGTGAAACATTTTTATTCTTTCCCCTACTAATGTCTCAGAGTGAGGAGCTGAGGCTATAAGTGCCAGTTAAAAAAAGGGTGGACTATTCTGAGGAACTTGAAGCTATTCTGCTCTGTGAATGCCTGCACTTCTGCTGCATCTAGAGGAATTTAACCAGAAATTCAAAAATCTGCAACAATTTGTAGGCTAAAACGTGAGGTCAGATGCAGGCCCTTGTGAGGCAAGCAGGCACTAACTGGAAAGCACAAACACTTTTCTAGGCTTTGTGTCATTGCTGCCAGGAACTGAATGAAACAAGAAGGCTCACAAGTCATGATCCTCATGTTCTCTCTCCCTGCCTTGTTCCTTTTGGCATGATGGCCCTAACACTGAAGTAAGGAGACTGGCTGGTGAGAGAGCAGTCGGTCCACTGCAGAGCAACACAGACGTGAACATCAAAAGTCATACCTCTACCTGGGAATGGGTGGTGATTGGGTTCCTAGACTTCAAAGCAATCTCTCTCACACACAACAATCAAGCTATCTCCTCTTCTGCTGCTCACCGTGAGATTTGTCTCCTTGCTTGGAGATCCAGGGCAGCAGGATTCAATTAGCATGGTGAGAGCTGGCAACCCTAACAGTTGACAGCCTTCACTGAGCATCCTTCCTGTGCTGTCTTGAAGGTGAGCATAAACGGACTTGGCACAACCTCCCCTGTATTGACGTAATGCTCCTTAATCATGGGTGGTGAGGACATGGGGGACAAGTCCCACCACCTATATCCCCACTCCATTGGGAAATACATTAGTCCTTCCTTGGTTTATCATGGAGATCTACAACGGAATTCTTCATCTCACTCAGATGAATCCATGTACAGCATTTCCATGAGGACCTTTGTCGGCAAGGTGATGTCTCTGCTTTTTAAGATGCTGTCTAGGTTTGTCATCGCTTTCCTCCCAAGAAGCAGGCGTCTTTTAATTTCGTGGCTGCTGTCACCATCTGCAGTGATCATGGAGCCCAGGAAAGTAAAATCTGTCACTGCCTCCATATCTTCCCCTTCTATTTGCCAGGAGGTGATGGGACCAGTGGCCATGATCTTAGTTTTTTTGATGTTGAGCTTCAGACCATTTTTTGCGCTCTCCTCTTTCACCCTCATTAAGAGGTTCTTTAATTCCTCCTCACTTTCTGCCATCAGAGTGGTATCATCTGCATATCTGAGGTTGTTGATATTCCTTCCGGAAATCTTAATTCTGGCTTGGGATTCATCCAGTCCTGCCTTTCGCATAATGTATTCTGCATATAAGTTAAATAAGCAGGGAGACAATATACAGCCTTGTCGTACTCCTTTCCCAATTTTGAACCAATCAGTTGTTCCATATCCAGTTCTGACTGTTGCTTCCTGTCCTACATATAGATTTATCAGGAGATAGATAAGGTGGTCAGGCACTCCCATTTCTTTAAGAACTTGCCATAGTTTGTTGTGGTCCACACAGTCAAAGGCTTTTGCGTAGTCAATGAAGCAGAAGTAGATGTTTTTCTGGAACTCTCTGGCTTTCTCCATAATCCAGCGCATGTTAGCAATTTGGTCTCTAGTTCCTCTGCCCCTTCGAAATCCAGCTTGTACTTCTGGGACTTCTCGGTCCACATACTGCTGAAGCCTATCTTGTAGGATCTTGAGTATAACCTTGCTAGCGTGTGAAATGAGTGCAATTGTACGGTAGTTGGAGCATTCTTTGGCACTGCCCTTCTTTGGGATTGGGATGGAGACTGATCTTTTCCAGTCCTCTGGCCACTGCTGAGTTTTCCAAACTGGCTGCATATTGAGTGTAGCACCTTAACAGCGTCATTTTTTAAGATTTTAAATAGTTCAACTGGAATGCCATCACCTCCACTGGCCTTGTTGTTAGCCATGCTTTCTAAGGCCCACTTGACTTCACTCTCCAGGATGTCTGGCTCAAGGTCAGCAACCACACTATCTGGGTTGTCCGGGACATCCAAATCTTTCTGGTATAATTCTTCTGTGTATTCTTGCCACCTCTTCTTGATGTCTTCTGCTTCTGTGAGGTCCCCACCATTTTTTTTTCCTTTATCGTGTCCATCTTTGCACAAAATGTTCCTTTAATATCTCCTATTTTCTTGAACAGATCTCTGGTTTTTCCCTTTCTATTCTTTTCCTCTATTTCTTTGCACTGTTCATTTTAGAAGGCCCTCTTGTCTCTCCTTGTTATTCTTTGGAAGTCTGCATTCCATTTTCTGTAACTTTCCCTATTTCCCTTGCATTTTGTTTCCCTTCTCTTCTCTGCTATTTGTAAGGCCTCGTTGGACAGCCACTTTGCTTTCTTGCATTTCCTTTTCTTTGGGATGGTTTTTGTTGCTGCCTCCTGTACAATGTTACAAGCCTCCATCCATAGTTCTTCAGGCACTCTGTCCACCAAATCTAGTTCCTTAAATCTGTTCTTCACTTCCACTGTGTATTCATAAGGGATTTGTTTTAGATTATACCTGACTAGCCCAGTGGTTTTTCCTACTCTCTTCAGCTTAAGCTTGAGTTTTGCTATAAGAAGCTGATGATCAGAGCCACAATCAGCTCCAGGTCTTGTTTTTGCTAACTGTATAGAGCTTCTCCATCTTTGGCTGCAGAGAATATAATCAATCTGATTTCGGTATTGCCCATCTGGTGATGTCCATGTGTAGAGTCACCTCTTGTGTTGTTGGAAAAGAGTGTTTGTGATGACCAGCTTGTTCTCTTGACAGAACTCTATTAGCCTTTGCCCTGCTTCGTTTTGAACTCCAAGGCCAAGCTTACCTGTTGTTCCTTTTATCTCGACTCCCTATTTTAGCATTCCCGTCCCCTATAATGACAAGAACATCTTTCTTTGGTGTCAGATCTAGAAGGTGGTGTAAGTCTTCATAGAATTGGTCAATTTCAGCCTCTTCAGCATGGGTGGTTGGTGCATAAACTTGGATTACTGTGATGTTGAAAGGTCTGCCTTGGATTCGTACTGAAATCATTCTATCATTTTTGAGATTGTATCCCAGTACAGCTTTCCCCACTCTTTTGTTGACTATGAGGGCTACTCCATTTCTTCTACTGGATTCTTGCCCACAATAGTAGATATGATAATCGTCTGAATTGAATTCGCCCATTCCTGTCCATTTTAGTTCACTGACGCCCAGGATGTCCATGTTTATTCTTGCCATCTCCTGTTTGACCACATCCAGCTTACCAAGGTTCATAGATCTTACATTCCAGGTTCCTATGCAGTGTTTTTCTTTGCAGCATCGGACTTTCCTTTCACTTCCAGGTGCGTTCGCAGCTGAGCATCCTTTCGGCTTTGGCCCAACCACTTCATTAGCTCTGGAGTTACTTGTACTTGTCCTCTGCTCTTCCTCAGTAGCATGTTGGACGCCTTCCGACCTGAGGGGCTCATCTTCCAGCGTCATATCTTTTAGCCTTTTGTTTCTGTCCATGGAGTTTTCTTGGCAAAGATACTGGAGTGGCTTGCCAGTTCCTGCTCCAGGTGGATCGCGTTTAGTCAGAACTCTCCACTATGACCTGTCCGTCTTGGGTGTCCCTGCACGGCATAGCCCATAGCTTCTCTGAATTACTCAAGCCCGTTTGTCACAATAAGGCAGCAATCCGTGAAGGAGATTCATGGATTGCTGCACTTAGAGGAAGCAAAACAGCTTAGAAGTTAAATCCATGGAAAAGATAGCTCAACTGTCAACAGAGTACATTGATGTGACCTTGTATACAGCAGGGGATAAAAAGATCAAGAAGCTTTGCTTTTCAAGGTTTCTGGCTCTACATGCCTTTGAGTTAATCAAAGAGGTACTGGTGATATAAATGTAGATGTGTGTTTTTGGACTACAATCTCCAGAATTCCCAGGGAGATCCTGAGAGCTGGAATCCAAAACCACAAACGTGCACCCTTCTTGTTCACACTGTCTAGTCATGTCTTGTAGGTTTTACAGTCCAGAGTTTGTGTCTAAATCTCTGCTTATTCAACTTTGTAGGCTTACTACAGTGGAGGCAGGTGACTCCTGGGTTTTAGTCCAAAGGAAGGCTGTGTGCAATTTATGCCCTAGATCTGACTCAATAGCCTTGTGGTACACTGGTTCAGTCAAGACTCTGTACACAACCTGAGTTCTATCCCAATGGACTCAGGCTTGGGGTTCACTCAGCCTTCCATCCTTCTGAGGTTGGAAAATTGAGAACCTAGCTTGCTGGGGTGAGGTGGGGGCAATGTGTAGTTTGCATAATTAAATTGTAAACTGCCCAGAGAGTGCTTTAAGCACTATGGGGCAGTATAAAAGAAGCACCCTTTGCTTTTCCACTGGGTTACAATTTTTTGCTTCTTCTTCTTTTTCTTTTGGCTCCTCCTCAACATTTTCCTCCCCATGCCAGGAATAGCTGCACCTGCTGAACTTGGCTATTGCAGAACAGGGAGGTGACTTGTTTCAATTTATTTTTCAGAATGCGGGGAGAGAAAAACAGATGGAGATCAAAGGACAGGCTTGTTGGATCATTTATTTATGTATATAATTAAATCTTTTTCCAGTCAAATGTTAATGACATCTGCGTTTTAATTTGTTGCAGCATAAATTGCTTTTAAAGCAGTGGCGAATGATGGAAATGATACTTACACCGCATGACTGCGACTATGTAGAATGGGAAACTAAATTTCATAATAAAACAAAGGAAGGAATATAATCTTTCAGAAGCTTCTAAATCCCACCCTGGGGAGCTTCACATGAGAGATGTGAGTCTTGCACCTTCTCCATCTTGACAAGAAATGGGGAGGGGTGTCATCTCCGTTTTCTCCTTACAGCAAGTTTTCTCTGCATTACATTTTCTCCACCATGGGATTCCTCAGAAGTTCCCTGGTCATTTTTTTTTCCCCAGAAGAAGCACCAAGCTGTGCAAGGTAATCACAATTCATGGGCCGGATCGCATCTTTCTTGGACACGATTCCTTGGAAAGGGCATTAAACTACAGAGAATTCGGCAATTTCTTCTGCAGAATAACAAGTGAACAAACGCAGTGAGGAAGGGAATGGGACTGAGGTGGGGATTCTTGCTGGTGCAGAGAGAAGTCTCACCAAGATGTCTTTGCATGGTAAGACACATATGTGAGAACTCATCATATCCTACCTATTGGAGTGCCTCTCCCCAAGGGTTTTTACCTGCCCAACCCATTCCTCACAGGCTGCATTATTGATAGTGCCTATCCTGAGGCAAATAAAGAAAAATAATATTAGGACCTGGGCTTTTTCAGTAGTGGCACCTTCACTGTGAAATAAACTTCCATCAGAAGCTAGACAGGCCTCTTCCCTACAGATCTTTAGAAGATTAGTAAACACAGAACTATTTAAGGAGGCTTTTGGCAACGTCCTGGGCTGATTTTTGATGTCCTGTTACTACTGATTATTTTTATTATACTACTCAATATTTTGTTTGTTATGTTATGGTTTATGTTATTTGGTTTGTTTAAGCTACCAGGTGTCAATCTTAGGTCGCCTTTCTCTTTTAGTTTGTGGTATCATGATTATCTTTTTATTATTATTATTTTAGTTGTATGTTTTGCTTGGGTATGTAAACCGCCCCGAGTAGTGTTTCACTAAGTTGGGTGGTCTAAAAGACCAACCAACCAACCAACCAACCAACATCCCTACTTAACACACCCATGTTGGACATTTTAGATAAAGGTGGCTGTGAGGTTGACCTTGTGGATGATCTGATATGTTAGTCCCACATATGATTACAACAGAGCTAGGAAGTAATGCATAACAGAAATGTTTTACTTTTGCCAGTATAATGAAAAGAAGCAGAAAAGTGGAGAGGAGAGTCTGTGGTATGCATTCAGCTCTCAGGTCCCCAATAGCTGAAATTCTATTGTGAAACATAAGCAAAGTGGTAAGTTTCAATCTGTTCCTCACCAGTAAATAAAAAGCCCCCACCATGATTCCTAGGGAACTACATAGGCACACTCTCTTGGTATGTGCATGCCAAATCCCCGTTCCACCAAAGAAGTGCACTGGGGCTCTTTATTAACTGGTGAGGAACAGATCAAAGCTTACAAGTTTGCTTACTTTGCAACAGAATTTCAGCCAGTGTCACCACATCACTTTTGTCCCTCAGAACCACCACATGCCCTAGTTTATCTTATTAAATAAAAGTGTAGCATGTCCCCTCACATCCTCTAGCGGGCCAGAGAGCCAAGTTCATCATATTTTGCCTCCTCAAGCAGGGAGGTGGTTTGCCAAACCAGCAGTCACATATATAGCCAAAACATGGCCAAATTTGTCCCTGTGACAAGGAGAGGGTGTGAGGGCACTGCACTTTCAGGCAAAATATTTTGGGAAAGGGTAGCTGAAAGGGAGCAGGTACAGGAAGGGATTCTGTGTGTGTGTGTGTGTGCATGCGTGGCCAGTTCCAAGACCTTGAAAGATTCCAACTAGAGATGGGGGGATTCGTATTCGTATACGAATCCCCCCACACAGGTGGAGATAACGAGGGTCCGGCCCCATGGGGGCCGATGCGCTAATGCTGCGGGGTCCGCGCTCCCATCCTATCGCTTCGGAGATCGCGATCGGCTAGCCACTTCTGGCAGGAGGCGGGATGACAAGCCTGTCTGCCAGGACGAAGAGTGGCTCGCCGATTGCAAGCTCCAGAGCGATAGGATGGGAGCGCGGACCCTGCGGCATTAGCGGATTGGTGAGTTTACCTCATTACCTCCACCTGTGCAGGGGGATTCGTATTCATATACGAATACCCCCATCTCTAATTCCAACTTTTTAATAACAAAACAACAACGAAACACAGCAAAATCCAAAATCGGAGTTGGGCCGTACCATTACTCGGCCACTAAAATGTCATTAAGATGGTAAGCTTTTGAGTCCTATAATAAAATAAGAATAATGGGATATACAGACTCATTCAAGTAAGGAACACAGACTCACTGTAACAACACAGAGACTTGGTCCTGTTTGAAGGCCTACATCACCCCCGATGAGCTGCCCTAGCTTTTAAAGTCTCCCGAGGAGGCCCTTCTCTTAGTCCTACTATCCATTAAGGTAGGGGAGGACACAAGAGAGTGTCTTTTCAGTGGCTGCTCCCAAGCTATAGAATGCATTCCCCTGGTTAGCCAGGTTGGGCTCCTCCCCCTTGTCCTTCCATCATCCGGCAAAGACCTTCCTTTGCTGGTAGGCATTTAAATGACTTGGCCAATGAGGACTGCCAGGATGTTCTGTGTATTCAATTGAGCGGGTCTGTTTTTAGATCTTGTCCCTGATGGTTTTGACTCTTATTATTTGTTCACTTGTTTTTTTAAGATTGTATTCTATTGCGGTTCAACTGTTTATCATGGAATTGAAATTGATTTTGAGTCCCCTTGAATCCCCTAGGGGGAGAAATTCAGTGTATGAGCAAAGCAGGCCAAAACAATACAAAATAAAACAGCCCGAAACAAAATCAACATTCACAATCATAGGAAGCTGTTGCCTGAATGACATCTTTATTTCTTATATTCTCTCCACTGTTCCTTGTAAGTGATAGTATATTCTGAAGAAACACATCAAACGTTAAGGAGGAGAGTAATTACCGCACTGATACTACTTATGTATTTCATAGACTTTTATACCGCTCCATTAGTGTGAGGCACTATTCCGGGTGGTTAACAAGCAATAAAATCAAACAAAAATAACAGTAAATAAAATAATAAGGATAATAAAATAAAGAACAACTCAGATCAACTTAAACATCAGCTTCAGTCCATTAGCCTTGGTCCATTCCAGAACTGAAGCCAGACAATGCTCGAGCATCTGGACAGCATCCACCACAGAAGATGTGAAGGAGAGAGAGTTGCATGTCATCCACAGACTGGTGAAAATGCACTCCAGATCTCCCCACAATGAACATGGTGTTAAAAAGCATTGGGGCCATTGACAAACGTGCCCCCCCCCACAGTTGAGGGTCCAGGGGGTCGACAACTCCTTCCCAAGCTGTACTCTCTGAACATGACCCTCGAGGAAGGAACTAAGTGCCAAGCTCCAGATCCCCTCACCCAAGAATCTGTCCCAGAGGAAACTAGACCAACACCAAATATTTCCGCATGTCAATGTCTGGGTCATAAATAGCAATTTAATTGCTACAGCAACCTTTCCCCAAACATGCATGGATTGTGAGCATGTTCAGTCCCCTGACCTGCAACCCCTCACCAACACTGCTCTTCGTCATTCTCTCCCTTGGTGTCTCTCTCCTCCCCATGATTTCTCCTCTCCATCTTTCTTCTTTTCCCTTTCCCGCTATTGAGACTAATCAGTGGTCAGGTGACAAACGGCAAGCAAACAGCCAGCCTTGGCTAAATGGTAATGTCTCAAGAGGTGTTAAGAATGTTTGCAAAATCCTTCCTTCTCCTTGACTGAGCTTGTCTTAACTTGACAAGACACCTCAGTGAGGAATTTTCAAACCCCCTACAAGATTTATCACCTCCAGAGGAGTGTGAGGCAAAGTGCTATTTTTTATCTTGTCTGTAATTTGCACAATCTGTCCTGTCACAGAAATAGTGTCATTTCACTTCATGAAGCAAAGCACACGCACGCACACAACAGGCACAAAAGGACAGCCAATCCCCAAAAGAGGCCAACATAGCATCCTTTATCATTTCGCTTCATGTGCGTTCCTTGCACTAAAATATTACTTTGCATTATGCATCACTTGCAGAATTTTGCTTATTTTGAGCAAAAGCATTGTGTTGGTCCTCTTTTTTTTTCTTGTCAGAAGCACCACAAACACCATAGTGTCTCGTAGAGTGAGAATAATTACAGTTCTTCATTTTTGCACATGTGGGCACATGAGAATGGACACCTCTAGAGGGCACTGGGGGGCACTTGAGAGTGAAGAGAGTCCGGGCTTAGTCACACAGTGCTCTCACCCCATCAGAGGTCATCCAGAGAAAGGGATGAAAGCACTGTGCCATTCAGCCCATCAGATAACAATGTGGGATGATGTCCCCAAGGGAGCTCTGAGACAACTGAGCATGGGAATCAGTGCATATTTTCAGAATACTAATACATTCCTGAAATGTTCAGTAGTGCCAGAGACATGTTTACAAACATTTCAAAAGGGTCACCCCAACTTTTATACCAGTAACAAGGCAAGGCAAAATAGAGCTTCTACTGTCTGTGCAGGTCCCCTTCGAGGAAAAGGTAGTGTCAACTCAGTGCAGTACAATAACCCCCCTCCTTCAGCGGATGCTTTACAGTTTAAGCTTTCTATCTTGCCCAAGGCGAATACGGTGATAAAATCAGCAGGTTGTTGAAAACAGTTCTTTCCTTAAATAAATTCAACAGCTTCCCAGGGTTCAGCCGAGTTGCCTAAGGGTCAAGCTACACCACATGTCATTTTTGCAGAGATGCTCCTATAGTTCAACGGTATCTGTTTACCACAGCACATGTTTCCCCTCTCTTACCCATATTGCATTTTGTGGTTGGTCACCGGAAGAGAAACATGGGCTTACTTTGCAATTTACTGAGGAACTTAACTCTGAGGAGAACCCCTTCTGTGCAGAAATCATTCTTGCAAATGCGGCAGCTGAGGTTTGATACAGGCAGAAAGTGTCTTGTCATCTTGCTTGTAAGGAGAGAAAAAATAGTTTCTATTTCTCATGCACAAGGATTGAAAAAGGAAGGATTTATATCCCTATAAGATACATGAAAAAATATATATTCACTTCGTCTGTACCATGCCAAGGTAGAAACCATCACTTCCCCAACACTGTGAATTTAGTTGCCCTTTTATTAAATTAGAATACCTCAAAATTTATATACCACACTATGGAGCAGTATATAATTTGAAACAATAAACAGACAGACAGACAGACAGACAGACTTCAATCTCTCCTTATAGATTCCGTCATCTTGGTTATCTTTCCTGGACACCTTTTCTATCTCTTCTATGAACATATTTCTATATATGGGGCAACCAGCACTATATCAGGAACTGTCTTGCTGATTGATAATGGCATCATGATACTGTCACTTGTATTTCCAGCTTCTTTCCTAATAAACTGTGGCATAGAATTAGCCTTTTTCACTGCCTCTGTATGCTGGATTGACATTTTCGTTGAGCAGTCTGGCATGACCTTCGCATCACTTCCCTCGTTAATCTGGGCCCATGGAGTGATATTTGAAATTAGGTGTTTTTGCCTATATGGGGTTTACTGTATACATTTGCTACAGGGATGTAAATCCTCACTTGTCTTGCCTCCACGTGGAAGGAGAAAGAAGTACAATGTTTTTCTCTTTCACTGTAATGCAGAAGAGGAGATTCCTGACACTCTCTGTATAACCCTCATATTGGTGAGAAAGATGTTTTGTGTAAAAATGACAATGCAAAATGACAAAATTTCACAATTCGCATAATTTGTGTAATGGCACAAATTGACCAGCTGCTGCTTTATTTAAGAAACTGAGGCATTAGATAGGTTGTTTTCATCTCTCTCAACAATCAGTCCATCCTTCTTTGCTTGGTGTACTCATGTGTGTGTGTATGTGCGCAAGAGATATTTTATGCAAATTACAAAGCTCTTAAGAGGGAAAATAAGCTTTTTTGTCTCATTCTCATTTCTTCTAGCCCCGATTTACAGTGAATTAAATTTGCTATTTCATTGCTCATTCATGCATTTTCCTGAGATTCATTTGAAGCTGTTTGCCGTCTGCTTATTATCATGCATATTTTTCTACTTATTTACCTGGGATGGAAATTAGGCTACCAGGTCTATACTTTTCTGCATCTCCTCTGGGACCTGGTGAGAATCTGCACATTAATAAAATGTCCATACATGTCACAAATCAAGATGTACATTCCAACCATTTCAGTTTGTTTTAAACGCTCGTGTTTTCTTCAGAATAATTCTTCTTCAGCAATATATTGCTTGGCATTCAGAAAAGCAATCCTTAAAGATGCAGTAGTTTAATTGTGGAAGGCATTTCCTCCTGAGTTGCAATTGTAAGGAAATGGAAGAAAACTGGGAATTGTAGTCGTGTAAAAATGGAGTCTGTTAGGTTCTGTGTAAGATGAATTTAAAAGAGATGTTTTTCAGGAGCTTGTTGTGCAGAGTTGTTTGCCTAATTCACAAGGTCGGACAGTCCAGGAAAAGAAGACAAAACAACAGACGGCCAACTTGAAGGAGATAAGACACCTGGAGCCTGGATCATGAGAATTTTGGGCGGTGATTGGAGTATTCTGAATTACGCCTACTTGGAATTAATTGGTTGACAGCTTGAAAGTGTAATGATGAAGGTGGTCCTAAAGAGATGTAAAATGAGAGGGTTTGTGTATGTGAAAAAGTTGGTCCGTGAATGCTGTGGAATGTGAGACACAGAGGTTTGTTTTCTTTTCAAGAAAAAGGAGGGGGGAAGCTTCTAGCCAAGATGATTACCTAGACTTAGCTGTTTATTATTTTAATTAGAAATTGTAAGTTTATTTAACCATTGTAACGGCCTGAAAATGCCTAATGCTTAAGCTTTAAAGCTACAACTGTAATCTAATGAATCTACTTTATTTTCTTAATAAAACAAATATAAAACTTCAACAAAGGACTAGTCTCTTGATACAGCAGGACTATAACTAAATCCAGTGTGGATGAAAGAAGGTTAATAGTGGCTACTGTAAATAGAGGTCCTACTGTCCTACTTTACAAGGCTGGTGTGTATTCTAAGGAAACATATAGTCTATGGTTTATTGCTTTGGAAGCAATCAAGGTTACTTTTAAGGTTCAGGCTTATCTATGGGGCTTACTACACACTTTTGAGGCCTAGAGGACAGACCTCAGGGATTGAAAGTGGTAGTTTTGCCCCCAGAGGGACTCCCTGACCGTGATCTTTGTCTCTTTAGGGAGACGGGATCGTTACACCAATAAGTTCCCCCTCTTGCTGTTCTTAGAAGTGCGTGAAGATCCTTCTCTTCAAGGTGGTCTTTGAAATTGTTTTGATACTTACTTTGATGCTTTTAATGGGCTACGTCTAATTGTTCATCCCAGCTAGACTAGATTCATTGCATCAATGGGTTTTACAAAAGGGTCAAGCGATCAAGTTGCATTCATCCAATGGGTCTAAGTAGGATTTAAACCAAGGTGTGTGTGTGTGCACGGCAGACTTCCAGATACAGTTGGCAGTCAATAATTCCTATCAACCTCAGCGAGCATGGACCATGTAAACTAATGTTGGTTGAGATCTAGATTCAGCACTGCTTCAACTACTCTAGGAGTGGCTCAGTTGCCCCTTGGCCATCTAGCAGTGAAATCCCATTGGATCAAAAAGGCAATAGGATAATTGAACTGACACTAGGTATCAGTGAGCTGGGATGACACTGGTGGCCAGTTAGGATTTCACTCCAGTCCAGTACTCCAATTGCTAAACCAAACTACATCATGTTAACAGCTATAGAAATTAATTTTCCAGGAACATTTTCTGGAAGCAAGATATATTTCTTCTGGGGGACAGCTTAGGTTCTGTAGTTGTATCTTCTAATAGCAAGTTGTTGAATGTTAACAGGATTCTGGCTGAAACAGAGCTAAAGAGAAGCAAGTCAGAAGTATCAGCAGGTGAAAGAGAAAATGAACAGATAGTCTGAATGCGAATGTACTGTATTTTTCTGTTTATAAGACGACCCAATGTATAAGACGACGCCCCCTTTTCTAACCCCAAATTAGAAAATTTGATCCCTGCTTTTCCCTTCCTTTTGCTAAGCCACGGAGTTTAGCAAAAGGAAGGGAAAATCAGGGATCAAAGGGCTCCCTTTGACCACCGCTTTTCCTTGCCTTTTGCGAAGCCACGGGCTTAGCAAAAAGGAAGGGAAGGCTCCCTTCGGGTAAAGGCTGCATGATCACCGCCCTTTGATCCTGAAGCCCTTTCATGGCCACTTCCTGAAGCCCACGAGGCTTAGGAAATGGATAAAGCAGCCATGAAAGGGCTTCAGGATCAAAGGGCTGCAGTTGTGCAGCCCTTTCACGGCTGCTTTACCCGAAGGGAGCCTTCCCTTCCTGTTTGCTAAGCCCCGTGGCTTCGCAAAAGGCAGGGAAAAGTGGCTGCCTTCCATGTATAAAACGACCCTCATTTTTTTGTCTAATTATTTAAGGAAAAGGTGTCATTTTATACACGGAAAAATATGGTATTTTAATGTGTAATCCATGTGGACAGATGGATTTTGTCCTGTGGGTGGGAAAACCTAAATGAAGGGCCTGTGCTGCTAACACTTCATTTCTAAAGAGAGCTGGACATGAATGGAAAAGCTGTTCCCCACGGAGCAGGAATTAGGTCATAATCATTTGATTTAGGTAACAGAATGTTAATATATGTGTATAGGGAGCAACAGAAAGGCAAATCCTTTGTAGTAGTATTCTATATTTGTATCTATCTTTGCTATGTTTTATTTTAGGGCTTAAAGGTTTTCCATGTTGTAATTGCTGGCCTTTGCAGAGATTACATTTAAAATAAACTCTTCATATTATATATCTGGAAGTTGAGTCATGACAACTAAACTACTTTCTTGTTAGGTTGAAACATTTTATTACTCATCCAAGTAGCTTCTTCAATCTGAGGAGAGTTGGTAGGAGATCCCTGATATATCCTCCACATTGGTTTCATTTCCCCCTGGTCTGAATAGGCTCGTTAGATGGAGAAAGGATGGGGGGGGGGGGTGAGTGAAAATCCCACCTCTGCAGTCCTTCTCCACCCATTGTCATGGGCCATTAACAGTTGTTAGCAGTGGTTGTTCTGGTGGGTGTGGTCCTGATCTTTCTGAAACGGCAGCAAGATACATAGGAGACAGATTGTATCTAAGGCCTCCACCCCTGTTGAGTGAGGGATTTTCTATATGCATCCTCCCTGAGCCTATTCAGGCCAGGGGAAAGCGAAACCAACATGGGGGATACGAATATCAGGGGTCTCCTACCAACTCTCCTCAGACTGAAGAAGCTACTTGGATGAGTAGCAAAACGTTTCAATGTAACAAGAAAGAAGTCCAGTTGCCATGACTCAACTTCCAGATAACAGCACCTGGATGACTGAGAATCTTATTTATTTATTTATTTATTTATTTATTTATTTATTTATTTATTTATTTATTTATTTATTTATTTATTTATTTATATGCCGCCCACACTACTGGGCGGCTTACAACAATTTAAATGCAGTAAAAAAGATTAAAAGATAAAACAATTAAAATACAATTATAATATAATACTCTAAAAATTGCCATCAGGACCCACAGTTGATATTATTTCAATTAAAAACCTTCTGGAACAGGAAGGTTTTGACCTGCAACCAAAACGTCATCAACGTTGGCGCCAGATGAATCTCAGTCGGGATGGTGTTCCATAGTCTGGGGGCAGCTGCCAAAAAGGCCCTTTGTCTACAAGCCATCCCTCTTACCTCCTTGAGGGATGGCTCTTTCAGGAGGGCCTCCTGGCTAGATCTTAATTGCCGGGTAGGTTCATATGGAAGGAGGCGGTCCTTCAGGTATCCAGGGCCCAAGCCTTTTAGGGCTTTATACGTCAAAACAAGCACTTTGAATTGGGCCTGGGCAGCAACTGGTAGCCAATGTAATTTAAACAGAATCGGCTTGATGTGTCCCCTAGCAGCCCTACCACTCACCAGCCGCACAGCTCAATTCTGGACCAGTTGCAGTTGCTGGACCGTCTTCAAAGGCAGCCCCACGTAGAGCGCATTGCAGTAATCTATATGGGATGTTACCAGTGCATGCATAACTGTCATGAGACTCCGCTCGTCCAGGTAGGGCCGTAGCTGGTATAATTTCCGCAGCTGAAGGAAGGCGCCCCTGGCCACCAAGTCCACCTGGGCTTCCAGAGTTAGACCGGGGTCCAGGAGCACCCCCAGGCTGCAGACCCTGTCCCTTAGGGGGAGTGTAACCCCATTCAGAGCAGGGAAATGGCCCTCCAGCCTGTCCAGTGAAGCACCCACTAACAGCACTTCCATCTTGTCTGGATTGAGTTTCAATTTATTAACCCTCATCTAGTCCATTATCAGGTCCAGAAACGAGTTCAGCACAGAAACCGCCTCACCTAGGTTGGTGGAAAACGAGAGGTAGAGCTGAGTGTCGTCAGCATATTGCTGACTCCTCAGCCCAAACCTCCTGATGACCTCTCCCAGCGGTTCCCTGTAGATGTTAAACAGCATGGGGGACAGTATCGAGCCCTGAGGAATTCCATGACATAAACGCCATGGGGCAGAGCAACTGTCCCCCAGCACCAGCCTCTGGACACGGTCAGCCAGGAAGGAGCGGAACCACCATAAAGCAGTGCCCCCAACTCCCAACCCAGCCAGCCTATCCAGAAGGACACCCTGGTCGATGGTGTCGAAAGCTGCTGAGAGGTCCAGGAGTATCAACAGGGTCACACTCCTCCTGTCTCTCTCCCGGCAAAGGTCATTGTACAGGGCGACCAAGGCAGTCTCCGTACCAAAGCCTGGCCTGAAACCCGATTGAAATGGATCCAAAAAATCCATTTCATCCAGCAGCGCCTGGAGTTGCCCGGCCACAACCCACTCCAACAGCTTGCCCAAATAAGGGAGGTTCACCACTGGTCGGTAGTTAACCACCAGCCTTGGGTCCAGGTTAGGCTTTTTTAGGAATGGCCGAATTACTGCCTCTTTCAAGGTGGTAGGGACCACTCCCTCTCTCAAAGAGGCGTTCATGGCCTCCTGGACCCAGGGGCGAACCCCCCTGGCAGATCTTCCAATTAGCCAAGATGGGCAAGGGTCGAGCAGAGCGGTGGTAGAACAGACAGATCCAAGTACCCTGTCCGCATCCTCAGGTCTCAACAATTGAAACTCATCCATTAATACTTGACCTAAGCACGGCACACTGGACACATCCACTGATTCTGCAGTAACGGTGGAGTCCAACCCACTGCGAATCTGAGTGATTTTTTCCTCAAAATGAATGGCAAACTCATCACAGCGAGTTGATGAGTGGTCTGGGACCTCCACTGGACCTTCACAGATATACTCATATTATATAATACTTCTGCACAGCCAGGCCATCAATATCGTTGCTCCAATCACACAATACATTTTTAGGCATTATGCATGATTACTACGGATGTACATTCGGATTCAGAAATATTCAGAATTCACTGAATAATGCCATACTTGGATAGTTCTGAATATATTCAAATGGGATTTTTCTGAATATCTGTACTACACTTGATCTTAGCCAAAAGGCTGAGAAGTGAGAGAATTCAGTCAGAGCCGAATTTAGAATACCATCAGTAGCAGACTTTTGCCTTCTTAAGATATTTAATTACTGGGTTTAGTTAGTGCAAATGAGTGATACCAGGCTCCCTAAGGCATGTTTAGATGAACAAATGATTACAACCACTAAAAAACCTTGGTTTTTAATCTTATAAAATCATTCACAAACTACAGTTTTAGTGTTAAAACGGTTAACACATTTAATTGTAATATTAAAAAAATGTTTTTAAACAAAGAATTTTAGATATTAGAGCTCAGGTAGATTTAGCAGACTTGGTATCAGTGAGATCTATGAAATGGCTGGCAAGATCCAAGGCCCAGTTCCAGGAAGAAAAATATCTGTTTTTTATAGTGAAAAGGGACCTGCGTGTGGCCTTTACTCGTCCCTGCTTCGAACAAATGGATACAATCATGCAACAGGGTCGATTTTTAGATATCCCCGTTCAAAATAGACTCTGCCTGTGTGGAACAGATGAAGTTGAAGATCTTGCACATTATCTCTTGCATTGTCAGCTATACGACAGCATTAGAGAACACTACCTAGCACCTTTTCTTAATAGTATGAAAACATGGGATAATGAGAGGAAACAGGACCTTCTGTCAAGTGGATCTAGCTTATACATGACACAGAGGGTTGCCCTTTTTGCCATTAAGGCAACCTCCCTTAGGAAGAAAGAGGAAGAAAATGAATGTGTGATAGAGACAAAATTTGAGAATGAGGATTTGATTGATGTAATTCTATATATGAATTCTATATAATCATATATATATGATTTAGTGACTTTGAAATCTTTCCTTTCACTCATGGGCTGAGCGCCTTTGGATTTTTGTATATTGTGTACAGTGTATTTGAAACGGTCTGAAGACCTCTTCAATAAAAGTTATATTCCAATATAGAATATCTGTAATAATAATTCCTAATACTTGAGGCCCATTTACTGTTATAGATTAGAAAGCAGAGGTACAGAGGTGGTACATTTTATAAGTGATGTCTGGAGACGCCAGAGTGCAAAACGTGCCTGTCTGTCCTTGACAAATAGGCATGTAGCCTGCCACTGGACCAAAAAGGTCCAAAATGTGAGCTATTTCTCCATTTGCTCACACCCTTAGTAAACTATACAGGGACCAGAACCAAGCTTTTTAGGTATTCAAATCCCTCAACTGGCATTGATAAATCTCTTTTGGATTCTTCCTTCTGTTGCAAATATGAAGACATCTGAGAATTTTGGCAAAGTCAATAAAAAAATAAGATGCCCTCCAGATGATTTGCATAATTCTCTAGAAAACATGAAACAGAAATGGTTCGCTCACTCAACGATGGGGTGATGAATGGAGTTGTAGTGTCTGCAGAGCTCTACAAAAGGGCATTGGTTCCCAATCTTGGCTGACCCAGGTGATCTTGGACTGCAGTTCCCAGAAAGCCCAGCTAGCACAGTTGGTGGTAAAGATTTCTGGGAATTGCAGTACAAGGAATTACAGAAACTTGGGAACCACTGGTTTAGGGGGACCTTCCCCAGTCTGTTGCCCTTGAAGCATAGGATGAAACTCCCACTATTCCCAACGGTCTAGATTAATGAGAATTGTAATCCAATATATCTGGAGTCCAGCAAGTTGGATAGGATTAGCATAAGACAAACAATGGCTGAAATATTTTTGTTAAGTGCACACCAGAGTAGGCCTATTGAATCAATGGGAATTTGGTCAGTCAACTCTTCTGTTATGGATCTACTCTAGTTGTGACTTACTTTAGCATAGTAAGTCACAGCTAGAGTAGACTCATTTGAATCACTGAAACTTACAGCAATGACTCACCAAATCCCCTTTGATTCAGTGAGCCTACTCTAAGGCAACTTGCTATGCTAACCAACAGGAGTTCGGCCAACATTTCCCAAAATCTCTTCTGATATCAGTTCAACTTTGTACAAAGATTACTTTTAACTTTCACAGGCCTTCAAACTAAGTCCCATGCCCTGTCTTGTGCTTTAAGCCCATTAAAGTAGTTCTTCCTCTCCCTATAGAGAAGTTTTGCATTTCCTTATATGACAGATTGGAACATGGGGAGAGCTGTGAAGTTCATTTAGCTGCAATCAGCCAAAGTAGGTCAACTGATTCATTCATTCACTCTTTTTAAAGCATTCCACATTACCATTCATTCAACTTGTCCTAATCAGAGGACCAACTACCAGCAGTATCGTGTTTTTTTGAAGGAAAGAGAGACTGATGACATATTTGGTGTTTACAGTCTTGGGCGTATCTTCCAAGAATAACAGTTTCCAGATAGCTGTGACTGGCAACAGAGACGATGTTTGCACTTGGGATTTGGCTGGCCACTCTGCAGTGAAAAGAAGATCCAAGGCCTTGGTCAAAAACAATGTGACTATGTCTCTAAAAATTATGGAGGTCTGGTGAAGCTACAATCTAGATCTCGGAAATATTACCTGCTGGACTACAATGCCCAGAATTCTGCGACTGGTGACTGGGAACTATAGTCTGAAAGAAGTAACATCTCTAAGCTCTCTGGTGCAGTCTATTGGCAGAAACAGAATGGGGAACAGAGCTGAGAACATGAATCTGTACACAAAATAAAACCTTTGCAGCAGGAAAGGGGGAAATAAGAGCAAGATCAAGGTTTAGTTAAAAGTGGAGGATGCAGCAAGACTGGTTCCAGGTTCAAGAGAAGCCTGGATGATGCATCCTCTCACGGTCCTCTCTTTTTAGTGTCCTTCCAGCTAGGAGCAGTGAGAGGGGCAGAGTTGTACGAGGGTAACTGGGAGAGGAGAAGGGGACGACAGAGGACGAGATGGATGGACAGTGTCATTGAAGCTACCAACATGAATTTGACCAAACTCCAGGAGGCAGTGGAAGACAGGAGGGCCTGGCGTGCTCTGGTCCATGGGGTCACGAAGAGTCGGACATGACTTAACGACTAAACAACAAAACTGGGAGACATTAACAATTAGGAAATGGAAAACCCTACTGATCTATTGCAAATCATGAGGAATGATTTTAGCCGTTCCACACATACTGCCCCCCATGAGTTTCCATGGCCAAGTAGGGATTCAAACCCAGCTCTTCTGAATCCTAGGCCATTGTTCTACCCATTACACTACATTGACTCTCTATAACCAGATTAGTTATGGGGGAAACTTCCTGTTTTCCTGGATCAGAATCTCTTTTCTCCACCATCTTATTTTCTGCCTGAAGATGTACCAGCACTTTGCATAAACCAAGGCAACCCTTGAGAATTTTTCTTTTCCTATCACAGGGTTGCCAGATAATCTTTCTGCTTGATCCCTGATCAATAAGGACCAGCCTTTCAATGTAAATGGCTAATAGACTTTTTTTAAAAAAAAATTAGAGTTTTAAACTCTAAACCATACAGTTGTCTGCACATTTGGGTCACTGATAGGAAATTATGAGCTCTGTTTTAATTATAAGAAGCCTAATGAGACAGTAATTAATTTATACTGTAAGTGAGCTCTGTTGATCAATCAGTGTATTTACTACAGATCCAATTCTGCCCTGATAATCTGATGTCTTGGTCAATAATTGGTTTAGTGGGGTAATATTACTCAGCTGTGGTGTAAACACAATATTTCTCTGCTTGGCCTATTCCGCACCCAGTAGTAGGTTGCAAATATATGTGTACTTGACATTTTCACCTGTACTATAATCAGATGACTTAGTTTCTCTCTGGGATTTGTGGACTTTTGTCATGAAGAGCAGGTGTAAGCACAACGTGACCCTGCAAAGACAGGACTGTGTAAGTCAAGCTGTGTGTACACCTCCTGCTTCGCACCTCATCAAACAGCCAAGCAAATGATGTGACACTGCCTTGACACCTTGAGTTACTTTGAAGCGAGCTGCAATGAACATATTAGAGCCATTTATCCCTAAGAGTAGAGACCTATCAGGAAGATTTCCTCAAGCAGGATGGGTCTCTTTTTCCAAGGCAAGGATGATCTGAATAGAAAATATGAGCCATCATCCAAAAAACAGTTAACTATGGAACATGTGAGCCCACTGAAATCAGTGTTCTTAGAGCTGAAATATGTGTTGTAATTCCTTAATTTCCTCTTCTTTCAGTTTATTCTCATACGGAAATGCACCTGACAAGTCTGAGATCATGGATGGAGACACAGTGGAGGTGATAAGGGATGTGCTTTGGATTCAGAAATTATTTGGAATTTGAAGCGAAGTGGGGTATTAATCAGTTTCCAACGAATCTAAAGCAAAACAAGAAAGCAATGCTTGAAACAAACTGGAGCTCCCTGAAGCACTGAATATTTCTTTGGTGCTTCAGTGATTTTAAAAGCTGTATTATTTTTTTAAAAAAAAAATTCTGGAAAAACAAAGTAACAATGCTACAGCAGAAACAGAGAGCCCAATGCAGAAGATGAGCAGCCTGAGTACCAATGAAAATCTAATGCTCTTCTAGAAACCCCAATCAAGGAGCTTCTGGGAGGAAACTCCCCATTCCGGTGATCAGTGGGGTTTTGTTTTTTCTTCTTTGGAGGGAAGCATATTAAAGAGATTCTATTTTCATCGCTTTAATTTTCAGGAGGCAGGGTATGTGTGCTCTCACTTCCATACATCACTACTGGAAAAACCATAGCTTTGACTATGCGGACCTTTGTCGGCAAGGTGATGTCTCTGCTTTTTAAGATGCTGACTAGGTTTGTCATCGCTTTCCTCCAAAGAAGCAGGAGTCTTTTAATTTTGTGGCTGCTGTCACCATCTGCAGTGATCCTGGAGCCCAGGAAAGTAAATTCTGTCACTGCCTCCATATCTTCCCCTTCTATTTGCCAGGAGGTGGATGGGACCAGTGGCCATGATCTTAGTTTTTTTGATGTTGAGCTTCAGACCATTTTTTGCACTCTCCTCTTTCACCCTCATTAAGAGGTTCTTTAATTCCTCCTCACTTTCCGCTATCAGAGTGGTATCATCTGCATATCTGAGGTTTTTCACTCCAGATTAAAGTGTGAGCTCTTGTCTTTGCAGCTGGTGCCAGAATTATTGGCTCAAAAAAAAAAGGGGTGTGTGTAGATATTGCGCTATATAGCACAATGGGCCCAAGGGCACGCATGTACTCCATCTCTCCCCATCCTCTCCATTCCCTCCTGTCTTTTTTTACCATCACAATTTTAGGACTATTGTCGTGTGTGGAGCAAGGCAGGGAGTAAAGAACCAGCACTATGACTTCTGAATCTTTCTGTCACGTATCCCCTGGCTGTGACAATTAGCAATGCGATTTTTGGATTTTCTGACCTACAGATACCAAAATTCTCCATTGTGGGAGTTCTACTTACTTTATAGACACCACCAGTCACCTGAATCGGATGCTCTTGAGAGAAAGGCTTAAATTAGAAGGCTTTGAAGCTTAGCTAGGCCAAGTTCTGTCCAAGTGTCCTCTTCCTGCCCCAGTGCTAGCTGGGAGATTTCTCTCTGAGTAAGATATGTGCTGGAGCTAGGCCTGACCAAGAGTCAAAGCCTTCCACTTTAAGCCTTTTTCCCTAGGTGCAAGACATTCACTTATTTGCAAAATGCCTCTAAGGCAGGTAGAACTGACAGAATGGAGAATTATGGTATTTGTAGTCCAGAAAAATTTTAAAAATGCCATTCCTAGTAACCATGCAAAGCATAGACAGAGCCTCCTTCTAATCCTTGCCCACCCTGCATCTGTGACATCACAAGGACTACCCTGGTCCTTCGATTTCGGTCCTGAAATCTCAGAGAATGGTATGCTGCTCACTTGGCATCTCTGGTTCCCTTCCTTTGTCGACAACTGCACCAGTGCCAGGAAATGGAAGCCAAGGAAAAGCTAGGCAAATAAAAGACTGTGTTGCAGACACAGAGAAGTCCATTACCCCTGGTACTTATGGGGAAATGAATTGATGGCAACCAAGGTGAGACCAGACTCGTGACTAGAGATGGGCATGGACCAGAAAACCAGTGGTTCCTGATGGTTCATGGTTTGTGACTGCTCACAAACCATGAACAATTGCGAAGCACCCCACCCCAAAAACCGAGCTTGTTCACAGTTGGTTTTTCGGGTTCATGCCACAGGAGGGGGCTACCTGGTCCTGTTCCCTTTGCCTCTCCTGCTGCCATTGCAGGTTGCTGGTGCCATCTTCAGAGGCAGCCACAGGCTCCTAGCAGAGAAGCTGGTCCCGCTGCTTCTGCACACGCGCCCGCCTATCAGCTGGGTAGTGGGCACATGCACAGAGGCAGCATCTGGCTCCTGGAATCCAGCAGGAACAGGTAGGCAGAGGCAACGGGGGCCGTGGGAAGGGAGGGAGAGAGGGCCAGCCTGTTTTGCCAAAGCAAAACGAAGCACCAAACAGAAAAAGGTTCTGTACTTTGTTTTGCTTCAGCAAGATCTGAACTGGGTAACAAATCGAATCATGAATCAGCCAGGTTTGATGGGGTTTTTTTGGTTCATAATTCAGTTCATGCCCATCTCTACTTGTGACCCAGGTAAGAAAACTGGGCTAGAGTACCAGAAACTGAGCTAGAAAATGAAGAAATTAAGCAACTTTATGAGTTACTGATAATTACTGATAAAGAGTGGTCGTCTGACCAATTGGGTGGGATATAAATACAATAAATAATAATAATAATAATAATAATAATAATATGGCATCAAAGAGAGAGCGAGAGAGCAGCCACTCGGCCACCGTACAACACTGTCTCAGAATACAGCTCTGAATTTTCTGTTATGTGAATGAATCTAGCGACAGGCAGATCACACTCTTTCTAGTTCATCTTACTTTCACCTCGGCTGATTCATAAGTCTGCTCTCCATTGATCTGTGTGAAGTTTTCTTTAATTACAAAAATCTGCACAAGATTGTATGCCTATTTGCATTTTGATACGTGTATTTGAAAATATTTTCCTCATAAGATATAAATTTGCCAATATACAGCTTCTCAAAAGAGCCTTTCCAAATATATCATTTTCTAAAGCACTTGTTTTTCATGCACTTCGACCCTTCTCTGAGCTCCGTTGCCAAAGCCCCACTGCAAAATTCAGAGAAGGGCAAGATTCAAAAGAGGAACAGCGTTTGGATCATGTTAATCTGAGATGTGGATTGAGTATCTTCGGTGGAGGCAAGGAGTCTCACAGGGACATTTCCTTGCTGAGATGTCCAGTTGAGAAAGCCTAAATCGGTAGTTCCCAGCCTTGGGTCACGATATGTTCTTGGACTACAATTTCTACACCTGGCCAGCACAGCGAGTGATGAAAACGTCTTGGAATTGCAGCCCAAGAACATCTGGGGACCCCAGGTTGGGAGCCACTGGCCTAAATAAACATAAACATGAATGAATCATGTTGTAGCAATTTCTGTTGGGGAAGACTGATTGGAGTTGGAGTGAAGCAAGTGGAGAACTACATTGGAGTATTTGCAACCTCACATGCTGCCTTTAGTAGGTTTGTCTGGGAAGGAGCTTTCTGGGCTGGAGTGACTGTCACTCTATCCACCACTAACCAATTTATTCCTTCCCTGCCTCTGATTTCAAAGAGAGCCCTGCCAACTCTGTTCTGTGCGTTTTCCCTCTCTCTTAAGTTTGTTGAAGTCTCTTGCTGAAAGCAATCATATTTCTGTTTGCTGTTTGATCTGTTTTCAGCTGTAAGTAAAGAAAATAGTTTTTATTCTTTCTCCTACTAATGTCTCAGAGTGAGTTATTGAGACTCCGAGTTGATGAGAAAAGGAGTGGACTAATCTGGAGAAACTTGAAGCTAACTTGGACTAATCTGGAGAAACTTGAACTCTGCACTGTGAGTCCCTGCACTTCTGCTGTGCAGCTAGAGGACTTTAACCAGAAATTCAAAACTCTGCAATAGACTACAGGTTCCCCACCCTCAGTCTACACGGACTTCTACAGATTGTCCAACAAGGAACATCTTCTTTGGAAAGGCATGAGATCTCAGAGATTGAAAGGTGAGCCTCTTGCATACAAATCATGTGCTGCATCACTTTTCTATCTTCTTGCTCCAGACCCTCTTAATAAGAGGGAACGCCCCACAGATAAAACCAGCCTTACCTTCTCCCTTGCCTTCTTTCATTCCAAATATTTTGTGTTCATCAGTTCTAATAATTCGTTTCCGCATTGATTTCAAAGTGCTAATGATGACATACAAAGCCCTAAACGGTTTAGGACCTCGATACTTGGCAGAACGCCTTCTCCCACCTAGATCTACTCGAGTCACTCGCCATAGCCAGGAAGGACGGCTGAGGGGCCTGATGCCGAGAGAGGCCCGAAAAGAAAGAACAAGAAATCGGGCCTTCTCGGCGGTGGCCCCTCGACTTTGGAACAGCTTGCCGCCAGAGATCCGCCTGCCACCCTCGCTGGGTGTTTTCAAGAGCCAATTAAAAACTTGGCTCTTTAGGCAGGCCTTCCCTACTGCCAATACTTGATTTTACTTTTCTTGGTTTGAAGTTTATCTTTCCATCTTGATTATAGTATTATTGTAGATTTTAATTGTTGTTTTTATCTAGTTGTAATATTTTGTGAGCTGCCCTGAGTAGACTCTTGTCTAGAAGGGCGGGATAAAAATCCAATAATAAATAAATAAATAAATAAAATAATCTCCGGCTCTCCTTCATGGCATGTCAGTCCCTGTGACCACTGAGATTAGGTCAAAGCTGAACATTTTCTGCCTGGGAAACCAAACCTACATCTCTTAGGAACAGGGCTTCCCGCAGGTACAGCTGGCAGTGCTTGAAGGTAATTCTTTTGATCTCAGGAACTGAAAAAGTTCCCTCCAAATCACAGAACAGGCTGCTGAGCAGACTCCACAGAGAGCTTTCCTTATCTGAAACCACTTTGTATGTGAATGGGTAGCATTGTACCAAATGCACATTGATGTCCCTGATGGAGTGGATCCATTTTGGGCTGCAGAACTGCTGCTGACCTTGTCGCTCCTGCAGACGGCTGTCCATGAGGCTGCCATGGTGACTTTGACTTGGAACATGCTGTTGGATGGTTTCCCCCCATGGATCAATTATTTAGTTTGAGAGATTTGTGGACCTTTGTTCAAATTGATTTCCTTGAGGTTCCTGTTTTATCCCAGGGCCAACCTATTTCTCGCTCAGGTCTGTCTGTATCAAAGAGTAAACTCCCCCCCCCCTTTTCTTCTTCTTCACAGAAATGTCTCTACATCTCCATGTAAAGTTCTCAAAATGGACACACCTTCTACAACCTTTTTTCAAAGGTATGCATTTTGGTATTAATACTATGGAAATTCTCATGAGAAGAGAAGACTCCCTGGAAAAGACCCTGATGTTGGGAAAGTGTAAAGGCAAGAGGAGAAGGGGACGACAGAGGACGAGAGGGTTGGACAGTGTCATCGAAGCGACCAACATGAATTTGACCCAATTCCGGGAGGCAGTGGAAGACAGGAGGGCCTGGCGTGCTCTGGTCCATGGGGTCACGAAGAGTCGGACACGACTTAACAACTAAACAACAACAACACTATGGAAATGTGTATTCTTTTCAAATGAAGAAATCTGGGAGGGGTAGACTTGTTAGTCTATTGCAACCAAGCCAACAAAGAATCTTATGGTACCCTAAAGATTAACGAGTAGCCTTTTTTAGTCTTCAGGGTGATTCTTTGTAGTTTCCAAGGTATGCATTTTTCCATAGGCATTTTCAAATGTGCATAGTTTTTCCAAAATATTTTTTTTATATTAAATGAATCACATTGCAAGCTTGGGGCTGAATTTAAATCATTTTCGGATCCACAGTTAGTTTAAGAAGGTGAAAAGTGCATGGAAACCTAAAAAAAAAAAATGATGATAAGAAGATGGGGAAAAGCAAGTCATATGGAAAGTTCTGCGAGTCTCCTTTCATCCAGGAACGAGAACTTTATTCCTCATCTAGGTATTAGCCTGGTTTGCTAAGTCAGCAGCATCCTATTTTCTGAACTTTCCTGAAAATTTGAGACAGTTGTTATGATGTCACAGAATGGGTCCTTATGATGTCATAAGGCAGGGCAGGCAAGGGCTGAGGGGTTAGCAGTAGTGATAACGCAGGTGACATAAGTGAGACACTTGACTCAGGGGTGGAAAAATATATAAAATATATAAAACCAAGTGTTGTAAGTTCATGGTTCCATGCTGCCCACTCTCATCTTTCCATTCTTTTTGATGATAGTAGTTGCTTTCTAGCATCAAGTCTGAGATCTTAACAATTAAGATGGTTCAAGTCATCAATGCTAGGTGGATGTTCCTGGTTGCTTTAGACTTTAAAGTATGGGGAGCTGCAATTTTTTATTCTTGCCTCAGTTGCAAAGTTAGCCAGCTCTGGGGAGTAGAACTTCTCCTAGGTTTGTTTATCGTGAACATGGACACAAGAAGAATCTGGGTAAATATGTCCAGAAACTGGGGTAAACCTGCTAATTAGGCAATATGAAAACCCAGTATGGAAAAGGAAGTTTCTGGGCACCTGAGCAAGTAGCCAGATGCTCCGAAGAGTTGCATTATCTCCCATAATTCCTGCACAGGTTCACATCTCATGCAGCTACCCTTGACATGGAGCAGAGGTGGTCTTCTAGATCCTGTACTGCTGATGGGGCTTGTGGAAGCTTGATCACCATGGAGAAGACTTTCTCCCCTCTTCTCCACGCTCTGTACCCGTGCATCCTGGACCGTAACAAACAGACTCACAAACTCTCTGTTTTGCTTCAATAGGATAAGGGGCCCAAATGTATGCCCCCTTCTGGCCCCTCCTCAGTCCTGGCTTTTTGGGGTGGCCACATTATGTAAGTTTAGGTATAAAAAAAAAGGCTTAGTCCAAGGATGCAGAAAATATAATGCTCTTTGTTCCAGTATAAAATGCCCCATGCATTTTGGCCGATCAGCCTTCTTCAAGAGCTATAGAACATTAAAAAAAAAATACAGTTACACCATTATAACTTCCTGGGGACAGCATCATATAAATAAATCCATATATCCATAATGCTATGGCACATCCATATTTTTTTCTGTGTTGATTAATAATATTCTTATCTAGAATATTGCACCATTACATTAAAATTAGGATAGGTGGACATTAAAAGAATATTTCATTTAATCTGCAGTCATAAATATTATCTAGACACCCCATGTTTATTTAACTCTGATAAATTCTTTTTCTGTTTATTCAGTGTGTGATCAGCTCCATTAAATTGGTTCTAATACAGAGGAGAAAGAGCCTGTATGTACACACTTTCAGGCACAGCTGTTATTCAAGGTCATGCTGCTAACCTTTTAACTGCCGGTCTGCAAACATGCTGAAGTGAAAGAGACATATGTACAATAAAAGCAGCGGAAGAAAAAACTATCCCTTTGTTTAATCCTTTAGGGACCAATGTGTTTAATTTTATTATCCAGTCTATTTCTTTCTTAAGAAGTAATTTGCCCTGCATTGTGTTTACAACTTCCAAAGTCCAAAATTGTAGACCTCTTTCTGGATGTCCATCTTCCATATAATGGCCCACTAAGCGGGTTCCCATTCTTTTATTTTGTTTTTTGATGAGACATTCAATACTGCATCATATTTCCTTTTCCTCAAGCACGGTTCCCCCTCAGATTGTCACCTTGCCGGGTGAATGAAAATAATCATAGCAATTCCCTGAAATTTCAGCCAATACCCGGAGAACAAGCAACCCTGCAGGCTGTCGTTCCATCTAGCTCATTGTTATGTACATGGACTGGAAAGAGCTCTGTAGCAAACCACTCTGGGGATGCTGCTGTGTTTTTAGGTGGGCCAGTTCCAGTGGCAAGCCGGAACAGTTCCTGGAGATCCAGAGAAGTATAGCAATTCCTTGAAACTTCAGCCATCACCCTGAGCCCTGTCAACACTTGCAGTAGCACAAGCTGCATCAGCTGATTCAGACTCAGGCCATATGACTTAAGAACCCAGTGCAGTTTGCCTCAGCTTTATAAAGGTTCAAGCCCAAGTCCAACTCTATGACCGGTGGGAAGATCTTGGCAGGTTGAGTGCCTCCTGTCCACCCTTTCCAAAATTATCGGCCCTTGGAAACAGTTTGCCTGTCATCGGATGCAGTCCTAGCAGCTCAAGATGGTCAAGGGTCAGGCGAGCCAACACTATGAATGCCTAAGGATGTTGGAAACTATGTAGGACGACTGTCACCCTGGCTTAACTGTGTGACTGCATTGTTGCTCTGCCCCTAAGTTGGAAGAGGTAGAAGATGCTTCTGCCAGCCGAATGAGATTTCTGCAGCAGAAGGGGGCTTCCTTTTCCTAGCAGAAGTCGCTTATGCCTAATCCCAACCCTCTACTCCTGGCATACCATGAAGTTAGGAGGAGTTTGTCTCTTCCTACCATTTCCCTAACCATGGATTGCTTCCTCCTGACTTTGGAATTCTGCCTTCGTTATCAGTTGGGATGATGGTAGCCAGCAAAGCCTGGCATCCTATCCCACTATGCACAGTCCTGTAATCTCCTGCAGGCCATTCTGCAGAAGTTCCTGAGTAAGGATGACTTGAAAAATTTCAAAGTCTCAGGCTTCCCCTTCCAAAAGTCCCCACTGAGAGTTACCCCCGGTATCAGTGAGATTTTCCCCTTTCTGCAAAGATGAATCCCCTGTCCACTTTTCCCCCTGCTTTTTTTAAAAATCTATTCCTTTTGGGCAAAAAGCCTGCCAAACTCTATGCAGCCCAATCCCCTTTGCAGGATGTTTTGTCTTGGAAAAATCTGTATGGGAACTGGGCTGGGTCATGTTTCTGTAAGGAAAGGAAAAAATGAAGAAGAAAAAGATTTCTCACCAAAATATCTTGCAGAGAGGAATCTTGTGGCAATGAGGAAACAACAGAGAGAGAGAGAGAGAGAGAGAGAGAGAGTTAGCAATCAAAAGCAAAAGGTTGCAAGATTCACATCTGTATTGTTGAGAGTTCCAGCCAGACCCGCTGAGAAGCCCCCTTAGCAACAAGTCTACTCTGACAACATAGCTCCATTCTATAGACTAGAGATGGGCATGAATTGGGCTTTGGTGGTTCAGCCCGGCTTGGCATGGTGCCCACACAGGAGTTACATCAGCGCTGTGCACTTCCCTCCCCTGCCTCCTCTGGGTGATTGCCCAGTCACTGGCAGGAGTGTGCTTCCTTTCTCCACCTCCTTGGGTGATCACCCAGCCACCGGCAGCAGCATGGGCTTCCCTGCCTCCTCAGGTGACTGTCCACTCAGACGAGGAGGCAGGGCAGGAAAGCCTGTGCTGCTGCCGGTGACCGGGTGATCACCCAAGGAGGTGGAGGAGGAAAGCACACGAGGCCCACAGAACACCTGTGTGGACACTATGCAGAACTGGGCTGAACTGCTGAATCACAGTCCATGCCCATCTCTACTAGAGACAAACCAGCACAGGCAACGTCTTTCTACTTTTTGAGAAATCAGCCATTCAATTCCCTTCTGCTGAAAATCTTGACCTTCTCGGCATGAAGCTAAGGGAGCAATGGCACCGTCGTGTCCGATCAAACTGGTTCATCCCCAAGTTTCAGCTAATTTGATGGCTGGACAGTTTTTCCATCCCATCTTTCTGCTTTATTGGCCCTCTGAATTACGAGCTTTTTTTTTTTTTAATGAACTGAGCTGGCACATTGTACTTCTGTGCTGCCTTCCTACCTAATGATCTGTGGCACCATGGGGATGGTTCCATCTGAAAGGCTATTGAATCAACAAGCTATGAATCACACAAAGAAAGCCGTTTTCAAACTCTGTACAGAGCAATTGCAAACGAATCGCAGTCATCATAATGAGACCTTGGCCAATGCAAGTTCTGTGTGACCAAGACCCATCACCCCACAAACATGCACGTGTGAAGGAATGCACCACTTTGGGCTGTGCAAAAAAGATAATGATCTAAAGGTTTTAATCTAAAAACTTCCTCTTTGGTGCCTGTGTAGAAAATGTTTCTTTTCCTACATTTTTTTGAGCATGTCTTGGAAATAAATCTAGAACTTGCATTGTGTCCAGGCTTGACCCTTAAGTGTTAGAACAAGGCAATGGCATCATCATGAGTCAGCATCTGAACTATGAAGTTAGCTGGAGCTTTTATGCCCTCTGGTGGGGTTTCATTTGCTACCCCCTTCTGTATGAAATCTATATGGAGTAATTAGGGTCTGAGAGTTAAAATTGCCAAGTCAACATAATTTCATCAACTGAGACTGCAGGGCCAAAACCTGAGACCAAGGGGATGGGCCCTTTTGATGTCATAGGACTGGATCCTTGTCATGACACAGAGGTGGGACAGGAAAGGACATGGCTGGGGAAATGCTAGTGAGTCAGCTGATTGTGGAAATTAACATATGGGGATCTGGGCAAATGGACCCAGCATCTGGGTCCTATCTGCTGGAGTTTTTGCAACCTTGCATGTAGGGACGTGGTGGCGCTGCGGGTTAAACCGCAGAAGCCTCTGTGCTGCAAGGTCAGAAGACCAGCCATCATAAGATCGAATCCACGCGACGGAGTGAGCTCCCGTCGCTTGTCCCAGCTCCTGCTAACCTAGCTGTTCGAAAGCATGCAAAAATGCGAGTAGATAAATAGGGACCACCTCGGTGGGAAGGTAACGGCGTTCCGTGTCTAGTCGCGCTGGCCACGTGACCACGGAAACTGTCTATGGACAAACGCTGGCTCTACGGCTTGGAAACGGGGATGAGCACCGCCCCCTAGAGTCGGACATGACTGGACTAAATGTCAAGGGGAACCTTTACCTCTATGCTGCCTTTAGTAGGTTTGGCTGGGAGGGACCTTTCTAGGCTGGGGTGACCATCAGTCAATCCAGTGGTAACTAAATGTTCTTTCCCTGCCTCTGATTTCAAAGGGAGTCACACCTCTCTGCTTAAGGTTTGTTTATTTGTTTGTTTGTTTGATATGCCGTAAGCTCACAATATTAAAAGAATCGAATTAAAGACACAATAGGTTTATTTTTCCCTCTTTGAAAAAAAAAAGTCCTCTGTCTCTTGGCAGTTAGGGTGGTTATGTGCATGTAGTCTGCAGGGGTCTGCTGGGAGCAACCTGTGAGGCCTCAGACTTACCTATGTCCCAGAGTGAGTTATTATATGTGCCAGTTGATGAGACAAAAAGGGGGTGGTCTACTTTGGGGAGACTTGAAGGTAATTCTGCTCTGTAGGTTCCTGCACATCGGCTGTGTAGCTAGAGGTTTTTAACCAAAATTTAAAACTCGGCAACAGGGCACAAACAGAAAAGTGCAAAAAGCATCTAGGCCCCATGCTGGGGCTTCAAAATCAGAAGTGTAAATACAGTCCCAAGATGACGGCTGCAAATACACTTGGAGGTGTGTTGATACCATGTTTCATCGTAAGGCTCAGTGAGATTGGGAGGCTGATTCTGGGTTGATTTAGAGTTTTCTATACCACACCTCTGGCAGCTTCTGTAGCTGAAACGGTTGTCATTCAGAGGGAAACAATTAATCATCGTGCTGCAAGAGTTCACATCACTTAATGTTTGGGTTTTGTTGTTGTTGTTGTTTTAAATCAGTCTCTAATAATTCAGGTCCAATGGAGTATCTACCCTCTTTGGCTGCTCCTGATTCAACTGGCTGATTATCTAAGCGCAGCCGAATCACAAATCCAAAAATACAAGATGAGATTTTTTAAAAAAAAGAAAAAGGAACCAGACATTCACAGTGGTGCTTATTCAGGCTGAAACAAAACAACATGATGGATTACTTTAAGAACCAAAGCTGCTACGTTGCTTCTCCCTCCCAAAACCAGGAAAGTGGTAAATCGTAAGAAAACAGGGTTGCTCCCTCCCTCTCTCTCCCTGCTCATAGGAGGTAAGATCATTGCTAACACAGGTTCGCTAGAAAACATCTTTCTGCCAATGTCCCATTGCCCACTCGCCTGCCCACCAAACCTCCTTTTTGGGTTTGTAACCATTCAACACTCAAAACATTGATAGGCTTTCTTTCACTCTCTTCACCCACCACCGTTAGCTCTGGTGGGAACACACCAAGCACAAAACCCCAACACTATGCTGGATTTAGATGCATTTGTAAGCGGGCATCCGGGTCAGTGGGTGGAGAGGAGAAGGAGAAAGGGGTTATCTTTTTCAGCCCAAAGTCATCCGGGGCCAAAGGGAGAGGGCAGAATGTAGTACTGACCCACTGAAAGGAGAACAGTTTTTCTAAAGTATAGGCCATTGCACACGCCAAAACAAAGCAATGTGGAAGGAATTTGCTTGTTCGTTTTGTTTCTTTGATTCATATCTCATCCCATTGGTGCAATGCACTATTCTGGGCAGTTCACAAGATAATAAAGTCAACAGACATGCGTACAGAAATAAACATATAAATGAAGAATAAAAGGAGTAAAAACAATTGAAAAACAAAAACAAAAACTAAGATCATGGCCACTGGTCCCATCACCTCCTGGCAAATAGAAGCGGAAGATATGGAGGCAGTGACAGATTTTACTTTCCTGGGCTCCAGGATCACTGCAGATGGTGACAGTAGCCACGAAATTAAAAGACGCCTGCTTCTTGGGAGGAAAGCGATGACAAACCTAGACAGCATCTTAAAAAGCAGAGACATCACCTTGCCGACAAAGGTCCGCATAGTCAAAGCTATGGTTTTTCCAGTAGCGATGTATGGAAGTGAGAGCTGGACCATAAAGAAGGCTGACCGCCGAAGAATTGATGCTTTTGAATTGTGGTGCTGGAGGAGACTCTTGAGAGTCCCCTGGACTGCAAAGAGAACAAAACCTATCCATTTTGAAGGAAATCAACCCTGAGTGCTTACTGGAAGGACAGATCCTGAAGCTGAGGCTCCAATACTTTGGCCATCTCATGAGAAGAGAAGACTCCCTGGAAAAGACCCTGATGTTGGGAAAGTGTGAGGGCAAGAGGAGAAGGGGACGACAGAGGACGAGATGGATGGACAGTGTCACCGAAACTACCAACATGAATTTGACCCAACTCTGGGAGGCAGTGGAAGACAGGAGGGCCTGGTGTGCTCTGGTCCATGGGGTCACGAAGAGTCGGACACGACTTAACGATTAAACAACAACAACAAAACAACAAAAACAATTGAAGAAATTAAAACCAATGGCAGCAAAGGCAGAATGTCTCTATGAAAGCAGGGAAGAGGGGTGACATCAAGCCGGCCTTGAGGAAGGCCTCCCTGAAAAGCAGAGTTTTGAGTTGCCTTCTAAACATCAGCAGGGAGGGGGATTGGCGTCGTTCCACTGGGTCAGTGCCACCGTGAAGAAGGCCCAACCCCTTGTAGAAGACTTCCAGGCCTCCTTCCGAAGGGTAACTCAGAGGAGCATTGCCTGGGAGGATCTGGTGGGTTGGGCAGATGGCCTTGGGGAGAGACACTCTGACAAATGACACAAAAAAGTCACGGCCCCTGCCAGCCAAACAAAATAGCAACAAATGACCATGAAAAAAGACCTGGGTTACTTGTAATTAGCTTTCTGCTGTAGAGTTGGTGGGAATTAATTTGGAATGGACAGGGGCTGCTTCAAGAAAAACAGCAAGATAAATTGCAGTCTAGTCAAGCCCTCGGGTGATATGGAACCAATCGGCTTAATTCGGTTCTGTAGGCAAAGGGATGCTAGTCTCTTTGGGAGGGCTCATGAATCACGATGCAGGTGCTCCACTCGGCATCATCCCCCCGTTTTTCATAACAATACCCGCAAAAAGTTGGTGGAGCAATCAGACTGTAAAGGCTGTCATTGCCCAAAACTCTCTGGGCCTTTCCTGAAACATGACAGTCTCGGTCCCCTCAGACACAGCAGCTGCCCTTTAAAATGTCATCAAGTTTTTCTGAGAAATAAAACCACTATCAGCAGTTTTAAAAACAAAAATAAAGAGCAACCTAGGATTTTAAAAAAAATGCCTGTGCTTATTTCTTTGAAATTTGGTTGTGTACTTGCTTTCTGCAGGGTTTCCTTCAAATATTCTGATTGGCAAGCTAACTAGGTGTGGGCTGGATAGAACAACTGTCAGGTGGGTACACCGTTGGTTAGAGAATCGTACTCAGAGGGTGATGGTTAATGGCTCTTTCTCAGACTAGGAGAAGGTAACCACAAGGCTCAGTCCTGAGCCCGGAGCTCTCCAACATGTTTATTAATGACTTGGATGAGGGAGTGCAAGGAATACTTATCAAATGTGTGGATGACACAAAATTGGGTGGAATAGCTAATGCTTTGGAAGACAGGAACAAAATTCAAAAATATCTTGATAGGCCCAAGCACTGGGCTGAAAACAACAGAATGAAATTTAACAGGGATAAGCGCAAAAGTCTACACCTAGGAAAAAGAAACCAAATGCACAGTTTCAAGACGGGATACTTGACCTAGTAATACTACAAGTGAGAAGAATCTTGGAATTGTTGTAGATCACAAGCTGAATATGAGTCAGCAGTGTGATGTGGCTGCAAAAAAGGCCAGTTCTATTTTAGGATGCATTAACAGAAGTATGGTCTCAAAATCCCGTGAATTACTAGTCCTTCTCTATTCAGTACTGGTTAGTCCTCATAAAGAGTACTGTGTCCAGTTCTGGACACCACGCTTGAAGAAGGATGCCAACAAATAGGAGGAAGTTCAGAGGAAGGCCACAAGGATGATCAGGGGATTGGAAGCCAAGCTCTAGGAGAAAAGACTGAAAGAACTGGGTATTTTTAGCCTTGAAAAAAGAACACTGAGGAGAGATAGGATAGCATTTTTCAAATACTTGAAAGGCAATCATACAGAAGAGAAGCAGGATCTGTTCTCGATCATCCCAGAGTGCAGGACACATAATAAAGCTACAGGAAGCCAGATTTAGGCTGACTATCAGGAAAAACTTCTTAACTGTTAGAACAGTACAACAATGGAATCAATGACCTTAGGAAGTGGTGAGCACTCCAATGATGGAGGCATTCAAGAGAAAATTGGACCACCATCTGTCAGATCAGCTTTGATTAGGATTCCTGCATTGAGCAGGGGGTTGGACTTGATGGCCTTATAGGCCCCTTTCAACTCCAATATTCTATGAAATTTAATCCAGGTCTGATAAGCACTTAAAAACAACAACAACACCCTCTTGGTTTCCATAGATGATCGATAAAGGACACTGAGATTTAGATTTCCAAATGGAAATTCAGATTCAAACTGGAGATGAGTTAGATAGCATCCAAAGCAATCCTAGCCAAATCAGACTCTTTCTGAATCACTGAATCAGGGTCAAAAGTGAATCTTTATACTTTTACTTTCAACTGGATTTCAGACCTTTTTCTTTGCCGTCAATCCAAATATCGCATTTAAAACATAGACTTCAAAATGCCTGAGTTTTTTCTTTGACTAGGAAGTCTTGTTTTTAAGTGTTTGATCCTACAACGTCATTCATGAAAATTATAAGATAAGCTCATGCTGTCATGGTGAGATGCATCCTTTGGAAGTATGACCACTGAATCTCTGAAAGGTCCAGAAATGTTTCGAAATTGAGATGAGTCATATCAACTACCCTCCTCTGCATTTATTTGTGTGTGTGTGTGTGTGTGTGTGTGTGTGTGTGTGTGTGTGTGTGTGTGTGTGTGTGTGTGTGTGTGTGTGTGTGTGTGTGTGTGTGTGTGTGTGTGTGTGAGACAGTGTGCTGAGTCAGGGCAAACTTTGTTGTGAAGAAGAAACCCTTTGTGTCAAAGTTTTGTATGCAGGGTTTCAGGATTAATTTTCCCCATACAGCTCACATGGTAAAGGTAAAGGTTCCCCTTGACATTTAGTCCAGTCGTGTCCGACTCCAGGGCGCGGTGCTCATCCCCGTTTCCAAGCCGTAGAGCCAGCGTTTGTCCAAAGACAGTTTCCGTGGTCACGTGGCCAGCACGACTAAACACGGAACGCCGTGACCTTCCCACCGAGGTGGTACCTATTTATCTACTTGCATTTGCATGCTTTCAAACTGCTAGGTTGGCAGGAGCTGGGACAAGCGACGGGAGCTCACTCTATCGTGTGGATTCGATCTTACGACTGCTGGTCTTCTGACCCTGCAGCACAGAGGCTTCTGCGGTTTAACCCACAGCACCACCACGTCCCTTCTACAGCTCACATACTACAACACAAACATTCCTATACATGTCATCATAATGTTATGATGAAATATTAGAACCAAGGTTCTCTCTAAGCTGCGCACAACTCCACCTTCCTCTGTGCAGCTTTCCTCTTCTTCTGCGCAGCAATTACTTTCAACCCCGTTGGTTCTGGTTGCAACGGAACCCTGCGCTTGGGGGCGGAGTTGCACATGCATGCAGAGGTGAAGTTTCACACGAGAGAGGCGGAGCCCAACCCAGTGGGCTGAAAATTAGAGGGTACGTTGATTGGAACATCAAAATACAGCAGCATAATAGCAATAGAGTGCTGGAAGAGTAACTGTTGGGGGGGGGGGACTCAAGCACTTTGCATTTTAACTGCTGGCAGTTTGAAACAAATTCTTGTTGGCAGATATTTGACATTCATTAACATTTTTGTTCTGCTTTCAGCATTTCATAGTAGTGGTTTTGGTAGCTGCAGCAGTACCTTCATAAGCAATCATCTGAATCCAAACAAAGTGTGCTGCTTGTATACTGCCCCATAGCACTCAAAGCACTCTTTGGGTGGCTAGCCATTTAATTATGCAGGCTACACATTCCCAATGAGCTGGGTATTCAATTTACCAATCTTGGAAGGATGGAAGTGCCAAGGCAACCATGAACCAGCTACCTGAGCCCATTGGGATAGAACTTGGGTCATGATGGACAGAGTCTTGACGGAACCACTGTGCCACAAGTGGCACTATCATACCAGACTGGATACACTTGATCGTTTTGGATTTCACAAGCTAAGCAGGCCTGGGCCCAGCTGGTACTTGGATGGGAGACCACAACAGAATACCCAGAGTTCTCCAAGCTAGTCTAGAAAATTCTATCTCTGTGTGTGCATGTGTATGTTTGTGTGTGAATTCACTATGAGTTTAAGTCTGAACTGTCTGAGGTGCTAAACCTATTTGTGGGATGGGCTTCAGCATCTTAGATATCTCTTGTGGGATATAGAATAAAACCTGGAGGGCAGTCACCAACCTCATCCTTTTGAAGTTAGCAACCTCCCGTGACATGGACGTAAGTTAAAAAGCACATTTCCTGGGATGACATTAATTTGGTCTCACACCTGCCGCCTTCTCCCATCTGTTGAAGTGAAAAGAGCACTCTGGCTACATTTCAAGTAAATGCTAATTATGACTGCACACCTTTATAATCTCACCCACCTTTCTGTGACTGATGCACGTTATAATGACTACTATGACTATACATGCCGTCGTGTTCTGCTGGGAATACAACCAGCCTGTGGCATAGCTACAACTACTGTTCACATCGGCAGGAACTCACTGATTCATTTGTGAGGATAATTTCCAAGCTACATTTCTGTATTTTGCAGTGATTCAAAATAAAATCAAAATTACTGAGAACTGTCAGAACACCTCTGCAACTTCAAAACAAACAAACAAACAAAAAAAAACAATTACTGGAAGCAGGATGATTTCTGTCCCTACTCCCCACTATTTCTTTCTGATCTCTTTTACAGAAACAAGATTTGGATGTTTCTTAGAAGGTAAAATCTAAGATATTTCACCTGTCTATGGGAATTTGGTACAGATCCAAGTGACCAAAGGTTAAAAAGCACTGGTTGCTCACTTCTCCATACATCTGACACCAATGGCTTCAAATGGAACAGATTGGTTTTCTTACCTTGTCTAAATTTGTTCAACTCTGGTTCCTTACGAAGGTGCTAGGGGAGAGAATTCCACAGCTCTGGAGCCAAGTGGGAAAATACATGAAGCCTGGAATTTGCCAGCTTAGGCCAAGGGACTAACAAAAGTCTGGAATCTGCAGAGTGAGTATTCTTTAAAGGAATATGCCACTAGCTCTGCTAAATAATGATAGGAAAAACGTAGGGCTTTAGATTTCAAGACTAAAGATGGGCACAAATCAGAAAAATTGTGATTCATATTGATTCATGGTTTGTCAAGGTCGACAAATCACAAATTACAAATTTATGATTTTTTTGTGATGAATCAATGAGTTGATTTGTCAATTCATTTTTTAATTTAAAACCTAATAAAATGCCGCCCCCCAGCACCTAGAGACACCAGATTTGCAGGGAAGCTTCCTCTGACTCTCTTCTATAAGCCCTGCAAGTTTGGATAAGTTTGGATTTTAGGCGTTCTCAGTTATACACCTACAAGGAGAGCTCCCCCAGGAAAGTTTTCCCCAGGCACCTAGAGGCACCAAGATCACATAGAAGCTTCTACTGTCTCTCCTCTACCATCTGTCCATGTTTGGTGAAAATTGGGTTTCAGACAACCAAGTTACACACCCACAAAGTGGGTCCCCCCAGGAAAGTGCCCTTTAGCAGCTGGCTTGGGGAAACCCAATCTTCACCAAACTTGGAGGGATTATAGAGGAGAGTCATGGGAAGCTTCTCTTTGATTTTGGTGTGTCTAGGTACCTGGGGGGGACTTTCCTGGGGGGGGCTCTTTGTGGATGTATAACGCAGACATCTGACACCCAATCTTCACCAAACATGGAGAGATTGTAGAGGAGAGTCAGAAAATGTTTCCCTACAATTTTGATGTCTCTAGGTACCTGGGGGGTGGGGGTGGGGACATTTCATAGCCCAACAAATTAATAAATTAAAAATCAATAAAAAGTCATTGATTTGTATTCGTTGGGGCATTGATTTGTACAAATATGAATCAACGAATTAGTGATTTTTAAAATGAAATTGGTGATTCATTTTTTAATTCGTGCCCATCTCTAGTCAAGACAAGGATTTTAAATATGTCCTTGATCTGATAGGCGGCAAATGCAATGCCCTGTGATGATGGGAATAGCACAGTAAATTTAAAGCCACTCATGCCACATGATTCTGTAGTAGGGTAAGAGAACGAAGTGAAGAAGAAAGAAGACTTACCAAAAGGCCTATAACTTCATTCATGAAAATTTTAAGGAAAGCTCATACTATCATGGTGAGATGCACCCTTTGGAAGAACAACCACTGAATCACTGAAAGTTTCATAATGTCTCAAAGTCATGATGAGTCTCGTCAACTGCCCTGCTCTGGACTCATCGGATGTTTGTGTGTGTGTGTGTGTGTGTGTGTGTGTTAGAGAGAGAGAGAGATGAGTCAAGGCAGACTTTGTGATGAAGAAACCCTTCTTTGACGTTTCATTTGTTGAAAGAAGAACATAAACCATCAATGCTTTTTCAAATGGTTTATTTGTGTTGAAGCTTGTACGCAGGGTTTCAGGGTTAACCTTCTCAAAACAGCTCACAGCATACCACAACACAAACTTTCCTACACAAGTTAGAACATCAAAACACAGCAGCATTATAGCAATGGAGCGCTGGAACAGCAACTGTTGAAAAAAAGCTAGAGCGCTTTGCATGTTAACTGCTAGCAGCTTGAAACAAATCTTTGTTGGCAGATATTTGACATTCATTAACATTTTTGCTCTGCTTTCAACATTTCATAGTAGTGTTAACTGCAGCAGTACCTTCACAAGCAATCATTTGAATTCAAACAAGCAAAGTGTGCCTAAAACACTCTTTGGACAGTTTCTAATTTAATTATGCAAGTTACACCTTTCCTTCCTCCCCATCAAGCTGGGTACTCTGACCTTGGAAGGATGGAAGATTGAATCAACCTTGAGCCAGCTACCTGAGCCCATTGGGATAGATCGTGGGTCCAAGCAAAGTCTCAACTGAAGTACTGCAGTTTAACCACTGGGCCAGATGGCTTTACTTACACACTGGATGGTAATTTCAGATTTCACAATTTAAGCAGGGTTGAGCCTGTTTGGTACCTGGATGGGAGATTACAAGGAAATACCAGAGTTCTCCATGTTTCTCTAGGACAGTAGTTCCCAACCTGAGAATCTCAGATGTTCTTGGACTAAAAGTCCCAGAAGCCTTCACCACTAGCTGTGCCTGCTGGGACTTCTGGGGGACCGAAGGCTAGGAAGCACTGGTCTAGGAAATTGACCCCATCTCTCTCTCTCTCTCCCTCTCTTGTGTGTGAATATGCTGTGAGTTTCAATCTGAACTGTCTGAGGTGCTAAACCTATTTGTGGGATGGGCTTCAGCATCTAAGATATCTCTTGTGGAATACAGAATAAGACCTGCGGGAAGTCACCAACCTCATCCCTTTGAAGTTAGCAACCTTCTGAGACATGGGCGTAAATTAAAAAGCACAGTTCCTGGCATGATATTAATTTGGTCTCATGCATGCCATCTTCTCGCATCTATTGAAGTGAAAAGAGCACTCTGGCTACATTTCAAGTAAATGTTAATTATGACTGCACACCTTTGTAACTGCATCCACCTTTCTGTGACTGATGCATGTTATAATGACTATTGTGAATATACACCATCATATTCTGCTGGGAATCCAGTCAGCATGTGACATAGCCTCAACAACTACGGTAGGAACTCATCTGTTCATTTGTGAGGATAATTTCCAAGCTACATTTTTGTATTTTGCATAGATTAAAAATAAAATCAAAATTGGTTGTTGTAGGTTTTTTGGGCTGTTTGGCCGTGTTCTTAAGGTTTTTCTTCCTAATGTTTCACCAGTCTCTGTGGCCGGCATCTTCAGAGGACAGGAGTCAGAACTTTAAAAAATCAAAATTATTGAGAAATGTCAGAATATCTGTGCAGCTTCAGAAAACAAATTATCTGGACACAGGTGATTTCTGTCCCTCCAAAAGAAAGACCCACCAAAAGGCTGTTATAGTAATCCAGGCATGACACTACCAGGAAATGAACAAGGAGCTTTATAGTTTCAGGAGTTGAGAAGCAACGGATCCAGTGGATATTAGCTAGAAGAAAATTACATACATTACATACAAAATGACAGCTGATCATCCACTAAAATGTTGAGATCCATGGCCTCTGAGACAGGGGTCACCCAACAACCCTGCAGAAAGAGATGAGGGGCTGTCAAGGATCTGGCAAGACAATCTGGATGAAAGACCAAGACGTCAGCCTTATCCATGTTCAGTTTCAAATAGTGAGAGGACATCCATGATGAGATGTCCAATAGGCAGCTTATCAAGGATGTCCAGACCTCATCACTAAGCTCAGGATAAGAGTGGTACACTTGGGTATCACCAGCACAAATATAATGAAAATCCAAATTAGAAATTAAAGCACCCAAGGGAAGCATCTATATATAGAGAGAAAACCAGGACCATTACTGAGCCCTGTGGAACATCAACAGTGTGGGAGAAAGACTGAGAGGTTTTAGTACTAATAGAAATGGAAAAGGAACAATTTAACAAATAAAAAGAAAACCAAGAACTAGCATTTCCAGAAACACCCAAAGAGTCTTGCCAGAAGAATCTAGTGGTCAAGTGTATTAAATGCTGCTGACAAGTCAAGCAGCACCAACACTGATGAATAATGTTGAGTCTTCGCTATTAGGATACCATTTAAAACTCGAGAGAGTGACATCTCATTAAAATATTCAGTCTGAAATCCAGACTTAAATGGATCAATGACATTTTGATAGGCTAAATAATAAGAAACAACAAATGGATTGTTGAGCTCTGTTGCTTTTCAATGTGTTTTTAGTATTGATTTTATTGTTTTTAATATAATACTTGTTCAATTCTTTTTAAAGATATTTGTAAATATTTATAAATATGTGTATACTTACTTCGGCTTTAAATATAGTCTTTTTAATGAAGTGAGCCATCTTGGGTCCTTTTAAGGAGAAATATTTTAAATAAATAATAATGAATAAAATAAATAAGGGGCCAGTTGAGAAAAGGTGATTCTCTCTGAAATGTTAGACAAAAAAGGAAGAAGAGAAATGGGTCAATAATCAGCACAAACAGAAGGATCAAGAGAAAGTTTTTTCAACAAAGGATGGATAAAAGCACGTGTATAGGAACTTGGAAATTTGCCCTTCAGAAGTGAATAGTCCACCAAATTGGTCAAACAAAGACAAGCGAGAAGAGCCTACGGTGGAATACAGAAAAGAAGGAAAAGGGTCTCTATGAGCAGTAGTTCGAGGGGAAGCAGGTAAAATTGAAGAAACATACTCTTCTGATACTCAATAAAACTCAAACTGGTCCCCTGGGAGTTGACAGGGAAAGGAACAAGGAAGACTAAAATCTGTAAAACAAATTTTCTGAGTTTTCTGAAAAAGAATAATCACCTAAGGCGTCAACTGAAGAAGATGAAGAAGTATCTAAAACAGTGCCAGACAATCCAGAGGGCAAGACACTCTCAATAAGTGCCTGGGATTATGTGCCTGAACCAAAATAGTGGATTGAGTTAAAAGCATGCTTAGCTTCATTTAAATTTTTAAAATACCTTCCCAATAGAGATGGGCACAAACGGCCAAACTGGCAGATCGTGCCAGTTCGTACTTCAGCTGAACAGGTGCCTGGTGCTTTCCAGCCCCGCCCCCTATGTCAGGCACCCACTTAGAGGCAACACCCTGGCTTCCCTGCCCCACCTCCTCTGGACACTGCCTCTGAGTGAACGCCCCCTGGAGGAGGCAGGGCTGGGAAATTCGAAGCACCTGTTTAGCTGGAGTACGAACTGGCACGAACCACCAGTTCGGCTGTTCGTGCCCATCTCTACTTCCCAATGCAGATTTTGAAAGGTGACTGGAGTGCTCTGGTGGAGCATGCTTCTATTGTCATTCTAAACAACCAAGAGAAGAGACTGCTCATTTTTATTCTCCTGAGTCAGCAGAGGGTATGAAGGGCAAACAGCTCTCTCCGTACAAACAGAAGGAGCCATTTGCTCCAAAGCAGCTCTAGCTGCTGTTTGGAAAGCAGCAAACAATTCATCTACTGAGCTGATCTGTAAACTGTCATTGACCTGAAAACACTGTGGCCCTGACCAGTTGAAAAATGGCTGTAAGGTCTTCTGGTTCAGGGCTGAGGCAAAATTGATAGAAGAAATGTTTAGACAAGTTCCCTGTAGGAACCATCTGAACAGGCAGAGCAGGGAGAGGAGGAAATGTACAAAAACTAGGCAAGAAAAAATGATGAGAAATGCCACTCTCTAAAATAGTAGCTGCAGAAAATTCTAACCCTTTATAAATAAACAAATTCAAGGGTCCACTCCTGATGGGAATGGGGGCAGATGACAATACATTCAGATTATGCACGTGCAATACAAAACAAAGTCATCTCAAAGGGTAGCTTCTTTTTTCCTTGTTTTTTTAAAAGAATATAAAATATACATACACAAATTAGAAAATTAACATATAAAAAACTTCATACATACATACATACATACATACAATGATGCCCCATTCCCCTTTCCAGAACTGCATTGACTCTTTTGATGGTACATGACCCTTCCCTTTCATTAATAGGTAGTCAATAAAAACTCCCCAAATATCTCTAAAGATATTTTTGTTTGTCAAACTCTTTTTAAATTTAAAATCACAAATTAGCTTATCACTGATAGCAATATTCCATACATCTTTATACCATTCATTTAATGGTATAAAGTAAAAGACCTGATAACAAACTTAGCATCTGAAGCAAGATTAATTATAGCTAAACATTGGAAATTAGTGCATGAATTTCACAGTGTAGATTCTTGATGGATGTTAAAGTCCACATTATACAAGGCAGCTTTATATCCCAAAAGCTAGATAACCAGGTGGGAAAAATCCTCCAGGAGTTCCATTTCCAAAGTTGGATTTGCAGGGCAATAAACACATGCCATTTTCACTACAGGAAGCACTAAAGAAACAGAGCGGACCTCAAAGGAAGTAAACACATCAGTTCCCACTTGAGGGACCAGCTTGTTGGCAAACGTTGACTTGAATACTACTGCAATCCCTCCCCCACCCTGTGCTACGTAAGTGAGGAGAATGGGAGCAGATGTTGTCTCCTGTAGAAAAGGTGGCTTGAGCCACAGATTTATCCGAAATGAAAGTGAATGAAATAGATTGATCAATTATATAGTTCAACAAAGCATCAGCCAAAGAAGAGTTTGGGCATTCCATACCAGGCACAGAAGAGAACACTGTGGACCGACAGATTGTGGAAGAACTGCCAATGTTCATGAAGCCTGCTGCCCTTGAATAACTCCCTTCTTCTTCCTAGGTCTAAAAAGTAGCACTGGGAGAGGCTTAAACCATAGACACATCTGCTGGGGTTAGGTAGAACCCCACATCACATCACATCACATCATGATCCTCCCCAACCACTACATCAGAAACGGTCTTCTCTAATCAGGGGATAGATTAATCGCAGAGTACATAAGAACATAAGAAGAGCCCTGATGGATCAGGCCATCTAGTCCAGCTTTCTGTATCTCACAGTGGTCCCACCAGATGCCTCTGGGAGCACACAAGACAACTAGATACCTGTATCCTGATACCCCTCCCCTGCATCTGGCATTTTGAAGTACCTTCCTTTTAAGCCTGGAGATTATACATCTCCATCATGGCTTGTACAGATACAAAACAGAACAGTTATCTACGGTCCGGGTGTGGAAAACAGGAAAGGAGTGTAGGTTTGTAATTAGGATTGATCTGACAACTTTACAGAACACCTTTAAGTTGTCCCTTGATCATTACATTTGTCAGAAGTCCCAATTTCAATAACTAACTGAAAGAAGAGATCAACTCCTGCAGAGGTCTTGAGGTCAGCCTGCTTAGTAAAACACCACTCAGGTACATCCTGTCTCAGACATGCTGATTATCAGCTTCCTTAAGCTAAAGCATGGACATCTAAAACAAAAGTAATAAAAGCAAAAAAGACTTATGGAGGTAGCCATAGAAAATAACATTATTACAACATCCTAATGGTATAACATGATAGGAGATCTTTAAAACACTTCTTATTTCAAGTTTCCAATGCAGTCTTTCAGCACAAACTTCAGAATGCTCATAGAGCTTCTTGAACGTCTCTCCTCCCACACACAAAACTGTTAAATAGTTAATTACTTCAGCTGCACAGAGTACCTTATCAGCAGCGGACGAAGTTGCTGCAAAAGCCTAAGATGTATCAACACCATCCAGTGAATGGAAAAGAGCTTAATAATAAATCAGCCTTTTTGGATACCAGACAGGTATTATATCCTTGCGTCTTGATGAGGATTTCCATACAATCACAAGATTTGAAGAGACTGAAATCAAAATCAAGAAGCAAGAAACAATTCACTTTAAATCACTAAGAAACTAAAATGCTAAACAGTAAAATACTGAAGGCTCTTAATGAGCTTTTCAAACTATGCTCAAAGTAAAAGTAAAGTGTGCTGCTTGTATACCACCCTCATAGCACTCAAAGCACTCTCTGGGCAGTTTACAATTTAATTATGGAGGCTACACATTGGAACCTTGGAATCTACTAACCTTGGAAAGATGGAAGGCTGAGTCAACCTTGAGCCAGCTACCTGAATCTACTGGGATCAAACGCAGGTTGTGAGCAGAGTTTTTGACTGCTGCTGCTGCTGTTGTTGTTTAGTCGTTAAGTCGTGTCCGACTCTTCGTAACCCCATGGACCAGAGCACGCCAGGCCCTCCTGTCTTCCACTGCCTTCCGGAGTTGGGTCAAATTCATGTTGGTAGCTTCAATGACACTGTCCAACCATCTCATTCTCTGCCGTCCCCTTCTCCTCTTGCCTTCACACTTTCCCAACATCAGGGGCTTTTCCAGGGAGTCTTCTCTTCTCATGAGATGGCCAAAGTATTGGAGCCTCAGCTTCAGGATCTGTCCTTCCAGTGAGCACTCAGGGTTGATTTCCTTCAAAATGGATAAGTTTGTTCTCTTTGCAGTCCAGGGGACTCTCAAGAGTCTCCTCCAGCACCACAATTCAAAAGCATCAATTCTTCAGTATCAATTGACTGCTGTACTGCAATTTAACCCCTGCAACGCAAGGTTCCCATAAAGAGTCCTCCTTCTTCGGTCTTCCTAAAGATGACATAAAACTTTCTTTGGTGCAGGAATTTCCCAAGTGTACTTCTTTAACTTCTCTCCGATGGCTTGCCTCACAGCCTGAAGATTGCCATTCCTGTCTACTCTCTGTGCGTCTGAAAAGAATGTTCCATTCCTTTGCAAGAAGATCAGCATTGGAAGGCCGTGTAGACTCACAAGTCACCCACCCCTGTTTTCAGGTTATGGCTCAGAAATTTCAAGGAATGGAAGTGGGAACTTACTTTTATATGTGGTGGGAATGCAAATATATAATGAAATTTTGGAAGTTGATATTTAAAGGAAAAAAAAGGGAAATATCTGTGTCCTAAAAGGCTGCTATTATCAATATTTAAGAGTGAGCAATGGAACTGGACAACAAAATAATTGAACATAAATCTAGTAACAGTGGCTAAATTAATAAGAGCAAAGAACTGCAAAGTTAAGTGCCATCTCCGATTAAATGAATGGAATAAAGAAGTATGGAATATAGCTATCAATGATAACTTAACATGTAATATTAAAGTAAGAAAAGGAAGGACAAATATGTTTAGAGATATACTGGGAGAATTTATTAAGTTTGTGTTAACAAAGGTGAAGGGTTGTGTACCTCCGCAGGAATCAATGTATTTCTAGATGGGCTCCATAACAAGAAGGAAAACAGAGTACGTATCTCTAGTGGTCCCAGTGGTGGTGGGGAGCATGTTGAGTTTTATATGTTGTTTTCCTGTAGATTTATTTTTTATGTGCAATAGTTCTTAAATAATATATATATTTTTTTAAAAAAAGGAAATCTTAAGGAATGAGACACTACAGACCTGACAATCGTAGTCCATGGGAAGCTCAACCCCCATTTGGTTTTGTTTGCAAACCAGTCTGTCCCTGGAGTACAAATTAAACTGGAAGGCATGGAAGTTGCTTTAGCCTCTTTCTTTTTCCAACGAAAACTGTAAAGTGGCCTAGTACATAACCCTCTTAAGTTTGCTGTCTAAAATTTGGCATGTTTACGCCCTCTTTATGGCCTATAACGTCCCCAAATGTCATACACATCACTAGAAAGACAGGAAAACCACCACGGCCATTTGGGTTTCTCAATGCAAGTCAACGAGAGGCTTACAAATCAACTCAGGTGCTAGCGGAACTGGATGGGGTACAAACTGATCCAGATCAAACTGGGATATGTTTCAAAGCCACAAACGGACCTTCAGATCAGACTGGGTGACCTATGTGGTGTTGGGGTTTTGGCAACCTCACATGCTGCCTCTAGTAGGTTTGGCTGGGAGAGACCTTTCTGGGCTTGGGTCGCTGTCAATCTGTCCAGCACTAACCAATTCTTCCTTCCCTGCCTCTGATTTCAAAGACAGCCCCACCTCTCTGCTCGTTTTTCCCCTCTCTGTTGTCTGTTAGATCAGCCAGTCTGTTGCTTGCAGTGACTCTGTTGATGCCTGTTGCTGCAAGCAGTCATGTTTTTCAGTTTGCTGTTTGTTCTCTTCAGAACTGTAAGAAAATATGTTTTTTATTCTTTCTCTACTAATGCCTCAGAGTGGGTTATTGAGACTATAAGAGCCAGTTGGTGAGGGGGAAAAAAGGGTGGGCTAAACTGGGAAACTTGAAGCTAATTCCACTCTGTGAGTCCCCGCACTTCTGCTGTGCAGCTATAGGAATTTAAGCAAAACTCTGTATCATGTGGAATCCTCTGTAGTCACAGCTGCAAAAATTTTGGTGGTTTAATTTCTTTGGTACATGAGGGTATTGTTAGAGATACAAGGGGAAGGTCTGTAAAAATTGCAGAACGAATTGCCCTTGGATGCCAGATAGGCAGCTGTTAAGAGACTCCATTTTTAGAAAATAATAAAGCAAAGGCAGAAGCTTCCCAAACCATTCACATTTCACTTGCGTATTCTTATCCTGTGCGGTGCGTGTCTTCAATCTTCTTCTCTACCAATATTTATTATCTCGTTAGAGCTTTCACTGGAGGCAGGCTTGATGAATTGGCTTCCGTGACATTTTGTGCTGCAAGAAATCATAAACCCATTGTTCCATTGAGAAGGCTGAGACATTATCTGAAAAAGTGCCTAGATATCCTTGTGAAGAGAAAAGATACATTTTCGTCCCCTTGCTGGAGACAGGGGAGAGTTTGGGGTTAAGATCTTATTTGGGTTCTGATTCCACCCCACTTCCCCAACCCACTTGACAAGACGGATGACGGGAACTTCAGGTTGAGAGTCCTAATACACCCGACAATGAGTTCAAAATCTGGACAAAAGGCATCAGTGGTATGCTGCCTGAAGTCCTACTCCTTCTGGAAACCCACCACCCATTTCTCTTCTTCTTTAGGAGGAGAAATGCGAGGAAAGATAAAGAAATCTCCAATCTGTTCTCAAAGGCTTTCACAGCCAGGATCCGATGGTTGTTGTAGGTTTTTCAGGCTGTTTGGCCATGTTCTGGAGGTTTTTCTTCCTAACGTTTTGCCAGTCTCTGTGGCCGGCATCTTCAGAGGACAGAAGCTAGAGCTCTCTCTGTGTTCCGGTGTAATGTGTGGGATTGTTGAGTATTTCAATCCTCTGAGGATGAAGGTGCTAGCCAAACTTGTCTTTGTTCTCCTTGTTTTTTGCTCTTCCCAACCCAGATTTGCAGCACCTTCTTTGTTCCAGATTGAGGAAGCATGGGGCGGGGTGGAAGGAGAGAAGATAACAGTTTAGCGCATGACTCAAACTGGCCTCCATACATTTCTCAAAAAACCCACAATATGTAGTGTTTTAATTTTAGCCGACTCAAGTCATGTGGTTTTTGAGTCATTTTCTGTGTTCCTACTGAGTAATTGAAATCTGTATCTTCTTTTGATTTCGGAGGCTACAAATTTTCAGCTCATGTTCTTAAATCGGCTACACACCAAGAGGCTCCCTTTTAAAACTGGCTGCAAGCTTCACAATGGGCTTAAGTTGACTAAGAAAACATTGTGCTAAAATAAACAGCCCTCTAGTGGCATAGTCAAAGCTATGGTTTTTCCAGTAGCGATGTATGGAAGTGAGAGCTGGACCATAAAGAAGGCTGACCGCCGAAGAATTGATGCTTTTGAATTGTGGTGCTGGAGGAGACTCTTGAGAGTTCCCTGAACTGCAAGGAGAACAAACCTATCCGTTTTGAAGGAAATCAACCCTGAGTGCTCACTGGAAGGACAGATCCTGAAGCTGAGGCTCCAATACTTTGGCCATCTCATGAGAAGAGAAGACTCCCTGGAAAAGACCCTGATGTTGGGAAAGTGTGAGGGCAAGAGGAGAAGGGGATGACAGAGGACGAGATGGTTGTACAGTGTCACCGAAGCTACCAACATGAATTTGACCAAACTCTGGGAGGCAGTGGAAGACAGGAGGGCCTGGCGTGCTCTGGTCTATGGGGTCACGAAGAGTTGGACACGACTTAACGACTAAACAACAACAAAAGTGGCTGTTTATTTTAACTCGCCTCCAAAGAAAATCAAACAAGTCAGGGAAAAAGAAATGAGCACTTTGGAATTCATTGTGTGAACATGAAACTCAGCACGGTTTTTAACACAGGTCAAATCCCAGGTTTTTTGGCTGTGTGACCTGAACTGTTACCTTAAGGAGCATTCTGGAGTCTGTCTCATTAGGACAAAACACATTATATTTCTATCTAGCTTATAGTAATTATTTCTAAATTTGCAGCTAAGTCTGTAAATGAGCAAATGGAAACTGCCCTTTTTTTTTTTTTTTTTTTGGTCCTTCGGGGTATGTGTCTGTTCTTGGAATGTGTGAGTGGCTACTCTGTTAACAACTCTGGAACTACAACACTGAGGTTTCAAGCTGGCTTTGTTCTGAGGCTCTTACCTATGGTTTCCTAATTCAGGTTGGAAATTCTCATTAATGGGAATTATTTGTCTGTTCTGCCCTCAAAGGACAAGAACTAAGGAGTAACATTTGAGACAGCTGACTTACTCCGCTGAGAGGATCACATAAACTCTTCCCGTGTCAGACCTGATCCCACGTACCTGTGTCTGAGTTGAAGCTACTGGCTTCTCTGCCCCGCCTGTATTAAGGATAGGAAACCTATGGCCCTTCAGATGTTTTGAGACTAATGCTGTCAACGTTCCCCACTATTAGATGTGCTATCCAAGGCTGACGGGAGATGTAGCTTAGCAACATCTTGAAGGCCATCTCAACCTCACTGTTCCCATCCTACATGTCCTCTCTTCAGAAGAGAGATCCACAGACACAGCTTGAGTACCCTGGAGGTACTTTCAAACAGGCAAATACCCAGTCCTCCCAAAGAGTGCCCTTGTGCCTATGGCTTGGTTTTCTTCAGTCACCTGGCTCAACAAATCCTCCACAGAGCTGGCTGAGGACAAAGGAATCCTAAGAAGATATTTAGCAGCATAACAACAAATAATTAACATGGCAGTTACTCTAGTGTTTCAGGCTGGATTCCAATACATACAGGGAAGTCAACCATTTCTTAGACGTTGCTTAGCAACATTGTACTGCCCTTAGGTTATATTCAGCCAACAAATAGCTCATTATGTAATGCATGGAACATAATATTCCTGTCTGTATATTTAATGAAAATGGGCCTGTTTTTCTGTCTTTCATTAACCAGGTCTCCTAGTTAAACGGTTCCTTTTAGTTTCTGTAATGGTTTAAGCATCTGGCAGTGGAGCTAGGAGTTGGGAGTTCGATTCCTCACTGTGCCTCCTTGACAGGGGCTGGACTTGATGATCTATAGGGTCCCTTCCAGCTCTGCCGTTCTAAGCTTCCACGTGGCTTGGTGTCAGGTTTTACCCAGATTCTGTGTGCATTTAGCCATATTCCTCTGGAATAGACTTATTGTGTCTATTTCCACAATAAGTTGTGAGAAATTTGTCACAATAAGTTGCGACAAAAGCAAGTTAGGCAGTATTCCACCCATTGCCCATCTCGTGATGCACAAGAACCCATCCATGTGATATCAGAAGGATCTGCCCTGTAGCATTACAAAAACCCACTCTGAGACCTCAACTTTCTAGCCCTGAATCTCAAGGAGTAGGGGGCTCCACTGACCTAATAACCCTCTTTCCTTTTTCTGTGTCTTTTGCTCCGTTCCTCAAGAGAGTTTTGACTGTTTGCAGACGGTTTCCCTTATTCCTTATTTTCCTCTATTAATTCTAGGTCCCCTTATGTCTCCCTTTCTGTCTTTCTTCTGTCTGTTTGGGCTCTTCCACCAATCAGACCCTTGAGTCAAAGATTATTCCTCCCAGCTATGCAAGATCACAAACTGGATTGTATCTGGTTCCTATAGAATGGAAGATAATCCTTACCCCTCGTTCTCTCCCGGTTTAAGGACACTGCTAGTCCATCTGAGATTATTTTATTTTCCCCATCCTTGTAAATACGTGCATTTTTGGACACAGTATTTCATTCGGTAGCGTTGTCTCTTAGATGCTCGCAGCGGCAAGAGAATACCAATGCTCATAAATAAATCACCATTGCAGCTGGGGGAAGCCAGCAGATAAAGGTCACTAAATGTTTTCCCGCTGGAGTGTGAAATCAGTGAAAAGTTTAAACCCTGTCTGATCTGGCAGTTTGTCACCCGGAGAGGAGCAAAGCCGAGCGAGATGCATGGAACAATGAGAGACAGCAAAGACAGCCCAGAGCTGATGACATAGAGCTTTGACAGGAAGCTTTCACTGAGCCTGCTTTGTAGTCGTCTCTTCAGTCTACAGAGGCGGCCTTTCTTTTTAATACCTCTGCACTTTCAAAACCTTCTAGAAACTCATGCTTTTTCCCCCCTCCCATGCTCAAATTAGTTTAAAACATCTGTTGGATGAGAGCTGAGTTAACAAAGTGATTTTGTTCTTTAATACTGGGCTGGTAAGATTATCTGGTTTGATGGAAAGAACGCTTGAAAATGTTTGTATTTTATGTCAGGCTTTTCAGAGACTTAAATCTTTAAAGTCTGGGGGTTATAGTCCAACCTGACCCCCCAACATGCAACTTTTCCAAACTTTGGTATTATGTTGAACAGTGTCCGTTCCATTGTAAGTGTGAGCCATGAACAGAACTCTTTATTGGTTGGAAACCAGTAGTAAGTTGCAACTAAAGTAGACCCATTGAATTAGTGGGATTTGTGGAAGAGGTGACTTGCCAATTGGCCTGCTGTAGTTGTATCTTACTTATGGATTTCAGTCAGTGTGTGGTGTATAAACAAATACTGAACTAAATCCATTTGTTCCAAGTAGAGTAGACCCACTGAATGGATGGAACTTTGTCAAGGAAACATGTATGTAAGTCCCATTGATTCAGTGGGTCTACTCTAGCTTGGGCTAACATTAGGATTTAGATCTTTGTTGCTAAAGAACTTCAAAAAACAACACTCACCAAATAAACCACGTATTCCTGTGTTTAGTACAGATGGGTATTAAATGCCTGAGTATGGCTTCTCTTTGGATCTAGTCCTACAGTTTTCCTAGAGATGCTAATCCGTATTTGTTCTACACCATCTTTCCTCAGGAATTTGAAAGCTACAGATGCTCATAAGATATTTAAGGTTAATGTATTCTCGAAGGCTTTCACGGACGGGATCCAATGGTTGTTTCGGTTTTTTGGGCTGTTTGGTCGTGTTTTTTGTTATGGGTGTATTGTTGTGATAAGGGGGGAGATGATCTGTCACTATGATTGATCGGTGTCGTTAGCTAGTCTTTTATGTGCAGTGATCACCGGTCCTTGTGGCTCGGTAGAGTTCATTGACCTTTTTGCAGCCTGTATTTTTCAGTGCTGGGAGCCAGGCTTTGTTGAGTTTTAGACTTTTTTCTTTTTTGTTGAAGATCTGCTGGTGTTTGTGGATTTCAATGGCTTCCCTGTGTAGTCTAACATAATGATTGCTGGTGTTGTCCAGTAATTCTCTGTTTTGAAATAGGATTTCATGTCCAGCTTGTTTCAGGGTATGCTCAGCTACTGCCAATTTTTTCGGTTGTTTTAGTCTTCAGTGTCTTTCATGTTCTTTTATTCTGGTGTGGATGCTGCATTTTGTGGTCCCAATATATATCTGGCCACAGCTGCAAGGTATCCGGTATACTACTGCAGTGGTGAGGGGGTCCCTTTTGTCCTTTGCTGACCGTAACACTTGTTGTATTTTTGTGGTGGGCCTGAATACTGTTTGTAGGTTGAGTTTTTTCAAAAGTTTCCCCATGCGGTCCATGACCCCTTTGATGTATGGCAGAAATACTTTATTTGTGGGTGGCTGTTTTTTTTTCTTCAGTTCGGTGTTATTTTCTCGATTTGATGGCTCTTGTGATTTCAATCTTAGAATAGCCATTTGCCTGTAGGGCCCAGTTCAGATGGTTGAGTTTGGTGCTGAGTAATTGAGCTTCACAGTTCCGATTTGCACGGTCTACCAGTGTTTTGATTATGCCTCTTTTTTGTTGTGGGTGGTGGTTGGAGTTTTTGTGTCTGTGTGGGTGGGTCAGCCCAGAAACAAGCTGGACATTAAATCCTATTTCAAAACACAGAGCTTCAACAAAAAAGAAGAATGTGTAAAACTCAACAAAGCCTGGCTCCCAGCACTGAAAAATACAGCCTGCAATACACCCATAACAAAAAACACCCTGATCACCATAATCACCCAACCTCCTGAAAAGGACAAAAAGCTGATCCCACAGCTACAAATACTCAACTATCCCACACACTACACCAGAACACAGACAGAGTTCTAACTCCTGTCCTCTGAAGATGCCAGCCACAGAGACTGGCGAAACATTAGGAAGAAAAACCTCCAGAACATGGCCAAACAGCCCAAAAAACCCCAAACAACCATCTCTAAGGTTACTCTGTTACACTCCTAACCCCTGTAATCAGTCCATGAACTCAATGAAGATTTCTGTGGCATAATAACACCACATCTGGACAGTAGAATTATGTATACATTTAATTCCTCTCCTTAAAAAAATGCCAATGTACTTTTCTGATTTCTAACACTCATTTTTCCTCATGTTGATTAAAAAGAGGTAGAAATGGGATGCAGAAAATACAAGAGCAAGTGTTAATAGAAAAATGTTGCATGCAGCATGCAGCTGAAAAAACCCACAGACCATTTGTTTTGTTGATTTGATACATAGTAGAAAGACTCAGAATGTTCTATTTTATGAAGAAAATTCAAAACCTTTTCTTTGAACAACAATAAAAAAAGCATATTTCACAACAAAAGTAATTACAGGCTGTACAAGTGGCTTCAGATCCTATAGGCTGCCATAATGTGGATGCAAAAGGCAAAATTAGTTCTCCTGCATAAAAGGGGGGGGGGGACATGCAGCCTGTGAGCCATTTCTGACCTATCATAGATATTTGTCTTGCCTGCTCAAGGCCCTGTGAGAGTCCCCCATTTAAAAAGGGGGGGATCAAAAAGTCCTGTTTCCACCCCTGGAATCCCCCAAACATGACAGGATTTGTATTGGGGACCTTAGGAGCATTCCCTAACTCATTTAACCCCCAAAACATGAAAATAAAGGCAGAAGTGGATAGAACTCAACTTCCAGTTTTAAATATTTGATAATTTGGGGTGTTGAACAATGCAAGGGGGGTGCTTGTTGTCCATTTAAAATGTGATGGTATTCAAGAAAAATGAAAACCTAGCCCTGTGAGGAAAGACTGAAAGAACTGGGCATGTTTAGCCTTGAGAAAAGAACACTGAGGGGAGATCAGATAGCACTTTTCAAAGACTTGAAAGGGAGTCATACAGAGGAGGGGCAGGATCTGTTCTTGATCATCCCAGAGTGCAGGACACGTAACAATGAGCTCAAGTTACAGAAAGCCAGATTTCGGCTGGATATCAGGAAAAAATTCTCAACTGTTAGAGCAGTACAACAATGGAGCCAGTGACCTCTGGAGGTTGTGAGTGCTCCAACACTGACAGCATGCAAGAGAAAATTGGACCACCATCTGTCAGATCTGCTTTGATTAGGATCCCTGCATTGAGTAGGGGGTTGGACTTGATGGCTTTATAGGCCCCTTCCAACTCCATTATTCTATGATTCTAAGGAAATAGGCTAACCCAATCAAACCAGCAGATGAGGCAGCTGCTTCTAAAACTCACTGTTTACCAGTGTGCAGCATGAAATACACCAATCTCAGTTCATTTCAGAAGCTAAGCCGGGCCCATCCCAATTCATCCTGGTTAATTCCTGGTTTTCCTTGGTGGGAGACCAAGGAATCTCCAAAGGCAGTTTGGAAGGAATTCTGCTTGAAATCCAGGACTGCTGCCAGTCAGAGCTGACACAACTGAGCTAGATGGACCCCAAGGATCAGATGTAGGAGAAGGCAGTTACAAAAATGCTAGGAGGTCTTCAGGTTTCCTTAGTTTCGAACCAATGGGAAGTAAAGATGTGCTGCTGAGCCAAGAGAAGAATGCAGCAACTACTGTGGTAAGAGCATCTCTACCTTTCCCCTGATTTTAAGTAGGGCAACATTCAGGTGTATCTAGAAATCTCCCCTACACAGTACGACACAGAATTTTCTGTGTTTATTATATATATAGCCTTTAAGCTTCCTCCTTCCCCTTCCCCATCAAAGTCTCTGAGGTACCAATTGCAGTCAGGTTTTAGAGCTCTCCTTAAATTGGCAGCCATCTATCTGGCTTGACTAAGGTCTTACAAAGCCTTTGTTCCCTCTCTGAGACAGCTTGCTTTCCATTCTCTTCACCTCAGGCACAATAGGCAGCGCTAGACAGAAGGTGCTTTGAAAGTAGCTTTTCAGAAAAGTGAAAAACCACGAAACTTCCCTTTTAACTTCTCAGTTGCTCCTTCAGGGTTTTTTCACACGTTTTTATTTATTTTTCCTATCGAATCTTTAGAGTTTCTTCAATACAGGGGTAGGCACCCATGCATACACAAATGTATTTGTGTGTGTGCACGCACACACAGACACATTTCAGAGTTCAAAAACTTCTTTTGGACAAAAAATGCCAAATCCCCCAACCAGCATGGCCACTGGGTAGCCAATGGCTAGATCAGTGGCTCCCAACCTTGGGTCCCCAGATGTTCTTGGACTACAACTCCCAGAAATCCTGGGAAGCACAGCTAGTGGTGATGGCTTCTGGGAGTTATAGAACATTGGGGGATCCAAAGCTGGGAACCATTGGGCTAGTGACAGACTCAGGTTGGAACTCTGCCTGGCTCTGAGTGTATCATGGGTAGGCAAAGCGCAACTTTCCAGATGTTATTGGACTGCAACTCCCACATCATCGGCTGTTCTGGCTAAGGCTGATTGAGCATGCAATCCAACAGCCACCAATAAGACATTTATTTCCCAGGATATTCTACTTCATTCTCTCTTCCATCTGCCAGTTTCTCATCTCACCCTCCCATCTCAAACAATCAGCAATGCATGCTCAGGCCAGGCTTTTTTGATTTTACCACCCTCTTAGTATTCATTTATTTTTATTAATTTGTCACTTGCATCTCACATAAAATACACAGCTTTGACATTGACAATGAAGAAATTGAAGTGGTTAGAGTTTTTGTATAACTTGGTTCAATCATCAATCCAAAAGGAGCCTCCAGCCAAGAAATCAAAAGAAAGCAGAGACTCAGAAGGGCAGCAATGAAGGAATTAGAAAAGATCGTCAAGTGTAAGGAGATGAAGGTCAAGATCATCCACACTCTTGTATTCCTGATCACCATGTATGGGTGTGAAAGCTGGACTGTAAAGAAAATTGACTGGGGGGAAAAAATGATTCGTTCGAAATGTAATGCTGAAGGAGAGCTTTGCAGATATCCTGGATATCCAGAAAGACAAACCAGTGGGACCTAGATCAAATCAAGCCTGAACTATCCATGGAGGCAAAAATGTTGAAACTGAAGCTGTTCTACTTTGGGCACATCATGAAATACTTCGTGGTTCTCTGGAAAAGACAATAATGCTGGGAAAGATGGAAGGCAGTGGGCAAAGAAGACAACCAAAAACGAGATGGATTGATGCCTTAAAGAAAGCAACAGGCTTGGGTTTGCAAGAGCCAAGCACAACTATGGAGGACAAGACATTCTGTAGATTGCCCATTCACAGGGTTGCCATAAGTCGGATATGACTTCACAGCACACCACAACAATAGCATCTCCCTCTTAAGAGTTTATAGTTCTATCATGCCCATGTAAGGACTAATATATAAGGTCTCTATAACAGGGCCAATAAGATCTATTTTACTTGACTAACAAATATTCAAGAATCTCTGGATTCAATATTGGCAGGCAGGATATTAGCTAATTTCCTTCACCATTGTAAATTCTGTCATAGCACTATACCTACCATCAGGGAGCCACATTTCAAATATAAGCCAATGACAGGGCCAACAATTCAAAACAGCAACTGGAATTTTTCAACAAAGAGCTCCCTCAGGCAGCCATAATTACTTTCTTTGAAATACAAAAAACCGGGTTGGAAAGTAAGCTTTGACCACTGTTCATATGCACCTTCCCACCCTCTCAATTGCAATGCTCAAAGGCAAGGTTCTCTGTCTGCTGTGAGTACATGGAAGCTCAGAAAAGACACAGAATATCACGCTGGCTGCAGAATAAGGCTTCATAAATACTGCCACTTAAAAAAAGAAATTTCTTTTCCCGGTGGATAAAAAGAAAGTACGGCACAACTCATTGAAGCAAGATACCAAATGTGGGATAGGCTATAGTGCTTAATATTCAAAATATGTGAGCTTAAAAAAAGAAAGAAAGAAAGAAAGTAACCAGTTTTTGAAGCTTCCAGAAAAACTGCTTCAAATTATGTGAGGAATACCTACTGGAAACTCAGAAGGCACAGAAATTTCTGAAAAGGTTTTACTTCACAAGCTGAGGGTTCACGTCTTCTGTTACAGCTCCTGGCCTTTCCAGATGGAAATGGCATCTGTAAGGAGAAAGTATGAGCACCGAAGAATAAATTATGCAAAAAAATATGAATTATCCTGCACGTTTTCTTAATTTCGATAAGTTATACCAACTCACTGAATTGCACTTGGCTTGTAGCAGAATTATAATGAGAGAGAAAGAGAGGGAGAGAGGGAATGAGAGAGCATTCTTAATGTCAACACCATTCATAGAATAATTTATCATTTCCATTGCACATAGGGCCACAGTTTTAGGTTTCACTTTAACTGCATGTGTGAGGAAGCTGCAGCCAAGAGGTAAAGACTGGTTCGTTCGTAGAGATGGGCATAAATTAAAAAATCAATTACCAAATTGGCTCAAATATTGCTAATTCATCAATACGTATCAATTGTACAAATCAATGCCCTGACGAATACGAATCAATTATTTTTAGCAAATTTTGATACATTGCATGGCTATAAAATGACCCCCAAGGTACCTAGACACACCAAAATTGTAGGGAAGCTTCCTCTCAATCTCCTCTACAATCCCTCCAAGTATGGTGAAGATTGGATTTCAGATGCCTGAGTTATACACTCACAAAGATGGCCCTCCCAGAAAAGTTCCCCCAGGTGTTGAGAGACACCAAAATCATAGAGAAGCTTCTACTGACTCTCCTCTACAATCCCTCCAGGTTTGCTGAAGATTGGGTAATGGACACTTTCTTGGGGGACCCACTTTGTGTGTATATAACTTGGATGTAGAGGAGCGTCAATAGAGGCATCTCTGTGATTTTTGTGCTTCTAGGTGTCTGAGGGAAACTTTCCTGGGGGGCCCTGCTTGTGAGTCTATAACTCTGACATCTGAAACCCAAACTTCACCAAACTTGCAGGGCTTGGAGAAGAGTGTTAGGGAAAGCGTCTCTGCTATTTTGGCATTTCTAGGTGCTTGCAGAGTTTTAAAATAAAAAAATGAATTGACAAATTGATTTGTTGATTCATCAGAAAAAATCCATAAATTCATAATTTGTGATTCGTCAACCTTGAAAAATGAATCACCATTTTTCTGATTTGTGCCCATCTCTACTTGTCAGTATAGTCAAAATAATAATACAACCAGCAGCATCAACAAGGGTATCTGAACACCGTTTGCTGAACATAGGGTATTTGTACATGTACATTGTACATACTCGCATGGCCAAACACCTGCCTGAGGTTGCATCACAGGTATGTGTCCAGGTGTGTAAGCTTCTGTAAAAACAGAGGTTGCATAGGTGAGTTCAGGCCTTCCCTTTCATATAGTGCGGCTTCTGTGGAAAACAGATAAATACAAACATGTTCCATATGGTACATATCAATGCAAACTTAGAAATAAGTGCTATAATTTAAACAGAAGTACAATCAACTTCTCCACAGGGATGAAGACTGTGATTCTATGACCCTGTCAAGGTTTGATATTTTGTGTGTATAGAATTTTAACACTCTAATTAAGGGGGGTGTAGAAAACGCTTGGGAATTTAATTTAATTCATTCTGTTCTATTTCTTGCGGGTCTAGTAGAAAGAACAGGAGATTTAAAAACTATGAATGTGGCAGAAAGCAAAACTGGCACCTTTGTTCATTCCCAGTTTTAAAGGCTAGCCCTGAATAGATTGATGAATGTTACAAGGTTTGGAAGGCAAATAATGTCAACACGTTGGCCAGTAAGCCAAAACATATAATTGTAGGGAGACTCCACAGTCATGGAGGCAAACTCTTGGCCAAGATAGGAAATCCACAACTACAACATCTCTGATGATGATGTCTGACATCTGTTTGAAAATCTCCAATGAAGGGAAATCCACATCCTTCCTAGGTAGTCTGTTCCACTGTCAAATAGCTGTTACTTCCAGGAACTTTTCCTAGTGTTTAATTGAGATCTCAATTCCTGTCATTTGAACCCATTGGTCTGAATCTTACTCTAGAGCTGCAGAAAACATCAGAGATGGTTCCTATGCTCTAGATTTTCGGGTTTGTTTTATGGCCAATGAAGTTTCCTCTGCTTTCTTCCCCTCTACTGGAGAAGAATTTTACAGCTCATAAGGCCTTACATAAAGATGATGGCATCCCAATCAGCACACCAATGAACAAGATAGTATTTTGGTCAGTAATTGTGTGCATGTGTATGTTCTGTGTTGTCAAGTCAGAATCAACCTAATAGGGCTTGCAAGTGAGATATTCAAAGAGTGGCTTTACAAGTCCCACTCACCCAGTTAGTTTCCAGGGCCAAGTGGACTTTCAAACCCTGTTCTCCAGAGTCCTAGTCTGTCACTCTATACACTACACCACACTGGGAATCCTATGTCAGTAATTAGTTCAGGACATAAGCTTAAGCCACCATTTGTGTCACAGCCAGCTATCAAATAAATCACCGTTGTTTCTGTCATCAAGCCCCCTTTGGCATTTCAGATTGGGAGAGTGTGATTAAGACAGAGGTCTGTAGCTCCTATTTTGTTTAATGTGGTTCTCTACCTGACTGACAAAGCACACTCTTATCCATGTTTAACCAGAATTAAATTGCACTAGTTCAACAAGGCTTACTTTGAAGTAGGCAGTATATCATTGTAGTCTAAGTCACTCCCTAATTCTAAGAACTGATTCAGCACTTGCTAAGAAACATCATTTGAAAAGTATGTTTCTATAGTCTAAGAACAGACAGCCCTAACATTTCATGCCTTTGCTTTGTATTCATGAGAGGTACCCTGATGAGGAAGAAAAACAAATTCAGCAAGAAACGTCACTTCACTTCCCAACCCAACTTGACTTCTCACCCTATAATATAAAACCAGCACCTCCTTAGTCATTAAGGCTTCATAGTTATTGAGTGCAAATGTTGCAGCAATAGGAGATTGCTGAAGGGGGACTGCTAAGAATCCTGTTTTTCCCATAAACTCTTTTCATGTGGTAGGAGTGGGTGGAAATTGTGTTTCCACTTGCTTTTGATCAAGGCAGATGGGAGAAATTTTATTTGCTTCACCTGCAAAAAGAATTCAGCAAAGCTTGCACATATTGGGGATGGATAGAACTTGGGATTTTAAAGAAATTGAATGAGGTAGAAACACAGCTGATTGATTCTCCAAACTCTAGTTGGCACTAGAAGTATTTATAAGGTACTGATATAATACAATCTATGTAAAATACCCAGAAGTTTTGTCGAACTTCCCTAGTTCTTAGCCTAGTATTCTCTCTGAGGATCCTCTCTACTTAAGCTTCAGACTACTACATTTCTGAAAAACTTTGCTATGGAAAAATAACATGGAAAGGTACATCATAGTATCAGAATACAGAATATGGCTAAAATATGATTCAGCACTAGCATGCATGTAGTGCCCTCATTGCTTAATGTCCCCCATCATGGTTGTCCGGCGTTCACAAGCTTTTGCTTCCTTTTCCAGTTAATCATGGTTTTGAATTGTTTCTGAGCAGCAAACTAGTTTTCCTAACTATGCTTTACTAAAGTGAGACATCTTCCTTAAAAAAGGCTTGACATCTTGTTTCAGCAACCCATTTAATACTAGACTGAGGCATAAAGACAAAACTCATGATGACATCTCATGCACCAATAATGTTTTTAAAACTTGCATTGGATGAGTTGTAACTTAGTTATTTTCTGATGAATGTATTGAGGATTAGCAGTAGGGTTAGCATTTTGCATTGCCCCATATGTTATTTTAACTAGGACAATCATGTATCCCAAAGGTTAAATGCAGTAACCTCATTTCATGAGGAAATGAAGGGCACTGTAGTTTTTGATGGCTCAACATCAGATCCCTATGACATCTGAAGTGGAGTGAAACAGGGCTGTGTCCTCGTGCCGACTTTGTTTGGGATCTTTTTGCTGTCATGCTGAAGCACGCCTTTGGAACTGCAACAGAAGGTGTCTATCTCCGGACTAGATCAGATGGAAAGCTCTTTAATCTCTCTAGATTGAGAGTGAAGACCAAAGTCCAGCTGAAATGCATGCGGGACTTCCTCTTCGCCAATGATGCAGCTGTTGTTGCCCACTCTGCTGAAGACCTCCAACAACTCATGAATCGCTTTAGCAAGGCCTGCCAAGACTTTGGATTAACAATCAGCCTGAAGAAAACACAAGTCATGGGCCAGGGCGTGGACTCACCTCCCTCTACTACCATCTCCACACAAGAATTGGAGGTTGTTCATGACTTTGTGTACCTTGGCTCAACGATCTCTGACACTCTCTCCCTAGATGTCGAGCTTGATAAATGCATTGGCAAAGCAGCCACCATGTTCTCTAGACTCACAAAGAGAGTACAACTTAATAAGAAGCTGACAACATATACCAAGATCCAGGTCTATAGAGCCTGTGTCCTGAGTACACTCCTGTACTGAAGTGAGTTCTGGACCCTTTGTGCACGGCAGGAGAGGAAGCTGAACACCTTCCATATGCGTTGTCTCCGACGTATTTTTGGTATCACCTGGCAGGACAAAGTTCCAAATAGAGTAGTCCTAGAACGAGCTGGAATTTTTAGCATGTATACATTACTGAAACAGTGACGTCTACGTTGGCTCGGGTATGTCGTGAGAATGGCTGACGGTCGGATTCCAAAAGATCTCCTGTATGGAGAATTAGTGCAGGGAAATCGCCCCAGAGGGAGACCACAGCTGCGATACAAGGAGATCTGCAAGCGGGATCTGAATGCCTTAGGAATGGACCTCAACAGATGGGAAACCTTGACATCTGAGCATTCAGCCTGGAGGCAGGCGGTGCAGCATGGCCTCTCCCAATTTGAAGAGACCCTTGTTCAGCAGGCCGAGGCAAAGAGGCAGTCCCGAAAGCAGCAAAATCAGGGAGCTGGACAGGGGACAGATTGTATTTGTCTTCAGTGTGGAAGGGATTGTCACTCTCGAATTGGCCTGCTCAGCCACACTAAACGCTGTTCCAAGACCTCTATTCAGAGCACATTACCATAGTTTCTCGAGACTGAAGGATTTTCTACTATAAAATGCAGTAGGTCTCCAAAGTGGTTTCGGTACCAGCCATTAGGCATGGGATTTTCTGAATTCATGAACTAAAGCCACTAGAAGTCTGCAGGAATTCCACCAGCCAGAATTCTGCGGCTTTAGGCAACAATAGTTCAGTGGTTTAATCATTTGGCTGCAGAGCTTTTGATGTCCCACTGTTCCTCCTTGACAAGGATTGGACTCTCAGTCAATTTATAAATTCCCATTGGATTGCATTGAAAAACCAAAATAGCTATAACTTTTTTTTTTTAGTTTCACATATGTGCATCACAGTTGGAATCATGATAGACTGCAAAGAAGGCAGTTAAACCTTCCGAATTTCAGACCAAAGGCTTCAGGGTTTGTGTATTGCCATCTTTAAAGTTTGCTACTTTAAAAAAGTCTGAAGGAATTTGTGCCCCCATCCAATGTGGACTCTTGATCTGAATCAATTTAGACATTTATTTCAATTCTCCCTGGAATACAATATGGCCCTTTTGTTTCAAACCAGACCACATTCAATTAGGCTGAATCAGACTGATTTGGTTAGTAATTTGAGCAGTGCCCAATCTTAACACTGAGCTCTGTAGAAGTTGACAACAGACACAAACATTTGGAAGGGTAATTTATTGGCAATGTAGCCAAAAAACCAAACCACTCCAGGTAAAGGATACACACTTCACTTGGCTGATTGGGCTTCAGGGCAGGTGGCCACCAGCACAGCAAGAGCAACCAGAGGAGGGAATGGTGGCAGTGGCAGTAGTAGTGTTGGTGATGGCCAGTTTCAGCCCATGTCTCTCTCCTGGGCTGTGCACACCAACCCAAAACTGGTGTGAGTACCACATTGACTTTGAACTGAATTCAAAAACAATGATCCCTCTTCTGATTTATTTCATTAGTGAAACCGGGCTCTAAATGTACGACGGATACCAATTTGGGGGCAAAAAACAACTTTCTTCCTCCAAACTTTGAAGAGCCAAAAATTAAGACTGGAATAAGCTACTTTAGAAACTAATATGCCAATTCCAATTTCTCTCATTTTCTCATTCTTGCAGTCCTAAATTCACTTCATCCCAAACTTTGAGTTATTTTCATTGCATCCATAATTTTTGCTAATATGTGGATGTTTATGCAAGTATGACTAATACAGGCTCTGCATGCATTATTTTCATGAAAGAGCTACACCCATAAAAATTCAGAGCAGTATAAAGTCTAAAGAATAACTAATAGACTTGAAAATGTGTAATTGGGTACATTCACAGTGAAATGCAAAGCACGTGCATTTCTTCCTGATCCCCAGGCAATCTCAACCTGAAAGAAAAATTATGCTAAATTTTATTTATTTTTAAAATTTTGTATCAATTGTATGCCACCTTTCTCTCGATGAGGGTGCTCAAGGCAGTTCACAACGTTAAAACAAGTGAAATTAAAAACACAATAAATTAGACATTAAAAAGCAAAATAATAATAATAATAATAATAATAATAATAATAATAATAATAATAATAATAATAATAATAATAATAATAATAATAATAATAATAATAATAATAATAAAATTAGGAGGTTCAAAACATTTGAAACTCTAAAAGCAAACCTAACTAAATAAAGACTAGTATCCAGGAACTCAGCAATAGTTATTTAAAAGTCTGCCTGAAGAACTGTCAGCGGAAGAATAAAAGAGAAGGGGTTGACTTAACTTCCTGAAGTAGAGCATTCCACAATCTGGGAGCAGCCACAGAGAAGGCCCTCACTTTCATTTCATTTTGTCCACCAAAATCTTTCCTTCCCTGTGATTTAGTGGTAAATTTGGAACTGGAGGTGCTCCCCATAGCTACCCTTCTCCATAAGAAGAGTCCAAACTTTCAGGTTGCGGGTTTTTAAAATGTAACTTTCCGAGGTCAAGAAAAATAATCTTTACCAAACAGCTATTTACATTTTAAGGAAAGCTTTTACTGGCATTCATGGATAAGATTTCACAGGTCTCTGAACATGCCTATCCTTGAAGCTATACCTGGTGGGATCAACCATGAGATTCTGCTCTTTTGACCTCTATGTATTCAGTTTTCTAGTTGGTTGTGAGAAGAGGACTACAGACCACCAGGAAGCCTGGCTGTAATTTCTCACACTGTGGAATCTGAAGAAGAAGGCCTATGTACAATATGTTTTCAGCAGTACTTCCTTTAAAGGAACGGTGGCAAAAAGAAAGCTAGTTACATACAAAACTAATATGGAAAACTTGAAACTGAAGGCAGAGGGAAAATGATTCCTTCATAACATTTCTTCTCTCCCCATATATTATAATAATTTGGACAGGGTGATTCAATAATGTATGGCTTAGGGCATGAGATTATGCCAGATAAGAAGCGTGAATAAAAGAGATAGCTAAAAATGGAATGCCATAAACTTTGACTTTGCTCAGTAGAGAGAGACTCCTTCGGGTTCTTCCAGGAAGGTAGCTGGCAGCTGCCAACAGGTCCTTAAGAAAAACCTTGCTGACTGTCCATCCTTATAAAGTCTTCTTCAGATCAGTGGACTGCTTTAAAAGAATCAGCATCTTCTCTTACTCTATGTTTATCAAAACACAACTCTAATTTAGTAAAAGAGAGACCGACGTCTATATATTCTGACCGGAGACCCACACTTGTGTGAAATTTCACATCATGCTTGGCATATATAATGCTTCAGAAAAGGAAGAGTTTTTTAAAAATGAAACCAACCTACATTCATATCATGAAGATTCAGCCTTAAATGCTAGAACCGAGAAATCCAGGGCATCTGTCTTATCCGTCCATTTTTTAAAAAAAAAATTATTTCTGGAAATGGGAAATTCAGTAAATTAAAGGATTCAGGGTCACCTCCTACTTTGAAGAGTAGACAAGCTTAACTGGCAGTAGCTGTAAGGCAGCACTAAGTGGGGACAGCTGCAGTGATAGTCCAGTAGCCGATGCTGAGCAATTGGATTCAGGCATACTATATTTTTTCCCCACAACGCTTTGGAGCAATGCTGCTTCCTGCACATTGGGAAAATGAAAACGGCAGCTAAATCTGGGGAGCCTCCCACTGGGAATAGATTGATCTGAGATTTTTTTTAAAGAAAGGGGTCCCCAAGGATAAGAACATAAGAAGATCCCTGCTGGATCAGGCCAAGGACCCATCTAGTCCAGCTTCCTGTATCTCACAGTGGCCCCACCAGATGCCTCTGGGAGCACACGAGACAACAAGATACCTGTCTCCTGATACTCCTCCCCTGCATCTGGCATTTTGAAGTACCTTCCTTTTAATCCTGGAGATTATACATTCCCATCATGGCTTGTCACCTGTGATGGACTTTTCCTCCAGGAATCTGACCAATCTCCCTTTAAAGGCCTCTAGGCCAGATGCCATCACCACATCCTGTGGCAAGGGGTTCCACAGACTTTCAAAGGAGTTCACCGTAGCTGCTCAAGGATGCCAGTTACTGATTTCATCCTGAAAAAAGATGGATTCCTTCCCAACGTAGCTTTCTAGTGAAGCCTAATGGCGGAGAGATGTAAGACAGAAGGCCCTGGTTCGAACTTCATTTCAGCTTCTAAATACAGTGGTAAACCTGGACATGCAGCCACTCCTTATGACCATCTCCATACCCACCAGGCCCCACAAAAAAAGTCCGAATATCCAGGCAGTTCAATCAGTTCCTATAAACAAATGGGAAACAGGTCTTTGGCAAAGAGAATAGCTCTTAGTTACCCAAACCACTCTCAAATACTTTGTATTACAACAGGAATATCTTGCAAGAATATATGGTTCCTGAAAAAATCCATTCTTGTCCCAGTTATTGACTGGATTGTAGCTAAGCAAAGAGGCAACAAGGAAGCTTGATAAGGTGATTGAGGACATCCTACTCAAAAGATCCTCCAGTTTTGACTCTGCAAGGCCTGACTCTGCTATGCCGCTGTTCCTTCCTATTTGCTTGTTATTTCTTGGTTACCTTTTTGCAAGCAGTTAGATTTGTGCCATTTAAAAACCTCACTTTAATGGGGGTTTTTTCTTACAGCTCCCTAGGTTAAAGCACCACCAAGTGAGGGTGCGTTCTCCTCTCTCCAACCCCTCTCCTATATTTGTAACCTCATTCCGGGAAGATGTAATCCTATGACATCACAGAGCATGTAGCTCAGGGTATCACACGATGACATCACAACAAAGGTAAATGTGTGTAAAAGGCTGCCATTGTGTGATGCAGACCTGTGCCATGCATTTCATCTAATTCCACCTTCAATTGAATTGTTAACAATTTGTTTTCTCCCCTCACCATCATCATCATCATCACCATCTTAGAACTTCAAAACTGGAAGGGACGCTATGGATCATTGAGTCCAATCTCTCTCAAGGATGCACAGTGGGGAATCGAACTCCCAACCTCTGGCTCCACAGTCAGAGACCTAAACTACTGAGTTATCCCTGGCTCCGTGTAATTTACTCAAAATGCTCTCCCTATGAGCCCGGTGTGCCTGAAGTGGATTTTAAAAATCTGCTTTAAAGGAAGTCATTTTATGTTGTCTTTATCACATGAAACACAAGTTCCAAGGACCTTTATCTGGCTCAAAAAGTTCCATATTTGATTGCGGGCAAGCAAGACAACATTGTATGAAACAGACTCATACTAGCAGCACACAAAAGCCCCCTTCTCTTAGTCAATGCTCTTTGCTCTGTTATTAAAGCATTTAGCAATGCCTCCAGCATTGATCAATGTCATTCTTGCTAGGAAACATCCATGCTGCGGATATGAAAGCTAATGGGAAATTTCATCAAACGTGGCACTGGCAGCAATTAGAGTTTAAATTAATTCTGGATTTTCTGACTGGAATTACAGCCAAGCCTTCACTGCTGTGACTTATTTTCCAGCAATTTTGCAGTATTGTTTAAAGTCACTTGAGCAGCACTCCTCACAATCTAGTCAAAGGGAGGCCTTTAGATTTAAACTGACTGACCGTTCTTTTCATTTGAAGAATTTGGACTAAAACACTTAACCCGAAATGGGCTGCGGACCATCAAGTCAGTAGAAAAACCCCTGAGCTAAAACATCTATTTCAGTTTTATTTATGTTCCGTGGAAGAAACCCATGTTTTTATGCTTCTTTCATTAAAAAGATTACACTGTGTATTTTCCCTTCTTCAAAGATAAATAAAATAAATTAAAATGTAAAATTGCAAGTGGGACTCATTTTTAAGTAATGCTCCTGTTCAAAATTCAGAGTGCAAGAAGTAAAAACTACCAGTAACACATCAGCCTGAAAGGTCCAATGATGAGTGATAGACCATTTTGTAACCCGTGAAGAGGTCTGTTTTTCTAAATCTCAATCTTCAACCCACGGTTGCTATAATTCACTTTTCCTTCTGTTAAACCTGGTATCTACCACCACACTGTTATAACAGTTTGATACCATTAAATCTCTAGCTTTGTCTTATGGAAAACTGGGATTTGTAGTCTTGTGAGTTATTTAATATTCTGTACTGTTGTACGTGGTAGTGCTCTAGAACTCTATAGCATCACACAGCTGTATTTGTGTGGTATAGAGACAGTCTAGCGCTAAGGCATATGTTTTCCACAAGATACTTGTATGAGGAGATTTCTGAGATGTATCTTCTTATCATTGTAGGAAATGACTATTTTTTGGGGGGGGGGAATTCTACACATATTCTGTGCTATTAGCATATCATGAACCTCAGACGGCCAAACAGCCTAGAAAACCCACAACAAGCACAAGCCTACGTTGTTGTTTTTCTTGTGTGGTTCCCCGAGTCTGGAAGTAAGCCTAGCCTTGCGCCCTGAATCTAGAGCTGTTCCTCCCACTTCTAGATGTGAGTCATCCTGTGTCTCCATCTTTGATGCTCCTGTATTCAACTGGGGCAGTTGTTGCCCTTTCTGACTAAAGTAATGCAGGTAGCTCTTCACCAGTGGATGAGCAGGGACATAAGACATTGAAACACAGACCTTCTTCGTGTAAAGACAAAGCGTCTTGTAGCTCCATCGCTGAGACAGAGACCTTTCTAAAGACATCTTTCTGAATTCATTCATCATCCCACGCATCCACCTGACACCACCCAAGCTCTGGTGTCCGATATCTCTGAGAGGGATGCTACGTCTGACCATCTCTGAAGAGGTCAAATTGTTCTAGACTCCATATTGGGAATCTAGGGGAATGAAGAAACCTCTCAGAATATAGACACTGACTGTTTGAGATTAATGTCACTCTGAAAATACAGAACTTCTTACTAGAATCATTCTTTACTGTGGATAAAGGAGCCAAATTTTTCAAGACAATCTAATTTGGTTTTCTGATGGATTTCCTGCACCCTGCACATTCTGAAGGAATAAAGGCAGGGCACAGAGACATGCTATCGATCTGTCTCCTTGTTGCGGCTATCCTATATCATAGCTAGCCAAGGGTAATTGTGTTTGAGTACTTTGCAAATTCACTTGGCATTCAAATATTCCTGTGATTTTTCATCTCTCTCCCCCCCCCCCCCGTTTATCTTCCCCACCCTCTTTCGTCTGACATTATTTCTGTGGTCTGTGTTGTGAGAAAGGCCAACAGTCAATGTTTCTGGGAGTTGAGGTCAAATAATATGTTTGACCCCTAATATGTCAACTGCCACTTTAGGACAAGTTGCATGGTAAATATAGGCAATATTCCCTCAGTTTTGGAAGGCTTTTAAGAATATGATTCATCATCTTGAAAACAAGGTGTACACTCACCACACACCTTGTTTCCAAATTGCAGCACAGGTTTGTGTTTTTTTTTTGGTGCTGCTGTGGCAACAGATTCAAAGGGGCGGAGGAAATTACTATAAAAATGGCTGTGGGGCCTGTAAACAGCCTGTGAACTATACGTTGCCCACCGCAATCTGAATAATATTTTTAAAAATGTTATTTAAAACTTATGTTCAAAATAAGCAGATACAGTGGTGCCTCGCTAGACGATGTTAATCCGTTCCACGAGGATCGCTGTCTAGCGAAAACATAGTCTAGCGAAGCACGTTTTCCCATTGGAATGCATTGAAATCGCTTCAATGCGTTCCAAGGGAAAACGCAGTCGTCTTGCAAAATTTCCCATAGGGAAACCTCGTCTAGCGAGTGAGGGTCCCCATAGGAATGCACTGACAGCTGCACTGACAGCTTTTGACCACTAGTCGGCGCACTCCTATGGGGAAACCTCATCGTCTAGCGAAAATCGCCATAGGGAAACATCGTTTTGCGAAGCGCAGTAGCGCTCGCAAAAAGGCATCGTCTAGCGATTTCCTCGTCCTGCGAGGCAATCGTCTAGCGAGGCACCACTGTAACCGAAACCACGGGTTTCTTTTGGAAAGTTAAGCAGGGAAGTCTAAGGAAATATGTGTTCATTTGGAGGAGAAAACTGCACAAGAATCTCATCTATGTTAATAAGAAATAATAAAATACCATCGGCATTCATACATTGTGTGCACATGTTTAAGGCACTAGTGATTTTTCCAGCTAATCCTCACAACAACTGTAAAGTAGGAGAGCATTGTTTGTTACACCTAGATGAAGGCAAAAAGAATATGGCTGTAGTCTTTAGGCAGTCCATATTCATTTTGCCTTCATCAATAATACATTTAGCATGTATGTAGAAGTGGTGCTCTCTTGAATGATAAAAGACATCTGTTTGCCATAGCATGTAATGTTCCTCGCCTCTGTATCTTCCAGTATGGATTACTGTGTGATTAGTCCCTGGAAAATAAACCTGGGCTTAATTTTCAATTCTGATTGGTGAGGCATGTGCCTCTGAGGCAATCACACAATGTGAATTAAAATAGGATGATCACAGCCAATACTCACTTCCCTTCATGTCTGGTTTGACACCTAGTAACCCAAAGGCACAGCAGAAATCCAAATTAGGGGTGCCCATCTCCAAAGAGACTAAACTCTCATAAAGGCTTGAGAACTTTGCAAGCCTTTAACCCAGTGGTCCCCAACCTTTTTGACACTGCAGACCAGTTTATCATGCATGCGGGGGGGGCGGGCGTCTGTGTGTGTGTGTGTATGTGTGCGGGAGTATGTCTGTGCATGCATGGGGTTGGTGGGTAGAGGGGCGTGTGTGCGGGGCGCATGAGTGCGTGCATGAGTGGGGGGGGGCGTGCGTGCATCTGTGCGTGCGTGGGGGGCAGGAGATCTGTCTTCGTGGCCTGGTCCTGCCAAGGCCATGGACTGGTACTGGGCCGTGGACCGGGGGTTGGGGACCCCTGCTTTAATCCAAATGCTCACCAATCCTTTGAGGCAGTAGCAAAAGCTGCTGCTGCTGTCATTTCAATGGCCACCTCTTGCTCTCCCAGGCCTTGAACAAAGGAAGCAGAGGAAGCTCACACCAGGCCTTCCCCATATCTGTTCTCCTGATCAGGCATGGGAACCTAAGTCCCAGTATCCCCAGCTGTTAAAAAATGTCACCCCTGACATTTCCGCCCAAACCAATGCCTCTTTCCAGAAGGGACTTGGGAGCTATGCTCCTATCCAATATTCCAGTGTAAAAAAAAACACTTTTAGAAGTGAGGATTGACGACATTACTCTGTTGTTGCCTTACTTTGTCCCAAGGCACATTTCTGAGGTGGACCTGCAGGCTACAGCTTGTTGGAGCAAAGCAAGTGTAAGTGGTGCTGTAAGCATTTGAGCAAGGTTGCTCCCATATGTCTGTCTCTGTTCAGAGTTTGGTAAAGTTACTTTTTTATATCTACCACCTTCAGGATTCCCAAGCTAATATAGACACTGGCCATGCTAGCTGGGCAATTCTGAGAACTATCATATGAAAAAGCAACTTTCCAAGCTCAGCCTCTCCTCATGTTACCAGTATTTCAAACTGGATATTTCCTGATTGGTGGCTCAGTCTTTTAAACACTTTCCTGAGTCACTCAGGCTGCGATCACACAAGAGAAATTCCCCCCTTCTTTCTCGCATCTCCTGCTTCATGTATAGTCTCATATTGTGGTCACGTATGTGGTCTCACATACGTTATTTTAACCATTCCACTTTTTTTTGGCTGAATTAGATGTTTCCTGGATATTTCCTGATTGGTGGCTCAGTCTTTTAAACACTTTCCTGAGTCACTCAGACTGCGATCACACAAGAGAAATTCCCCCCTTCTTTCTTGCATCTCCTGCTTCGTGTATAGTCTCACATTGTGGTCACAATGTGGTCTCGCATACATTATTTTAACCATTCCACTTTTTTTGGCTGAATTAGATGCAGTACATTCATCTACACCCCTCGAGCGGGACATATCCCCTTCCTTTTCTTGTGCCTTTCTCTGCCCCCTTCCCTTTAAAAAAAATATGTGTGGGTACATCGCTGTGTCGGCAAAATGCCCTTGCTGGCCACATGCTGATCTGAGCCATTTCTTCCTATTTCCATGCTTCATTACCCTCTATGGAGGAGAACCCACAGTGCACTGTAGTGGCAGTCAAAAATCAGTAGGGGGACTGATGCTCCGTATTTGACAGAAGTATACCAATGCACCAGCATTCCCATTTGAAAATGAATTTTTTAAAAATTAAGGGAGTTGAACGAAGGAGGTGGGACTGCATGCCAGATGCATGGGAAATGAATCATACTTGGAGTGCGTACTCAATGGATGTCAGCTGCATTGTGCAATGAAATGCAGAACAAATACAGTAGCCTCCCAGTGGGCTGCATTTGATGCAGAGATAGCAAAGAAAGGGGAACAAAAGAATCAATAATGGCCTTGCGTCGTCTGAACCACACAAAAAAAGGGTCAAAATTCACATGGAGTAACTTGGAAATTTTTGCTAGTGTGACCGTAGCCTGAATCTACTGTTAGTTGTGGAATTCTTATTCTATACTGTTTCAAAGGGGGGTTGATCTCTTTCTCTCACTCTCAGATGGCGACTACTTTTTTAACCCCTTCTATTGGTCTGCTTGATTCCCTGTGTAATGTAGTGGATACAGTGATGGATCAAGACTCTGGAGTACAGGGTTCAGATCCCCAGTCAGCTACAGAAACCCACTGGGGGAGTGGAACTGGTTAAACCACTCCTTAAATAACTCACTTACCTCAAAAACCCTACTAGGGTCGCTATGTCGGTTCCAACTTGATGGCACAGCGCACATCCACACACACATGCGTACATACACAGAGGTCTGTTTTAATAAATTAATGGCCAAAATCCTCTCAGTTTTTGTCCTAGTGTAACACAATTGGCATACATCTCAGTGGTGAGCTGCCATTAGTTAGCACATACCTTTGCAGTTGTGCACCACATCGCTTAACCTGATGTGCCACAGCAGAATGTCTATGCTGACATCTTAAATGTGGCCATTCACTTCCAGATTTATGCCAGTTATTTTGGCTAATGGCTGACTTCCCATAACATAAAGAAGGCTCACAGCAATTCTCATCCTACTCGCATCCCCAAAAGCACTGGACCAGTGTTTTCAGCGTAGAACATGCTGGAGAATGGATGACATGGGGCATCCCCACAGATTCTCTCTTGAGTGGCAACAAGATGGAGGCCAAAGGGTGTATAACCAAAACTAATAGGCTTCCCCACCTCCCTGCTCAAGATGGAGAATGGAAGGTGGTGTGCCACGCCTTGATGCCCTGGCTAATGCGTTGAATATAGCTTTTCTACCTAGTGTTCCAGACCAGTTATGTTCCTCCTCCCCTTTCTTATGTGGCCAAGGGGAAGGAAGTGTGAAGTATCGTCAGCCAATGCTTTCAGGTGCCAGCTGGGGCCTTCATCTTACTTAGCTGACACCCGAAAATGCCTGCAACAGATTAGCCAACATCACTTCTCCTCCATCTTCTGGGAGAAACCATGGATCAGATATCAAGGGCATCTTTATTACACATAAATAGCAAGCTGATATTACTTTAATTGTTATGGCCCCATCCCATGGAATCCTAGGAGCTGTAGACTGGTGAGGCACTTGGAATCCTCTGCTAGAGCACTGCAGTGCTATAGCGCAAGGGACTACACTAGAGCATTGTAGCACAGAAGCCTAAGTACCGTACCAAACTACAAAGCCCAGAATTCTGATGGATGGAGTTCGTTAACGTGGTATCAAGGTAGCGTGTGGTCTAAGGAAGGGCTGGGGGTGGGAGAAGGGATGAAGCTTGCCCGTCGGCTTCAGCAGGCCATACGGAGAACCTCTACTGGGTGGATTAGTCCTGTTAGATCTCGGGAGGCCTCTCCAGTTTTAACTCTCTTCTCCTCAGTAAGAAGCAGGGATTAGGACTTGAGTTGCAGGACTGCCGTCAAGTCAGACTTAAATCCCACCAGTGATTCAACTCAGGTCCCCCCCCCCCCCAATGAATTGGATTCGACTCGTGACTTGGAAGCCACCCACCTTCCCTTTTTGCTGGGGGAAAGCTTGTTTTTAATAGGGGCTCAGACTTGGGGCTTGGACTTGCTACCAAAGACATGGACTTCGACTTGGTACCAATGACTCGGACCCAGACTTGGGACTTGGACCCAAAGCCTTGCCAACATCCCTGATAAGAAGAGCAAAAGAGCCATGGAGAACAACAGTGAGATAACGCTTCTGAATGCCTGTGACACTCTCTTTCAGCTGGATCTACTTCTGTAGATGAATGAGATCTGGAGAAGGCAAGAAATAGCAGAATGAATGGTAGCAGAGCTCAAAAAGTTCTGCGAGTTGTGATACAAAAATGTAGCTTTTCCATGCAGTGGACTTTACTATTTCAGCTTGAAAATTCCTGAGAAAATCCTCATGTGCTTGGTAATCATTCTGCTTGGGACCTAAGCTGCCAATTGCAAAGCACTTCATAGCTATGTGCAAGATAAAAGTTTTTATTGTAAACCTCCCATTAGTAGACTTGGCACTAATAGGAGTGGTATACAAATCAAATAAATCAATAACAGGATCCATCAGACAGAAAGCCACAAACATACATAACTAGAGTAATACTAAGGGAGTGGGATAATATTAGAATTAAAAAAAAATACAGTGTGGGGGGAAGTTGCACTGAATGAGGAGCGAAATCACTTGTAACCAGTGCTCTTAATGTTAAAGAGACACCAAGGGTGGTTATGTTTTATACAAGGCACTAAAAAAAATAACCCTGCTCACCTTTTAGTTTGAGATAATCGTAGGAGAGATGCAGAACTGCCATCTGACAAAACACAAATGGAGAATATATCTAAAGGTGAGGGCAGATTGCTGTGAAATGACTGACAAGATAATAGGAACCTTACTAGAATCCTTCTCACTGCTGTTTGAAAGAAAACGGCCAATGTTAAAAGTCTGGGTTAATTAGAAAAGCTTGGGGTCATTGGGAAAGTGAAAGTTTAAGACAGGGCCACACAATGCCGTTTCAATTAGTCTGGAGGTCACGTTTGTGTGTACAGGGACTCAGCAGTCCCCTGACTGTGAATCTGCACCACCTGTCATCAAACCCCCTGAAGGGAGTGAATATCTTTAAAACATTCTCTTAAAGCCATTGCAATGACGGGTGCCTTGCTGCGCATGTGAATCGCAACGGGGACTTGTTTTCAATACAACAGCAAATGTGCCGGAAAACAAAAAAGCCAAGAAAGAGCAGATACATACAGTTCATCTTTCTCCAAGGTTGCACCAGACTTGTATAATGGTCAGTGATTTGTAGCCAAATGTGTGGCCTTGATCCATTGTCAGGTTCTTGCTGCCGGCCTCGAACAGGAAAGATGGGGCAGGATATGTCAGTCATGTAGGTGTTTGGCTGTGGAGTAAGAGGTTGTGAGTTCGATTCCCCGCTGTGCCTCCTTGACAGGGGCTGGTCTTGATAATTCATAGGTTCCCTTCCACAGTTCTAAGGTTGTTATTATTATTAGGATGCTTAAAAATAAGTAGCCAAAGGTGTAAATCCTTGCTCTTGTGTGAGGACAGCAAAATATTTCTTGGCACTCTCCATGAGAGTTCTCACATTGATAAGGCTGAACTTTTTGTCCGGAACTGCACAGTTTCATAAAGAGTTTCATCTGCAACTTTGCAACATGGACTTTTCAGCATTAGAAGCATTTGATGCGTGGTTGGCATCTTTTCAAACCACCAGCCTGTCGTTCCCAGTCCTTCTCTGCTTGCTGGGTGTGCACCCTTTCCTTCATAGAGAAAGGACCCTCGTTTTATGCAGTAATATTTTGGGTTTTTTAAGGGGTGGGGGGGAAACATCCTTTGTATTATTTTTATGCTAGAAGTGAAGAATTGTGAGGGGTGTGCGTGACAATTCCTTGTCAAAGTGTCTTCTTGTGTTAAGGCATCATAAATTGCTGAGAATAAGGATTGGGTGAACTTTCACCTCGGCTTTACACTTGGCAGGCTGCAATATCCAGTATGCCCCTGTGGAAGAGAGTTGTGAAGCAGTTTGATGAAGAAGTAACCGTTGAGAGGGAGCCCTTAACCTCTCCTTGCTCTGCACTTTTCTTTTGCAACCCCCTCTTCCTCGCCCTTCTCCTTTCATGATGCTGCAAAGACACATTCAGGATCACTCCTGGAGGGGGAGGCATTTCTGGGAAGGAGTACAGTAGTGCTTGAATTAAAGGAAGCCAGAAAGAGCATGGCTCACTTACTTTTCTGCCAGCTTCTACCTTATTCCTGTGTTCATGCTCAGGAAGTGTACAGAAGGCTCATGACTAGGTTAAAATTTGGGAAGTCTGTGGATGGGCTTTGTGGCTCCATAAATGTCCCGCTTCCTTCCCCCCATAATTCACTGCTTGGGCGAATAATAGCTAGATTTATTGACCTTCTTGGTTGAGTCTGTCTCAATTCACAGGAAAAAAAAACTTGAGAAGGAATTTCCAAGCACTACAAGATCCCTTCTCCTGTCAAGTGTGAGACAAGATGTTTTCTCACATTAAGTTCCCTGCAATTTGTGCAAAATATATCTGCACAAATCTGTTTTCCCTTGAGAAGCCACTCACTAAGTTCAGTAGGTGTGAGTAAGGGAAAAGAAAAATAACTCATCCGGTGCCTTAAATTCTTAAATGCTGATGAAACAAAGAAGCAGTCTTGTGCAAATTGTGCACAAACGGAGTAATTTGCGCAAACCTGTGAGAATAACATTGAGAGTTACCAAAAACTCCTCACCATCCTTATTGGCGAGAAGAAAATAGCTGTTCTGTGTTGAGGGATGAGACAAGCCAAAATTTACATTATGAGTTTCTTCACTTGAAGCAAGTCATCTTGAAGGAAAAAGCCTTGCAAATCTTCCCACTGATCTTCTCTTAGATTGGTGAGACTAACACAGTCTACTGTATTTTTATAGTGATTGGGCACTGGTGTGTGAGTCAATGCTTATCTTACCTTAGTGAAAGAAGGGGCTTAACCCTGCAGGGGGATAATGGTAGGCATCCCAGCTTCCAAGAGAAAATCCAGAGCTGACCGAACCATGTTTCATGGAAGGAATGGGCAACACATGTGGCCTTTGGGCCACCAGCAAGTGGACTGCAATCAGCAACTGTCAGAAAACTTGAAGGAATGACACAGGAAGGAATGACCAGATCTATTTATATTAGACAACACTGGCCGGTGGTTGGAAAAACCATGTGTCAATTGTATGGCTCTTATGCATTTGTACTGTGATAGGCTGGGAGTTAAAAAATGACTTTACAGGGATCATTTCATTTGCCTTTGAGTGCAATGGGATTGAGGAAAGAATCTTGCAGAGCAGCGCCAAATTTGAACCAAGAAAAGAGGAGCAGAGCAATGAGGTCTGCGGATTATACCACGTGAATTATAAGAATAGATCAGGATATCTGTGGATAAGCATTTCAGAAGGAAGATAATAATTGAATTGGGAATTTCGATTGTATTTGATAGGCAGTATTTGGTCTCACGGGGTATTTTGTGCTTCATCCTTTATTAGAATATTCACTCCATTCATTTTGACAACTTTGATGTTAATCTGGTAATGTCATCCTTGTTGTCCCAGAGAGCACTACTCTTGTGCAGCTCGTTTTTGTGTAAAACTTGCTTTCTTTCTTAAAAGAGGTTCAGAAGTCAACAAAAAAACGATATTGATTTGTCTTACTGCAGGGGAGAAGATAGGATGATGGAACTGTCAAGCAGTATGTATATCTCTTGTCTTCTCATGGTTATTTCTCTCCTATTGGATCTCAGCAATGCCTATTTTAATAAAAATAATAATATAATAATAATCTTAGAACTGCAGAGCTGGAAGGGACCCAATGGATCATCGAGTCCAACCCTTGTCAAGGAAGCACAGTGGGGAATCGAACTTCCACGGTCTTGCTCTGCAGACCCAAAGCACTGAGTTATTCTATGACTGTTTCAGAAGTATCACTGATGCTGTGACACTTCTAAAACAGTCTTCAAAGATTCTTCAGTCAAAGGTTTTTTGCCTTTCTCTCTCTCTATGTTACCGTGAATGATCAGCTGTAAGAATCTGCACTTTTCATTTTCCTTTACACGGCTATTCATTTGCTTTAGTACTTCTTCAGTGGTCAACCACTCCATCCAAGAATCCACTGCTGTTGCTCTTTTTGTTGTTGTTGTGTAGCCTGCATAATTAACTGGTAAACTGTCCAGAGAGTGCTTTCAGTGTTATGGGGCGGTATATCAGCAGCACACTTGGCTTTGTTGTTATTGTTGTTGTTGTGATGCTAAAGCACTCTCTGGACGGTTTGCAACCTAATTATGCAAACTACACATTCAAATAACTGTGTCTTTGTTATCGTTTCCTATGTTAAAGTCACTAACAGCTCTGCTCAATTCCTGCAGACTAAACGCTGTATCTTTTTTTACTTTAATCAATCCATCTTATAATTCTAAATTTAATGCAACTCTCTAGAGTTTGGATTCAGGATCTACTAGGTAAAATGTTTATATAATAGATTTCTGGATGGATGTGGCACTTCAAAACACGTACTGGATAACATACTTCCCCATTTACTCCAAAAAGAAAACATGAAACAGCAGCTGGGCTTATGTCTGGTCTAATTAATCCTTCAACCTACAGGCTTTCTCTGTAATTTAAATTTAGACTTGTTTGTCTTGAATGCTCTCTCCCATAATTATCACATGCCCATTTAAAAGAGGATGTAAAGTGGCAGGAAGTAACTACAGAAGAAATAATCAGTTAGTCTGTGTATTTATTTATTTATTTTGTAAATTTATATACTGCTGACGTGATGTGGGAGACTAAGTGGTTTATAAAGATAAAATAAGCAATAACTCCAACCACCCAACAAAACCAATAAAATAAATGTGTATACTACCTGTACCAAGGTGAGGAGAAGATAGGCTGATTAGTAGACCTCTGGATGTTTCGCAGTAGATGGCTGCTTCTAGACTCTGGAACTCCCTGCCACAGGAGGCCAGGCTGGCCCCATCTTTGCTGTCCTTCCACAAGCAGGCAAAGATCTTTCTCTTCAGGCAAGCTTTCCCTCAGTGGCTGGCTGCCTGAGTGGGGGATAGTTGTGCCCAACTGCTTTGAATGTGTTTTTGCTGTTGCTTTTGTTTAATGTTTTTTAGTGCAGTATTTGCTCGGTCCTTTTTAGTATTGATATACTCACTGTTTTTAGCTTTAAATATTGTCTTCTAATGATGGAAGCAGCCTTGGGTCCTTTTTAATAAGAAAAGCAGGGTAAAAATATTTAAAATAACATAAAATAGACTGGCAAAGGATATCAGAAGGATTTGTGGCATGAAGGTATTTAACAATAGCACTAACAGAATGCTATTACTCACAAGTAACTGCTGTGCATGTGAAGGCTTTTCTAGTGCGGGCTTGCTCCAAAGCAACACGTAAATGTTACGTTGCAACAAAGAGGTAAAAATCTCATCGTTCATAATGTTTTTCTCCACAAGAAACAGGGATTATGCCCTTATTTCTCTCAAAAGTACTGTAATGTGTTACTAAGAGTAACATCTTTGCCTTGTAACATATTGCTTCCATCCCCCCTAAAAGTGTACGTGCATGTTTGCTGGTTTGGACACATACATAGTCACCTACCTGAGTGTCTTAACTCCAGCCTTAGGTTGGAGAAAAATGCACATGTCTGATGAGGATGTCCCTTCAAACACCCCCACATTAAACATTTGTTCCAAAGGAAAGCAAACTGCGATTCAAACACCCCGTGACTTGGAGCTGATTTAACTCAATTGTCCTTTAAAAAGGTAAAGGTTTCCCTTGACATTTAGTCCAGTCGTGTCTGACTCTAGGGCGCGGTGCTCATCCCCGTCTCCAAGCCGTAGAGCCAGCGTTTGTCCATAGACAGTTTCCGTGGTCACGTGGCCAGCGCGACTAGACACGGAACGCCGTTACCTTCCCACCGTGGTGGTACCTATTTATCTACTCGCATTTTTACATGCTTTCGAACTGCTAGGTTGGCAGGAGCTGGGACAAGCGACGGGAGCTCACTCCGTCGCGTGGATTCGATCTTACGACTGCTGGTCTTCTGACCTTTGAAACACAGAGGCTTCTGCGGTTTAACCCGCAGCGCCACCACGTCCCTCAATTGTCCTTTACCCTGACACATATTCCAAACTATGGCTTTAATGTAAACGAGGCCTGAGACTTGGAAGGAGATTGCTGAGGGGAGGAAGAGGGACCAAGCCACTGAAAAAGCAATGAGTTGTTAACCACCCTGCCCAGGACAACAAACCCCCTGATGGCACCCCCTTGGTTCTGGGTATATATTGCAAACATAGTCATTGCCTCTCAAATAAAGCCACTGTTTCCAGATGAAGCTTCTAATACAGAGGTGGAAATTTTAAAAACAACTTTTAAAAAATGGAATTCGCAGTAGACTTTTTCTGCCCATTTGCCAAAATAAATTTTCGTCCTTTGCTAAAAAGCACCTTAGCCTGCTCGCCGGCACTTCGCTGCGTTGTTTTAGGTAGCAAAACATCTTGGATTGATGATGCCTATATGCAGGCAAAACTGGGAAGGTGGAACATCTTTTACTAATCTTTTACATCCATTCAGTCTCATCCAAAAATTTTCATGTGTAGCAATGGAATGTACCATTCTGTGTTGCAAGTCTTCTATATCCAACACAGGTCTGGAGTCTGATTGGCAGGTCACCCTCTCCCGCCCCGATGTGCTTGATGGTTCACCCCCTCATGGTATTCTTCCTGTTCTCGGTCAACTTAGATAATTGATGTCTTTTATGTTTCCTTTTAAAAATTTGACTATGTATTTCATTTAATAAATAAATAAATAAATCAAGCATTGCAGTTTTACTATTTTGAATGTGAAATTGTTCACTGAAATCACTCAGCGAGGAACGCTTGTTTCTTCAGAGCGGAATATGCCACCTTGGAGAATATTTGAAGAGCTGATCTGTAAAATTGTGCCTTTAACCTGGCTTTTAAAAGTCATGTTCATCTCTGTCTTGCCAACTTCATAGTGGTGATAGGCCCACATAGCATTTTTAATCTCTCCCTTTAGGAAACTTCAGAAGTGATATAGGATAATGAGTCACCGTTGTCATGACCAAAAATTCAGTCAGGAGAGGCTAGACATTCTCCACAAGGCCAGATGTAATTGGGAAAATATCAAGGAGACGTCGTTCACTTTCTGATTTTGTAAAAAGAAGAACAAAGCTCCCAGGAATAAAAGTTGGAGTCATTTCTAAGTGGATCCATTCCTGGGGATCCATAAGTAGCACAAAAATGGATCCTCAAATTCCTGTCCCTTTACACTTTTCATCTCAAACATTGCCTTCTAAAACTTGCTGTCGTTCTAGCATGAAAGAGATGTGATGCTGAATGCAAGAATACAGTTTGTGTGGCCAAACTACTCTTACCCTAATAACTAGAGCAGTCAAGGGGGACAAATGCAGGATCAGGACCACAGCTTGCAAAGGTGAAGGAGGTTAAACCTTTCTCCATATCTTTCAGGCCTAGCCAAAAAATGCACCTGCAGCATCTGTGAATACAGTACGACCCCCATCTATCCACAGGATCAGTATCTGCTGATTTACTTATCTGCTGACTGAAAACATTAAATACCCCCCCTGCAAAAAATAATAATACTGATTTAAATGTATTTTCACGGTGTATTTACCAGAACTGGCCACTAGAGGGAGCCAGATACCATGCTATGTATTTGTTGTTGTTGTTTCGTCGTTAAGTCGTGTCTGACTCTTCGTGACCCCATGGACCTGAGCATGCCAGGCCCTCCTGTCTTCCACTGCCTCCCGGAGTTGGGTCAAATTCATTTTGGTCTCTTCGGTGACACTGTCCAACCATCTCGTCCTCTGTCGTCCCCTTCTCCTCTTGCCTTCACACTTTCCCAACATCAGAGTCTTTTCCAGGGAGTCTTCTCTTCTCATGAGATGGCCAAAGTATTGGAGCCTCAGCTTCAGGATCTGTCCTTCCAGTGAGCACTCAGGGTTGATTTCCTTCAAAATGGATAGATTTGTTCTCTTTGCAGTCCAGGGGACTCTCAAGAGTCTCCTCCAGCACCACAATTCAAAAGCATCAATTCTTCAGCGGTCAGCCTTCTTTATGGTCCAGCTCTCACTTCCATACATCACTACTGGGAAAACCATAGCTTTGACTATGTGGACCTTTGTCGGCAAGGTGATGTCTCTGCTTTTTAAGATGCTGTCTAGGTTTGTCATCGCTTTCCTCCCAAGAAGCAGGAGTCTTTTAATTTTGTGGCTGCTGTCCCCATCTGCAGTGATCAGGGAGCCCAAGAAGGTAAAATCTGTCACTGCCTCCATACCTTCCCCTTCTATTTGCCAGGAGGTGATGGGACCAGTGGCCATGATCTTCGTTTTTTTGATGTTGAGCTTCAGACCATTTTTGGCGCTCTCCTCTTTCACCCTCATTAAGAGGTTCTTTAATTTCTCCTCACTTTCTGCCATCAGAGTGGTATCATCTGCATGTATAGTGCTCCTATTTCTGTGGTTTTTGGTATCCACACAGGGTGGGTCTTTGAACATTACTCGTATATTGTTTCACACATTTGAGTCCAAATGACAAAGTGAACTTTTCCCAATGGGACAGAACTGACACAAGCTTGTCAGGTGGAACATGCGTGGGTCTGTTTTATCCGCCTGGCCTGTAGATTTAAGAGGTAGGAGTCAAGGAAGGATTCAGGCTAAACTTTGTCTCCCACCATGCAAGGGTTCTGAACGGGATCTTCCCTGTTTGCTATGCTTACTTCTTAATTTTGTAAAAAAAAAAAAAAGAGAGAGAGAGAGAGAGAGAGAGAGATGATAACACCAAATTATAAGAAGATTTAAAGAATCATTTCAAAATGGATTTGTTCCTGAAGATCCATTTGCAGCACAAAAATGGATTCCCCCAAGGGTTACACCACTGTGATCCCATGGACATCTAGGAGAAAATAATGAGCCAAAAAACCAACTCAAAAAAAGAAAAAGGAAGGCAAGCAGGAAGGAAAAGGCAAAAATTTAATTATTTTCATATTTTTAAGGAGATGGAGAATAAATGTTTTTTTTTCAATGATGAAATCAGGCAGTCATAAAAAGGTATGAATTAAATGAATAAATTTCTATCATACCTCAATAACATGGAACCCCATTTGACAGCAGAAAGGAAAGCTTTTGCAGTTACGTACATTGAGCAGAAGAATGGACCAGTAGATGGCGCTGATGTTCTGTGGGCTGAGTTATTAGGGACACAGGCTCACAGCAAATATTCTGGGCAGAATCCTGTTCTTTCCACTCATGCAAAAGTCTATGGCTCCTGTTATCTGTGCAAGAAAGCATTTACTGGATATCTCCTTGTATAAGCTCGGAAACTGACCAGCTGCTCAAATAACAGACAGTAGAGTTGGTGGAAGGAAAATAATGGATTTGAGGAAGAGCTGTGGCTTACTTGGCAGAGCAGATGCTTTGCATGCAGAAGATTGAGGTGTGATCCTTGCTTCATCCACGTAGATCTGTAGTGGATTGTGGTCTATCTGATTCAGCCTAAAGCAGCTTTGTAGAAGCATAGTATTTACAACCACATGCTCTTCAGTACAAAGAGAGGCTTATTTGCTTATAAACAGCAGCAAGAATAGGGATCAGACGTTTTCATTTCTTATTTTACAAATCCCACCGTTCTCCATTCTGGGAGTTCTGCTTGAGAGACACCTAAATGTGGCTCAGCTGGGGAGGAAAGCCTAAACCAGAAGGCTTTGAGCTAGGCCTAGTTCCACCGAACTAGGCCTAGCTCTGCCCAATCTTCCTTTTCCTGCCCCACTGCTAGCTGGGAGCTTTCTTTCTGAACGGAGCTAGGTGGAGCTAAGGCTTAGTTCTGCCTCAAAGCCTTCCAGTCTAGCCATTTCTCTTAAGTGAACCCCGTTTAAGTGTCTGACGGGTGTCTGTCTGTTTGTCAAGTAAAACTCCCAGAATGGAGAATTACAGAGTTTATAGTCTAAGAAACCAAAAACTCCCATCCCCGCTTGTGGATCTGCTCAGGGTTGTAGTCCGAACTTTAAGGAAGCTAACCAAGATTCTGAACCTATTTGGGGGAAAGTGCTCAGCGCCTTGGTTATCTCCGGTAAGGCTTCCTGATTCCCTGCCCCATGACACTGGAGTCACCAGTTTTTAGACCTTCTCTGAACATAGGCTAGATATATGGAGAAGGCAGGGCTGGACCACATTGCTTTTCTTATCCCCAGAATCATGTGCCAGTTACTGAGAAGGACTGTTTTCATGCAAAATTACGATAGCAATTGTCTTGTTGCCTGGACTTTTAAAAAACAGAAGCATTGTCTAGATTGCTCTTTGCATCTCTTGATCGCCCAACCAATCATTCTGTTCTTCACTTGACACAAGGAATGTGCCGAGGCATTTGGGCCCCCCCCCAAAAGTGCTGATTATTTGTTTTTCAAATTGGAGGTGTGAACTCCGACATAGTCTAGGAATTTCTTGACAGGCGGTCTCATCAAGAATAATTGATTTTGAAGTATGCTTCGTTACTAAGAACATATTTATTTTTGGAAACACTTAAGCACTGGCCTTGATTAGGAGAATTGCACACGCATAGGTACCTGGCCACTTTAAACATCTAAGTAGATCTACATGTACTATATGAGTCTGGGCACATCTTCTCAGACATCTCCCAATCAGAATGGGGAAGATTCTGACTAGACAGGCTCTAAGCCTTCAGAGCCTGCTGCTTTGCTAGAAGCTGTAGACAGAGAACTTCAGAAGCTCCCCTCTACGTTCCTCTACTTCTTCATCCCTTTACCCTTGAACTGGTTCTGGATGGACAACCCTTGAAACAGAAAGTGGTTCTCCTGTGATGTGGTAGTAAATATAAATATGCAAATACTCATCCTGGTAGCTAGTCCTTTCCCCCAGAAGACCTCAAAAAGGCAGGTAGCCGGGTAGCTCTATATCCACAAATGATGAGCAGGTCTTCTGACAAGCTAATGAGTCTTAATGGCCCACTCACAACCAAGGTAAAGGTAAAGGTTCCCCTTGACATTTAGTCCAGTTGTGTCCAACTCTAGGGCGCGGTGCTCATCCCCATTTCCAAGCCATAGAGCCAGTGTTTGTCCGAAGACAGTTTCCGTGGTCACGTGGCCAGCGCGACTAGACCGTTACCTTCCCACTGAGGTGGTACCTATTTATCTACTCACATTTTTACATGCTTTCAAGCTGCTAGGTTGGCAGGAGCTGGGACAAGTGACAGGAGCTCACTCCGTCACGTGGATTCGATCTTACGACGGCTGGTCTTCTGACCTTGTAGCACAGAGGTTTCTGCGGTTTAACCCGCAGCGCCACCACGTCCCACTCACAAGCAAATCGCTCTCAAAAGACCTTCTATTGCAACATTGATGACTTGCTCTATGCTGGTCCTGGGAAAATCTGCGGATCTCCCAGCTACGGTTTGTAAGTTTAACTCAGAGGGAACAGGGAAGAAGCCCAAGGAAGGTGGGAGATGATGCAAAAATCCTTGCAGATATAAGCATCCAGGCGCTTTACCTCTGATACCTCTGGCTCCTTTACACCCGCTGTCACCTGTAGAGGAGGACTGAGGACGGTCTTTCTCTTCATGCATTTACTTTAGAAGGAAATCTCACTTATTGCTCCCTTCTTTCCATAGATTTAAGATGGATCCTTTCGCCTGCCTCTGTGTTCTTGCATGTTCATCTCTCCCCTTCCCCCACTGAATGTCTTTTTTCTTATTTTCTACTTGTGTCGGAAGAAGCGAGATGAAATTTGCACCTTCCAACATTACCAACTGTGTGAGACCATCTGTTTAGAAAATTAGAACAGGAATGTTCTGTGTTTAGAAAATTAGAAGAGGAATGTTTTGTCTCTCTTAATGGGCTACAATGGCTCTATTGCTCTGTTTTGTTTTGGGAATTTAGTTTGCCTGGACTGTTTTCCTCTCCTCCTCATCAATGACTTCCATAATTTTTTAAAAAATTATACACACACATACACGCAGCACAGGAATTTAAATTCTATTTCTGTCAGAGCATCGCTGAGCATCTTTCGGTGGCTGCTTCAATTCGTTTAAGTCTTTCCAGAGACATTGAATTTTTAATTTATTTTTTCTACTTTTTTTTTTGTCTTGTACTTTGACAGTATCCCAGTTGGGTGAATAGGAGAGATGGGCATGACCTGGAATACTGTGGTTTGTGATGGTTCGTGGCTACCCATGAACCACGAACTATCACAAACCCTCCCGAACCTCAAACCGGTTTGCAAGTTGTTCGTGCCGGGGAGAACCGCCAGCCAGCCCCTCTCCCTTTCCTGCCCCCATCGCCTCTCTGCCTTGTCTTCAAGCTACTGCCACTGCTGCCATCCTAAGAGGCGGCAGGCATGGCTCCTTGCACAGAAGCCAGGTCTGCTCCCCGTGCCCGTTGCTCAGTTGACAGATGGTCACAGGTCCACAGGCAGAAGGCCCGGCTTCTGTGCAAGGAGACAGGGCTGCGGCCTCTCGGGATGGTGGTAGTGGAGAGGGTGGCTTGAAGAAAAGGTAGGGAGGCGATGGGTCAGAGGCAGGAGGAAGCTAAGGGAATCTGTTTTGCCGAAGCAAAACGAAGTGTCGAGCGGAGAAAAGTTCAACGCTTCGTTTCATTCGGGCAAAATGGGTGGCAGAAACTGAACCGCAAACTAACCCAGTTCCTGTATTTTTCTGGTTCGTAGTTTGGTTCATGCCCATCTCTTGTCAATAACTCCAGTAAGATGATCTCAGTATTCAAGCAATTTTTTTGTGGTAGCACGGATAGGATATGCTAGAGGAAGCGGCAGTTAGAATAGGCCCATTTGAATAAATGAAACCTATGTAGGAGTTGACTCAGCAAATCCCCAGTGACTCAATAGGCCTGCTCTAGTGCCATTTACTACACTAAGCAACAGGACTATGGCCAGTGGCTGGAGCCCCTCTTCTTAGCAAAGCAACCACGGCAAAGTTCTCACCAATTTACAGGGTCATCACAGCTGCTCTAACAAGCTGCAAACGGATCGATTTTGAATATTTTAAAAAATTCTTTAATGAATTATTCATGGTGGATATGAGCAACACATGCATTGGAGGCTGTGAAACTGAAGTTCTTCACATCACTTCCAAATTATGTTAACTGAACGGCTTCATGTATATTAATTTACTGAATAACAAACCAAGAATCTTCAAATTAACTGCTGTGAATCCTTAATAACCTCTCTATAGAGGTATTATATATATATTATGTATATTACAAAGACTATAATAATAATAATAATAATAGTAATAATAATAATAATAATAATAATAATAATAATAATAATTATTATTATTATTATTATTATTATTATTATTATTATTATTATTATTTTGTTTAGTCGTTAAGTCATGTCCGACTCTTCATGACCCCATGGACCAGAGCACGCCAGGCCCTCCTGTCTTCCACTGCCTCCTGGAGTTTGGTCAAAATTAATAATAGGGAATAATAATAGGGAATCTATTATTATTATTATTCAATAATACCAATCAGTGTTTTTGCAATTTTGATTGACTGTGTCTGATATATTTTAATAATAATAATAATAATAATAATAATAATAATAATAATAATAATAATAATAATAATAATAATAATAATAATAATAATAATAGATTCCCATTTAAACAATGCAGCCTGCTGGGTTAGTAATTAGCACTGTATAGAACAGTCCAGATTAAGTGGAATAAATTACAATATAATCAAGTGGTATAAAAGTAGGATTTTACATTATATATATGGGGGGCTGATCTTAAATACAATGACCTCTGTGCAAAATGTAGCATTTCTAGTGCTATGTACATATAGTATTGTAATTAAAATTGTATTTCCTGGAATGCCTTGTGTCTGGCTTGCACCCACCGTAGTGTGCCAAAAGTGACAAACGGGAGTTTGACAAATGGGAAAGAAATCTCCTACATTTCCACAGTTACAACTATGGTGTGCAGGTGGAAGAGACCAGGTTGTGTGGGGGGTGGGAAGGTTTTGTAGGATGATTTTTTTTTTGGTAGGGTTTTTTTTCCCAACCATGCATGCTGCTTGTAGTTTGAAACCAGAGGCAGGGAAAGAACGATTGGTTAGTGCTGGCTAGATTGACATTCACCCCAGCCCAGAAAGGTCCCTCCCAGCCACACCTTCTCCCGGCGGCATGCGAGATTGTAAAAAAAAAAAAAAAAAAAAAAAAAACTCCAGCAAGATTCAAGCTACAGTCACATCATCTGCCTTATCCATTGAGAGTGAGAAGAAATATCCCTTTTTCTAAAAACTGTGGTACTTGTTCATTGTTTAAAAAATATTTATTTTAGAAGAGAGAGAGAGCTTTAATCAATTCTCACAGAACCTCTGCATGAGACAGGAAGTAGATGGGGGAATAATTAGCTTCTGTTTTTGGACATTTGTTTTAAGCAAGAATCCTGACATTCTGTTTTGGCTGCCTAAAAGTCAAGGAGATCGCTTCAGGTGGAGCTGAATTGCCTCTGCTGAAGTTTAATGGAGCACAGCTCTGTGTGAGAATTGGAAGCTTAACTAATTAAACAACATCTCTAATTAGCAAGTGGGAAAGCTGTTATAAATAATCTAGCCTCCGGATGTGTTTGGGCTACTATACCCCCCCATCATCCCCCAGGTAGCATGATGAATAGCCGTGATGCATTTAATTCTCTTGAAGTTGATATATTAGATATTCTGTGCTCCCCTAGGCCTGCAGCCGTACTCTTTTTTTTGTGTCCAGTACTGAGATCATTTGAAATATTAGGAACCTCTGACCCAAAATACACATCAGAACGTCATCTTTACTTAGTACAGAACAAAAGAGCATGCTAGGTGCTGTACAAGAAGGGCGGGCAGGCGAGGGTCCCGATCTATTCAAGATGATTTGCAGCTGGTCAACCATGGCTTCTGACTCCCACACGCTAACCATGATACTGGGAAGGAAGGCAGGCGTTCAGCCCTTCTGTCTTTGTTCTGAGTCATAAAACTCAACATTTCTGGTGCTCTTCAACATTTTTATGGCTTGGATGAGGGAGTGCAGGGAATGCTGATCAAATTTGTGGATGACACAGAATGGGGTGGAATAGCTAATACCTTGGGAGACAGGAATAAAATTCAAAAAGATCTTGATAGGTTTGAGCACTGGGAGGAAAACAACAGAATGGAATTTAACAGGGACGAATGCAAAGTTCTACATCTAGGGGGGGTTAAAAAAACCAAATGCACAGTTACAAGAAGAGGGATGCAAGAATAGGGGATACCTTGATAGGCCACTAATAATTTTTTTTTTAAAAAATCATACAATATGCAAGTTTTTAAGGGTAAATCCCACGAACGTCTGGACTTTGGGTAGTTGCTTTGAAGAAGTGAAGTTTACCCATGAAAGCTTTCATATTGTATGATTTTTTTATTTTTTTATTCGTGGCCTATAAAAGTATCACCTATTCTTGCGTTTGTATTTTATAATGGCCATACGGCTCCCTCTTTTTATTTCAAGAGGGATATTTGGTTCAGCAATACTACGAGCGAGAAGGATCTTGGAGTTGATGTAGATCACAAGCTGAATATGAACCAACAGTGCAATATGGTTGCAAAAAAGGCAAATGCTATTTGAGGATGCATTAACAGAAGTATAGTCTCCAAATCCTGCGAAGTTATTAGTTCCCCTCTATTCTGCACTGGTTAGGCCTCATCTCGAGTATTGTGTCCAGTTCTGGACACCCCACTTGAGGAAGGATGCCAACAAACCGGAGCAAGTTCAGAGGAGGGCAACAAGGAGGATCAGGAGACTGGAAACCAAGCCCTGTGAGGAAAGACTGAAAGAACTGGGCATGTTTAGCCTTGAGAAAAGAAGACTGAAGGGAGGTAGAATAGCACTTTTCAAATACTTGAAAGGTAGTCATACAGAAGAGGGGCAGGATTCCATCAAGCTCTAGATGGGTGATGACAATGGAGAATGAAGCTACCTAAGATTTAAAATTCGGCCAACTTGGACAACCTCTGAATGTCCTCTGCTTTTGCTCCACATCCTATCTGAGACACCACATGTGTGCCGGACTGTTCTCCGGTGCAAATGAAGTACATTCAGACCTTTTAACCAGCTCCAAACAATTGTCTAAGCAGGTCTCACTTTCATTAGAGGTCTTCCCAACTAGGAAGGAACACAGGAGGGCCCTCTACGGATACTTTGGAGAAAAGCACTTTGCCCAGGCTCAGAGACACTGTTCTTTCTTATCACTGAAGGCATCCCAGGCCTGAACTAAGATTGCCACTAGAATTTGTGCTCTATGGGTTAGATGTCAAAATGACAGGGTGCAAACCCAGAGAAATATGGTTTGATTTGGTTGCTATTTCTCGGAGCAAGATTGCAAACCTCTGTTGTGAGCCATGAAGCAGGAGTGAGCAACGGCAGCTGCACAGATATTGTTGGGTTGCAACCTCCCGTAATCTGTCACTGTTGGCTGCACTGGGCACGGCTGTTGAAAGATGCAGTCTGAGCAATGTATTGGAGACCAGAGATGTTCATCTTGTCTTTGTATCCAAGAATGAATGCCGTCAGATGGATTATGGCAATCCTCCCAGGGATTTATAGGTACACAACACTCAGAAATGGCTTCTCCCCCCTTCATATGGGACCCCCTTGCAGTCTGCCCACAGCTGCAAGGCAGCAAGGCATGTAAACCGACAGCCGTACCAACTCTGGCTGACCTTGGCCAGCCCTTCTCCCTAGAGGCACAGGGGTGGGGTGGGGTGGGATTCAAACTCCTGGCTCTGTAGCAAGGCACTCCAACCCACGGCGTTATAAACCGGCTCAGTCTTTTGAGTCTAAGGATGCATTTATTTTCAGGATTAAAATATTTTCATTATTAAAATACTTTCCAGCCAGTATCAAAGGATCTGAGATACATACAATGAAAACCAACCAGCCAACCAACCAACTTACCTACCTACCAACCAACCTACCAACCTCTCTCTCTCTCTCTCTCTCTAGACATATATGTATGTATGTATGTATGTCATATGGATTCCAGGCACAAACACATTGCATGTGGCTTTTATTGTTCCACAGATAAACTGAAAGCATTTGCCTTTCTTATGGGTTGTTTTCAAAAGAGAAATGCTCCAGGCACATGCTTGGGACTGGCCAACCAACACACTTATGAAGGCAAATACTATTCAGTGCAAGAATATAGGAAGGGTTTTTTTCCAGGGCAACAGGGACAAAGTGATGCATTGTGCAGAGTGATGCATTAATATAGTTTTCAGGCATACATGCACCACGATAGCATGATGCATATATCTGTGAACAGCGAATGAATGGACACATGTAGGATGAGGGAACAAGCACCCCCTGTAGACAATACTTTCCTTTTTCTTATGATGCTTCCTGCCAAAATACTGGAATCGGGAAAAATCCAGATGAACTGGCTGCTGTGGATGAGCTCCTTATGAAGTGGGACGGCAGCAGTAAGAGTACCTGCAAGTTTTTGTTTGGCTTTATTTATGCATTTAAAGGATTTATACTCCTTCCTTGAAGAACTTCCCATTATAGCTTATAAACAGATAACACTGCAGTCCAATAAATGAAAATGATAGTATCAAAATAAAGAGGATAGTTTGTTGTTATGTTAGAAAAGTCACTTCTGGTTTACTGTATGTCAGTCCTTATGAATTAAGAACCTCCAAAAGGTCTTATCATTAACATCCCTGATCAAGGTTATTGAGTCTACACATCTCACACTTGGATGTCCTCTTTTCCTGCTGTGTTCCACTTTCCCCAGCATTACTGTCTTTTCCATGAGTTTTGCCTCCGGTAGCCTCAGTTTAGCTTCCAAAAAGAGTTTAGGCTTGATTTGATGTAAAATAATAATCATGTAATGTCAAGCCAGTTCTGATTTATGGTGACCCTTTCCAGGGTCTTCCAGGTACAGTAGAGAGTACTCAGAAGTGGTTTACATTAAGCATGTCAGCTTTTGTCTGGACCGTATTTCAAGCCGTTAGTGGTGGCCTCACATCCTGTTTTTTTGTTCTCTTCTGCTTCTTGTATATGTCACAACCATCTTGCTTTCTTTGCTGGCATCTGACCGTTGCACAATTAAAACTTATGGCCTTATAGGTAATACAGATAAGGTTCAAACAAATTTAAAATGTTGAAATGATCAGACGATTTTTGACCCGAAGCACTGGGACCCATGGCGGGGCATGCATTGCATGCACTTTAATGCTGCATAGATTGCATTTATTTATTTATTTTTATTTATTTATTTATTTATTTAAATGGGTTTCTCCAACATTGATTGATTCAATAGAATAAACTCCAAAAACACACACACATACACACACATGGGGGATTGTTAGGGAATTGGCATGGCGTGGACCCTGGATCAAAATCCTCCTCCTCCTCCTCTATTCCTCGCCTCTCTTTCCCTTCCTCCATCCTCGGGAGTCTTTGGGGAAGAAAAGAGGCCGGCGCCGCAGGAATGCGCTCGGGCGCAGCCTCCGCATCACCTTTCCGCCCGGCGCGGATGCCGTGGGGGGGGGGAGGCGGACTACATTCCCCATAATGCGGAGCGCTCGGCCAAGTCTTTAATAGGGTGGGCCGGGGACAAGATGGCGGCGGCGGCTCGGGCTTCGAGCGCAACGGAGCCGGGCAGGTGAGTGCGTCCGCGGCGGCCGGGCCAGCGATGGCCCCGGGGGGGCCAGGAAAGCCGGGAAGGGGCGAGGGCGGGAGAGCGCCTGCCCGCCCAACCCTTGATCGCCTCCCTTTGTTCTTACTCCACTGGGCTGGAGGCATCGTTGCATCTCATCATCATCATCATCATTATTTTTTTGCATCCCACCTCTGCGCTTTTGCGCCTTAGCCACGACCCTAGCGGGGAAGGCGAAGTTGGAAACAGCTCGCCGGGGGTCCCCGTCCCCCCCAGTGCCTCGTGGTGGCTGAGAAGCGACGGGGACCCCCTTTTTTTTTCCCCCAGGCTGCGCAGAGCCAGGCTATACCTAACCACTAGGCGCCACGACCTCTCTCCCACGAAGGGCGAGCCTTGCGCTCAGGAAGCGGCCCCTCCTTCTACAGGTCGGCTGCAACTGATCAGGATGATAGAAATGCCGGTTCCCTCCCTTGGCACTTCTAGGCTGCTTAGAGAGCTTGCCCCAGAGCATGGGCAGAGTGCCGTTCGCCTCCCACCGCCCCTTTCCCTGCAACCCTGTTGTTAAAGAAAGATGATGGTCTTTCTCATAAGTTCAAAGGTAGGAAGAAGGTGGGTTCTTGGTCCCTTCGGACCCTGTCCTCTCGGCATCACCTTTGCTTGCCTCGTTTTTTTTGTTTTTATTTTTGGCCTTCTGCACATCAGGTAGCCATTCCATACCCAGTCCAAACAGGCATTTCCAACCCTGAGCAAAAGTGGAGAGAAAACAAGATCGTTATGCAAGAAATGATCATTGTCATCCATGTTTGGGGGTAGAAGCCAGGGGGAGGGAGAAATCCGGAGCAGAAAAGGCACGAGCCGGGGCAACCCCTGGTTCTGGACCGGCTTTTCCTTCTCCTAAATCGATTTATGTTCAATATTGCTTTGGTTGAGAAGAATTAAAGCTTGGGGTGCGTGGGGAAGAGTCGAAGGTGGTTTTGATATTTTTTTAGAAACATGCCCATCTGCAATTGCAGGTGTACAGACGAAACTATGTTTTGCTCCGGGTCCTTCCACTCATTTTATATCTGAGACATTCCCCAACAGAAAATGGTCATCCTCTTAGAACTGTAGAGGTGGAAGGGGCCCTATGGATCAAGTCTTGGAGGCCCAGCGGGGGAATCGAACTCCCAACCTCTGGCTCCGCAGCCAGAGAGGCCTAAACCACTGAGCTGTGTGGCTCTTTTGGACTACAGCTCCCAGAATCCCCCAGCCGTTGTGGGAGTCATAATCCGGAAAGGTACCTTTGGAACAATTTAGAGATACGGAACCAGCTGCATCCCTGATTCGGAGGCAGAAACCTCTGGTCTTTCTCAGGGGCAAAGCACATTGTCACCCGCTTGTGAAGCAATTCAGTTTGTCCTTGAGGTTTGTGATTTAGCAAAAAGGACCGACATCCTCACCCTTCATTTCTGCTGGGGAGAGAAATATGTCTGTTTGCAGGGATTAAGAGAGATGTACCTGCTTGCTGAGTGGTGATGGGCCCACCATTTATGTTTTAGGGATAAAATCAAGAATACAGAAAGAAATATTGAACTTTGGGAAGGAAACTGAAGATCTGTAAATGCAGTGCATTTTCCCATCCATCCTATAAACAAACAAACAAATAGGCAGTAGGGAAGTAGGATATCAAGTCTTGTCATTTACAAACGTCTTGGGTTCCGGATGATGACTGATGGTGGCCCTTCAGGATAATAGATTAGAAACTGCCCATCCTTTTGTGAACCCCATGTCATATGCACTTGGTCTGCTAAGATGCCCGACCTCACCAAACTCCACGCGTGCAATGGAAAGAAAAAACTGGAATATCCCTAACAATAAATGCCAGCCTTCCTGAAGATACAGGCTTTGGGGGGTTATTCATCATGCCTGCATAAGAACAGCCACCGGATCTGACTCAGGGATCCCTTATGTGCTTGATTGTCCACAAAAAACAACCAGATGCTAAGGGAAGCTGCCAAGAATCATGTGAAAGCAATAGTCTTGTTTTTTTTCTGTTGTTTTTACTGCCAGGAAGCTGTTATTTAGAGGCATACTGCCATTGATATAAAGGGCCAACGTGGTTGTTGTATCAATCAGGCTTGTCCTTATATGACCTCTTTTACCTCCCTTTTAAGTCCATTCGAAAATGTCTATGGTCTCCTATTATGGTAGCTCGGAATAGCAAATTGGGAAACCCATACATGGGAAATGTAGTTGTTGGTTTTTGTTTTTGGGTGGGGGGAAGCTACAACTCCTGGAAGCCTCTAGTCAACATGACTTCAGGCCATGCTTCCTGGAAGCTTCTGGAATTGTGATCCAGAAAGTGCCAGCACGAATCCTATTGCCATAGGTATAACTGCATAAATAGCAGTGGCACATTGTCTCTAACTGGTTAGTCGCTGTTCGCATTCCTGGCAGTGCACTAACTTGCGTGACTAGCATACGACCAGGTGTGTGTGAGCAACAGCTTGTCGATTAGTAACAATTCACTGCCATAACTTGTGCAATTGCCTTTACATGGGCAAAACCCCCAGTCAGATTCTGATCTCTGTTTTTAAGCTCTCTTTATAATGTGTGTTTGCACAGAAGTGATGATGACTTTGATTACTTGCACTAAGTCTTCTGCTAAACAATTTTATTAGCGTTCCGATACTAATAAGAGAGTGGGGAAAATAACAATCACAAGGCTATCTTTGTTTTCTCTACACCAGTAGCCCAGGTGTTCTTGGACTGCAACTCCCACAAGCCTTCACCACTAGCTGTGCTATCCCAGGTTCCTGGGAGATGTAGTCAAGAACCTGAGTTACCCAAGGCTGAGAACCAATCTCTTACAAGTCATCCTCAAAAGTCCCAAGCCCCTTAAGTCCTTACTCCATCACTTCATATTTTCTGATGCCCACCCCTTGCATCGTTTCCAGTTCATTTATCTCGTTTCCAAGAAAGGACATCTTAATCAGGAATATTCTGTTTGCAGCCCTTTAACATGGAGGCTAACCAAAATCCTGAAGCAGATACAGTGGTGCCTCAACTTACGAACTTAATTGGTTCCGGAACTCTGGTCGTAACTCGAAATGGTCGTAAGTCGAAGCACCATTTCCCATAGGAATGCATTGAAATGCAATTAATCTGTTCCGGCTGAAGAAAAAAATAATTTAAAAAAACACCCCAAAAAAACCACTGCAAGACCCATCAGAAACACGATTAATCTGTTCCGGCCGAAGCGGGGGGGGGGGGGAAGAAGAAAAGCAAACAAACCGTGCAAGACCCATCGGAAACGCGATTAATCCGTTCCGACCAAAGGAAAAAAAGAAAGAAAAGCAAACAAACCGTGCAAGACCCTTCGGAAATGCAAAAAAAGCAAAGCAGAAAGCAAACAAACCCTGCAAGACCCATCGGAAATGGGGGGAAAAACTCCAAAAAGCAAACAAACCCTGCAAGTCCCATTGGAAATGGGGAAAAAAAACCCCAAAAAACAAATCCTGCAAGACCCATCGGAAATGGGGAAAAAAAACACCAAAAAACAAACAAACCCTGCAAGACCCATCACAGCATAGAAACATAATCCCACCACCCAGCCCAAAACCACGCTGCAAAACCCACCCAGAACAGTTTTTAAAAAGTAGAAAGCAGCACCTTACCAGGCAGTCCGAAGCCTCCTCCGAGCGCACACTCTCTAACTACAAAGAAGCAGCCTCTTTGCCACCAACGGTTAGCAATTTGAATTTCCCACCCTTTTTCCCTGCCTTTTTCTGGTTGTAACTCGAAGCTTCGGCTGCAAGTTGAAGCAAAACTTTGCGGCCGGAGCTGGTCGTAACTCGAAATGGTCGTATGTCGGGACGTTCGTAAGTCAAGGCACCACCATAGTTGTTTTTGAAAAATCAGATTTGATCTTGCTGAAGGATTCACACAGAATTTGTCTGAATCTTGGAGAGCTTCTGTGACAACAAGGAGTAACAATCCATATGTTGTGGAAGTCGTCATATTATTTGTGTTACTTTGGATAGCACAGTTCGCTTCTCTGATAGTAATTTTGCCGGATTTCAAAGGAGACTGACTTAGCTTATGAGCTGCTATTTCACAAAGATCCAGCAAAAAGGGGCACATAATCATAAAAAATAATTAACAAATTATAAAATCCAATGTGATATTTAACATGGTGGTGCTAGCATGATGCTTAGCGTTCATATAGCTTTGTAGTGGGATGCAGTACCAATGTGTTTCCCAGTCCATACACTTACCTAGTTGTCATGAAATTGTTCGCCACAATCAAGTCAACTGCTTTTGAGACATTAACAGAATGATTAAAAGACAGTTCCCATGGCGAACGTATAAAGTTGACTTCCAGTTGTAAGGCACAACTAGAATTGGCCTGTGGAATCAATGGGATTTAAAGAGCAGTTGACTCATCAGATTCCTACTGATTCAGTGAGATGACTCTAGTTATGATTCACTGGATTTTAGCTCCTGATTCAGAATAAAACTTTAAAATTCACAATGAAGAAATTAAAATTATTAATGATTTTCTACACCAGGGACGTGGTGGCACTGGGTTAAACCGCAAAGCTTCTGGGCTGCAAGGTCGAAAGACCAGCAGTTCGAATCCACGCGACGGAGTGAGCTCCCGTCGCTTGTCTCAGCTCCTGCCAACCTAGCAGTTCGAAAGCATGTAAAAATGCGAGTAGATAAATAGGTACCACCACGGTGGGAAGGTAACGGCGTTCCATGTCTAGTCGCGCTGGCCACGTGACCACGGAAACTGTCTACGGACAAACGCTGGCTCTATGGCTTGGAAACGGGGATGAGCACCGCGCCCTAGAGTCGGACACGACTGGACAATTTGTCAAGGGGAACCTTTACCTCTATACCTTGGTTCAGTCATCAGTCCAAATGGCGACAGCAGTCAAGAAATCAGAAGGGGACTGAGACACAGAAGGATCTGGAGAAGATCATCAAGTGTGAGAATGGTTGGTTGCTGGATATCAAGGTCGAGATCACTTGTATGATCATAGAATCATAGAATAGTGAAGTTGGAAGGAGCCTATAAGGCCATCAGGTCCAACCCCTTGCTCGATGCAGGAATACAAATCAAAGGATATCTGCCAGGTGGTTGTCTACGTTTCTCTTGAATGCCTCCAGTGTTGGAGCACTCGCCACCTCTCGAGGTAAATGGTTCCGCTATCGTGCTGCTCTTCAAATGATGGCATTTCTAACTACTGCATGGAGATGTGAAAGCAGGACAATGAAGCAAGCTGGCAGGAGGAAAATAAACTCATTTGAAGCATGGTGTGGGAGAAGAACTTATGGGTGCTGCTGGCAATTAGAAAAACAAACCAATGTGTTTTAGATTAAATCAAGCCTGAAATCTCATTAGAAATTAAAAAGACTAAACTGAGGCTATCATACTTTGGACATATCATGAGAAGATAAGACTCACTGGAAAAGATAACAAGTCTGAGAAAAGTGAAATGTAGTAGGAAAAGAGGAAGATTGGACAAGAGAATAGCCCAGAGCTTGGAAGAATTAGTTATTAATAGCCAAATACAAATTACTAGTTACTTTCTTTGGTAACAAAGATTAAATAATGATGGTAACTTACCAAGAGATAGCATAACTGAATTTATAGTGTAACTGTAACTTTTAGTTACTTTTATAGTTCTAAAGGAATTGCCTCACTAAATGTCAGAGGAGTGATCACATGGGTTAGTGCTGACTCTTGCTGTTACATCATGCTCCATTGTGAATGTTGTGGTGATGACAAGGGAAGAGTTGTTGTTTTTTAATGTCAGAAACCCGTAGCTTATAGCATTTGGATCTTTTAAAGGAACTGTTTTAACTACCTTTGAGAAAAGGTAGAAAAGTAAAGAGCTATTTTGAAAAATTGCAGCCTAGAAGTAACTATTTTTGGAATGGCTGCCTTTGAACAGTCTCTGTAACTAGTTACGTTTTAGAAGCAAGTTCCCAGGCTCTGATCTAGCTTCCTACAGTTCTAGTTTTGTAGTTTAAAAAGTTCATACACAAATTGGAAAGGGATCCCAGAAGTGCAGTGAACATAGTTAGATGTCTGGAAAACAAGTATTCTGAGGAGAGGTTGAAGCAAATGGATATATTTAGCCAGGAGAAGAGAAGGCCAGTGACTCATAAGAACATTTAGGATAGTGAAAAAGCTCCAACAGACGGAGAGGCAATGTGGTACAACCAATTAGAGTGTGGAAGGCGGAATGGGATTTTAATCCCCACTGAGTCAGCGAACAACATACTCCTTCATCCTGACCTACCAGGACCGTTGTAAGGAGAAAATAAGGGGGAGCACAGCCAGGCAAGCCACCTTGGGCTTATGGCAGGAAAGGTGGAATATAAATGCCGCTAATAAATGATCAACAGATAATTAATACAAGAGGAGAGAGAAAGAGAGAGACTTGTTGCACTTAAGGGCAGACTTGGCTTTTATGGGCTTAAATGACTGGAAAGTTGCTTTTTGTTGGGAGAAACAACTTGTTGCCTTAAAGATGGGTGTGGGGAACCATTTGAAGCATGTTTTGTGGTGTCCATATGCTGATGCTTGTTTAATGAGTTTGCCCAAACGAGGCAAAACCGTCGCTGATTACTCGAGCTCTGTGGGCGGCTTGGCGCTTGACATTTTCTGCGTCGGTATAAATACCCTGCAGAAAATAGATCGGCGCCTCATCACGTGTGAAGGGCACATCCATGTATAAATAGTTGCAATTCCTTGTAAACCACATCAGAGCATGGGGTTGATTTTTCTGTGGCAAAAACAGCTATTTATATATGCACCCCGCTGGCTGCAACACATATTGGGGCACAAAATTTAGCATTTTTTATAACACATGTCATACTACCTTACTTGACTTTATGAAGTAAACAGACTCCTGTTTTTTTTTTTAAAAAAATTATGATTATTCCAATTATGTAGTACTGTCAGGGTTTGGAGGATGTTCTTGATTACTGTGCTGTGCATTTGCAAAAGCAAAAATCATAGGATAGAGTAGAATGTGTGACTGCAGAATTTAGCTTTGCAGAATTCAGCTTATTTGCTAATTCATTCATTCATTCATTCATTCATTCATTCATTCACTCTTTCCACCTTTCTACCCATAGGGGACCCAAGGCAATTCACATATATATATATATATATATATATATATATATATGTATATGTATGTATATGTATGTATATGTATGTATATATGTATGTGTATATGTATATGTATATGTATATGTATATATATATATATGTATGTATATGTATATGTATATGTATATGTATATATATGTAAATAAACATTAATCAGGGTTAAAACCAAGCTTAAAAAACATTTTTTTAAAAAATTGATTTTTTTTTAAATAGCTAAAGTATATAAATACAGCATTCCCTAGAACACCACTTATTGCTTTAAAGTCTTCCTGAAGAGGAAAATCTTTGCCTGCTGATAGAAGGAGAAGAGGAAGGGGGTCAACCTGGCTTCTTGGGGCAGTGTTATTTATTTGTTTGTTTGTTTTTATCCCACCTTTCACCTTAAAAAGAACCCAAGGTAGCTTTCCAAATGTAATGATATAATGAGTTGCTCAATGGCTTAGGTCTCTGGCTGTGGAGCCAGAGGTTGGGAGTTCGATTCCCCAGTGTGCCCCCTTGTTAGGGGTGGGACTTGATGATCCATAGGGTCCCTTCTGGCTCTGAAGTTCAGAGGTTGTTATGATTAAGCTTCCAGACGATCTTGGTTTCAATCTTTGTTTTTAAAAAAGTTCTAGTCCTCATAGCTTCAATCTTGTGAAGAAATGAAAGGAAATGGGAATTTCCTAAATACAGATGAGCTCAGTATTTCTTGGCACAACATTAAGTTTGCCTAGGTGCAGAATTTATCATCATCATTATTGTCATCTTAGAACTGCAGAGTTGGAAGGGACCTTATGGATAGTCACGCTTCATGTATGATGATTATTTTTAGCCCAAATTCATCTTCATTTCAACTGTTTCTGCCTCTGTCTGTAGAGTCTTGGGTTTGGGAGCAGCATAGTCTGCTTATTTCACAATTTTCCCCTAATGTTCTTAGGCTGCATACAAATCCATATTTAGAGACTATTGAAATGTTTTGACAGGTTTCTGTGTTTTTTTTCTTTTAAAGAAAACCCCTCAGTAATAAAATATTTCAGTTTAGAGTGGGGTGGAAAAGCTGGCAGGTGACAGCTGAGACGCACGATCTTCAGCCGATCCAATTCTGCATTTTATGAGAAGAGGGTGGAATTCTTTGTTGTTCTCCCTGAAAACCTTATGACATTTTTATGGAACTGGAAGGAGAGAAGAAAAAAAAATCACATATGGCATATTGACAGTCTGTCAGTGATGCTCACATTCAGTCTTGTTTTGATGGTGCCCTCCATTAGTGCTTCTTTATTATCAGATTATGCTGATGTATGTCAAGCAGGAGAAGCTGGTAGCTGTCAAGTGGGAAAGGTGCCAATGTGCTCCATCCTCCAGGTTATCTGTTGGAAGGAGCAAGATTTGGGGAGAAGACAGAAATAGGAAGCTATTCCTTTCTCTCTCTTCTCCAAGCATTCATGGGGTATAAAAAGCAAGGCAAATAATCCTTTCTTTTCCCCAGTCCTCCCAGGAATTGGAAGAGAGCAAACGAATCTATAGCAGACCTGCGGAGGATTCTTTTGACTACAAATCCCATCAGCCCCTTCCAACATAAACAAAGATCCATCATAGTGGGATTCGTATGTCAAAACATCCAAAGAACCAGAGGTTCTCCATTTTCTTCAGGTGTCTGCGTCAAGCTGAGAAGTAACGAGTTACAAGTAATGTAGCCAGTTACAAACTGTGGTTTTAAAAAAATCAAATCAATCCCAATGATTTTATCGTACAATCAATTTGGATCTTCTAGGTTCCTAAATATTTTTGTAGGGAAATGTTTGTTGAGAAAATTATCATATTGCCTTCACCGTGCCATATTGTCTCAGGCCTCCTCAGTGAAGTTGTCTCGTTTAAAACATATAAGTGGAGGGAGTAAGCATGATTTTTGGATCCAGCAGGGTAGAGGCTGTAACTTCCATTTCTGAATTCTTGAACTCAAGTTAGATTTCCCCCTAACGCAAGGGTTTGCACAGTGTTCTCTGGTGGAAAGCTACCCGGTCAAAGAATGGGCAAAGGATAGCCAGAAACAGTCTTTGTAAGCCTTCTGTATGCTCCAACCAACTGAGCTGTTTATCAGAAGAGTTAGCAGATGTTCCACGTTCAGTGCAGTTGGTAAACCCTCTAGAAGTCTTTTCAAACTCTGTCATGAAACCCCTTGAAGAAGCCTTAATTAACTCTTGTGTAAGAGTGGGTGGGTAATTTTGGCCAGCCTGGAAATCAGATTTTCACCCTGCAAAATATATTTGTGCGATGGAGTCTACACCAGACCCAGAAATGTCAGAAAACTGTAAAATAAAAGAACACTGGAAGTCGCTTGCAGAAGGAGAGCTAGAAAATGTGTTTTTCTTCTTTAAAAAAAAAAAGGTGGTTGAGGGGCATGGTTTGTTTTTGTGGGAGACTAAGGAGCTGAAAAAATGGCCTCGGGGGGGACACGATCCATGGGATGCCCTTTGCCAGCACCTACTCTTGCACCTTCAAAGAGCAGTGCAAATGTAAAGTTGTTTTGGTTGAACATCAGCATCTGGGAAAACAAGACATCTCTCAAGCAGTCGTAATTAATCAGTCAAATGCAGGAGGGGAGCAGGAAAACCTCGTTACTTTTGTGGATAGGCTGGCAAATGCGTGGTTCCTTTATTTGCCAATAGGATTGAGGTCCTATTTTCCTCCTTAAAAATGAGGCTGAAGCTGCCTGAGATTAAAATGGTTCCTGTACAAATAAAGCAGAAAAATTAAAGCATAAAGCACAAATTAAAAGCATGGTATAATAACTGATCTTTACTCTTATCATCTTGGCACTGATTTAATTTAATATAAATGTTAAAATTATGATGTTTTAAAAATTTTTATTTTTATGTCTTATGATGTTTTTATTATGTATGTAAGCCGCCCCGAGTAGACTTTGTCTAGGGGGGCGGGGTAAAAATCTAATAATAAATAAATAAAATATATAAATAAATAAAATAAAAATTATTTAGGAAGTTCCAAAGCCTGAGAACAGACACCAAGAAACCTCTCTTTCCATGGACGTTGGACAAGAATAAGTCTTCCTCTGAAGATCTGATTGCTGAGTTTGAGGAGGATAGCAAGAAGTTGACTAGTCATAGCCGTCTTCCATCTCATAGTCTTGCGTCTTTATTTAAACAAGGCCTTTTGCTGTAACATACTAGTCATCATCAAATTATTTAAGCCCATTAGTGGTAATAAAAAGTTCCTTCATCTCTGAGAGTAGAGCAACTGATTCCATGCAAAAACCTGCTTTTCATAAAAAGCTGGAAAATTGGGGCTGGTTTGTTTGAAAATGAGCGATAGGAACTCAGAAACTGAATGGAAGCTTGTGAAATGTTCTTCGGAAGAAGCTTCAAATACAGCAGACAAACTTTCTGACAGACGGTTTGATCCCTGCTACTGAACTTTCTCAGGAAACCCAAGTCCCAGGAGCGCCCTGGGTGCATTTGAGTGTGCCGTCTTACTTCACGCGAGGTAAAACAGGTTGAAGTGGCCCAGACCATTCTGCTTGTAAATGACATTGCTTCTGTAGACCATTCTGCAGAATCTCCCACATCATACAAAGGTTCGTAATGTAGTAAAGCAGTGTAGAATTTCTGAAAAATGAAAACGGTGCTCTCCTCCATGGGGTTGGAGGAAGGAAAGTAGGTATGACGAGCAAGTCCGCTCTCTTCTGAACCTTGCTTCACGCTGTTGACATTCTTCAGCTTCTCTGGGAGGAAGCACATCCAGGCAACCTCTGACTGTTTGGGGCTGTGTAATCCTGGAACAGCATTCCTGGCCTTCAAACTTATCTGCACCTTTAAATCAAGCGCAGTTAGTGTGCCACAGTCCTGTGCCACAGGATTGCTCTCGTGTTCTGTTGTCTCAAATCTTTCCTGCAACAGATACAGTATAGTGGAAATGAGTGTTCTGGTGTATCATTCATTTTATTTATTGGTTTTTATATATTTTGTACCCAAAATTTTCCATAGAGTGATTTTTAGGCAATTTACACCAGATTATAAAAATACAATTGTGCACCCCCAAAACATGGAAATCAACCCTGAGTGCTCACTGGAAGGACAGATCCTAAAGCTGAGGCTCCAATACTTTGGCCATCTCATGAGAAGAGAAGACTCCCTGGAAAAGACCCTGATGTTGGGAAAGTGTGAAGGCAAGAGGAGAAGGGGACGACAGAAGATGAGATGGTTGGACAGTGTCACCGAAGCTACCAACATGAATTTGACCCAAGACAGGAGGGCCTGGCGTGCTCTGGTCCATGGGGTCACGAAGAGTCGGACACGACTTAACGACTAAACAAGAACAACAAAATTTGCTCAATGTTTTGATGACTGATCTTTTGAAGAGTGAGTCACATCACCCTTACACTAGGTGGGGTTTCCACCAAGACTGATATAGGGTTATAGAAAGAATTGGCATTGTTGTAGAAGGACGGGGCAAGTTCTTAGACTTCAGTTTGCAACGGTTTCACCCAAACTGGCCAAATAAAAAAGGATGATAGCAGTTAGTCAACACTAGAGCGGCATGACATGTCCACTTGTGGCCTCCTTCATACTGAGCAAATTCCAAGCAGGAGAACCTTGATGCAGAGGGAAATCAGCAGGAGTTATCCACATCTTTGTAGTAGGGATAATTTTTCTCAATTAAGAGCCTGTGATCCAGCTGCTGATCAGGTTCAGGAACTTGGACAGTTCCCATGGAGCTCTTTAAGTCACAAGTGCCTGCTTTCAACCCAAACACTAAGCCTCTCTTTGCTGGTAGGAGTCCTAAAGGGGCAGAAGCCACCCTCCTTCCAATCTTTGCACACTGGGTTTCTTAGACAGCTTTAGCAATGCATCTTCTGCTTCCACATTTGGGGCATCACGGAGGTGGCAGGCTCAGGTCATGGGACAGTCATCCCGTGCCCATGTCGTCTTCTGTTTGGTGGGTACACCACCAGTTGCTTTCTCTGTGAATGGATTTAGGGTAAGCGTGAGATATAGGCAAGTAAAGCACCAGCTAGTCTCCATCTCTCCAAGCCCCCTCTGCCTTAAGATCTGTGTTGGTGTCATGAGAGGACTCGATTGCAAGGAACAAAAACAGGGTCTTTACAAAGAACCATCCCACCCATCTCCAGGGCAATGCATTTGCTAGTAACGCATGTACTATTTTAGTTCTTGTTTTCCCTCGGTTGTGTTTACACATGTTGGAAAGGCAGCTCTTTTCAACTCTCTGCTCTACTAATTTAGCTTTAGATCTAAAAGTCAAACTAAGACCTTCTTAACCTATGCATAATTGGTTTTAAGAGCTAAGAATAACCTCACTGGCCTCTTTCTTTCCCCTTTCCTCCATTCAACCTTCCATTAGCATCTGGTTGTTAATGAAACTACTTAGGCAGGAGAAAACCGGCCTTTCTCCGCAGAGCTCCTTTGAAAGAGCTTTCAAAGAGAGAAACATTCATGTTTCTGTAATTTAAGCAAAATTTCCTTTGATGCTTCTCCAAGCCAGATAAAGCGAAGCGGTCTGTGACGATGAGTGCGAAGTGAAGATAGAAAACACTCTTCACCTCTGCTTTTCCATTCAGGGGGTAACTTTGTGAGAGTACTTTAATTTTTTGGTGTCAGTACACCTGCCCGCTTTTTCGGTTGGGTCCCTTGCACTCGATATTGCCATATAATGTGGCAGCACAGAAATGGGATGCATCCAGATTGATTCAGGATAAAGACTGTGAAATATATTCTCAAGTGGCATTCTAGTTAACAGTTGTCCACTCGTGCAGTGGGAAAAGGCAATTACCTCTATGAAACTAATGGTGCCAAACTTGGCACACATCAGTCTCAACGTTCCATCAGAACAAGACATGGAACACAAGATGCAGTAGATACCTGTGTCGTGGTGAAGATTGAGGCTATCTCTTGGCTTCCATTAAAGACGAGTTTGTTTACCCCAGACATGTAATTTTCAGGGGTGGTGGGCAAGCTTAGCCCAGGATATAGAATCTTTGGCCTGCCAGAAATTCCAGCTTGGCTAGTAGGAAATTGTCTCATCCAACACACAATGTCCAGATGATCTTGACTGGTCACTCTTCTGAGAAGCACAGTATGGATTTCAACCCATGTTCCCTGGCTCTGCAGCTGCATGCTCCCACCTACTGAGCTATACCAGCTCTCTATCTGGCTTAGACAATACTGTTTTATCCTATATTCAATGTAATAAATGGCTACCATTCACTTTTATGGCAGAAATAAATGGATGGCTGACACACTCATGTCTGTACATATGAATACAATATGGATACACTTTCCATGACCTTATTCACAAGCTCCCAGATTATGACAATGTGGAAGCAAGAAGGAACCATTTTGTGTTATGGACAAGGCATGTAGTCAAATCAATAAGGAAATAACGCACAGTAAAGGGAAGAGGAAGTAATGAACAGCAAAGATAAGCAGAAAAGAGCGTCCAACTTTATATTTAGATTTGAATGAAGTCCTTATTTTTCACTGTATTTCTACTGCTTCTTTCACTATTAGAAAGAGAAGTTTTTGTAGCTACCATGATGGATAACTGTAAAGAATATAAAAACATCATGTAACCCTCCCAGAAGGGGAGACCCTCACTCAGTATGGTTCTGCTTTGTGGCCGCATTGGCAGTAAGCCACCTTTCCTGGATTTTGTGTTTGAAGTTCTATGTGAATAAAAGCTATTTCATTAATTTATTTAGAATACTTTGGATGTGTTTGTAGGGCCTTTTAATGAAGACGTTAGAAAAGGAAAGGAAGGAAGATACATATCAGTATATCTTCTTTCTTAGAAAATTATAGGACCTTTAGCTTTGTTAGAATGATTTGTTCCTTTGTCTCATGCTTTTGTCTAGTGTTTTTACCAGTTCTTCCAATCCATTATGTGTTTAAATAACTCATGGGGAAAGGCTGCAACAAGGATACATGTGTGGCTCACAGAAGGTGCCTGATTTCACATCTTCACATAAAGCAAGAGAAGAATCATGCCTGAATCCCTTCCAGAACCACCTGCAGCCCCGTTTGACAATATTATGCTAGATTGAGGGTTGAGCAAGTTAGTGAGTCCATGGGTCAGTTTCAATCCCTTGCTCCTGAAGTCTTTGCAGGTTGAAAAGGTGTTTCTTATTTTCGTCTTCAGAACCAGAAGTCACCAGAAGTTCACTCCTAGTTTTGGGGAAACCTCGGAAGAAGCCCCAGCACCTTACCTACTAAAGCAGAGCCCAGGGCTTTGTTTAAGAGGTCATGAGAATGCAGCCATGTTAGTCTGTTGCATGTTAACAGCTAGGAAATTTTAAGGGAGAGTCAACTTGAATAGAGTGTAGTCCAGCTGCATATAAAGAAGTGGGTTGCAGACCAACAAACTTTATGTGAAATAAAATGTACCGTATTTTTCAATGTATAAGACTATACTTTTGTCTAAAATTTTTAGACTAAAAATTGAGGGTCGTCTTATACACGGAAGTAAGCTGAGGAGAGTACAAAAACAAGTGGAGGGGAAAGCAGGGATCAAATTGTTCCTGCACGACTTTGATCCCTGCTTTCCCCTCCACTTGCTAAGCCTTAGCAAAAGGAAAGCAGGGATCAAAGCGCTGCTTTCTCCCTTCATGCCAAGCCCTGCGGGGCTTAGCAAAAGGAGGGAGAAAGGGATCAAAGCAATCCCGAAACTGCATGATCATTTTGATCCCTTTCCCCCTTATACAGCCACGGGATTGCTTTGATTCTTTCCCCCTCCTTTTGTTAAGCCCCATGGGACTTAGCAAGCAGAGGGGAAAGCAGGGATCAAAGCGATCCTGCAGCACTTTGATCCCTTTCCCCCTACACTTGCTAAGCCCCACTTAGATTTCTTAATTTTGGGTTAGAAAAGTGGGGGTGTCTTATACATGGGGGCGTCTTATACATGGAAAAATACGGTATTAGTCTTCAATATGCTATCTTTGCTGTTTTAGAGGAGAATCACCAGTCATGGAATCATAGAATAATTGAGTTGGAAGGGGCCCGTAAGGCCATTGAGTCCAACCCCTGCTCAAGGCAGGAATCCAAATCAATGCAGATCTGACTCCTGGGATAACTTTTTTTTTCCTGATAGGGGAGCATTCAGGAAAGGGCTTGGGGATACATAAAAGCAGGCAAGAGACTGGCTATGGAACATTTCTAGGTAGATGGCCCAATAACCTTATTCCCTATAAGGGAACATAATCTTATGTTTTTGTTACCAAGAGGATACATAATAAGATATTAAAACCATAATAAAAGGTCTGATACATGTAAGCAACAGGAGAGCTATAAAAATAGCATGAAGCACAGTAATCGAAGTAAAAATGTGCCATTGAAACTTTGAAATCCCGCAGAACGCTTTGTAAAAAGACCTCTGCCCAGAAAGGACAAACATCAGTGTAGGCATCAGGTCATTCCAAAGCTGGAGGCCACCACTGAGAAGGCTGTGTCCTTCATAGCCACCTACCACCCTGTAGATGGCAGCGGGACTTGAAGGAGGACTTCAAGCATGGCTGGACACATGTGGAGGCAGGCACGTGCATCAGGTAAACTCCCATCAAGCCATGTTGAGCCTTTAGAGTGAGAGCTGGACCTATGGATCTCTGGATATTGACTTAAAATCCTCATTGCCCCCCCCAATGCTTGTGCTAGTTAAAGGGAGTTCACATTCAGCAATATATGGGGCACCCCATGTACCTCAACTCTGCTTTAAAGGTGAAGACCAGTCCTGGTGAACCAGGAGCCAGTGCAGTCAATGACGCACCAGGACATTGGATGGGCAACCTCCAGAGTCCATACATGTGTCCAACCCCGTAGGTCTTATAGTGGCCTAAATGGTTTTCTAAAAACTCATTTTGGGGGTATAGCGGGAGCCAGGCTTGCTAGGGTTTCTCAAAATATGGGGAAATTGCTCCCTACATCCCATGTAGGGTGCAGTGCCTTTTTTGAGTCAGTGTTTAAACTTAAATGTGGGTGGTGTTAGGAGGCAAGCAGGTCGCATTGGGTCTCTGGGAGCCAAAGACTACCTAAAGCACAGACATTGCTCACTCCTTCTCTGGTGTAATATGCTCACTATAACACTTACTCTCTTGTGAATATTCTGCTTTTGGAGACCCACTTCCAGTTACAAGAAACAACTGCTTTGCTCCTGGGCTGGCCCTACCATTGGGCAGAGTGGGAACACTCCTTCAGGCAACAGGTTCTGGGTAGGGCACAGGTAGGCTGAAAGATATTGGAAAGCAGAGCTTGAATCCTCTAACTTGGTCCTTATCAGCTGGATGTGACTTGGGAACCCTGTCTGCTCACCACTTAGATGCTTCAATACTTTGAGTGAGGGATTATATGGCTACACCATTTTGTCTTTCCCACTGAGGCAGCAAAAGATGTTGGACCAGCCCTGCCATAGCCATAGATTTTGGAGCACTCTAGAGGCTTCTTTTAAACGGTTGAATAAACCCCCTCCCCACCACATATGTCTCTCTCTTTTGCAGATAAGACTTTGCAATCCGGTTTTGCGCCGGTCGGCAATTAATCTCCATGTGTGGTGTTTGCTGCAGCTGGTTTCAAAGTCATGGTTCGGAAAGGTGAGTGCTGCACAATTTATTCAGTGCACGTCTCGTGTGCAGAATGATGAAGACAAGGCGATTGTCTATAAACATTTGCATTTTTGTTGGGCTGTCAGTGGATGGCAGAATTTTTAGCTGATTAAGCATCTGCTTCTTACTAATGAACTGATTAATTGACTGAGTGCAAATATTTTTATATGTGCCTTTTTGGAGATATTGAAAGCCGTGTGAAAACTCGGAAGTTAATCAAGACTAGCAGCTTCTCCTTTTAATTGAAGCAACGGCCAGCCCTTAATATTGGCCTTCATCATTTTTAAATAATACTTTGAATTGGTTTTTCAAGGGGTGCAGTGGGACCGAAATACACTTCTCCCTTCAACAACACTGGGGTTAGGGGCGCCAGGTCCTCGTGTTGTTCCAAATCCGTGTATAACTCTTACGCCTCCTAAAACGTAACTAAAACCTCCAGCAGAGGGAGAAAACGGAGGCATGATCTCAGTTTCTCTCCCCAAAAGTAGCAGCACATCACTGTAACCTCCCATGACCTGCATCAGCCTCCCAGCATGGCCGAGCACTCTCCCCAGCCATCACCAGCAGGAGCCTCGGTAAGTCCAAGAACCACCTTTCTCAGGCCACTTCCTGGAGACAAACATATATATGTACACTGTATATACGGGGAAAATCCATGTATAACCAAAACCATGCTGTTTAGACCTGTGCAATTGAAGTGATAAGTGTATTTGCTGGCCAAAGCATGCTGGAACTGGACAATCTTAAAATATAAATGTGCCACTTATCTGCAATCGCAGGGCTGATCATTTTAAGGGTGACAGATTTGTATGTCTGCTGTTTCATATGGATGTCCTATTGTGCATTTCAGATGGTAGGGGAGGACATCAGGGGGTGGGGGGCAAATGTGTGTCCAGTAGCTGGTTCTGTGTATTGAATGGTCAATCTGGTAAGTAATTACCAAACACGTTCGCTTATAAGATGTGCATGTGGAAGGCATAAAATCTTTTGCTTTAAAGAAAATCAATCCAGTTTGGGGGAAAATCTGTTCTCTGGATGAACTTGCAATAGCTTCTGTTGATGTACACGTGTCATGACCACATGCATAGCCCCCAAAAATGGATGCTGAAATCTGTAACACAGAATGTTGCTATTCCTCAGTGGAATTAAGTCACTCAAGGATACGGGAAACAAGAAGAACAACAAGAAGTAATGAGACTTGAAAATATACTTTCTTGAAAGGAGAGGTAGACTGGAGTTTTATTGTGACTCTAGAGTTGAAAGGCCCTTTCCAGAAGACGGGTGGGAGGCTGCAGGGAAGAACATCTTAGCAACTCAGCTGTATCTGTTGATCACAGAAGATGCTTCTTTTCCTTTCCTGCCTCCCTTCTTTTCCTTTGTATATCATGGCCTTTAGAGTTTGCAGGTGGAACTGTCTTATCTTCAGATATTCCTGCAGTGCTTAGAAAATTTTAGGGATTCTATAAGTTTGTCGTGGTCTCCTGCTATAATGACCAGAATCGTAATATTTGTTTGTTTGTTTTATACACCACCTCTCTCCCAATAAGGTGACCCGGAATATTGCTAGTCTGAGCTTACCTACAGGGAATTGGCAGGAAGTCACTGTTCATTAGCAAGATGCTGGTTGTGTTCCTATGTGCAACCAGCCCCTTTTTAATGAGCAGCAATTTTCCTGCAAGGCTTACACGATTTTTTTTACACAAGTGTAAATCAGTAATACAAGTCAGGCTTATGTCATATAGTACATGGGTAGCATTTAAACCTAGCAATGCAGTCCTAACGGGTCAAGATGGCCAAGGTTCAACAGAGTCCAGAGAGGCCAGTTGAAGCCTAGTGTTCCTGATGGGACCTGTTGCTCGGCCTTTGGACTTGGAAGAGGTTTGGATCTAACTGGGTTCTTTACTCTTTCGACTCCCTGTTTTTCTGCTTTTCGGCTGACGGAGCCCCAAGATCAGCAGGCAGCTCTGTTGAGACGAGAGCTTTGAGCTTAGTTGAAGAGGTTTCTGCTAATCCTAACATCCTACAGCCAGAAGAGTTTCTTATTTGAACTGCCCTGTAGGACAAGCCAGGACTGTGTTAAAATGGTAAAACAATCAGATTAACTTCCAAACACTTCTTGAAGTTCAGCAAAGAATAAATAATAATAAAAAGAACAAGCAAGGATTCAGGAGCAAAGACATTGCAGTTTTGTATTGAAACTCAAATTTTAGAGAGAGGAGATAAAAGGGGAGAGGGGGCTGTGATTTAAAGCAGGGAAAAGCTTAGTGATTTAAGGCTCAGGCTGCGAAGCCAGAGGTTGGGAGTTCGATTCTCCACTGGGCCTCCTTGAGAGGGCCTGGACCAGATGATCCATAGGGTCCCTTCCAGCTCTGCAGTTCCAAGATGATGATGATGATTAAGAGTGAGAATGCACAGAAATGAACTCTTATAGTACCTGAGATCAGCTTCCCTGCCCCTTCTTTTTACTCTTCTATCAGATTGTCAGATCCCAGAGATGGCCTCACATCTTTGAGGCTGTCTCTCTAGACTTCGCTCTGTGGCCTCATCTTTCTGTATCTGCCTTTAAAAACAGCTATTTTTCTCTGGATGATCTATTGATTTGTTATATAACCTGCTGCCGTTTTTTTTTTACCTTCTTCTCTTTACTGCTGTTGTAAACCTTGCAATCTACTTCTTTTGTACACCAGATTGCACACTAGCGGGTTTTTTTTAATAGCGGGGAGTACCAGTAAGTTAATGTATCTGTATTTTTCCTTCTGGTGATCTGCTCAGTAAGGCTAACCACAATTCAAATATTTAGGTCTAATATATTGTTTGGCGTGTTGGGGTGGGTGGGATGAGGTAGAATGGGGAAAGAGACGTGCAAGCGAGCACAGAGATTTTGAGAACACTGAGTCTTCAGCCTCTGGCAACTTTCAGCACAGAGTTGTTCTGCTGTTCAAGACCAAGCTTGCTTCTGAGGATATCCCTACTAATGGAGCATCTTGAGAGTCCAGAGGGAATGGGTACTAAACAAATAGACAATACAGTTAGCACATTATGCTTCTGTAAGTGGTGAACCATGTTTTTCCGTCATTGCATTGCTTCCCCTCCCCCTCTGTGTCTCGCAGTGTTCTGGTGCCTTGTTTTGTGATTGGTTATTGGAAAGTAAACACAGACTTAATTTGCAAGTGTGGTTGTCCAGGCATTCATCTCTGAGGAAATCACGCTGTAACAGAAAACACAAAAAACCAAAACAAGCTACTTTCAGGGAGTGCACATATTTCTTAACTTCTAATTTAACCCTAAGATATGAGTTGTTGTTGTTGTTGTTTAGTTGTTAAGTCGTGTCCGACTCTTTGTGACCCCATGGACCAGAGCACGCCAGGCCCTCCTGTCTTCCACTGCCTCCCGGAGTTGGGTCAAATTCATGTTGGTCGCTTCGATGACACTGTCCATCCATCTCGTCCTCTGTCGTCCCCTTCTCCTCTTGCTTTCACACTTTCCCAACATCAGGGTCTTTATGCCAAACATAAATTAGTAAATGTAGCCCAGGTCCTTGGTCTAGAGTTGCACTTGAGAGACTTATCAAGAGGAACTGTTACACAACTGGTGTGAATCGTAAGAATGTTTAGTGTGCTAGGCTGCTATTCTGAGCACTGTTACTGGAGTGTTTCTCTGTATACTAAAACAAATTGATTGAATGATAATTATATTTATATCCTGCCTTCCTGCCTTCCAAGGAGCTCAAGTATGCATGGTTTAGTGTTTTTATTTAGCCTCACAAAAATATTTCAAAGTAGGCCTGGCTGGCAGCAAGGTGATTGGCTCATCGTCATTGGCTAAGTCGGGATTAGAACCTGGGTCTTGCCAGTGACACTCTAAATGATTGCAGCACAATGGTCTTGCTTTTCACTGTGTCGACCTGTGTTTGTCCATTTCAGAATGCAAGTGGGGACCTCATGGTCATATGCTCCCACCTGCCCCCCCCCAAACCCACCTTTTCCCTGCATGTCAAAAGCTGACGTGCTAGGGGGAACCTAGGGTAGAACTGTTCTTTTTGGACATCATGTTCTCTCTACGGAGGAAGATGTGTACAGTGGCGCGTTCTGTTGTGATCCCCAACCCCACCCCAGACTGAAATAATACAAGTGTTTTGCTATCTTTTTGTAAACTCGGTCCATTAACAACCTTAATTTCAATGGATGCAGACTGACTTAGCAGTTCTATGTGTGCACGCACAGTATTGCTGGATTATATAGGGCTAAAACATACATAGTAGAGATATTTATTTTGTGACAGACTGCTTAGTGGGATATAGCTAATGACTTTCTTCAATTCTCTTGGTTTGTGTTATCCTGCTGTTCCATCGGCTATGTCTTCTAGCGCTGATCAGTCAGTAGCTCATTATTCTGCTTCTGATCTATTATAACTTTGCTTTGTTCAGCTGTTCTAAACTTTAACACCTTTCTTGCATGTGTTAAGTCTGACCAGTTTTCACAGAGGTAGCTGCGTTCGTCCCTTTCAGCAAGTGTAACAAAGCCGGGCTCGAATGTTCACTGTGTGAACTCTGTATTTGACCTCATATGTCTGAAGAAGTGGACTTGTTCATGAAAGCTCACATTAAAATATAACAATTGGTCTTGAAGATGCCACAACGTTTTTGTCTTTTTTTAAAATTTCGGTTTTGCCTGATGTGCTCACACAGACTAACACCTCTTCTAAAACCAAGGAAGTCTCCTTTAAAACTCTTTTAAGTTTATTGTGGTGGTTGCACTCGACTTTTTGAGACACACAGAGCACAGGGCTAAAACTACAGGCTTGTATACATAGGCCAAAATTCTGTTGCATTTTTACACCAGCATAGCGCAGTTGCCATAATTTTAATTGAGTACATTTTGAGTGAAAAATCTGAATATCTGTATTATAAAAGTGCCATTCTTTAAAAAAATTAGGCTACAAAACAACTTTTGCGGCCTAACTTTTGTAAAGAATGGCATTTTTACAATAAAATACCTATTTCAGGTATTACATTATTGGATTTTTTTCTCCCCAGGGAGTGCCAAATAGTATAAATGGTTCTTTCATTTTATATTCACAAGAAGCGACCATAGTCCCAGGATATAAACATTATACAGTAGTATGCACTTTATTCAAAATTAAAATCAGTCTTATCACTGCATATGGGAGTGAAAGCTAGACAGTAGAGAAAGCCAAGAGGAAAAAGATTGATCCATTGAAATGTGGTGCTGGAGGAGAACTTTGCAGAGACCCTGGACTGCCAAAAAGACAAACAAGTGGGTCCTAGAACAAATCAATCCTGAGATATCTCTGGATGCAGAACTTATGAATCTAAGGCTATCTTACTTTGAGCACATCATAAGAAGGCAGGATTCTCTGGAAAAGACAGTAATGCTGGGAAAGGTTGAAGGCAGCAGGAAAAGAGGGAGATCAAATACAAGATGGACTTGCTTCTTAAAGGAAGCCATAGGCTTCAGTTTACAAAAAAAGCAAAGTGTGCTGCCTGTATATTGCCCCATAGTGCTTAAAGCATTCTCTGGGTGGTTTACAATTTAATTATGCAGGCTACACATTGCTCTCCCCCCCCCCCCCCCCGTGAACTGGGTAATCAATTTACCAAACTTGGAAGGATGGAAGGTTGAGTCAACCTTGAGCGCAGGATCGAACTCAGGCCATGAGAGGAGTCTTCAGTGCAGTACTGTAGTTTAGCCACTGTGCCATGAGCCTCCTGGCTCTACAAGGCTCTTGAGCAGGAGCTGAGCAGAGCTGTTGAAGAGATCACTCACTCATAGGGTCATCATAAGTCAGAGGTGACTTGATGGCACATAACAACAACTTTCACAGAGGCCTTTGTTACTTCCCAAAGGTTTACTGTAAAATATCGGGAATGTGTGGTCCTTTGAGGTGGTTGTGCCACAACTAGTAGCATTCCTCATTGTTGCCTATGAGAAGCCCCATGTTCACGAAACCTTTGTTTAAGGAATAGAAAAGAAATATTAAAGTAATACAGCTGAAAACAATACAATGGATTATTTTCGAGATGTTTATTTTGCTGTATGGTATTATTTGTTGTAAGAAGTGCACCGTGTCAGCAGAATCTGCACTTTTTGATCCTTAATTTTTTTTCTGTTAACTTTCTGTTGAAATAGAAAGAGTCAAACATAAAAGGCGCCACCGTCAACATATGTGCAATGCTTCCAAGTGCCAGTCCTCAGAATGCTCCACTCAACAATCTGGTACTGCCATTTATGTAAGAATATAAGCTCTATTCCAAATATCACAATCTTTAGAAAACTGACATTTTGGAAGATTGCTGCACACTTTCATCTTGAGCACTTCTTAAAGTAATCTGCTCCAGGAAGCAGAGGCAGTGGACCACGAAGAAATCAAGATCAGAGGTATCCATTCTTTGAAAGCTTTCCCTGAACAAACATTCTGAGTTATGACATTTCCAGACTGAGGAGGAAACAAAACAGCTTACATCAGGAATGGGGAACCTTTGGCCCTCCAAATGCTTTATAGAACACCACCTCGTTAATGCGATTGTGAGATGAATAGACATTTCTGAAAGGGATTCTGAAGCCTTATAAGATTTCTCCCCTTCAGCCAAAAGTGAAAGAAAACTGTTTCCACACACCCCTGAGTCTTTGTAATTTGCCTATATTTGCCACAAAATGTCTATAGAATCTAAACCTACACACACACAAACAAGCAGAGAAGGACTGACTGACATCTAAGAAAGACTTGACCAACCCATCCACTGCTTCAGGTTCTTAAAGAAAACAAGTCATCCTCATTATGGGCTGTTGTGTATGTTTGTACAAAAATGGGGAACTTTGGAGAGAACATCAGCCTTGTCAATGTGAGAGCTCTCTCCAGAGTGCTAGGACGTTTCTTGCTGCCCTTGCCACGGAAGAGGGGAATGTTATAGTTCTCCGTTGTTTCATGTGAGGAGACAAGAGAGGCTTTGCGTCCCTAGTGAAACACCTGGCAAGCGAAAGTCTCCAGACCCATGTTAGATCCTCCCATTTGAGCACTTGGGCACCACTATGAAAACTAATTGTAGCATATGAGATCAGACTGGGCCCCATGGCTCCTGTGGGGCAATCTTTTACACCTCTTTCCCTTAATTTCATTAAGTTGGAGAGAGGAAGAAAACAAAGGCTTACAGCAAGGAAGGAGGTGGTGCAAAAATGCCTTGTGCCTGTTGTCATTCTTATGCATCATCAAATTCTTTCTGGCTTACAGTGACCTTGTGGGGTTTTCAAGGTACATAACCTTCCCAGTGTCATCCCATGGTTGAGCAGGGATGTAAACTCAGGTCTCCTGAGTCGTAGTCCGATTATCTATCTCCTGCACCACGCTGGCTCTCGGTTTTTGTTATACTCTTGATGATGTGCAATAGGCTAGAGGCTTCATGATTTTGGAATGGGACTGGATTTTGTAGCAATGCCATTAAGCACAGCAGAAGCAGAGTAGAAGTACATTACTTGCCTTTTCCCTGGAATGAAGCCAAGAGACATCAGCTTCACTGGGCATTACCTCTTCACCACTGTCATCCACACTCATCCCATTAGGCCAGAGGTGGGCGAAAGGCAGTCCGTGAGCTACATACCTCCCCATGGTGCAGTGGTTAAACTGCAGTACTGTAGCCAAAACTTTTCTCACACCCCGGGTTCAATCCCAAGTAGCCGGTTCAAGGTTCACCCAGACTTCCATCCTTCCAAGGTCAGTAAATTGAGTACCCAGCTTGCTCTTGAGGGGAAATGTGTAGCCTGCATTAAATTGTAAACCACTCAGAGAGTGCTTTAAGCGCTATGGAGTGGTATATAAGCAGCACACTTTGCTTTGCTTTTTAATGCCCTGAATTTTAATTTTGAATGATAATTGGTCAAAGCAGTTTTTACCTTGAGAGCTTGGGGGACATCCCCTAAAATGAAAGAGAACAAGGCAGTGGAAAGTGCCCATTTATCAGGTCCTGTTGTTTCTTTCCTTGAGCTGCCTTAATTAGGTTCCAGTTTCTGCCATGGCACCATCACAGCAGCATTACATCTGATCACTACAAAAATCTTGTAACCCTATGTACCAAGTGCCTGAAAGGTTGTTGTGGGTTCCTTTTGCTTTCTTGGTTTGCTTTCCTTTCCTCTCACTTCTCATGTTTAACTTTTGTGTCGTGTTTTTATTAGCGTTTAACCCTGAGGCAGGGACCGCTGTGTTTCTGTTGATGGACCACCTAATTTGTGAGCCTTTCTAGCTGTCAGATGGGCTGCCAGTGCTTGGGAGAAATAAAATAATTACTTAATGTATGTGATAAATCAATTACATAGATTTATTTTGAGTTTTCATATGTTGCTGCTCAAAGATTTCTCAAGTGTTTCCTACATAATAAGAAGAGAACAAACCTATCCATTTTGAAAGAAATCAACCCTGAGTGCTCACTGGAAGGACAGATCCTGAAGCTGAGGCTCCAATACTCTGGCCATCTCATGAGAAGAGAAGACTCCCTGGAAAAGACCCTGATGTTGGGAAAGTGTGAAGGCAAGAGGAGAAGGGGACGACAGAGGACGAGATGGATGGACAGTGTCACTGAAGCTACCAACATGAATTTGACCCAACTCCAGGAGGCAGTGGAAGACAGGAGGGCCTGGCGTGCTCTGGTCCGTGGGGTCACGAAGAGTCGGACACGACTGAACGACTAAACAACAACAAAACATAATAAGGTGAAAAATATTCAGATACGCATGCTTGCAGTCGGAGGAGAGACAGGTTCTCAAATGTAGACCATCCACCATTGGAGAAAGGAACACAGTTCTCAATATTTTTACTGTCTGTACAGGTTCTGCCAGTCCGTCCTTAGAAGGAACCCCACCCAGACCAAATCAAATGGGGTACGTATTGGATAATGCCTAGACAACAATAATAGGACTCCTTCTCCTACACACATTTATTTAATTTATTTAAAATATTTTTACTCCACCATTCCCCTCGAAAGATGACACTTCTAGGGGGAGATGTAGTCACACACACACACACACACACACACACACACACACACCAGCCGTTTTGTGAAGCTGTAGGGTGAAGATTGCAAGGTTTCATTCCTTGGCTATCCTTGTACTCTGGAATATTATTCTTTTATTTTGTCACTCAGCTTAGTATGTGAAACCATCCTGAAATATTATCACAGTATTAGGGTTGATCATGTGCGTGACTGTCTCGGGATGGTTGTTGTTTAGACTTTGAGTGGACAGGCCACACAGTTAAGGCACTGTGTACCCCCCACCCTCAGGTCACAGCCCTTTACATTTGTCTCCATTCACATAAAAGTTTTGTTTTAAGGGATAGAGTGAGTTAGAGTTTCTCCTGAGGAGTACAAGCCAGGTCAGTGCTGAACTGCAAGCCCTTTACAGTAGGACCCCCATATCCATAGGATCAATATCCACAGTTTCACTTATCCACGGTCTGAAAACATGAAAGGAAAAAATAAAAAAAACACCAATTTTCACATGTATTAGCAGAACTGGCCACTAGAGGGAGTGAGAGACCATGCTTTGAATACATGTTAGTGAAGAACACATAGCATGGTCTCTGCTGCCCTCTGATGGCCAGTTTTGGCAAAGTATGTGAAAATATTTTTTCTGGGTTTTTTTCCTTTTACCTTGCTTGCTTGCTTGCTTGCTTGTTTGCTTGCTTTCTATCTATCTATCTATCTATCTATCTATCTATCTATCTATCTATCTATCTATCTATCTATCTATCTATCTATCTATCTATCTATCCATCCATCCCTCCCTCCCTCCCTCCCTCCCTCCCTCCCTCCCTCCCTCCCTCTATCTATCTATCTATCTATCTATCTATCTATCTATCTATCTATCTATCTATCTATCTATCTATCTATCTATCTATCTATCTAGTGTTCTCTATTATCCATGGTTTTCAGTATCTGCAGGCGGCTTGGAATCAATCCCCAGCAAATATGGGAGCCCAGAAGTATTTAGATACAGAATGTATCATCAAGCTTTAGCTTCCATTCTTACCTGAAATAATATAAAAAATCTCTAGGTTGAAATGCCATCTTGTAAAACTTCCTGCCCCTAGGCATGTGCCTTTAGGGTTATTGATATCCCAGCTGGAGTCTGGAAAAATGGCTTCTTTGAACTACAGCTCACAGGATTGTATCCTTTCTGCAGGAGTCTGGAAGTTCATGGAAGCATCAACCAGTCCTAGAAGGTGTTTCATTCTAGCGTTTGTAGCGTTTGTAGATTGGCTACTCTGAGGAAGCACATGTCCCAGGCTGCCTTACACGTGGAATGCTCTCCTGTGATAATATTTATTTATTTACTTTATGTACTGCCCACTGCTCTGGGCAAGATACAAACACACAAAGTCCCACAAAGTCCACCCACTTCATTCCCAGAAAAACAATATCTCAAATGCCAGGGAAGGAGGTTTCATGCAGAGATTTCTCGGAAATGCAGAAGCAGGCGGTATCTTTATTGGACCATTAAGAAAATCAAACAAGACGCCTTGGTTGTATCTGATAACAGGTGAATTTGGAAACAGCAGAAGTGAGGCGAGGTTCCGCAGCAATGCTAAATTCCCCCGGGAAGATGGTTAAATCTATAGTTTAAAAATGCCCCACTGCACCACGGATCTCATTTTAAAAAACAGCCAACAACCTTCGAGCGATCTTTGTTTCAGATTTTTTTTTTTTTAAAAAAGAGCACACCGTCCATCTTCCTACTCCGAAGCAAAGCCATTAATTTTCTACCCCAATATGCAAAGGGTTGCCACTTGAATAATTCATCTGGACAAAGAGAAATAATGTGCTAATTAAAAAATGATTAAAATCTCTTTTTTTTTAATTAAAAAAAAGTAACTGTAGGGTAAAAAGAGAGAGAGATGATGAACCGTTCCATCTGTTAAATCTCTGCATTGTGCAAGCTTATGAAGCAGAATGAACTTCCACATCCAAGGAGCCAGTCATCATTATAGATTATAATGTGATTTTTATGCTTCACTTCTGGCGCACGTTGAGTGTTTGTTTTCCCCTCTAGCCGACGGACATTGTGACAGCCCTGGACTTCTTGGGCCAGTGACCTTCATGTGACCTTGGTCAGAGCTTTGGGTATCTTAATTAGAACCCTTGTGTACACTGTGGAAACTCATCACTTTATTAGCCGCCACTGGTGAATGTCTTCCCTCGTAGTGTTCAGTCTGTCTACTGCCAGCCTGAACTGTGGCTGACCAGTATGAAAACGACCATCTTTGATTGAGAACGAATTTCAGCAAATTGCCTAATATGAGGTTCTCCGAACTCTGAGCAGCTATCATGGGAGTTATGGAAGCTTTTAAATAACAGAAATAATGGATGGGGCCCACACTGTAGATATAGGGGCCTTCCAGCTGTTTCCCCCCTCCCAAGGGTTATCTGTGAGTTTAAATGTTAAAATACTAGCTGAAATCCTGTTGTACATTTCTGCCAGCCCAGAGTCAGTAGCATGGTCTTCAGCAAGCTTAGGAGTCGTTGTAGGCATTGCTCATTGCACACTGAGTCACATGATCAGTGTGTGACTGGAAATACCTATGACAACTTCTTAATTTGTGGTAATTAGCCACATAACTGATAGGATTCTGGCCTGTATCTGCATCTTTACTCCCTTTTTTTTTTTTTCCGGGGACAGAATATAATTACTTATTGCATATCAGATGGCAAGGTGGATCTAAGGGCCATGAGTGAAAAGGTCCATTTAGGGCTGGCACCTTAGTTACACAATGTCTTCCTCAGACAGACAGAGCCACCTGTTAATGGGGTTTTGACAAATCAAGGCAGATATTACTCCCCGCCCCATCGGATTAGCTGAGCTTCTTCTTTCCCAGCATTTGCAAACAAAAAAGCACCTCTGGAAATCCAGGGTCTCAGGTGCAACACCCCTTGCATATGAAATATTGTGGTGCTGGAGGAGACTCTTGAGAGTCCCCTGGACTGCAAAGAGAACAAATCTATCCATTTTGAAGGAAATCAACCCTGAGTGCTCACTGGAAGGACAGATCCTGAAGCTGAGGCTCCAATACTTTGGCCATCTCATGAGAAGAGAAGACTCCCTGGAAAAGACCCTGATGTTGGGAAAGTGTGAAGGCAAGAGGCGAAGGGGACGACAGAGGATGAGATGGATGGACAGTGTCACCGAAGTTACCAACATGAATTTGACCCAACTCCGGGAGGCAGTGGAAGACAGGGGGGCCTGGTGTGCTCTGGTCCATGGGGTGACGAAGAGTCGGACACGACTTAACGACTAAACAACAACAAAGGCAGCTAAATCGCACACACTCTGTACATGGTATGCGCAAACATGTTTTGTGCTTCTCTTAGTGACAGCTAAAGTTTCTAGTGGTTGGTGGATAAGCATTGGTGTTATGAATAACTTCTACCCTTCATTGGCAAAATTGCATTAAATCGTGCAAAGTAAATAAGGAAGCTTGTTGTTGTCAAAATTACATGCCATTAAGTTGCTTCTGACTAAGGCGATTAATATGGTTTTTGAGATACATGAGATGTTCATGTAGTGGTTTACCATTACCACCACCACCCAGTGAGTGAGCGAGGAGTTGAACACAAGACTTTTAAGTCCTAGCCAACACTCTGCATTACACCATATTGAGGCTCAATTTTTTTATTGATTTAAAAAATTTCTGCAGAATGCTGGTTTTTCTGGGTACAAAATTTCAAATTTGGGGATCACATGGAACCACGGGTCTGAACATGATAAATGGATCAAAAATCAGCCCAATGAAAGAGTAGATCGGGTTGACAAGTACTTGTCGGCCTGGGGAACAGGTCTATGAGATATGCCCTGGCAGAGGCAGGCCTACGTGGGCACCCAGTCTACCAACCTAGGCAGCCCTGGTATATGTTGAGAGAAGCATTTGATGGCAACCTCCTGTGATCCTTTACTGTTGCCTTCCCTTTACACTATTATACTATTTTATAAACCATGCCATTTTATTTCTCAGTTGTCTGAAATATGTATTTTACATTATTATTGTTGTTGTTGTTGTTGTTGTTGTTCAAAAACACCAGGCACAGTCAAAATTATAAAAACACTGACTGGTATTATATAAGAGACACAAGTTTTAACCAAAAACCTAAGTATCTGTTAAATATCGATGTAGTATGTACGCTGTTCCTAATATTGCCCTTTTTTTTGTAGCTCTGATGGTGTGATTTCATAGATCTGCAACTGCTTACAGTACTGTGTGAAATGTCTTGCTATTGTTCCCAAAGCCCCAATGACTGGGGGGGACCACTGAAGTGTGTTTGATTCACAAGTGAGATGTTTTGATTGCCAGGTCTCTGTACTTTGTTAGTTTTTCCAATTCTTTATTTTCAACTCTGGCATCCCCTGGAATTGCAATGTCAATGATCCAGACATTTCTTCATTCTATTACTACTATGTCTGGTGTGTTATGTTCAAGGTGTCTATCCATTTGGATCCGGAAATCCCACAAGATCTTGACTTCCTATTCTCCTCCTTCTTCTTCCTCTTCAAAAACTCCAGGCACAGTCAAAATTATAAAACCATTGACTGCTATTATATAACAGATACAAGTTTTAACCAAAAACCTAAGTATCTGTTAAATGTATTCTCGAAGGCTTTCATGGCCGGGATCCGATAGTTGTTGTAGGTTTTTCGGGCTATTTGGCCGTGTTCTGGAGGTTTTTCTTCCTAACGTTTCACCAGTCTCTGTGGCTGGCATCTTCAGAGTTCTAACTCCTGTCCTCTGAAGATGCCGGCCACAGAGACTGGCGAAACATTAGGGAAAAAAACCTCCAGAACACGGCCAAACAGCCCGAAAAACCTACAACAACCATCAGATCCCGGCCATTCGAGAATACAGTTTGTTTTTTATTGGTTGCTTCCAGAACCTCTGTTATTTCCTGCTGAGCCGTTTTTACTGGATTTCTTTTGACTGTGTGTCCTTGAGTGGTCTTTTCCTTCTTTATCCAGGAGTCTGTTGCTGCTGCGCCGCCTTGCGTCCTCGCTACAAGCGTCTGGTGGATAACATCTTTCCCGAAGACCCCAAAGTAAGTGATGCCGTCCACATGGGGGGCAGCTCAGCAGTTCAACACAAGTTTCATACTAGTCTCCACTGTCTCCCTAAGATCTCACAATCCCTTATGACCTGAATTTCCGTAAATATTTTCAGTTGTTCCTTACTTATTTCCTCATAGTAATCGACTTGCCCTTTGGGCTGGGTTCCCTCTGAGCAGATCTCACCCCTCTATCCCCACCCGAAACTCTGCTTGAACACAGTGCCCCAAATCATGTTGCAAACGTATATTTTGAAAAGGTAAGTGGTGTAAGTCACAGCAGTTTCTTGCTGGTAATGAACGAGTCGCCTCTTACGAGTGCCCAACACCGCTTAGATTCCCAAATCTCATCACCGGCCACAAATTGTCACGGATTAAAGGTTTTAATTTCGAAACTTCAGAGTGCGAATGGCTTTGTTGCATTCTGTTCAAGTCACATTCACCCTAAAATCATGTTTAATCAGCAGCAATTTGCCCTTAATGAGCAGCGCTTTCCTGCTGATGGGAGATTGTAGCCAGTACAGTGGTGCCTAGATTTACGAACGCCCCTACCTACGAACATTTCGACTTACGAGCAGCTCCGCTCGCAAAATTTTGCTTCGACTTGTGAGCGGAGCTTCGACGTAAGAACAGAAAAAGGCAGGGGGAAAAGGCGGGAAATTCAAACCGTTGGTGGCGAAAAGGCTGCTTCTTTGTAGCTCTTTCGCCCCAACGGTTAGGAAAAGGGAGGCTCAGCCTCCCGGGCTTCCACCGCCGCCGCCAGCGGGAGCCGAGCCACCGGACCATCCCGGCCATGCTCAGCCTCCCGGGTGAGTCCCCCGCGCCCGCCAGCCCCGCACGCAGGGAGGAGGACGGGCGCTGCTGCCAAACTTTGCCCTGCTGCGGCCAGGGGGGGGGGAAGGCTGGCTGGGGGGGGGGCCGTCTGCCGGACGCGGATGCGGACCACAGCCTGGCCAACTTTCGCCGGCCCTCCGGGAAAAGTGGGTGCCACGGAAGGAATGTGCCGGGGCTGGCCGGGGCTCATGGGCGCACTCCGCTTCTCTCGACTCTGTGATGAAATATTGAAAGGGAGGACACGCACAAAATAATACCCTTGAAAAATGCAGATCGATGGGATCTACTCTTTGAAATAATTATTCATCAGCAAATTAATGGCAATCTGTAATAATACTGCAGCTAATTTCTGTCATTTGTTTTATTTTGTGGTGGGTTGTTTTTTAAAATCTAAATGCACTTTCTGTTGAGGGAGGTTGGGTTTGTAATATCTTGCACAAGAGATGTATGGAGGATAAAGAGCATTGTGTTGTTGTTGCAACGTATACACTGCCCCAAGTATTTCCCGAAACTACAAATCCCAGGATTCCAGAGGATGGAGCCATGGCAGTTAAAGGCTCATCGAACTGCCATAGCTGTATAATGTAGATACAGCCTACATCTGCATCAATTCGAAAAGGCACAGTTCGTCCATAAAAATCCCAGCACTATAAATTCTTATCCTTTTGACTATAAATTTACACTGCCAGTGCATTTAATTCTAAGCTACTAGGATACTGTAAATCCCATTAAGTTTTGTCCTTCGTCTTCCTAATGATGGATTCAGGGTTTTTTATTTGTCCGAAGTACTTTTCAGCAGAGATCATTTCCATATGCTACCATTGCGTGATTTAATTTTGCCCTGTAGGGATTTCAATTATTATTATTATTATTATTATTATTATTATTATTATTATTATTATTGGCTTGTTTGATTGTTTCTGAGAAATACTTTGTTTAGCTTGAAACTCACCATCTGCGTGAAAGCATTTTAAATATTCTCCTAAATGTGTGTCTGAAATGTATGTACGCAAACCTCATCTGAAAACAAAAGCAAAATAATAAACCAACCTTCTTTCTTGTAAAGTAGTTATACTTTGCTCTCTACTCAATGAACTCAAGATAGCGTACATGTCTCCTTCATTTTTCTTCACGCTAACCCTGTGAGGTGGGTTAAGCCGGGGGATAGAAAGTGGCTCAGATCAGAGGGTGGTTTTTGTGGCTGTGTGGGAGAACAAATTTCATTTACCCAGCCCTAGTCAGTTATTCAGGATCATGAAGAGGTTATTATTCCTGCCACTTCAGTTACCACTGTTGACATTGTTTTCACTAAGTTATTCTCTAAAAGTAGCGACAGACATCTGCACCCTTAGAGTGGTTAGTCTGTGTTAACTGGGGGGGGGGAACGAACCCTTGAGTAATAATTGTGTTCCTGATTAGGATGGGCTCGTTAAAGCAGATATGGAGAAGCTGACTTTCTATGCTGTTTCTGCACCGGAGAAGCTAGATCGCATTGGAACTTATTTAGCAGAGCGATTGAGCCGAGATGTTGTTAGACACCGATATGGGTAAGAAAGTGTCTTATTCAGCAGTGTTATTTTCCCCCTCCCCGCCCCTGAATTTCTTATTTGCTTCTGACTGAGTCACCAGACCAGAAGGCGAGGCTCTTAGATATTTGTTTGATGAAACAGTTATTTATGAAGTGGAATGAACAGTCGCTTAACCTGCATCAATGTTTCCTTTAAAAAAAACTTTTTTAAAAATAATTTGTAGTTAAATATGGATTTCACTGCATCTTTCTTCGGAAGCATGCATTTCTATATGCATTTTATTTTAAAACATGTATTAAATATATCTTGATACACTTTTTGGCCTGAATTTAGTTGTTAGTTTCAGTTAGAGGAAAAACCCGTGGCTTCAGTGAGAACTCAGCAAGTCAAGCACTTATAGAAGTTCCATTAATGTAGCAGATCTGCTCTGCTCTAGGTTTAGCTATGGATTTAAGCCAATAATTGGATTATTATATGAGTCAATATGTGCATTTGTTTATTTGTTTGCTTTGGAGATATCTCTCCTTTCTCCTCAAAACGGAACTTAATGGATTCCGGTAAAATTTAATAAGTTATTAAAACAGTTAAATAAATACAACAGGAAAAGACATCACTGGATCAGCTGTGAATCAAAACTTGCCTGAATCAAAGGGTCAATGGAAAGAGAGTAGGAAAGGGGGGGGGGAGGCTGACGAGCTTCTTGTAGAAGGGCGTTTCACAGCTTTTACAGTATATCACAGAAGTGAGTACACCCCCTCACATTTCAGAAATATTTTAGTATATCTTTTCATGTGACAACACTGAAGAAATGACACTTGGCTACGATGTAAAGCAGTGAGTATACAGCTTGTATAACAGTGTCAATGTGCTGTCCCCTCAAAATAACGCAACACACAGCCATTAATGTCTAAACCGCTGGCAACAAAAGTGAGTACACCCCTAAGTGACAATGTCCAAATTGGGCCCAAGTAGCCGTTTTCCCTCTGGCAACTATGGCAATAGGTCTGTCAGGATGCTGTGATTCTAGCAAGAACCCAAGGATCCTAACTTCTGAGGTCAGCCCTGCCAGGGAGTAAGCCTTGTTAAATTTAATGCAACAAGTAAGTTTGCATTTAAGACTGAGAGATAAGGCATGATTTCAAAAGAATGTAACAATTTTAGTGATCCAACTTGTTCTATAGATTTAAATGATAGTTAAGTGTGATTGGCCTCTGTTGAATTAGAGCTTGTGTAGTTAGCCATTTCCTATTACTTCATCAATGAAGGTATGGATACACATTGTGGTATTCTATCTTGTACATAATTTACAATATAGTTATTATGCATTTTAAAACAGAAGTAAGTCTCATTGAGTTCCGTGGGACCTCCACCTAAACTACCTATTTATGTGTGAGATTACAGTCTTAAATGAGAGTCCCCTGGACTGCAAAGAGAACAAACCTATCCATTTTGAAGGAAATCAACCCTGAGTGCTCACTGGAAGGACAGATCCTGAAGCTGAGGCTCCCATACTTTGGCCATCTCATGAGAAGAGAAGACTCCCTGGAAAAGACCCTGATGTTGGGAAAGTGTGAAGGCAAGAGGAGAAGGGGACAACAGAGGATGAGATGGTTGGACAGTGTCATCGAAGCTGCAAACATGAATTTGACCAAACTCCGGGAGGCAGTGGAAGACAGGAGGGCCTGGCATGTTCTGGTCCATGGGGTGACGAAGAGTCGGACACGACTTAACGACTAAACAACAACAACAGTCTTAAATAATGATGACTGAACCATTCTCTGAGAAGCTGGGCTACATTCCAAGTATCCTGGTGCAAGCTGTGCCACTGTAGCAGTGTGGCAAGCTAGGAATGGAGGAATGCATTTCTCAGTCATCCCAGTGTACAGTACATGTAATAATGGGCTCAAGTTATAAGAAGCCAGATTTTGGTTGAATATCAGGAAAAACTTATTAACTGTTAGAGCAGTATGACAATTGAACACATTACCTTGGGAGGTGATGAGTGCTCCAAAGCTGGAGGCATTCAAGATGAAATTAGACAGTTATCTGTCAGATATACTTTACTTTCGATTCTTGCATTGAGCAGGGGGTTGGGCTTGATGGCCTTATAGGCCCCTTCCAACTCAATTCTACGATTCTATGATCATTTCTTATGGTCGATTTAGGCTGTTCCAGCTCAATGAGATACTTTTACGAGTTGCTTTAAAGTCCAGAAAAATTCTCCACTTCCACATGGGAGTGAGACAAGGAGCTATTTTTCCCCCTTCAAGATCTCAATAATTTGCATAACATGGAAATGTAGCATTCTAGAGCTGGAAGGGTCCCAAAGATGATTGAAATCCAACGTCAAGTCAACCTCAAAAACATGCCTCTTGTGTCCTTTCCTCTTAGATGCAAAGCACATACACAGAAACATGACAAGTATAAAGTGGCAATAGATAGTGGGTGAGCTGTACTAAGAGTGTCAAAGATTGCTTCCCTTCCTAACCATGAAGGAGAAGAATGTAGTTAATTTCTCAACCTTGTAGGTGAGGACAAGACAAGGGCGTGTTTACCTGTGTGAATTATCGGTCCAGGAAGATGGAACAGGCAGCCCTTCCTCTGGGTGGGACCAAATACAGAACACTAGCTTGGTTTGGAAGCATGACAGTAATGTAGTCCAAAGTCTCTCGTTGTAGAATTTGATACCATCACTAGTTGTTCTTTGGAGCTTTTGACCATAAAAGCTCACCTGGTGATATAATGTAAGATCATCAGAAGAGACCTTTCTCTTGGTCCCACTGCCCTCACAGGCGCACTTGGTGGGGACACAGGATAGGGCCTTCTCTGTTGCTTCTCCCAGACTTTGGAACTCCCTCCCACAGGAGGCCAGGCTGGCCCCATCTTTGCTGTCCTTCTGCAAGCAGGCAAAGACCTTTCTCTTCAGACAGGCTTTTCCTTAAACGGCCAGTTGACCAAGGGGATTTTTTAAAGGGAGCATTTTATTCTATGCTTTACTCGTGTTTTTAATATTGTTCTTATTATGAGTTTTACTATGATATTTGTTTAATGCATTTTTAATATTGCAATAATTTATTATTTGGCTTTCAACTTTGTTTCTTCTAAATGCTTGTAAGATGTCTTGGATTGTTCAGGTGAAAGTTGGCATATAAATATAGGAAGGAAGGAAGGAAGGAAGGAAGGAAGGAAGGAAGGAAGGAAGGAAGGAAGGAAGGAAGGAAGGAAGGAAGGAAGGAAAAGTATTATATTCTCAAGTTCTTGGCTTCTCTGTTCTTTCAGATATGTCTTTATTGCAATGGAGGCCCTGGACCAGCTTTTGATGGCTTGCCATTCTCAGAGCATTAAGCCATTTGTGGAAAGTTTTCTTCATATGGTGGCTAAGCTGCTGGAATCAGGGGAGCCAAAACTGCAAGTTCTGGGAACCAACTCAGTGAGTAAAAGTTTAATTAAGCCACAAATTAAAATGGCATGTGCTGAATGGAGCAGTAGCGGCAGTAGCAACTATGAATGTGTGTGGCATTTATCGTGAATTGCTTTTTAGAAAGAATGGCAGCTGTGGTTTTCAGCAATAGGTTAGTTCAGGTTAGTTTTTGATAGTTTAGAAAAGTCTTGATTTTAACTCATGAATTAAAAGATGTAGCAGAACCGCAGATAAATTGCGTACAAAAAACTAGCTCTTGTACCTGATTCCTTTCCCCAGTATAGAAGGTGTAACTGTGTGGCATTACAGTATAAAGCAAATATAACTGTTAAAATTACTTTTCTAATTATGAGTGCCACCACACAAAGGTGTTTTGTATTGGCCCAAATCCTCTTATTTAGTTATGTAAAAGGTGTAACTTTTGGAGGCTAGTCGCTGCTATTTAAGAAATCTCTGTAGATCTCAATTGTTACATATTAAATCACGCTGCTCAGTGTGCAACTGATAAGGTATAAAGAGATTTATTAACTTGAAGCAGTTCACCTCCAAAAATTACACCTTTTGCGTAACTAAGCAAAAGGATTTAGGCCATTGAGTTGCAAATGTGTCTTTTGAGTCTTGTCCTTCCGCCATAGAATTCAGGGTGCCACACATGGTCTTCTTCTTTTGTCCCAACCCCCACCCCCATGGTGATGGGTAATAACAGAGTTATTCCTTTTGAGCATGGACACATAGGCTTCCTTTTGAGCACTAGAGAAGCAAATTTGGATGTTGGTCTTTGTTGTCTTAAGTCCAGCAATCAAACGAATGCTATGCTGGCTGTCGGGGGCTGGGCAAGGAAAGCGTGTTTTGAGCTCAGTCTTGTTTTCCTTAAAATGTTACAGCAGATGATGCACAACTCTGGTGTTTTTTTCTTTCCCCCCTCCTGGTTTCACTAGTTTGTGAAGTTTGCAAACATCGAAGAAGACACACCTTCGTACCACCGGCGCTACGACTTCTTTGTCTCTCGGTTCAGTGCCATGTGCCACTCTTACCACGAGGATCCTGAAATACAAACCGAGTAAGTCTCCATATGTGTAGATTTCTTTCAGATCCAGTCTCTAGATCCGTTCCAGATTGTTGGCCTTTGGTTTCTAGAAACCCCCAGCCCATTTGCCCAAAAGGCGATCTCAAAGATACTGGGTGCAGCCTGTGCATCGTATGCACCTCCCCAGGTCCAACTTTGCTACCTAGCCACCCCGATACCTCCTGATGCTTTATTAATATCATTATATGGGAAGCACAGAGGCATCACAGGGCAGGTGCATCCTTCTCAGACCCTGGGGGACCTCTGGAAGATGCTCACACCTGTTCCTAATGCTCAAGGTCTTCACTTACAATATGCCTATATTATCTCCATTTTGATATTCTAGGTAAGATTTGGCAGGTATGTTTACTTATTTGGTTTTCCTCCATGCCAGACAACTGGTATATTATTCATCTAGTTTTCTTTGAGGTGGACTACACCTCCCAGTATTCCTGACCAGGGGCCTTGTTGGCTGGGATAGATGGGGCATGAAGACCAGAACACGTGGAGGGAATCAGGTTTGGAAAGGCTGGCCTGGCAACTAATTTTCCTTTAGAACAGTGGTTCCTAACCTTGGGTCCCCATATGCTGTTAGACTAAACTCCCAGAAGCCTTCACCACTAGCTGTGCTGGCTAGGATTTCTGGGAGTTGTAGTCCAAGAACATCTGGGGACTCAAGGTTGGGAACCACTGCTTGAGAAGATTGAGGCAGAGGTCAAATTGCCTTGAAGCCGTCTGTGGACAGAGAAGGAGGATCACTGTGTCAGGGGGTTGGCACCTACATGCAGCTTCTCCCCTTCCAGCCTTCCTGTGTGCCTGATTTTTCATGCTTAGTGTGAGGTACAGGAATACTCCTGTACTGCAGCGACTCCTGGACCCATTGTGCACGGCAGGAGAGGAAGCTGAACATGTTCCATATGCGTTGTCTCCGATGCATTTTTGGTATTTATTTATTTATTTATTTATTTATTTATTTATTTATTTATTTATTTATTTATTTATTTCATTTATACCCCGCCTATCTGGTCTTCCGACCACTCTAGGCGGCTTCCAACAACATAAAACAACAGATAAAATCACAAAATTATTACATAAACAATTTCCATAACAATTATAAAACAAAAAATAAAGATAAATAGAAAAGATAAAAAGATCAGGTATTGACCGGAGGGAAGGCCTGTATAAACATCCATGTTTTTAATTGATTTTTAAAGATACCCAGAGTGGGGGCGGCACGAATCTCCGGAGGGAGATTATTCCAGAGGCGAGGAGCCACCGCCGAGAAGGCCCGATTTCTTGTTCTTTCCCTACGAGCCTCCCTCGGGTATCACCTGGCAGGACAAAGTTCCAAGTAGAGTAGTCCTAGAACGAGCTGGAATTTTTAGCATGTATACATTACTGAAACAGCGACGTCTACGTTGGCTCGGGTATGTCGTGAGAATGGCTGACGGTCGGATTCCGAAAGATCTCCTGTATGGAGAATTAGTGCAGGGAAAGCGCCCCAGAGGGAGACCACAGCTGCGATACAAGGAGATCTGCAAGCGGGATCTGAAGGCCTTAGGAATGGACCTCAACAGATGGGAAACCTTGACCTCTGAGCGTTCAGCCTGGAGGCAGGTGGTGCAGCATGGCCTCTCCCAATTTGAAGAGATACTCGTTCAGCAGGCCGAGGCAAAGAGGCAGTCTCGAAACCAGCCGAATCAGGGAGCTGGACAGGGGACAGATTGTATTTGTCTTTAGTGTGGAAGGGATGGTCACTCCCGAATTGGCCTTCTCGGCCACACTAGACGCTGTTCCAAGACCTCTATTCAGAGAATGTTACCATAGTCTCTCGAGACTGAAGGATGCCTACTAGGTGAAGATTTGATAAGAGCTCTGCAACTGGAATGCAATTTACGGATTTTCTGTGATCAGAAATCCTGCCTCCTTGGGCTTTATGGTAACAAAAGCTCTGCAGGTGAGCTCGGGGAAACACAAGCTCTAGTCAAGCATTCAGAAAAGGGCTAATTACAAAGCTTGAGCAGGGAGAGAGTCCTATTCATGATCCCCTCTAACTTTGTTGCTATCTCCACATGAAGGACAGTTTGGAGAGAGGATCTGATCTGTTCCATCTGGAACTCATGCTTGTCTCCCTCAGGAGCACTGATCTTTCAGGATCCCCAGTTGCCTGAAGAGACTCCACAGATTGAAGAAGCTTCTTTTTTCCCCTCAGGAGACAACAAGATGAAGGAGAACCGGACTTGAATGCTCTCTGGTCTAACACTTTGAAATTCTCCCTTTTTTTGGACGGCTTCATAGGGTCTGTAGTCCCTTGAGCTTAATGGCATTGCTCCTGTTTCCAATCAAATCAACCCAAATAAGGCTGCAGTCATACATTTTCACTTCTTTCTACTGAAGTGTAGAAGTTTAAAAGGCAGTCAGATGTAGAAAGGACAGATGTGAAGGATAACGGACAACCACGTCCTCTGCATATTTTGACCCTACTTGTCTGGCAACAAACATCTACTTAGGGTTTGCAAATATTTATGAAGTGCTTTCACAGAGAGTGTCTCCTTAGGATCAAATGGACTCGCCACCGCCTTAAGGGATATCTTGTGTTTTGCCAGGTACCCCACGGGGAATGAGTCATCCAAACTCACAGCAGTATCTGTTGTCATAAGTCTGGTTCGCATGAACTGAAGTTATCCCTGAATGTTTTCGTGATCAGAACAGGAGACATTTCCCGGAGTGCTGCTGCCAAAAATAGTCAACATATTTTGCCCATGTCTGTGAGTTCTTGCATCTGCCAGGTCACAAGGATGACACAAAAATCAGGCTTTTCCCATTCTTGCTCCACACACCATGGGGTGACCCTCCTATGGCATCCTGGGGGTGTGTGGGTTGTTTTGATGTCATAACATGAGATAACATGTTATATTTGGCTTGATTTATGCATGCTGTAGGGTATGGTGGTAGAATTCTGACATGGGAACCGGAATGGATGTTTTCCTGTATGGAAAAACACCCTTCAGATAGAAAGGTAGCAGCATCTTGGGAGTGGAATAGATAAAAATCTGCCTCTTTTCTTTCCTCTTTCTAGTTTTATCATAGAGAAATAGATTATCATGGCAAAGTCTTTGAAAACCTATGAGGCCTGCTATATATATAAGGCAAACTCTCTAACTAACTCATGCGCTTTTCTCTGCTACGAAAACAAAACAAAAACTTTACTCTTAAAAGTTTCTGTACCTCTCTAAGTCTTCTGTTACTGAGCTGAGAGAAATTTCTCTTTTGTTAAAGGTTTAAAATAACATAATCAAATTCTTAAAGAAATGATTTCATGTGACCATATTGGATTTAGGAGCAGTTTTCTTCCATTTTTCTTAGATTGAGCATTTTAATAAGGTTTTTTTTAAAGATACAAGAAAAATCATGTCCATCTTTGACATTAGCCCATCCTTTCCTCCATAACTTTTCCCTTCCCCACTCTACTTGATAATCCCACTTCAAAGTACTTCTAGCCTAGGAAGCCGATGTAGTTTACTGGATATACAGTGGTGCCTCACTAGACGATTGCCTCGCAGGACAAGGAATTCGCTAGACGATGGCTTTTTGCGATCGCTAATGCGCTTCGCAAAACGATGTTTCCCTATGGGCGATTTTCGCTAGACGACGAGTTTTCCCCATTGGAATGCATTGACTAGCGGTCAATAGCTGTCAGTGCATTCCAACGGGGACCCGCGCTCGCTAGACGATGTTTCCCTATGGACGATCTTCGCAAGACGACGACTTTTCCGTTGGAACGCATTGAAGAGATTTCAATGCATTCCAATGGGGAAACGTGCTTCGCTAGACGATGTTTTCACAAGACAGCGATTTTCGCGGAACGGATTAACATCGTCTAGCGAGGCACCACTGTATATAAAATGGTAAAAGAAAAAAAAAACCAGAAAAATTTTTTTTCCACATGCATTACCATACCTAGCCACTAGAGGGAGCCAGAGATTGTGCTGTGTATCCTTTACTAAGAAGTATAGCACAATCGCTGGCTCCCTCTAGTGGCTAGGTATGGTAATGCATGTGAGAATAACTTTTTTTCCTAGAATTTTTTCTTTTAATATTTTTAATATTTTCAGACCATGGATAAGTGAATCAGTGGATACTGGTCCTGTGGTTAAGGGGGTCGACTGTATATGGTTTTCATATTCACAACCAGGTAGGAACACACATCAAAGATGGGGAAGGGGAAGGGAAATAAAGTGTGTGTCTGGTATGTGTGTGTAAGGTGTCATCAGCCTAGCAGATTTCGTAGTCTCATGTCGACTAGTAAATTCCTGAACAACTCTAGTAGAGTGGTCCATATATTTTGATAAATTTTTGCCTCCCTCCTGTTGCATAATGTTTTTGACTTCAGGGCCAGATCCTTAAGGCCCATGGTCTGATCTGTGGTGTGGTGGGGATTCATTTGGCCACTAAGGTTGTTTTGTGGCTTCATATTAGAGCTGTTGGGCTATTGTCTGGAATCTTCCAGAAAGCTCTAACAGATTTGAAGTGCTTGGCTCCCTCCCTTGACTGCATATCCCTACGCCGTCTCACTTAATTTGTTTCTGGGCAAATGGTCTTGGTGTTTCTATTAACAGGATAACCATCTATCTTATGGCAGTCTCTTGTCCAAAAATAAAGCGTTCTGGGTCCTCTGTCAGTATTTTCAGTCTCTGGAGCTAGAATTTTAAAAACAGCTTTAGAAAGAAGGTGTTGTTAACAAGACGGGGAGCTGTATTAAATGCCTCAGACTGTTCTGTGGCCATTATCGAGAGAGAAAATGAATGTGGGCTCTCTGCATTTAAAACCTAAGATTCTTATCGATTCTTATCATGCGAAATGCAAACTATTTTGCTATTCCACTCTTTTTGTTTATATTTTTATTTGGTTTTAAACTGCATTTTTTTATCTGTGACAATGGCATTCTACAAATGAACTGATGTAAAAGTAAGTCACGGTAGACAAACGGCAAACAATGACACGAGAAGATGTTGCATGCGTGCACTGTGGTTTTGTCATTCTAATAATAATATTCTCTGGTCTTTAGCTCCCTCTGGTGAAAAGATGTATTCATTGTGCATAAAACCACACAAACGATGAAGACTTTTCTTGGGGCTTGTTTACTTGTCTGTCTGAATTCAACAGCTCTGGAGAATACTGAGAGAGAGAGAGCATTCCAGTGTTGTTGATTTTTTCAGGGAAGACATTTCTATCTCACATTTTCCAACACAAATGTTCTCAGGCTGGATAAAAGTAAGTTAAAAATCAGTAAATAGCCATTATGATGGCATGATAAATACATTAGAAAGGACTGCACAGCTTCAGTGATTTAACTGGATGCTATAACATAGGAACATGAGCAAGCTCTAAAAGACAACATCAGAAGAATCTTCCAGGGGATGATATCCTGGAGGGTCCTCCCATGGTCCTCGTCTGCTACCCTTCAGAAGATAGATGCACCAAAGGAAGGCCTCAGAAGATGGCTGCTGAAAATGGGACCACCGATGCAGAGGACTGTTTCACATAAAATATCCCACACAAGTATGAAAAGAGCAGCCTTTCCTCCATTTGCACCCCAAAGGCTGTGGTGCTTGCTGGGGGTCCCAACCAGCAAGCCGAATGTATCTCGTAGAGCATTGGTTCCCAACCTTGGGTCCCCAGATGTTCTTGGACTAAAACTCCCAGATGTTTTCACCACTAGCTGTGCTGACCAGGATTTCTGGGAGTTGCAGTCCAAGAACATCTGGGGGCCCAAGGAACAGAATACAGTCATTAATCATCGGTGGCTGATCCATTATAAGATGTATTGGAGTATAGTGGGCCCAGTTTCCAATCATAAAGCCGTAAACCTGCACCTGGAGATGTACCATCTTCGACTTCAGTTATAGGCTTATAGGATGCCATACTTCTCTAAACAAAATAAAAGGAGAAGCATACACTAAGTGTATAGAAAGTGCTTGGGAGTGATCTCGAACCTTATGTTGCTCCCAGAGGGCAGGGAGGCAGGAGTGCCTTTGCCCAGCTTTGGCTGGTGAACCAGCTGTGCCACATGCTGTAGAATGTGGATCGGTCCATCGTGGTCTATGCCTCTATTAACTCTGGATAGACGGCTGCAATGAACTTTGCATTGGGTTTCCTTAGGAAAGTGTTGGAAAATGCAGCTAGGACAAAAGGTGTCAGGTGGGCTGTTGTCTAGGGTGCGCTTTAGGAACTGTAGAACACCACTCTTGGGTTAACAATGCTGGCTTCCAGTTTGTTTCTGAACCCAATTCAAGATACCGGTCTATACCATAGGACCATGGTATCCACTCTATCTGCAGATGCAGGAAAGCATGGATAGAGAAACCCTATATATAACATCATCTTTGGTTCCCTCTAGAGGCCAGTTCTGGTAATACACCTTGGAAAAGTGTATTTCTGGGATTTTTCAAGTTAATATTTTCAGGCACCGGATAAGTGAAACCGTGGGTACTGTTCCCACAGAAATAGCAGTCCTGCTGTATATTATTTAACGGCTTGGGACCAAAATATTTGACAGATGGCTGCCTCGTCCACATTAACTCCCAGCATAAGGGCATCAGGTTGGTTTAGTCCCTGTTGAGCTTTTAACAGTAATGCAAGCTGCATTATTTCACTAGGCTTTGCCTTTTACCCTGTTTCTGGTCTGCTGTTGAAGAACATCTTGATTTTTGTGTTTATGCTATACAAGAGGTTATTGTGCGTGGCTCTGAGAACAGGGTGGGTAGAAAAGGCAAGTATCGTTACTTTTAATAAATAAATGGAGAGGAGCATGTTTGTGTTTTTTGGACGCCAACCTCCAGAATTCCCCAGGCAGAATAAAAAGGCCATAGGCCACCATGTAAATAGCATAAACCATCTTTATAGGCCATGTCATACCATAAACTGTATGCTGTTTACCTATACGGCAGAATCAGAGTTTGGGGCAAGTTCACTTATTTTGGTCTACAGCTTCCTCAACCTAGGCCCTGTAGTCCCCAAAACTAACTTTTCCCAGCTTGGAGTGTCTGGTGTCTCAACTGGCTTGGGCCATCGCCATTTTCTTGATGTTTGTTTCCTCCTGTTTCTTTAGGATCCGGATTGCTGGGATTAGAGGCATCCAGGGAGTGGTCCGCAAAACCGTTAATGATGAGCTGCAAGCAATTGTCTGGGAACCTCAGCATATGGACAAGATCGTCCCCTCCCTCCTGTTTAATATGCACAAGATTGAGGATGTTGACAGGTGATTACGTACAAGCTCATGGTGTCGTTCCCCCCGCACCCCCAAAATCAATGTTAATATATTCAGAAATAAGATATATTCATTTTACCTTCACTACTACCAACAATGCCATGTAAACTTAAGAGCACCCTTCCCTAACATCCGATGTCCCAGAAGCGGATTGGACTACTTCTCCCATAATTCCTGGCTCCCATAATCTGATAGCCAACTAGGAAGGTGAAGACTGCCTTAGACTGTAGTAAGGTCCAGGCAAGGGCTATGAACAGCCATAAAAAGGTAAAGGTAAAGTTTCCCCTTGACATTTAGTCCAGTCGTGTCCGACTCCAGGGCGCGGTGCTCATCCCCGTTTCCAAGCCGTAGAGCCAGCGTTTGTCCAAAGATAGTTTCCATGGTCACGTGGCCAGCGCGACTAGACACGGAACGCCGTTACCTTCCCACCGTGGTGGTACCTATTTATCTACTCGCATTTGCATGCTTTCGAACTGCTAGGTTGGCAGGAGCTGGGACAAGCGACACCTACATCTTTATTTGGAGAGTGGATTCTTTGCTTTGGTGATGGAGTTTCCCTGTATTGTTGCCTTTTCCTTTACATCCAACTTAGAGCAGACACAGAAATTTGGCCCGACAGGCAAATTGAGGCCTAGTCATGCTCTTACATAGCTCGTTGCAACAGGAACGAGAAATGGGACGTTTTTGAAGAGAGATTCCAGGGCAAAACAGACAACCTGTTATCTCACAAGGAACTTCAGGGCTGGGAATTCAAAGAGAGAATTTCAACTGATATTTCCGAAACAGTATCCTCTATTCCGTAAAGGGAGTGTGTTTACAAATTCATGAAGAGAAAACATCTTCCTGGAAGGCGAATTTCATTTCTTCTGAGATGGCTTCCACGTGGGTGCATTAAAAGAAAAACATGAAGAACACTCTTTCTTTATGACAGATGTTTTATTCATATAGAAATATATATATTTTTATCTATTTAATTGGTCGCTGGCTGGATAGCTCAGTGGTTTAGGTATCTGGCTACGGAACCAGAGGTTGGAAGTTCGATTCCCCACTGTGCCTCCTGTGAGTAGAGTCAGCCTGTGTAGCCTTGGGCCAGCTGCGCAGTCCCAGGGTGCCCCCTAGAGGAAGGGAAGGGTAAACCACTACTGAATATTCTCTCCCTGGAAAGCCCTGAAAAGGGTTGCCATAAGTCAGAATTGAAATGGTGGCACATGATTATTAGTGTCATTTAGATGTTTTTGTTTATATCTTGCGTTTGAGCTCTGGGAGCCATGCGTGGCTGTCTTCCACCTGAGAATGAGTGCCACTGTCTTCTTTTATGACTGAGCTGTGACTAGAATGAGGATCTCCAAGGCCAGCCTCCAATACTTCAATCACTGAAACATACAGGCTGTGCGGAAATGTCATCTGCTGATGAACTGATTGATCAAAAACAACCAAGGCAACAAATCAATTAAGACTCCCACGGGCAGCAGCCCTTTTAAAATATGTATGCATGGTTGAAATTGGGAAGACCGCTGTTGTGGATTCGTACGTTGGAGGAGACCAGTCTACCCAAAAGGCTAACGCCTATTTGCGTTGTGCACCGTCTACCCCTTGGCTGCATATATGACGCAGAGTCTGGAAACAGTACTTATGGATTGTTTGATCTGTTGCCTTGATACAATGCAGGCAGTGCGTTTCTCGTCTCATTTTCCTTTTGGATATTTTGACTTTTCGCATATGGAGGCAGTGCCTTTGGAGGAGTGGGAAGAAAGCAGATGGTTCAGACAGATGGCCTCATGTAGGAGGAAACACTATCCACAACCCTCTAGTAGATGAATAAGAACCCACGCCCAATTTTAAAAGAGAAAGAAACTTTTGCCTTTTTTTGTCTGTGATAGCAATAGGGGGCTGTGTATATTCTTTAAATACTGTGCATGGTTCTGAATAACCAGGACTGATTAAATGTATTTCTCATAGATAAGATAACCTAAATATTAGTGATTAGAGATGGGCACGAACTAGAGATGGGAAGGCCTAGGGCGGGGGGAAAAAACAGAAAAATTGGGAGGAAAGCATGTGTTTTTTCCCCCCGTTTTTTTCCAAAGCAGTTTTTTTGTTTTTTTCCCCAGAAAAATTGAAAAAAAAAATGAAGTGCGGAATACGTTCTTTTACAATGATAAATAATATGTCTGTGACATGGCATTCAAAGTATATAATGTGAAGACCTTAATGAAAGACTTCTGAGATTTTATGTATTTCAGTTATCTGATTTGGTGGTTCGTGCCGGTTTGTCCTTTGAATGAAGAAGGGTTCAGCGCTTCCCGGCCCCGCTTCCTCCCTCGGGCACCCACTCAGAGGTAGCTCCTAGAGGAGGTGGGACAGAGAAGCCAGGGCAGTGCCTCGGAGTGGGTGCCTGCCAGATGAGGCAGGGCTGGGAACCACCAAACACCTGTTCCCCTGAAGGACAAGCTGGCACGAATCGCCAAACTGGTGGTTCGTGCCCATCTCTATTAGTGATGTGTATGTTTGTGGGAAGTCCAAAACTAAGATCATGGCCACTGGTCCCATCACCTCCTGGCAAATAGAAGGGGAAGATCTGGAGGCAGTGACAGATTTTACCTTCTTGGGCTCCATGATCACTGCAGATGGTGACAGCAGCCACAAAATTAAAAGACGCCTGCTTCTTGGGAGGAAAGCGATGACAAACCTAGACAGCATCTTAAAAAGCAGAGACATCACCTTGCCGACAAAGGTCCGCATAGTCAAAGCTATGGTTTTTCCAGTAGCGATGTATGGAAGTGAGAGCTGGACCATAAAGAAGGCTGACCGCCGAAGAATTGATGCTTTTGAATTGTGGTGCTGAAGGGGACTCTTGAGAGTCCCCTGGACTGCAAGGAGAACAAACCTATCCATTCTGAAGGAAATCAACCCTGAGTGCTCACTGGAAGGACAGATCCTGAAGCTGAGGCTCCAATACTTTGGCCATCTCATGAGAAGAGAAGACTCCCTGGAAAAGACCCCGATGTTGGGAAAGTGTGAGGGCAAGAGGAGAAGGGGACGTCAGAGGACGAGATGGTTGGACAGTGTCACCGAAGCTACCAACATGAATTTGACCCAACTCCGGGAGGCAGTGGAAGACAGGAGGGCCTGGCGTGCTCTGGTCCATGGGGTCACGAAGAGTCGGACACGACTTAACGACTAAACAACAGCAATGTTTGTGGGTTTTTTTGGTGGTTTTTTTTCTTTTTTCTTTTGGATTTTGACTCTTAGAATTCCTCAGACAGGATGGCCAGTTCAGGAAGTTGCAGTCCGAAAACCCAAATATTTACACCTTTGCAAAACATCAAAATCTGTATCGTGGAGATAATTTGGTCAGCCCAACTCAAAAAGGCACAGATGTGTATTGTCTCCAACTGACAGTCATATTCTTGGCATGAAGAGTCAGGGTGAATTGAAATATTAGGTTATGAAACCTTTGGGTCCCTGAATGTTTGGCATTACAACTTCTACAGCTTTTTACCATTGGCCAGGCTGCTCAAGGCTTCTAAGAATTGAAGTCCAGAACAGCTAAAGAGATGAGGGTTCTTCTCTATTCCTGCAAATGCTGTCATCTCAAAAGTCCCACCTTGAGGATTTTTGTCCTGAGAAAGAAGAGGTATGGGTATCTTTTCTAATACAGGGGGAAGATCAGCTGGGGAGGGGACCATGAAAATTGTGCACAGTAGTAAAGATTAATTCCTTCCCCTTCTGCTGAAAAATCACAGCCTCATTGGAACATAAGGTCTTTTCGGAAAATATTGCATGCATCTGTTTTAATATTTAGACTGAATCACAGTAAAATGGTTGCACAGACTTTGTATTTCCTTCACTTACAGATGCAGGCTAAGTGGTTAACCTGCATCTCCCATTATATAAAATGAACCTTTCAATAAATGGGCCTCCCGCATGCTTTCTAAACGACTGACCTTATGTGGAAGCTCTTGGATTTAGGGTTGTAATTTTGGATAACGGCAGAGTATTAAAAGCTTCTTTGACCGATGGAGGGGCATAGCAGTTTGTCCTCTCTTTCCAGCATTGGAAACTTATAATTATCCGAAAATCACAAGAACCAGGAAAGCTGCTGGGTATTCAGCTCTCCACCGATGCAAAGTGGACATTTAAAATCAGTCAGTTTTTTTTAAAAAAAACCCAGCCTCCCCTCAAGTTGACGGTTTAATTTGATGCAAAAGAATGAGGATTTCCAAATGCAAAAGCCCTTGATCATTCTTGACCCTTGTGCATGTGCGTGCGTGCATTTATGTGTGTGAGTAAGTGAATGTGCACATATAGAACATTCTATCTCATGCTGCAGTCCTTTAGACCAGTGGTTTCCCAATTTGGATCCCCAGGTGTTCTTGGACTCAAACTCCCAGAAACCTTCACCACTAGCTGTGCTGGCCAGAATTTCTGGGAGCTGCAGTCCAAGAACACTTGGTTTACCCAAGGTTGGGAGCCACTGCTTTAGACCAGAGGTCCCCAACCCCCGGTCCGCAGCCCAGTGCCGGTCCGTGGCCTGAGCCGGACCGGGCCGCGAAGACAGACCTCCTGCCCCACCCCCCGCACAGCCTGTTTGTGCCTGCGCGCGCGTTCCAGCTTGCCCATGTGAGTGCCGCGCCGCCGTTTGCGCATGCGCACGAGCGCACACTCATTTGTGCGAGAGAGAGCGTGCGCTCGTTTGCACACGAGCGCGGGGGGTGCCCCGCCTTCCCCAGCCGGTCCATGGGGTGAAAAGGTTGGGGACCCCTGCTTTAGACTACCAGTGGGCCCTTAAGATGTAGTTGTACTGTAACTCCCATTAATTCCAGCCAGACCAGCCAATGAGAAGGAAGTCTGGAGTTGCACTCCAGCCACATCAGGGGTGCTGTATTTTGCTCACCTTGCTTTACACAATGAAGAGTGCAAGCTGAATTCCTGTAGGTGTAACCTTTGTCTAGATCAGTACTGGCACTTGAAGAATGAGTTTATAGACCTTATAATGTATGTCATTATATATGTATGGTTTGGGGATATTTAAATAACCTCTGAGGGGAAATGGTTTTGTTTTCAGTCGAACCTGCCCCCCATCATCGCCTTCAGGACGAGAAAGAGAGAACCCGGCCATGCTGGCGGAGAACTGTTTTAGAGAACTGCTCGGCCGAGCGACCTACGGCAACATGAACCATGCTGTCCGGCCAGTTTTTGCGTAAGAAATCAATGTCCCTCTGTTTTAAAAAGCTCTTCAGTCTGCCAAGTCTCGCACTTGGAATGGCAGAGAAATGAATAAAAATATTCCATCTTCTAAGATAATTTAAATTTCGTTTGGAACACTGACACTTCTATAAAAGGATCGGTTGTCTTCTTGAAGAGAAATGCCAATATTTAGTTATTTCATTCTTGCAGGTCAGAAGGAGGAGAGTTTGGATTTTTTTTCCCCCTGTTGGATGAGATTGCAAGAGTTTTTGTGTATTTTTTTCACATTTTAGCCCTTTTTTCATCATCATCATGATCAAATATCAGTATTTTTGTATAAAAACTTTGTATTTTGCACAGAAAGACTTGTATCATGTGCAAAATAAATGATTTCTAACATAAAATACAATTCTTCTACAGTATTCAGAAACAAATGTTTCTTTTGTTAGCTCTGTTGCTAACAAAAAGGAAAAAACTGATTTATTTATTTTTTCATTGTCAGGCACGAGTGAAAAATCTTACACTAGTTTCACATCTTTTTAAATGAGGATGAGACTTGCCAGTGTTGGCTTATTCCTGAATGAATGTTAGTAACTGTCCCCCAGTATTATTCATAGTTATCCAAGCACACGGATCGTGATATAAATGTGTTCACTGTATTTTTGCTCATGTGTCTGGAAACACAGGGTTCAGGCAGGGTGGAATTCAAACTCATCTAATCTATTATATTCTGCTTTATCTTATTTTAGACATTTAGATCATCACAGACTCTGGGATCCTCATGAATTTGCTGTTTCCATTTTCAAAATCATTATGTATTCAATACAGGTAGGTTTTGACTGGGGGAAAAAGTACAAATAAACAAAAATCCAGGAAGGCAGATGTACTCGAATGCTTCTCTATAGTCACATCTCTGTGTAATAATCACATTTCTTAAATAATAGAGGGGAGCACCAAGTTCATACCCCTCTATTATTTAAGAAATAGTTGATGCACCCTTTCTTGCTCATTCCGGAACAGGCATCAGGTAGAGTCCAGTTACCATTCTGCAGAAGTGGTAACCAGGTCTCCTATATTTTCTCCTCACTCACAACAGTAGGTGTTTTAAACCAGTGGTTCCCAACTTTTTTGAGTCATGACCCCCCTTTATAAGAGGCAGGTAACCTGCGAACCACCACCCCCGCCACATTTGCATAAAACGGCAATTTTATTGGGGTAAAGTCATCCGAGGCTTCTTTTTCCCTCAAAAGGCCTGTTTCTCATACATACATATACACACTAACTTTAACATCTGGCTCTGCATTTAACAGGGGCTATAAAAGCATTCTCTCTGTAGTTTACAATTTAATTATGCAGACTACTCCTCGCCTCCCCCCTCCCCTGCAGGAAGCTGAGTACTCAATTTACTGGTCTTGGAAGGATGGAATGCTGAGTAAACCTTGAGCTGACTAGCTGGGATTGAACCTGAGTTGTGAGCAGAGTTTTGGCTGCAGTACTGCAGTTTAACCACTGCACCATATAACATATATAAGGTGATCCACGACCCCCCGAGAAAACAGTTTGCGACCCGCTTGGGAACGATGACCTCCCAGGATGAGAAACACAGTTTTAAACAAATCCATACCATCTGCTGCACATCTCTTAACCACTTGGCTTTCTCCTCCAGCCCAGCTTCCAAATAAATGGGCCAAGTAATATCATGTTTACCTGCAGTGTGTGAAAGTTATGGTGGGGGCTGTCTGTGAGCAGTGCTCAGAAGCTGTTATGGTAGAAAATGGAGCAGCCTATGTCGTAAATAGAATGGGATGCCAGAGGCATAGAAGTGTTCAGTGTGGCTAGCAATCACTCATTAGCACCACAAAATGCTTTTGGTTTTCAGATCTTCTAAAGCCTTTTAAATGGCATAAATACAGCTTATTGGATGGAATGCATCTTTTGATATGATGCCCCACCCACCCATAACACATTAATGTCACATGAAGATATCTTGTTGTGGGTGCCACCTTTTGATGAAGCCAATTTTTGTAGATCAGTAGGGCCATCTGAAGCTCATAGCCTGTGGCTCTGTCATTCATTTTTAGCTGCACCATCTTCAGCCTCAGACTGTCTAAGGCTCAGCAGAATGAAAATCCTCAGCCATGCAACTTCCTGGATCACACTCTGGTGCCACAAAACTAGTATCGAATATCATTGTTGGGCTGGCACTTAGAATTTGCAATCGTTAGTGGAATGGCTGATGACCTTGTTGGTCACAGGCTGCCTTATTTAATCAGTTAGGGGGGAATTGCATCCATGCTTGGTACATAGTCCCTAACTAGAGGATTAATGGGCGAGATCTGTGTGCCTACCAGAAGTGTTATTTCCTGAAAATCAACCTTTCTTAAGAAATACTTGCTGAAATCCTGTTACGTAGCTCCGCGTGAGCAACAGGAATGACACTAGTCCCACTGGCAAATCACCGCTGATTAAAGACTTCTTTTGGGGTGCATACCACTTATGTGCAATCCTGTGCACCATTTAATTGGATTAGTAATTTGCCCTGCGGATGACCTCATTCCCTTTACAAACAGAGAACAAGGCAAGAGGATTTCAGCCATGTACGGAGGAGGGAAAGTGGACCTCTTAGAAGAGGAAGAAAAAAGTGAAAGAACAAATTTTGGGGATTAAAGAACAGATGATTTCTAGGAAGTTGAAACTTTTTAATGGGAACTAATAGGTATTTTAATTTTACAGGCACAGTATTCTCATCATGTGATACAGGAGATTCTGGCACATCTTGATGCTCGCAAAAGAGACTTTCCCCGAGTCCGAGCAGGAATCATTCAGGCCCTTTTGCAAGCTGTTGCTATTGCTGCAAAGGGTTCCATAGGTGAGTATCATGAAATCTAAGCTTCTGAGCAGAGTTTGATGTTATTTTTTCCATAGTCTGACCCCAATATATGGAAGTGGGGCATGTGGTATATCTACTCCGCCTTGGAGATCTCAGTATATCTGTGTATGAATGGAAAGGTGGAATTCAGCCTGTGTGTTGCAGTTGCAGTGGGATCCAAATATTTTTTGGAAATCAATTGTCTGATGTGTCCAATTCGAATCTAGATTGTATGTTATGTGACTGTGTGAGCATGCAGAAACATTAAAGGCACATAGGAAGCTGCTTTATACTGGCTGAAATCCTATAGTAGTAGCCAAAGGTTCATTGCACATAGCCTATTATTTTGCAATGAATCTAGTTGTCTTCTTTGTACGTTTGAACCAGGGACACACATAAATAGCCTGTTAGCATTTCCAGCTGGGAACAAACAATGAACAGTAGGCTAACGTAGTATCCGTCTAATAGCTGGTCAGCACTTTGGGGCACCGTAAACAATAGTATAAATTGTAAGTCCACAAAAAACTACCAAGGTCATGTGATGCTAATGTTCCAAAAGGCGTGAAGGTCCACACTGGGACAAACGGAATGTTTTGAACATATCCTGATTTGAAATGAAAACAAAATGTTGATCTGGTCAGCACTGCTGTCGCTATTAGACTGTTCTGGCATGAAAAGCCCAGAATTCTCAGAAACAGCAACGATAGGGCTGGATATTGAATGGCTCATAACAAGGCAGGGAAAAGCCCATAGGGAAAAGACATGTGTCTGCTTTGGGGATGTTTGAGGGAGATGGTCCGTCACTGCTATGATTGATCAGAAGCTGGCTTCTGCCTTGAGAAGTTCAAAGCAAATGTGGAAGTAGGTACTCCGTTGAGAAAAGAAAAACAAGTTGATGGATGAACCTTAGCGTGCTCAACTGAAAGCATCTAGGGGACAGTTTTGGAGAATCCTGCAAAACTACAAAAGATGTCCAGTTGGTTGACATGGACATAGGACAGCAGTGAGAAACTATCGGTCAACTATGGGTCTGTAGAACACAGGCTGTTCAAGCAGAAAGAAGGTCCACATTTCAATCTCCCATTAAAACAGAAGCCGTTTCAGATGGTGAGAATGATTTCAGAGAGATCCTGGAGAGCCACTTTCAGTCGAGTAGACAAGTACTGGCCCAGATGGACTAATGGCTTGATCTGGTATTAAGTCACTTTTCTAGAAACTTGGGTGCTTTGATAAGGGAAACAATGCAGTAGCAAAGCACATGGTGGGATGATCAGCATCACAACTTCAGTGTGCCACATCTCCAGGGCAGGGAAGGCCCCAAGTCTCAAACCATGGAGAGATACAGCCAGTTATTCCTAACAATGCTAGGGTACGAGTGGTGGCTGGTGCCCATTGTAGTTGTTGAGGCAGAAAGCGGAGCCGTGGATGGAATGCTGAACCAGAAGTAAAATTGGGTATACAGATGCAGATAAATAGGCACACAGAGAGAGGCATACTTCAGGCAGGCAAGCAAGAATTCATATGTACACATATCCAGAGGACTTTTGCCTTTGGCAAGGAGTTAAGCTGGAGTGTGACTAGGAGGAGGTTGACCTGAACTTGAAATGGGTCAACACCCCGCTTTCCCAAACGGATGATCCACCGTTGTCATCTTAATGGACTCCTGGTCTTCCTGAGTCAGTAGAGGGCAGCCTCTTACATTTCTCTAACATCATGAAGGATTTCCGGTGTGGTGCAGTGGATGGCGTGACAGACTACAACTCTGGAGAACAGAGTTCGAATCCCCACTTGTCCATAGAAATTCACTGGGGAAGTGGAACTGGTAAAAACACTACTTAAATATCTCTCTTACTGTGAAAGCCCTATTACAGTTGCTATAAGTCAGTTCTGACGTGACAGTAAAGAACACATAACATCGTGAAAATCCATGTATTTATTTTTTAAAGTGTATGTACACTTAGGCAGGGTCCCAAAAGCTGTAAAGTCTAGCTTGTCTAGCTTGATGCTAGGCTAGAATTTTTCCCGTTCCTGGTAGGCATGCAGTTCTAGGGAGACTCATCCCCACGTCAACCTTTTTGCCCCTAGAGATAAAAATTCCATGGTGAAATTCCATAATTTCCTTCCATTCATATACTTCCTTCACCCAAATGTTGAAGACCACCTGGGACGTCATCAGACATTGGAAAAGTTACTTTTTTGATGTACAACTCCTAGAATCCCACAACCAGCATTGTGTTGTGTTGTGTTGTGTCGTGTTTTATCGTATTTCTATCTTACCTTTCTCCCAAAAAGGGACTCAAGGAAACTACAAGTATGTCCAGAATTGAGGAAAGTTAATTTTGAGGGCATTAACTAACAGAATACCTCAGCCAGTATGTCTGTGCCAATTATAATCTGTTGTATGTCTGATTTTTTCCCCCCTTTTCATGCTTGGTGTGATTAATTCTTTTTTAACCTCACAGTTAAACGATTTTATTATTCTCTCCATAGGCCCAACAGTCTTAGAGGTGTTTAACACCTTGCTAAAGCATTTACGTTGCAGTGTTGATTTTGAATTAAGTGACCGGCGTAGCTCAGTAAGCAGTGCCAGCTTTAGTGTCAGTAACAAGGAAAATGACGAGAGAATTGTCCAGAATGCTATAATTCAAACAATTGGTGAGTAATTGATGTTTTGGGACCCTTGGCTATGTTAAGCCCATTATAGGGCATACAGTCTCCATTGACCTTCCTACTCTTCCACTGGGATTGTTAAAGAAGGAGACTACTACCAAGCGCACAAGGCTCGGGAAGAATGAAAGTCACTTTCACGATGGAAATGCCTCTACGTGCAAATAACAGAGCTGTGACAAAGGAGAGATGACCTGTATATCATGGAGAAAATATATATGTAAATTAGAACTGCTGTTTACCCTAATTTCATGAATCATTCCTTGGGAAAATGGGTCCTATTTATAGTATATGTTGACTCCAAATAACAGAGACTTAAAAACTCAGCCATGCTCAATCTTGTCTTTATATTTTGGCCTAAATCTAATTGTTTCTCTCTGTTAGAATCAAGGGGATCTTTGTAAGTCAATACAGGTGTCCCCCTCTATCAGCAGCATTGGTACCTGCAGTTTCAGTTGTCCACAGTTTACCGCAACCCTATATACAACATACAAGGGGTGAGCCTTGTGGCCTTTGTCCTGCCTCTTGTGGCCTTCGTCCCACTCCTTTGTATGTTGAATATGGGGTTTTCTACTATCTGCAATTTCAGGCATCTGCAGGAGATTGTGGGACATATCCCACACGGATACAGAGGGAACACCTTCTTGAGTACCGTATTTTTCCGTGTATAAAACAGCACTTTTTCCTAAAATAATTAAAGGAAAAATTGAGGGTCGTTTTATACTTGGAAGTAAGGAGGGGGGAGGGATCAAAGCACTTTGATCCCTGCTTTCCCCCTCCACGTTTTGCAAAGAAAATTTCCCCCTACATTTTCGTTGCAAAAAGCAGCTTTCCCCCTCCACGTTTTGCAATGAAAATGTGCAAAACCTGGAGGGGGAAAGCTGCTTTTTGCAACGAAAATGTAGGGGGAAAGTAGGAATCGCTTTCCCCCTCCATTTTCTTTGCAAAACGTGGAGGGGAAAAGCTGCTTTTTGCAACGAAAATGTAGGGGGAAAGCAGGAATCGTTTTCCCCCTCCACTTTCTTGCAAAGAAAGAAATTTTGGGTTAGAAAAGTGGGGGGGCGTCTTATACATGGGGGCATCTTATACACGGAAAAATACAGTAAATTCTTTTAATTCAATAGGGCTACATTAGTTTAGACTCATGATTGGATTTAGGCCATTGTGATTTTAAAAATTAGAACAAATGACGAAGGCTGAAATCCTATAGAAATTTGTGTAGTGTAAAGTAATGCCTGTGGAAGTTTACAGGCAGTCCTCATGTCTGATTGTGCAACTGGTTGTGTCACTAGTTGTGAAAATGATTGCACAACTGATTGCGCAACCAGTTACAAAACTGCACCCATGAAACTGCCTCCTGAATAGATCTTCTGCTATGGTGCAAAATTTGCAATGGCTTGTGCTGCTTCAAGTAGTGCACCTGTAGCTATGCAACAGGATTTTGGACTCTTCTGTTGTATTTTCAAACAATTTATTATGTGGCATTTCGGAAAAGAGAATTATATCAAAGTGATGGCTACATTTAAAATGTGTGCTTATTGCAATGTTAGTTAATAACCTGGTAGTTTATATATTAAACAATCAAGAAATCATGCAGGAAAACCAACTATAGAAAAATCATATATAAAAAAAATAACAAAGTTGTTAAAACCGTAAAACAGTAAAGCACTTCACTGAAATTCCTTAAAACAGTAAAATTAACTTATTAGGCTAGCAATCAGGAAAACGATTTGTACCTCTTTTGGTTTCTAACGCTCCTCTTAGCTTATAATCAGTTTCTAGGTAAAAAGTGTGAAAGTCTCATTTTGAAAAGATGATATTAGGATAGAATTGATTTTCGAAGTGGTGATGAAAATAATAATGATGATTAGAGAATTTTTGTTTCCCAAAACCTGCATAGATTTTTTTTGTCTTAATAAAATGTTTCAGGTTGTGAGGGGGAAAGAGGGCACCACCAAGATAAGCAACACTGTACATTTATTTTCTGTATTTTACACTCATACCTAGGATTCTTTGGAAGCAACCTGCCAGACTACCATCGTTCTGAGATTATGATGTTCATTATGGGAAAAGTCCCCGTTCTGGGTGCAACTTCACATACTCTGGATACCAGCCAACTTGGGTGAGCTCATCTACTTCTGTGTTTTCAACTCCCCATGATAAATATGATTCTGCTTAAACAGGCAAGAGAAAGAATATGATGGATGGGATTACACTGTTGAAAAACAGGTGCACAGCTTGGTGATGCTCCTGGATTCATCCCTGAACCTGGATGCCCAGATCTTGGCGGTGGCCAAGAGTGCATTTGAACAATTAAAACTAGTGCGCCAGCTATGTCCATTGCTTGAGAGATCTGATCTGGCCACTGGGAGACATGCCCTAGTTATTTCCCGGCTGGATTACTGTAGTGTGTTTATGTGGGGATGGAAAGTGTCAGGAAACTTCAGCAGGTTCAAAATGCAGCAGCCACATTGCTGATTGGGGCTGGTTACAGGGACCACATAACCCCCCTGCTTACAGCAGCTCCACTAACTTCCTATCAGTTTCTGGGCACAATTTAAAGTGTTGGTTTTAACTTATAAAACCCTAAATGACCTGAGTCCAAGCTATCTAGCTATCTCAAAGACTGTATCTCCCATTATGAGCTGGCTCGGGTGTTAAGATCATCAGGAGAGGCCTTTCCCTCAGTCCTACCACGTTCACAGGTGTGTCTGATGGGGATACAGGAGAGGGCCTTCTCTGTTGCTGCACCCAGACTCTGGAACTCCTTCCCACAGGAGGCCAGACTGGCCCTATCTTTGCTGTCCTTCCGCAAACAGGCAAAGACCTTTCTCTTCAGGCAAGCCTTCCCTCAGTAACAGAGGGGGGAACCACCAGAAACTGAGCAGAAGGGACCTTGCATAATTAGCAGGAAGGATACCCTCACTCCCCATGTTCCGGTTTCTTTTCTGTAGGTCAAACACATTGCAACATGAACTGCTGGATAGCTCAGTGGTTTAGGTGTCTGGCTGTGGAGCCAAAGTTTGGGAGTTCAATTCCCCACTGTGCCTCCTTGAGAGGGGCTGGACTCAACGATCTATAGCAGCGATGGCGAACCTATGGCATGCATGCCACATGTGGCACACAGAGCCCTCTCTGTGGGCACATGAGCCATAAGTCGCTGGATTGCTACCCCCGGCAGCCAAACCTGAGGAGGTAGCTACAGCCACGGTGCTAGCGCCCCAACAGACAGTGAGCCAGGATCCAGAGCAGCTGGCACTGGTGGTGGCGGGCCGGCCGAGCTATAGGCAGTGGCGGGATTGGGCACGACGGGTGGCGGATCCGGAGTGGGGTCTGGAGGCACCTCTGTGCCCAGGATTCCCCCTTCCGCCACTGCTTCCGCTTCCGCCGCCGCCACTAGGTTCCCCCCCAGTTTGGGCCCTCGGGCTCAAAAAGGTTCGCCATCACTGATCTATAGGGTCCCCTTCCAGCTGTGCAGTTTTAAGATTATTAGTATAACATAGGCAGAGTGAGGGCCAGGGATTGTATTGGGATCTTGCTGGTATACCGTGTGCTCCCTGCGATCCAGCCACCTCCCTACCGGAGCTAACCGACTTCGTCTCCGCGGCTCTGTTGGGATCCCCGAGACTGATTGTCTTGGGCGATTTCAACATCCATGCGGAGGCGGAGGTTACCGGTCCGGCTCTTGAGTTCTTGGAAACCATGGCTTCCTTGGACATGTCCCAACACGTTAACGGCCCCACACATTTGGGTGGCCACACTTTGGACCTGGTTTTCTCCACTGAGCAGAGAGAGTGTGGCCCGATGGTGACTGACCTTCGGTTGGTCCCCTTGTCATGGTCGGACCATCACCTGATAAAGTGCAACCTCACGGTGGTCCTCCCTCCCCGTGGGGAGCAGAGACCTATTTTCATGGTCTGTCCTCGCAGACTACTGGATCCTATTGGATTCCAGGATGCCATGCATGGGATTCTGATTGACCTGGCTGGCGCTCCTGTCGAGGCCCTGGTGGATGGCTGGTATGCCACCACCACCAGGGCTGTAGACACGATCGCTCCTAAACACCTTCTCCACCGCAGAGCCCGACCAGCACCTTGGTTTAACCAGCAGCTGAGGGCTATGAAGCGGAATAGGAGAAGGCTAGAGAGCATTTGGAGGCAGAACCCGACAGAAAATAACTAAAAAGCTGCCAAGGTCACGTCTAACTTCTACCTTGCTAAGGTAGAGGCTGCTAGGAAAGCCTACTTCGCTGTCCAGAGAAGCAAAGCATCCAATCAGCAGGCGGAACTTTTCCGTATAGTACGCGACCTATCCGGAATTGGCCACAACGATTGGCCTCCATCTAGCATTTCTTGTGACCAATTTGCAGCATTTTTTAAATCAAAAGTGGAGGCCATCCGCCGGGATCTTGCACCCTATTTGAAAACAGTGGATCGAGCTGAGATGTCCAGCGCAGCACCTTGTCCATTGAGAATTACTCAGTTTCAACCTGTGACGTCCGCAGAGGTGGATAAGGTCCTTGATCGCTGCTGAGCCACCTCCTCCTCCCTTGACCCTTGCCCGGCCTGGCTAATCAAAGCTGCCAGGCCGGTGATAAGTGAATGGGCCACTGAAATAATAAATGAGTCTCTTCTTGACGGCAAGGTTCCTCTTCCCCTTAAAGAAACGCTCATTAGGCCCAGTAGAAAGAAACCAAGCTTGGCGGCAGACAACATTGGCAACTATAGGCCCATCGCCAATGTTTCTTTTCTCTGCAAGGTAGTTGAGAGGGTGGTGGCCAACCAGCTTCAGGCTCTCTTGGATGAAACCGATGCCCTGGATCCTTTTCAGTCGGGCTTCAGGCCACGCCATGGCACGGAAACGGCATTGGTCGCCCTGCTGGATGACCTACTTAGGGAGGCCGACAGGGGCAAAATGTCCTTGCTCGTCCTCCTTGATATCTCAGCCGCCTTTGATACCGTCGACCACGGTATCCTCCTGGGGAGGCTCTCCGAGTTGGGGATTGGTGGCCTTGCTCTCGCTTGGCTCCAGTCCTTCTTGGAGGGCCATCCCCAGAGAGTTCAGCTTGGGGAGAATGTATCGGCCCCGTGGTCCCTCAGTTGTCGGGTCCCGCAGGGTTCAATCATCTCCCCAATGCTGTTTAACATTTATATGCGGCTGTTGTGGGGGGTCATCCGGGGATGTGGAGCTTCGTGTCACCAATATGCTGATGACACCCAGCTCTACATCTCCTTTTTTCCATCTGCAGTGGATGCCATTCCGTCCCTTGGGCGCTGCCTGGAGGCCGTTCTGCAAAGGATGCAGTCGAATGGACTAAAGTTGAACCTGGACAAGACGGAGGTCCTGCGGGTGGGCCCCCCCGATGTCAGTGGTTTGGGGAACTCCCTCTCTTTTTTGGGGGGGTGACTCTCACCACAAAGAATTCAGTTCACAGTCTGGGGGTCCATCTTGACCCGGCGCTCACCATGGAGACCCAGGTAGCGTCCGTGGTTCGGTTAGCCCACTTACATCTTCGGCGGATCGCCCAGCTGTGTCCCCTATCTAGACGCGGGGGCGCTCACCACGCTGGTCCATGCGCTTGTAGTCTCAAGAATAGACTACTGTAACACTCTCTACGTGGGGCTTCCTTTGAGACTGATGCAGAAGCTTCAGATGGTCCAGAACACGGCGGCCAGGCTATTAACAGGGGTGAAAAGATTTCACCATATTTCCCCCACTCTGGCCGCCTTACACTGGCTACCTATTCGCTTCCACATTGATTTCAAGGTGTTAACCATTACATATAAAGCCCTTAACGGTTTAGGACCTCGATACCTGGCAGAGCACCTTCTTCCGCCCAGTTCTACCCGTATCACCTGCTCCAGTCAGGCTGGGCGGCTGAGGGGCCTAACGCCAAGAGAGGCCTGGTGGGAAAAAACCAGAAATCAGGCCTTCTCGGCAGTGGCCCCTCGGCTTTGGAACAACTTACCTGCTGAGATCCACCTGGCTCCCTCACTGACCGCCTTCAAGACTAACTTGAAGACATGGCTATACAGGCAGGCCTTCCCTACAGCCATCACCTAGCCTATCTCCCCTTTTCTTCTTTTTCTTTTCTCTCCTTCTTCTTCTTCCTCTTCTTTTTTCCCCTTTTTCTTTTTCCTTTCCCATCTTGGATTAATCTGGATTTTATCTTAGTTTATTTTTTTATATTATATGTAAACCGCCCAGAGTAGATCCGTTCTAGATGGGCGGTATATAAATCTAATAAATAAATAAAATAAACAAACTTTTGCATCTCTTTCAATTTACCGCTCCTTGAAGTCTGATGCTAGGAAAAGTTCAAAGACCGTCTCTGGAGAGAAACTGTAGTTAAAGAACATGAGTGTCCTGTTTCTACACCAGAATAAAAATATAATTTGTCTTGTTTTTGAGGTTGAACCCGATAACCCATTAGGCCTCTCCAGTGTTCCTATGCTAAGCCTTCAGATCAGTTAACAAATTAGTCTGCATCTGCAGTAATTCATTGGGGATTCATCCATACGCTTAATGGATCCTAGCAGCCTTTAGTGGCTGATGGGAAGAGCTTCAGCTTTCTTTAAAAAGAAAACCCTGGGCTGATGTTGCAAAGGTTGTCTAATTCAAGCGTGATTGATTCAGTGAGTTTCAGAGAAATGCTTCTTTTCTAAGAGAAGAAGACCGTCGATGAATGCACTTCTGATAAAACCTTTGAATAACTCAGAACTGTTTAGCCTCACACAAGGCGAACACGTTTCGTGCAGATGCAAATAAATACGTTGGTTTTTTAATTCGTTTTCAATGGGAATATGATTGGGGGTAGGGGCAGGGGGGAAATAGATATGGTTGAAGGGAAAGGTAAAATTCCAGAAAGCGAGAGAATACTTTTACATCCACTTATACAATTATATTAAAAGAGGAAGATTTTTAAAAAACACAATTTAACAAGTTTTACCAGAATTGCTATAGTTACTAATCTCTCCATTCCCTAGTTGGACCTTCACATTCTTCTTTTATCTATGCTCTTCCAATCCATATTTCGAGTCCAGCTGTAAAATCGTTCCCAGTTTTTGAGTCCTTTTTGTGATGACCTGTCGTTTAGGGCTCCTGTTAGTATGTCCATCTCCGCCACTTCCAGTATCTTCTCTGTCAGCTCTTCTAGGGACGGTATTTCTGCTTTCTTCCAGTATTTCCCATAGACTATCCTAGCTGCAGTAATTACATGTATTATCAAATGTCTCATTTCTTTATCTACAATCTCAGGCATAATATTCAATAGAAACAATTCCGGTTTAAATGGTATCGCACAAGATACATTTTTTTTCAACATTTCATGTACTAATCTCCAGTAATTTTTTGCTTCCCTACAAGTCCTCCAAACATGATAGAAAGTAAGGTAAAGGTAAAGGTTCCCCTTGACATTTAGTCCAGTCGTGTCTGACTCTAGGGCGCGGTGCTCATCCCCATCTCCAAGCCGTAGAGCCAGCGTTTGTCCGTAGACAGTTTCCGTGGTCACGTGGCCAGCGCGACTAGACACGGAACGCCGTTACCTTCCCACCGAGGTGATACCTATTTATCTACTCAGATTTTTACATGCTTTGGAACGGCTAGGTTGGCAGGAGCTGGGACAAGCGACGGGAGCTCACTCCGTCGCGTGGGTTCGATCTTACGACGGCTGGTCTTCCGACCTTGCAGCCCAGAGGCTTCTGCGGTTTAACCCGCAGCGCCACCACATCCCTTACATGATAGAAAGTACCCTCCTGTATTTTACATTTCCAACACTTGTTGGAAACATTTTCATACACTGAACACCCCGTCTTTCTTAAGCAAGTCCCTATACCTAAGACATTTTGTTGGGTCCATTAAGGTTGGCTTTATAAATGCTTCTAATGGTGACACGCACCCCAGAATTTTATGGTACATTTGTTTTTGTATCTTATTCCAAATCCATAGCAAAAACTTTCTTATCATGTGATTATTAAAGACTTTATGGCTTTTAGCTTTTTGATACCATAAAAAAGCATGCCACCCCAGACTAAGATCATGCCTTCCAGTTTAATCAATCTCTCATTGTCCAGAGTAAGCCATTCCTTGATCCAGGCCAGTACACAGGCCCTACAGTAAATATTCCAGTCCGGGAAACCAAAACCCGCCCTTTGTTTAGAGTCTTGTAGTGCTTTCACTTTAAGCCTCGGTTTTTTTCCTTGCCAAACAAATTTCTTTTTTTCTTTTTTTGTTAAAGTCCTGAAGAAGCGTTTGCTTTAGTATCACTGGTATTGTCTGGAAAAGAAAGATCAGTTTAGGTAGCACATTCATTTTGATTACCACTATTCTTCGCATCACTGAAAGTTGTAGCTTATCCCACTTTTCCAAAATCTTTCTGTATCTCCTTAAAAAGTTGTCTTTTATTAGTGTGCTTGTCTTATTTGTCATTTGGATTCCCAAGTATTTAACTCTTTTTGTCCTCTTGGAAGCACGTCGTGTCTGTCAATTTATGAATCTCCTCGATTCAAATATTTTTGCCTAGAATTTTTGCTTTCTGCCGATTCACTTTCATTCCCACCGTCTCCCTAAAAGCAAGCAAATACGTTTTGAGGTCAAAAGCCAAAGCTGCTCTCAGGAAAAATACTGCAAATGCTGGGATCTGGAATGCCTAGATTTTAAGGATGTAAAGTGTTGCCGGAAAGAAACCCCAATGCATTATCTGTGGGCAGAGGATTAACTTCTCTGCATGTTCCAATTATTAATAGTAGTGTTTTTGTTCATTGCTAAAGGAAGTACTAGAATCCTGTGTATTTTCATTTGCAGGTTTAACTGGAACACATTAATGCCTTGAGTTATTTATTGGTCCACTTATTTTATGTGCTTTGGCATGGATATATGCCCTTAAAACAGCCATTAACCATGAATGTGTTTGTTATGTACGAGCAAAGTTGGCAACTCGGTGGATTAATCACCTCCCAAAAGTCCTCTCATTAACAGCTTTGCTCAGGCATGGCTTCCTGTATTGAGTCGATCCATCTCACCTTATGTCTCCCTCTTTAAGAGGTGGGGAAATCTGCTTCTTTTCTTTCACAATCAATTTTTCTGTCCTGAATATGTCCTTTCTAGCCCACAAATGAAGTAGGTGGATTTTGATTAAAACTGGAAATGAAATTCTTTCCTGTTTCCTCTTCCAAATTCCAAAGGCACAGGTATCCCAGTGTAAAGGGGGCACCACAGCGTGGTGGCCGGAACTGACCCAGGACAAGGGTGCTGTGGTGTCAGGTAGTTTTCCTGTTAGCTGTAAGATGCAGCGAGGACTGTGCTGGAGAGGAAGAATAAAAGCAGCAAAATGTATTCCTCTGGAAGGAAGTGCATACTGAAGAAAGAGAGGATGATTCCTTCCCTTTGCCACTGCCCTGCCAGCTCAGACTCTGAATTGGGGGGGGGGGGGGCGGGCGGGTAGGGTTGTGACGTGATGGCCAGGCCTTGTGGAGGATAAATCTCAGCTGAAGCATGTTTCCTGTTACCTGTCATCTGTTTAGGATAATATGGAGACTGGGGGGTTTCGTGTGTGCCTGCCCATCATAGTAAAGATCATGGTGTAGCTGCCACCCTTTTTTAAAGGTGTTAAAGGAGAGTCAGCGATAAGAGATTGTAACTCTGATTTGGCACTAACAAGGCTGAATATGCAATGATTTAGACCCAGACTTGAGATACACCCGGATGGGAAAATCCCTTGAGTTCCACTATCCAAACATGAAATCAGTAAATTTTGATCAATCCTTGTGAAATAGGACATTCAGTGAAATTCTCAGTCATTCATGACAGCTATAGGAAGTCTCCGTAATTGGGAGAATGGCAGTATTTGATAGCAAATTCTGGAAAAAGGACTTTTAGTCTTATTAATCATGTGCTGTCAAGTCAATTCTGACTTACAATGACCCTGTCTTGGGTTTTCCAGGTAGAGAATACTCAGAGGTGGTTTACCCTTCCCTTCTTCTGGGGGTGCCCTGGGACTGTGCAGCTTGCCCAAGGCCACCCAGGCTGGCTCTACTCACAGGAAGCTCGGTGGGGAATCAAACTCCCAACCTCTGGCTCTGCAACCAGATGCCTAAGCTACTCAACTCTCCAGCCAGCTGCCTTCGTCTTATTACCTGACCGTATAGACATTCTTAGATGCATTTGGCTGTCCAGTTGTGGAAAACCGACTGTGCACAACGTAAATTCTAGATCCTGAGATGCCTTTTTTTCTTTCTTTTTTTTTTTTTTTGGGTGACAGCTCCCAGCTGCCAACAGGTTTTTGAGATCTGTCATCCAGAAAAATCCATTTTCCAACCTTGGTTCTGATTTAACAGGACCTTCTTGATCTATCGTTGAGCTGTATTTTTACCCAAGTTTAAGAGATATATATACTGTGAACCTCATTATTAATTGTTAGTGAAATCCTTATCTTAACCCATTCTGGAAAAAAAAAAAATTGTGAACTATGCTGTTATTCATATTCTTAGTCCAAAGATGGGGATTTTAGGCTTGAGAAAGTCATGCTTTGTGGGAACCTTTTCTCCCTGAGAAAAATTACTCATCCCACTATTATTCTTTTAAATTTTAAAAGAAAATTTGCATCACTTGTACCCCAGTTTAACTGGTTTAAAGCCCTTAAAGGAATTCCAGTCGTGTCATTGGGGGGAAAAACACTAAAGGTTTTCTCTTTGAGGAGCTTTCTGTCCTTCCCATAGGAATACTTGGTGAGCTCAAAATCAAAGAAAATTTAACTTGGAGTTTCTTTCTTTTTAGGGATTTGGGAACCAGGCGGGTTCAGATTATGCTGCTGCGGTCATTACAGATGGTAAGACTCCCTATAATGGAGGAAACAAGAATTTTTTTTTTCCTGTGTGAGAAAAAAGAAGAAAACAGAACAGCTAGTTCTCTAAACTTGAAGTAAGAGAAAAGATGAGTCTCATTTCCTGCACAACTAGCCCAGGTTTACTGACAGCTGCTTGGCTAATTGTTTGTGATGACTGAACATTTCATAGAGATAAATAATCAAGGGAGGTCTTCAGTAGCAGGAAACAGTTGGATCTTCTCATAGAATCATAAAATAATGAAGTTGGAAGGGGCCTAAAAGGCCATCGGGTCCAATCCCTTGCTCAATGCAGAAATACAAATCAAAGCAGATCTGACAGAGGGTTGTCCAATTTTCTCTTGAATGCCTCCAGCGTTGGAGCACTCACCACCTCCGTAGGTAATTGGTTCCATTGTTGTACTGCTCTTACAGTTAAAACGTTTTCCCTAATATTCAGCCAAAATCTGGCTTCCCGTAGCTTGAGCCCATGTCCTACACTCTGGGGTGATTGTGGACAGATCCTGCCCCTCCTCTATAAGACTATCAAGTACAGTGGACCCTCGACTTACGCACGGCTCCACTTACGGACTTTTCGAGTTACGGACTTCTCCAGCCGGAAAATTTCACTTCGACTTCCGGCCGGAGAATCGACATAAGAACAGAAATAGGCAGGGGAAAAAGGCGGGCAATTCAACTTTCTAACTATAGGTGGCCCCCAGGCTGCTTCTTTGTGCTGTAGGTCTGTCGGCCATTACTGTATATAGGGTGTGTCGCAGTTGAGAGAGCTCCTGCTTTCCAAGTGTACTTAAAATTGTAAAGGACAGATGAGAACCTTTGAACCCGAAGGCGCGGGTCTACTCGCGAGTAAGCGCCAAGAAAGGTGCGGGTCTACTTGCGAGTAAGCACGGTTTTGCAAGCGCGGGAAGCCTCTGCAGAACCCCAGGAGGCTTCAGACTGGTAAGGTGCTGCTGTTTTTTCTTTTTAAAAAGTTGTTCTGGGTGGGTTTTGGAGGGTAGATTTGGGCTGGGGGGTATGTTTCTGTGTTGTTTTGTTTTTTGGTAATTTTTTTATTTATTTATTTATTTATTTTTGCAGTCCCAGCGTGGGACTTGCTCCACTGTTGCTGTTATTTTAATTTTTTTTTGGAGGGGGGTATTTTTTCCTTCTGCCGGAACGGATTAATAGGTTTTTAATGCATTCCTATGGGAAATGGACCCTCGACCTACAGACTTTCACATTCTTCTTTTATCTATGCTCTTCCGATCCATATTTCGAGTCCAGCTATAAAATCGTTCCCAGTTTTTGAGTCCTTTTTGTGATGACCTGTCGTTTAGGGCTCCTGTTAGTATGTCCATCTCCGCCACTTCCAGTATCTTCTCTGTCAGCTCTTCTAGGGACGGTATTTCTGCTTTCTTCCAGTATTTCCCATAGACTATCCTAGCTGCAGTAATTACATGTATTATCAAATGTCTCATTTCTTTATCTACAATCTCAGGCATAATATTCTCAACGACTTTTCAACCTGCGGCCACTGTTCCAATACGGATTAATTCCGTAAGTCGAGGGTCCACTGTATTTGAAAAGTGCTATCATATCTCTCCTCATCTTTGCTTCTGTTGAAGTGCCTCAGGTGACTAGAAAAAACTGATGTGCCATGGACACCAATTTTAGCCCCTTGTAAGAGGATCAAGTTCAAGAGCTAATCAATAAGTGTACAGTGGGACTGTGGTTTCTGTGGGGGACCAGTTCCAAGCCCCCTGTCCTGCAGATGCCAGAAAGCACGGAGATAGAAACCCTATATTTAGCATAGTATCTGATTCCCTCTAGTGGCCAGGTCTGGTAATACATCTTGGAAACATGTGTTTCTGGGGTGAGGTGGGTATTTAATATTTTCAGGCAGTGGATAAGTGAAACCGTGGGTACTGATCCCGTGGATACAGCGATCCTACTGTATAGATTTTGGTCGATTTCTCTGTTTGTGTAACTGACCAAGAAACATTTGGTTGTGAAGTTTGTTTTTTCGTCGTTTTTTTAAAAAATAAGTTACAGTTGTCTTCCATTTTGATCTGATCTAGGTGACTACAGGATACAGTGCCAAGACCATTGCTGCTGCTCTGCCTGCACCTTTTCTGGATCCTCTGCTGTCTCCTTCCCTCATGGATGACTGTGAACTAAGACAGCTTGCCCTGGAAATACTGCACAACCTTATCGATCGGCACAACAACAGAGCAAAACTTAGAGGCATAAGGTGAGTGCTTTGAATGGAAGGGGGCCTCTGATACGGCCTAATGTTGCCTGCCCATGTAAAATAGGCATTTCTGTAGTAATCACATGACCTGTGAAGTCCATTTTTTGGCCATCGGAGGTCCAGAACATAGACTGTGATTTTTTGGCACGGACCTCCTCCTATTTTAACCTTCTGTTTCCTCCCTTAAGGGAAAGAGAGCTTAATTGTAGAGACCTCCTTACGTTACATCCATGCTGGCTGCAGGATTGCAGTCCATAAAGAATAACCTTTCCAAATTCTTATCCTGACCCAGATGGGCCAATAGTGTGATTCAATACAAGTCAGTTTCCTGTGATCCCAAAAAGATGGGGAGGTGAACTCATTTATGCTTTTGGACTGCAATTCTCCAAGAATTCCAGGAATTGAGTCCCACAGACCCAAATCTGCACACCTGTAAGTTTTGCACCCCACTGCCCTGAGAAGAGCTTTTGAGTTATTTACCCATAACGTTGGCTTTTCCAGCCTTTGCTTGCTGTTGCCATTAGAATAGGCCCATTTGAATCAATGGAACTTATGGAGGAGCTGAATCACCAAATCCTTGCTGATTCAATGAGATGACTCTAGTGCCATTTGCTACACTAAGCAACAGGATTCGGACCATCAATGTAGTGGACTAGATATATTTAGTCTGGTTCAGATCTTTTCTATATATTGCCTACCTGCTCAAAAGGGACAAGGAATTATACAAAGGAAAAATCTGGTTTAACCATCTGTTTTGTGGCCACAACCAGTAGATGCTGTTAACAATATATGCTTCTCCACAATTTTGCCATTTTCCATTTTGTCTGTGAAGAAATAAAGAATTACGATCATTGAACAGTTGAATATTTGAATGATCCAGTTTTCCAGCTGTGTTGCCCTGCCTGTTAAGTAGCTCCTCCAAATCATTCTCGGTTTAATGGTGTAATTATATTTTTGTTCTGTACAAAACAGGTTTGTCCAAAATGGAGCATTTGTCTGCCAAGTCATAATTACTTCTTGATTCTTTAAAAAAAAAGAGAGAGAAAGAAAGAAAGAAAAGGAAAAGAAAATTAATTGTCAATGGGAACCATGGGGGCGGGGTAATTGAAGTGGAAATTGCTTTAGAAATTCTGGGTAGATAAATATAATTCACAGTGTGTGTCCTACTTCACTCCCCCTGAAGAAGATTTATAATTATTAATAGTGCTTTAAGAAACTAACAGACTGGTTTGCCATTGCCTAGGATAATACCTGATGTTTCGGATCTAAAGATCAAACGAGACAAGATTACAAGGCAAGACCTGAATTTCATCAAGAAGGTAATAGCACTTTATGTACAGATGGGAAAGAAGTATGAAGTAACTGAGGGTTTGGGCTATTTTGCCACACAGCCACACCCACACAATTTATCCAATTCATAGAATCATAGAATAATGGGGTTGGAATGGACCTATAAAATTATTGAGCCCACCCCACCCCCATTCAATGCAAGAATCCAAATCAAAGCAGATATGACAGATGGTTGCCCAGTTGAATGCCTCCAGCGTTGGAGTGCTCCCAAAGTAATTGGCTCTACTGACGTACTGCTCTAACAGTTAAGAAGTTTTTCCTGATATTCAGCCGAAATCTAGCTTGCTGTAGCTTGAGCCCATGTCCTACACTCTGGGGTGATTGAGAACAGATCCTGCCCCTCCTCTGTATGATTATCTTTCAAGTATTTGAAAAGTGCTATCATATTTCCCCTCAGTCTTCTTGTCTAAACATTCCCCGTTCTTTCAGTCTTTCCTCATAGGAAAAGTGGGACTATTAAGTAATGTGTGTGGATTATCTTTCCAGTTTCCTAGCAAGAAGAACATGTGGCCATCAGATACCTGTTAAATTCTTTTTCAATTAATATGAAAGTAAATCTGTGCAAGTAAAAATGTGCACATTTTTAAAATGTATGCATTTTAGTCCATGTAAAAATGCTTGATTTGGGAAGGATGCATACCAAAATATACATGAATTTGCATGCAAGAAGAAGGAGAAAATTCCACAAATTAAAGAAATGTGAACAGAGCAGGACAGGATTCTGAGAAATGCACTAGAAATGTTAACAGGGTCTTCTCAGTGGTTGCTCCTAGCCTCTGGAACTCCCTTCTGATATAGCCTAAGCTACCCCCCTCTGTTGTCCTTCCACCATCTGGCAAAGACATTTGTCTTCAAACACGTTTTGGAGACTGACTGACTGCTGGTGAAGGAGCTTTTGATGGGTGTGTGTTCTGTACTTCTTTTGCTTGACCCGGGCCTCTCATAATTTGTTTTACTTAGTCGTTAGTTTTCAACATAATTCAATTGAATGTCCTTTAATAAAACAACTTGCTCATTTTTTTTTGTAAGCTCTTTGAGTCCTGTTTGCATAGAATAACAACCAAACAAAACAGACAGATTTTTTTTTCACATTTCTAAAGTGTGTTGAAATCTGTCCAGAGAACTCTTTGTTACTGCACTAAAAGTAGCAGTAAGGGAGAAGCAAAGACATTTCTGAAGCTGTTGAGGATAAACTCTGTATGTAGTGGAAAGAACACTCTGTACTGAGAAAGTCCCAGGTTAAATCTCCCCTAAAAATAATCTCTGCTAACTGGGTTGGAAAGAACTCTGCCTGAGTCTCTGGAGAGCCTCTGCCAGTCAGAATAGAACATAGTGGTCTGAATGGGCAAGTCATCTGACCCAATTTGAAGCTGCTAAGCATAAGGATACCCAGTGTGGTGTAGTGGATAGAGTGGTGGACTAAGGCTCAGGAGGCGTGGGTTCGAATCCCCGCTCATCCATGGAAGCTCACTGTGGGTGTGGAACTGTTAAAACTGCCCTTTAAATATCCCACTTACCTTGAAAGCTGTATCAGGGCCGCTGTAAGTCAGTTCCAACTTGACAGCGCATAACAACAAAGGTATAAGGCAGTCTCGTGTACTCATCAGATTAAGAGGAATCTCTTTATGTTCCACTATGCCTAATCTCTTGGTCTCTGATAATCATGTGCATACCTTGGCTGGCACATAAGAACTGGTCTGGCTTTTCCTTTTCCTTGTCAGCATCAACATGCTGTGAAAAATCAAACACAAAATGGCGCCTTTTTGAATAGCATTCTAAGAGTTGCAGAAAAATTGTCAAAGGCGAATATGGAGAATGGCTTTTGGCGTATGCACAAAGGCTATTTCCATCTCTACCAAAAACTGCAGTTCACAGTTTTGCTGCGTCCGATAACCGTCTGTGTTTGATACCTCTTGCTTCAGAGACTGGCCTTGTCTGATGCTGACGCAATGAAAAGTGAAAAAGCTAGCCTGCAGCTGATTTAGAACTGTTAGATTTCTAGAGGGATGTAACCCTAGTCTTTACTCATTTCGTCCTGGCAGGTGAGAAGAAAAAATCTCAGAGATGGCTCCACAGTGGATTCTTTGTTTACATTTTTGTTTGGTTGCTTCTTTTGCCTTTTGAGTTTTAAAAAAAAAAGTCCCATTTCACTATTTGTGCAAAGAAACAATGTTTTACTCAAAACCTTCTATTTCATGCAAAATATGAGAGTGTTGTATGGAGTTAGTTTTATTTTTGCTAAATCCAAGGTTTTGGCACACAATAAGAGGTGGGTTTTCCCCACCCACCACCCACCCTAATGCTGCTGTGTAAGAAAACCCTGGTCTTTGCAATTTTGTGCAGGTGAAAATCTTGCAGTGGCTGACCATTTTTCCCCCCATCAGGATGTTTCATGGTGTCAAGACACTTTCTTGTCAAAGAAAATCAGAGTGTATTCATTACACATTTCAATAGCTAGAAGATGGTCCAAAATGACAGTATATATGCTGTAGCTTTAGTAAAAATGAATCACTCTGTTATGAATGTACATCAAATATGTTTGTATTGGGTCCAATAACCCAGAGGTCCCCAACCCGCGGCCTGGTGCCAGTCCGTGGCCTGAGCCGGACCAGGCCGCGGAGACCGACCTCCCCCCCACCCCGCACGCACTTCCCCCCCCCCGCATAGCCCATTTGCGCCTCCGCGTGTGCGCCTGCGCCCACATCAGCGCTCCCACACCCTTTCGTGCATGCGCACGAGTGCCCCCTGAGCACCGCGCCGCCCTTTGCGCATGTGCATGAGCAAGCACGTGCCTGCACGAGCACCCCCACCCGCACAGGCACTCCTTCGCGCATGCGCATGAGCGCACAGGGGTGCCCCACTTTCCCCAGCCGGTCCGCGGGGCTAAAAAGGTTGGGGACCGCTGCAATAACCCATTTCAGTAAAAAAAGCTTAATCTGGCCGTCTAGTTTTAAGTAGTCCACAAGTTAATTCCAACAAGGTGTTCAAATTATTCTGGATGTTCTTAGGCGCTATTATTTGTGGTTTGTCTGGTTTTCTTTTGGATAGGCTTGCACCCCCCTAAAAGACAAGAATTCAGCATTTTGGAGTGTCCTAGATCTGTTTGGAAGCACAGGTGGCCTCACGGTTACTGCTACTATTACCTGTAGGCTTTTTGGTGGTGGTAGACTCCTGCTTGTGGAATTGTCCCCCCAAGTAAGGGCCACGTTATTGATTATAGGTAAAGGTAAAGGTTCCCCTTGACATTTAGTCCAGTCGTATCTGACTCTAGGGCGCGGTGCTCATCCCCGTTTCCAAGCCATAGAGCCAGCGTTTGTCCGTAGACAGTTTCCTTGGTCACGTGGCCAGCGCGACTAGACACGGAACGCCGTTACCTTCCCACCGAGGTGGTACCTATTTATCTACCCACATTTTTACATGCTTTCAAACTGCTAGGTTGGCAGGAGCTTAGACAAGCGACGGGAGCTCACTCCGTCGCGTGGATTCGATCTTACGACGGCTGGTCTTCTGACCTTGCAGCACAGAGGCTTCTGCGGTTTAACCCGCAGCGCCACCACGTGCCCCCTTATTGATTATACCCATGATTAAATCAGAAAGCAAATTGTGCTGCTTATATACCTACCGCCCCATAGTGCTTAAAGCGATCACTGGGTGGCTTGCAGTTTAATTAGGCGGGCTACCCATTCCCCCCCCCCCCCGCGCAAGCTGGGAACTCACTTTACTGACCTTGGAAGGATGGAAAGCTGGTCAACTTTACTTCTTGTGATTATTTTTACTTGTAAGATGCTTTGAGCTTTCCGGGGAAAAGGCATCTAACAGGTTTAATCAGTAGCAACGCTATTAATTCTTCTCCTTTCTGCTCCCTGTAGCATGGGCAGGAATTGTACAGACATGTTTACTTGGGCTGCAGAGAGGAAGACAATATCCAAAAGAACTTTGAGCTGTTGTACACAACCCTGGCTCTCATCACCATTGAGTTGGCCAATGAAGAAATGGTCATTGACCTCATCAGAGTGGCAGTTGCATTGCAGGTAGGACTTCTGAAATCTGTATGATTTGGGATTTTGTTTTGTTTTCGATATCTATGGTTGTATTGCAATGGGTACATATAATGTAATATGATAGTCATATGCCATAAAGTCACTTCTGACTTATGGCGACCCTTTCCAGGGTTTACCATTCCCCCCTTCTGGGGGCATTCTGGGACTGTGCAGCTTGCCCATGATCATACAGGCTGGCTCTACTTGCAGGAGGCACAGTGGAGAATCGAACTCCCAACCTCTGGTTCCTCAGCCAGATACCTAAACCACTGAGCTATCCAGCCAGCTGGTCATATAGATACCTCAAACTTTCTCTGACAAATATTCTCCAGCAACATTATTAAAGAAATGCTGATTTTGCAATCCGTGTTCCCCAGAACAGGGTAGGTAGACTGAAGGTACACTTGCTTTTATCTTATCCACAGTAAGAACAAAATACGCTTAAAACAAAGCACACTGGACTTACTCATTCAGCATAAGAATTAATTTTTAGTACCAGAATTGAGTTTCTCAAGTTTCCTTTGTTTTAAGAAATAGAAGGTGAATTAGGAAGTCTTACTATTACTGTGTCATTAAACAACCGGAAGTAAGAAACCCTGTTCCTATTCCAAGTAACTCAGAAGTCTGCTAGTAAATTCAGGTCTACCTTTGGGTATACTTGACTGGTCACATGAAGGCAAGCACACATTTTCAGATCATCACTTGCTGTGATGAGTTGTGGTTTGGACATGTGGATGAAGATGAGTTGTGGTTTGGAATGTTGTTGACAGTAATTCACCATGCCGAACTCTGTCCAAAACACTCACAGCTTGGGCTGATGTCACCAGTTAAAAATCTAACTTTGTCCCGGTGTTTCTGTGCCTGTACAAAGCAATACTTGAATAGTATCCTTTTTCATTGAAGGACATCGCAATTGTTAATGAAGACAACCTGCCCATGTTCCATCGCTGTAGCATCATGGCTATGGTAGCTGCGTACCTCAACTTCCTAAGCCAGATGATTGCAGTTCCTGCTTTTTGCCAGCATGTTAGTAAGGTACTGAATGGCTTCTCAGGGTTATGCATATTATCTGGTGTGGGGTACTAAGGATGTACAGTGGTGCCTCGCTAGACGATTGCCTCGCAGGACGAGGAAATCGCTAGACGATGCCTTTTTGCGATCGCTACTGCGCTTCGCAAAACGATGTTTCCCTATGGCGATTTTCGCTAGACGATGAGGTTTCCCCATAGGAATGCGCCGACTAGTGGTGAAAAGCTGTCAGTGCAGCTGTCAGTGCATTCCGACGGGGACCCGCACTCGCTAGACGATGTTTCCCTATGGGAGATTTTCGCTAGACGACTGCGTTTTCCCTTGGAACGCATTGAAGAGATTTCAATGCATTCCAATGGGAAAACGTGCTTCGCTAGACGATGTTTTCGCTAGACAGCGATCTTCGCGGAACGGATTAACATCGTCTAGCGAGGCACCACTGTATGTGATTTTCAGTTCATGTTTTATTAGAATTTACCACCAAAACAGAAAATTGCAGAGTTTGCACATGGAAGAAAACAAAACTGGCAGAGGTAACCATTCCAAGTTGGTGCATGAACACGGTGGCAATTCAGTTTTGGAAAGTTTTGAGGGGCTCTGCTCATAGGAATCTGGTGGGAAGTTTTAAAAGAATGTATTTGCTCATCCGTATATTATCACTAGATTCCATTTTAAAGTGAAGTTCAAAATACACTTGGAAGCTTCTGCTCCGACCGAAATCTAGAGGAATGTTTGAGCAAAGTTGGAAAAACTTTGAAAAATTTAGTTATTTCTCCTCCTTTTTCTTTTCTTTTTCCGAGAAATTGAGCCATACGTTAGTCTTATACTGACATTTTTGGGACGCAGTTATAACTATAAAATATAACCATTGTGCCGTTCAATTTTATATTATTTCTCTTTTCAGGTTTAGAGTGTAGGTGTTATTTCTGGGCAACAGTTACGTAAGTCATTCCAAGCGTTCCTCAGATATTCCTCTGGATTAGAGAGTTGGGAATGATCTGGCTCATCCCAGTTCGTCCCAGTTCATAAAGACGGTAGCACAGCTGCTGCTGCTCCCCTTCCCCGCCTCCTCAACCAATTCAGCCACTCACCAGGCCCAGCTGGCTTGCTTTTCCCACCTCCTCGGCGAATCTCCCAGTCATGAGCAAGAGCCCAGACTTCTCTGCCCCGCCCTTTTCTTTGAGTGGCAGATCAGCCAAGAGGGGTGGGGCAGAGAAGCCTGAGCTGTTGCCAGGACTGGAAGATCAGTTGAGGAGGTGCAGGAAGCTACCATGCTGGGCCTGGGGAGTGGCTGATGGAGCCAGAGGAGGCGGGGAAAGAGAGCAGCAGCACCTGTGCTGCCGCCTTTATGAACTGGGACGAACCGGTTCGTGCCCATCTCTACTCTGGATATCAATCTGAGCAGAAACTTTCAAGTGTATTTTGAACTTCACTTTAAAATGGAATCGAGTGGTAACTTATGGGATGTACTTTAAAAGATCAATGGACCACTTTCAGAGGTCTTGCCACCCTCTGGACCTGGGCAAGTCCTCCCGGTGCCCCTTGATTTGCATGTAGATTTATTTTTATTTATTTTATTTATTTTTAGATTTCTACCCCGCCCCCCTAGACAACGTCTACTTGGGGTGGCTTACAAATATCATCAAATATATAAAACATTAAAAACATTAAACAATAAAACAATAAAACAATTGAAACAATAATATAAAGTATTCAAGATGGGAATAATAAAAAATAAAAAACTAAAATTTAAGAATTGACAGAAGGGAAGGCCTGCCTAAATAGCCAAGTTTTTAAATGGCTCTTAAAAACACCCAGCGAGGGTGCCAGGCGGATCTCTGTTGGGAGGCTGTTCCATAGCCGAGGGGCTACTGCTGAGAAGGCCCGGTTTCTAGTTCTTTCTTTCCGGACCTCTCTTGGCGTTAGGCCCCTCAGCCGTCCCTCCTGGCTATGCCGAGTAATTCGGGTAGATCTAGGTGGGAGAAGGCGGTCCGCCAAATACCGAGGTCCCAAACCGTTTAGGGCTTTGTAAGTCATCATCAACACTTTGAAGTCGATGCGGAAGCGAATGGGCAGCCAATGCAATGCGGCCAGAGTGGGAGAGATATGTTGGTATTTTCTCACCCCACTGAGCAGTCTGGCCGCTGCATTCTGCACCATTTGAAGCTTCCGCAACAATCTCAAAGGTAGCCCCACGTAGAGCACATTACAGTGGTCTAATCTCGAGATTATGAGTGCATGGACGAGAGTGGTGAGGGCCCCCCCATCAAGGTAGGGCCGCAGCTGGGCGATCCGCCACAGATGAAAATAGGCAGAACGGGCCACAGACGCCACCTGGTTTTCCATGGTAAGCTCCGGATCCAGATCCGGGTCCTAGATATTGTATAATTCACACAAAGCACAAATAGATGCTATCTTTAGATTGGATTTATTGAGAACAAACCTTATCTTGATTTTCTGCCCTTTCCCCCACCAGGTTATTGAAACCAGAAATGTAGAAGCACCGTATTTTTTACCTGAAACCATTTTCAGAGAGAAGAAGTGCAAGTATGGAAAATTAAACTTTTGGTAACAGAAGAATGTGTTATTTTCTTGACTTAACGCTCGGAGGGCTCATAGCACAATAATAAAGCTATTTGGTGGTTCCGTTGGGAGAATATATCTTAAAACACAGTTTTGTTACTAAACACAACTGTGTTTTACTAAAAGATAGATAAATAGTTGTGTTACTAAACACAACTGTGTTTACTAAAAGATAGATAAATATAAACCTCTCGCACCTGGGGATAAAAGGATCCAATGATATTCTTTGCCAAAGACCTTGGGGAGCTGGTGCAAGTCAGAGTACAACTGGAACCAAAACGGATGAGATGGCAGCTTTGCAATGAGAAGTGGAGCTGATTTAAATAAATGATGTTTGATTATCCTCCAGTACTGTTTTCTAGCTTCACAAACTGCAGACTACCTCACTTTTGCAGGAACTGGGTGATTGTACTGTTTGGATATAAATACTGAGCTTTGTTTGCATGTTAACTGTGCATACATTGCTGCCCTGGAGAAATAAATAAAGTTTTATTACCTTGCAAAGCCGCAGTCTTGCCTGCTTCTGTCCTCAGATAGGTGGACAAATAGTTCAGTCTTGTACAAGGTGGCATTCTGTATTTCCGATGTGTTAGAGTGGGGTGAGGAACCTGTGATCCTCCAGATGCTGATGACCTTCTCTTTCCATCATCCCTACTAGTAATCATGCTGGCAGGGAATTTTGATATATGGAGATCAATAACTTCTGCAGGACTACAGGCTCTGCTCATTTTTAGAACCAGAGGCAGAGTGTGTTCATTTCATTGGGAACAACTTAGAGCCAGAATACTGGAGGTTTCTACAGTTCATCTCTCCCTGCAGCTCATTAGCTTGGAAAGGTTTGCCTTGGGCTTTTGCCATCACTTCTTCAGCTTCTCCCCATCACTGGATCCAGTTCTCTGCTCCTCTCCAGCAGTCTGTGGATTACAGTGTGATACCCTAGTTGGAGTATCAGGCTCAGGAGACCTCAGGTTCAAATCCTCATGCAACCATGACACTCACTGGGGGAGACAGGGCCAGGCTCCCTCTCAGAGCCTGGCCTGCTTCGCAAGGTTGTTATGAGGAGAGAAGGAGGGAGGAGAGCCATGTACAGTGCCTCGAGGCAACTGGAGGAAAGGTGCGATATAAATGCAAAAAATGAATATTGCTCATGCACAGAATGGGAGCAGCCAATATGCTCAGCCATGAGGAGAAGTGAAGCCACCAAACCCTTGGGTGTAGGCCATGTAGAACAGCCTCCCGTTCTTGTTCTTTATGTCGGCATTTGTCCGATAGAGTGAACAATGGAGAGCAGGAAGAGCGGTGGGGTTAGCAAAGCTATGTTGATTTTAAATTCTACGACCCACACTTGCCAACATCAAAGGAATAAGGCACTGTAGCAAATTGCTACTAGTTAGGAAGTCAGCGCTCGTATTTCCTGTCACAGTCCAAGTCACACGACGGATGTGTGACCAGAAATACAAGCCTTGACTTCTCAGCTAGCAATGGGGCATATGTAATACTGGGCATTTTGTGTGAATTGCCATCTTATGGACAGAGGTCTACTCTGGCATAGTGAAGTAAACAGATGATCGGCCATTCTTGATTCCGAGCTCTGAATACAGGAGTGTGGTCTGTTTGATATTGCTAACAGCTAGAGTCCATAAATCATGTGCCAAATAAAATCTGTTAGTCTTTGGGATGCCAGAAGACCCTTGGTTGTTTTAAAACTTAACACCTATTGGAAAGTCAGAATGAGGAAGAGAACAAAAATGAATAGGAATTTTGGCTTTTGAATATGTCATTGTAATTTACATTTGCACATTCATTCATTTGTGCACTATTTGTTTGTTTTCTGATGAAATGATTGAGACATAATAATTGCTGTTTATGTTTTGAAGTCTTCCCAAGTCCCTGGGAAAGGATGAAACAAACCTGTTCTTCCTGACCAACCAGATAGCAGAATCGCTGGCCGGCAGTGGCTACAGTGTGGAGAGACTATCGGTGCCATATGTGCCTCTTGTGACAGGTGAGTCATAAGTCCCCCATTCCTGACTCCAGTTCTTATCTACCTTTGTCTCCTCGTCTAACCTGGGATTCTTCCAGATGATGCTTTTATGATTCACTTTTCTTGCCTCATTCATTTCATCAAATGGAGGGATCCTTCCATTTGTAAACTCACATATATTCTCCTACCGCTTAGTTCCTTTTTCGTACTGCATACAATCCACTAAGGAAAGGAAGATGGAATTGCTGCTCAGTGCTTTAAGGAACAGTCCATCTTTGTGCCTCCTGAATCCTATTGTGGATTTACACTGGCATAAGTGTAATAGCATAAGTCACAGTGGTGAACGGCTGCTAATTAGTGAGTTGCTTCTTGCATCACTAGTCTTGCAAACTGTGCAACTAGGAATGCAAAACAACAACTCATTAATCAGCACCCTTTCACTGTGATAGTTTACACTATTACTCTTAAGACCAGCACAAATCTGCAACAGGATTCTGGCCATTGCATATCTTTAAATATTCAATGGCTGAAATCCTGGAAATCAGTGGAATTTATGGAGGAGTTGACTTACTCAATTTCCACTGATTCAAGGGCCTACTTTAGTTGTAACTTACTATATGGAACAGCAGGGTTCCAGCATAGCATACAGGAATCTATACTGAGCTGAAAGTAGCATCCTCTGGGTGACTAAGAAGAGAAATTCTACATATCAGTGTTTCACCACTTATCCTGAACTTATTGTCATGTTACTGATATTTATTAGAACTAATTCTTTGCCTGAGTCAGGTGTATTTCTTCAAATTGCAGGCAGGGGCTCACCTGATTAGTCATTTTTTAAAATTCTGATTTCACCCCAAGGGTGAAGAGAGATGCCACAGGTTGCACATGTAGATCTTATAAGGGTGGCAGACTGAACTTTAATAATATTTGAAGTGCCCCGTTCTCAAACTACCTGCTACTCGTACTGAACATGGACCTTTATACACCTGAAATCCTTTGTAATGAGATAATTATTAATCCAATTTGCCTTTGCCAGTATTAAAGCTGTGCTTGCAACTTGAAGCTTTTAAGAAATTGTGGAACCTTGTGAAGAACTGAGTGCTATTTTGATCCATGAAATAAAATCTGTTCTGTTCTCCTTGAAGGAATGCTGGACATTTGTCATCAATGTGTGCATGGCTGGCGTCCATTCCACATTTACTGCATGGTTTAAAAAATCCCAGTTCAGCTTCTGGCATCTGCCTTTAAAAGAATGATAAGTAGAAAGCTCTGCTAGGGAGCACGGTTACCCAAGCCATTCAAAAAACACCTTTAAATTATGTCGTGAACGAAACCATGGTGTACTTTGCTATGAAATAATTTTCTGTGCTCATAATCTAAAAGATTATCTGTACGTGGGTGTAATCGTTATTTGCCAATTTTACGAAGTGCTTTAAATCCGTTTCTGTTATCTCCTCGGTTGCATCCATTTGCATTTATCATAGAAACTCCTTTGAAATGAACAAAAGTTATTCTATAAAAGTAGCACTCAAAGACTTTTCTGCATGACCATTGGAGGCTTTGACACATTTTTTTGTCTTGCAAAAGCTAACTCCTCCCCACCCGATACCCTTTGCCATATCACCAGATATGGAGCATCTCCAGTGCCATTTGTCATGCAGCAAAGAAGCTGACACTCAGAGACTCTCTTGTGTATCCAGTTGTTTTGATCCTGGCAAAATACTTCTGCTATCCACATACTTGTTTTTCCAACTAATATGTCATCCTATTTCCATTCTTACATATCTCCTGAAATTTAGCACTATTTCCGTCTGGCAAAAAGCCTCATAAATGCAGGCGCAAATCAAAAGGTAAATCTGAGCCATAACTGCCTGTCCTCCATGTAGCTTTTCTCTGTCATGGATAGGATCCATAGGCATTCCACACAAGTGCACTGTGTATAGATAGATAGTGCTAGTCTTCAGTTAGTTTCTGTATTTGTTTCTCCTCCTTGTGTTGTCGTGAACTCTGCAACTCTAGCTGTATCTCCTTTCTACTCTTCTTTCAGCTGTTTTGTGACATTTAGCAAATGGTTCAGGACATTACTGTGAAGTTAATGATTGGAGTTAGAACATATATAGCCTGTTTACTGTTGTTATTATTTCCATTATGCACTGTCCACCAAAAGTTGGCTGGATTTAGTTCCTTGAATATCGGGTTATTCCCAAGGACTGAGGACATTCATAGGTATTTCCTTTAAAAATGTGCTGTTCCAGGTAAGACAGCCTGCTGCAATTGGTGCACTGCTCTTTCCCACGAGGAACTGAAAAACCGGGGGTCCCCAGTTTTGATGTTAACCTATTTTGTGAATGCCTGGGTAGGATTGTAGGTGGTGCCTCTGTTGTTAGCCTTCAGGTATCAGGTACAACCAGTAACATTCTCTCAAAACAACCAGTAACATTATCTCAAGCAGTTCATGGATGATGTATTTATTGCTAACTTAAATTTAGGAGAAGTGGACAGTTGAATTACTTTAATTCTCTCCAGTACTTTTCTGGTAATTCACAAAGGCAAAAAGGAAGTGTAATGTACTATTATTATTGACTGTGCAGGTGAGCTACTTTTGTCGTTCTGTATGCCTGAACAAGTAAGTGGACTGCTGGAGAAAACAGTCTGGTCTAGTGGATAGAGTGTCAGACTAAGACTCAGAAGACCTGAGTTCCAATCCTCACTCAGCCGTGGAAGCTCAGTGGGAGTGGCAATGGTAAACCATTCCTTGAATGTCTCATTTCCCTAGAAAACCCCATTATGGGTGCCATAAGTAGGAAGCGACTTGATGGCACATAATGTACAGAATTAAAAAATGATCTGCAGTTAGCAGTACTGATGAGATGGAGTTATTTGTTTACCTGATGAACTGAAGAACCAGGTGGTCACATCAGTGGCAGAAAGCAAGCTTCATCGAAACCCAAAATGGCATGCCAGGTATTCATCTTTACCATGCAAGTGAATGACTGATGCCTATGCATCTGGAGAAATGTGGAATCATTGAATAATTGAATTGCAAGGGGGCTATAAAGCCCTCGAGTCCAACCCCCTGCCCAATGCAGGGATCCAAATCAAAGCAGATCTGACAGAGGGTTGTCCAATTCTCTCTTGAATGCCTCCATCGTTGGAGCACTCACCACCTCCCAAAGTAATTGGTTCCATTGTCATACGGCTCTAACAGTTAAGAAGTTTTTCCTGATATTCAGCCTAAATCTGGCTTCTTGCAGCTTGAGCTCGTTCTTACACGTCCTGCAGCTTAACTTCTACTGGTAGAATTTCCTTGGGATTCAATGTCTTTCTGTTCTCCCTGGGACAGCATGCTGATGATTCACAAGCTAGATAAAAAGATATCTTGAATGGCCCTAAGTAATCAATGATGTGCACCTCTTTATTTGAAGAATGAGTCAAGATTATTAGGTACAATCACCATAGACATCAGCAATTTGTTGGTAAAAGTCTTCAGCAATTATTTCAGAGAAGCTCATTTTCACAACTAAGGATGCAGTTAAGAATGTGGTGTTCTGTGTTTCTGATATGAGATGGAAAGGCAAAAAAATTGTAAAGCTGATTTGCCTTGCTTGGGTTTGAGGCAAAGAGAGTAGGAGTTTAAAATGAAGGTTTTGATGACGTTCTTGCTGCGGTTGTTTTGTACAGATGAAGACAGACTGTCCAGGAGGAAGAGTCTTGTAGACACCCTGTCCATTCAAGTAGACATTCTGCCAGGCTGCAATATGGAAGAAAAGGTATGTAACATCCTTGTTTATGGGGGTGGGGAGAAAGAGAGAATGAAACGTTTTCATTAAATTCTTCAATTGTCTTCAGTTGTTCTACCTTTCAGAAACTTGTCTTTCCACGCCAGGAATCAGTTCAAGAACTTCTGTGCATATACCTCCCATGGGGCCCCTGGTATATTCTACATAATTTCATAAAAGTATGTCTCTCAGGAGACAACAGACGCCATGGCCGTTGACTGATGGATTCTGGGAGCTATTGTCAAAAAAGGAACTTTTCCAAGTTCTGATTCTTAATTGCCTTCTTATCTTACAGCACACGGCCCATCTCACACAGAGCTCTGGCCAAGTCTGTGTCTCCTCATTAGTGTACACTGGTATCCTACATTCAGTGTTCACCAGCATCTTCTACTGCTGTGGAATAAAGATGGCGGCTGTTGAGCTATCTCACACAGATTATAGAATCATAGAAAAGTGAAGTTGGAAGGGGCCTACAAGGCCATCAAGTCCAACCTCCTGCTCAATGCAGGAATACAATCAAAGCAGATCTGCCAGGTGATTATCCAAGTTTTTCTTGAATGCCTCCAGTGTTGGTAAGGTAAAGGTTCCCCTTGACATTTAGTCCAGTCGTGTCCGACTCTAGGGGGCGGTGCTCATCCCCGTTTCCAAGCTGTAGAGCCAGCGTTTGTCTGTAGACAGTTTCCGTGGTCACGTGGCCAGCGCGACTAGACACGGAACGCCGTTACCTTCCCACCGTGGTGGTACCTATTTATCTACTCGCATTTGCATGCTTTCGAACTGCTAGGTTGGCAGGAGCTGGGACAAGTGACGGGAGCTCACTCCGTCGCATGGATTCGATCTTACGACTGCTGGTCTTCTGACCCTGCAGCACAGAGGCTTCTGAGGTTTAACCCGCAGCGCCACCACGTCCCTCCAGTGTTGGAGCACTCACCAGCTCCTGAAGTAACTGGTTCCACTGTCGTACTGCTCTAACAGTTAGGAAGTTTTTCCTGATATTCAATCGAAATCTGGCTTCCTTTAGCTTGAGCCCATTGTTGTGTGTCCTGCACTCTGGGATGATCGAGAACAGATCTTGCCCCTCCTCTTTATGACAGCCTTTCAGATATTTGAAAAGTGCTGTCATATCACCCCTCAGTCTTCTTTTCTCAAGGCTAAACATGCCCAGTTCTTTCAGCCTTTCCTCATAAGGCTTGGTTTCCAGCCCCCTGATCATCCTTCTCACCCTCCTCTGAACTCCTTCCAATTTGTTAGCATCCTTCTTGAAGTGTGGTGTTGAGAACTGGACACAAGACTCAAGGTGAGGCCTAACCAGTGCTGAATAGAGGGGGACCAGCACCTTGCGGGATTTGGAAACTATACTTCTATTCATGCAGCCTAAAATAGCATTTGCCTTTTTTGTAGCCACATCACACTGTTGGCTCATACTCAGCTTGTGATCTACGACAATTCCAAGATCCTTCTCACTCGTAGTTTTGCTGAGCCAGGTATCCCCCATCTTGTAACTGTGTAATTGGTTTCTTTTTCCGAGGTGCAGGACTTTGCACTCATCCCTGATGAATTTCATTCTGTTGCTTTCGGCCCAGTGCTCCATCCACCTGATTGTCTGAAGAGTTGATCTTCTAGTTAAAGAATGCTTGCTAAGCATCCAGTTATTGCCAGGATTCCATGCAACACAATTTAAATTTTTAAGCAACGGTTGCTTTATATCCTGATCCCCAAATGTTTGTTTTTCTGAGTTTCTTTGCTGTACAGTGTCAGCATTGTAATGTATTCTGTGCCACTGCCTTGCTGTTCACAGAATTGATAAGAAGCATTAAGGTATCAGAAAAATAATATGAATAGCATATTTATGATACTATGACTGAAATCCTGTTAGTTATGTAGGCACACACATGGTGTAATACAATCAGTGGAACTCTCAGCAGCAAAATGGCCATAAATTCAAAAGTTAGCATAGCTGTTTGCTATTGTGCACTGAGTCTCACAACAGCCATTGACAGGAATTTAAATACACAGAACAGAGCAGGGAACGGGTGCATGGAATAATGGCTTATATGGAAGCTGGTGCTTCGGGCCAAGTCTCTGAAGAGATCATCTGAAGAGAGAAGAGTATTTATTAGGAAACGACGTAAGATTCAGAAGGATAGCTACAAATACAAATCTCAGGGCAAAATTGGGTGAGACACCAACTTTGCAGTTAGAAAGTGATAAAATGTTTCCTTCCATGGATGTGTTCCTTCTATGCAGTTATGTCTGAGCATTCTCAATGGCAAATAAAGGCTGTGGTTACCCAATTTTATTTATTTATTTATTTATTTATTTATTTATTTATTTATTTAACTTATATGCCGCCCACTCTACCCAAAGGTCTCTGGGCGGCTTACAACAATTAAAATACAATTAAAAAGATAAAACAATTAAAATACAATTAAAATAGATGCTCTAAAAATTGCCATCAGGACCCACAGTTGATATTATTTCAATTAAAAGCCTTCTGGAACAGGAAGGTTTTGACCTGGCGCCGAAAAGTCATCAGCGTCGGCGCCAGATTAATCTCAGTCGGGAGGGCGTTCCATAGTCTGGGGGCAGCTGCCGAAAAGGCCCTTTGTCTACAAGCCATCCCTCTTACCTCCTTGAGGGACGGCTCTTTCAAAAGGGCCCCCTGGCTAGATCTTAACTGCCGGGTAGGTTCATATGGAAGGAGGCGGTCCTTCAGGTATCCAGGACCCAAGCCGTTTAGGGCTTTATATGTCAAAACAAGCACTTTGAATTGGGCCTGGGCAGCAACTGGTAGCCAATGTAATTTAAACAGAATCAGCTTGATGTGTCCCCTAGCGGCCCCACCACTCACCAGCCATGCAGCTCAATTCTGGACCAGTTGCAGTCGCCGGACCAAATTGTAATTTGCAAGTTGCAGAGCTGTTGAAGTCTTGAAGTACAATGAACAAACATTTTACCTCCACAAGGAAGTCAGCTTTCAATGCCTTGGTCACTGTATTATTTGTTTTAGGTGGGGGAAAAAATCACGAAGAAAAGGAGGGATAAGTGGGAGTAAAGTCAACTCTGAGAGTGTCAGTCCGTTGGTAGAGAACGGACAGAGCAGAGAGTAGAGAGAGGAAATATAGCAAGGAACACTAGTTTTCTCCCTCTACTTCTGGCGCTCCTGGGGACACACAGTTGCACCTTTGCTTCCACACGAGTAAAGAAGCAGGAGTAGACAGGAATGTGATTTACATTTACAAACCTCCTGTGCTGCACTGTCTTGTACTGAGTGACCTTTTAAGAGTAAAAGCTCAAATAGTCCATATCCCCGTTTTCAAAAAGATAATCTAGATGGTCTGCTCAAAGTGGAAGATACCTGGCATTGAAGTGCAGTTGCTTCAACTTTTTTTGGTCTTTGTTGTTTCTTTAGGCAAATAGGACCGAAGAGATCACGTTTGAAACACTGAAACAGGCCATAGGTAAGGTGGGCTGCATTTCCATATCCGATGCTTGACTTAGACATCTTTGTGAAGGCCTGGCTCAGGCACTTAAATCCAGCACTTCAACTTTTTAAGAGTGGGCTCATGCTGTGTGTAAAGCCACAAAAGGTATGACAAATAGCGGCTCATCTCCCCTACTCCTGGTTTGCATTTATCCCTCCTTTTTTGTCAGCTGCAGTTCCAGGCAAGGCAGCTGGGGAAAGAGGTGAGGCACAAACCAAGGTTCAAGACATGTCAGGTAATAGTTCTTGATACCACAGAAGTCATGATTTAAACCAGTGAGTCCCAACCTTGGGTCCCTATTGGACAACTCCCAGAAGCCCTTGCCAGCACAGCTAGTGGTGAAGGCTTTTGGGAGTTGTAGTCGAAGAATGTATGGGGACCCAAGGTTGGGAACCACTGATTGAAACAGATCAGAGTTTGCAAGCAAGCTACAAACCAGGGGCTCTCGTGAGGTTTTTTGGGGGGTTGTTAAAAATCATGGTTTGTCTGCGAAGATGGTTTCGAATATGGTAACAATCCAGATTATGTCATAGCTTTTCATGACCTGTGAAGGCAATCGTGGTCGCTTCATGGAATTAGTGGTGTTTTGTGTGCTTAGTTCCCACATTGCTGGGGTTTGTGTTGTTGCTGTGAGGCAGCTTTAGAAAAAAGTGACTTCTGCGTTTTGCTTTGTTTTAATTCCTTGAAAGACAGCAACGCTCTTGAGGAACAGGAGAAGGAGAAGAGGCGGCTTGTGATTGAAAAATTCCAGAAGGCACCTTTTGAAGAAATTGCTGCACAGTGTGAAACCAAAGTGAGTACTTAGGCCGTGGTCCACAACCCATGTGGCTCGGATGCAATCTGGTCTAAAACTACTATGCTGGGCATATTTGTGATGAAATATCACTAGGTAAAAGTAAAGGTTCACCTTTGACAATTTGTCCAGTCGTGTCCGACTCTAGGGCGCGGTGCTCATCCCCGTTTCCAACCCATAGAGCTAGCGTTTTGTCCGAAGACAATCTTCCGTGGTCACGTGGCCAGCGCGACTAGACACGGAACGCCGTTTCCTTCCCAGCGTGGTGGTACCTATTTATCTACTCGCATTTTTTTTTTAGCATGCTTTCGAACTGCTAGGTTGGCGGGAGCTGGGACAAGCCACGGGGGCTCACTCCGTCGCGTGGATTCGATCTTACGACTGCAGGTCTTCTGACCTTGCAGCACAGAGGCTTCTGCGGTTTAACCCGCAGCGCCACCACATCCCACATATCACTAAGATATCATAAATCTTCACATGCTCTCTGCCAGCTTTATTTGGTTATAGAGCGTTCCTTTATCTCACTGTCATGGATACAGGAATGGTCTATAAGTGAATAAAGCTTGCAGAGTAGTCGGTGAAGACTGATGACATTGGGTACCAGGACAAAATGAGGAACTGAAACAGTAGAAAGACGGAAAGACTAGGATCCAAACGGAGAGGAATCTATAAAGTTCTCTAAGAAGGTCTTTGAAACACTTTCCCATTTCTGATGGGCACCTGTCTCCTTTTTTCCAACTCCATCAGAAGTTGGGAGACTCCCATGTGTCTTACAGGTAAAAGCAAAACAGAGACAAAACATTTATTTAAAAAAAGACAAAATCATGGTGGCACCTTAAAGATTTTTATATTTTTTCATGTGAGCTTTCATAGACAAGTCCACTTCATCAGACATGTGTCTGTCTTAAATAGATCTTCTGTATGGACAGTCCTTACGTCTGGACAGCAAAAATCCATATCAGAGCTTTCAACAGCTTTATTCCTTGACAAGTTCAGTGGACTACATTGAGGCCAGATCCTGTTGCAGTGTGTGCTGCCAGGTGCAGTCTCTTCTTTGTCCTTACACAAGCCAGATGTCCCCCCGTTGTAACAGATGGAGTTCTGCTGGCATAGGCAACTACTGGGTACTTCCTTGCTCCAGCCTAGAAAAAGCCCAGCTATAGTGGGCAATTTCACACATGGAGCAACACAAAGAGGATTCACCCTGAATATCTTAGTTAGCATTTAACATTTAGGGCTCGCAAACGTAGTTTTTGGTGTGTACAAGTTCCATTACAGCTTATATTATTTCTATTTCAGAGGACTTCTGTTGTAGGTATAATTCCTAAAAGTTGGATCTGGTGTTGGGTGTGTCGCTGGTCTACTCTTAGACATCCATAGACTATGTGGTCTCTACATAGGGAAGTCCTTCTCATGAGTAGCTGCTGAAATGTAGGCTTTCCCCATGCACACGTGTTATGCCTACACGTGGATGTCTGGAGGACATTGCTAGCCATGCAGCAGCTCTAACACTCAGAACTGCAAAACTTGGAAAACTTGGTTGGTTGGTTTTGAATGCAGCTCTCAGAATCCAGAATCGGAATGACTTTTCCAAGATCTGGGTAACTGCACGATTTGTATGCAAAAGAAGTGTTTGATGCTGTTGCATCTGATGACAAAGTAAAGCTAGTATGGCTACCTATCAGTCATCTACACACCACTGATTCCCAGCCATGGGTCCCCAGATGTTCTTGGACTAAAACTCCCAGAAGCCTTCACCACTAGCTTTGCTGGCCGGGATTTCTGGGAGTTGTAGTCCAAGAACATCTGGGGACCCAAGGTTGGGAAGCACTAATGCAGACCAATTCGTCCGAAGGGTACAGGGATTAAGTAGGAGTTCCCTAAAATAGCTAATGCTTACTCTTTGCAGGCAAACTTGCTCCATGATAGGCTGACACAGATACTGGATCGCACGGTTCGGTAAGGCTGAATGAAATAAATTTGTTTTAAGCCTGTAAATATAGATGCATAAAAGACTCTTCTAGGTTCCCAAGACTATTAACTTGTTTTTCTACTTCATTTTTAAATGTCTGACTCCATTTTGGTTCCAGTCTTGCTTGCTTTGAAACAAACACATTTTGCAGCGTCAATGGACAGAAATTACTTTTCTTCCAAGGCATATTTATCATATACCATTAAACTGGTTTAGTATTCATTCTGTCTGGGAATGATCATTGTGTTTCGGGAATGGTTGGATCTGTAAGAGAATTCTTAGCACTTTCTCAGAACATCTCAACATTCTTTGGGGGAAGCTATGACAATTATTGGGGCATAAAAGTGATGCAGATTATTGGTGTCGATAACAGCTGAGTACTTTGAATCTGTCTATTTTGAATTGTACATTTCCTTAGTTTGTTGAGATTTGTATTCACTTAAACACACCTCCTTGATCCATGCTGTTTTCCTGTTTGTGTCTGTTATGATCTAATTAGGGTACACAACTGTTGATATCTTGTGAGTTCCACTATCTGAAAAGAGAAGAGAAGACGTTACGAACTTACCCATCCTTAATAATAACAGTTTTTATTTTGGAAGCAGAGATGACTTGTTTGATTTGATAGCTACTTCATTTTCCATCTCCCAGGACAAAGCAAGATGGTAGCTGGTTCAGCTGAACCTCTCCAGCCACTGCTCCCTGTATTTCTTCCAGTTTTCTTCTACTTTATCTCTATCCAACAGCAAGCATAGACTCGATCAATCTTGAGGGTTCATGCTAGTCAAAGCCATTGGTGAACCCCACAAGAGTAGTATGTCCTCATGATTGTTGTTGTTGTTTAGTCGTTAAGTCGTGTCCGACTCTTCGTGACCCCATGGACCAGAGCGCGCCAGGCCCTCCTGTCTTCCACTGCCTCCCGGAGTTGGGTCAAATTCATGTTGGTCGCTTCAGTGACACTGTCCAACCATCTCGTCCTCTGTGGTCCCCTTCTCCTCTTGCCTTTACACATTCCCAACATCAGGGTCTTTTCCAGGGAGTCTTCTCTTCTCATGAGATGGCCAAAGTATTGGAGCCTCAGCTTCAGGATCTGTCCTTCCAGTGAGCACTCAGGGTTGATTTCCTTCAAAATGGATAAGTTTGTTCTCTTTGCAGTCCAGGGGACTCTCAAGAGTCTCCTCCAGCACCACAATTCAAGTCCTCATGATAGCAGCTGCTTTTAGAGCGCAACAATTCTGATGTCACAACTAGAGATGGGGGTACCTCCACACAGTTGGACATAACGAGGGTCTGGCCCCCTGGGGCCAGACCATCCACTCACATGTCCACTGCTGCCGCCAGCTCCACTCTCCCTTCCAATCGCTCCGGAGCTCATGGTCAACTATCCGCTCCTGGCAGAAGGAGGGACGACCAGTCTCCCTGACAGGCTGACGAGTGGCTAGCTGACCGCGAGCTCCAGAGCGATGGGAAAGGAGAGCAGAGCCGCCGCTGGGAGCGGATGCCTGAGTGGACGGTCCAGCCCCAGGGAGCAGGACCCTCGTTACGTCCAGCTGTGGGGGGTATTTGAATAAGAATACCCCCATCTCTAGTCACAACCAGTCTGCTTGGACGCTTTGGATCAGGAAAGCTAGCAACTGAGGGATTCAAAATATCAGACAGTTTTGGAAATCATTCCAATTAGGCATTGCAGGGCATTTGCCTTCAAATGCATTGTTTTGTTTCATTTCATTTCATTTAAAACCATTACAACCTGCCCTATCTCACAGAATATCAGGGCAGGGGACAAAGCTGCATAAAACCATTTTAAAATACAAGACACTTAAAGCAATTTAAAATCAAAGAATTTAAAACACAAAATAAAACATTCTAACATTAAACGTGGGTCCTAGATCAAAGCAAACCTGAACTACATCCAGAGGCAAAACTTGAAACTGAAGCTGTCCTATTTTGGGCACCTCACGAGAAGAGTTTCTGGAAAAGACAATAATGCTGGAAAAGGTAGAAGACAGCAAGAAAAGTGGAAGACCAAATACGAGATGGACTGACTCCCTAAAGGAAGCAAAAGCCTTGAATTTGCAAGAGCTGAGCGGGGCTGCTGAGGACAGGGCATTTTGGAGATTGCTCATTCATAGGGTCACCATAAGTCAGATGTAGAGATGGGCACGAACTTCAGTTCAGAGGTTCGCGCTGGTTCATACCTCCCTCCCTGGCTGGATCCTCCATTCACCAGCTGGTGCACACTCCCCTCCTCCTCTTTGGCTGTTCAACCAGTCTCCGGCAGGAGCAGGAGCTTCCCTACCCCGCCTCCTTGGCTGATCACCCACTCAGACCAGGAGGCAGGACGGGCAAACCTGTGCTCCTGCCAGGGACCGGTTGAACAGCCGAAGAGAAGGAGCAGAGGAGCGTGCTCCGACTGGTGAGTGGATCATTGACCTGGGAGGCAGGGGAATGTGTGGCACGAACCTCCGAACCAACGTTCATGCCCATCTCTAGTCAGAAGTGACTTGATGCCACCTAACAGCAAAAACAACATTAAAACCATTGCACTAAAACATGATCTTCAACTTCCAAAGGCTAGAATATAGGAGTATTTCTTGACTTAGCGCCTAACCGATGCCAGTGCCGACACACAGATCAAGCTTCCAAGAGGAGGAGGACATTACACAAGTTATTTTTATGAGAGCCTTTTGAATGTTGACTCTGCTGCCAAGAAATTCCAGTTGAAGGCTTGGGGAGATGTGCTAGGGTCCATGGGATCCAACCTTCCCCTCGCTTTGTTTATATTGAGGTTGTGACTTAGATCCCACCCAACCCTTCTCTGGAACTGAACATTGCAGAGAGACGAGGACAGTGATGAACATCCTATTTCGTAGGGACGTCTCTCTGCCATTGCTAAGCAGGTTTCTATGGTCACCCAGGTTTACCTTGAAGACAACCATTTAATAAAACATGGCCATGCATGAAAGCTTAAAAATAACAACCCTTATTTTTCACGTCATCTCCTTTTAGGCCACCTCCGAGCCCTTCTGGAACGATGGCGGTCACTTCTGGACATGTTCATTACCGCTCCATCCCAGTCTATGAGATGAAGTTTCCAGATCTTTGTGTGTATTGAGTGTCTTCTGGATTCAGCACCTACTGAAAGATTTTAAAGCTTCTCGAAAGCTAAGTTAGTGGTGTGTCCGCTCAGAGCACGTCACATTTTCATTTGAATTTCATCCTTTAATTCCAAGTTAAAGTGCATAGGTGTTTTTTTTTTTAAATTACTAATTGGAAGGAAAAACAATTTTCTCATTTCCGCTTTTTCTACGTGTTTTGTTACTTTCGGTATTCAAATTAAAAGGGTGGGTTTTTTTCACCATGACCTTTTGTTATAGGTTTAACATGTATATTTATCAAAACCATTTCTAATTCTACATGTTCTTTTGATATGTTTACAGCTCTTTTAAAATCTTTTCATTCTCCTAGATTTATATTTTTTTTTGGTGGAGGCTTCCTCATAGCAAATGCCAAATGTGATTTTCTTTCTGATTCGGTCTACAATCCCTTGCGTGCTGAGGGGAGAGTAAGCACCTTTGAACTCTGCCAGACTTACTTCCAAGCATACATGCATGAACGTGGGCTATTAAAGTCCGAGTTCAAACATGTATAGTACACACTGAAACTTTTGACTGTCATAAACAGAACTTGGTATTGCCTATTACAAAGGCTGTCAGGATAAGAGAGGAATGGAATTATATTACCATTGCTATTACAATTTCTATTTTGTTAACTCTAGTAGGACCTCCATATCCACAGGATCAGTATCTTCTGATTCACATATCCACGGTCTGAATATATATGAAAAATATTTTTTAAAAAATCCTGGAAATATATATTTCTAAGTATGAAGTTCCCAGAACTGGCCACTAGAGGGAACCAGAGACCATGCTATGTATAGCGTTCACTAGAGAAATATGATGTCGTTACTAGAACTGGCCACTGGAGGGAGCCAGAGACCATGCTGTGTTTAGCATTCGCTATTAAAATAGTGTTAGCTATAATCTGCGTTTTTCAGCATCCACGGGGTGGGGAGCTTGGAACTGATCCTCCACACATACAGTGGTCCTGCTGTACTTTTTTGTAAGATTTTTTGGTTACTTTTAAAGTTGGTTTGAGATTGATCAAAGAGTGGCATAATTCTTAAGCTAAACCCTTACTTACTTCAGAAAGGGGACTTCCTTGTGCCTCGGCTGCTCCTGAGAGGGCAGTGTGTTTGAAATATCTCTGCACTCGTTGCTTATTTCCAAACTTCGGTCATGACTATCCTCTAAGGAATCTTGAGAGAACAATGGTATTGTGGAAAAACATGAATCACCGTGTTTGTCTCTTCCCAGACCTGTATCTCCCGGGTTTCTTTAATAAAGAGGAACTGTGGTGGCTAAAAGCAAGCTTGAAACATATTTGAATTGAAGAAAGAAAAGTGAATTGAAGGAGAAAATGCATGCATGGGGGTGGGGGGAATGTATGCTCATATTTCCTCAGATAGAAAGCCCAATTTGGGAGCTGAGGCCATATACAAGTCCTATTTTTCATATTGCCAATGATGTATTTGTGAGGAGGGGAAGGAATAGATTTAGCACATCCATTCTCCCGCTTACTCACCCCTCCCTTATTAGCAGTTTCAAACTCAGTTAAAGGTGAAGGTAAAGGTCCCCCTTGACATTTAGTCCAGTCGTGTCCGACTCTAGGGGGCCGGTGCTCATCCCCGTTTCCAAGCCGTAGAGCCAGCGTTTGTCCGTAAACAGTTTCCGTGGTCACGTGGCCAGCGTGACTAGACACGGAACGCCGTGACCTTCCCACCATGGTGGTACCTATTTATCGACTCACATTTTTACATGCTTTCGAACGGCTAGGTTGGCAGGAGCTGGGACAAGCGACGGGAGCTCACTCCGTCGCGTGGATTCGATCTTACGTATTTGTGAGGAGGGGAAGGAATAGATTTAGCACATCCATTCTCCCGCCTTCTCACCCTTCCCTTATTAGCAGTTTCAAACTCAGTTAACGCCTACTGAATTGCAATTTCAGCCCAGCAACGAACAGCTCTCTGATTTGCTTGCACATGCCACTTGCTGGGTTAGGCCTCAGAGAAGACCGTAACTGTGTGTAGCACTCTTCATGTATAAACTTACTATTTTGGAATACCTTTCCAACGGCAGTATTCTGTCTCAGGATGTAGAACCCATTTTAAACGTCCTTTTAGGAGGAAGGGTAAACGAAACGAAATTGTGTGTCTTGCCAAAAGTCGAAAGTTGTGAGTTGGAGCCCCATACCTGCGTGGAGCTCCTGTCGCTGGCTGTGCCATGTACAGCTCCATGCGCATGTGGAATTTTGTCTCCTGCCATCGTTGGTAATGAGGAGTGTTCGTCTCATATATGGGGCTGCACCCCAAGGAGTTTCTGTGGGGAACTCAGAAAATGTGCAATATTTTTTTCAGATTTAAAGGAATATAGTTTCGTATGGATTATGATTTTCAAAACTGCAGAGTATTTTAATGCCATGTTCAAGGCAAATAAGGGAAAAGTTATATATTTGATATTGCAAGGGTCAGATAAAGAGGTTTTAGACAGGATTAATTGACGCATGTTGGCCTGAGAAAGTGGAAAACCAAAATGCAATGTGATGTGAAGTCTCTGTATCGTTGAGTGTGTCTCAAACCTATGTGGCTAAGAAGCACTTTCTGAAAATATAGCTTAGAATGTTGTTGTTGACCCATAGCATATTCTTTCCGGTTTGTATGTGTTTTGTTCGTTGATGGTTATGCTCAATTTTTATTATGTTGTGTATCTAGTATAAAATGTTGGCTACAAAAGTTAGAACGTAATTGATGGATGTTATGTTTCAACCTGTGTAACAATGTACTGTCAATTAGGAGGGTTGTGGCCCTCGCAGCTCTGTAGATAAAGCAAAAGAGCCACTTCATCACACAGCTCTAACTTGCTAGACCGTTAAATCTGCAGCTGAGAACCAGTGCATGCATCTAAATCCTTTCCCAATCCCCACTGTCCTTCAGATACAGTAGCCACCTTGGGTCCTTTTAAAGGAGAAATGTGGGATAGATCTTTTTTAAAATAAATAAATAGGACCCCCTTATCTGCAGGATCCGTATCCATGGTTTCACTTACCCGTTGCCTGAAAATATTAAATAAAAAACCCCAGAAAGACATATTACTGGAACTGGCCACAAGAGGAGACCATAGATATAGGGTTCGCTATTATCCACTGTTTCTGGCATCCACGGTAGCTCTTGGAATATGTTCCCTGCAGATATGGCAGTCCTACTCTATATCAGTCTGCAATTCCCAAGAGATCTGAAGGACACCACTTTGTGGAAGAGTGCCCTACAGGATGTGCCCATGTTTCCGTAACCACCTAGATTCACTTCTTTACATTCTGTTGGGCATCTTCCCCAATATTTAGAAGCAGGAGTTCTTGAGGGAAAGTGACTAGGAACAGCAACTCCCTAAAAAGCTACACAGGTGTATTTGTAAAAAGCCTTTGAATCCTGGCCAACGTACAGCAGTGCTGATCTTTGGACAATGGAACCTTGATCAACTTTGCCTGCTTTACTCTTTCACTTTCATTAGTAGCCCTATCCGGGCGTCAATTGTTTCTTTTAGCCAGAGGGTTATACACCTTCTAATAATAGGCCATACACACTGCACCTTTTTCATGCCAAACAGATGGCCATTCTTTGAAACCAGAAACCGATGGCCAACCAGTGTAAGTTTTGCTTTGGTTAGTCGTCTGTGAGTCCCCCCTACCCTTTGGGGATCCCAGGGACACAAAAAATGACCCCTGAGCCTGCCAAAGTTGCCCATTCCTGACTGGTCAAAGGTCCATCAGCTTCAATTAGCGAGCCCCAAATCCTGTGTACAGTTTTCACCCCATATAGATCCATCTGTGTGGTTTTAAATTAATTTGAAAGAAAGGTTCCCAGACTGGAGTCTGGCTTTTTATTGTTCCTCCTTTCTACAGCTTCCTAGGTCTTATTGTGAACTGAAAAGTACCGTTGTATCCATGCTTCAAAACTGACCTGTTGTTTGAAGTATAAATATGGTTAATTGAGTTATTTGATGCTCATGTTTTCTTGGTTTTACCTAAGCAACAGCTTTCATGAAAAGGCAGAACATGTATTCTGTAATCTCTTATATTTAAGCAAATAAACAAAAAAATAATGAAGATAAGCCATGTCTTCCTGCTACTAAATCTTTTATACGGTGATTGTTTTCAGCTTTTAACATGTGTTGGCTTTTCCCAGTGTAAAAGGATTGTTAATGGGTTATCCAAAAGGTGTAGCAAACACCTAGGTGTGCCAGTCCAAAAGAGAGCACGTATAATGGGCAGGGTAACAAGTTGCCCTTCCCAGCACCTTCCAGCATCCCAACATCACCTCAAAAAAGTTTTTTAATCATCTTAAACATTGTGCTGTCTGGGGTGTATGGAGAAAAGCTTGCCATGCTGTTGAGGGGCTGCAAAAAAAAACCAACGTCTCCCCTTTCCCCCCCCCCAGAAAAACATTTTGACCACTAGAGGGTGAAGGTGGGTTTATTTAGAAAAAAAAATGCAATTTAAAAAATTGCAGGGTGAGGGTCACAGATGCAGCTCTTCAGACTTGAGAGATGGGCTACTTTAATAAGCTATACACAAGTCCCCAATGACAATTTCCTCTTCTCATTCTTTCCTTTTGGGGGAGAGGTGGCTAGGTGCTCTAGCGTAACTGTGTTGGCACTTAAAAAAAAAAAAGGGGGGGGAGCTATGGCATTATTCTGCCCAGAGATGATCAGTGGAGATTGAAGTCCAACACAGGATCACACTTTTCTGTATCATTTCAAGCAGTCACACCGCCTGAACCAATGTGAATGGATCTGCTGGGGGGAAAAGTGGAAACCTCAGTAGCGGAAGAAAAAAAGAAACATTGAATTTGAAAGGTAAAAACTCTGGGCTGATTTGAATTGGCTTTTACATCATGTGATCAATGGGGGGAAGAACACAAAGCAGGCCGTTTCAATCCCATTGCATTTCCCACATTTTATGCCAGTATAGTCGCACCCTTAGACAGAGAACCAACAAGCTGCAAACAAGGCTATTTATCTTGTTTGCCAAAGAGCAGGTGTGGACTTGCCCTGCGTGCCGTGCACACCTCTCCTTCTCCTTCTAGAAATGATCTTTGCAATGCCTGCCTCCTCGCTGCTGCTCTCTTCCTCACTGGAAGCTGTGCCACCAATCCCAGCGCCACTCGGGGGCCTTCCCAGCCCTCCGCTGCGGCAAGCCAATTTGTTCCCATGGCAAGCTTGTCTGTGAGGAGAACTCAGGCTTTCATTGAATGCCGCCGCCGCCATGCACTCTGCTGCAGCCTTATCACAGGAGCACAGGAGCTTTTCACACATTGTCCATCCAATACCTAGGAGAGAGAAAAAACGGTCTGCAAATTATTTGCAATAGCAAACCAAAACTAGAATGGAGAAACCAGAGAGGAGAAATCACAGAATACCAATGGTTAACTTTTCCCTTTTTATGTTTCTATGGAACCTGAAGCCTTTCAGCCCTCTGTTACTTTTAGAGCCTTCCTCAGAGGTGACAATGAAATATTAAAATACATTTTAACATGTAACTACCATTTTAAAGCTCATTAAAACACAATTAAGTTATGTAATACTTAAAAACTAGTAATAAAAACTGAGAATCTTTCCATAAACAATTACATATTCATGAAAAGAGATATTTGCCATCACACCGAAATCAAACACTGGAGAACCAGAATTGAAGGCTACACTTATATAACGAAAAGAGCTGAAGCTGTTGCTACTGTCATCATCAAGAGCTTCAGGGAGTGCCTCTAAAGAAAAATCTCATACAAAATAGTCTGTAAAGCCAAGAACAAGACCAGGGAGTGCCTCCTAATTAAATCCTGGCTAAAACTTTCTCTCCCAGTGTTATGGCAGCGATAGAGCTTGTAAAGTTACTTTTTTTGGACTACAATTCCCAGAATCCCCAAATTAGCATGGTCCAAGTCGTTAATATTTATTTTACAATGAAAGCAGTCCCAATGCTGTTTGGGACCTGCAAAGGTTGATGGGAGGAGTAGTTCTGTTAGAGGCACCCAATAGGTATCATAACTAGGTTCCCGTTAACCTTTGCAAGTCCGAGATAGCCTTGGGACGCCCATGCTGCACCCGGGCAGTTTCCTTGCTGTATGAAGCAGAAGCAGCCTGGAAAGAGCATGGAAAGAGTAAAGGCTGCTTTGATGCCTCCTTGTTTTGGGGCTCCCACTCCTGGAATTCTGCCTGGGGAGGGGTTTTTTGGCTGCATTCTGGGAGTAGGTTTCCTAAAATCAACAAAGTCCCATCCCTAGTTCTTACAGCTCACCAACCAATATGGCCAGTGAGCCTAGTGGTTGGGAGATTCTTGGAATTACGGTCATAAAAAAGTAACTGATCCAAGATCCGGTAGAAGGAATGACTTCTGTTCATCGTTCATCCCAAACTTACACTTTGGTGCATGATCAAAACACACCACTTCAGACCTTGAATTTCTTTCTGGATGGCAGCCCAGTTTTTTAACTTGCTCCAGGCAGCAGTGATGGGAGAAACAGCACCTTCAGTTAAAGCAGAAAGTACCAAAGCGTTACCACTCCAAAGCAACACTCAAGCCCTCTAAACTTCTCTGGTGCAGAGACGGTTTTCATTGTTATAAAGAAGAGATGGACAAAAAGTGATCCGTGGTTCTCCAAGGGGTCCACATCGAGCCTTCAGTCCTCCAGCACCCCAATAAATTGAAAAATTAGGCCCCCATGCACCTTTGTGACATGCAACTTGCTTGCACTGTATACTCCATTTCTCCTCATTTCTGATTTTTCATGGCTTCCTACGTCTAGAAAAAAAAGACCTTTGAAGATCTAAAACAGGCCTGAGAGGGAGTTAGGGTTTTTTGTCTCGAAATTGCTCCTGGAAGGCCTTGGGGGGGGGGGGGGGATGCAATTTGGAATTTTAAGGCAAAATAAATTCCCTTGAGTGCTTTTGAGGAGTGTTTGGAAGGGTGTGTAGCCCCGCTAAGTTCCCGGGGAAAGCCACAGCCTATCTCAGCTCTTGGTAAGTTGGCCATCAAAGCTTTCCACCTTTCTTTGGTGAGATCTCGAGCATTATTCCAAATGGAGGCTGAGATGAAGACAAAGGATGCATGGAGGGGAATGGAAATCAAATGAATGTTGGGTTTCTCACTGCCAAAGAAGCAAGGTCCGAATCTTTGTCCATTCATGTTGAGCCTTCTGAAACCTGGTGTTGTTTGAGGGAATCTGTGTATGTTACCTCAATGTTGCTTTAATAATAATGATCTTAGAACTGCAGAGCTGGAAGGGCATTCATGATTCATAAAGTCCAGCCCCTGTCAAGGAGGCACAATGGGGGAATCGAACTCCAAACCTCTGGCTCTGCAAAAGACTTAAACCCCTGAGCTCTCCAGCAGTTCTTTTAGTAACAGATATATTACGGAGCAGGACTCGCTTATGCTCTCTCCACATTTTGATCCTACTCTCTTAGGCTATTTTTGATTTTTATTTGCATCTGCTGAAAAATATATATTAGCAAATGCTTTATATGAACAAACATAGTATCAAAGCAAATCCTGACGGTGAGTTCTACAAAATCCCGCTGGAACTGTATCTCTACAATGCAGCACAGTTACTCCTCTGAGAGGGAACTAACATGTCTCCAAATTCTATGCACTTGGATGGAAAACCAAATGGGTGATGGCCATGTTTAAGCCAAACTTTAAAGATGGCTAGCTAAAACTACCCCAGACCTAACTGACTGCTGATTGGAAGATTTGATCTCCATAGACCAGCAGTTCCCTACTACCTTGGGTCCCTGGGTGTTCTTGGACTACAACTCCCAGAAATCCTAGCCAGCACAGCTAGTGGTGAAGGCTTCTGGGAGCTTTAGTTTAGTTTGCAGGTAGAGTATTTCAACTAAGGTGATGGTTGTTGCCTCTCCTCTAAGGCAACAACCAATGCCTTAGAGCTGTGGTTCCCAACCTTGAGTAACCCGGGTGTTCTTTGACTGCAGTTCCCAGAAACCTTAACTACCAACTGTGCTAGCAGGGGTTTCTGGGAGTTGCAGTCCAAGAACACCTGAGTTTCCCAACGTTGGGAACCACTGCCTTAGAGGAAATATTCTGCCTCCCAATTTCAAGTGTGCCTGTAGAAAAAAAAGTAAAAATTAAGATCACTTTTGTTGCCCAACACAGGTCAATGAGAGATATGAGGAACTGGATTTCTGAATGTTGATTTGGATCCAAAGCAGGATGGATCAGTTCCCAACTGGCCTGAAGCAAATCAGGGCTAAATCCAAATAACTGAATCTGGTTCTAAAGGTAATTGCAGGGAGGGGGGTCCCTTCAACAGCCCTGGTTACGAGCCTTTGGCGCATACTACCTGTCTAGGTCATCACTTGGGTGGCCTCTTCCCTCTTGGCCACAGTAGCAGCCGTACAATTCAAACTCTTCTGGGCATCGGTCAGTTAAGCAATAGAGCATCTCTCCCAATTGGGGTAGGACTCTCTTCACTCTTCCATTTTCTCTCAGTTGCAGAAAAGTAAAACGGTCACAAACTATAGAAGAAGGAAAATATGTAATTATCAAGCTGCAGATGCTTCAGCTCATACTATCCTGGGTCTTTCTCTCCTGCCACCTACATGTACATCTCAGATCTCCTGCAGAGCAGCTCCAACCCCCACCACTCATGCTGGCTTCTGAGAGCTGTAGTTTAAGAAGAAAAAGAAGAAATCCAAGCTTTAATTCATGCAGAGACTGTTCTCTTGGCAGATAAATATAACCCTCTGACTGAAATCCTTTTGCATAAATTAAGCCTGCGGAAGGGTAATGATGTCACCAGAAGGGGCGGATTTACAGTTAATTAGGAACTTTTTCCTTCTTTCCTATGGCTTCTCCAACTCAACTCGAAAGTGATCCTTTGCATCTCATAGAAGCTGGCATGGAAGGAGGAAAACTTTAATTACTAACAATCTCCTCCTGCCAATAATGTCTTCCAGCTAGGGCAACGTTTGATAATGAAAGATGTCCTTCTTTTGTCCTGAAGTTTCCATTGCTTCCATGTTATGAAAGGGATGATTTGCAATTTGGATAAGCTGCAGGAGAGGGGGGGGGGAACCTTTACCAAAAGCCTCCCCTGCTGATGATGTCATCACTCTTCAGCAGGCATAACTTGTGCAAGAAGATTTTGGTCTCTGTGTACGATTGAAGAAGAAGGAAGAAGCACTAAAAGTTCCATGAACCTTTGTAAATGAGAAATAGTCTGGTGTCTCCCTTTGTGAAATATTCATAAATAAAGTTATGGCTTGCTTGAAGCCCGATCCTTATGCATCTTGATTTTCACGTTTCCACGCCTCACTTAAATTAATTTGTATGAAAGTGGCAACTTACATAAATGATACAGCGTTTCTCACTGCCTTCTTCCAATTAAAGTAATAATTCTAGTGCAATCTTCTCTTACCTTCTCCAAAGGATTCCTCAAGATCGGGTGTCTCTTCTGGAGCCATTGTGGGAAATAGACCTTCTTCTCCAGCTATCTTGAAATCACCCACTGAAGATCAGAGAAAAGGGGTCTGTTTTTTTTTTTTTTAGAGCTGAAAGGTTCTGTCATTTAACTGGGCAGCAGAAATCAAACAGAATAAGAAGTCTTGTGGCATCATGGAAACCTATATTTATCATGGGATAAGCTTTCTTGGGCCAGAAATGGAGCATGAAAAACATTACTTTTTTTGGACTACAGCTCCTGGAAACTTTCAAGCTAGTATGGCCACAGTATAATTTTCGGAGCTATAGTCTTAAAAAAATGTAACTTTTCTAAGCTCTGACTCCAAAGCCTGTTTTGTCAACTGTTTAAAACCTTGGTGCAGGCGTAGAGCTAAAGGTGTGCCATTTGGGTTATGTTGGGCTTCAGCTCCCAGAGAGCCACAGACACAGATATTTCACTCACCTGGAGCAGGCCCTATCCTGCAGGTTTACTCAGGCCTAGTTCCTGTATGAAAAGGAAACAGCCCCAGTATTTCCTGAGAGGCCTAGGTCTTCATAGGAGCTATAGGCTCACTGCCCATTAGGGTCCATTGGAGAACCCATCAAAAGAACTCTATCTCCGGGGCAGTTTTCCTTTTGTACAGGAAATATGTCCAAGGCAGCCTTGCAGAGAAGGCCTATTCCAGATGAATGAAATATAGATAAGTGTCTGTAGACAGGAAGCCTCAGAATTCTGCCTGTTGCAATCCAAAAACGCATGTCTACCTACAGCCTGTGCGTATGAGGAGTAAAAAGAAGTCAAGGAGTAGAGAGATAAACCCATCCCCACATTCAAATGCTTCAAAATGTGTTCATATGTTTAGCACTAATGTTTGTAAGGGGCTTATCAGAACATTCAACTACATGCACTCACAGCCTTCCCTCTATTGGGAACCTTGCGTTATCAAACTGTAGCTGGCAGAGTTTTCCACACCACCAAACATTAACATGAACATGCAATGTATCTGTGGATGTGAAGAGTGCTGGATAATTCTAAATTCTTCTATTCTTGTCCATTTAGGCTGTCTTGACTTGAAGAAACAGCCCCATCATTGCAATTCCTGCCTTGAGCAGGGGGTTGGACTCGATAGCCTTGTAGGCCCCTTCCAACTTCAATATTCTGCAATTCTGTGGTAATGAATTTTCAGGCCTTGAGCAATCTCTTGCTTTCAAGAGAGCTGGTTTTTTTTTTCTTGCTGAGGTGTTCATAATTTCTACAAACTCTCTCTATGCAAAACTAGTGCCTTTTCCTTTTGAGAAACAAAGCACACACAGGCAGACATACAAACACACACACACAATTATGCACAGAATGGCTGCTAAAAATAGCAGCCCCTTCCAATACTGCTAAATTTTAAAAGTCCACATGACAAAGCAGCCACCTTCCTTGCAATTTTCACAGTTCATGATGTTGGCATTAAAGCGTTTTTGCATTAATGTGTAATTTATGCAATTTTCTTTAATTTCTGCAAGAGAAGTTCTTCGGAGGGAGGTCCGGAAGGAAAGAACAAGGAACTGGGCCTTCTCGGCAGTGGCCCCTCGCCTTTGGAACAACTTGCCCGTGGAGATCCGCCTGGCTCCCTCTTTGGGTGTTTTCAGGAACAAACTTAAAACCTGGCTATTTGGACAGGCTTTCCTTCCTGCCGTATCTTAATTTCTTATACTTTTGCCATCTTGGATTTAGAATATATGCTTATTGGTTTTATTGTTTTTAAATTTGTAAACCGCCCAGAGTAGACCTTTGGTCTAGATGGGCGGGATAGAAATCTAATAAATAAATAATAAATAAATTCTTCCCTTGTCTTGTTTAGAGCACTGTAAAATACCTCACCTTCTCATGGGATGAGGAAAATGATTTCATGCTTTCTCATCCTTCCATGAGAGAGAAAACAAGCAAGGGTTTAGAAGCCAAATTATACCCCACAGTTCCAAATAAGATGGGAGGTTCCTAAGAAACTCAGGATGAAACTTTAGATGGCTTTCTCTCTAAAATGGAGACTAGGGGATTTAAGTTTTCACCTACCATTCCCTGTTGATCTCCCCAGAGGATCTGAAGTTGGCACCAACTGATGCTGTGTGGAGCTAATACTTAATGGATCAGAAGTGGTTCTGTCTGTGATGAAATCTTTCCTGGACAGACCTGGGGGGAAAAAAATTAGTATGTTCTATACTTTTAAGCAAAGATTTTGACAAACGTTTCATTCAGCCACATATATCTGGCCTTCCAAATAATCTCTTCCAAATAATATCCTTCCATTATAAGATGCTGACACAGTTTAAAAAGTGCGCTAAAAGATTTATGGCAAGAAGATCTGAATGAGGAAATAAAAGTGGAAGATTGGAGTAAACTGGAACAAAAAAATAATGGAAAATATGTCTGTAATGGTGAAGGAAAATCGTTATAAGTTAGTTTGGAGATGGCATATAATACCAGTAAAGCGGAATTTAATAAATAAAGATATACCTTCACTGTGTTGGAGATGCAAAAAAGAAAAGGGGACGTATATATGTATATGGTGGTTTTGTGAAATAAGGACAAAGGAATGATCTATGATTTTAAAGGAGAGAAGAGAAATAATTGGTGTGGAGGTACAAATGTCCCCAAAGATTGCTTTGTTGAATTTGGTTAATGATAATCAACTGAAGAGAGAAGAAATTGAATTAATTACTATAATGGTGATGGTGGCAAAGTTAATATTTGCAAAAATAAAATAAAATTCAACATCTAATAATCAAATTACTATGGAGGAGTGGTAAAGAGAAATGTGGAATATTGCAATTAATGATAAACTAACCTGTGAAATTAAGATTAGAAGATGAATGACAAAAAGTAATGATTTTAAACAAATATGGAATTTGTTTCTGGTACATGTTTTGCAGAAAGAGAAGGGAGCATAGACCGGGAGAAGAGTCAATGTATTACTGGAGAGAAATGGGAAGATCTGAAATATAAGAATGAAGAATTAGTCCCAAGTGGGGGGTGGGTTAGACAATGTGATGAAGAGGAGGTGGTGAAGTCATAAGTGGCTAGATGACAATGAGTTTTAAAATAGTAGTTTTTGCATATGTTTTTCTTTTCTATTTAATTAAAATTTAAAAAAAATATTTAAAAGAAAGAGTGCCCAGCCCAAAATCACAAAAATGCTGGTCTAGCGCCACAGCTCAATGTCCCCCTTCTTTTGATCCCATCCCCTGCCGATCCTCAACTCTGCTTTTATGGTTCTTTATAAAGTCAGTGGGGCGATTTAAACTCTTGAATGGTGTTAGGGAAAAGGGAGAGTTTGCCAAAGTTCTCCATAAGGTACAAACAAATACACACATACGGCAGAAACAGAATGGTCTGCTGTAATTTGTCAGAGTTGTTTCTGTTTCATAACAATTTCTATCTTTTTTCCCCCGTCACTGCAGAAGTGGTTTAGCGCTAAGCTGATAAATCTATGCATTGATAAGGTGATCTAGCACTCAGTAAATGTGTATGTATGTGTGTGTCACGGTGACCAGGGAGAAAGTTTGTGGGGGTGGGTATTCCCATTATCCAAAACATCACACCAAGATTAATACACCACCAGAATACCATCCACAGTCACACCACCTTTGTCCTTTTGGAGAACAAAACAACTGATCACATGGGGGAAAGCACGGTTCAAATCACTCTGGCTTGAAAAAAGGAGCAACTCCAGTGGCAGGGGGATGAAAATCACCCATTTAACTGATCAAGAAGACTGTGAAACGAACCTGTCCTATTCAACAAACAGCATGTGCCGCACTTCAAGTAGCCAAATGAACATGTAAGTTTTATTATCTCTATTCCAGCGTGTGCAACCTGAGAATCGGGGGAAAGCAAAAAAAAGAAAAGAGGTGGTGCCAAAAATACCGAAAAAGAGATGTGAGCAGACCTCAGAACTGGTGATTAGAAATTTCAGCTATGATGTACTCAATGCATTAGGAAAACGAAATGCTGCCTGGTGAATTTTGCTTTGTTTCTATGCCTATTTCAGTGGAATGTCACAGACGGAAACCAGGTTGGTGGAAAGGGAGGGAGAAAAGACAGCTGATTCCAAGCATTTTTCAGCAGCATGGTATGAACATGGGGGATAAAGGTGGGGAAGTAATTAAACTGACGGGGGTTTGTGGTTCCCTCCTTCTGTTTGTAATGTAAAAGAAGCAGTTTGTGATACACATTATTCCTACATACATACCTCCTTCGCTCAGGGTAAGGCTTCCATCACTTTCCATGCCTGGAGTGACTGTTTAAAAGGCAAAGAAATTAGCAAGGGAATAAAGCTTTGTAACAAACTGATGGTGTACAGCCTTCATTATGGTCTAAGGTTTGCCATCAGTCTCCATCCAAGACTCATGAGTATTTGATAGAGAAGTTACTCAGACACACACAAGCTGTATCATTGACTCCTACATGGACTCTAAGTGGGTATATGGACGAAGGTCTACCATGGACCATATGACAGAGTATTTCATGCAGTATTTGCTCTATCGTAAGCTAATGTTTATCAAGGAACTTGATACAGACAAAGTTAGTGGCCTGTATCACAGACCAAGATCCATCACAGATCTGCTGGTGTAATATTTGGTGGACCAACTGCTTAATCAGAAATCTCTATCTCGGAACAAAGTCTATCAAGAATCTCTATACAGTCCAAGGGTGTTGGACTAAGGAAACCCTATCAAGGTTTCCACTAACGATTTCAATTTCTTTTCCTCTCCACCCTATACTTTGTCCATGTAATAAATGAAACCTGCAATTAAAATATTAGTCATATCATCCTTCATTATGGTGTGCTATCACAAGAAGGTATGAATAGCAGGAGAAGACAGAGTACTAGCCAAGGAGAAAACTTGCCTCCTTCTTCCAGGCCTTTTAGCAAGAGGTCACTGATCTCTGAAGGTGTGTCTGGAAAATGAAAAGAAAAGTTGAATATACTCTGGCTGGATTCCTGCTCTGCAGCTTACTTAACAAAACGGTTAATTGTACCCCATTTATGATATGAGTTGGAATGCTTTGTTAAAAAGAATGCTTTTCTTAAGATAAACTAAGTATTTCGTCAGAGATTAGTTTAGAATATTTCTAATTATATTAACAAAATAGGTAAAGGTAAAGGTTCCCCTTGACATTTAGTCCAGTCGTGTTCGACTCTAGGGCATGGTGCTCATCCCCGTTTCCAAGCCATAGAGCCAGCGTTTGTCCATAGACAGTTTCCGTGGTCACGTGGCCAGCGTAACTAGACACGGAACGCCATTACCTTCCCACCGAGGTGGTACCTATTTAGCTACTCGCATTTACATGCTTTCGAACTGCTAGGTTGGCAGGAGCTGGGACAAGTGACGGGAGCTCACTCCATCGCGTGGATTTGATCTTACGACTGCTGGTCTTCTGACCTTGCAGCACAGAGGCTTCTGCGGTTTAACCCGCAGCACCACCACGTCCCTAAATGTTTTAATGTTTTTAAATGACATTTCAGACTATACTCTTATTCATATCTCTATAGTGTGCAACGACGACAGAGGACGAGATGGCTGGACAGTGTCACCGAAGCTACCAACATGAATTTGACCCAACTCCGGGAGGCAGTGGAAGACAGGAGGGCCTGGCGTGCTCTGGTCCATGCGGTCACGAAGAGTCGGACACGACTTAACGACTAAACAACAACAATAGTGTGCAACACAACACAATCTTCAAAGTATTTGCAACAGCCAAAGGCTGCCACAGTACCTCTTCCACTCTGTGTTTCAAGACCTTTGTCACTGTGTATACCTGAAGTAACTGTTTAAAAGGAAAGAAAAACTAATTAACCTAGATATTTTGGTCAGGAAAATCAAGCAGCTTTCTAACAAGTACATTTTACCTGTTTTAATTATTCAATGTATTCAATCGTTTTTATAGTTTAATTTTTTAAAATGTATTATCTCACTGTGTTTTTAATTCTGTTCTCTTTAATACTGTGAGCCGCTTTGAGTCCCGTTATTGGGAGAAGGGCGGCCTATCAAACAAACAAACAAACAAACAAATTTAGAACAAATTAGACATATTAATGGCACAAATGAAAATTATGGCTGTCAAGCATTTGCTACCTGCTCCATAAATCTTTGCAACCATTCCACTAGTAGGTGGTGGAAATAGGTGTAAGATACACAATAGATGAGGTTACGCCTGTGAGAATAGGCAAGTTTAATGATCACACAGAACTCTGCTTTGCAATATACCATATGTGGGATAACATGTTTGTGTTCTGCTGTGGTTATTCCATTTGTGAGAAAAACTCATCTGTACACAAACATATCTTGAGACTTGGCTATCTGAAGGATTACATATTCCAGCCTTATCTTTAGCCAATCCCACTCCAAAGCTGTTGGAGTACAAGTCTCATTCTGTCCAGCTAATATGGTCAATAAAACCACACGTTGCAAAGGAAGCATGGGGCTGCTCATAACACCCATGTGCAGCTGGTTGGGTGGAAAAGTGACTTTACCTGTACTCACATGTCAATTCTCTCCCTACAAATCCCCCCATTCCATTTTTTAAACTCTTCCAGCCATGCTGCATGGACAGATATTTTGGAATCATGGATTTGGAGGAGAGAACGGGCAGGTCTGTGAAGGACTGAATACAGTAGGACCACACACACCCCATATCAGCGGGATCAGTATCAGCTGATTCACTAAACTGCAGTCACCTGCAGTCAATGAAACCAGATCACCAGAAGTCATTTAAACCACTGGTTCTTAACCTTGGGTTACTCAGGTGTTTTTGGACTGCAGCTCCCAGAAGCCTTCACCACCAGCTGTGCTGGCTGGGGTTTCTGGGAGTTGCAGTTCAAAAACACCTGAGTAACAAAGGTTAAGAACCACTGATTTAAACTCTGGCAGATCCATTCCTTGGGTGCAGGCCAGGTTTTCAGAATGCCTGGAGAAAGGAGCACAGAGAATATATAGCAGCATTCATACTAGCTTGGTAGAAAGGGGAGAAAAAAGTTCTTCTTATCATTCAAGGAAGTAATTAATAAATTAAACTTTAAAAGCATATTTGCTATGTGTTTGCTACTATCTGCAGTTTTCAGTATCCGTGAGGGCTTGGAACCAATCCCCTGTGGATAAGGGTGTCTTACTATACAATTTCATTGTTTCTGCTTTCACCTGGAGGAAGTCTTTATTTTCTCATAATAAATACCATTACAATGTCCTTGCTATTTTAGCTTGAGGTTGGTGTGGGGGGAGACCGGAGGCAGCAGGAGAGATTGTGTAGGGTAGAAAACATACCAGAATCAGCAAATGTGGTTGGGCTTTTTTCACTAGCTGTTTCTGCAGAAAAAGAAAAACAAAAAAAGAGAGGCAACCAATGCCCCAAGATTTAAATAATGTTTGACTTATGAAAAAAAAAAATGGTGATTTACATGTTAATTAAAAAGGGGAAAGACTTGGTTGGGACTGCAGAGGGAAATCAAATAAAGCTTGAATGAAATAAAACTAGGGGGTGATTATCACATTTCATGTCAAACATCCCGACACAAAGAAACGTCTTTTTCCCTAAGGATTTCCCAAGTATAAGAGATATCCCCTTTTTTCCGGTACTCATGGGAGCTAGAAATAAGCCTTTAAAAAAAAAAGAAGAAGGCCAATTTTGTGCTTCGGAGGCGGAAATTTAGCACTTCCCAGCACACAGAAAACAGAACGTATCCTCACAACTCTAGTGTATGGTTCTGCTAGTTTTTTACTTAATTTGGAGGGATATTGAGACTATTAGAAATTGTGTCTGGGAGGGGTTACTGCTGGCTGTATTGAGGGCCTGGAGGGGCCCTCTGACTTAATTTGACATGGGCATGATGCTAATGTCATAGCATCAGACACAGCATCCTTGGGATTGAAGAGCATTTCGGAGTATGCCGTAGGCTGCCCGCTCAGGTTCCCTCAGAGACCGACCATAGTGGACATACTGGTCTGTTTAGGAATCCTTCTTCATAATTAGCCCTTTATTATTTATTTATTGAACCTATATACTGCTCAATAGTGCCATACTAAATGGTCCTGTCTCAAGGACTGCATCTTGCTTTGTGAGCCTGCTTGAGCGTTAAGGTCATCAGGAGAGACCTTTCAGTCCCGCCACCTTCACAGGTGGGGATGCAGGAGATGGCCTTCTCTGTTGCTGCTCCCAGACTTTAGAACTCCCTCCCACAAGAGGCTAGGCTGGCTGCATCTTTGCTGTCCTTCCGCAAGCAAGCAAAAACCTTTATCTTCAGGCAAGCTTCCCTTAGTGACTGGCTGCCTGAATGGGGGTTTCAAATGGATTGTTGTGCCTTCCTGCATGGAACGTGTTTTGAGTATTGCTTATGTTTTTTTAGTATGGTATTTGACTGATCCTTTTTAGTAATTGTATCCTCACTGTTGTTAGCGTCAACATTGTCTTTTAATTATGTAAGCCGCCTCAGGTCTTTTTAAGGAGAAAGGTGTGGCTAAAAAATAAAAAAATGTCATTAGCAACTGACACTTATAAAGTACAGATAATACAGTATCAATTATAAACACTGACAATCAGTAAACGATAAAATAAAACCACCTAACTCTCCGAATCTGATGCAAGTAAACAAATTTCAACCACAGTTGGACATCGAACTGTCCAATTAAAGGCAGTTTTAAACCATTCTGTTTTAAATAGCTTCTTAAAAACTGGAAGAGAGGGCAGCCAGTGAACCTCTACCGGTAATTTATTCCACAAATCTAGGGCCAACGTTGAAAACAGCCGGTTTCTGGTGGTAACACTCTAGGCCCCCTTAGGTGTTGTTGTTTCTAACAATAATGTGAGGAATGAATTGGACAGGTAGCTGTTTTGCAGGAGAGATGTTCCAGCAGGTATTGGGGTCCTAAACTATTTAGGGCTTTTCCTCATTGCAGAATCTTTCATAAGCGTTGTTTAGTCGGGAAACAATTTGGGGTGGGGAACTCTTGATAATATCCTTTAGCCATTAAAGCAGGGATATAAAATGAAGGGTATTGGTACTACAGCCGGAGATGAAATTATTTAGCAAGGAAATGGTTCATTGAACTTCAAATCAGGGATACCCCTAAGCATCACGGAACGGAGGTCTTAGAACTCTCTCTTTCTAGGCTTACCTGTAATCGGAGAGGGGCAGAATGAAACATCCAGACTGTTCATGGAGGAGTTAATATGGGTATGCAAGAAGCATTGAATAGCAGCTTTGTCACAATTGCAGAGAAAATGTTCACAGGAATCCTCAGACTCTGGGGACGAAAGAAAACAATTTTTAAAAAAGAGACAGCGGGGGGTCCACCGACAAAGTCTTATTGAGAGATCTGTTTCCACACTGTGCCTCCTTTTTATAAGGTTTTGACCTGGGCAAAACCTTATTTTGTAGCTGGGACAATAGATTGTGCTCCTGACACTATTCAAGCGGACACAGCCCAAGCTCCAGACTGAGAGCATTTTGCAGTTCCAATGCCCTGGAAAATTAAACTCAGAATAAAGTTCTCTTTTAAGGTCAACTCACATAGAGTTGTCTTTGTGGAATTTACAGGCATAACATTCAGCTTCACCTCCTAATGTTACATAATCTGTTAGACAATAAATGCTTTTAAAAAGCCACTTAGGATAAGCTACACTCACTGGCTTGGATCCAGATGGATGTCACATGTAATTTATTTTCCTGGCCAGAATCCTGTCGTGTTTTACTGTATATATTTATTTATTTTATTTTATTTTATTTATATCCCGCCCATTTAGACCGAAGTCAATCTCAAAGGTAGCCCCACGTAGAGCGCATTGCAGTAGTCTAATCTCGAGATTACAAGTGCATGGACCAGAGTGGTGAGGGCCCCCAACATCAAGATAGGGACGCAGCTGGGTGATCCGCCAAAGATGGAAGTAGGCGGTGCGGACCACTGACGCTACCTGGGTTTCCATGGTAAGCGCCGGATCAAGATGTACCCCCCAAGCTGCAAACCTCAGTCTTCGTGGTGAGAGTCACCCCCCCCCCCAAAAGTGAGGGAGTTTCCCAAACCACCAATGTCTGTTCCACCCACCCTCAGGACCTCCGTCTTGTCCGGGTTCAGCCTCAGACCATTCGCCTGCATCCATCCCAGTACGGCATCCATACAGCGCTGAAGGGACGGAACGACATCCACTGTTGTAGGAAAAAAGGAGATGTAGAGCTGGGTGTCATCAGTACGCTGATGACACGAAGCCCCCACACCCCCTGATGACCTGACCCAGCGGCCTCATGTAGATATTAAACAGCATTGGGGAGATAATCGAGCCCTTCGGAACCCCACAATTGAGATTCCACAGAGCCGATACACTGTCCCCAAGCTGTACTCTCTGGGGGACGGTCCTCCAAGAAGGATCAGAGCCAGACTAACGCCAGACCACCAATTCCCAGCTCAGAGAGCCTCCCCAGGAGCATACCGTGGTCGACGGTATTGAAGGCGGCTGAGATATCGAGAAGGACCAACAGACATTTTGCCCCTGTCAGCCTCCCTCAGGAGGTCATCAAACAGGGCGACCAATGCCATTTCCGTACCGTGGTGTGGCCTGAAGCCAGACTGAAATGGATCCAGGGCGTTGATTTCATCCAGATGGGCCTGAAGCTGGTCAGCCACCACCCTCTCTACCACTTTACTAAGGAAAGAAACATTGGCGACGGGCCTATAATTGCCAATATTGTCCGCCGCCAAATTTGGTTTCTTCCTAATGGGCCTAATGAGTGTCTCCTTGAGGGCAAGGGGAACCTTGCCCTCCTGGAGAGACCCATTAATTATTGCTGTGGCCCATTCGGTTGTTATAGGCCTGGCTGCTTTGATTAGCCAGGCCGGGCAAGGGTCAAGTGAGGAAGTCGTGGCACAACAGCGGTCAAGCACCTTGTCCACCATATCTGTCGTCACAGGCTGAAAGAGATCAAGTCTCATCAGGCAAGGCGGAGCGCTGGACGTCTCTGCTCGATCTACTGTGTTCAAAAAAGGAGAGAGCTCCCGGCAGATGGCCTCCACTTTATATTTTAAAAATGCTGCAAATTGGTCAGGTGAAATACTACCCTGTTTCCCTGAAAATAAGACCTAACCTGAAAATAAGCCCTAGTATGATTTTTCAGGATGCTTGTTATATAAGCCCTACCCCAAAAATAAGCCCTAGTTAAGTGAAAGCCCGCCCTCCACCATTGTGCAGCAACCAGAAGGTGATGACACAACTGTATTTGAATAAACATAGATGGTTGCACATGAAAAAAAAAATAAAACATCCCCTGAAAATAAGCCCTAATGCGTTTTTTGGAGCAAAAATTAATATAAGACCCTGTCTTATTTTCAGGGAAACACGGTAGTAGGAGGCCTATCACTTAGACCAATTCTGGATAGACCGCGGACTATACAGAAAAGTTCCGCCTGCTGATTTGAAGCTTCGCTTATCCGGTTAGCGAAGTGAGCTCGACTAGCAGCCCTCACCTTAGTAAGGTAATGGTTAGTCGCGATCCTGACAGCTTTCCGATTATATTCCATCGGGTTCCATCTCCAATTGCACTCTAGCCTTCTCCTGTTCTGCTTCATAGCTCGCAGCTGCTGGTTAAACCAGGGTGCTGGACGAGCTCTGCAATGGAGAGGGCGTTTAGGAGCAATCGTGTCAGCAGCCCTGGTGGCAGCAGTAAGCCAGCCATCGACCAGAGCCTTGACAGGAGCGCCAGTCAGATCAGCTGGAATCCCTCTCATGGAGTCCTGGAATCCTACATGATCCAGTAGCCTTCAAGGGCGGACCATTAAAATAGGTCCTTGCTCCCTGCAGGGAGGGAGAGCCACTGAGAGGTTACATTTAATTAGGCGATGATCCGACCATGACAAGGGGACCGATGCAAGATCAGTCACCATCAGACCACACTCTCTCCGCTCGGGGGAGAACACCAGGTCTAAGGTGTGGCCGCCCATGTGGGAGGGGCCGTTGACATGTTGGGACATGTCCAAGGAAGCCATGGTTTCCAAGAACTCAAGAGCCGGACCAGAAACCTCCGCCTCCGCATGGATGTTGAAATCACCCAAGACCAGAAGCCTCAGGGATTCCAACAGTGCCGCAGAGACAAAGTCCACCAGCTCTGGTAAGGAAATGGCTGGGTCGCGGGGAGCGTGGTAACCCAGCAAGATCCCAATACCATCCCTGGCCCCAATCGACACGTGAAGGGCCTCAAGACCTGGTGTCACCACCGTGGAGTGCCTAACAACCTCTAGAGTGTTTTTTATATACAATGGCTACTCCCCCCCCGCCCCCGCCCCAGTCTACCGGAGTGCTAAACTGCATAACCTGGAGGGCAGGCGAGGGTCAGGGAAACAGCCCCTTCCCCGCCCATCCAAGTCTCAGTTATGCATGCCAGGTCTGCATCCTCCTCCAGGATAAGGTCTTGAATAATCTGGGATTTATTTGATACAGACCTGGTGTTAAGCAGCACTAGATTTAGAGTGGAGGGACGGCTGGTCTGACTACCTGAGTCTGACGGTTGGTTACAGTGCCAGAACAGTGAACAGCCTTCAAACATCTGTTCACCGTTCTTCTGCAATGAGTAGGAACTGTGCCAACGCCATATCTCCCTCTACCCATAATCACTCTGATATTCAAAGGACCCCCGCTGGGGGGACAGGCCCTCCACTCCATGTCAAACAAGAAAAAGGAAGAAATTTTTTTTACAAATTAATAAAACAAAAATACAACAATATTCAATTTAGCAAAATTAAATTAAACCATAACATAAAATAGACATGTAATTTTAAATTAAACAATAACCAGTTTAAACAATTTAAAAATGAGATATGAAAAAAGAATATATTCTTTTTTCATATCTCATATATATATATATATATATATAGAATAAAGACATTCAACACCCAGACTACCCCCTCTCGTCATACCCAGTAAAAGGTCTCAGTCCTCCTCAACAGGCTCGCTGCCAAAGATGATTCAGTCACTATTATGCAGCAGGGTTGGTCATATGGCCAGCCCTTTCTAGGGCTTGGCCATCGCCACCAACACCTCAGCAGGTTACAAGGCAGCAAGCCTGATCCAGCCAGGGGAGGTGAAGAAGTCTCAAAGGCGGCCGGGGACGACAGGCACCAGGGACTAAAAGTCAGAACCTCCAACCAAGAGGGAGGTGATGGGGGGGGGGCATATTGATAGATCCAAGCTCCACACCAAGTCCCAAACCTCAGGCATCCAGATTCCACGCAACCAGCCTCCTTTCTTAGGGCCAGCACAACACCTACGTCCTCACGAGGCCAAGAAGTAAAACCATGTAAGCCTCAGCAGTTAACTGACAAATTGCTTTGCGGCAGGTGTGTGGCAGATGCACAAGTGCACACATGACTAGGAACATGGGAACGCATGGGTGTCGTCCCAACAATTAGCCACTCTGGCTTCTATAATTCTTCTTCTTCAACACTTAGTGAAACACAGCAGGATTCTAGCCACCAGTTGTGTTTTGAGCATGGCTGTGTCTGGAGCCAACCCATTGTTTGTCTTTCCATTTTTTATGGGTTGCCAGGTTAGCCGATTCCGGTTCCTTGAGATTTCAAGGCCAAAATCTGTGAGCAAAGGATAGATCCAGAAGAAGCAGACTCATCTGATATCACAAGGGGCACGCCCTTGTACAACAGTTTCAAAACTTTGTTTGTGTTTGTGCATGAGAGAGTGAGACAGACTACGTGAACTGCCTATATTACATCTTAAACAAATATTATGTGTGCAGCACACGCCCCAACCACCTTTGTGCTGAGCCAGTGGGCACTAGCACCAGTTGTGAGTGAGAAAGAGATGGGTGCTCAGGCATTAAAGCCACCATGCACAAGAAAACCAAAGTCTCCAGCACTCCTTTGCTGCCTTCCCTGAAGACACAAAGAAGTGCAGCCATTCCCTGAAACTTCAGTGGACATTTTTAGACCTGGCAGTCCTAATGTCACAATACTGACACTCTACTGATTTGAGATCTGAATGTAATAAATGGTCGTTTTTTAAAAGGGCATAACAAATTGGGAGGCGAGCAGAACCAGTTAACACAATGCCTCACTGATGGCCAAACCAGGTTCTCCAAACACAATGAAACAGTATACTGAGGATGCTTCAATTGCTCCAGTCTGAGAGCAAGACAACAAACACTTTTTGTTGTTCTGCTGGTGGTGGTTTGCACAATTAGTTACAAAAGTTCCTTTTTTGTTTCTCAAGCTAAGCCCATAAGAACACAGAGTGAGCACAAGGGGGCAGGCTGCTCCCTTACAAAGATACACATGATCCATTTGATGCTTCCACCTCTTAAAAGTCTACATAAGAAGAAAGGCAGAGTCGTTCTTCATATATTTCTTCACATGTGCAAAATGTAAGTCCAACAAACATGCAAATTCTTTCTGAGACCAGAGAGAATTTATTTTTCTTCAGTAAATGAAGAAGATAACAATACAATCAATGGTTACATTGTATTATCGAAGGCTTTCACGGCCGGGATCTGATGGTTGTTGTGGGTTTTTCGGGCTCTTTGGCCGTGTTCTGGAGGTTGTTCTTCCTAACGTTTCACCAGTCTCTGTGGCCGGCATCTTCAGAGGACAGGAGTCAGAACTCTGTCTGTGCTCTGGTGCAGTTTGTTTGGATACAACTGCACCAAACAAATTGCACCAGAGCACAGACAGAGTTCTGACTCCTGTCATCTGAAGATGCCGGCCACAGAGACTGGTGAAACTTTAGGAAGAACAACCTTCAGAACATGGCCAAAGAGCCCAAAAAAACCCACAACAACCAATGGTTACATTCCTTACATTGTCCTGTCCTGTTCCAATCTTACCACAGGTGATGTTTTTGGTGAGACAACTGACATCCATAGTAATCTTGGCAGGATCCCACATGCACTCTTCCTCCATTGCCTCTTCATAGCATTTCCGATGTTGGAAGCAGCACCTTGTTTGAAGGGTGGGAGAAACAACAAGTGAATTAACATAAGGGGCCATCTGAGCATCAGCCTAGACTCAAGGCCTCTTTTCAACCTCACAAGGAACTGCTCTGCAAGCAATCATGCGAAGACCTCATATATTTGGAGCTAAAGGGAAGGAATTAAAGGCACAGGGTAAGAGTGATGTAGTCCTTAGTGGACCAAACTGCACATTATGCTAGATGTAAAAAATGCAGCATCAGCTTTGGTTTTTCTTTAATTAATCACACAGACATGATAACAGTAGATGGGTGTTCCAGTTCTGATTGAGACACTATCCTAAGGAGAGCAACTTTATCTCTTTCCTCCTTGGTGCCAATGCAAACAAAAACTGATCTACATCTCCCCCATGGAGCTATCAGTTCCGTTTCAAAAGAATCAGCCTGAAGTACAGGAACCATAGTTTGATGACAGAATGCATGCTTTGCATGTGGAAGATCCTAGATTCATACTTCCTGGATATCTCCAGTTAAAAGGATCTCAGATACCCGGTTAAGGCAAAACAAAAAGCCACCTTTCACAATGAGTCAGGATAACAATAGTGGGACTGAAAGACAGCCCTCCTTGTAAATCCGGAGTGAAGAAGCTCCATGGCCATCGTTTTGCATTTGCTTCTTTTATTTCCAGTGAATAATGGGAGAAGCTGGACATTGCCCTGTTCAACACAACAGGGCTTTCCACTTGTGCAAGGGATTGGTGTGTCAAGATGTGACATTTTGTGGATATAGAGTGTTAAAGTAATAAAGAGGGACATAGAAAAAGTAGCCCTGAAAATGAAAGTGCTTTTAAAAATGAGGCTTGAGCAATAGTTTAGTATAATCATTGCAAGACAATTAGCCAGTTCTCCAGCCAAGCAAGGTTGCTCCACCATAACAATCCTGACAGTTGAACATGTTTAGGTTGCAAATATGGAGATGGAGTTTGCAGGTCTTATAGAGCAGAGGTCCCCAACCCCCGGTCCGCGGCCTGGTGCCGGTCTGTGACCTGAGCCGGACCAGGCCGTGGACACAGACCTCCCCCCCCACCCCCCGCACGCACTCCCCACAAACAGTCTCATTGCGCCTGCACGTGCCTGCACAAGTGCTCCCCCCACCACTTTGTGCATGCGCACGAGTGCCCCCGAGCACCACCCCCACCCTTCACGCATGCACCCCACACAAGCGCCACGCTGCCCTTTGTGCATGTGCACGAGCAAGTGCGTGCCTGCACGAGCACCCTCCCCGCTCCTTCATGCCCACGCTCCTTCGTGCATGCGCACGAGCGCGGGGGGGGGGTGTGCCCTGCCTTCCCCAACTGGTCCGTGGGGTTAAAAAGGTTGGGGACCACTGCTATAGAGTATCCTGGTGTTACAGTATCCTAGTGCATCAAATGCTTTGTGCTTACAGAGCCTTATTCCTCTAGGCTTTGCAACATTTTATTCAAACTAATGTTATTGTCATAGTGGCGGCTTGCCAGATTCTAAGTAACTGACCCCTAGAGTGACAAAAACTGCAGGAACAATAGAATTTCCTATTGGAATTTTTTAATTGGAATTCCAGACCCCTGGAAAAGAGATTTTTATATTTCAAGAAAGAGGAAAAAAACTGAAAGAATGGAAAGACAGGTGGATTCCCCTTTGCATGACAAGCAGAAAAGAGACCACCTGTGCACAATGGACTGTGGTGTGCATGGAGAGCCAAACAGAATAGCGGCCAGTGGGGAAGCATAGTTCAACAGTACAGCACATTATGTGGCATCCAGAAGAGCCCAGATTCAATACAGCTAGGAGAGAATCCTGTCTGAAACTCTTTAAAGTCACTGCTGCCAGTCAGAGCAGACAAAATAGGGTTATACAGGTCTGACACAGTATAAGGAAGCTGCAGATGTTCTTGTAAAAGCAGCCTGATAGATGGAAGACAATATATTATGGCCTGTAATATGTATGGCCATCTTAGCAGTCTTAGGCAGACAACAAAGCCAGATCAAATATGTGCGTCTTGAGTTCTTTGGTTCCTTGTGTAGGTTGTGTCACTATAAGCACCAAGAGCGAGGTGTGTGCATCACTTGCATGACCCAGCTTTGAAATGCCCGAGTAACGGCTGGATCAACGGCTGTTCTCCGAGCCTTCACATCTCCCCTGATCAATTTCCCTTCCTCTAAAATGGGAATCATGTTGTCAATGTGCAAAACTCACCCGTCGGCTTCATCCGCAGGGTGGCCCTCCATCTCAAAGCGGCAGACACAGCCGTAGTCTTCAAAATCCCTTGGGCAAATGCCAGTCACACATTTCATTTTGCTCACAAAGTTCAGCAACGCAGGGAAGTTGGTGAAGATGGACTGGAGCCAGGTGAAGTGAGAACCCAAGCAGTCTATGGGAACATAGAAGCCAATGTAATTTGCATGTTTGGCAAGGACCTGGGGTTCCCGGGTTCAAATCTCCATTTGGCCATGATGCTCACAGAGTCACCTTGGCTTAAATTCTTTCTGTCTCAACCTGATCACCTTCCCAGGCTTGCTGAGAGCCTGAACTCTGGAACAGAGCTGTTTACATCACCATGAGCTCGTTGTAACAACGGTGAGCTACAAACGTAAGGAATATGGGCCAGACTCCTATTAATTACATACACTGGTGTAAGTCAAACAAAACGAAAGCAAAGTGTGCTGCTTATATAGCCCTTAAAGCACTCTCTGGGTAGTTTACAATTTAATTATACAGGATACACATTGCCTGCCTGCCCCCCATAGCAAACCAGGTTCTCAGTTTACTGACTTTGGAAGGATCAAAGGCTGAGTCAACCTCAAGGCCGCTACCTAAGCCCAGAATCAAACTCAGGTCATGAGCAGAGCTTTTACTGCAGTACTGCAGTTTAACCACTGTGCCATGAATCACACCAATGAATTGCCACTAGTTGAGGCACTGACATGCATAGCCCTCAATGCATGGCTATTACTTGTTGTGGCATAAAAATTTACTTCTTTACTAGCACCAATTCACTGCTGCAATTTATGCTGTTTGAGACTTAAATTGATATACAAAAGTAATAGAATTCTGGGGAAATGAGAAGAATGCATCAATGCGGGTGTATCAGCTTCCATGATGGATGAGCTTCATCAGGATCATCCTACCACTCATTTTTTTCCTGAGATTTTTCTGGGCATTCTCAGGAATAGCAGAGATCTTTCCATTCCCCCCCCCCCCCTGTAAACATTCAGAAGAAATTATGCCTCCCAAAGAGAAAACTCTGGACTCCAAGGAACTGGAGACAGGAGAGGATGTGTGTAGTCAAAAACTGTACCATCCACACTCCAGAGGAAGCTGCCGAGAGGTTTGGGAGAATGCAGAGATCTGCAGATTTCAGGGGTGGGATGGAAGACGAGAAGAGAATTCCAGAAGCAAACACTGAGAACTGAAAAAGGCTTGCTGGCTCTGGAGAGTCAATCATTTGGGAGAGGAAGTGGAAAACCAGGAAGGAAAGGAAATGGATTGGACCAGCTGCCAACCTGATCACGAAAGTTTAACACTGCAATAGTTTATTGTAGGAAGCATACCAGTTCATGGTGCCTTGGGCATTGCTACATTATGAAAGGTCCACGTGGCATACTAATACACATCAAATACAGGCACACAAAGTATTAAGACATTCCTACCAATTGGAACAAAATAGCTCACTTACCAAAAAACAGTGCAACGCTCTCCACGCTTGCAAAGACCCCATTGAAGAATGTAATGTTATCTGAATAGAAATAATTTGAGCATGTCAAGCATCCACACCACAGTCTCTTCATTTCAGGTTTATCTATATAACCATGAAAAAAATATGGGCGTGGGGTGGTTTGTTTGTTTTTTAGATTTCAGCTCCCAGAATCCTACAGCCACCATGGCTATTAGCTATGCTAGCTGTTGGATTCTGGGATTGGTAGTCTAAAATAGAAGTATCTTCCATCTCTGGTCCTCTCCAAGATAAGCCAATGCCCAACAGTCTTCCCTTGTCCCCTAGTGCTGTATTTCATGATAAAATGACCAAAAACTAGCACCTAAATTGGGGATATGCAGAACACTGTTGCAGTTCTAAGTAAAGATGAGCAAGTCATCGGCGTGGCACCAAAGGTGCCATACATTCCTTCTCCCCCCCCCCCCCCAAATCTGGCTTCCCCACTCACCAGTTGATGTGTGCTGCTCTTCTCCTCTTTCCACAATCATCCAGTCACAGCAGGAGTGTGTGCGTCTGTACTTTTCCTCCTCCAGCAGCTGCCCACTTAGATGAAGAGGCAGGTCAGGTCTGCCTTTGAGTGGGGAGCTGCTGGAGGAGGTGGAGAAGGGAAGTCCGTGCTCCTGCTGCAACTGGACGGTCGTGCAAAGAGCAAGAGATGGGCAGCTAGTGAGTGGGGGAGCTGGCAGGGGGAAGGGAACCGGTGGTGCTGTGCTGATGATTTGCGACAACATGGCATGAAGTAGGATGTGCCCATCTCTAGTTCCAAGTAATGGAGCCAGCAAGGAAGCATTCAAAAGATGTTCAATTGCTGTAGAGGACTTCACCACTGACCAGAAGATGACCCATTGTTTTGCTCTGTAGAAAAAAGAGGAGTGCAGATCTGTGTTTTTGGACTACAACTCCCAGATTTTTCCAGGCAGTGCTGCCTGTGGAATTTTGGAAGTTATAGTCCAAACCCCCCCCCCCCGTCCCAAATCTGCACATCTCTAGTAGAAGATTTAAATCAAGAATGGGCAATAACCCTTTCCAAAACGTTGTCCCCCCCCCAAAAAAAAATGACAAATAACTGTAGCTTCTGCAAGCCTATGGAAGCATCGGTTCACCTTATAGCTACAGTGGGAATCTGAACTTTGCAGCCAGATGCTCCAACCCACTGAGATGCACTGTTTCCCCCCCTTCTTTCTGGCAGTAATTAATCTCGAACTACTGCCTTTCTGGGGGGTGGAGGATGCTTTAGTTTAAAAAAAGTCCGTCTTTTCCAGGCAGAAGAACCCAATATTCTGTCATTCCACTGGCTGAGAGGAACTTACCAGATCACAAAGCAGGGAGAAATCCCTGCCAGGAACCTTTTTAGAGTTTCAGCAACCAGTTCAGGAGTTTGAAAGGTTCATTTTTTTAAGACCACCTCTCCCACAACCCATGCCGGGGAGGAGGGTTGCAGTTTTAAGAGGGGTGGTCCAGGAGAAATAACTTTTCCTCACTTTCATCATAATAGGCAGCAGTCTAGACCATAATAAAGATATATCTGCTGCCAAAAGTTTATTGCTGGACCAATTTTGGACAAAAACTTCTTACTTGGGTTTCTTTCCATTCCCTGTGGAAGATCAATGGGAACTGCTGGTGTACCCGATTCTTGTCCTCCTGTATCACCATAAGGAACACAAATGGTAACAGAAAAATCAACAGAGTGACAGTGACCAGCACAAAATCTTTAAGATGAGGTAGCTAACCATGGCCCTTCTGATTCCAACTCCCATCAGCCTGAGCCAGCATGATCAATGGTGAAGGACATTGCAAGTTACAAGTCAACAGTGTCTGGCAAGGTGAAAGCTGTTAGAGTTTTTACAACCTTGCATGCTGCCTGCAGTTTGTTTGACTGGGAGCGACCTTTCTGGACTGGAGTGACTGTCAATCTATCCAGTAGTAACCAATCATTCCCTCCCACTTCTGAATTCAAAGATAGCCCTGCCTCTTTGCTGAGTGTTCTTTTCCCATCCCTTTAGTCTGTTGGAAGCCAGTCTGTTGTTTGTTGTTTGTTGTTGATCTGCTCACAACTGTGCATAACGAAACGTTTTTATTCTTTCTACTACTAAAGTCTCAGAGTGAGTTAATAAGACTGTAAGCACCAGTTAATGAGAAAGGGGTGGTCTCTCTGGGGAAACTGTAGCTATTTTTCTCTGTGGGTCTCTGTACTTCTACTGTGTAGCAGAGGGAATTTTACCAGACATTCAAAACTCTGCAATAAAAGCTAGGTTCATCATTAAGTGTTCACTAGTGAAGTAGCTGCAGCTACGCAAAATGTGATACATATGCACTATATACATTGGAACATCTTAGGTGTACACCTGCACTGTAACATGCGAAGAGGCCATGTGGGATTAAGGACACATTTAGGAATTCTACTACATCTTGTTAAGCTACCACCACGTGAGGGAGCTGAATGACCAGCATATATAAAATCAACAGAAACTTTTTCCAGAAAGAATGCAACTCTTGGCATGAACACACACACACACACACACACACACACACACACAGAAGCATACATATGTACGTATATATATACGCACACACACAATAAAGGGAGACAATGCTACTGGTTTAAATATTTATATGAAATGGCTTGAGACAATTGTCTGCTTTGTATGCTAATTATTAATAATAATAATCTTAAAACAGCAGAGCTGCAAAGAACCCTATGAATCATTGAGTCTAGCCCCTGTCAGGGAGGCACAGTGGGGAATTGAACTGCTAACCCCTGGCTCCACAGCCAGATACCTAAAACACTGAGCTTGCACTTGATGTGGGCAGCTCTGTGAAACACAAAATACAATATGCCTGAATAATCCTGGTAAATCCACCAATATATATAGAGATAGGGACATGAAAGCAATATGAAAAAGAATCTCTTTTGCATCTCTTTGATTTATACTTCCCATGCTAAGTTTTTGCTCAAATCCTGTTAGCTGCACCCATAAATGTAACAAGTTAGGAAAACACCCTAGACCAGTGGTTCCCAACCTTGGGTAATCCAGGTGTTCTTGGACTGCAGTTCCCAGAAGCCTTCACCACCAGCTGTGCTGGCCAGGGTTTCTGGCAACTGCAGTCTGAGAACACCTGAGTTACCCAAGGTTAGGAACCACTGCCCTGTTGTTGTTGTTGTTTAGTTGTTAAGTCGTGTCCGTCTCTTCATGACCCCATGGACCAGAGCACGCCAGGCCCTCCTGTCTTCCACTGCCTCCCAGAGTTGGGTCAAATTCATGTTGGTAGCTTCGGTGACACTGTCCAACCATCTCGTCCTCTGTCGTCCCCTTCTCCTCTTGCCTTCACACTTTCCCAACATCAGGGTCTTTTCCAGGGAGTCTTCTCTTCTCATGAGATGGCCAAAGTATTGAAGCCTCAGCTTCAGGATCTGTCCTTCCAGTGAGCTACCACTGCCCTAGATTTTGCCTATTGCATACTGACTCATGTGGCTCAGGATGCAGTAGATAATGTCTATGGGTATTTCCTAACGTGAGGAAATTCACATCCAAAAGATATGCCATGTGTGTTAAACTGGTGCAAAATCCCAATAGGATTTTGCCCCTTCAGTACTTACTGAACACTGGAAAGAGACCTCAAATTACCCGTATGCCTATGATAATGCCAGTTCTCTCTTCTGGGGATTGATTGGGAAGAAAAATGTGTGATTTCTGTTCAGATTTCTGTTCAGACTGATGTTTGGTGCTGGCAATGATGTGCTATTCATCTCTAGGGTAGGGAAAGAAGAAGACAGGGGCTCTATATGTATATTATTGTACTGAATCAAGACGTTTCCACTGAACTTGGTAGGGGCTGCCAAGATAAATTGAGAAGGGGTTCCCTGCTGTACAATCTGCAAGAAGATGGATATGTTTTAAGCAAATTGACCATGACAAATTTTCAATACAGCTGGAGAAATAGTTCCATGATGTTCCACTTACCACTGCTATCCAACATCATCAATACATTCACCAGTAGAATTACCACCATCATTTCACAGCTCTCTTTCCTGGTGAATCAAGTAACATGGTAAGAGTATGCACAGATGATGAAATGTAGCCATCCCTTTTTTTGGACAACAAGATGACTGATCTCGCCGAAATCAATATCATTCCATAACGACAAAAAAAGAACAGTACTCCTAAGAACTTTCATTTCAGCCTTTGAGTGAAATGATCTTAGATGGCAAACGTTGGGTTTTTTTTGGATTTTCAGACATTTGAGTTTTGGATCCTCAGATCCCAGATTCTTTTTTTATGTACCCAGAAAACACATACTTCCCAAAGATGCTGCTGCAAAGAGTCTGGATGTCACAATAACCATGCAGTATCAAAATATTCAGTTTAGGAGAGGTTATTATAACTGTGAATGATAGACAGAGCAGGGAAGTCGATGTTTCTGCCTTTTTCGTAGTAGAATTTGGGGTCCTCAGTGGAACTCATTAACAATAGTTTATGGATAGACAAAAGACGTACAACTTCATAGAATGCAAAATAAACTTATGGATCTGACTGCCATAAAATGGGATGATATTGGCCATGTTTCAATAAAATTGTTGCTTTATAAACTCCTTCCTAGAACGAAGGATCACCAATTGACATATTAGCTGTGGTGGTCTGCATTAACTAATAAGGCACACTGTCCACGGGACGTTATCTGTGCAAACTTGAACACAGTGGCTAGAATCATACTGGGATTTTAGTCAAGTCAGACCAATAAATTGCAGGCAATTAATGAGATGTCAGTTGTATGCCTGCTCATGTGCCAGGCACCGCAACTGGGTGCACAGCCAGCCATATGAACAACACCTTCTTAATTAGCTGCAACTGAGTGCGAGTTCACCGACCTTGGAGTAAAATTGCAGTAGGATTCTGGCTAGTGACCCAGAAGGAAATCTCTCTGTATTAAAGGGAAACTACTGCTAGAAAAGTGGGTATGATGTTGCAGGTTCAAAGATTTCTCCAGCAATGCTGCAGCTTCCATTTCACCCACAATATTCCTACAACATTTAACCCGATGGTCAAACTACATGTCACCAATGGCCCATAATTAGAAGCTGGTAATTCCTTTGTTTTCCAGAGATATGATTCTGGCAGACCTCCATGGCTGAACAATCAGATCTGCAAATGTTTTCCTCTTGATGACCAATCACAAAAGTACAGGAGGTATAAACAATTCATTTTTTGACAACCAGACATCTTTCAACACTTAAGAAATCCCCTCTTTTAATAACTGCTATCTTTAACTTTCAGCTTGATGCTTAGATGAGGATGAATTTTGTGTTTTTCATCTGCACGGTTAGCAATTGTATGACCCTTTCATTATGCTGAAAGCACTTTGCATTCATTATCTTGCTTTAAGTCAGTTATTATTATTAACTCTACATTGCAAGTCGGAGCTGAGGCTGGGGGAAAGTGGCTTCCCCAAAATCTTTTAGTTAAGTCCACAGCAGAAGTCAGATCCAAACTAGGGCACCTTCAGATTGGTTACTGAGTCTCTCGTGAACAACACTACACGAAGCTCCAGGAAAAAGTAGGAACCAATTTACCTGGGGCCATCCCTATGCATCTGTGTAGATTATGCCAAGTGCATTCATGCACTGCAAATGTCTTTCATAAGCAGGAGATAGCAAAGGCTGAAAATGTATGAACTGTGTGCATGCATGGCAAGGAAGGGATGCAAAAGCACATCTGATCACTACAATAAAGCCATCTCCTTGTACCTGAAACATCAGTGGCCCATGGTCCAAGTAGAGGGGAAGATGCTGCATCCTGCAAAAGGGGTTCTTTCCACCACTGGTGGCCCAGTGTCTGTAGGGCTATAGTCCTTAACAGAGACCATGAGTGCAACTCAAGGGAAACTTAGACAGGACTAAGTCTAGTTAAACCTAGTAGGATTTCTGAGTAAACATGCATAGGACTGAGCTGACAGTCCCGATGAACTCAAGAGTACTTGCTTCTGAGGAAGCATGAATGGGATCCCACCACTCACGCACTTAGAGACTTCGTCAACACTGCTTTCTCAAACAAATGGTTAGTGCAATCGTATGCATGGTTCCCCCCCTTTTTTTGGAAGGAGATTCGCCAGAATTAAGAGGACTTGCTGCCTGGTTGGTATACTAAAGAACAGACTGGCACCCCGTCTCGTCTTTTTATCAACATGCTATCCCACAGTGTCTCCTTCTAACAAAAGGCATGGGAACAAGCACTTACCTTGAGGATTATTGTTCAAGGGGAGATGGGAAGGAGGAAATTGGCTTTAAGGGGGTTAGGACTTTGTGCTTTATACTCCCTGGAATGTGCCCCCCCCCCAGTCCACGTGACCATTTTCTTCATCATCCTGATCTCAATCGTCCCTTTCATTAAATTTCTGCAGGTCACCGTGCTTGCAGCAGTGAGGTTTAACATTATAGATCATTTAATATATACTCGAGGCTATATTAAATAGGCCTATTCTCTAGGGTGCTCCTGGTTACTGAAATAATACAGGCCCCGTTGTAATTAAACAACAATTGTTCTTCTGTTATCCATCTCCTATAAAGTCACGTGACGGTTGCGGTAAGAACTTAATAAGAGGCAATGTTCCATGTTGAGAGACAGGTGAAAGCCAAGACTGCTTTACAGCCTCCGACATCTCCGACTGCTGAAAAGCCTAGATGATGTTGGGGAAAAAAAGCATTAAAATGTCAGGGAGTAGTGGGAGAGCTGAGACAGTGTCCTGTACACCAACAGTGAACACTCCATGTACCATCCTGAACATGTTGATCTTCTCTGGTTTCAGAAGCCAAGCAGAGTTAGGTCAGGTTAGTACTTAGATGGGAGATGACCCAAGAATACCAGCAGCCTCTAGGCAAGCTCAGGAAAGGATCATGACTAGGACCTGGAGAGACACGGCAAGTCAAGAGATGGCCATGTTATGCTAAATGGACTAATGATCCGAGCTGGTCTAAGACAGTTACTAGTAATTCATTCTTCAAGCTCCCATGTGTAGTCAAGATGGCTCCATCCACACCAAAGAGGGAAACGTCCGTAGGCTTGGTGGGAACCCAGTTGTTTGCAGAAGTGAAAACTAATAATGAAGTCAGCCCAAAGAGACCTGGCAAGGATCAGGATCTGATCATCAGCAGCAGCAGCAGGAGAAGGGTTCAAGCAGAAATGGAGACAGTAAGAATGTTCACATCAGAACCTTTACTCCAGAGCAACTAACATGGCAACTGGATGTCCTTTAAATATATTTTCTGGCCAGGCTGATTATAGTGATCTGGCCACTTGTTTGTCATGTGTCCATTTAACCTCTTCTGCCCAGATCTTGCACACCTGGATAAGCCTAACCAGGGGACTATGAGCCACTTCCTTACACTGACTTGAGCTATAGCTGCTATAGCCAAAAACAAAGTCCATTCATTACGGGAAGAAGATGGGCAGACTTTATTTAGGACAAAGCAACAATGCAAAGCTTTCTAGGCTGTTTGCTCTCCCATACCTCCAGGAGATCCTTATAATAAAAACAAAAGGAGGTGATCTAATCTGCATTGCTTCCCTGCAAGAGGGCTGTCCTGTTAGAGGAGTCTTTGGCTCGGGTAGTCATGTCATTGTCTGTGGCACACACATAATGTGTCCTGGCAAGAATGAGACTCCGCAGGGGTGTTGTTCAAACCTGGCCATTTTGGTGACACACCCCAGAAATTCATCAGTGGGCTGCAACTGGCTGTGGCAGATTCTGCAAACTTTATGCAAACACAAATCGGATTCTGGACAGTGTTACTAGATCTGCATATATAAAACCAATCGGGACATCCAAATATAGAAATCTGTCTCCTCTTTAGTTGTTTTATTTTTAGGTGATATATTCCTTTTTCTATGGAAGTCACACAAGCATCCACCCTAGGATTGCCATGACTTTAGAATCTGTTAGGCTACTTGCACATGTTGCCGTGTGATTGTTCATTCACAAAGGCAAACCATCCTATAGTTCCAGGTTTAGTCCTGGAAATTTCCAGGTAGAGCTGGGATCTCTCTCTCTCTCTCTCTCTCTCTCTCTCTCTCTCTGAGCCCCCGAAGAACTGCAAAGAATCAGCCTAGCTTAGGGATGCGGAATACACGGCCCTTAGATCAGTGGTTCCCAACCATGGGTCCCCAGATGTTCTTGGACTGCAACTCCCAGAAGCCCTTTGCATCACAGCTGGTAGTGAAGGCTTCTGGGAGTTGCAGTCCAAGAACATCTGGGGACCCAAGGTTGGGAACCACTGCTCTAGAACAGAGATGGGCACAAAGTTCAAAACGAACCAGGAAATTCATCAAAATTACTAATTCGTTGATTCGGATCAGTATGGGTTTGTCTGAACTGGAGAACCCGAACTTTCTTGAACCAATTAAATTTTTGGCAATTTCCAAACCTCCTGGTTCCTTGCCCTCACACCCCCTTCCCACTACCCCCATCGCCATGCTACCTTTTCCTGCTACTGCCTCCTCATCTTCCACTGTTGCTGCCATCATCTTGAGAGGCCCCCTGCAGTCCAGCAGCCACTGCACATGACCCTGCCTCTCAGCTGACAGGCCAGCTGACAATTAGAAAAAACAAAAAACAAAATTAATCTCAGCTGAAAGGCGGGGCCATGTGCAAAGGTCTTCCCTGCCAACTGACAGGCTCGCTAACAATTTTTTAAAATTATTATGATTATTTTTGGTTAGCCAGCCTGTTCAAGAAAAATTTGTAAATTCATGGTTCATGGACTTCCATGAACCAAGATGAACTGCCATTTTGGCAGTTTGTGCTCATCTCTACTCTAGACCTTGTTGGATTTCAACTACCCTGCGTTCTTCACCTTCTGTTATGTTGGCAAAGGCTGTGGGAGTTGCATTCCAGTGACATTTGGAGGCACTCACTTTATCAAGTCCATTTGGCCTAACAAAGGCAGTGCTGAAGCACACGGACCAATACTCTTATGCATTGTTCAAGCAGTTACCTAAATGGCACATATAACCCTGGATAAACTCTATATTCAATTTTATTTTCTTGAACCAAAATATTCAGTAACCTCCAGGCAACCCATGTCCATCCTGGATATGGGGAGTTGTGATCCAATGACAGTTATTTCCAAACTTTGGTTAAGCAGAAACTTCTTTTACATGACAAAGAAACTCCAAGACATTATTGCGTTATAAATTCTTGCATTTATTTTTACTTTTTTAGATTCAAACCTCATTTGACAGTTTCAAACCCATTTAACAATTCACAACTTGAATGCATTAACAATACTAACAAACATCCTTCGTAAAATACAACACCCAGAAACAATATTGAAATCATTTCATCACAGTTAAGTGTCTTGTTCACATGTCCTTGCCTATTAATTATCACACTTTAATCATCACAGGAGAAGGAGAATATTCTACCGTACAGGGAAAAATCCACCCTCCTTCCATGTTCTTCTAAATAGTGCACACCATCAGCGACTTCTCACTTTGGACAATGGGAGAAAATCTACGAAATGGTGCAAGCTTTCTTGTTAGCCATGACTCCTCTTGAAGATTTAAATAGACTTGCAAATGCTTGCAAGGCATTTCTGCTTTAAAGCTGTGAAAAAAAAATTATTATTATTATTCAAAAACTCCAGGCACAGTCAAAATTATAAAAACATTAACTGGTATTATATAACAGATACAAGATTTAACCAAAAACCTAAGCATCTGTTAAATATTGACACAGTATGTATGCTGTTCCTAATATGCCGTTTTTTTGTAGCTATGATGGTGTAATTTCTGAGATCTGCAACTGATTATACTACTGCGTGAAATTTCTTGATATTGTTCCCAAAGCCCCAATGACTACGGGGACCACTGAAGTGTGCTTCTTCCAGAGGCGAGATGTTTCTATTGCCAGGTCTCTGTACTTTGTAAGTTTTTCCAATTCTTTATTTTCAACTCTGGCATCCCCTGGAATTGCAATGGCAATGATCCGGACATTTTTTCGTTCTATTACTACTATGTCTGGTGTGTTATGTTCAAGGTGTCTGTCCGTTTGGATCCGGAAATCCAACAACATCTTGACTTCCTCATTTTCTGACACCTTCTCTGCCTGATGTTCCCATGGGTTTTTGGAGGCTGGCAAGTTGTATTTTTTGCATAATGACCAGTGCACTAACTTTGCCAATCTATCCTTTCTCATTTTGTAATCTGTTTGTGCAATCTTTGGACATTCGCAGATGAGGTGTGACACAGTTTTATCTTTTTCTCGGCAGAGTTAACATTTGCTGTTAGCACTAACTCCATGGATCTTAGCTTTCATCACATTGGTTTGGAGTGCTTGTTCTTGTGCAGCAAAAATCAAGCCTTCGGTTTCTTTCTTAAGGGTCCCCAGCTGTAGCCATGCCCATGTTGAATTATGATCATGCTCTCCATCAATATTTCTCAGGTGTTGTCCATGTAGTGGTTTATTTTTTCAGCTGTTTAATTTATTTTCAAATTGTTGTTTCTTATACTGAGCCTTTGTTTCTGTTGTTTTCAAAATATTCTCCGTTTTCACTGCCTTAAGTAATTTTTCTCTGTTTGTACTGATAAAATCATTTGGGTTCTTTTTTCTTCCTCTACTACCTCCTGCATTTGCATTAATCCACGGCCTCCGTTTTTTTGTGGTAAATACAATCTGTCTACATTGCTTTTTTGGATGTAGTTTGTGACGCATGTTCATTAGTTTCCATGTTTTTCGATCCAATTCTTCTAGTTCGTTTTGAGTCCAATCTATTGTTCCAGCTGGGTATCTAATTACTGGAACGGCCCATGTGTTTATGGCTTTGATTGTATTTCCCCCATTTAATTTTGATTTTAAGATTTTCCACAGTCTTTTGATATATTCTCTTTTTATAGTCTATCCAGGACATGTTAAGGTTTGTTTTTTGTCTTTTTGCATTCTTCAGTATTATTTTTTCAATAAGCAGCTGATCTTTTGTGCCTCTTGACTTTTTAAAGTTCCCTTTCTGTTCAGTTGGGTATAGGGAGTTTTCAGTTAAGTGTTTATATATTGATCTTGAAAGTACTCCTGTGAGGAGCTTGAACATTGTTGGAAGTCATGTAATTGGTTGATAATTACTGGGTTCCTTGCCCTTTTGATGATCTTATCAGAAATATGTGGCCTGTTGTCATCCAGTTGTAGAATTTTGAAGTAAGTGGTTAAATGGCACTGCTATACGTTGATGGAGACTTCTTAAATGCTTTAACCAAAATCCGTGCAGCTCATATGGACCAGGTGCACTCCAATTTTTCACAGCCTTTACTTGCCTCTTAATCATTTCAGTTGTTATTACAATATCATCCATTTGTTTTCCTTGAGTTTATTTACAAATGTACGTATTTAATCCATGAGGCGTTTTTCTCATGTCCAGTTGGGCTTTCTCACATTTCTTTCCAAAATTTTAGAGCATCATCTTTACATGGGCCTAATTTCTTTTGCTCTGCATCATCATCATCATCATCATCATCATCATCATTATTATTATTATTATTATTATTTAAAAAACACCAGGCACAGTCAAAATTATAAAAAACATTGATAATAATGAGCGTCTGGTATATGTGTGCACTTTGTTTCTAAAAGAAATGGTAGTTTTATGCAAAGGCATTTTACACAAATTACAGAGAACTTGATAAGAAAAAACAATGCTCCTTGCCTCCCTCCTGCCCAAAGACACAGACTCTTACAGGGCTTGAAAAATTCTTGCTGAAATAACACACAGAACATCTACTTACTCTTGGAATAGGCTGTTCTTTTGACTTTTTCACAGACGTATGCTGCATTTTTCAAGAACCAGGAATAGTTTTCAATACAGTACCTAAAACATTACACCAGGATTAAAGATCATTGAAGTATTTTTTTTAAAAAAATTAATTCATGTATTTATTTACTTACTTACTTTACTTGTGTTCCTGGGCACAATTAAAAGTGCTGGTTCTAACCTATAAAGCCCTAAGTGGCTAGGGTTGAAGGTATCTAAAAGACCATGTTATGAGCCTGCCCAGCTGTTAAGATAATGAGGAGAGGTCTTTGTCTCCAACCCACTACCCTCACAGGTGCATTTGGACATGGGAGAGGACCTTCTCTGTGGCTGTTCCCAGACTCTGGAACTCCCTCCCACAGGAGGCCAGGCTGACCCCATCTTTGCTGTCCTTCCGCAAGCTGCCTGAGTGGGATTTTTAAAATGGATTGTTGTGCCTTACTGCTTTGATTGTGTTTTTAGCATTGCTTGTGTTTACCATTTCTTAGGGTGGAATTTGTTTGATACTTTTTAGTATTTGTATACTTATTATTTTTTAGCTTTCAACATGGTCTTTTAATGATGTAAGTTGCCTTTGTATACTCATATTTAAAGCTAAAAACATTGTCTTTCAATTTTGTAAGCTGCCTTGGGTCCTTTTTAAGGAGAAAGGCCGGGTAAAAATATTTTAAATAAAATAAATAAATGTTTCTCTTTTTTTTTTCATACAAGTACCAGAGAATATTCTTAACAGTCTTCCCTCATATTTAGATTCCTGCATTAAAAACAAGTTGAAGACTGGTTCTACCTTTTACCTCATAGCTTCTTGCCTGGAATAACTTCTGTCCCTTGCACAAAGGCACTGCTGATAAAACTTGCACAGTTCCATCACACAAGGGTTTATCTTTTGAACTGTGGCAGATGGTGTCGTGAAGGACGCCCCTTTCTTGATGGCCTGGGGACATCCTACGGGGGGAAAAAAAGATATAATCTCCAAATAGTCCCATATGTTTGACACATCGAATGCCTGGAATGAGACTCTTGTAAGACACATCTAAAGGATTCTTTGGGCGGGGGGGGGGGGGCACAATCCTTCCATAAAGGAATATTCCAGAAATCCTTCATCGTTGATAGAGGAAAAGTGTCTTTTCTTTCACCTTTGTTCCAACAGAATCTTGCAATAGTAAATAGGCTGTGAGAGAACTCCATTATGGATGTCCTTGGACTCATACCAACTGCAGACATGTGATTTCTTCAGAAACTCTGTCGTTTGTGAAGAAGAAGAAAATGGTGGCTTTTGGAGGAAGTTGGACATGACATTTTCAACCAGTGGCCTTGTTCTAGAGGAGGCACCTTTGTTGTTTGCCCTGTCCAGTCCAAACTCACCTTTCTTCTCCCGGTTCACGATCTTTGTGGAAAGGGCAAGAGTACGGCATGTGTGAAGCAAACCCGGGTTACAGGGGTTGCTGGTTGGCTGTCTCTCCATTGGACAAACCAAGACGTTCAGAACATCAGAAGAATGTGATTCAGAAATGTAATTCTATGGCTAATTGTGTTGACAAATGAAAACGTGGTGCAACTGGAGGCAGCTAATGGTAATTGATGACCAGCTCCAGCTCTTAAGAATATGAGGTGTATTCAAGGGCTGCCTGCTTTGACCAGTCCACTTGTGATTGAGATGTTAATGGGAACCCTAAAAGACCCTTGAGCACTATAGTAATAGGGCTAATTAAATTCTTAACTATCCCGCTAATATTCAAACAGATCTTTGGAGTAACAAGTTACAACATCTTGTTATGTGCTGTCAAGTCTCTTTTGATTCATGGCAAACTTTGCAGTGTTTACAAGATACATGAGATGTTTATGGAGTAGTGTCCCGTTACCAAGCCCTAGTGAGTTTTCATAGCCAAGCAGGAACTTGAACCCAGGTCTTCACGCTATCCACTATATGACACAGGCCTTCTGTAAGTAACATGGTGATAACGATTCTATACTTGGAAAGTAACTCAGTGGGTGGGAATAGTGATACTGTATATTTTTGGTGTAAAGGTTATTCTTTAGTTACACTGTGAGATCAGTTTTAACTAGCTTTGGGGACATCTTGAACAGAATTTTTCAATTCCCCCCCTTTTTTTTCTGGTCAGTCCTAAGGCTGGCATCCAAAAAATTCCACACAAAAGTAATGAGGAATATAGTAAGTAATCCTATATGTGAGAAATTGCTGTTGAAGTGGTTTACCATTCCCTTCTTCTGGTGGCATCCTGAGACTGTGCAGCTTGCCCACGGCCACACAGGCTGGCTCCACTTGCAGCAGGCACAGTCGGGAATTGAACTCCCAACCTCTGGCTCCACAGCCAGAGACCTAACTCACAGAGCTATCCAGCCAGTTGTCCCATCACTAGTGTAGCAGAAAGATTTAACTGCACCCCCTTTGGCTTTTTATGAGAGACAGCCAACTTTGCCTCAGGCAGCAAAACGAATTGAGCCAGCCTTGCAAAGACTATTAACACAAAGGAAAAACAGTCCAACTGGCTACGCTTGCTTGTCATGTCAAAGGCCTTCTTTTCTCTAAGGCCACCTTCCTGCTTCAGGAGCTATGCATTTGAAATCAAGACTCCAAGGCACATTTCTAAAAGTGCTCTTTCAATAGCTCTTTGGGCAGGGTTACGGGATTCCATTTCCCTGCCTGCCACCAGCATGCTGCATTCTTTATGGCTTTGGTTATGTTATACGATAGGAGAGGTTAGGGAGGTTGCACTTACAGTAATGAAACACTGTTGACATACACCTGAGTTGTCAGAGGGGGCTGTGAATTTAATATAAAATGGCATTCACTAATGGCAGGGAAATAAAACTGCTGTCTCTCTGCAGAGATGGACACAAAACAACTTTAAGAGCTAGCAGGTGAAGTAGAATCCTGCTCTCCAAAGTCACTCAGGCCTACAACCATCCAAACCCTCTCCAAAATGATCTTCACTGTTACCCTCGGGCAGACATGACTGAATAAACCAACCTACCTCACAAGGTTACTGCAAAGATCAAGCAGAGAAGAGAGCAAGCTTCTTCCAGCAAAAAAGAGACAGAAATGTGGAAATAACAACAATTTTTTAAAAAACCACAACCCTAAACTGATCGTTGTACCAAAATTTGTATCAGGACCACCATCACTCTCTGCATATATCAGATAAAAGGTAAAGGTTCCCCTTGACAATTGTCCAGTCGTGTCCGACTCTAGGGGGCGGTGCTCATCCCCGTTTCCAAGCCGTAGAGCCAGCATTTGTCTGAAGACAGTTTCCGTGGTCACGTGGCCAGCGCGACTAGACACGGAACGCCGTTACCTTCCCACCGTAGTGGTACCTATTTATCTACTCACATTTTTACATGCTTTCAAACTGCTAGGTTGGCAGGAGCTGGGACAAGCGACGGGAGCTCACTCCGTCGCGTGGATTCAAACTGCTGGTCTTTCGACCTTGCAGCCCAGAGACTTTTGCGGTTTAACCCACAGCGCCACCACATCCTCTGCATATATTGCCAGCAGGTAAATCAAAATAAAATGCATACCATCCAGTTACTAATCCTCTTGAAGGGAACATGGAGCTCGCCTGTTACAACGGTTCCACTGGCTGTCAATCTGTTTCTGGGCACAATTCAAAGTGCTGGTTTTAATTGATAAAGCCCTAAATGGCTTGGGTCCAAGTTATCTCAAATACTGTGTCTCACTCTATGACCCTGCTCGGGTCTTAAGATTGTCATGGGAGGCCCTTCTTTCAGTCCCACCACCTTCACAGGTGTGTTTGGTGGGGCCACAGGTGAGATCTTTCTCTGTTGCTGCTCCCAAACTCTGAAACTCTCTCCCCCATGGGAAGTTCTAGGCTGGCCTCATCTTTGCTGCCTTTCCACAAGCAAAGACCTTTCTCTTCAGACGGGCTTTCCCTGAGCGACTCTCTGCCCGAGTGGGGTTTTTAAATGGACTGTTGTACCTTACTGCTTTGAATGTGTTTTGGTGTTGCTTATGTCTTTTGTATTATATTCATTTGATCCTTTTTTTTTAGTATACTCACTGTTGTTAGCTTTTATGTTGTTTTAATGATGTAAGCCACCTTGAGTCCTTTTAAGGAGAAAGGTGGGGTTAAAATATTTTAAATAATAAATAATAAAAACAAAAAGGAACAGATAGCCAGCTCCCCAGATTTATCCTGCTGCCGTGATTGCAAATTAAAACTTTTAACTGCAAGAACCATTTAATACAGGTTTCTTAAGCCTAAATCTAATGGCTGATCTCAATAAGAGCAGACACACCGAGTCACCTCCTAAATGGAAAGTTACCATGTATGCAAATTCTGTTGATTCCATGGCTCTGTTTAAGTTTGAGCTATAGCCCGAAACTAATTGGATTGTTATTCTTTCATACCCGTGGCAGAACTCCAAACACAACATGGCGGCCAATGGCTCTTTTTGTCTCTTACCAAGCCTGCTGCCTTAACAGAAGGCAGATATTTCTGAAGCAATGACAAAAGAGACTGGTTTAATTTATTTTAATGGACATCCGCACAAGAAAGATTGCCAAAACAATTGTATTTGGTCCCCTGGCCATAGAAAGCAAGGGACTTTGCAATAATTAAAGTTAGGGGAGGGGGAAAAAATCTTATTTTTGGAACAACAATTCTCAGAATGCTTTGGCCAACATGGCCATTACTAGAGGATTCTAAGAGACATCGTCCAAAAAGCAATTATTTCTTATCCTGGAAATGCTAGCTTCTTGCAAAACAGGGCTTTGTGTAGTCACAGTTTGTGATTTGGATCCAGGGCAGCCTTTTCTTGGGAGTAGTATTTAACCAACAGGATTATTTTTTTTCCTTATTTTTTTTCAGGAACTTCTCACTTAGCAAAAGGAAGAACCTGCAACTTCCTCACGTGAAGAGCTGCAGGCCTAGTCCCACCTTGTCATTACACCCACATGGAGATAATGGATCCTTTCCCCAAAAATCTTGAAGGGGAAAAAAGATGTTCTCAGACACCGAAAAGGGCCATGAATAAACTGTGCCTTCTTTCAAGGACAACAGCCTCCTTCTACTCAAACTTCCCAGGCAGCCCTTGGCACCTGTTCAGAATGAAGCAATCACAATGAACAAGACTGACCTGTCTGAGTGAAAGAAAGTCAAAACTAATGAGGAAAAGGTTGAGAAAGAAATGGATTACCTGTTGCTATCATTTCTGCACATGCAGGCACGTTTTCATCTGCGAGCTGCAAACACAGCTTTCTTATGCTGGTGAAATTCCGAAAGCTAACGTCCTCCGCGTAGCACTTTGAAGATTTGAACTGGTGGCTTGGTCAAACTCTGTTCAGACATTTGTCTGAACATGTGAGGGTTTCTTCCTTGCTTTTATACCTGTCTTCATTCCTGTATGCTCAAGGTGGTCCCCGTGACTTTTTTCTTTCCCATTTGATGAGCACAACAACTCTACAAGGTGGGTCATGCTCAGAGAGTGACTGGTCTAAAGACACCTAGTGAATCTGATGAGTCAAGGAGGACTGCGACCTTGCTCTCCAGCAACCCAATCCAACACTAACTGCTACACTGCAAAGACCATGAGTAGAATAGAGCAGGGGTTTCCAACCTTGGCTCTTCAGATATTCTTGGACTAAAACTCCTAGAAGCCTTTACCACTAGCAGTTCTGGCCAGGATTTCTGGGAGATGCAGTTCAAGAACATCTGAAGACCCAAGGTTGGGAACCACTGGGGTAGAGGAACAGGGCTGGACTCAGTGGCCCAGCCCCCTCCCATCCCTCAGCCAGCCTAGCATTAGGCATGGCGGAAAAAGTATGCCTTGCCAAGGTCATCCAGTGCATTTTATGGCTGAGTGGGGATCTGAACCCAGGTTTCATAAATCCGAGTCCAAATCTCCACTCAATACACCATCTTGACTCTGTGAACAGTGGGTATAGTGTTAAGGGGGGGCACCGTTCTTCTGCATGATGCCATGTTTTCCCAAGCATAATTGAGCTTCATACGTCTTCTGCTACACAAGCTGAAGACCTCTGAGGAAGTGGGACAAACACATTTGAACTGCCCCCTGGGTCTATTGCTAAGAACAATAAAGAAACCCACACAGTGATTTAAATTATTATATAAAACAGCAATTATTCTGGTTATGCAGCTTGCGCAGTGGCATGCAGTGTATGATTTCATCAGGGATGCTGGCAAGTCTTTGGGTCCGAATCCCAAATCTGGGTTCAAATCCCGAATCCAAGTCCTGAATGTGAGTGCAAGTCTTTGGTACCAAGTCCCAAGTCCCAAGTCTGAGTTCCTATTAAAAACAAGCTTTTCCCTCCAGAAAAAAAAGAGAGGGGGTGGGTGGGTTCTGAGTCATGAGTCGAGTCTGAGTCGTTGGAGGGGGAAAAAAGCCCGAATCGAGTCTGAATCAACTCACGGGTGTGACTGAAGTCAGACTTAACAGCAAGTCCCACGACTTGTGTCCCCATCGCTGGATTTCATGCAACAAAATAGAGAAATCTGCCCCAAATGTTCCCGTTTTGCACAAAAATTGGCAGACAAAGGTATGTAGGGAATGATCACAATTCAGAGGAGACTACATTCCGCAGTCTCGGAGCGACGCAAGAGAAAGCCGCCTTCTGTGTGCCATGGGGCAGAACTTAGCAGGTGATATTTTCAAGAAGATCTTAACATCCAGAGAAGTTCAGTTTTTTTATCTTGTGAAGACAAACACCATTAAAGACTTGAAAGGTTAAAATACCTTGAATTCAGTCTGGAAAGCAACCTGCAACCAGAGCAAGTCTCTCCGTTTTATGGCCATATGATCTGGTTACCATGCAGCTGGCACTTGGCTAGCTCGTATAACACCAGCTGAAGGGGATATTTTTCAAAAGCAGCCAGATGTAAAGAGCAGCGCAACAGTCAAGATAAGATGCAACAGATGACTGTTGCCAAGCCATTCTTCAGAGATACGCTTTTCAGAAATATAAATGAACCTATTTATAAATAATTATAATTTCACAGAAGCAATTATGGTGGCCTTCCTGGTGCTCAGATCTGAAGTAACAACTACCGAAAATTTTTCCTTTTGTGACGGGAAAGAAGATCAGTTCCTGCATACTGGATTAGAGCAAGCCCGAATTCCCCAGCCACATTCTGTGGAGAATGGAAATTAGGTTTCTGCTCTGTCATGGGTGGTTTTATTTTCCTTTTATAGTTGAGGTGCCCTGAAGCATAAGTTTACTTGAAAGCAGCACACATTTGCAGCCTAAGGCAAATTTCTTGACACTGATGAATTATTAGCTTCAGGACATAAAGGTTTGGTAATTTTTTAGGATTTCCAGAAAGTTGTAAGCTGAAGCACGGAACATTTGCAATTCTGGATTTATTTGATGATGAGATAATATAAGAACTGTCAGATAACTCAGTGGTTTAGTTATCTGGCTGCAGAGCCAGAGGTTGGGAGTTCAATTCCTCAGTGTGCCTCCTTAACAGGAGCTGGACTCGATGATCCATAGGGTCCCTTCCAGCTCTGCAGTTCTAAGATGATGGTGATATGTGGGATGTCCATAGTAAATGGATCTACACTTGCCTCCCTCTAAAAAGCCGTATTTTTGCACCCACTCACTCACAGACACACAGAGACACATAGGGGTGTCAATGAACTGTATTCTGTAGTAGCCACTCTCATGCCAATCAGATGGGTACATTTTATAGCAAACATTGTTCAGAACAGAGGTACTTACTGGAAGGGCCTTTCAATAAGATGGCAGGCTTTTGTGGTGATGTAACCAGAGCAGGCAATGGCACTTTTCCTGGCAGTGAAAGGAAGAAAGGGATGTAAAAAATCTACAGGGCTGGATAAATCTTCCCGCTAAGTATACTGTTCAGCAGTGTTCTCAATGGCTGGTATATGTAACAACAGTGGGGCAGGGAAGCTGTCTCGGGTTTCTGAACACAAAATCATGGAATTATTATTTTTCTGTGGTTTTGTCACTGTAATAAAAATTTACATCCGATAATATTACTGGCCGGTATCCTGTCGCCTAAATATGGTGCAGAGAAGAAAAAACTGTTGCATGACCAGTCGTGAGTCCAGTCTTACAACAAACTGCAGGATAGCTCAGCGGTTTAGGTCTCTGGCTGCGGAGCCAGAGGTTGGGAGTTTGATTCCCCAGTGGGCCTCCCTGACAGTAGCTGGACTCAATGGCCCATAGAGTCCCTTCCAGCTCTACAGTTCTAAGATGATGAAGATGATGATGATGATTAAATGCAAGAACAAGCACATGACAAGCAGTCTGCAGGAGCTGGGTGGAATACTTATACCATTCCTCTCCTACTCCACATTTAGGCAACAGGATACTACCCACTGAATTTTTATTTATAATCTTTGCCGTTACCACATCAACAAAAACTTGCACTCAGCTGTATTGCAATATTTAGTCACAAACAGCATCATTAATTTCATCAATTTCCAGCAGTATTGCTACAATCTTTATGACCTTCAAACATACCAAAAATTCTAAATATAATGTCAGATAAACGTTCTTCTTTGAAATATTCAAATGTCCTTCTCTGGGAAGGGTTGCCATAAGTCAGAATTGACTTGACAGCACACTAATATTATGCTACATCTCTTTAAGACACTGGACTTTCATCCCAAATGACAGAAAACCACGTCTCCAAATTGGAAGGGCATTTACAGTCATGATAACCTGTCTTGTTAGAGTAGATTTTAAACATAGTAGACAGGCGAAGCGCACTAGAGTCTGATAGCCTCTGTATGTGAAGATGCAAGGAGAGACTATGTGCCATATATCACATCATCTAAAGATGATCAGAGGTAGAATTTATTAATTTTTTTAAAAAAATATACCTCCTTCCCCTTCTCCCACTTTAACAATAGCCTACAGTATCAGATGGAGTTACAACATGGCACTTCCTCCATCATCAAGATAATTTACAAAGTCTACAATACTTTACTACACAAAGTAACAACTTAGAGTAGTAAGTCACACTAAAATAGGCCCATTGAAACAATCGGGATTTAGTGAGTCAGCTCCTCCATATGTTCATTGATTCAAATTAGCCTACTGTAATTGGGACTATGCCAAAGTAGGTGACAATTAGTGTAGGCCTATATGAATCAACGGAACGTACCAAGAAGTTGACTCACCAGCTTCCCATTCATTCAATGGGGCGATGGTCATGTAATTTACTCCACTAAGCAACAGGATTTGGGCCATTGGCATGCTGTGGTTCTCCCCTACAACTAACAGGGAATTCACTCACCTGTCTGCATTTGATGAGGTGCTTCGGTTATTTTAGAAGAAGCAGCCGGTGTTGAGAATGTAACAGTTCCAGCTGCAGGATCAGAAATAGAAACATGTCAGTCTCCAGCTGTATTTGACGTTCTTCAAGATTCAGGGACTAAAACCATACAAAAGATTACACAGAACAGTCTCAGCTTACTGAAAGGAGGATGGGTCTCCAACGCATCCTGTTCTTGTTCCGTAGAAGGAGAAGCCAAGGGCAAAGGAATGGCTGTTACTGAAAAATATTGAATATTAAAATTATCTCTACACTCCTCAAAATATTCCTGCTGATCTGAACTAAATTTAAGGACTTCACAATTTATATTTCTGGGAAAGACACATTGACTAAATTTTAGGTGGGTTCCTTAAACTTGAGTGTTTTAATGGATTGTTCTGGTTGTGCACACAAATCATTTTAGATTTCAGCTGAACAGGAAATCATCATGATTTGTGTGCACATGAAATTTTGTTTTTTTTTTAAAAAAACTGGTCAGAAGCTTTGGTTTTAAATAATAACATCATGTCACATCTTTGTCTGAAAGGTTAGCTTTTAATCCCACCACTTGCCTTCTTTTAAATAATGAGGATCAAAAGAAACAACAGTGAAAACACCCCTCAAGAGAGCAACTAATAAGTTAATTCTTTAAAAAAAAAAAGATAATCCACCCAACTGCAAACTCTCGTACAGTGGTGCCTCGCTAGACGATTGCCTCGCAGGACGAGGAAATCGCTAGACAATGCTTTTTTGCGATCGCTACTGCGCTTCGCAAAACGATGGTCTCCTATGGGGAATTTTCGCTAGACGATGAGGTTTCCCCATAGGAATGTGCCGACTAGTGGTCAAAAGCTGTCAGTGCATTCCGACGGGGACCCTCACTCGCAAGACGATATTTCCTATGGGAGATTTTCGCTAGACGACTGAGTTTTCCCTTGGAACGCATTGAAGAGATTTCAGTGCATTCCAATGGGAAAACGTGCTTCGCTAGACGATGTTTTCGCAAGACAGCGATCTTCGTGGAACGGATTAACATCGTCTAGCGAGGCACCACTGTACATGTTTGAACATTGTAAAAATACAGATAAGACCAATAGGTGGCATTTTACTAGAAATGAAAAAACGCTATTTTGTTTCCAAAGTTAATTAACTTTCCACTTAGGTAGATTATTTTCCCTTAGAGGTTTTATGTCTGTATCTACAGAGAGAGGAAGTTTAAACGTAACACTCATTTTAGTATAAGCTTTCATGGATTACCTTACAATCCATTTCTTCAGTTACATGATATATAACATTCCAATAAAGTCAATAAACACGCTACATCTATTAATAGTCCGGTTTTCTTAATAGTGTGGGTATAGAAAGGATTGGCAACTTTTAATGGCTTGAGCGGAGCTTTTAAAATATATATATATATATCCAAGGAATGTGCCAGGTTGCATGACCTACCAAAAAGGCAAGGTGGGGGGATGATGAGAAAATGAAAATGGAAGTTCCTAGAAGACTACTTCTTGTTTTTTAAAAATGGATATGATTGGATGTGAAATATTGAGGAGAACCTTGCAGTGAATAAGTGAAAAAGTGAATACTGTCCCTGGAAGATTCTAGAGATAGCTGTGCATAGAATCACAGAATCATTGAATTGGAAAGGGCCTATAAGGCCATCACGTCCCACCCCTGCTCCATGCAGGAATCCAAATCAAAGCAGTTGTCCAATTTTCTCTTGAATGCCTCCAGCTTTGGACTGCTCACCACCTCCCAAGGTCATTTTTTCCATTGTCCTACTGCTCTAACAGTTGAGAATTTTTTCCTGATATTCCATCTAAATCTGGCTTCCTGTAGCTTGAGCCCATTATTAGGGTTTTTATTTTTATTCCCTCTTCCCCTTTTGGGGGGGAAAATCCATTTTTTTAACATGGCGGAGTTGGGGAGTTTGATGGGCCCCCAGAGCTGCAAAAACATCTCTGGGGGCCTGCATGCAACCCAAGGCCAAACTTTGACCAGCCTTGGTCTTTCCTCATCCTTTCTCAGATAAAACAACAGAGGACTCTAACACAATGGTTCTCAAACTTGGGTCCCCAGATGTTCTTGGATTACAACTATCAGAAATCCTGGCCAGCACAGCAAGTGGTGAAAGCTTCTGAGAATTGCAGTCCTAGAACATCTGGTGACCCCAGTGTGAGGACCACTTGGGCTATAAATGTACTGAAAGACAAGGAATGCTTTTTTGAAAGCGGGATCCATTGTTTCAAACATGCTTAACCTCTCAGCAACGTACAGACTGTATTATTAGATAACTACTTAAGCTTGCCCGCACATTCAGACTAACCAACCCTTTGAAAACTTCATGGCCAAGGTTAATACATAACTGATGTGTTCTGTATCTTGCTCTCCTCTGATCTCATAGAGCAAAGGTGGGCAAACTGCAGTCTGTGGCCTGTATATATGGCTTCTAGGGACTGACTGCTCCACAACAGCATCTCCTTGCTTCCCCCAGGATTACCCATATACTCTAATGCTTTTTTTAAAAAAAAATGCTCTAAAACTCCCTTAACAAAGGTGAAATTTCACCACGTTCCCCTCCAGTTGTTTGAGACTGAGTAAGCCACACACGGATCTTGAGACTGGAAGTGATTTAGAACGGCTCAGGAGCAACCAAAATAGTGAAATTGTTTTTCACAACCATTAGAGGGCATGAGGGTGTATTCATAGTAATGAAGAAAAGAAAAGAAAATTTTAGTGGGGGAATTCTGAAGCAAGTGTTTCTGTGCCATCCCAAACATCTGGAACTTGCTCAACTCTCATACAGATAATGCCAATAAACCTGATTAAATATTATACTCTATGGACTCAATGGTCTTATAGGCCCCTTCCAGTTCCATTATTTATGAGTCTATGTACCTGAAGAATAAATTATAACCCATGAACTATCATGTTAAAATAAATCTGTTAGTCTTAAAGGTCTTCCTTCCTTCCTTCCTTCCTTCCTTCCTTCCTTCCTTCCTTCCTTCCTTCCTTCCTTCCTTCCTTCCTTCCTTCCTTCCTTCCTTCCTTCCTTCCTTCCTTCCTTCCTTCCTTCCTTCCTTCCTTCCTTCCTTCCTTCCTGTTCAGCTGAAACACACAAAGAAAGCTATCTCTTTGCATTAAATTAGGATCTTACACTGAGGAACCTCCCAAACTCTTATGTCTTATAAGACATTAAAACAATGTCTTATAATAATGAGAATTAAGCTAGTTGGGCACTTCAGTCTGTGCTACCCTCTACCCCTCTTGCTCCAGTATGGCAAGAAGCACATATCTGGAAGCAAGAATTTGAAAACACATCTTCTTTGTTGTGCTCAAGCTCAGGCTAACTTCAAACGATGCATCTTAAACTTGGATTGTGATTTCAGACGTTAACATTGTGCTAAACTGTGATGAAGTGAATCCAGAAACAAACATCGCTTTCTCACTACTGCTCTCTGACAATCAGGGCTCAGAGGCTATGCGACTTCTAAGCATACAAATATAGCCAAGCTAAATTATCAAGGGATAGAAAACTATGGGGAAGATACCCATCAGTAAAAATGCTATTAGTTTCAAGTTCTAACTATTCCTTGGATTGAGTACGTAGAAGACTTTGGCATTCTGTACATAGGTCATGCTTTCCCTATCTCCGTAGACATCTTTTTACTGTTTCCCACACTCCTGATGCTCACTGGGCAGTGGCTGGGTTCCAGATGGAATGTCATAGCTTGTCAAAGGGACTTGGGGTGGAGTCCTTTTGGTGGGAGGCAGGTCCAATTCTCTTGGTGGATCTGTTGGCAGCCATGAAGAGACACGGGAAGGTGAAACGTCAGAGCCTTCCAAACCAGCTGTCTTTTGCCACACCGTGACCTGTGGCAAGGTGGTCTCATGTTCTTTCGTACCAAAGGTCCAAGCTTCTGTGGGCATCTGCAGAGCTGGAAAAAATCAAATTTGGGTAGGCAAAATTAGCCTGGGATCTACCAGTTGATCTCTGGGCTATCCGGAAGGAATTGTCCAGTTTGGGTGTGGGAAGTGAAAGAAAGAGAGAGAGGGAGAGAAAAGGCAAAACCAACGAAGAGGCATAAAACAGTCTTGTGGCATCTTAAAGATTAACAAGCTTTCACAGACTGTGTCCCCCTTCTTTAGATGCATCTATACAAGTGCAAGAGTGAGACAAGAGTGCATTGTTGCTTCTGCAGTTTTGAGGCACTCTCTACAAAATGGCTGTCCTTCCCCTTTATAAAGGAGAAAACACACCAACCTAGACAAACAGGCACAGCAGCTCTGATGATGTGGGTTACATGATGAGGTCTTTCTCCAGTGTTTCCCATTCTGCATAGGGACAGAATTTGTTGGGATAGTAACAACCTTGCATGCTTTGTAGCACTGGGTATAAGTGGGAAGGAGGTTTCTAGGACCTAAAGGAACTCTCTCCTTTTCCACTAACCAATTAGCAAAGGCTCCCTCCCCCCTCCCCGGCTTGAGGCAAGCTCCCATTTGTTCTTCCTGTCTGTTTGCTTCTGGTTGGTTTTTTTTTGTCCTCTCTCTTCTCCCTTAACCATCATGGAGAGAAGACATTTATTTATTTATTTATTTATTTATTTATTTATTTATTTATTTATTTATTTATTTATTTATTCATTCATTCATTCATTCATTCATTCATTCATTCATGATGCCACATTGGTCAAACAATTCTACGCATGTGGGCTTGGCGCTGGAAGCGAGTTCATTATGCCCACTTTTTAAAAATGGAACTGTCACTTTGAGTTGAAAAGATTGTTTCCATATTTCATGGTCCCTCTTAAAGCCGCCCTCCTACTTTTTGTGCTAAGTAAACAAACAAACAAACTATATTTCTGGAAATGTGAAAAGCTTTCTGTTTGTACTTTTTCTTCTCAATGTGGAAAAGCCTTCTTGAAACTGAATGATAAATCTGGTATCAACTGCATTTACATTCAAGTTGTGCATAGAAGAAACTCATTCAAATTTATGATGCAATTTCTTCACGATGAACTGAGTTCAACGCCTCTGTTCTAAGCATGACAAAATCTAGACCAGTACCCTTACCAAGAGAGAGAGAGAGAGAGAGAGAGAGAGAGAGAGAGATAACATTGATGTAGTAGTTTCTCACAGCAAACAGCAAGTAATATTTAGAGCAATCAGTGATTGACTCAAGTTCTCTTACATTCACATGCATAAAATATATTTCTGTATATCCCTTTGCAGAACTCACTATGAATTGGCATTGTTTCTGGTGGACTTCCATAGCTTTCCACGGTAGCAGAAGGTGGTTTTTCTGAGGCTCTTTCAGTAGATGAAACATCATATCCTTTTGAGGCATCGGTCTTCACTTCTAAGGGCAGCTGTACTACCGGAACGTCAGCACCTTTCAAACTTGTAGTGCTCAGAAATACAGGATGCAGCATCAAGAGAATCTCTTTACCTTTCTCCTTCTCTGGTGCCCACATAGGCATCTTTGTAGCTGGGATGTAGGAAAGGAAAGAAAAAAGAATAATAATAATACATAATTTCCTCTAATGCTAGTGCAGTCTTTGTCAAAGTTTGGGAAAGTTGTGTTTTACACTACACCATGATGTTGGTTTGGTGAATTCTGGAACTTGGAAAGTAACTTGCCCAACCAGGGATACCCCAATACAACAGAACATTTCCAGATTTCTGGACCTGCCCCTCTAGCAAGATATCGCTATGCTGGTTTTGAGAACCAGTGTTTCAAAATAATTGATTATTATTTTAGTGTGTAAAAAAAAACACCCTCCACATTAGTTTTCTCAACAAATCTAAGAGCAGACTTCATTAAAGTGAGCTGATTAATCAATTAACTAATCTTCACTTGATTTAGGGCTCTGAAAAAATGCTGAGATGCTCGAACACCGAGGATACTTGCGCACTTTTAAATGTCCATGTGTTTTTCGCAGGATGTCCTAAGACCTTCTCAGCATCTTCCCATAATGGCATCAGACCAGGGAGGATCAAGCTTAAATCTTTGAATAAAAAAAACACACACAAATTAGTTCACCAGAGCAAAAGGTGTGGTCATCACCAAAAGACAAGGAGAGAGATTTTAAAAATGACAGTGAAGAGAAACGAATGAATGAAGGAACAGTTCACCATTAATCTCTCAGCCACACTGAACAGGAAGCAATGATGGGAGCAGAATCTCCAAGCAGAAGTCTTACGACTAACATTTTTCCAGGATCTTTTTATTATAGAAGGAAGTTGGCCATGGGAAAGGTCATGAGGAACATTAGGGAGCTATTGTCATCTGAAACAATCATACCGATTAGATGTTCAGCTTATTGAATAAAATGGATGCCTCAGCAGTGCTAATGAGATCTACTGTAGAGTTATTGCCTTCTAAATTTTCAACACTGCTTTTTCATGTTTTTTTTTTTAGAGGTGTGCTCTTCTTCATTAATATCTGCAGTTCATACTCACCCAGGAGGTCTGACACATTACCAGAGAAAGTGTAATTAATAACCGGGGACTTCTCAATGGCTTCCCATAAGTCAGACAGATTTCTGCCTAGGAAGAAAAAGAAACTCAGGTGAGATGGATAAAAAATGGAGTGCCTTCATTAAATGACAGTCATGTGACAAGCATCTAAGCAAGCAGTCCGATGCCTGTCTCCCAAATTATGATTTAGCCAGCTAAGCCCTCCTTTATAACCCTCTTGAACTGGAAGGAAATGCTCAAAGAAACAGGAGTGGAGAAACCCAGGCCCTTTGCCCAAAACTCACTCCCGGGGTCTCTGCCCTGCACCCTGTCAGTCTCCCAGCGGTTGTAATATACATAATTCAAACAGCTAGTGTATATCTCTTTAAGAAATGAATACACAATTTTGGTGAGGCTGGAAGCCAAATTCCATCCTTAAGTACTTTCTGTAGGATGCATCAAGGGCAGGAGCAATGAAAAAGAGCCCAGAATGTGTGGGAGTGGGGAAAGAGAAAAAAAATTAAATAGAAAATGACTAGAAAACCCAAACAGGAAGTCCCCACTTCCAATTTTGATTTTGTTAAGGCATGTGTTCCTGCCTGTTCTACTTTCCTAGCGTCACTTCTGGAACTTTACTCAGGTGATGCAACAAAGTAAGTTAAAGGACTCGACTGCAAAGTCTTAGTCCCTGGGTAAGATATATTAAAGTGGCCACCCTTACTTCCCTGTTACTTTGTGGTTCAATAGTTTTCCAACTCTTCTACGGGTCCTGCCCATTCTAAGGAAATGCTGAAATGCCTTTCCTGAGAGTTTATTTCTACCAATATGACTTAGAGCTAAGATGAGCTGGTATTTTGGCTCCGCCCTCTTGCTTTTGGGACCACCCACCAACTGCTGGACTCTTGCTACTTAGAACTTCCCTGGAATTGATGTCAGCCTTCAGTTCCCCATCCTTGCCGTACATTTGTAATCCCGCCACCCCCTTTTCCTATGGTAGCAGGCAGCAGGGGGATCCCCAAAAGATAAGGTCATCGGATCTCAAGTCTCAGGAGCTTTTCTGGACTGTGTGTTCAGACGGCAAAGGAGGCCTATATTGTAATGTCTTCCTCATGTCAACAAACTCTGTACAGGTAGACATCTAGCAAGCCTCGAAGATAGCTAGGCTATAATGGGCAGGATCCAATGGCCAATTTATGTTTGAAATGACATAGGTTGTGGTGGCAAACGATCACAGAATCAAAGAATAATGGAGTTGGAAGGAGCCTGTGAGAGCATTGAGCCTAGCCCCCTGCTCAGTGCAGGAATCCAAATCAAAGGAGAACTGTCCAAAGTAAGTTATCCAATTTTCTCTTGAATGCCTCCCGCGTTGGAGCACTCACCACTTCCCAAAGTAATTGGTTCCATTGTTGCACTGCTCTAACAGTTAAGAATTTTTTTTCTGATATTCCTAAATCTGGCTTCCTGTAACTTGAGCCCATTATTACGTGTCTTGTACTCTGGGATGATCGAGAACAGATCCTGCCCCTCCAAATTGCTGCTCATTGATGAGATGTTGGTTGCATTCCTGAGCAGGCACTCAACCTTGCGATTACACATGTCTAGGAATGCAAACAGCATCCTGTTAATGTGCAGTGATTGTTTCACTGCAAATTATGCCATTGCCCTCATGCCAGTGTTAATCAGTAGTTGGGTGCTGGTCAACCTTTCTCCTAATGTGATCACTTTCGATGAGGAAGCATATACATATATATCTCTTAAAAATGAAGTTACCAGAACTGGCCACTAGAGGGCGCCAGAGACCATACTATGTATAGTGTTTGTGCGAGAAATAAATATGTCTATCATGTCATTAACAAAACTGGCCACTAGATGGCGAGAGAGACCATGTTATGTATCGCGTTCACTATTAAAATAGCATTCACTATAATCCATGTTTTTCAGCATCCGTGGGGGGGGGGGGGCCTTGGAACCGATCCCTTGCAAATATGGGGGTCCTATTGTAGTTATCATTACCATTGTATGCTGATTGTCCTTCTTTTGTAACTGAGTTTCTAAAATAAAGAGATTTTTTAAATAAAGAGTTCTGCATATACCCAAGGCATATACATATTTGGGGAGGGAAAAGGAGAGCTTCTAGCTTACCTGTACGGCCCGACATGACGCAAATATAGATGCAGTCTGTGTCATTACTCTGGCTCACTAAAAGAGAGAGGTGAGTTTCAGTGGCTGAGCTGAGCTTCAGTACATCCAAACTAGAGATGGGGACGAATATAAAAATGGATCGGTTTTTTCGACGAAAATAGCCAATTCGTTAAATATTCGTCAATCCATATTTGTCAAATTTTAAGTCCCGATGAATACGGCTTGACGAATATTTCCCCATTTTATTCATCCTTCGTAATTTAAAAAAAAAAACCATTCTGCCTACCGGCCACCGATCAACTAATCGGCGGGCTGATAGGCAGCCACCTACCCCCACAGCCACCCACCCCCTTCCTCTCCCTACCGTAGCCTCCCCAGGCTTCATATGGAAGCTGCAGCTGCCATCTTTGCAAAGGGCAGCCAGTTTCCCTTTTTACACGCCATGGCTGCGGAGGCCTGATGGAGACCTTGGCAGCCGCGGCAACGATTACGGTAAGGAGGTGTCAGTGGGGGGCGTGGAGGGGTGGTGGGGGGGTGGCGGTGGGGGGGTGGCAGTGGGGCGGTGGCAGTGGCAGCGGGGGTGGCTGGGATGTTTTTTTTTAATAACCCCCCACGAACTGATGAATAACTTCGTTATTCGTCACTTCATGGGGGCAACTTCGTGCTTCATGAGTTGTCAACTTTTGACGACTCACGAAGCAGGATGACTCGCCAAAATGGTGAGTAATTACCCATCTCTAATCCAAACCAAAACGAAGGCAGAAATCAATGTTCCGCTCCTACTTCTGCCTAACACAGCTCTGTTACACAATTACTGACTCTAAAACCAAAACTTTTAGAAATGCAAATGATGTTCTTTTGGAGGGATACCAAGAACAAAAACCAGGATCCTGCTTGAAATTTCTCAGCTGCATCATCTTTCTAACATCTGTGGAGAAAGAGGGGAGCTCTTCTAGCATGGAGGCAAGTGTATCCTATTTTAGATAACCCTTTTGATAGGAATCACAATACGCCTGCAAGGGTCGTAAGCAGTCAATCCTCTTTGCATTTCTACAGAAAAAAAACCAATACTGGTAAGAGTTTGTGTGTGTGCCTGCGTAGGGGAGATTAGCGATGTAAAATTTCCAATTTTTTTCCAGAAAAAACAACAACTTTTTCCAGAAAAGAACAGAGGCAAACTTTTTTTTTTCCAGGGGGAAAAAAAGGAATTTTTTTGGGAAAGTTTTTTCCTGTTTTTTCCTGGGAAAAAAATAGAAATGTTTGGAAATTTTAAATCTCTAGCCAGGAGATTTGAAGACAAATGAAAAGTTCACTGGTCAGTGTCAGAAAATTGTTCTGGTGCTGCCTTCTCCTCTCTTCCTCCTCTTCCTTCTTTTCATTCCCCTTTCCTTTCTAACTGACCTTTTAAAGCTTTCTAAGGAGCATGCTCTTGAGGGAGCATGGGGCAATTTTATTTTGTTCCCCCTCCAGGCTGTTTTAGGCGGGGGGGGGGGACCTCTTTCAAAATTCTGGTTTTCGAAAAAAGGGCTCTGTTTGGTGCTTTTAAAAAAAGCCAATGAAGGCCACCAACTCAAGAACTGGCAAAGCACACACCCCCATTCAAAGGTTGCATTGGACAAATGTGAAAGCTTTGTTTTTGTGCATCCATAGCTCTCCTTCACACCCATTGTGTGCCCCTAGTATTCGTCATTTTTTGTGCACTTGGACTGCAACCCTAAAATGCGTAAATGTTGCAGCTTTAAAAGAAAAATGCTAAGGAATGTCCCATTTTTCTATTTTTCCTTTCCTTTCCTTTCCTTTCTTTTCCTTTCCTTTCCTTTGCTTTGCTTTGCTTTGGTCTCCCAGTTCCAGAATTCTCCATTCTGGGAGTTTGACCGACAAGACCCACACCTAAACTGTGTTCCTTTGGAGACAGGCCAGGCTGGAAGGCTTCATGGCTTAAGTTCCAGCCTAGCTTTCTGTTAAAAGTGGAAGTTGCCCCAGTGATTGCTAGTAACTCCCAGAATAGAGAATTCTGGGATTTTTTGTCCAAAAAAACCCACAAGCCTTTAAAAAATGAATTGAACATGTTTAGAGACAAGCCAGCTTGAAAAAGGCTGGCCTTGCTCTTCATTGATCTTCGAACCAGACACTGGCGGATGATGAATTTACCTGTCCAATTCTAAACGGTGATACAGTATGCCCAATCCTGGTCCACAATTGTCAAATTTAATCAGAGCTTGGAAAAGTAACTTCCCCTAGTCATGGTAACCACTGGCTATGCTACTTGGGGAATTCTAGGAGTTGTAATTTTTTTTTAAACTCATTTTTTCCAAACTCAGAATTTAACGACCATCAAATCGGCAAACCACAAACTACAATCATGCTTACCTGACACAATGGAAGTAGACTTGAAAATTTCAGTAAGGTAGTTGGTGGTGTTTCCAACAATATCAACAAGCAAAGCTGTAAAATCTGGGAAAAGAAAACAAAGCATTTTTCCCCAGAATCTAAGACAATTTCTCACAACACCATCTTTGTGATGGGGTGCCAAGCAGCACACCTATGTATTATATTAAACATTTTTTTTAGAAAATGTGTTTTAACTAGCCCAATTGTAAAGAAAATCAGGAGTTGGGCAATGATTCAAGAAATGTTTCTTGTTCATATCAGAGCCTTACACATGACTCCTATGAAAATGCCTGTGGAGCCAGCATCTTAAATAAAACTAGGGTAAACCAGCATGTCGTCAATAAAAAGGCACATACAGAGAGAAGGGAATCCCCAAAGACAGAGATACCACTAAGAATGGCCCGTTAGATATTGTTTAAAGAATCTAACCAATCCAGATCTTGTGAATGCCATCAGGGTCTCTGCGTCTGATCATTGAATTAGAGCAGGGTTTTATGTATGCAGACACTCCTTTACATGTGTATAATAAGCATAAAATTGATCATACTGGTAATCTGCCTTTTCTCCAGTGAGCTTCTCATAACTCTCATTCTTTGCTCTGTCTTCCTAACAACCCTGTGAAGTAGCTCAGACAGCCAGACAGCCTGGTCTAAGGTCATCCCGTAGGCTTCCTACCTTAGTGGAAATTTAACTGTGTAATGTCCAAATCTCAATTTAACTCTGACCCATCACACATCCCATTGACTGCAGGGAGCCCCCATGGATGCAAATGTTCCCTCCAGCCGCCGCCCCCCCCGGGACTCCTAGCATGGCCACAATCTTTGGGGAAAAATATTCCCTTTGTGCCCTCTTGGGTGTGTGGGGCACAGTTTTTTTTAAATTTATTTATTTATTTATTTGCTGCACTTCTATGCTGCCTTTCAACAATATCACGGCTTTTAAGGGCACAGTATGAAATAATCAAGTGACTTCATTTCTCCTCTCCACCTTTTTGACACCAAATTCACACCTGAGCAAAACACTGAAGAGAGCATGTATAAGGTAGTGGACAGACTATTGGATTAGAACACTGGAGACTTGGATTCAAATCCCTGCTTGGCCATAGAAACTTACTGGAAGTTGGCCTTGGTAAACCACTCTGTGAAAATCACATACCTTGAAAACCATATAGGAAGGACATGGCTTGATGGCACATAACAATGAAAAGGACTGGAAGACTGGGAGTCTTTCAGAATTGCTTGGCAAATCATCCGGACAATTTTTACCCACCAGGTTCTACCATTTACCTGTCAAGTCATTTGTCCTGTTGTTTAGGCAATAGCAGTGCCTCATAGGGAACTTGGTTGGGTCAACATTCTTCATGTTTGATACTGGGGAGAAAGAAAGTGGAATGAATGAACCACATGAGACACAGCAAAATCCTAAGTAGGGATTTGACCATGTGGCAGGAATGGCATGCATCTGATCGCATTTAGAAAGGGTCACTTTGCAGAGAATGATCTCCCTTACATCTGTCAGAGAATTGCTCCAGCCTAGCCCCCCAAAGTGTGACATTCTTCAAGTTGGACCCTGGTTCATCTTGGTCAGGATCTGGCTGGAGCGCTATTCCCTATATGTTGTGTGATTACCGGGAAATAGCTCGCACCAGATGGCTCCACAAGAGGTCCCAAAAACCAATCTGTTTCCCCGTGCGATCGCAACCTGAAACATGTGAGCATTGTAAAAGATTTGCAATAGGTAGGAATCCTCTAATGCCAGCAGAAGTGCCTTTTGGCTAGCAGAAATATAAATAGTCACAACAACTTCCTTATGCTGGCTGAACTCAGAGGTGAGATTAGTTTTATCATAGAAAAGTGAAGTTGGAAAGGGCCTATAAGGCCATCAAGTCCAAACCCCTGCTCAATGCAGGAAAACAAATTGAAGGATATCAGCCAGGTGGTTGTCTAAGTTTGTCTTGAATGCCTCCAGTGTTGGAGCACTCACCAACTCCTGGGGTAACTGTCATACTGCTCTAACAGTTAGGAAGTTTTTTCCTGATATTCAACCGAAATCTTTACATAATTCCCAACCCCCTAAAATGGACAGTTTGGGAAACAGCACAGCTTCAGGCGGCCTACTATCAGCTCAGGTGGCTCTCGACCATCTTTGCTGGTTTGGATGGCATTCAGTAGACTGCAGGGGAGTTCAAAAGAATTGTTAGCAATCTACTTACTGTTGTAGATGACTATGGAAACCTTATGGAAGGCGTAGGAGCTGTATGATGTAATGCTCAGCAAAGAGAAAAAATTACTGGTGCCTGCAGAAGTAATAGGCAAAATGTATTCAATGTACTAAAATAGAAGACCCTTTTGCACACAAGTGCAATAAATATTATTTAAAAATAAAACATATGAAGGGGAAGCAGCTACCTTTTAGAGCCGTATTTAACATCCCATTAACCAGCTCTGTCAGGTTAATTGCAGCCAGATCAATTGATTTTGCAGGCAATTCTGGAAAAGATCAAGACATTTGTAATTAGTAATTACTAATAATCGCTTTTGATGCTTTTCAATTGTGGTGCTGGAGGAGACTCTTGAGAGTCCCATGGACTGCCAAGAGAACAAACCTATCCATTTTGAAGGAAATCAACCCTGAGTGCTCACTGGAAGGACAGATCCTGAAGCTGAGGCTCCAATACTTTGGCCATCTCATGAGAAGAGAAGACTCCCTGGAAAAGGCCCTGATGTTGGGAAAGTGTGAGGGCAAGAGGAGAAGGGGATGACAGAGGACGAGATGGTTGGACAGTGTCATCGAAGCTACCAACATGAATTTGACCCAACTCCGGGAGGCAGTGGAAGACAGGAGGGCCTGGCGTGCTCTGGTCCATGGGGTCACGAAGAGTCGGACACAACTTAACGACTAAACAACAACAAGAACAACCTCCAAAGAGGGTGGGGCTGGAGCTAAGCTAATGATTCCTCTAACAATTCCACCAACTAAACCTCTGGGATGACTATATTAACAGCATGAGTACAAAAGCATCCTACCCACCCTGGACATGGATGTTTCTATTTAGCTATCACAGCTATTTAGCTGTCGGAAGGACAGATCCTGAAGCTGAGGCTCCAATACTTTGGCCATCTCATGAGAAGAGAAGACTCCCTGGAAAAGACCCTGATGCTAGGAAAGTGTGAAGGAAAGAGGAGAAGGGGACGACAGAGGACGAGATGATTGGACAGTGTCACCGAAGCGACCAACATGAATTTGACCGAACTCCGGGAGGCAGTGGAAGACAGGAGGGCCTGGCGTGCTCTGGTCCATGGGGTCACGAAGAGTCAGACATGACTTAACGACTAAACAACAACAACAAATAATCGCTAATTATAATTAGTACATATACACTGGCCTTTTGACTTGATTTGTGCTCCAGTGAGAGCCTACAGGATGGTGCCCAACCTCCCCTGGTGGTACCCCAACCCAATCTTTGTTGGGATTTGTGGCACGTGTTTGTGCTCTTCTGGTTCTTTGTGGGGGAAAAAACACATTCCTGTGAATGGGGAAACACAAATGGCTCCATCCCTATCTTATAGTACCCTCAACTATTGTTAGGTCCAATCTTTCTCCTTTGTCATCCTGTAATTTGTAATTTAGAACTGCTCAATGCAAAGAGAGGGATCTTGTGTTATTCATCACATTTCAGTTCTGAAACAAAAAGGCTTACCTGCCGTAGCCATCACGGCCACCCGATCTTCTTTCTTGTTTTCTCCTCGTATGCTTGCAGCTGAAAAAGATATTTAACACCATTCTTCCATGGCACAACCCACAGAAGATTGAAGAGCTACTTTGAAATTAGAATTAGAAAAGGCTCATGGGAGACGGCTTGCATGAATAATATAGGTTCTCTGCAAAAGTTTAAATCAGAAAACTTTCTTTTTTATTTTATTCACGTCAAAGGTTTAAAAGAGAGAGAGAAAGAGAGAGAGAGAGAATTTTCCAATTCAATTTTTTTCCCAAAAAACCTATATTATTCTGAAACCTGACTGAGACCTGATTTATCATGTTTAGCTTTTTTTTTTTTTTTAAAAAAAAGGTACACCAAGCTGATTATACAGTAGGAATCCCATATCTGCTGGGGATTGGTTGCAAGCCCCCTGTGGATACTGTAAACCATGGATAATAGCAAGCACTATATATAAAGCATGCTAAAAGAAAAAAAAACCCAGAAAAAATAGTTTCACATGCATTACCATGTGTATTACCAGAAACCTTGCTATGTATCTTTCACTAACAAATATTCATAGTACAGTCACTGGTTCCCTCTAGTGGCTAGTTATGATAATACACATGAATATAGTTTTTTTCTGGATTTTTTTTCTTTTAATATTTTTAATATTTTCAGACTGTGGATAAATGGATCAGTGGATACTGATCCCATAGATAAGGGGGTCCTATTGTATGTGCTGTCCTACCAAACTGATTTTTTTTATAGTAACCAAAGAGTGTGTGTGTGTTGTGCTGTTAAGTCAGAACTGACGTATTATAGTATTATATGATACAATACTATATGACAGGATCCAATATGATATGATGTGATGTGACATTATTTCTAAGCTTTCTCTCAATATAGGGATGCAAAGGAGCATACAAAATGATTAGAAATCAGATACAACTAAACTAACACACATTGTGATATAGAGGGTTAACTTACCCATGCCGGAAACAAAGGAGAGGAACAAAATGGCCAGGGATAAAGTGACAGCACCATGGAGAGAGAAACATGGCATTTTGGAACTAGACTCCAAGTTGTGGAAACCGCTTTAGGTGAAAGGAAGGGGGAAAAATGAGACTCATTACATCTGGAAGGAATAGTTTGAAAGCTTCAGTGACATTATCTCAATGTTCCCCTGTTTCTTTCCCCCCTCCCTTGTCCCTCACCCAAAATATCCTGCAACACCTACTAGCAGTTTCTTTGCTGTCCGTGCATAGTGGAGAGAGGTACCCCTGGCCCAGTCTTGCCAAAGGACTGGGTTTCCTGCCCTCTCGTTTCCAAGGAAGGCTTCCCTGCCCCCCCCCCCAGGGCCACTAGTAAGTTTCCATTACAGCACCTGTATATTGTATAGCCTCTGGTTCCCTCTAGTGGCCAGTCCTGGTAATATGCATCGGGAAGGTGTATTCATGTGGTTTTTAAAATTTTATTTTATTTTATTTTTCAGGCAGCGGATAAGTGAGACCGCGGGTACAGATCCCGTGGATATGACAGTCCTACTTTACTGGGGAGTCACAGCCAGTAGGCAGTAAGTGAAGGGAGCCATGAGTCAAAAAAGTTTGGGAACCCTTGCATTATATGATTAGCAGAATGATCATCATAAGGAGGGTTGTGGCAGGTTGTGGCTTTCAAAGGGACACGTGACAGTTTATCCAGAGTTTCAGAAAGAGAGAGAGAGAGGGAAAGAATCAGAGAATGTATGGTCAGGAGAGGAATTTTTAATGCTGAGATCAGGGGGAAATTTAATGCAGAAAGTACTGGCATTGGCAATTACCGTATTTTTCCGTGTATAAGATGCCCCCCACTTTTCTAACCCAAAATTTCTTTCATTGCAAGAAAGTGGAGGGGGAAGGCAGGGATCAAAGCGCTTTGATTCCTGCTTTCCCCTTCCATTTTCTTGCGAGGAAACTGCTTTCCCCCCTCCACTTTCTTTGCAAAAAGCTGCTTTCCCCCTACACTTTCTTTGCAAAACGTGGAGGGGGAAAGCAGCTTTTTGCAACGAAAGTGTAGGGGGAAAGCAAGAATAGCTTTTCCCCTCCACTTTCTTTGCAAAACGTGCAAAGAAAGTGTAGGGGGAAAGCCTCCTTACTTCCGTGTATAAAACGACCCTCAATTTTTCCTCTAATTATTTTAGGAAAAAGTGTTGTTTTATACACAGAAAAATACGGTACTTTCTTTGCCTGGCCAAATCACAAAGCTACTGCTGACAACATAAATATCCATGCACTACAGATGCCTTTGGGGACAATGGCAAAATGTTCTATCTATATTGAGAACAGAGACACATTGCCTTCTATATGGTTCTTGATGTCAAAAGGTTGGTAAGCCTGAGAGTGAGTGATTGGCTCAAGATCACCCAGTGTATGTCAGGGTTCAATGAGAACTTGAATCTGGATCTTCTCCAGTACTCCCCCACACACACCCTCCAGCATTATGCTAGCTCTCCCATTAAGGATCTATTCAAATATATCCTATCTAGTTTCAGATTTCTGTCCCCAAACGACAGCATACATCCAAAAGATTGTTGCCTTTTCTTCTTAGTTCCAGCTGCTGATCTCTCTTTATAGCAGCCAGTTTTCTTCCATTAGTACTTTTTAGCAGCGCACATATATTAAAAGCAGAAGTCAGGTATAACTAGTTACAAATAGTCAATTACTTGCAGTTAATTCATCTCCCTAATAACTAAGGTGTGACCATGTTACTAGGGCCAAAATCTTGTTGTGCAGCTTAATTGTGCAGTGGGAATGATGTCACCATCAACAGTAGACTGCCACTGATTAAAAGACTTCTATTTTCCATTTTAGGATACACACAGATGGCGTGCAATAAGACCAAGTTGTGTAATCCCCAAAACTGAAAAAAGAAGTCTTTAATCAGTGGTAATCTCTGCCACTGACAACGACATTATTTTCACTGTGCATGGTGAACCCGCCCAACAGGATTTGGGCCATTATGATTCCAACTTAACGCAAAATGCCTTCGCTCCTTTTACTATGCAACTCAGACTTTATTTTCATAATGACAGGGTATACTGTCTTATTAAAATGGATGATGACTATTACATTGGTCAGGGTAGGGCCAGGGATCTGCTATGAGTTTTAATTAATATTTTATTAGAGCTATCCAAGGTTTTGAACCCTATCCTTAAAACAGAGTGTATCAGCTTAGATGGTGCCTTTAAAGCTCAGGCTAAAACCTAGAGTGGCTTCACCACCCACAGACGTTGGTGCCTCTGGTCTCTATTGAGTCCTGGTTCATATTGCGCTTCATGATGTTGCCTCATGTTCCATGATGGTCATGGAAAGGACAATGAGGTGAATGGGAGGTCAGTGTATCTTGAGCCATGAGCCCAAACTTGTAGGGTTCATGAGTTTTGGGTCACACTAATTTTTAATGGTGCAGCCCAAGTAAGATTAAGTACAAACACCACCCACCCTTTGTCATTCAGAGCTTCCTATTCATTATATTTCACTGGTATGCTAACTGTATGTGGCATCAGAAAAAGCTGCATTTTCTCTCTCTTGTTTATTGGCCGCCTTTCTCTCTCACCTTGAGGGGACTCAAGGTGGCTCACAGTATTAAAAAGAATAGAATTAAAAACACAATAAGTCATATTTTTTTTAAAAAAACAATTAAACTATAAAACTGATTAAAATACACTGAATGATTAAAAACACGTAGAATGTTAAAAACTATCCTAACTAAAAAATGGCATTTGGGGACTCAGTCATGATTGTTAAAAGCTTGGCTGAAAAGGTGGGTCTTCAACTGTCGGTGGAAGGTTAAGAGGGAGGAGGTAAACCTAATTTCCCAAGGGAGAGCATTTCATAACCTAAGAGCTGCCACAGAGAAGGCCCTCTCTCGTGTCTCCATCAACCATTCCTGTGATCACAATGGGAGTAAGAGGAGGGCCTCCTCTGATGATCTTAAGCATGACCTACCCACAGTATCTCCCTGCATAAGCTTAAGCTCTACAGAAAAAAAAAGGCCAGGTTCGCAAGTAGACCCTAACCCTCTGTCCATACTGAACAGGATACTGGCCTCAGAAGAGCTGAGGGATCATCTTTCACTTTTGGAAAGTAATCAAGACCAGACAAAGAAAATAAGAAATCTGAAATTTATTACAGGAAGTGAATGAAGATAAGAAAGACAACAAGAATCTTACTTCTATTTAAGTAAAGTGAGGATGCAGGAGTCCACAGCTGCTCCCTCACCTCTTAAATACAAAGGCAGGATGTCTCCTCTTTCAGAGAGACTTGATGGGGAGTGTGAGACAGCAGAAGTCCCAAAAGTCTAGGGCAGTGGTTCCCAACCTTGGGTCCCCAGATATTCTTGGACTAAAACTCCCAGAAGCCTTCACCACTAGCTGTGCTGGCCAAGATTTTTGGGAGTTATAGTCCAAGAACATCTGGGGACCCAAGGTTGGGAAGCACTGGTCCAGAGTCATCTTGTTCTGCCCTGTAGTCATCTCAGAATCACACAAATAGTCCTGATTCAACCTGCTTTTACACATTCATTTGAAGATCAGCCACATGCCTGGTATAAACTAAAATCTGGAGCAGATTCTCAGCCTTCCTCATAAGTCGGAGTTACTAGCTACCCTTGGTTTACACTTCCCAAAAAGCATGGGAGATACCAGTTTTTGGAAACTAGTATCTCCCATGTTTTTGGACCAACATAGTGTGCTGTGTCGCATTATAATATACTGGAAGGTAAAAACAGGTTTAATTGATAAGTGTGGTTGCTAAGACATGTGTCTCTGAGACAGTCCCACTGTGGGAGGAAAAAAAAAGAGTGTCTCAGGCACAACACTTACCACTTAAATCACTGTTTACACTAAATACAAGATGCAGAGGTGGACAAAAGCATGTGTGATGACAAATAGGCATATTTGCTCCCTTGAGAGAGCAAAATGTTCAGATAGTCGGACCAATAAAATAAAATAAAATAAAATAAAATAAAGATGATGGTCTGGCTTTGTGACCCTGCAAAATAGCCTCTCTGTTTGGTTGGGCAATTACCTTCCAAGGTATTGCAATATTTCAGAGCGAACAAAGGATAAAAGAAAGACAAAACGCTTTTGATGTCCATTAATATTCCACGGAAGAATGAGTCAGTCTGTCAGCCTGGTGGTTGTCATTAACATTTTGTTTCAGCAAATGATCACAGATAAAAGAAGATGTTTCTCATCTGTCCAAGTAATTTTCCAACCACGCAGGTGCCGAGCATTCTGATAGCACATCAAAACGGGTGGAGAGCTGCACTAAACGGTGCAGAAAGACAAGAGAAAGGTGCTCAGTCAAGAGTCTGTTGAAATGGGAGCTTGGAGGGCTGGATTCTATAACAAGGTGCAAGTTCCCATGGAATTCATTTCCCGTTCTAAAGTTCTTCCCATATGATCCAGTTTGGTCCTCATTTACTGGGGACAGGGACAAAAGTGTTAACTGAGACGGTCTTTTGAGGGTAGCTTTTAACCTTTCTGTTTATTGAGAGATGCTAGATTTCTCACTCCTCTGGAACCAACACCCTCTTCAGAAGAAGAGCGGGACCAGCATAGGCTGTGGGGGCTTTTAAAAGGAGTTTTTGGTTTAATTCCTCTCCCCCGAAAAAAGCAGCCATCTTCATATGTTTGAATATATAATAATGATGATAATCATAATCATAACCTTAGAACAGCAGAGCTGGAAGGGACCCTATGGATCATTGACTCCAACTCCTGTCAGGAAGGCACAGTGGGGAATTGAACTCCCAACCCCTGGCTCCTCAGTCAGAGACCTAAACCACTGAGCTATTACAAAACTCCTGCTGCCATAAATCAATGAATCCTAAAGGTGCCCCAAGACTTTGGCCAGAATTCTGTTAGCTAACATGGAACATAACTGCTCCATGTGCTTAGTGCTCCTCATGTGCCACTCAATCTATGGCTTCTTCTTACCTGAGCCAGTAATGGAACCTCCAATGGAACACAAGGGAGTAGTAAATATCTGTAGGAAGGAACCCAATTGGGTGTACAATAGATATGCATGCAGTAAAGATAAACAAGATTTTGGCCTTTCTTGGAGGGAGGGAAGGGTCTTTTAATGTTCTTTTCAAAAGCTTATCCAAACCCAAGAATCTTCCAGGGCATGGTGATTGTTCCTTCTTGGCCCTGTTTTGGCTTCAAACCAGTACTGTCAACATCTTAGCTCATCATTCCAACGGGTGAACCATTTGCAAATAGGATGGAAGGTGCTATGAAGAAGCTCTCTTCCTAACACTTTGGGACTTCCATCTTGTGCAGTTTTACCTGGGAGTAAATCCCATTGAAATCAGTGGGTCTTAAATGCAATCACACATGCATAGGATATGACCGCCACGCTCTATATTTCTTGCTGATTTCCCCAAGCCCACCCTGAGTTTCCATCTTCCTCCCCCCCCTTTTTTTTTTTTTTTGTTTTTTTTTTTTTTTTTTTGGATGGCCACCAACAGCTTCAGTCCCTCATATCTGGATATTTATTTATTTATTAGATTTTTATCCCGCCCTTCTAGACATATGTCTACTCAGGGCGGCTCACAATAAAATTATTCATAAAAACAATTAAAACAACGATTTACATTAACAATATTAGTATTAATCAAGATGAAAAATATGAAACAAAAGATTAAGTAGAAAGTAAAAGTCAAGTATTGACAGGAGGGAAGGCCTGCCTAAAGAGCCAAGTCTTTAATTGGCTCTTAAAAACACCCAGCGAGGGTGCGAGGCAGATCTCTGATGGCAGGCTATTCCAAAGTCAAGGGGCCACTGCCGAGAAGGCCCGGTTTCTTGTTCTTTCTTTCCGGGCCTCTCTCGGCGTTAGGCCCCTCAGCCGTCTTTCCTGGATAGGACCAGAAGGTCTTGTAGTCTCTGTTAGGAGACTCCAGGCATGATATGTGAAGAATTATTATGGAGCTTGTTTTCTGCTCCACCACAAGGCAACACCCAACCCAAACCAATAGGTTCAAATGACAAGAAAGGGCATTAGGAAGACGTTCCTTCCTGCAACAGTGTTCAACCGTGTTCAACAGTGGAATATCATTTGTTGATGCTCTGATAGCCCTCAGAGATGTTCTAGCTTTGCCTTTCCTCCATCAGCAAGGGGTTGACCAGATGATGCTGAAATCCCTTGCAACTCTATAGTTCAACATTCCTATCATTCTAGAGCTTACATTTTTGTGGTAAGAAGGATGTGGGTTGTATCTTGTCCCCAGTACACTACACGCTCCATACAGGAAGAGCTGGGGAGAATGTCATAAAGATTTTGACTGAGACATGTTGCAGAGTCACCTGTACATGAATAACTTTCACTTATAACACCAAGACGGAGCGAGGGTAAGATAGTGGGTAGAATATTGGGCTAATGCTCAAGAGACTTGGGTTCAAATCCCCATTAGGCCATGGAAATCCACAGGAGGGGTGCCATTGGTAAACCTACTCAAATATCTCACATACCGTGGAAGCCCAACTATGATTGCTGTAAGTTAGAACTGACTTGGCAGTACAGAACACCCATACATGTGGCACTGAAAGCTCCTTATTGTCATTTCACTTATCTTAATTTGAAACCTATATGGAAGAAATGTGCAAGTGTGTTTAAGAAATGGCTCTTAAGATCTTCTGGGGAGGTCCTTCTCTTGCTCGCTTGGTGAGGACATGAGAGAGGGCTTCTTTCACAGTGGCTGCTCCCAGGTTTTGGATTGTACTGCCCCAAGAAGCCAGGTTGGCTCCCTCCCTCTTGTTCTTTCAAATAATTTAAATAATATATATAAAAGCAATCTGCCTGTTTGCTCACCCAGGGGAGCCTAAAAAGGTTGACTCCACAAAAGGGTTTGGCTACCCAATCCTATCCTTTCCTTTCTTTTGCGCTTATTTCATTTATATCCTGTCTTTTTCCTAGTACAGGGACTTAAGACTAAAGATGTGAAATTTCTGAAAGTTTTCATTTTTTCCAGAAAAAACAACAACCCACATGCTTAGGAGTGTTTTCAATTTATTTTCTTATTATAAGAACTCTGGTTTCTTTAGAGATGTAAAACTTCTGAAAATTTCCATTAAAAAAACAACAACCCACACATTCCCCCCTGGTTTTTTTTTTTTCTGGAAAAAAATGGAAATTTTGGGAAATTTGGAGGATACTGACTTCCAAGACTGGGGGATGTGGTCAGATACATACATTATACTAGAAAAAAATTCCAGGAAACATATGCCAAAACATAGGTAGTTTACACCTGTGGAAGGCAAATAATATAACGCATAGTAGCTGCTTGTTGACAATTAACAGTCCCCTCATTTGGATTTTCAGACATGTGACAACTCCCTAGACTGGTGAATGCTGAAAAAAACCCAAGCAAGTACTTGTAGATTAACAGCGACAACTTACCACAAGTTATGCTGTTTGCCTTCTGCAGGTATAGCTAAGCAACAGGATTTCGGCCGCATAATAATGTTAAAAAGTGACTAACATAGAAAACAATTTAAAAGCAAACACAAAACAAACTGCATGTGTACAACACAAGGATTTTTTAAAAAGAAAAGCTCAAGATCTTCTGGTTTTCCAACAACGACAGCAACAACAACGCCTCTCTCTGCAGTCTGATCAGTGTCCAAAAGCTTAACTGACGGTCCTTGTCCACCAACAGAAGGATGAAAGGAAGTGGATGAACCTGGTCTCCCATGGAAAGGACTTCCACAGTCTGGGAACAGCCACCAAAAAGGGCTCTCTGATGCCCTCAACAAATACGCTTCTGGGATCAATGGGACCAAGAGAAGGGTGTCCCTTGAAGACCATGAAATCAGGGGAAGCTCATATGGGGAGATGCAGTTTCTGCATTGGACTCTGGACCCATTTTTTTTCCTCCTGAGGATGAATTGAATACCAGAGACACTCTGGAGACTCCATTCTAAAGGTGGGCAGGATCCAGGGCGAATGGGTGGGACAAAAATAACAACATGTTCAGCTTAAAGTTCATCCTGACCACAACTAAGTCTTGTGCTGCTTTAGCTGCAGGTTCAGGAAAATGCCATGATGCGACCTCTGAGTGATGCTCTAAACCGTGGCCAGTGCTATCTAATATACTTTGCCTTTTCAAGCAGTTTTCTAGACTTATAGTTCAGGGCCATTCCAAGACATTTTGCTGCCTGAGGCACAGGCAGCAAAATGGTGCTCACACTTGACCACGTCAAAGTACATAATATCCAAACCTAACCACCATATTTTGATAGAAAATCCCTCTCCCCAACCCTAACAATTACAATCATAACAAATCAATTAACTTCCTCACTCTTCCGCAATATTCAGCATCCACGGCTGGAGGCTGCTCCCTCACTCTGGAAAGGCTTGCTATGCTAGGGTTGATTTCGAACCTCACATAGGATGCTTTTTACAGCTGATTGACAGATTCCAGTGGTCAGACAAGAAAGAGTCTAGTGTCTCCTTAAAGACTGGCAACGTTTATGGGTGATCCTCTTTCACAGAAGGTCACCACTTCTTCAGATCCATAGTTTTGGAGGATACTGACTTTTGTCAGTTTGAAATCCAACTTGATCCTATGCCATCCAGCCTTCAAGAAGCCATAATAGTTAAAGGTGATTGGGACATGTCATTCATTGTTTTGTTCATATGGGTGGGATTTAAATAATGTTCTGTATCTTTTCGTTTGACTCCAGGAGCGAGTCCACAAAATACTTCTGTTCAATAGAAAGACCTTCCAGATAGTAAGAGCTGTTCTACCTTAGAAAGAAGGGGGCTCGCCTCCATTTGAGGTTTTTAAACAGAGGTTGGATAGCTATCTGTCAGGGATGATTGACTATGGACTTCCTGGCTTGGCAGGGGGGTTGGACTAAATGCCTCTTGGGATCCCTTCCAGTTTTTCAACCCCATGATTCTATGGTCAGGGACTGGACAGACGTAGATTGGGATCTATAAGTAGGTATCTGGGTCTTATGCACTAGCATGGCCAAGATTTCTATCTCCCAACAATTTGAGTAAAATCGAAAGTTTAGAAAGGAAATATTTGTTGGAACATCTCACCCAGAAATCAGCTAACCTGCTTCTGTCAATCCATGTTGCCAAAAGTGGCCACACCAAGGGAAGCCAAGAAGGTGACAACAAGGAATTCTGACTTTTTGGTGGTGGCCCCCGATCTTTGGAATGATCTACCATTTCTGCCTGATGTTCTGGGAATCAGTGAAAACAATAGCTGATCCCCCAGTTGCTGCTAATATCAATTTTTCTCTCTCTTTTGTGTGTGTTTTCTTTTCTTTTTCTTTTGTATGAATTTTAGATCCACATCGGGGAACCACTATATTGAATGAATTGTTCTACGGGGTCTTGTGAAGTTTTAATTTTTAATCTATAAACCTCCCAGAGAAGTGCTTGCACTAAAGGGCAGTATATAAATCAAATACATAAATAAATAAATAAATAAATAAATTACTGTTGCCAGGCACAGACCACTTTCTTATCAATGAGCCTTGTGGTGCAGTGGTTAAACTGCAGTACTGCTGTCAAAACTCTGCTCAAAACCCAGGTTCAATCCCAGGTAGGCAGCTTGAGGTTCACTCAGCCTTCCATCCTTCTGAGGTCAGTTTGATGGGCAGTGGCAATGTGTAGCTTGCATAACTAAATTCTAAACAGCCCAGAGAGTGCTTTAAGCACTATGGGGCAGTATATAAGCAGCATACTTTAAAAAACAACAACAACACACACTCACCAGCATTCCTCACCTGTAAAATACGCATGTCTCCCTCCCTTCTCTGAGCTAGTCTCCGTGCAGCTCCTACTGCCTACTTTAATTCTGTGTGTCACAATCCCAGATGTACCGTAACTCAGATGTAGGTTTGTATTTGTGCATGTAGCGTAGGGCTCATAGGATGTAGTAGGTAGCTGACTTCAAAAGGTCACCCATATTTTGCATGAGGTTCCGATTAGTGGATCTTTGGATATCAGTTTTTTTTAAAAAGGAACAATCACAGAAAATCTCAGAAGTCTAAAATGTGTCCATGCCTTTCTTGGATCAGCTCCTTCAAACCTATTTATGATTCCTGCATCTGTGCATTAACTTCTAAAGCAGTCAATGAGTTTAAATCCAAGTTTATCAATTTATTTATTTAAAATACTTTACACCCCCCCCCCTTCTCCTTAAAGGTGGCTTACATTATTAAAATACAGTATTTAAATGTGAAAAAATGTGAACAGCTTAAAAGAATCAAACAAACAGCACACTAAAAATGGTATTTAACAGACTCCTGAGCTGTATAAGGTAGGATAACAGGGTCATTACATTCAATTGGGATTAGACTGGTTTATTACTGTTCAGGCAATCAAAAGAATTAGCCACACTTCCCTTGAGCCACTTAGCATAACAAAAGTAATGTATAATATCCTCCCCTTTCCATGGTGCTGGAAGAGTCTAGTTAGACGTCAGGTGTTCACTCATTATCTGTAGCAACAAACAAGGATTTGCCTTAAAATGTAAATATTACACACTAGTTTTCTTGTTTCAGTTCAGTTCCAAGCTCCGGAAGGCTCCTGGCTTAGCATTTAACCCTATTTTAGAAAGTGAATCAAACCCCAATAAAAACCCCTTTTTCTCTTCAAATTGATTGTATACATTTTTTGTTCTTGACAACTCATTCTCTCTCTCTCTCTCTCTCTGGATTTTGCTTAAATGATCCTAGAAATTAAGCAATCCAACATTTAATAAATTCACGTTCTCACTTTATTATTCTCTCTGGGCCATGATGTGGGTTGATCGCATTATTAAAATGGTCAGAAAAGGGTATGATTTATTTTGCAGCTACGCCAGTTTCCACTCTCTCCCACCACAGTTATGTATCTTTGAGTCTCAACTTACCTAGCTGGCGTGGATGGTGTTGATAAATTCCTGCAACCTTAATCAGCCAAGAAGGTTATCACGCTCCTTTTGATGAAAGGTAACTAGGCTACCAATGGGTAGATTCCAGAACTTTGTGGGTTTTTAAAAGAAAAGAAAAAAAAGGTGTGTTAAAAAAAGAAAAGAGAGGAAATGTTGATCCCAGAAGGATACAGGGATTTAAGGAAAGGTGTGTCGCATGCAAGCAAAGTACTTGTAGCATCAAGTGAAGAGAATCTTTTAGTGGGATGAATGATTTAGGAGGATGGGACATGAAACCTCATTTGGCAGTAATTACTCTCCTTGAAAAACAGAACTGAGTGGTTCTTTTTTTCTCTCTCTCGTGTTTAAAGAGACAGACCTTCTTAGTCTCAATTTGGAAACAAATACCGGACCCTGATTTTAGTGTCTGGATAATGTATCACAGGCCAGCTTAATTGCCACTGCACCAAACCAAATGTAGACCTTTAGCCAAGAAGCACCAATCAGACAGATGTCTGCTAAGCCCTGGATCCCTCTCTCTCACACACACACATACACACACCGCTTTAGATGGGGAAAGAAGGGTATCCTTTACCAGTTTCTGGAGATCCATTCTGATGCAGCCAAAACATGACACACCCAGAAGAGAGAGGTTTCACGAGGCTGTTGGGAACTCTGGAGTGGGAGGTAGGATTAGAAACAAAAATCCAGGGGGTGAAAACATTTTGATGACAAGGGTTGACATGGAAGGCAGTCCCTAGAGGGAGGGAAGTGAAAGGGGTGCGTGAAGTATAGTATCCTGGAAGAGAATGCAGCTAGTTGTCTAGAAGGTGCTTCACACAATACCATTTGGCCACAAGTCTCTGGTTGTTTCTTCCAGTCCATCCAGATAGTAAATGGCAAGTGATGCAGGCTGACAAAGATAAGATGTACATTTTAACAACAATTGTACCTTTGATGGGCTACCATATGTAGCAACTACGCTAGGCTTCAGAGGTATTCAATTATGCAGTCCTTAAAATAAGGGATTCACTGATAATTTTCTGACTTAAAAAAAAAATCTGAAGTAGGGCTTCTATCTTTCTACCCCCTCATGCCTCCTTCTCTTGTCCCTTTGAAAACACATCAGGGGCACCGAAATTATTCAAGCAAAAGTTGTCCATCACCTCTCTCCATGCCCAGTGGAGCTCCTTATGTTAGCTGCTAAATAGAGAAAGAAGGCCAGTACCGGGAGGATAGTTCTGCAATTATAACATGGCATAAAAGCCAGCCTACCTCACAGGGTTGTTGAGAATAAATGATGTGATGTTTACCATGCATTTTATCCAGCAAACAAAAATGCCGTTTTAAATATAGTATTCGTTTCATTCTTGTTTAATATTTGTATACTTGCTGTTTTTAGCTTTTAAGTATTGTCTTTTTAACGGTGTAAGCCACCTTGAGCCCTTTTTAAAGGGGTAAAAATATTTTAAACCAATAAAAATAATAATAAAAATAATTTTACAACTCCGAACATGGGAGACAACTGAGTGCCTTCTTTTGCTATATATTCATTTATTTATTTTAAAAATTTTATATGCTGCCCACACTACCCAAAGGTCTCTGGGCGGCTTACAACAATTTAAATGCAGTAAAAAACATAAAAAGATAAAACAATTAAGATACAATTAAAAATACAGTACTCTAAAAATTGCCATCAGGACCCACAGTTGATATTATTTCCATTAAAAACCTTCTAGAACAGGAAGGTTTTGACCTGGTGCTGAAATGTAATCAATGTCGGCGCCAGATGAATCTCAGTCGGGATAGTGTTCCATACTCTGGGGGCAGCTGCCGAAAAGGCCCTTTGTCTACAAGCCATCCCTCTTACCTCCTTGAGGGATGGCTCTTTCAAAAGGGCCCCCTGGCTAGATCTTAACTGCCGGGTAGGTTCATATGGAAGGAGGCGGTCCAGGGCCCAAGCCGTTTAGGGCTTTATACGTCAAACAAGCACTTTGAATTGGGCCCGGGCAGCAACTGGTAGCCAATGTAATTTAAACAGAATCGGCTTGATGGGTCCCCTAGCGGCCCCACCACTCCCCAGCCACACAGCTTGATTCTGAACCAGTTGCAGTCGCCGGACCATCTTCAAAGGCAGCCCCATGTAGAGCACATTGCAGTAATCTATACAGGATGTTACCAGTGCATGTGTAACTGTCATGAGACTCTGCTCGTCCAGGTAGGGCTGTAGCTGGTATAATTTCTGCAGCTGAAGGAAGGCGCCCCTGGCCACCGAGTCCACCTGGGCTTCCAGAGTTAGACCGGGGTCCAGGAGCACCCCCAGGCTGTGGACCCTGTTCCTTAGGGGGAGTGCAACCCCATTCAGGGCAGGGAAATGGCCCTCCAGCCTGTCCGGCGAAGCACCCACTAACAGCACTTCTGTCTTGTCTGTATTGAGTTTCAATTTATTAACCCTCATCCAGTCCATTATCAGGTCCAGACACGAGTTCAGCACGTGTCTGAAGAGCTGTCAGAGATTTATCTGTTTTCTTCTGTAATGCAGCGTACCTTCGAGATAAGACATGCTCGGAGGGCCTTTTCTTTGAGGAGGGGCAAAACCTCTAAGCAAACCACATTTTCTGAGAGAGAGAGAGAGAGAGAGAGAGCAGAGCAGAGCTTGGGAAATTTATATTTTCTTTGATTGCAGTTCCCAGAATTCTCCAGCCATCGGCATCTGGAAGTTATAGTCCAAAATAATAACAACAATAGCTTTCCCAAGCAGTTGTGATAGAGGGGTTATGAACTTCCATTTAAAAATGCCTAGAAGGAAACAACTTTTATTAACATCCTGGAGTAAACAGCCTAGGAAGTTTGGTTGCTGTCAGTCACTGCTTAATATTTCATCTCTTTACACAGGAATGAGAGAGACCGGGATAATCATCTGTCACAAATCACTCCAGAGGAAGAATAAAGCTGGTCTGCAGGACCCTATTCAAGCCTTTCGTGCTTTGGACGTGAGGACAATTTGACTTTCAGCAGGAGATACATCACAAGGCCATTTCATTTGGGGCTTTGCAATTTCAGCTTTCCTCTCCCGCAAAGGAAATGTTGAACTAAATCATGGTACTGTTCTTTTACAGCCAGGATATTTTTAAAAGACTTCAGGAAGGGCACTTCTGTACTTCTGTGAAAGCATAGACTCAAATGAAAGGTGGAAAATGATTTTTCTGGGCTGCTGTCCTCAGCATTTCTGTTTACTGGGGCTGTAACGTAACATTGCAAGGTTGTAATGTGTTTTACTCCCCATCCAAGCAGACAGGAGATTTTAAATACCTCAGAGTCCTATTTTGTTCCAGAATTCACATAGAAAGACACCCGTGGAAAGGTAGGCATTTTACAGCATTTTCTTGTGAAGAGTTGTCAATAATGTGGCCACGTTTCTACACCTTGCCGTATACGGTTATTTTAATTTCATTTCACAGGCAGAAATATAGCTGGGTAAAAAGTGTCCCATGCCTTTTTTTTAAGGAAGTGATGATATTGAGAAGCAGAAGTGGTATCTCCTGAATAGTTGTGGGATGCTGTGTGGACATGGGAATTCTCGGTAGGTTCAGGAAAAACAAAATCTGATTAACCTAACCTTGGGATAGTGTGTGGAAGCTTCATCAGATCCAAAATGTGCAGCCAGATTGTTATCAGGGGCTGGTTACTGAGATCACATAACCACACCCATCCTCCCACTCCCATTACAGCTGCTCCACCAGCTGCTGATCTTTTTCCGGACATAACTCAAAGTACTGTTTTTTATTTACAAAGCCCTAAATGGCTTGGGTCCAAGCTATCTCAAGGACCACATCTCCCATTATGAGCCTGCCCAGGTATTAAAATCATCAGGGGAGACCTTTCTCCCTGTCCCACCCCACTCAAAGGTGTGCTTTGTGGAGACATTGGAGAGGGCCTTCTCTGTTGCTGCTCCTAGACACTGGAACTCCCTCCCACAGGAAGCCAGGCTGGACCCATCTTTGCTGATCTTTCGCAAACAGACAAAGACCTTTGTCTTCAGGTAGGCTGTTCCTTAGTGACTGATGGTCTAAACAAGATGGTTTCTATATTGTTGCTTCTGAATCTAAATCTAAATAATGGTTCCTTCTTTAGGTGAAACGCAAGGTAACAATATTTTAAATAAATATATAATATAAATAAACAACCCTAACCCTTCTGCTAACACTCAAAAACTGGAATTCCCGTAAGATCTGAAGATGCCTTAGACATCACTCAATGGAGGGGTGTGTGTGTGTGTGTCTGTCTGTCTGTTTGTCTGTCTGTCTCTATGTGAATCTGCCTCTATAATGAATTGATATGGGAAGCATGGTGAAACAGACAATAGAACCTCCATGGTTAGAAACTGTATTTTTCTCTGAAAAAAGAACAGTGTATCTTTGCATTTTGGGCATTTTCTGACCTTCCTGGAGAAAGGTGGCAATTGGGGGCAGGATGCTAGACAGCAGGAACTTTTTGTGTGATCTAAAAACACCATTTCAGACTCCGAGGGGAACCGTTGGTTTCTAGTTGTGTTGGGCTTCAACCCCAGAGACCTCAGTCGGTATAGCTGGTGGTACAAAATTAGAGATCTCACCAACCATCCAAAGTATTTGAAGGGCAGAAGTTTCCACACCCCTTGTGTAAAGCTTGCAATGACACCAAATATTTCAGAATTACAGTCCAAATTTAAGTGACCATCGGACCCAAATATTTATGTATCCTCAGGCAAATTGCACAGATGGAGTGAGCTATGGCTGGTGACTCAAGTTTTGCTGGGGACGCTCAGTGAATCCACTCCGGGGTTGGATGTGAACTTTATAGGGATTATGTAAGGCACCAGATTCAGATTAGGCATCCTTCAGTCTCGAGAGACTATGGTAACATGCTCTGTATGGAGGACTTGGAACAGCGTCTAGTGTGGCTGAGAAGGCCAATTCGAGAGTGACAATCCCTTCCACACTGAAGACAAATACAATCTGTCCCCTGTCCAGCTCCCTGGTTTGACTGGTTTTGGGACTGCCTCTTTGCCTCGGCCTGCTGAACAAGTGCCTCTTCAAATTGGGAGAGGCCATGCTGCACCGCCTGCCTCCAGGCTGAACGCTCAGATGTCAAAGTTTCCCATCTGTTGAGATCCATTCCTAAGGCCTTCAGATCCCGCTTGCAGATATCCTTGTATCGCAGCTGTGGTCTCCCTCTGGGGCAATTTCCCTGCACTAATTCTCCATACAGGAGATCTTTTGGAATCCGACCATCAGCCATTCTCACGACATGCCCAAGCCAACGTAGACGTCACTGTTTCAGTAATGTATACATGCTAAAATTACCAGCTTGTTCTAGGACTACTCTATTTGGAATTTTGTCCTGCCAGGTGATACCAAAAATGTGTCGGAGACAACGCATATGGAAAGTGTTCAGCTTCCTTTCCTGCCGTGCACAAAGGGTCCAGGACTCACTGCAGTACAGGAGTGTAAGGCACCAAACTTCCCCATTATAAGTTCATTCTTGGATAGTTGCCCTCAAGTCTGAACAAAAACCTGAAGCACTCACACCACTCCTGTGAACCTGGAATCACCAGCTTTTCCAGATGTTTTGTACAAAGAAGAAAACTGATGGATTATTTTGTTGCTTCTATTTGAAGGATCATGTCACCCCATATGAACCTTCTTGGCTTTTAATATCTGAGGAGGCCCTTCTCTTGGTTCCACCACCTTCTCAAGCTTTCTTGGTGAGGACATAAAACAGGGCCTTCTCAGGGGCTGCTCCCAGGCTTTGGAATGCACTGCCCTGAGAAGCCAGGTTGGTCCCCTCCCTCTTGTCCTTCCATCCTTAGGCAAAGACTTTCCTCTTCAGGCAGGCCTTTAAGCAGTACGTTATCTCAGGAGTGCTGGTTTTTAACTTACAGGTTTTTAAATGTTTTTGAATGTTTTTTATGCTTGATTTTTAAAAACTTCATGTATGTTTGATTGTTTTTTAAATGTGATATTTATATAGTGTTTTAAAATTTCTTATTTTATCTGTTGTGAGCCGCTTTGGGTCCCCTAAGGGCAGAATCAATCAATCAATCAATCAATCAATCAATCAATCAATCAATCAATCAATCAATCAATCAATCAGCTCCAGAACAACTCATTTGGTGCTCACCAATTTTAACAGGATGCTAAAAATTAAGAAAGAAGAAGAAAATAGAATGTGTGGGAAACCAAAGCTGACTGAAATCAAAACTGTCCATCCAGGTTATTACTTTTGTTGTGATGATTGTTGAGAGGTTTCACACAAACATGATGAACAACTCCAGCATGTTCCTCCCACTCTCGGGAAAAGCTGTAGCAACTGAATTTAACGAGGAAAGAATGATGAACATTTTGTCTCCTCTTGATTTTGAAGAACTTACCAAAATCACATGGTTGAAACTGAAAGAACTTTAAGTTTCAAGACGAAGAGGAAGATGGAAGAATACAGAAGAAAGCAAAACTGAGATTTTTCTATTTTTCCTCTGTTCATCCCTTTTAAGGTGTAATAGTTATTTTAATGTGGAATGAAATCCCTACACATGGACAACAATAGAATTTTCTATTTATTTATTAATAAGTGGTGCAGGTTCATTTTTTTTTTAAAGACAGAACATAAATTAAAAAAACACAAGTAAGAAGAATTATTTGCATAAGAGATATCTATCTGTCTGGAAATAAACCTATTAAAGTTGTTCCAACGTTGGACAGTGCTGGAATAGAAATTACACATACTGTTTAAAAATTACAGGAAATCATATTAGAAAGAGCACTAAAGGCCACTTGTATAAAAGTTGTGTTCCCTTGTCAGCCAGGATCGTGAAAAGCATCTTTGTAGCATGGAGACATTACATGGGGTGAGCAAGGCACAAAAATTAAAAATTAAAAAATAAAATACAAGTTAGAAGAACAATAGGCTCCGAGCTAGAAAACGAAACACAATTTGACCACCAAATCCTGAAAACCCAGATAGCACTGTTGGGCAAAAGAAAAGACACAGAACCAGAAAATACATTAGGCGTACCTGATCAGGACCTTTTTAAAAAAAGGTATTTTGAAATTAGCAACAGCTGAAGAGACAGCAACCTCATCTCTAAGCATGGATTATCTCCCATGGCAGTTTATTCAAGGATGGTCCTATTTAAGTGCTCCTTTACTTTATTCTCTTCCCCCATCTACTGTCTTTCACTGTAATAATAATAATAATAATAATAATAATAATAATAATAATAATAATAATAATAATAATAATAATAATAATAATGCATCCTTTGCCTGTGTTATTGGCTCATCTTGCAGGGGAAATTAGCTTGGAAGAAGGGAGACAGCCCATAACTGGATAACGTCTGCAAACATCTTGCTGTTGATCCCTAGTCTAAGGGCCTCCATCCTAAAAACACAATTATCGCCCAGTTCTGGCCATGGGTGCTTGGAAGCAAGCACTTGACAAGTGGGGCTTATGCCCAGCTAAGTGATTCCATCCTTGCTTGCAGAAATGTGGCAGAGAAAGCGAATCCACACTACAGAGGTACACCAATTGGGTAGCATTTTAACATGCTATAGCCCCTATCCTGTGGGCTCTGAGATTCAGTGTTTGGAGTTCTTTTCTTGGGAAATCATGCACAAGCCCCTGAAGTATAGCAGTGAATGCTTAAGTATCTCAATAAACAACAAATCACAGGATTCCAGAGGATGGAATCATGGCAGTTAAAGTGGAATCAAGCTGTCATAGTTCTGTAGCGTCGACACACTGTTCCAGTAATACAGCCCCACAGAAAGCATTGCAGTCAACGCTTAAGCATGTTTACTCTGAAGTAAAAATCCTATGGCACTTGATCCCAATTATTCCTTTCTCTAGTAGCATACCTGGATACAGAAATTCCAATTTCTGTGCCGTGGATTGCTTTATTGACGACACAAACCATTTGACTTTGCATCTGTCCTGTTGCACCACAGGGTATAAACACATTTCAAAACCTTCCTTTGAAAAGATTTCTTTTTTTAAAAAAAATGCTTTATAGAAATACAAGGCTAACAGTAGGTGGGTGGGTGGGCTTGGTCAGATAAAGCATCTCTAAAAACTGGGAAGGTTTGAAATAATCGTGTCACACCGCCAATCAGCTTCCCTCAGACCTTGTGAGTGTTTCATATAGTAATTCACTCAAATATTTAATCATAAAATACATTCGGATATTTAATTATAACCGTTTGTCTACATAAACAAGTCACTGATACCAAAGAAACCCATCTTTTCAACGGTCTGCACTCTGAGTTACGGGAGGAAACAGAGAGCATCCATGTTGCCCTGACAACCATAACCCTCCTCAGACATGAGCAAAAGTCACTACATAAGCCAGGATGGGCTTGCCCCAAGGAGGATGTCACATCACAGCATCTCCACAGGCATGAATGGGTACAGAATGAACATCTCTGCAAAGGAGAGCTGCCCAGAGCTCATGTGGAAGCTGCAGTGGGATTCAGAACCCTGATTGTGCAGGGTTTTGAACTGCATGGAAATCTCCGAGGACCTCTGCGGGCTTCCCAGCTGCAGGCATCGGCTAACCTAGGTTTGCTGGGGAATTGGGACTGGAACACGCATGGTTTCTCCATGCTTGTGAAAGGCAACCTGTGCCAGTAGAAATCCCATTGTCATCAACAAAACAGCTTGCAGCTTGTGTAAATACAAACTGGAGATGGCCAGGGCAAATGCAGAGCACTCTGTGAAGTCGTGAGTCTCTGTTTGCAATAGGATACAAGCCATTGACTCTGTACCCATATATGCTTATGGGGTGGAGTTACAAGGATGCAAAACCTGTGGTGGGACTGTTTGATGCAGGCCCTGCTCTGGCTTGCATGGTGAGTTTTCCCACTCTTGTAGTGCCCGAATAGGGCTGAAGTCCAGTTATGTTGTTACCAAAGCAGTTTCATAGCCGATCAGCTAGATAAGATTTTTTTACAGGCTCTGGGTCTTAACAGCACATAGCTTTCCAAACACATCTCCTTGCCATGAGTGATAGGGTCATCATGACAAATAAACATTACTCCCGTTTCCACAATAATTATATGCACCTTTCCATGCCACACCTCTCCTTACAAAGAGCTCCAGACCTTTGGTTAAAAGGTGGAGGAAAATATATAAATATAAAGAGAGGTGGGGTTGTTTTGTGAAATAGAAAGATGATCACTCGCAAGGGTGCTGTCCTTTCCTGCTCTAAAGGGTGCCTTGTCACTTACCAACATAAAATGGATGCTGTTCTTGCTGTTGGCCCTGGTTTCCAGAGTGGCAGTGCGGTTTAGCTTTTGTGCTGCCTGATTTACAAAGCTTAGCCTGGACATCATAATTATTAAGCCGGCAGGAGTGTGTTCAGCTGCTTCATCAATTCAAGGCAGCTTCTGTGCTGGCAGCTAAAACATGTAAACTAGCTCTCAGGTGACCTGCTAAAATTGATCTGTTGGGTATGTTTCAGTGTATAATAACAAAGAAACCAAACCAAGCCATTGACTTGGCTCATGGTCTCTGGATAAAAACAGGAGAACAGGTCCAAGAGTATACATAAGGAAAACAGTGCTGCAATCACAGGATGGTCATAAACCTGACACTGCTTAAATCAATTTTTAAGTTTGCTTCACTGGATTCTAAAACATGAGCTACTGTTGCATTCTACCACTCGTTGAAAACATTCACAAGTGATGTGTTCACAGCCCCTTCTGAAGTGAATCTTAGACTGTATCCAGATGTCATTCACACAAAATAAGGCTGGCAATAAGGCTGAGAATCCTGAGCCCTCCAGATGTTTTCCACCAGTGTTTCCCAACCTTGGGTCCCCAGATGTTCTTGGACTAAAAGTCCCAGAAGCCTTCATCACTAGCTGTGCTGGCCAGGTCCCACTGAAGATCATTATGGGAACACAATTCTGTTTAATAAAATTATTTGTTTCTAGTATTTCCTGTTACATAACACAGAGGGCTGGATCAACAGGGTTTAAGTGAATCATGATTAACTTAAGATTCGCTGATATTAATGGGTCATTTCTATGAAAGACTGACTCTAAGAAAGATTGAATCTACCCCGCTCACAATACATTCTAAAAACTTGGTGTAAAAGGCGGCACCAATATACAAAACTGGTTGAGGGCAGTAGTTAATAATAAGACAAATTCCTGACCAAGTCACTGAATGTTACCAGCATTATTTCCCAGAAATCTTCACATAGACAAACCTGAACAAGAAGGATCAACAATTGTGGTAATAACTGTGGCTCACTGAGAAACTTTACTAATAACGGTGGGTGGAAAAGGCATTGCATTCAAAACCAATAACATTGTTCAACTTCCTGCAAAGAAAAATCTCTGTCACCAAAATACATTATTACCCACTCGTTTAGCTCAGCTCCAGATTTTTACGGGGCTGGAGATGAAATTTTTGAAGCAAAGGAGCAACAGAAGAGGGACTAGAACGTTGTGGTGCAGCATCTCTTTTACATACAGAAGGATCTCAGTTTAAATCTGTGACATGTCCACTGAAAAGGGCCAGGGAGCAGGAGTCAGGAAATGCTTCTTCTTGAGATCCCAAGGACTTAGTATAGGACAACGTCCTGCATCCCTAGGCTTATGGTGCATGATGGTTTGAGTCACATAATTTCCCCCCCAACAATGGGAGGTCATCACAGAGCTTATCATATATATATTTCCAAAGCCTGGTCACCTCACAGGTTATCTTACATATGCAGTAGGTCAGTGGTTCCCAACCTTGGAGCCCCAGATGTTCTTGGACTTCAACTCCCAGAAATCCTGGCCGGCACAGCTAGTGGTGAAGGCTTCCGGGAGTTTTAGTCCAAGAACATCCAGGAGACCAAGGTTGGGAACCACTGACGTAGGGGGTGATATATTCATGCTTCACCCTATGACTTGCTTTCCTGGTCTAATAGCAGAGCGAACTGAGCCTCTGTCTTTTTCACGCAGTGCCTGTGGAGGAAAAATAACAACACTAATGCCATTCCCCTTCTGAGTGATGATGTAAATGAGCCTCGTTAGGTACAAGCCAAAGGTAATAAAGGGGAAAGTTGACTTTCTACTGACTTCAAAGTGCTTTATAGATATACATAAATGGAACCTCACACAATTCCCCATGGTGAGGTATAATTAGACCCATTTTACAGATGGGGAAACTGAGGCACAGGGAAATTAAGTCATTCATTTGTGCACATTGCCTTTAGAAAAGAAAGTCAGAAATAGAACCCTAGAAATATGTGGGGCACTGTATTATTAGTGAAACATACTGGTTTACATGTTGGCGCCACTGATACCAGGAGTAAAAAAAACAAAAAACATGTTGATCTCTGTAGAATCAAGATACAACTTTTGCTGCATTCAAGCGGTGCCTGTTTCTGTAATATTAGGAGCAGCATGAAAATACGGCTCTGTCAGCAATTAGCGAAGGTTTATCAAACCATGTCTTAATGGGGTGTAAAGTTGAATAAGGAAACTGGCCTGCTCTACAAATGTTCTTGTTGAAGCTGAACCTCCAAGAGGAGAAAAGAAATTCTGATGAACATTCATGATATTAGAAATTGCAGGACAAAATACCTCAGACAGGGCACAATGCACATTTGTACAATATATGGTTAGCCTGGACAGCAAGACAATAGCTAGCCACTGACCACACTTGATGGAGACACTATGTTAAAACCCCATGGAAAGTGATGAAACTTAAGTTAATAGTTCTGGGCTCATGGAAGTCAAGGTGGCTTATGGCAGATTCTTAATTCATGGAGGCAGCCACAGTTACCTTATTTAAAGTGATGTTGCCTACCAGGAACACATAAAGGTGTTCGAAGGGAACCATATCCAAGCCATGTGATAGAGAAATGTAGCCAAAGGCAGGTCCCCATTGTGTCTGCCCCCTTACTGGTACAGATTTACTTCCTATATAAGTGGCCATCGAGATGTAAAACATGCCTGCCACCATTGTGTGTGAAAATGTTACTGTGGCCTTATTACAGGTGAGAGAGGTCTTGGACACAATCTGGAAAACACCTGTAGAATCCTGTTGAAATTAATGGAGTGAAAGGATTCAAAAATGGCTTCAGACCCACTGAATTCAAAAGGATTGATGGTCATGGGGACTGTGTTGAGACAATCCAGAGTGTTTGCTTCAAGTCAGAAACAGATGAGGAATGTTGAAAGAAGCAAAAACAAACAAACAAACCCACCCTGAAATAAATAGAAGTTTGCACGAACAAAATGAACTGTTGCACAATTACAGTGGCAATTAAAGGAGCTTAAGGAACAACCAAGATTCAAACAGCATGGTGGCAGGGGAGGATATTCTATAAAGCAGACATACATTTTCTATAAAGGGAATTGTTCTGGAGGCTAGTGCCTGCATTTGCTTACAAAAATGTCACATGTGCTGCCAGGAGGGGTCTGGGGTGTGTGTCTGTTTTTTGTTTTTGTCTCGGTCCGACATTGGCCTGACCCTTGGTATACCGAAGAAGATCATTTTTGCTATTTAATCACAGAAGAAATTATCCGTACCATTCATAGTGTAAAGTCATGCAAAACCATGCTCAAAACTAAGCTGCTTAGTTTTGGCAGCATGAACAAAACCGCATTATTTAGACGGTATGAAATGGTGCGGAATGACTATCACTAATACCAGCATGCAGTGCAGCCATTGGTGTTTTGTGGTGTGGTGTGTTTTTTTCTTTTTTGAGCTAGGAAGCTTTGGGTGTGTATAGTGAGATATACAAAGTTTACGTTTACATTAGGAGAAGACGCCAGCCAGTAACTCTGCCCACCCCACCCCCACCCCCTACCCCACCCCGGAGAACTTTAAACTGGCTTGTTGGAAGGGGTCCATATGGAATCGGAAATCCCGTCTCCTGTTGAAGACAAAGGCATGGAACCGCTGGGGGTGAATGGATCACTATCTGTGTCCGTTTCACCCTCGGCTAAGTAGCGTTTTTCTTTCATCCAACTTGACCCTCCGTTTGGTCCAAAAAGGAAATCATCTTTGTCTTGCGAGATGCTGAATCCACTTGGTGAACGTTCAAGCTCCTCGGGGTTGACCGAGAGGAGGGATAACGGGGTATCGCTGTCTCTTGTCACGCTGTGTTTCTGCCTCAAAGAGATTCTGTCGGAGTGTGGGCTCCGGAGGTCTCCCGTGGGTGACTGGTAGGACAGCGGAGGGTCCATGAAGGTAAGTATAGGCAAAACGGTCGGCCTTTCTGCATACGAAGTCGCAAAGGGCATGCCCTGCCACCGACTAGAGTTCTGACCGCCCAATGTTAATGAAAACGGACCATTACTGTGGTCCTGGGTTGAGAATCCAAAGGGAGGAACTTTGTTCACCGGAACATGGTGGAAGCTTGTAGGCATCTCACGAATGGAAGGCTCAGAGTATTTGTAGATGATGGATTTAAGTTCAGAATATCTGTTATCCTCAGCGGGGGATGTCATCTCTTTCGAAGGGCACACTTCAGTGACTTGGACCTGCAGTTGCTCCATATGCTGCATGTGCATATCAACTAAAAAATCCAGTTTCTTCCCCATGTCATGGACCTGAAAGAAAATGGACAAGGGACTGAAAAACAAGTTGTTGGTTTCCTCCAAAGCAAAAGCAGATAATTCAGAACTGGGAAGATAGGAAGCAGTCTTATACCAAGTGAGACCACTGGTACATCTAGCTTATCATGATCAATGTGGGAGCAACTGTCCTGTCTTTCAGAGCAGAGCCTCTCCCAAACTTACCTGGAGATGCTGAGGAATAAACTTCAAACCCATGGCTAATTCCTACTAGAGTTCTATCCCAGCTCCATGGTAGAGTTTATGGACCTAATCCAATCCATTGAATCACTGGAGTTTATACCAATCTTGACTCATTGCTCAACAGTTGATTCAATGGGTTTACTCAAATTGGGATTAGAAATTGGATTGAAGCCCACATACTCTACCATGAAGCTACAGTTCTTCCCCAAGTGCTTCTATGTCAAGTTGTTGGGGGTGGCGTGGGAGGGAGCGTTCATCTTCAAATTCTATCTTTTCTCATAGATCAGCTTCACACTAAGAGCTGGTCGAAGCAGGTTACCCTGTGTCCCACTTGCTTCCTCATAGTAAAATGTTATCCCTATACAAGACAATGGTATGACATACAGTGCATCATCCTGCAAGATGCTGCAGAGGAGCAGATGAGGAAGTCATGGTACAACTAATTGTCTCAATGTGTATCTCCATCAGCTGGTTACAGACATACAGAGTAAGAAGATGCATCAGGGGTTCCTAATGCAATTCCTGGCTGATGTGATAGATCAGCTGCTACAGCATACCTAATAAAGGAGGTTTTATATGAAGCCTGATAAAGGAGAGTCCACCTCCTTCCAAAACAAACTGAGGGTTTTCAGAATGTATAAAGAACATAACATTATTCATATAAAACAAACAGCAGAACTGAGGATGGCCATTTATAAAAGGCTGGACCATAAAGAAGGCTGACCGCCGAAGAATTGATGCTTTTGAATTGTGGTGTTGGAGGAGACTCTTGAGAGTCCCCTGAACTGCAAGGAGAACAAACCTATCAATTCTGAAGGAAATCAACCCTGAGTGCTCACTGGAAGGACAGATCCTGAAGCTGAAGCTGCAATACTTTGGCCATCTCATGAGAAGAGAAGACTCCCTGGAAAAGACCCTGATGTTGGGAAAGTGTGAAGGCAAGAGGAGAAGGGAACGACAGAGGACGAGATGGATGGACAGTGTCATCGAAGCTACCAACATGAATTTGACCAATCTCCAGGAGGCAGTGGAAGACAGGAGGGCCTGGCGTGCTCTGGTCCATGGGGTCATGAAGAGTCGGAAATGACTTAACGACTAAACAACAACAACAATTTATAAAAGGGGTCTGAAGAGAATGGCTTAATCTTTCTACCCTAGGGGCTGCCAGTGAAAATGTTCATATTCTGTGGTTAAAGTTTTCGATATTAATGTGTCGCAATAGAATATTACTGCCAGATTTTACGTACGAGAGTTTATAGAGAGTTTATAATTCCAACTAATTGAAATTGTACCCTCCCCTAATTATGCTTTTGATTGTATAGATTTTCTTTTATTTAAAAAATATTCTGTGCCTTTTGTCTATTGCTGATCTTTCTCAAAATTCATTGGTGTTGCTGGCTTTGACAATTTTGGATACAAAACAGGTTTCTGCCTCTGGATAACACCAAAGTACTGAGGATGATGACGAAGGGGCCAGTAACAGACTTAATCTGAGTCTGGAACATATTAAGGTTCTCCATCAAACCCTTCCATGGCCAACTGAAGCAAAACCAGAACATCGTCAGAATAAAAAGTGTACAAAATCTCATTTATAAAGTGAGACATAAGGAATGAATGCGAAGTGCTGAGAATTTCATACCTGTCTTTCAACTCTGACAAATTTGCCCATCATACTTTGGTCTTCAGGATCTGTCGTGGAGGCTTTGGCTATGTATGGTTCATTCCTGCAAGAGAAGAATAGTGCTCTAATGTGATTTAGAGACCAATAGAAGGGTTTGAGGAATGTCCCAATTCAAACTGGAGCCATTCGTGACAGATCCAGTTCGATTTGTGCCCTAGACCCAAGTCAACAACCCAAGTCAACATGCAAGCTCTCACTGACTTGCACTAGAAAACCAAAATGGCTATAACTTCTTTAGTTTTGTACTACATGACATTTGGAAACACGATAGACCATAAATGGGGGAGGGGTTAAATATATGAAATTCAGACAGCAAGCTTGTGGGTTTGCATAAGTTTAAAGCACAATTTCAAAAAGCACATTTAAAATCTGCTTTTTGGGAAGCAAAAGGGGAAAGGAAAGAAAAGGGGGGAAAAGGTTGAAATGACTGTGCTCCACCCATTTGGATCTGCACTGTATTTTCTTTCAATTCATTTCCTGAATGTGACTTTCTGAGGGAACCTTGTCTGCATCCAGTGGATAGCCCTGTTCTGAACACTTATTTATACAAACAGAGATGCAACACTCATGACGGGATGGGTGTTCTGAGTTGTTATTTTGATGCATAAGCTGGGTGTGAGCATTATCACACATCTTTTGCTCCCTGATTGAAATCTACAGAATCCTGAGTTAATTATGCATGGTTCTACACTGATCAGCAGTGAGACCACTAATTGTTATGCATCCGCAAGATCTAACTAGGACTTATTACAGAGTCATCATCTTCCAGTTCTGAAAATGCAGATTGCCCACCGTTACGGTTTCCCGTCTTCTGTCATGGGCTGTGCCATTAAACTTGTGAATGTGTTGCAATCAATCAATGGCATATGTGAGCAAAAATATCTACCTACAATTGAGATTGCTCAGTATGTATTAATATTTGCTTGCCATCAAATTGATTCTGATTCATGGTGATCTTTTCCAGGATTTTCTAGGCATACAGCATTCAGAAGTGGTTTACTGTCCCTTTCTTCTGGGGAACTTCTGAGATCATGTAGATTTCCCAAGGAACACAGGATCTTCTCCTGGGAGGCACAGTTGGGATTCAAACTCCAAACCCTTGGTTCTGCAGCCAACTACTCTTTCTCAGTGAGCTGTCCAGCCAGCTGAGTACATACATAACATTGTCCTGTGTCACTATCTTCTGACTTACGGGATCACATAAGGCTCGCACTGTTTTCCTTCAGAAATGCCTTGGTTTTTCAAGCATTCATTTAGAGCAGTGGTTCCCAGCCTTGGGTAATCCAGATGTTCTTGGACTGCAATTCCCAGAAGCCGTCACCACTAGCTGTGCTGAGATTTATGGGAGTTGCAGTCCAAAAACATCAAACTCACCCAAGGTTGGGAACCAAAGCCCAGAGTGTTTTCATGAATGCTCAAACAGAAGGCTTGCCAAAAGCAAAACAAAACAAAATGTTTGTTTCCCCTCTTCCATACGAAGAGCTGCTTGCACAAAAAACCAGTAAAATCACCTTGGAGACTGTTGTGAAGGGTATGAGAACGTTCCTCCCCTTTGGGATTTCTTATGCTTAGGAGTAGACGGAGGTCCAGGTGCAAAAATCATGTCTATTCTGAAAGAAGATAGTAACAGGATATGGTGAAAGGCCTGCTATTCACTCACTCACTCACTCACTCACTCACTCACTCACTCACTCACTCACTCACTCACTCACTCACTCACTCCCCATCCATCCATCCATCCATCCATCCATCCATCCATCCATCCATCCATCCATCCATCCATCCATCCAATTCATTCATTCATTCATTCACCAGCTTTATGATTTATTCTTACTTGTATTGACATGGGTAGACAGCCTAGTAACAAAAAGTAGGATACAGATGTTCTAAAGATATGGATCAAACAAATCAATTAGATTAATTCCCATTGGACATAAGTTTCTTCTACCTTTTGTTATATATAATGTTACTGGTTTCTCTAAGGTTTGAACAAACCTGTCAAACTCAGTTTTGCTCAGTTTTCAATTTTTTCTTCAAGCTTTTTGGTTTTGTTCCACCTCTGCATCAATGTGGAATTTATGTTGTAGGACTGTTGTCCAAATTGTTTGACATTCTCAGTACATATACACAGAGGCATCTGATGTCTCACTCCACAAGCAGGGCTTGTATTTTGGTGATGTTGAGCAATGCTGTGCAATGGCTACAGTGGGCTTATAACTTTAACAGGTTGATTTTTGATCCACGTTGGGAACAGCATCTTTAACCTGAGATAGATTCAAAATTGTGATTGTGAAAAGATATCCTTGGTGTTGCACAGCCACAGTTTTCCTTCTGAATTTCTGCTGGAGGAGCTAAAGACTTCAAAGGAAGCATGAACTGGCTACCCTATTGAGCTGTCTAATCCATCATGAGTAGCTGTTTGTGAACCCCTGAAAACCCCACATCTCTACTGCCTGTGCATTGCTGGCAGCAAACATCTTACCTCGCTTGAAGGTATTTGATTCTGGAAAGCATATCAAGGTGTCCTGCTGAATATTGCTCTATCACATCCTTTACATCATAAGGCCTCAAAGTTTCCTTGAATCTCTTCTTATACAGGCGGAACTGTAGTATTCTGGTAGAAGAAAAGATTCATTGGTGGGGTTTCTCTTTGCTATTTTCAGCTTTTCCAATGGGGAAATGTATTGACAGGTGGACTTGAGTTTAACAGCATCCTTTCTTATCACAGTACAAAGTTGTCATCTTAGTTTGTGCAAAGGAGCAGGCGTATTCTGTCAGAGGCTTGTAAAACATGTCATTTCTTCATTTGTGTTCCTATGCGTATGCTTTCCAGTTTTAGGTATAAGGCTAACAGAGGTCAATGTTTTTCCCCCAGAAAACATAGCAGAGGTAGCAAGATTAGATGTCCAGCAAAGGCCACAGGGCCAAGTACATGGTGGAATGAAGTTCTACAAAAGGTCATAAGACAGGAGATGGGCAACACATGACCAGAACTGGCCCTTGTAAGATGAGGCAAAGAAAAGATTTTAATGTATTTAAGTAACTGATGCAAAACATCAGTGATAGTCTATAAAAAGTCAAACACAATTTGTTTTTCACTTCCCCTGCCCTCTACCAAGCAGGGGAAGTGTTTAATTTGCCAATATCCTGAAGTGGCTCGCTTGTTAAGACACTTCCCATCTTAATAAGTGAGCCACTTCAGAATATTGGCAAATTCAAACTGTTTAGAGTGTGTTATCACACACACTCAAAAACTGGTCCAAACCAGAGCGATCCAGCCTACATTTAAAAGTAGAAGCCCCTTAGCAGGGGCCAGAAAGGTGCGGGTAGGAATGGTCTGGGGGCGGACTGGTGTGTTCTAGTAAAGGTGTCCTCTGGCCACCATAATCTTTAAGAGTGCACCAGCCCATCCCTGCAGTGCTCCAAACAGAAACCTAAACTCATGCACAGTCAGCATCATACTTACTTTAATAGAAGCTGAATGACCTTAAACATTAAGATGTTGGGAACACACACAAACATACGTGCAATATCTGCAAACTTTACCTGACAGCTCGGATGGCTACCTTCAACGTGGGGATCATATCTTCCATGAGGATTTCATTGCTGTACCCTCTGTCTTCTGTCAGAGGCTCCCCGGTTCCAGCATCTAAAACGCAGAACAAGCACTCACATGGACAAAGATCAAGATCAAATGAGATCAGAAAACTGTGGAATTGCTCTTATTTGGTCTGTTATCTTCCCGTTATTACCACTAGGGATGTGCACCAATGGCAGAGATTTGTACAGGTCCTGATTCAAGGCTCTGAAAGCTAGCCTGTTCAGGTCAGATCAGTTTAGCAGCTAGAGGTTGTTCAAATGCACCTCCCAACAATCCTAGCCACCACACCCAATGGTGAAGAACACAGAGTCACAGTCCCATAACTTGGGAAGGGCCACTAGTGGCTCACCCTTTCTTCGACTGAAATCACCCCACAAGGGAGAACCCACCACCACTCTTGGTAACTGGTTCCATGGTCAGGCCATCCTGAGCATTTTTTTTAAAGGGCAAAGGCAAGACAAATAAATAAACAAGTTGCTTCTGCAGTCAGAAAATTTCTTCTAAGATGTACATGAAATCTGCCCTCTTGTCGCTTAAGCCTATGAGAACTGTTCCCTTGCCCTCTGGGGGCAGCTGAGAACAATGCTGATAAAATCATCTGGTCGAGTGAACAAGTGAGTTGGTGAACAAATGGACGAACAAACAAATGAACGAACAAACAAATGAATAAGAAGATTTACCTTCTGAGCTTTGCCAGAATGCGTAAGCTTTCATTCGGAATGCAGTGCGAAAACGCTCTCTATTATTCAAGACTGTAACACTCTTAGGTTCTTTAGAAGGACTTTCTTCAATTGCATCTACATTCAGAGGGGTAAATAGCTTTCCTTTAGTATTGGTACCACGAACCCGATCCAAGAGACCCAGCTTTTGGCTAAAAAAATAAGGAAAAGGGATCATTTTTCTTGCTCGTTTTAAGGCAGACTGGTATTTCAAGGTATTCCTAAATACATGGTATCCCAAGCATATTAATAATTTATGGTTGCGGCTAATGATACAATTACAACTGACATTAGTTTTTAAAGACAGCCCAAAATCCTATTGCACTTGGCGTAGCATAGGGTGACTTACACCTGAAGACGTTCATGGGGAGTTACGCCCAGGCGGTCTATGTGTCTGCCCAACTAACCACACAAGTAACCACACCATTGTCTGTGCAATTGAGCATGCAACTAACTGTGCACTGACTGCACAACCGACTACACAACTGCATCCAGAGAATGGTTTCCTGAATATGATTTTCTCCCTGGTGCAAATTTCACGCCTGCTTATGCAGCTTCAAGTTATGCAGGATTAGCTACGCAATAGGATTTCAGCCATTGTTGTCGGGTGGAAAATACTTTTTTGAGCTGCAACTCCAAGAATTTGTTTGGTTATCCTCATTTTGGAAGCAGTAGTACAAAAACGTAGCCATTTAAGAACTGCTGTGAACACATACCATTGAATACTACGTTTGCAGGCTTCCACATGAGAAAACCGTCATCTTCCTACCCACGGATGAAACAATTACTCTGCTGAGAGTATGCAATATGCAATGGATTTAAGTGATCACATAACTTGTTATTGTTGGCATTTTCTTAGGGGTTTGAAGAAATAGTATGTGAGTTGAATCATATTGACAATTATGCTAGATTTGCTGGAGTTAAATAATCACCAGGATTCCCCTACTACTATTAATGGATCCACTGTCTGCCGTTTCAGTTTTCCCATATATCCATGTGACTCCAGTCCTCCAGAGTTAAAGAATTAGTAGCTCAGCACCCCCTCGTGGCAGTGAGACGTCATTCCTAGTGGAAGGCGAGAAATGCCTGTGAGGAGATTACAGAAGGAGCAGATGCTCCTGGAAACACAAGATTGTTAGCGATGTCGTTTAATTCTGACCCAGCTGTAATCTACACTGGAATGTGTAGATTTGGACTGGAACTTGGAAACAACACATTACAAGTAACAATGTACCTGTAACATGATGCTTTCTAAGGTGAAGGGCTAATGAGAGTCAACATTATTTTATCTCGAAATAAAATAATGAACATCACTAGATCTTTGTTATAACAATATTTCAAAGAGTGTAGCCTTGTTTCCCTGTTGTTGGCACAACCTTTTCTGGACGATAATCCACTTCTTTAATAGACTGTAGTCCAGCATCTGAAGAAATGGACTACAGTCTATTAAAGCTCATGTTTTTAAAGCAAAACCCAACATTTTTAATCTTTAAGGTGCCATCAGACTTATGATAATTTATTCATCTATTTCCCCCAGTGATCTTCCCCAATAATACTTAATTACTCATTAATGTTTGCTCATTACTTCAAAACATTATTGGGGAAGATCACTGGGGGAAAAATCCGAAGTATTATTAACAGCTTACATATTGCTGGTTATGTGTGTGTTTAAAAAGCAACACCAATGCTCACACATTAGATTTCAAAATGACATTTCTGAGCTGGGTGGTATAAAAATCAAATCAAACCTAGTTGCTTGTTAGAGACCCACGGCTTTAACTGAGACCCATGCATTCCAAGTCTAGATTAGCCCACTGAGACTGTATGTCCAGGCTCTGGAGCTTTCCTAGAACGGCACAGTGATGTATAACGCAGAGTCCTACCATTGGTAGGCAACATGAAGCCTACGGATTGGTGAGGCCTGGTGTATTTAAGAACCAATGGTACCATGAAGGCCAGACCAACAGGCTCAGGTCTGGGCCATCACCACCATTTGAGAGTTCCTAAGTCACCCTGGCAAAGTCACAAGTGGAAAGTTCTTCTTTACTTCTGTCAAGGTGTGTATGCTGTTGCAGAGTGATGCCCTGCAGCTGAGCTGGCCATCTTGATTTCTTAATCCTAAAGTCTATTGGCTTAGTTCACTGGAAAGGCGCAATTTTGGCAACTTTGCTGTTGTTGTGCCACTGAATTCCTTTCCACTTGCGACTTCAGTGATGTTTTTGAGGTACATGAGATATTCAAAGGGTGACTTACTATTGCCGCCCACCCCCATAGTTTTTAATGGCTGCATGGGTATTTCAGCCTTGCTCTCCTGAGCACTAGATCCAGTCCTCTGTCTACCACACCACACTGGCACTCTTGCTGAACCTGAGGATTAGGTGGCTCTTTTCATTTCTCATGCTAGGATGTCACAGTGATGACCATCCAGCAATGCAAACAAGCATCACATACGATGGTCCACCTTTTCTTGCAGTGCTCAAAGACTTCTTAATGTCACCATATAGGTGGATTCATGTGGTGTAAAGTTTTCCAAAGAAGGCCATCACACAGTGGACAGTAACTTCACTGTGCTTTCAGCAAACAAAAGTTTCATTAATTTTCATAGCTAGTCAAGTGAAAGGCATAGTAACTCTGGAGTCAGCTATGCATTCTAGGCATGTTGGGTAACTACGTTCAACAGAATGTAACTGGAAAAGTCAACATGCAAAATAGTCTGCCTCACAAGAGATAGTAAACATAAGAAAACAGAGAAACAACAGTTTAATTACTCCAGTGTCTCAGAAAACCAAGGGAAGAAAACGAGCAATATATGAAAAAAATATATACATAACAAATGCAGAGAAAGAATATGCATCCATCCATAATTCAAATAAGGGGTGGAAAGAGTATAATATTGTAGCAGTTCTTACAGTGTTTCAAAAGCAGATTGAAAATCTGCAGGTAATCAAATGTAGGTATACAAAGGCCTGCATGAAGCAAGGTCTACATTAACAACTTCAGATATTTCAATAATAATTACAATACTTAACAACCACATTGCTCTTGAAATCTGAAAAGCTACCTACGTTATTTCTCATAATGCCAATCCACGAAAATGGGGCAGTATTGTTAGCCCTAGATATTGCAGGTGAGGAGCTGAGGCCAATGAAGGAGAAGTCTCTATATTACACAGTTACAGTTATTTCATTCCACTTTAACTGCCATGGTCCCATCCTATGGAATCCTGAGATTGTAGTTTAGAGAAATATTTAGAATTTGCTGCAGGAGAAGCACTAGGACACTCTCCCAAAACATGACACAAGAGCTTTATAGGCGAGAATTCTTAAATAACACATCTCAGGAATTCATACGATGAAGCCATGACATTTAAAGGGGTATAATATGTTGCACAGCCATCTTAGTAAGACCACTACTGAGGTGAGAGAGTTGAAATGAGGACTTTCTGCCTCACAGTTCCACAGTAAGACTTGACATTAAGACAAACACAACTATGTCATAAAAAAGGGACTTTCTGTCAAGTTCTCCTCTTTGGTAAGAGGTACTAAAATGGACTCATTTCATTACAGCCTTCCATTGTGAATTTACCTCCTGTCATTTCAAAAAAGTGCCAGAAATCCTGTTGCTTTGTTATGTAGGCCAAAGGCCAATGCTATAACTTTCACTCAGTTCCAGCTGGCAATTAAAGAGTTGCCAGTTTGGCATACACTTGGGAATCCAGCAGGGACTCATTAATTGCTGGATAAAACCAAGTGAATGTTACACCATTTGCCCTCCACCTGCATAACAAAGCAACGGGATTTTAGTGAATACATAGCAAGGGTAGGGAAATACCCAATATGATGATATCTGTTATGATGTGAGCAGGAGAATTCAGATGGGAGTTGCTGTTCTGAGTAACTACTAGATAATTTTGTACATAGCAGCCTGGTTCAGGCATGACAAGAAACCATGGTTTGCTGATAAGAATTAATCCAAGACTTTGTTTGTGTGTTTGCTTGTTACATTTATTGCCCGTTTTTCTCCAGTGAGAACCATGACATATATGGTTCTCATCTTCCCCAATTTTTCCTCACAATAAGCCTGTGAGGTAGGGCTAGATGAATGACTGTGACAAGTCCATGTTCACCAATTGTGTTTCATATCCCAGAAGTGAAATGAATATAGGTCTCTGTAATCCAATTCTCTTAACCTCTACACTACATTGGTTCTCTCTCTGTTCTCCCTTCTCTCCTCCTCCTCCTCTGTCTCCTCCTCTTCTTCAACCTTGACAAGATTAAAAGTTTCTGTTTCCACCGAACTAATCTTCATCCCTAACAGGACTTTCAAGGTAAGTGAGATATTTAAGGTTTTGCCAGTTCCACTCCCCCAGTGAGTTCCCACAACCAAGTGGGGATTTGAACCCTGGTCCCCAGAGTACTAGTCTGTCCCTCTATCCACTAGACCAAACTGGATACCTGAATTGACCTTTCTCTGAACCTGGGGAACTATGATTTGTTTAACTGTGTTTCGTGAAAATAAACCAATATTCGAAACCACAGTTTGATTCTGGGTTATTTTCAGTATAATTAAAACAAGCTACAGTATATAGCATTGGTCATAAAAGGGAACTGTGATTAGTGGAAAAGTGAAAAGGTAAGTTTTACCTCTCTCCCCTCATATAAATGAATGGGGATGGAGAAGCATGTGAGTTTTATTAAATTCCTCACATAATGAGCAATGTTAATCCTTCTTCCTATCAAATGTGTCATGGCTTTCCCTGGCTGTTTCCCACAAAGTATCTGGATATTATTGAATATCTGAGAGTTAATAGGTAGAGCAGCAGAAGCCTAGAGGTCTTGCCTCCCTCATGTGGGCACAGCTAAACTGGAACAAGCTTTTGGAACCACTCATGCAACAGCCAAACACAATTCCAACTCAACATGCAAACCAGACTCTCCCCTCCTCGTTTCTGATTCAGATGTTTGTACACAAACCAAATTTGGGCAAGAAAAGTAAATAAACAGAAAGATCAAGCCATTAAGCCAAAGGGCGGAGCAAAGCACGCCTCTTTTCCCCATTTGTCAGGCCACCTTTCAGGGCAAAGGGAAGAGGAGAGGCAAGAATAACAGAACAAAAATATAGCAATTTATATTCTTAGCTTTATTTTGCAGCCTTAAAACTAGAAGCACAAGACAACCATGCTTGCTTTGATTTTTACTACATTAGCAAGACGTTGAGTGTTGTAATATGGCTGTGATCAGCGCCAGGGAGCTACATATTTATTTGTGGCAACCTCAGCTTATCAAAATATATTAAGACGGACTTCACCTTGAAGCTTCCCTAAATAGATGGCACCCATAGTGATGCAACCCTAGAACCTGTTTGCCTGTTTCACCAACAGTGCTTTGCTAGAATGGGTGGCGGAGGGTACAAAACAGAAACTAATGATTAGGAGTAGGAAGTAGGTGAGCATCTGGGGAACTGTGGCTTTCATTTGAGAGACCCTCCCTCCAACAAGCCTTAGAATTTACAACAGGGGAATCCACCTGCAATGTTCAGTCAGGATGGAGAGTGGAATTGGACTCACTGGAATGAGTCTCTCCTTATCCTTCCATGTGTTAAGACTCATATCTTAGTGAAGAAAAGTTGCGCCGTCCGGGCAAACTGGATGGAGTTGGGGGCTATGGAAAGAAAAGAAAGCTGAGGGCAAGGGAACGGGATGGGAGCAATAAGGAATGAAGTGGGTAGCAGAGAGAGGAAGGCAGCCAAGGGAAAGTGGGATGGAGGAAGTAGCACTCAAGGAGAAGGAAGACTGTTCCAAGTCCTCCAGAAGCAAAGAGACAAGGCTAAACTCAGTAGCTAGCCATCTACTGAACAAACAGCCAACCTCAGGACCATGGTAGTCTTAACCAAAGTAGACTTGCTGCATCAGTGGGATTTATGTAAGTATTGACTCAACATTCAACAAGTGATTAAATAGATCTACTCTGCTTGAGGCCAGCAATTGGATGTAGGTCTATGTATTTTAGGCACATCCCCATTTGGCAGGTATGTAGCTAGTGATCCTCCCATTTGGTCAAGGTTTTAGCTGTGTCTAGAACTCATACATTTCACTGTGAATAGTTGTAGAAGTCATTCCCAGGATGGGCAAGCATAGACCTCCACATACTGTTAGATTCCAGCTCCCATCATCCCTAAGCAGCATAGCCTATAGTGAGGGTCCTGAGTGAGCTGTGATCCAAATGCATCTGGGAGGGATGTGGTTGCCCATTGCTGACATACTGACACACATGGGAAGCATTAATTTCTTCTGTCCAGTGCTCTGTAACATTTGAAATCAGCCTAACAGTTAGAGAATACACCAGCTGCTTTCAGTTAGTGTCTTACCCACTATGTATGGCTTGCAACATACCATGTGAAATGGAAGATGTTGCAGTAAAAAGAGCTCTTATTTGCAGACTGACATTTCCCCCCATAGATCATGAGCTTGAGTTGGAAGACTTTACACCGTTTTACATGGAACAGGAGCTCACCTTTGCAGACTGGCAAGGGTTTGCATAGAAGAGGAACTTAAGTTTATGTACTGGCAATGTGCTGCATGGCAAAAGATCTCAGATTTTCAGACTGTCATGGCTTTGTATGGCATAGAGGCCAAGGTTTTCACACTGGCTGGGTTTTACATGGAACGGAAGCTCAGATTGATAGACCAGCAAGGTTTTGCATGTGTGACAGCTGTTGCACTGGATCATGTTGGTTGAGATTTATCTGTATCCCATCCTCTTGTTCTTTGGTCCTTCCAAAGCACCCTTAGATTCACTCATGGCTGGAATGTGACCCCTTTCAAAAGGTTCCCCATCCTGTTTACTATCAACATGATATAGTTGCTTCTTTATAATGTAAAGGCCCCAAACCTCATGTCTTAAGTTCAAAGGAGAAATTAATTCTAAAATGTTTGGAAATGAACAGTGCTGGACATAACTCCTGATAATAAGAGAAATTTTCTAGAACTCTGGAGCTGGGATAAATACTTTTCCATTAGCTACTTGCAAAGAGGGACGTTAGATAGATAGATAGATAGATAGATAGATAGATAGATAGATAGATAGATAGATAGATAGATAGATAGATAGATAGATAGATAGATAGATAGATAGATAGATAGATAGATAGATAGATAGATAGATAGATAGATAGATAGATAGATAGATAGATAGATAGATAGTCTTTTTCCTTTTTCTGCCCAGTACTGCATGCCAAGATAAAGGTTGGCATTCCCCAGTTAGAGATTTCAAATTTAGATTGTGAGACTGATATTTTAGGTACACGAAACAATTCTAACGAGGTTGAGGGCAATAATGAATCAACCAAACTAACTGACATTTTCTTACTATAAAATATATAGCTGCCTTGTTCCAAGTCAGACCAAAGGTCTGTCTAGTGTGGTAGGACTTTTTATTCTGACCAGTAATGGCTCTCTAAGATATTAAGTGGAGGGTAATTTTCTTAATTTACTGCCCTATTTTATCAGTGGAACACAAACCAAACACGGTTCAGCAGCTCTCTTCTATTGCTACGGCTTTTCCAATGCTTGACATTTCTCCTGTTTTGAAGACATAAGAAACAGCAGCTAGAGGTGGGTGGAGTCTCTTGTGGACTATGAGACGTGACCCAAGGGTTACCTTCAGATTGGTGTCCCAGATGTGTGCAGGCCTTCCCCTGCTACTGGACTAGAACCCCCCTAAACAAATTTCTGCAAAAAGAAGATATCCCATCTCCCTCTGATACCAGCTGTACCTCTTACGAAGAAGAGCAGAATCATCTTATGAAGAAGATAATCCTACTTATGAACCTACCCACTCAAATGCCCCAACAGGCATGGGTCTGTTTGAAAAAAAGGAAGACTTCTAGGAAAAAGGAAGGTCAGCATCTCCAGATGTGGTCTTACTGGACAACTTCTTCACATGTCCAAAATTGATTTGGATTACTTACCTCCCACTCTTCCCACCCCCAAATCATTGTGGAAGTTATAGCCCTATGAATGGCTACGCCCAGATCAGATCCATTCAACAGGTTAAGCAAAATTTATCTTGAAAGTGGGTAGATATCTGCACAAATGCACATAAGGTACCCAGTTGACCTTGGTAAGCGATTCTTCCTTAAAACTGCCTATGTACTCAAAGATGGTTGATGTTCCTCAGTTCTTCAACACACTATATTCTTGCTCTTCTGAAGAGGTCTGCAACTTGAGCCCTACAAAGCTGATTGCAGCCCACAAGCCCCTCTATTGTAGCTTACGGACAACATGCAATTGCCCATTTTTTCAGTCCAAGAGAGGGGGAAAACCAACATAAATGCAGCAAGTTTTCAGAGTTCCTTACAATCTACCATTTCTTCTTATCTATGAGACAGTCTCAATATGGGATATTGCATTTCCAAGAATTCTTTTGATGCAAGTATAAACTGTGTAGCTAAACGATTACAGTGGTTGCTTTGTTACACAAACTTTTTAAAATTAAAAGCATTAGGTGAATTGTCTGTAATCTTTTGGTCAATAAACCAGCCCTTCTGATTCTGGTTTTGCCCAAAAGCATTTTGCAAATTGCAGGAACACCCATCTGGAGATGAGAAATCTGATGCATATAAATAAACTCTTGACAGGCTGTCTCAGTGTGGTGAGAACAAGTAATTTCTTCACACTCCTAGAATAGGGTTAGCTTACCTAAAAACTCTAGTAACTCCCTTTCTCTTCTCCCATTGAATTGCAGTTGATTTCTTCTGGGACTCCAAAGAACCCCAGAAAAAGCAAGGGGGGAATTTGCACTGACACAAATCATGTTCTCCAGTTTGCTCTGATGTGTCTGCACCAGCCCACCACATTCACTTTGGTGATGAAGGTTAGCCCTCTCCTACTCTGCTGTGATGTTGAACATGTGGAAGAGACAGTCTCAAGAGGAGAAGGATGCTCTATCTGTGTAGCCTCTCCTTGTTAACAAACTCCATCCCCAAACAGGCTACACCAAGACATGGAGAGGCTAGCATGAGCCACTCCTGGCATGGGAGCTCCACGTGCTTCATGAATGCCTGAAGAAGTCCATTATGACGTACATCTTAACCCTCTGCTGACAATGAAATTTTCGATCCCATCACTCCCCCTCAAGTCTTGGGTCCAATGGACTACTGTAGTAAAAATTGCCAAACAAAATAAAGAGAGAGATAGTGCAGGCAAGAATGGCATGCAGAAGAGGAGAAAGCTTCAGGTTATTGCTCAGATGCATGTACCTAAGTTTTCTGGTGACGCTTGATCCAAAGAACGCTTCCCTACTAAACATGACATTACTGTAAAGTGAAAAAGATGGCAAAAGGAATGGTTAGTGTTAATTTATGAGAATTCTATGTGGGATTTTAAAGAATGCAAAGAGGTTAATTGGAGACTCATCATTTTCCTGATCTGGTTTTCGTTTTCTGAAAGGAATACTAAAAATACTAATATTTTTACATTGATATTTTACACTTGTTATTTCCTGTACCATCATTCATCCGGATCATCATTGCCATCTTCACAATTGAAAGCAACCCTCACTCTGCTAAATGCAAGAACATATACATATAATGTCTGATAGCGATGCCATATTAGAATAACAAGTAGTGAACAGACAAACAAACAAACAAACAGATAACAGATTGCTGTATTATGGCAGGCACTTTTGCAATCAATCAGTTTATCCATCTGGTATCTGAAATACACAGTAGCAACTGCAACAGCTGAAAGCTAGAGCAGATCTCTGTCATTGGCATTACAGAAACATCATCATACAACATACGGAAACGGGACGGAAGCAGCTTGTGACCCAGCAGGCTGACTCACACAATCCTTTTCAAAAATGGCATACTGACACCAATTTGAGTTATCTTCATTGAGTGGCAGCTGGTTGTGATTGCATCAAGTGAGCTCCCAAATACGTCTTAGTATATATTTTTTCAAAACAATAATACAAAAACCCCAATTTTTCCATGGTGTGTCTTTCAGACAAAACAAAACAAAAATAAAAAATAAAGACATCAAAAACATTGCGGCACTTTGTAGACTAAGTGCTATATTTTAATGTGAGCTTTTGGGGGGCAAGTCCACTTCCTCTCTTATGTCTGAGGAAATGGTCTTGTCCATGAAAGCTCACATTAAAATACAGCACTTAGTCTTTAAGATGCCACAACATTTTTGTCTTCTTCATTTTTTATTCTGTACGTTTGTTTCTGATATGCTAGCACAGACTGCCTCTTCTAAAACTACAACCAAGGTGTAGCTAGTTACAGTTTGTAAACTTGTATGACATGTATAATCTCCAATATAGATCCAAAGCTTCTCTTCCTCAGTGGAAGGAATCTTTTGCCCATAGAAGAAATCTTCTTGTTCTCCAATTCCATGTAACTGAGATAACAAGGAGGCAGTAAAGTTTCATTGAATTTAATGAGGCATTGAGTTCATGTATAAGATTGTTTCTGTAAGTGTACGTTCAAACGGTATGTGGGCATATGGGCCAACATGAATTGAGTCAACATCATTCTGCAACAATGAATTAAAATGCATCAAGCAAACTGCTGTAGGTCACATTCAAATTTTTTAAGAACAAGTGCATATTAGAAGAGCAACCAAACAAAATCAAATCAAACACACACACACACTTAGGGATGTCTCTCACATCCTGCTAAGTTGTTGAAACTTATGGAAATGTTTTCATACATCACTATGACATGTAGAATCAGTCATCAACCATGCAGTTCATCCTCCTCATCTTGTATTTTCATGTCAGCATTAGAAATGTGAAGAACACCCATGGGAATCTACTCCCTTTGTCACAGAGCTGGTCTATGATGTATGTGGCTATTTTTTTCATGTGTTATACAGCCTGGACATTCATTCATTCATTCATTCATTCATTCATTCACATGCCTATGGAAATGTTTCCAGAGGCTTCCACGTGGTTATTCTCATCAGAATATTATCCTTTGCAACCCCCTGTAAATGTAACTGAAACAAAATCCACACCACTTCACCTACCTAGAATAATCCTGCATCAAAGCCCTAATTCAACTTGTGGGCCACCAAACACAGAGAACACCGGCATGGATTCCTATGCAGGGGTTCACATCAAAATCTATGTGGCTTCCTATGATTGACATGCCATATCTCCAAAACAAGGCTTTAGCGTCTGGATGTAACGGGGAAAACAAGGGATGCAAACCACATGGCATGTAATCTTACTGCCAGACCCAGTAATTGCTTTGTCTACATTTGCTTTTCCCAAAGTGCTAGATTACAGTTCTGGCTGTGGATGATAGGAACTGAAGTCCAACATATTGTGAAGGCAGCTGATTGGAAAAGTTTGACTGTGAGTTGTAAGCCTTCTTCTTTTATCTGTTTAAGTCCTGTAAAGAGCATGAACACTGTACTGGATGACAAATTTGCTGTACAAAATCCATTCATATATTAGCTGACAAATATAATGTCATCAGCCTACAGGGTGGGTACTGTCATGGACAAAAACCACATGTAGGGTTGTGCACTTTCAAATCAACTGTTCTAAAAATAGCTCTTCTTATCGAAGTAATAACACGGTGACCTGGTCAAGAAGGATCTTGCACAGTTCCCCCCCCCCCGGTGGTGATGGTGACTACTGTCTTCCATTCCTGCTTTTTTCAATGTAGGAAAGACTCTTTGGTTCCCCAGATGCTCTTCTGCCATAGGAGGGAGGGCTGGCCACCTATGAGGCAGCTGGCCTCACAAATTATATCCAGCTGGACTTAGGGGACTTCCTAGTACATGAGGACATCCAGATGTTTCTTTTTGCTATATTCCATCATGCTGCATCTCTATAAACCATCCATACAATAACTTTTCTAAGGCACCAGTGGTCTTCTGACTTCTTAGAGCAGAAGCTCATTGGGATTCTGGCTGGTTGGAAACCTCCAGTTAGCCACACCTTTTTTTTCATAATCTACTCAGGTATGCAGCTTCTGAAGGATCTTCTCTTTCCCCTCACCTCCCAGTAATGAATTAAGACACCCTTTTATCGAGTGTTTCTTCATTAGATCTGGATTAGATTCTATCTTAGTACCAACAAAACTAACCTCATCTGCTATGGGGCAAAAGACAGAGCTTGGAAAAGTCACTTTTTAGACCACAATACATTGGTTGCATGATTCTGTGAGATGCAATCCAAAAAGTAACTTTCCTCAAAGTGTGGAAAGATGATATCAACATGACTTGTGGTGGACCCACCATTGCAGAAGAGTCATGCTTTTAAAAAGTAGACTTTTAATATCATCTGAAAACATCAGAGAATGAGAAAGCATCCAGGTAACTAAAGCTACATTATCAACACTTTTGAAAAATACCCTTCTGTTGTCTAGGCAGAAATGGAGGTGAGGTGGAGTGGAGAGATGACATAAAGAATTGGATAGCAGATTATGCTGGGTACATATTTATCACCTTATATTCCTTATCTGGCCTCATAATAACTTTGTAAAAGATGATTTATTGTAAGACCCAGAACTTCGAAAAGTTTCCTATATATAGGAAGACAGATTTCTCTCTCTCTCTCCTTTTTGTCTAATCTTATTGGATGCAATTAATTATTCCTTTCTGTATAGGTTACAGATCATGGGTAATGGCTAGGTGTTACCTTGAAACTAACTATGCACTGCTATATTCTGTTTGCATTGAGGCTATTTGATGTGTTTCATATGGGGTATATATCCCCCATCTATCTAAGGACTGCTGTTCGTGGTATGTTTTTATGCCAAAAAAGGTCATGATGATATATATCCTTTTTGTACATGCACACATGCATGCACACACACACGCGCGCACACACACGCACACACACAAGTGTGTGTGTGTGTGTGTGTGTGTGTGTGTGTGTGTGTGTGATATATTAAAAAATGTTAAAAAAAAAAGCAGGCTGCAAATTGCATTACTACTATTCAGAGGCAGTGCTGTCTCTTCCAAAATATTACATACGCAGACATTGAGATTTTTGTTCTTATCCCATAGCTTGCCAAATCACATGTGACAAGTGACTATGCTGTAGTGTAGAGCTGTAGCACTATTCATTTTTATTCTCTCTCTTTAACTTTCTGGGCACATTTAATGCTACATTTCAGATTATTCTAGTTTTTATTTTGTTTTGTTGCATCGTTCTGGCCCAAATCTAATTGTTATTTTGTGCCAGAGTAACAGAAATGGAATAACTTTGCACAGTGAACTGCTGCAAGAGGAGTCAGTGTAGGTATGAGCTGTTGTGTGCCAAACTGGCATGTACGTAACAGAAAATATCTGTGCTGATTTCTCAACTTCTGGGAATCTGCCACAAAAGTTATATCATTTGTCTTGCACTCTTGGGCATAACCAATACAATTATTTTTATTCTGATAGCTTTCCAGAGAACATATTGTTATAACATATTGTTATAGACCTCGATACCTGTCAGAGTGCCTTCTTCCACCTAGTTCTACCCGTGTCACTTGTTCTAGTCAGGCTCGGCGGCTGAGGGGCTTAACTCCGAGAGAGATCCGGAAGGAAAAAAACTAGAAACCGGGCCTTCTCGGCGGTGGCCCCTCGCCTTTGGAACATTCTCCCTCCCGAGATCTACCTGGCTCCCTCACTGGGAGTTTTTAAGAGTAAACTGAAGACCTGGCTCTTCCGGCAGGCCTTCCCTCCTGACATTACTTAAACTCTTCCTCTGTTTTTTTCCATCTTGGATTATGTTTGCTGGTTTTAGTCTTTTTACTGATGTTTTTAATTTTATTGCTTTTTGGACTGTAAACCGCCCAGAGTAGATTCGTCTAGATGGGCGGTATAAAAGCCCAACAAACAAACAAACAAACAAACAAACAAACAAACAAACAAACAAACAGTGTGACAGCCAACCAGAGAAGGCCCATGGTGGTGATGATGGGGGCCAAATTTTCACCCGCCACACACCCAGAGGGTTGCAAGAATGGAACGCTTTTAAAACAAAAAAATAATACTGGGAAACAGATATTCTATGTTCTGTTTTCCTTTTCAGTGTGTGTGTGGGGGGCATGTAACAGTTCCCGCTGCATGGAAAACAAATGGTGCTCTTGGAAGTGTATGTTTCAAAAATAATATGTCTTAGAGGGTGCTCTGTCGGGTTTACAATGATGGCTACCTACTTCAAGATAAACCCTGTAAATAAAAACAATAAAAAGTCAAAAGAACTAGGTTTGGACCCAGCCACACTTGAACAGAAGAGTCTAAGAAACCCTAAGTAAATAAACCACTCATCACATGGTAAAACCTTTCTAGATTCTACAGTTTCAGACTGCAGGTGGGGCACTGTGTGACTGAATGGATGCTGCATTTTTTTTAATAAAATGTGCTATTTGCAAGCAGAAATCTAGATACCAGGTATGAGCTGTCTAGTCCAATCTTTTCCCCAAGATCCTAGCTTTCTACAGCCCCATTCAGCGTCATCAACATGGTTAGAGGGGAATGTCTTGTTCTTTCCTCATGTACCATCTCTTACTTCACGTAAACAGCAACGAGTCTGAAGAGGAAAGGTTGTTGCTTGTGTGTAGGCCCTACATATGAACAAAAATACATTTTTTTCAGCATTCATGTTTGCATGTAGGGTTTACCTATGCTTGGAATTCTCCCTCCCCCCCCCCCTCACTCACACACGCACGTGCACACACACAATCTGAAACGGGACTGTTCAAGAGCTACGATATATGTTCACTACATGATGAATAGTTTGTTAAGTGTGCTTTGGCAGAAAGACATTAAAAATGCTTAATTTATACTAATGCATGCCCTTTGCCACAATTTTTTTTCTCATTATACATATCATAAACAATTAAAAAAATCAATTAAACTTTGCATCGTGTCACTCATTTTTCAATGTAATTAGTGAGAGCCAAATCATTAAAGCCTAAGCATGTAGCAAATTAAGTTCACTCTGATGTCAGACTCCAAAGGCATTGTTGTGTCTCTTTTTAAAAATATTGCTGACACTCTCAGCAAAAAGTCAAACGCTAATCCATGATTATCCTATCAAGAGTGTCAGTTCTCTCTCATCGTTGAACAATAGTAACAAGGAAATAAATATAAGGTCATTGAAAAATAATTTGTCCCGTATACAAACCAGTGCTAGCAAGTCTTCATAATTAGGCTAACATTTTGTGTCTCCTTCTGAATGCACAATGAATGAATGAATTTGTGGCATTAAGAAGCTGAGGATATTCATTACATACCTGGTACCATCTACTTGCTCCTTCCTTTTGGAGAATTAAAAAAAAAAAGGAAAATGATAGGAAAAAAGCAAGGAGAAAGGAAGAAAGTTGGCGTTAAATTCAGCAGGAAATTGTTCAGCATCAGTGTCAAGCCAGGCCTAGCTGGTTAGTCAAAGCACAAGTTCCCTTCATTGGCTTGGGACACAAAGTGGTTTTGTTTTGCTGTGTGGTTTTTGCTCCTTTTCCCCAACATCCTAGTTTTTTTGTTGAATGAGCCTCATGGCACAGTGGTTAAACTGCAGTACCGTAGCCAAAACTGTGCTCACAAGCTGGTTGAATCCCAGGTAGCTGAGTCAAGGTTGACTCAGCCTTCCATCCTTCTGAGGTCAGTAAACTGAGGACCCAGCTTGCTGAAGGGGCAATGTGTAGCCTGCATAATTAAACTGTAAACCACCCAGAAAGTGCTTTAAGTGCTTTAAGGGGTGGTATGTAAGCAGCACACGTCCCTGTTTTGCTTTCTTCTGTTTTTGTTGGGCAAAGTTTAATATTCACTGTTTATGATTTTTTTTAGTTCTGATATTTCTCTGTCTCTGCCGTATAATCCATGAGCAGGGTTTCAAACGTGCCTAAGACTGGTTTAACCAGTCCAGAGCTGAGTCAACAAGTTACTTAAACTTTTCTATAAGCAAAGGAGTTGGGTTACTTTCCATGCCTAAGGGTTTGAGTTACTGTCTTGCACAGTTTGATGCTAAGACTTCCTCACTCCATTGCCTTCAAGGTCTGAAACCCACCAGGACATACCTGCTTTACAAGCTGACTGTTTAAATGCAACTTGCTGATTGGTAATGAGATAAAATACCTCTGGTTTGCGGATTGGGAGAATTAGTTGCCATTCTCCTCCCTCCTGTCCAAATATATTACATGCAAACGCCTTGTGAGAGTGCATCTTAGTATTTATACTGAATGCACCTCCACGGGGAATCCATTGCTTTGGCCACCGCACTCCCTACCCATTGTTCTGTCTCCAATCCCACCCACCAGCACAAACCTCTAGGTGCGATGAGGCCACACCCACAACCATTTTGTTCTACAAACTGTTTGCGCAGGACCGAATCTGAATGGAGAACATAACCTTGGAGGGTGAGAGAGTTTTAGCCCTTTGCCCTCACTACGATCATTATCCAGATCAGCTGTCCATACCCGCACCACACTTTGGCTGTATTGCCGAAGATGGGACCTGCTCAGTAGATCCTTTTTGTTATTTAAAGAAAGCAGACTGCAGCCACTGGGGGGTCAGGGCTGGAAGAACAGTGGGAGAAAATGATTTGAAGTCTCTCTCTCCCTGACACCAGGTCTCAGACTCTCTTTTTTCTCTGCCTGCCTGCCTGCCCCCCCCCCCTCTCTCTCTCACACACACTGTGACAGTCCATGAAAAACAAACACACACTTTGTATTAAGGTCGATCTATTGCTGAAGGTTGTCTTCTATCTTACGTCTAAAACCGCCCTGTCTGTTTTAAGGTCCAGGTCTGGTGAGCTAGATAAATGCTTTCTGAAATGATCTCTAGCAAGCCCTCCAACAAAATGTCATACTGTGGGGTGCTTCTCTTCGGATATCAATTGGTCAGCCACAGCATTTTCCACGATACCATTCAATTTCTCTCTTCTTCTTTCTCTCTCTCTCATGCTCAAGCCTCCTCAAAACCTGCTAATATCTTCTTCTTGTTGTTGTTTGCATGAATGGTACCATTTTTGCTAGTTAACACACACACTTGCTGTTAGTTTGTTATTGTTGCATCAGTCAGAACATAAAGTTCCTCTCAGCCCTTTTCAGTACATAAGGAACTTCCCAAGTTCTGATTGGGAGAAAAACATGGAAATGTTGCCCCCCTGTTGAAATCCAACTTCCAGAATCTCCCATCCAGCATGAGCGAGGCAGTTAGGGGATGACGGATGTTGTAGTCCAAAGGGTAAGATTCTAGCCTGGACAAGTGGGCAGAACAGTCTTCAAATATGTCTGTGCAATAAACTGATGACTTCCAAAAGCAAGAGACTTGCCTGAAATATGGGAATGATATCACCGATTCATAAAACCTCCATGTGGCCACGAGATCCAGCCTGTTGGGATTAGTAGCATAGTACCGCCAGGCAGCCTAAAGAAGACAAGAGGGGTGATGTGATCAGAAGGTGAGGGAACAGGTATATATAATGTGTGTGCGTGCGTGTGCCAGCAAATAAATGCGCTGTGTCATTGCTTCAATTGATTTCCAGTCTAAAACACCAAGAATAAGACAAGATGCAAGGGGTGCCTTGAAAACAGGAAAAAGATAGGGTGGGAAACTGCAAGGAGGGCTCTATTCTGTACCCTAACAGCTTAGCAGGGATGCAGTGGTAAAATCTGAACTGCAGGCACTCATCAGGACAACCCCCCCACACCCCCAAAGGGAAGTTAACAATTCAGGTGGCTGCCTTGGTTCCATACGAGCAAATCATTACCAGTCATCTCCAGCAACAAAGTCATTGGTACCCCCATGTTTTAAAATTAAAGGCATTGTGTCATTATGTTGGCCGGTTGAGTCCATCCTCCAAACTCATCTAGCCCAGCTGTTTCACCATCTTCAGGAAATCGGGGCGCAACTGCATTTTTCATAAATTGTGATTGTTGATGTGGCAATTTCAACAAATAAATTATTACAGAAGAGTTGAAATCTTAGACTATAAAAGCATATCAAAAATATGCAAACAATTATTCATACTTCCTTTCCAGGCTCAATACAAAGTGCTGGTTCTAACCTATAAAGCTCCAAATGGCTTAGGTCCAAGCTATCTCAAAAACTGTGTTTCCCTTTATATGCCTGCCCGGGCGTTAAGATTATCAGGGGAAGCCTTTCTCTCAGTCAGATCAGCTTCACTGGTACATTTGGTGGAGATACGAGAGAAGGCGTTCTCTGTCGCTGCTCCCAGACTCTGAAACTCCCTTCCGCAGGAGGCCAGGCTGGCCTCATCTTTGCTGTCCTTCTGCAAGCAAAGACATTTCTCTTAAGGCATTTCCTTAGTTTCTGGCTGTCTAGGAGACAATAAATGGGGTGGCTTATATTTTGTTGCTTCCAAATCTGTTTTTCGCAATGTTTTCACCTAATATTTTAAATATAATTATCAATTCCTCTTTAACATTTGAACAATCCACTATTTTTAGCTTCTAATTTTGTGTTTTTAAGGATGTAAGGTGCCTCGGGTCCTTTTTTTAGGAGAAAGGTGGCATAAAATGTTTGCCTTCATTGCCCATTGAAGATCAAGCTGCTCCCAAACCCTTTGGATTACACCAGCAACAGCTCATACAAACATAGCGTACCTGGAAAAATCCATCTTCCTCCCAGTTATATTGTGAGGACTGCAGCTAGGTTCAGAGGGAACAAAGACTCTTGAGAGGGTTAAAGGAGGCATACTCGGGGTGCAAAGCCAGGTAATGTTTTAAGACTTTTTCATGGCAGTATAGTCTCCAAATCCCATGAATTACTAGTCCCTCCTCTATTCAGCACTGGTAAGGCTTCACCTAAGAGTGCTGTGACCAGTTGTGGACATCACACTTTCAAGAAGGATACCAGCAAACTGGAGCACTTCAGAGGGGATCAGGGGATTGGAAACCAAGCCCTATGAGGAAAGACTGAAAGACCTGGGCATGCTTAGCCTGGAGAAAAGAAGACTGAGGGATGATAGGATAGCACTTTTCAAATATTCTCAATCATCCCAGAGTGCAGGACACATAATAATGGGCTCAAGCTACAGGAAGCCAGATTTAGGCTGAATATCAGGAAAAACTTCTTAACTGCTAGAGCAGTACAACAATGGAACCCATGACCTTGGGAGGTGGTGAGTGCTCCAGCACTGGAGGTATTCAAGAGAAAATTGGACCACCATCTGTCAAATCTGCTTTGATTTGGATTCTTGCTTTAAGCAGGGGGTTGGACTTGATGGCCTTATAGGCCCCTTCCAACTCCATTATTCTATGATTCTATGTGGGACAGAACTATGGGGGCTTTTATGTGATTTAACCCAGCACAGGGTGCCCATTTAGCTGTTGAAGTGTGTGTGTCTACTCGGAACAGAAGTGGCAAGTGAGTTTTGTTCCTGTTCCTCACAAATTTAGCTTCTGCACCCACCCCTTCACCATGAGATGTAAAAGCAGGCAGCTCCTATAGCTTTCAAAAGACTGGGAACGGTGCACAGTTCAAACTGGGTCTGAGGAGCAGGCAGGGCATCCAAACCTGTATGAGTTCTGCTGCCGGCTTTCTTCTCTTCTCAAAATGCTTCTGGCGATGCTGCTCTTGTACCTTCAGAGCCAACCCTGAGCCCAAAATGCCCTGAAAACAAAGTTGAGTGGGGAAAAAAATGCTTCAAATACTATGTCTCCGGAAAGATCAGAAGAAGAGCATATGGGAAAAGGTTTATTTCCAGGGTTTCTGGACAGCGGGAAGACAGGAACAGGGCAGTCAAGGCAGCAGAAGTCAAAGGAAACAGTGTCTTCATGTTGCCTCCCTCCAAGGCTTTCATGTAATAATAATAGTCATGTGCCATTAAATCAATTCTGACTCATGGCAAGCCTTTTCAGTTTTTTCCAGGTAGAGAAATCTCAAAACTAGTTTACTGTTCTGTTCTTATGGTGATGCCCTGGGGTTGTGCAGCTTGCCCAAGACCACACAGGCTGGCTCTGCTCACAGGAGGCACAGTGGGGGAACTGAACTCCTAACCTCTGGCTCCACAGCCAGATATCGCAAGTATTGACCTATCCAGTCAGTCTTGAACATGACTTTAAAAATGTAAGAAAAGTCCTGACAACACATTCTGTTCACACAATGGCCAGAGGGCAGGGTAAGAGGGGCTTTGATCCCGGGGCCCAAAAGGCTCACTAATTTGGGGGGGGGGGGGGACAAGTTTGAATTCAGTGGCATTTGCTGCTTGAAAGAGTCAAACCTGCCAACTTGAGTGTGTATACTTCATAAAGTCGTTCATCTCAAAACAGGAAGAATCTTAAAAAACAGATTTGTTACTGAATCGCTATGTCTATCATATGCTCAGACCTGGGTGTTCCTCCCTATTCTTCCATTTTTCTTCCTGTGTATGCCAATCATATGTGATCCAAGGTTAACCAATGGGAAGGCACCCAGGCTTCAAAACTGCTGATTATGGCTCTGCCAGCCAGCATAGTTGGACAATAGGGTTCACGGCCCTAAGATGTGTTATGACTACATGATTGTCTATTCCTAAGGCCAAACATTTCCAATGTATCTCATGAGGTCATCAGGAAAACTTACAGCTGGAAGAGCAAAAAACGAAACTCCAACGAGAGAGAATGTTGCAGCTATCAGGCGTCCCTCCCAAGTTTTGGGTGTCTTGTCACCATAGCCGATGGTTGCTAGGGTTATCTGTGGAGAGAAGGTTTGGGACAGTCTGTAAGAAAGATAAAGCAAATGGCCAAGAAGAATGTTTCCTTGAATTTATCCTTTCCACGATTCAATTCCCAATCACCCTATCTTTTCTCTTTGGATCTCAGCATGCATTATACCCTGCAGAAATATTCCCATTTCACAATTTTAAGAGGTGGAAACTAAGTACTGCAAGCTTTCCTTCCTTCCTTCCTTCCTTCCTTCCTTCCTTCCTTCCTTCCTTCCTTCCTTCCTTCCTTCCTTCCTTCCTTCCTTCCTTCCTTCCTTCCTTCCTTCCTTCCTTCCTTCCTTCCTCTCCTTCCTTCATAAAGCAACCCAAGGTAGATAACAACTGCCATTACATTTAAAAGACTCATTCAAGAACATGGATATTCAAGAATCGTCAGGCAAACCATCTAAAACCAGTCTTAACCCATCTTTGTAGATACTGACCAATCCCCACCAAAGTGCATCTGCATAGGTTTCAAACTCTTTCGTCTGTTTTCCATCCTCGTCCTCTTGAAACACATCCTTCTCCACCAGGTAAACCAGGAACGAAGAGAGGATGAGTGTCAGGAACCCAATGTACCAGGCAGTGATGAGCTCCTAAAAGGGAAGTATATCACCATAAACAAAAGTGAGATGGCCTTAGGACACCATCCTACTGCCGTGAACATCATAGAATCGTTGTAGGGTTGGAACTGACCTTGCAGGTCTTCTAGTTCAAACCCCTGCCCAAGGCAGAAGACCTTATACCATCCCGGACAGATGGCTTTCCAATCTTTTCTTGAAAACCTCCAGTTATGGGGCACCCACAACATCGGGATGTCACCTCTTCTAATTTTGGAAGCTAAGCTTTCCAAAGAGAGAGATGAGAGACCACAAGGAAACACCACAAAACTCCAAGTACAGTTAATATAAGATCTTGCCTAGAATCATTGCCTAGACGTTGCTGGTAAAGCAAACCGTGCTGCTTATATACCGCCCCATAGCGCTTCAAGCACTCTCTGGGCGGTTTACAAGTTAATCATGCAGGCTACACATTGCCCCCCCCCCCAAGTGAGCTGGGTACTCATTTTACCGATCTCGGAAGGATAGAAGGCTGAGTCAACCTTGAGCCGCCTACCTGGGAAATGAACCCTGGGACGTGAGCACAGTATTGGCGCAGTACAGCCAATGGTCTGATTCAGTTTAAGGCATCAATCTATGCTCCCTGCCTTGAACAAGACCAGCGTTTGGTCTTTGGGTGTGCGGCTCCTACTTCAAGGGTCTGAAAGTCCCTGAAATCAGAGCCACTGCAACACTAGTCAGAGCTTAGACAGTTTATGTCTTGCACTGCAACTCCTAAAGTCTGCCCACAAGGAGATGGCCAGGGGCTTTGCTGACTGGTGGATTCTTGGAGTTGTAGTTCAACCATACCACCCCATTTTCCCCCAAGCTCTGCCACCACTATGAGTCCGCCTTTCTTTTCTTCTATCCAGATCTTCTCATTCTTCTCACTTACTTTGCTATGTGCGCAAATGGCCGATCCCAGAAGCTTCCAGGTGCCCCCCCTCCTGTCCATCCGTAGCATCCGCAGGATCTGAAGGAAACGGAGACTTCTCAGTGAAGTAGCCAGGACGTTGCCTTGGTTGCCAACAGCCACCACTGGCACAGAGGCGATCAGTACGAAGATATCTGTGGAGCCAAAAAGAACTCCAAAGGACAAGTCCGGGGAAAAATGGCGGACCATTGGGATTGCGTTTTATTAAATGATGGAAGGGAATGTCCAGCCTCCAGGTCTAAACCAGACCAACAAGGGTTAGAATCTAGCTTACCAGAGGAGGCTCCCCAATGATCCTGTCCTACTTTATAAAGCCACATCAACCCTGATCCTCACCTCTTTTACATGGAGAGATGATCCTGCTGCCTTTTCAATGACACTCCCAGAGAGCTCTTGGGAATGCCGACTGAGAAAGCATTACTGTCTTGTCCTTCTCCCTTGGTGGGGAGAAGGAAGTAGGAGTGAAATGAAGAACCTGGTGAAACCCAGGTTGACCTAAGAACCTGAGGATAGAACAGAGGTTCATTCTGAGTCACAGAACACAAAATCACACCTTCTCAACCCCCAGTTTCTGGCTTCAATGTCCAAGTCATTCATTGCACAGAATGACCAGACCATTCATGCCTCCAAACCACTTCCAGTGTTCATTTATTCCATCACACTTATTTCCCTAAAAGGAAGATCACCCTCAAATCACACTCAACAACCCCATACCACAGGATGTGGTGATGGCATCTGGCCTAGATGCCTTTAAAAGGGGATTGGACAGATTCCTGGAGGAAAAGTCCATCGCAGGTTACAAGCCATGATGGGGATGTACAATCTCCAGGCTTCAAAGGAAGGTACCTCAAAATGCCAGATGCAGGGGAGGGGGATCAGGAGACGGGTATCTCGTGGTCTTGTGTGCTCCCAGAGGCATCTGGTGGAGCCACTGTGAGATACAGGGAGCTGGACTAGAGGGGCCCTTGGCCTGATCCAGCAGGGCTCTTCTTAGGTTCTTATGTTATAGTCATACCCCAAATGGCAAAGAAACAAGTGCCCTGCAGGACAGTTTCAGGATCAACTTGTCTGTGCAACACATTATCTCTCTTTCGAAGAATCATGCCTCTGAAGTCTCTGCCTCTCTTCCTTAAACAAATGCACCTCTCTTCTGCACGTGTCCACCTATACACACACGCAAGGCATTATGGAGTAAGGAAATAAAGATGGTGGTGCTTAGCTGCATGGCAGATTGCTTCTCTTTGCAGGCATGCATGATATACCACCATATCAATGTGAATATGACAATCCTGTCTGAGTTTGATAGCTAGGCAGAGGTGGTCCTGGTGAATACTTGGACGGAGGGCCACCAGAAATGCTGTACTGGGGAAGAGTTGATGCTCAGGTTTAGATCATGATTTCAGGTTCAGTTCCTGGGATGTAGGCAAGGAAAGAATCCTGTCTGAAACCCTGAGAGATGTTCCCCGATTCTTCCTATATTCCAGAGAGGAGACGGTGTATAAGATAACAGGAAAAGGATTAGGACCTTGGTGGGCATAGAACAAGGTTTCTGTGGACATATCAAGGATCCCAAGTTAGGAGTCTAGTTTTCTACAGGGGAGCAATGCATGGATTTCTGATTTTACAGAAGGCAGCAAGAGAAGGATCTGTGCTTACCCAACATACACAGGGGCTTCCTGGCAAACTTCAGCCTCCCTCGCCATCCTTTATATCGGCAACAGCAGCCGGCGGCCCAGATCCTTAAGGCAAACTCTGCTCCAAAGATGAAAATAGCAAAGGTTTCCTATGCCAAAAGTGGGGAACAAAATAAGAAAACCAGGCAGGGATGTATTTGTTGAGATTGTGATATGAAAATGTATTAAATATTAAGGTTGTATAGTTAAATGTAAAATGGCTGATTTTACCTGAGTCACTGTACTGATTGTATTCAGGTGTGGGTATCAAGAATTAAGACTTAATGTTGTACAGCTGTGGTACATGATGAAACTTGGTGTAACAGAAAATGAAGTAATGTATTTTCTGATTGGTCACAGAACTGTACATAAGTCATGTGTAAAATGAACGTCTTTATCTGCTGTAAGTCAGATCACTTTTTCCTGTGCTGTGTGTTGCTTCATGTCATATCATGCTGCCAGAGGAATGTCTATTCTCTATGTATATATGTAAATAGACTAAGTTGTTGATTTTACTCTCTCAGTGTCATAGTGTCATAAGTATCTCTGCTAACCAATATCTCCTTACTCTGCTGATGTTATGAGAATACACGTTATAATCAAAATTCTCAACAGTATTACCGGAGAGCCACAAATGTTAAGGAATTGAATGAAATGTTTGGAATGAGGACAGCACTGCTGAAAGCAATGCTCTAAAAGCCAAGGTCATCTTCTGGGGACTCCCTTTATTAGAGCTTCCCATGATGCAAAAGAATTGAGAAGGTTATTCACTGCACCAAGATTCATGTGCTCTGCAGTGGTGCAGAGATAAATCTCAGAGTGCAGTTGCCGATCACAAGAGCTCCCATAGTCATACCTCCAAAGAAGACACCAAAAATGCAGGCAGCTGCGTTGATCCACATCACCAAACTAGTTTTAATTGAGGTCATCTTTTGTAAAGTTTATGAGTCTTAACTGCCTAGTCAAGATCAGACCAAACCAAGAGATATTGCAACAGGGCTAGCTCACAACCTGTGTTCCCACTTTCCCTATGAAGATGTGGTTGAGATCTGCAGGAGCAAGAAAGCTGGAGAGGAGTGATAAAGGACAGACTCTACTCTCTTTCTATTGCACCTTTGCAGAACCTTTTTGTAGAAGCTTCACAATCATCTAACAATTCCTTTACTGCAAACCAGAGTCTTCTGGGTTGCATCATTAGTTTGCGGAAGATTTATACGATCTGAAGAGAAACCATCTTTGCTCTCTCCTTGTTCAACCTTTTTATGAATGATCTAGCTCCTTATTTAGCGAACACGGATGGTCACCCTCCCAAGTTAGGGGTATACTCTGTTCCGCTACTGCTTTATGCGGATGATGCCGTCATTATCTCGCGCACCCGTCCTGGTCTGAAACGTTTGATTAATAGATGTATGGAGTATTTGGACAAAAACAAAATGCAATTGAATTATAACAAATCTAAAATACTAGTTTTTGCTAAGTCCTGGAAACAATTACAGTGGAAACTAAATGGTAACAATATCGAACAGGTCAAACAGTACAAATATTTAGGTATTCCTTTTCACTATAAACATTCCTGGGTTCCTCACTGCAAATCAGTTTTAAACACAGCCAGGCTTTCTGTGCCTTTTAGGATTAGGCATCCTTCAGTCTCGAGAGACGATGGTAGCGTGCTCTGAATAGAGGACTTGGAACAGCGTCTAGTGTGGCTGAGAAGGCCAATTCGAGAGTGACCGTCCCTTCCACACTGAAGATAAATACAATCTGTCCCCTGTCCAGCTCCCTGGTTTTGCTGGTTTCGGGACTGCCTCTTTGCCTCGGCCTGCTGGACAAGGGTCTCTTCAAAATGGGAGAGGCCATGCTGCACTGCCTGCCTCCAGGCTGAACGCTCAGATGTCAGGGTTTCCCATCTGTTGAGGTCCATTCCTAAGGCCTTCAGATCCCCCTTGCACATATCCTTGTATCGCAGCTGTGGTCTCCCTCTGGGGAGATTTCGTGTAGTCCTTACTTCGATTTTATTACAACATTGGCAACCGATATGTCCCGGCAGCCCTACAAGTTTTTAAATCTAAAATCACCCCACAAAATCTGTATGGCATCCCAATTTGGCAAAATGCCATGGATCGCTCAATCGAACAGCTGCAATCCCACTTCTTACGTAAGGTATTAGGCCTACTGAGGTGTGTTCCCTACTCGGTACCCTGTCTTGAGACCGGACTATCGACACTGGAAACGATGGCATGGCTGAGAACTTTTCAGTTCTGGCTAAAAATGTTTTATAACTCAGACCAAGACAGCTTATTATATCAGCTTGTGCAAGATTCCGACCCTCCTTTTGGGTCTACTGCCCTTTTAAAACAACTGAAACTGATTGGCCTAGACATTGGCTCTTTAGGTTCACTACGTCTAGAGCTAGCATTTCAAAAAGTAAAGAGACGAATAATGGACATTGAGTTTCAGGAATTATGGAGCACAGCTGATAAGTCTTGTTCCCCGTTGTCTCTCCACATCCCCTTTAAAATGGAACAACCAGCTGCCTTCCTCACGTTCCTTAAATGTCCACAAAACCGCAGGACCTTTTCTCTGGCCAGATGTAACGTCATGCCTGGTGCTGTATTGTATGGTAGGTATAACAGAACCCCTTATTCCGAAAGATATTGTCCATGTGAGCAGGGTGCTTTGGAAACCCTCACTCACATGCTCTTGCGTTGTCCACTTCATCAGGACTGTCGCAAGAAGTACGTCACCTCAATATTATTAGAGCTGATGGGGAAATCCGATCTGGACAAGGTCCGTTTTATGCTATCTGTGGAAGTGGTTGACATTATGGAACAAGTAGCTGTTTTTCTTGGGTCAGTTGTTAGGAGGTGAAGCCCTGACCTTGAACGAATGCATTTGTTTCACGCCCCCTGTGAATCCAGAAATCTAACAAACTAGACTGACTATGTTTATTTTATATGCCAATAAAGGTTTATTATTATTATCGTTAGTTTGCCACTGCAAATGTTTGATGATCATATCAAATTGCTCCATTCCTTTTTTCCATCTATCCCCTATTCATTGCTTCTTACCCTTTTCTCTCCCATGATTCCCCCTAACTAGGAATTGGGAGCTGCTGTCACCTGCTTGTTAAGCTTGGGTGACGTGAGATTGGGACATGCAAGGACAGGACTGAGGAACAGGAAGGGACGTCTGGATCTCCATATGTGGCGGGCATCTTCTTCTCATGATGAACTTGCCTTCTTTGTGGTTTTTTCCACCCATGGAGAACTGGCTGGAGGTGGCATGTGCATTTCGAGAGAAGGGGTTCATACCCTTCTAGCACCAAAGCCTTGGGCCCCCTATATTTTATCACTCTGGGTCAACTTCCTAGTCACTCCACTCTAGTTATGGCTTGTGTTCTATTGTCTGTTTGAGAGGTAAGGAGCCTTATACGAGTGGAAGGACCCATCACCACCACCCAAGAGTCCATGGGACAGACAGTTTCCGTGGAAGTGGCCATATGCCCTTATTTTCTGGGATGCTGGCTGCAATTGCATGTCAGCTTTCCCCACCCATGCACACTAAAGCCATGTCCCCCATCCAGGCACTGGCAGCTTAAACATTCTTCATACATAGCCCTGGGATTTGGGATGGCTTCACTTCTGACAGGGAAAGACAGGAGGGAGGCAAAACCTTTTCCCACCATTATTTCCAGTTGACAATCAGAGATAATAGTCACGACTTATGATTATTGCATGTGCTGCTGGCCTTTTGAATTAGGACAGAGAATAGAGAATGGGTGGATCTCACTGTAATTAATAATCAGTGATCAGAAAGAACAACAGGATTCACTTGTGTACCTCTTGCACCATGCAGAGTGGTAGTTCCCAACCTTGGGTCCCCAGATATTCTTGGACTACAACTCCCAGATGTCCTGGCCAGGACAGCTAGTGGTGAAGACCTCTGGGAGATTTAGTCCAAGAACATCTGGGGACCTAAGTATGGGAACCACTGATGTAGAAGGATGTCCCTACTCTAGGGTGTGTAGCTTGGGGGAAGGAGTGGGACTTAGGGACTTCTTGCGCGTTCTTTGAAGACCGGATCTTCTTTTAACACTCTGATCGTCTCAGCCCTCCGACTCCTTCTGTACTTACCAACAGCAACAGCCAATTTCCCGAAGCCGTTTCATATTCTTTGAATGTTGTCAGGACAGCTAAAATCAAGCATCCCAGAACTATCAGGAACCTATGAGATAAGGATGGAAACAAGACATTAGTAAATGTTATTTTCCCCCTGCATGTAACTCCCAGCAAAGATTTCATTCAAAAAGTAAACATGAAAATAAGGTAGCTTTCACTCTATGTGTACTAACAATGAAAGAGATACAGAAATCAATGAGTCAACATCGAAAGGTCTCTCACAAGCCTGGCACAATACCATTCTAAGGATGTTGGTTATTTTAGTTATTATAACATGCTAGAAAGCAGCTGCATCTCAGCTGCCTTGGCCAGTAATCAGGAGGTATCCAGGCAGGGGATCTTTCCATAAACTGGAAGAAAACCATCACTTCCATGCACTGCTCAAGGTGTGCAGTAAATCAGGTAATAATTTGGTATATTTAGGAATGTACAGGTTGCTGAAAATGTTTATGGGCTACTAACTCTTCTTCTTATTGAATTTTGTCTTCTCACAACTCCCAATGAAGACAGAAGGCATTCGTCCAGACCATGTGTATACACTCAGTAGAAAGCTTTTTGACTGTGCCACTCCTTTGGACCACACATGGGAAGGGGAAGGTTACATGCTGAAAACTAGATTTTTTCTTCAGGCAAGGATGGAAGGACTTCTACCAGTGATCCTCACCCCCTGGTTCTCCAGATGTTTGAAACTCAACTCCCAGCTCTCCTAACCATTGTCAGCCATGTTGGTTGGAACTTCTTCAAGTTGAAGTCCAAAACAGCTGGAGTACCAAATGTGGAAAATCACCGATGTAGACCAGTCTTCTCAAGTCTAGCCATGATGCGCTTTTAATGGTATGGATTTCATTTCCTGTGATGCCTCACCATTGGTCAGGGGACTGCCAGTTAAAACACTGGGAAGGCACAAGGGTAGGGAAGGATAAACATTTGAAAATTTTTGGGGACTGTAAACTTTCAAAGTCCTCTAGACAGCCTGGTCAATGCACAGGGATTCTCCAAAGGCTGAAAATCAAGACTGAGAAGCACTGAGAAACATCCAGAAAACCACTCTTCCATTTCATAATAAAATGTCCTATCCATATGGTTCTTTCTCAGATAATGAAAATGTTAATTTTAAAGACTACTACTTGCATTACAGCCCATAGTGGCTGGGGATTCTGGGAGTTGTAATCTAAAAATAACATTTCCACCTCTGTTCTCTTCACCTAGGGCATGAAGCAGAGCGATACCCCTTCACCATTGCACGTCCTGTTGACTTCCCTTCACATGTCTATGTACCATATGAAGACTTCTGCCTTGGATAATGGGAAACCAAGTGCCAAGTGCGCAGGGTCAAGAGGAACCCTTCCATCTTTCATGAATTTCTCCTCACAAATGGAGGACAATTTTCGGATCAGTGCTGATGGCTTCTGGATTTCTAGAATCTATAGAATTTTGTTGCACAGACAGCACTATTGTTTATCTTCTGTTGTATTTTGGCACTTGGCTTCCCATTTTCCAAGGCAGAAGTCTTCATGTGGTACATAGACATGTGGGGGGAAGTGGCTCAGAGAACCCATTATTGGGAAATGTCATGAAGAAACACAAATAAAATGTTGAGCTACCACCGTATGTGAAGCTGTGTCGACAGACACGGTCAAGAAGAACTGAATTCATTCCTGTTTCCACCAACATATCTACATATGCGTAGAGACTACTGATCAGAAAGCATCATCCTTCTCCCTTCCTCAAGAGGAAGAGTGCTTTGCTCTGGCCACAGGGAGGCAGCAAATATCTTTGTACTAAAGGGAGAACTTGCCTTTGACAGGAACAGAAATGTAACCTAAGTAGAACTATATGGTTAAAGTATTGAAAGAAACCCATAGTAAATGCTCTTCCCCTCTCCGTTCGTGCTATGCATTTTTTTAAAGCAGGAACCATTATTGTTTAAAAGGTTCTCCTTTTTTTATCTACTAAAGACCACATCTCCCTGTATGAGCCTGTTTGAGTTTTAAAATCATCAGGGGAGGCTGTGTCTCCCCATCCAAGCACTGTCACAGGTACATTCGGTGAAGACACAAGAGAGGGACTTCTCTGTCACTGTTCCCAAAATATGGAACTCCCTCCCATCGGAGACCAGGCTGGCCCCCTCTTTGCTGTCCTTCAAGGAGACAAAGGCCTTTCTCCTCACACCCCCCCCCCCTGCTCAGTAACTAACTACCTAAGATAGGGTTCTTAAAAACAGGGCTGCTGTTTTTCTTTATTACTTTTAATTCAAGCTTTTCATATTGTTTGTTTTAATACTGCAAGCCACCTTGGGATCTCTTGAGGAGTAAGATGAGGGTATCTATTTTAAATAAATAATAAATAACAGAGCCATGCTGGGTAGGAATTCGGGGAACTGAGGTCCAAGGAGAGAGAGAAACATTTTGAAGCCCTGGTTCTAACGCTCATAAAATCTGTCTACCTTAACCTCTCCCACCTTGATGACCTTAGGCTACAAATCACATCATAGCCAGCCTTTGCCATGTTGGCTGGGGATGATGGGGGTTGTAGTCTAAGAAACCTGGGGGACACCCAGCTGAGTTGTCCAGGTTGCATAGCTCACACTACGATCACACTGTTCATTTGATACTCTGACTGCCAAATGAAAGCCTGGGCCACCCAGAACCCTAAGAGTTGACTGTTAGGAAAATGATTTTTATGTAGTCTCTTTTCTTTTGTGTGTAAATTTCCATAAGATCTTTCAGTTAGCAACAGGGTAAATAAAACTGACCTTGCATATTATTATTTTTTTAAGTCCATGGACCAGTTTCAGGGGGTTTCTTGGCATGAAAACTTTGGAAATGGGGTTCATTTAACAGAGGGTGTCGCTTCAGACTAGGACATGGGAGACCTGGGTTCAAATCCCCTCCTAGCCAAGAAGCCTCAGAGGTGGGGGTAGCATATTAAACCATTCCTCGAAAACCCTTCCAGGGTTGTCATAGGTCACAAGCAACTAACCTGCCCTATGCCGGCAGATCTTGGGGAGGTAAAATACATAACATTAAAAGAAACTAATACCATTTCAACATTTTAAAATAATTAGAACATTATAAAACATACTAAGACAGCTCAGTAACTATGGCAAGATGGCAATAGCCTCAAGGACTGAAGACCAAGGCCTAATTTGTTTAATCAGCCAATACTTAGGTGATCAGCCAGTTGTTAACCAGTCAGGCTTCCCAGAGGATGGCATTTCTCAGCTCGGGCACTTCAGATCAGAAAGTCCTCTTCTCCATCTTCACATGATGTGCCTCTCTCCTTAGTGAGACATGGAACAGGCTTCCACTTCTCTCTCTCCCTCCCTCCCATAACATTGCAGCATTCAGGAGCAGGATGTGAACACCACGGCTTTCCAACCACCCACCACTTTTGCTCAGTAAATCTAAGTGAGGTGTCATGAGTAAGCCAATGTAAGGCAGATACCAGTCATGGTGAACCCTCTCAATTATCCAAGAGTGCTGGATGCTGCTACCAGACCTGAGACCGAGGATTATATTAAAGAGACATGGAAGCTGGCACTGCCTGTGCTGTCTATATTGATTTGTTCAGACAGTATATTGGGTTTTTTTAAAAGGATTTGAAGTGTTAGAATAACAACAGGCAAGGCAAAGCTGCTTGTGGAAATGCATAAGAAAATTTATGGCATGCATGCAGAACTCACAAAGCACTGATTTCATTGTGCCACTCTCTATTCTAACCAAAGGAAATACAGAGCTTGGAAAAGTTACTTTTCAGGACTACAACGCCCTCAAATCCCTCAGCTTTAGAGGTTGTAGTCCCCAAAACTAACTTTTCCAAGTCTCAAGTCTTTAGGATCAAGTCTTTCTGAGACCAGGATACTAGTGGCATTTCATGGTGGCTGTGTATTTAGAAATCAAATGAGTACAGCATGTTGAACACAAGCAGGTCTGAAACCAAGGGGCATCACTAGTCCTGAGTTAGTAGCCTTCAGCACTGAAACTTCTTTGGAGCCCGATTGTTTTTGACTAGCCAGCTCAAACACGACAAAACCTTTGTCACTGCCTGATACCTGTCACTTCCTGCCACTGGCTGCTTCTCTCACCTGTCCCTTTTCTTGCCCTTCCTGCATTCATGCCAAACTCTAAATCAGTTCCAATTTTTCAATGGCAGAAGGTAGCTTTAGCATGAGGGACAGGCACCCACTTGCTTGTGTTTCCAAACTTTCCATTTCTTGAGCAGTACAGCATCCAACAGTGATTGGCAGGTGTCAGTGAACCAATGAAAGAGACTAAGCAACAAACCAGAGAGCTCCCCTATTGCTTCAGGCACAACGGTTTTCAACAGGGTTGTGTTACACATTTCCATCTCATGTGATGAGAAATCAAGAAAAACAATGTATGTCAAAGTGAGAACAGATCCTTGTTGTTGTTGTTGTTTAGTCGTTTAGTCGTGTCCGACTCTTCGTGACCCCATGGACCAGAGCACGCCAGGCCCTCCTGTCTTCCACTGCCTCCCGGAGTTGGGTCAAATTTATGTTGGTAGCTTCGATGACACTGTCCAACCATCTCGTCCTCTGTCGTCCCCTTCTCCTCTTGCCCTCACACTTTCCCAATATCAGGGTCTCAGGGTCCTTACTTACCTTAAAACAGATCCTTACTTGCCTTAAAAAGAAGGGAACATGGCATTAGTTTTTCTTTGCTAATGCCAGCAATGTATTTGCTCAATCGTCACAATATTCCCTTATGTTTTGGGTATTCATACCAACTTTTTCATATATCAAAAGTGTGTTTGAGATGCTTGTGGGGCCATGCCCCTGTCTTCCATCCCTGCTAATGGCTGGCATCAAGCTGTCCCCTATATGCATGTGAGTCTATGTGTAGAGTCTCTGTTTACGCTGGCTAACCAAACCAATATAGCTAATAAGCTTTCAACATTTATTATTTAGGACTATAACTCCCAGAAATCTCCAGCATGTCTGGCCATAGCCATACATGGCCATACTGGCTGAGGAATTCTGAAAGACATAGTCCAAAATGTAGATTTTCCACATTCTGGGCAGGGGACAGAGGAAATCCACACAGCAAAACGTAGGCCCTTAGCTTTTAAAGTAATTCATTTTCTTTATCCATGACAGTACTTAAAAAGTAATTTTGTCATGACTCATAACAATGTTTGCAGAAGTAACTTGCTCTTTATTTTCTTCTTTCACACTTTAGGACCACTTAGACAAAAACAGGAAGGGTAATGTGGAATCATGGCAACTGAACTTCTTTCTTATTAGGATGAAACATTAATCCAAGTAGCTTCTTCAGTCTGAGAAGAGTTGGTAGGAGATCCCAGATATATCCTCCATACTGGTTTCACTGCCCCCTGGTCTGAATAGACTTGTTAGATGGACAAAGGATGGGGGGGGGGTGAGTGAAAACCCCACTTCTGCAGTCCTTCTCCACCCATTGTCATGTGTCATTAACAGTCGTTAACAGTGGTCTTTCTGGTGGGTGTGGTCCTGATCTTTCTGGGGATGACTGAGAATCTTCACAGGAAGGGTAATAGGACCAGACTTGAAAAATCCTGTTCAAAGCACCACCAAATGCCTTAAAAGGGTCATCAAAAAAAGATGTTTTTCATTTTAAGAACCCATATAGACAGAAGCCCTATTCCTTATATTGCTGATGTGGGGGAGGGGAGGTCTGAGGATGGGCATGGCTTGAAGGAAGCCCAGTTGTGACTCCATGATGGAGGCAAATTTTTAAAACAAGGGCAAATTCTCAATTTGTAGCTTTGCAACCATCCATTCAATGCCTTTTTCTTTTTTTTGCATGTGAATTATGAGCAGCGGATGCAAAGCTGATGATTCACACCCTTCCTGAAGGTGAACTTTGGATTAGCAACACACACTGGATTTCACGTCATCCAAACTCTGATTTATACTTTAGCGACGCAACGCCGTGTTATTGTACCTGTCTTAAAACATGTTCCATTCTACACTTCCGTAAGAAATTAATCAGCATCAAAAGAAGCTGGAGCAGCCGTCCATAAACAAGCAATATTTAAAGGAAGTCTGAAGCGGAAATCTTTGGAGGGGCCTATCAGCTTCTTCCAGGGCCACTTTGATTATATGCCTGAAGCATTTTGCTCAGTTTGGGAACAATGATTTTTGACAGAATATATGACGCTTCCATTCACTGAGCTGATGTGTTAATATCTCAGACAGCATTCTCTCTGTTTCACTTGACATTTGCAAATGCAGACAGTTTTATCAAACTTCCAGCAGAGAGTATTATTGCACCACAGTAGGCTGCTTTATTAATTTTATAGTCTCAATTCTCACTAAATCAAGTCTGTTAGCTTTGATCGGACATGGAGTTTGAAATGTTAAAATGAAGACACAGTAGGAATACAGAGGGCCACTACTCAAGGGAATCGCTTGACATATAATAATAATTGTGTGCCATCAAGCCAATTCCAATTTATGGTGACCCTTTCCAGGGTTTTCAAGGTAGTGAGTACTCAGATGTGGTTTACCATTCCCTTCTTCTGGGGGGGGGGGGGGGCTGGGACTGCGCAGCTTGCTCATGGCTATACTGGCTGACTGTTTTGCTTGTTGTAAACCAACCAATGCAATTAGTGCATTGCACTAATGAGGTGGGATGGATGGATGGATGGATGGATGGATAGGACACTAGTCAACATTTGAATGGACACAGCCCCATCTCTTGGTTCAAATGTATGGTTTGTCCCAAGGGATGTGAAGAATGCCCTGCACATTTCTCATTCTCAGCATTCTTTTCAGTCTTGGGATGCTGAGAGTTCTCTGCAACAGCAGGATTTCTTGGCTTCCTCTTTTGCACAAGATATGGCTAAACCCTGTGCAGCTCAGTCCCCTCTCTTGGGAATCCTGTGCAGGAAACATGCTGTTTTGCACTGGAATTGTCACATATATTAGGCATCCTTCAGTCTCGAAAGCCTATGGTAACGTGCTCTGTATGGAGGACTTGGAACAGCGTCTAGTGTGGCTGAGAAGGCCAATTCGAGAGTGACAATCCCTTCCACACTGAAGACAAATACAATCTGTCCCCTGTCCAGCTCCCTGATTTTGCTGGTTTTGGGACTGCCTCTCTGCCTTGGTCTGCTGGACAAGGGTCTCTTCAAATTGGGAGAGGCCGTGATGCAACGCCTGCCTCCAGGCTGAACGCTCAGATGTCAGGGTTTCCCATCTGTTGAGGTCCATTCCTAAGGCCTTCAGATCCCGCTTGCAGATGTCCTTGTATCGCAGCTGTGGTCTCCCTCTGGGGCGATTTCCCTCCACTAATTCTCCATACAGGAGATCTTTTGGAATCCGACCATCAGCCATTCTCACAACATGCCCAAGCCAACGTAGACGTCGCTGTTTCAGTAATGTATACATGCTAAAAATTCCAGCTCGTTCTAGGACTACTCTATTTGGAACTTTGTCCTGCCAGGTGATACCAAAAATGCGTCGGAGGCAACGCATATGGAAGGTGTTCAGCTTCCTCTCCTGCCGTGCACAAAGGGTCCAGGACTCACTGCAGTACAGGAGTGTGCTCAGGACACAGGCTCTATAGACCTGGATCTTGGTATATGTCGTCAGCTTCTTATTGAGCCATACTCTCTTTGTGAGTCTAGAATTGTCACAATTCTGCAGAAATATGAGTGTCTTCCTGGGGAAAGGATGACAATAGAATTGCCTGGAAATCCTGAAGAATTTCTTAGAGGAAAAACATGCAGAGGGATCTTGCTGTGAGAAGAAAAGAGAGGCGTTGTTCTCAATTTCTCTACAAGAGGGAGACGCTGTGAAATTCACATCCGTATTTTGAAGCGTAACCCCTAGAATCCCTCAGCCAGCTGGACTTGTGTCCTTGATGCCTACAACATTATTGGAAATACAATCCAGAAATCTCCAAAGCTTTGGAGATGGCAGTGTATAGTACGGCTAGCTAAGATTCTTGGCACGGAAACATCATGGATTGAACCCAAGACCAAGCATGTATTCGGAGACTGAGGTACAGAACTCATGTGTGAAAAGAAGAGCTACACTCAGACCGTGAGTCACAATATTCCTTAAGAAATAACTAGAACGGCTCTTGCAGAGTGCTCTGCTTTTTATTTTTTAAAAACATAGCATTGGAAAGAACTCAGAGGGCTACCAAAGCAGAAGGAACTCTTCCATGAGGGAACATTCAGCTTTGCAGTACATGCTGAATCATCGTGTCAGAAGGCAATAGCCCACATTTTGTCCAGTTGCCATCCAGTGCACAGGGGTGACTTGGCCATATGGAGAAAATAGCAAGGGAGCCTGAGAATGGGTGAGGCTCATACAAAACAGGAGTGGGAGTTATGTGCACTACATTCTTGGTACTTGTTCATTTAGGCAGTCTTGAATTGATAAGACACAGAAGGGAGACATTTCCAAGCATGAGAGTAAGACAAAGAGCACTTCCTTCCACCACCAATTTTTTTTTTTCCAATTTACACAAAATGGCTCTGGAATAGGTTTTGCAAAACTAATGTCATTTCTCTTACAGAACTAAAGTACAGTGGTACCTCGGTTTACGAACGCCTCGGTTAATGTGATTTTCGGTTTACGAACGAAAATCCATTGAAAACAATGCCTCGGTTTACGATTTTTTTCCGCAATACGAAGCAAGTTTGCATTGCGCCGGGGAGATTTATAGCACCGCCCCTGTGCATGCATTCCTATGGGAAACCGTGTTTCGGTTTGCGAATTTTTCGCATTACGAAACGTCCCGGAGAACACATTAATTTCGTAAACCGAGGTACGCCTGTACACAAAAACACCTACAGGCACATAGACACAGCAGGCATAGGAAGCATAGCTAGTTGTTTAAAAAGATATGAGTAACCCATCCATTGGTTCAGATTTTTAAAGCTCCATGTTATGCAATTTGGGTAACAGTTGATAGCACCAGGAAACATCTTGTCCTTTTATAGATTGAGGAGAGGAAAACTGCAGTTACTTGTCCTTGCCTGTGAGACAAGAAAGGAGACACATCACTAACAGGAAGACAGAAAACTTAGAAAGATGTCTTTGACTGCAATCTGCAGTGAGCTTTGGAGACATTGAAGGTTTATAGACTAAACTTTAAAAAGAAAATGAATAAGTTGCTAGTTTGACTGTTTTTCTCCTGGACGTTGTTAGTTCTCCTGCAAAATGTAGGAAATAAATGGACCATTATTACAAAATAAAGAGAAATATAGAGAGGCCATAAGTCAAAAACATAAATAAAATGAATAAATAAAATAAGAAATTGGAGATTTTCTCTGATAAATACTGGGGGTTGGAGGATACATCATTGAGTCTTGGTTTGTGTGATCTTCAGTATCTCTGGATTCTGCTATGGGTTCCCATGGAACACACACAGGAATTTGATGCGAGAGAGGTTTGATGGTGATCCTCCCTTCAAAACCTGCTGGACGTGATCTGAGACCAGAAAATCAACACCATAAGTTACTGAGCATTTTAGGTGCCTTTCCTTGAACTGAAATAACATGCTGCCCAGGAAAAGCATGATGCATGAAGCAGCCCATAATCAGGCCTTTCCCAACATCAGACCTCAGTATATTACAACTCCCCTTATCCTCAAACAGCATGGCCAACAGCCTTGGGTGATGGGACTTGCAGATCAGCAAAAACTGAGACTAAGGACAGTAACAAATGAATTAGAAAATGCCATCAAGTGTAAGAATATGTCACTGGAGACCAAGACCATGATCATTCACACTCTTATATTTACAACCAGCAAGTTTGGGTGTGAAAGCTGGACAGTTAAGAAAGCTTATGGGGGAAAAAATGATTTGTTCCAAATGTGGTGCTGGAGGAAATATTTGCAGACACCCTGGACTGCCAGAAAGATGAACAAGTGCGGCCTAGATCAAATCAAGCCTGAACGATCTCTGGAGACAAAAATGTTGAAACTGTGGCTCCCCTACTTTGGGCACATCCCAAGAAGGCAAGATTCTCTGGAAAAGACAATAATGCTGGGAAAGATGGAAGGCAGTAGGAAAAGAGGGAGGCCGAATATGAGATGGATTGACTTCCTAAAGGAAGCCATAGGCTTCCATTTACAAGAGTTGAGCAGGGAAGTTGAAGACAGGACATTTTGGAGATGGCTCATTCATAGGTTCGCCATAGGTTGGAGGTGACTTGATGGCACGTAGCAACAATACCTGGGAATGGAACTTGGGATAGAAAAGCTGTCTTCCAAAAGCATTCAAAACAATCTCTGCCTCAGCTTGGTAGCCTCTGCATGCCGGATATCAGCTAGAGATGAGTTCTTTGAAAGATGCTGACAGATCTTAAAGGAGAACAGGATGTACTGAGCTTGAGGAGCTGCAGTGGGTGTTTCTCGGATGCTCAGTTTAGCCCAATCTGTCAAGATTTTTCTGTTTTTTTTAAATAAAAGATACTTGCTGAAGTGGGCTTCTGTCATAACATTCTACATAGCACTCTCACCTCTAAATGAGGGAGTGTAATGTTCTCCTTTCTAAGTCACTGAATCAAAGAACATCATATATTTTTGACCCTGAAAAGAGCAGGCAGACTTAGGAGGATGGAAAGAGAGGGGGTAGCTGAGTGTTTGGGTGAGTGTATGCAGGGGCATGCATGCAACCTGGAGGATTTCCTGACATTTGCCTCCAGACTGCATTCAGTCACAACAGTCTCCTGTCTCTTCACACACAGTCACCAAACCTGCTTGAACTGAGGGTTATGGATATCCTTAAGCAGAAATGGGGACTCCTTGGACCTCCAGAGGTTTTGGACTTCAGTGCCCAGAACTCCTGGTCATTGGCTATGCTGGTTGGCAGGAACTTCTGGGAGTTGAAATCCAAAACAGCAGTGGAGGCAAAGGTAGAGAATCAACCATGGTGTTATGGGAGACCTGCGATGGTTAAATGCCCTTCTAGCCCTTTAGGTTCGGAGTGAGGAATATCTGGTTCCCCGAACCTTTACATCTGAAACTCCCAGATGCCCCAACCAATGTGAACAAATGTAATGATTTATGGGCACTCTGGTTCAAAGCATACAAAGGGCAAAAGGTTCTGCTCCTCTGTTGTAGAAGAGCAGTTGGGTATTAGAACTGCTCTTATAACAAAGAAAATTTCACAGCATTTGTCACGCCCTGGAATAGTTCACAAAGACCCTGAGCAAAGGTAGAGCTGCTTCTGAGTCCTAAGATAGAAGACTCTAGGGTGAGGATGATGATGATGATGATGATCTTAGAACTGCAGGGCTGGAAGCATGGATCATCAAGTCAGCCCCTGTCAAGGAGGCACAATGGGGAATTGACGCCCCGACCTCTGGCTCCACAGCCAGACACCTAAACCACTGAGCTGGTAGCCAATTCTGTATTGCCACCACAGAAAAGAAAAGGATCACAAATTAGAAAGAACAAAACAAGGGCCAGAGAAGAGAAACATTTGCATAAAGTGTATATAAAATTGTCTGCACCCATGTGACCTGGGGGTCTTCTATTCCTACAGTCTGGGGATCAACTATAGATGGGCAGAGTCACTATTTCTACCTTCCTGGATTCTTCTAGTTCTTTGTCTCTAAATCCAGGCCCCATCTGAACCTTACAGTTCTTCAAATACAAGTCATGTCCAAACAGTGGGCTGTCTTTGGATAGCTCTACTACATGGCATGGCACACAGCCACAACTCAGAAATATGAATCTCAGCAGCTTGCTATAGGAGATGTATTACCAACACATGGGGGGAGGGGGGGGGAGAATACATTTTTAGATGACTCTTCCTAGAATTCCCAAGCCAAAGTTGTTGTCAGTCAGGATGGCCAGGGGAATTCTGGAGATGTCATCTGAAAACTTCACTTATCCAAGTACTATAACCATTTCCCCTCCTCTTGGGCTTGAAAAAACTGGTTCCTGCCAACAGGTAGAATGCAGTTTTGAAGTCCCATTGATTTGAGATTCAAATCCAAGACACCAAACCAGTAGCCGCAAGGAGTAGAGCAAATTGTTTATTTAGTAATATATTGTTATGATTTTAAATTGTTAAATTGTTAGATGATATGTTGTTACCCCGCCCAGAGTAGTCTATATGACTAGATGGGTGGGCTATAAATGTAATAAATAAATAAATAAATAAATAAATAAATAAATTTCGCCCCAAAGGAGAATTCTTTGCCGGCTCTAGAGCAAGGCTGTTGATCCTTCTCAAGCTTGGGGAGAAAAGAAGATAGAGCACCTGGACATTTGGCTCATCAAGCTTGATGAAACTTCAAAACCAGACAGTAAACGGCATAAATCAACATTTCTATTACAGCCTCAGCATGATCTATCTGTAGCCCGGCAACGGAGAAGGTCCAAGGCCCTTCAGATGCTGTTGAATTACAGCTCCTATTTTCCTTCACATTGACATTCCCCATCCTTGCCCTAGCTCAAGAGAAGTCCTACCGTCTGGGAAAACAGGACACTCTGTATCTAATTTCCAGTACCTCCACCTCAAGCAGTAGAACGTCTATTTATACTTTGCAAGGGAAAAGACTGGACAGCAAACTAGATGGACATGAGACTGTTTCTTTTGATTCCGACCTCCACTCCAACTTCCTCAAAAGGCATCATCCACTACTGCACTAACTTATGTATCTGTGACTTCGTATGCTTACCTTGAGATGAAAAAGACTTTTCTCTCCCCAATGTCTCAGTGTGCAACAGAATGTGAAATCAAGCAAATATCCTTTTACTGGCCGAAATATAACAATCCTGATATGCAACAATCAACACGACAAGTCAAATTTAGAGCTCTCAGAGGCAGGGAGGAGGATTCAGGGATTTCCCTGAGACCTCTTTGAAAATGTGTGTTTGTGTTTTGTGCCATCAAGTTGGAAGCAACTTATAGCGACCCTAATAGGGTTTTCAAGCTAAGTAAGATATTTAAGGAGTGGTTTTACCACTTCCACTCCCCCAGTGAGTTTGCATGGCTCAGTGGGGATTCGAACCCTGTTCTCCAGAGATTTACTGTGGTGCAGTGGATAAAGTCTGTCAGTTTATCCACTGCACCACACTGGGAATCCAGGTTCTCTGCAAATTTGTTGTTGTTTAGTCGTTAAGTCATGTCCGACTCTTCGTGACCCCATGGACCAGAGCACGCCAGACCCTCCTGTCTTCCACTGCCTCCCAGAGTTGGGTCAAATTCATCTTGGTAGCTTCGGTGACACTGTCCAACCATCTCGTCCTCTGTCGTCCCCTTCTCCTCTTGCCTTCACACTTTCCCAACATCAGGGTCTTTTCCAGGGAGTCTTCTCTTCTCATGAGATGGCCAAAGTATTAGAGCCTCAGCTTCAGGATCTGTCCTTCCAGTGAGCACTCAGGGTTGATTTCCTTCAAAATGGATAAGTTTGTTCTCTTTGCGGTCCAGGGGACTCTCAAGAGTCTCCTCCAGCACCACAATTCAAAAACATCAATTCTTCAGCGGTCAGCCTTCTTTATGGTCCAGCTCTCACTTCCATACATCGCTACTGGAAAAACCATAGCTTTGACTATGCGGACCTTTGTCGGCAAGGTGATGTCTCTGCTTTTTAAGATGCTGTCTAGGTTTGTCATCACTTTCCTCCAAAGAAGCAGGCGTCTTTTAATTTCGTGGCTGCTGTCACCATCTGCAGTGATCATGGAGCCCAAGAAAGTAAAATCTGTCACTGCCTCCATATCTTCCCCTTCTATTTGCCAGGAGGTGATGGGACCAGTGGCCATGATCTTAGTTTTTTTGATGTTGAGCTTCAGACCATTTTTTGCGCTCTCTGCAAATAGTCATGTTTAAATTTTTTTGAACTGAGCTAACTTTAGGAGAGGCAGTTTAGTTTGGAGAGTTTACCACTAAAGGTAAAGGTAAAGGTTCCCCTTGACAATTTGTCCAGTCGTGTTCGACTCTAGGGGGCGGTGCTCATCCCCGTTTCCAAGCCATAGAGCCAGCGTTTGTCCGAAGACAATCTTCCGTGGTCACATGGCCAGTGCGACTTAGACACGGAACGCTGTTACCTTCCCACCGAGGTGGTCCCTATTTATCTACTCGCATTTGCATGCTTTCGAACCGCTAGGTTGGCGGGAGCTGGGACAAGCGACGGGCGCTCACTCCGTCGCGTGGATTCGATCTTACAGCTGCAGATCTATAGATCTTACAGCACAGAGGCTTCTGCGGTTTAACCCGCAGCGCCACCACGTCCCAGTTTACCACTACCTGAGAGTTTATTCCTACCTGAGAAACTCAGGGCCAATCATCATTATCATCATCATCTTAGAGCTAGAAGGCAACCTATGGATCATCAAGTCCAGCTCCTGTCAAGGAAGCACAGTGGGGAATCGAACTCCCAACCAGAGCTAAACCAGAGAGCTATCCAGCAGTTCATGATCCAGACAACACCTGATTAGAAGCAGAGAATAAAGTAAGTTGACAAGTTCTAGTGGAATTAACTTGTGTTTAACTTAACTTGAGGGTTTTGTATCAGTGTTTCTCCATGAAACATTAGTCAGATATAAGAGCAGGGAAAGAAAGCTGTTGCCAGGGGACAAGGGCAATGAACAACTTAATAAAAATCCTGTTTTTCCTCACTCTCCATGGCCCATTCTGATGAAAAAGCTTAAAGTAAACTAAAGAATGGGTAAGGTTAAGGGTAACGGTAAGGGTAAGGGTAAGGAGGTGAGATGACATTGTAAGGGAGGGGGGGAAAGAAAGTAAGAGAAGGTATTTTTTTTGTTTCGTAGGGCAAGAAATGGGATTTTCAAAAATTCATGCAGCTATTTCTCTCCAAAGCTCTAAACAGGGCAAAAAGGATAGGAGAAGTAAAATAATGGATGAGATTTTTGACCTTTATTTTGGTAAGGCTTTTGGTGCAGTGATGTGACAAATTTAAATGCTAATTTAAACAACCCTTTCCCCCCCAATGTAAACATAACTGCATTTGGTTTTTATGTCATTAATAATTAATAATATTTTTCACCAACTTTCCAAAAGAAATTGGACTTTTTTGTTAAAATGAATTTTAAAAATACAGAACAGAGGCTATTATTTTCATTTTTGTGTTCTTTCGTTGATTCCTAAAAGTGAGTCTCTCATACACAAGTAATTTATGTTAAAGAAAAAGAGGTTCTCAAAAGTTTCGGGTTTTTCATTGTGCTTCCCTTTTTCGTTTAGCCTTTCTTTCACCCCTTCTCTGTCAAATTACCTAGAAGTTTTCATCCAATAGTGCCACAAGTGCTGTTGTCAGCAGCCAGTCAGAACATTGGAGGAGTGGCAATTCTGAAGCTTCAAAGATTAGTTGGAATCCAGTGGGGAGTGTTCTTTCTTTGTTTTACTTATTCCTTGTGGGTGGGCAAGCTCCTGGTACCCTCCATCCTTTGCTGCCTGCCTCTGTTATAGATCCCTTTTATTCTTTCTATGATTTTTTGTGGGGGTTTCACCCTGTTTCTTTGGGGATAATGTCTGCTGCTGCTTCAGCTGGAATCACAGAAGTGAAAAAAAGATATCAGGTGGTAATGGGGAGAGCAATCTCTCCATGTTCTAATTATTTTGATTTGGGAAAGATCCCTGCTCATTTTCTTTGCCTGCCTGGTTTTCTTGGTTTTGAGGAATGGGAAAGAGAGCTGTGTGTGTGCTTTTCATTTTGCTGTATTTTCCTGGAAGGAGGCTTTCCCTGTTTGATTGATTTCTCTTAATGTTATTTGGCTAATTCACCTAAAGATGCATGTTTTGGTGTTGGGGTCTGAGACTGTTTTGTTTGGTTCTTGTTGGTTGAACCATTGTCTACTTTTGGAGTAGTTTTTAATGGGTTCTTTAGGGTTTGGGGGTGAGTGCCAGTAAGAACACAAATGGGGAAGAATGAAAAAAAAAAGGGAGGCAGTCCAATACACAAAAGACACAGAAGCAGAAGAGGACATGCACACACCGAAAGAACCCAAAATCCAACAATAATGAGTTTTCACCATGCACATTCCCTCTTTCCAGTTAGAAGCAGGAATCCAACCATAGTCTAAGAAACGTAATTCTAACAGAGCTTATGCTTACTTTCCAAGCACAAAACAAAGCACTCTGAGTTGCCAACTAAGGGAGCTGGGAAATGCTCATGTGATGACAATTAGATGTTTTCAGCATTTGTAGAATTCCCTCTAATTATGCACTACTCATAACACACAGTTTGACTCCTGATTACTCTATGGTCTGTTCAAGCATGGAACGTAGTGCAGATGCATAGATTCCTTTCCCCTAAGGTCATCTCGGAGAAGTTGTGCATTTTCACATACACATTTTGTCATTCAAACAGTACCTTTTCGAACGTGCAAGTGATTTTCGAAAAATCACTTTTCTGCCATATTTTAAGAACTCATCCCTCTAAGCATGCCAACGAAGTGCACCCAGGAAACTTCACAGGGCAAATAAACAACACCACAAAGCTTTTTGTTCCATAGCTGAAGCTGTCACTCCTGAAACAGCTAGTTTTTCTTTCCCCAGAGTCTAGGCGAGATACGACATTCAAGCCTATGATTCATGCGAATTACTCATCTTTGTTTATACAGGCGGTGGGCCACACTGTGATGTCACCCTTTTTAGAGGACGAGACAAATTAGATCAGCTTCTCCTTTCGGTCAGTGTGACGTGATGGATAGCGATAATCTTGTAAGCACCCAGTGAGGCAACACAATTTGATTATACTTTACAGGGCCTTGCACAATTTGCTGAGATGTGGTTAACTGCAGTTTAAGACCACTAACAGAACAATCCAGGGTACCTCTACACTAGCAGTGTGTATGTGCAAACACCACAACAACCCCCACAGTCATGCTCCCAGAGACAGCACAATATAGCAAGCGGTTTTGTTGGTTCACGTCAACAAACCATTTGTAACAACTTTCACCTCCATAAGGATCAGCTCTTTTGTAACTCTAACAGCTCTTAATCGTCCACTGAAGACCAAACTCCCTCAAAATATTTTGCAATATAATAGAGATAGCTCACGACAATACATTGGCTCAAATCCTGTTGCTTAGTGTAGTAAATTGAAGTAGAGTAAGCCCATTTAATCCATGGGGAGTTAGGGAACCAACTTCTCCATAATTTCCCTTGATTCAAATGGGCCTACTCTAACTATGCTGTACTTTAGCATAGTTAATCACAGTTAGATTTATTACACTAAGCAAGAAGATTTTGACCCATGTTATTCCCAACGTTTTCTCCAGGCATTTGGAGGTTTGCATTTAAATTTAGAAAGAACAGAGAAACCAAAAAGTAGTGGCAGATACCATCATCATCCCTGCTAATCAGAAAATTCTACATGTGGGGAAAGTTGGCCACCATCTTATTGGTGATTCACATATAAGAGGATGCCAATCATTTTCCTGGTTGTGTGCCTGTTGCGTTACAGGGCATACAACCAGGAACACAAACAGCACCTTGTTAATTAGCAGCAATCTGCTGTCAACTTACACAATTTCACATAAACGTGCGAATCACCATCTTAGAACTGCAGAGCTGGAAGGGATCCTATGGATCATTGAGTGCAGCCCCTCTAAAGGAGGCACAGTGGGGAATCGAACTCTCAATCTTTGGCTCCACAGCCAGAGACCTAAACCACTGAGCTATCCAGCAGTTCTGACCATTAATATTTTGCTGGGTGGGGCACTCCCGTCTCTGGAAAGTCCCAACACATCAACCTTGCAATGGTATGGCGAGATCATGCCCCACCATACCACTGCATGTCTATTCATCCGATTGGATTCAATGGGACTTACTTCAAATTAAGTGGATACCTAGCTGATTTCCAGCCTAAACAAGTCAACAAGCCTTAATAAATTCCAAGCCTCTTGCTGCCATTCTAACATTTGTGAAAAGGTCTCAAAAGCCCATCATCCTAGGAGGATTTGACTTAATCTCATTGTGGTACTCGTATTTGTTTGGCTTCACTTTTTAAGGAAGAGGCAATTACTTTATGAAGAAGAGAATTACAGTTTGAATGCCTGGCTTTCTCCCTAATGGTCTAAACAGCATTAAGCATTTTCAGATTTTAAAAAATGTTGTATCTCTATCAGCAGACATGCCTATGAGGATTCAACGCAAGAAATGCATTACCCTTAGCCCTGAACAGGAGTTGGTGATCTTCTGTGCTATCAAGTCACCTCCGAATGAGAGATCCCCAAAATGTCTTGTTCTTAACGGCCCCGCTCAACTCTTGGAAACTCAAGGCACTGGCTTCCTTTATGGAGTTAATCCATCTCATATTTGGTCTTCCTCTTTTCCTTCAACTTTCCCCAGAGTTATTGTCTTGTCCAGAAAACCTTGCCTTCTCATGATATGGTTATAAAAATCAGCAGAGGCTAGTGAGCGTAGCAAATGTGTTCCAGATTTTAGCCCAAACTTTAACAGATTATCAAGGTTTCAGATCCTATTAAGGGAATAGGGTTCAGCACTGCAGAGCTCATGTGGCACAGCGGTTAAACTGCAGTACTGCAGCCAAAACTGTGCTCACAACCAGGGGTTCAATCTGAGGTAGCCGGATCAAGGTTCACTCAGCCTTCCATCCTTCTGAAATCAGTAAAATAAGTACCCAGCTCGCTGAGGGGGCAATGTTTAGCCTGCATGATTAACTTGTAAACCACCCAGAGAATGCTTTATGTGCGATGGGGCAGTATATAAGCAGCATGCTTTTTTTGCTTTGCTTATGTAAAGTTTGGACTAAAAGCTAGAGAAGGCTGATTGCCCAGTTGCACCCCCCCGTGTGTGCGTGCGTGTGTGCGTGCGTGCGTGCGTGCGTGTGTGTGTGTGTGTGTGTGTGTGTGTGTGTGTGTGTGATCTCAAAGATTAACTACTGGAATGCTCTCTATCTGGGGCTTCCTTTGAAGCTCAGAGATTACAGCAAGATGCAAAATGCAGCAGCCAGGTTGATTTCTGGCATGAATAGATATGTCACCAGTCTTGGCTCACCTGCATTGGCTTTTTATTCTTTTACAAGCCAGATTCAAGATTTTGATACTAACATACAAACCTGGAGCAGGAACTGGCAAGCCACTCCAGTATCTTTGCCAAGGAAACTCCATGAACAGAAACAAAGCCCTGTTAGGGCCTCATTATCTGTCGGAGCGTCTCCCTCAAAAAAAATTCTGCTCATCCCACCCGGCTCTCCCAGGCCTCCTTCTTACGGGTAGCCATGCTGAGAAAGGCAAATAAGGTCTCCACTGGGACCTGAGCCTTCTTAGTCATGGCCCCATTTTTTACGGAACGGGCTTCCGTTGGATATTCGTCAGGGCTCCTCTCTTCAAGAAGATGCTCAAGACAGAACTCTTTAAGGAAGCATTTAAAGACATCCCCCACCTCTCGAGGTAGCTGTGGGATCCGGATTCATCTTACACTGCCACCATTTCTTTTTGGTCTATCTGTTGAGGTCTTAATTTATGATTTTGGTTTTGAATGTTGTGCGTTTTGGAGTTCTGTTTGATCTCGAGGCTTGTGCGGGGCCGTTCATACACTGTTAACCACCCAGAGTAGTGCATGTCACGAGGTCGGGCAGTATAAAAATGACCAAATAAATAAATGATTGGATTAATGAAAAGGGAGCAAGCCATGAGTCTGTCAGCAGAGCCTTGAGGTTGCTATTTGGACAGCCGCATCGGGGCGCATGCATTTGTTTCAGCTGTAAGAAGTTTGGTTTCATTTCATCTGCATCATCTCTACAAAGGAGATGAATTGCAGCCTGCTCCTGTGCGCTGTGGACAGGCAATAGATTTTATATGGAATTTTATTTTCCTCCAGAGGTGGTTCAGATTTGCACCAGCTTGTTCCGTGGCTGATGACAAAGGTGTTTTCACAGAGGAACCTTAAACCAGCTGCGGCTTAAGGCCGGACTGCACTCTGTGCTGGAAACTGTTAATGACATCTGATTTAAAAAAATAAAATAACAATTAAAAAAATGCAGCACAATCCTATACACATCTATTCAGAAGTAAACCTTACTGAGCTCAGCGAGAATTACTCCCAGATAAATGTGCACAGATTGCAACCTTAACACAGCCCAGTGCCATTTTTCTAAGGGAAATTCACGCATGCTTTTAAATGTAATAAGCATGTTTGAGAGAGAGAGAGAGCAAGAGAGAGTGAGAAGAGACAAAGAAGAGGGGGTTGGGGAAAGGAGGTCAAACACTTTGTTGATCTCCCAAGTCTGTGCTACTGAAGACATGTTAAACTCTTTGGCTTTTATTTTACCAATGTCTGCCCAGTGGCACACACTTTACAGGAAGACCTCCATCAACCTGTCTTTCGGCATTTTGCTTCCTCCGCCAGTACTTGGACTTGCATTTATGGGTCAGCTTCTCAGGTGTCTAGCTGTGGGCATTGTCAAGAAACAAGGGGCCAGAAAGATGACATAGAGCCGGTACCAGTCACAATTTATCTGACAGCTCCAGGACAAACAGTCATATCAGCAGCATTCCATATGCATATTGGATTTCCTTAAAGCATAGTTCCCGCAAGCGAGGTCTTCGTTTGCAAAATGATGAATGAATTAATGAATGAATAAATAAATAAATATCTTTAAACAACGGTGCCATCGGATGTTTATCCTAAGAAGAGCCTCCAAATTCACCTTAGCATCTTGCCTTGGGGGAAACTGAGTCTGGGGTTCCCTTCTAAAACCGAGTCTTGCTTCCCACAGTTTCTCTGCTCCTGCACTGGTGGCATTCTCTCTCCCCCCCCCCCCCAATCTACAGTCAATTCCCCTTCTGGTAATCTCAAACAATCATGGGCCCCTTATTGGAGGCTGATGACATCAAAAGTTTCGCTAGCCATAAAAATTGTGCTGTGTGGTTATGTACCCTGTTTTCCCGAAAATAAGACCTAACCTGAAAATAAGCCCTAGTATGATTTTTCAGGATGCTCGTAATATAAGCCCTACCCCAAAAAGCAGCCCCAGTTAAGTGAAACCCCGCTCTCCACCCTTGTGCAGCAACCAGAAGAAGATGACATGACTGTATTTGAATAAATGTAGATGGTTGTACATGAAAAAAAAAAAAAACCCTCCCCTGAAAATAAGCCCTAATGTGTATTTTTGGAGCAAAAATTAATATAAGACCCTGTCTTATTTTCGGGGAAACACGGTAGGTTACCAAGACCAAAAGCAAGCAAGCAGGCAACAAGTAAGCAAGCAAATCTTGTAAATTGAAGCAGCCCATCAGAACGAGGATAAATGTTTTCTCCTAAATTCCATGGTCAATGCAACTTTCCTCTAATCTTATTAGGACTACAAAGGGGTCCTGCTTTGTTCCTATGTTAATTCAGTGGATATAGGGTTGCCACTTGTAGGTTCTGACATCTGCCCCTCAGCAGGCAACATAGCATCCTATCACATGCCTTTCATGTCTTCCTCCTCACTGGAAAAAGGAGAGTGGCTGCTGAGGGCTTTAAAAAGCTTCCTCTGTTTTTCTCTCTCTGAAGAAACAGAGTCTCCCAACTCTTGAAGGCTCCCCCTTCCTTCATCCCCTGAGAATTGGTACTGTAGTTTTCACAAGGCATTGGTTGAACTCAGTTGCTTTAAAGTCCACTGCATTCATTTAACATGCCTATTTGGTTATCATATACTATTAGATTGACAGGATGCCGCTGACCATGTCCATCTTAAGAGCTGCTTCTCCTGGAATTTGATTACATAGGCAAACACAATGGTCAGCATGATTCAGCTAGAACAGAGTAAGTATAACAAACATAAGAACCCGTGTTTATTGTTCAGACCTGGGAGACACACATTTCCTCTGTTCCCCTTTTCAAATGGAATAAGGTAGCCTTCTCCTGCTCTGTCTGACTGGACTTTTCTCCATGCACCTGACTGGGTCACTCCCTTTACCAGGCCCTCTTCATTCCCAACTCTCCAAGCTCCAAACTCTTTCCCAGAATTCAATAAGCTGGCTCTCTGCATGGCAAGATAGCACAAGACCATGGATGTCGGCAAATCTTTGGGTCCGAGTCCCAAGTCCCGAGTCCGATTCTTTGATACCAAGTCCCAAGTCCAAGTCTTTGGTACCACATCTTGAGTCCCTATTAAAAACAAACTTTCCCCCCCCCGGGGAAAAAAGGAGGGGCAGGCGGGTTCTGTGTGGGGTATGTGTGTGGGGGGCCCCTGAGGCTTGTGAACCACCCACTTTGGGGCCCATCTGCCCTGCCAACCTCAGCTTTCCTCACACCTCCACCCCCTCCACCCTCTCAAAAACCCTCCTTCCCCATTGTCTCCTCCTCCTCTGACGTTTGCCTGACTCCCCTGCGTCTTCTGGAGGGCGCTACAAAGCTTTCTCTGGGTTTATGGTATTCTTCATTAAAAGAACAGGGACTTGAAAACGCAACTCAGAAAGATGGGTCCGAGTTGCAAGTCAAGTCCAAGTTATTCGGGGGGGGGGGGTACCCGAGTCAAGTCCAACTTGAGTCAGTGGTGTGACTTAAGTCTGACTCGACAGCTAGTCGTATGACTCGAGTTCCCATCCCTGATAATACCCAATAATTTAAGAGCAGGATAATGGCTAGGCATCAGACTGCTAGCCTGCCATTAACACAAACCTATTGGAAAACTCTTCAAGGACTTAATAGCATCTCAACATTTTCAAACATTCCTTGGGGGCAGGGGTGGGGAGCATTAAAAGTGGAGAGGATTGGGAGTTCTTTCAGTTCTCTTAAAACATTTTTAAAGCAAAACTGACTTTTCTCCACCCCTTGGGCCCTTTTCACATTGCACTGTCGTATGTTCATAGCAATCTGAAACTGCTGTGTGCTTTTCGACCTCTGACACTTCTCTCATTCCATGCAGGTCTGTTTGAAATGGAACAGTTGCCCAAGCCAAAAAAGAAAAGAAAGAAGTTTTCTATTTGCTATTTTAAAGCTGCACCTACAAATCCTGGTTCGGCTCAAGGTCCTGTTCTTGCTCTCCTGAAGCTCCTAAGTGGGTCATATTTATTTCGATCCCAACAGTAGGATGTATATTTCAAAACTTCTGGGGAAATTTTGAAATGCAGGCTGTACTTTAAGTACCAGATCGATCCCTAGCAAACCGAGAAGAAGAGCCATGTGTTGCTGGGCCTTGATATTCAATTTCCAGTTAAAACCAACAGTGTGGACTTAATCAAAGCCCAGTGCATGAATTAATAATCGTTATCCACTGCAGTACAGGAATTCAAAAGCTTTTTATGAGAGCTTTCTAAGTTAACAATATTCTTATCTGAGGGTTCATTATACACTATTTACATTCTTTCAGGAGGGGGGAATAACCAGGAGAAAGATTGTTACAGACTTAAAGATCAGGAAGAAGCTTCCCCCCACCTCCCCCCCCCAAAAAAAAACAGAAAACAAAAATGGTTTCCTCAGAATCTGAAGCAATAGAGATCAGATGAAAGAAAGAAAGAAAGAAAGAAAGAAAGAAAGAAAGAAAGAAAGAAAGAAAGAAAGAAAGAAAGAAAGAAAGAAAGAACCAGTGATAATAAGTAAAGAATAATACTCCTGGGTTTATATGGGGCAAAATCCCCCCACTTTCCAATCTCCCAAACTTGAAGAGCCATTCACAGACTGTGAAGTGCAAGAGAGTCATTTAGGTTATTTTCAAGATCCGGATGGTTTAGGAAGAGGCTGAAATATATTAGAGCTGGCCTTAAAACAGGGTGTCTTAGATGCCCAAAGAATTCTGCCCCTCCCTGTGATAAACAGAAGTGACCCTGAGTTCTACAAAATAGTAAAGACTGCAGGATGAATTAGGAAAACATAAAAAGAATTATGCAAATATGCCTCAGTGCTTCTTCTCTCAGTGCAAACACTTCCAGCGGGGCTGCGGTGTGTGGGGGTACCTGGGTTAGTCTGTTGTGGCAAACACAAGGAAAGGGTTTGTGATCATCAGCAACTCTACGGACCCTTCAGAGTGCAAACTAACATCCGATGAGCCTTCTTCTAACATCTGCAAGGTCTTGCCCATTGCATCTTAAGACAGCAGGCAGACCACACAGCTTTAGCATCAAGCCTCCCCTGCATTTATCCTAAAAAAGAAGAACTGTGACCTCAAACAAAGGATATTGTGTCTTTCTAGTTGGCTGGATATCATGACGTTCTCAGTGGTGGCCACCGGTTTGTGGAAGGCTCTACCTGTGGAGGTGCGCTAGACCTCTTCCCGCCTAATATTCAGAAAGCATTGTTTTTCAGGGAGGCATTTCAGGATAACTTCCCTTTATGATTGTTTGTTACTTAGTTTTGTTTATGTTTATTATCTTTTGTAGCTTGTATTTTTGTCCATTGCTGACATGTTGAGTTCGTAGGAGTGTTGTCTCCCTTTTATATTTTAATATTGTTTTATTTTGTGGGTTTGGCTGTGCAGTTCTATTATCAACATCATCATCATCATCTTTATAGATTTGGCCATTTGTCCTGTAACCTTAATGGCTACTCCACATTTTGTGTTCTCTGCTGCCTGCATCTGATAAAATAGATTTCAGCCCATGAAAATGAATGGTAAATAAAATCAGTCAGCCTTTAAGGCACCATAAGACTCACTTTTGGTTTTCTGGGCACAGAATCTGGGACGACCATGACAGAGAACTTATTTCTTGTTCTTTTCGGCTCAGATTTTGAGAAGCACCTGGGAAATTCTTAAGGCCTGAGGGTATGAGCTAATAAGCCACTATAGAGCAGTGAAACCCTTTAAGCTTGACAGATGAACTCAAGCTCAAAGTTTTTAGAGGTTACATTCCCATGGTGAACACTATAGGACTAAAAATCCCAGCATATTTTAGCTGAAAGCTTTTAGTTACAGTAAGTAAGCCCACTTTCTTCCTTCTTCCTTTCATTTCCTGTGTTTCTTTTCTTTCTGTTTTTCATCCACTGTTAGATATAGGCATGATTTAGCTTCCACAAATTTCTGTTTTGTGTTTTTTCTAATCCATTCCAGCCCTTTTAAAATCAACCAGCCATCTAGTTTATGATTTTCCTCCACCCCTTCTTCCAGTCCAAGGTCACCATTGATGTAATTCTTTATTCTATCACATCATTTATCTCATGATGTGGCCTGCCCATCTGCCTTTTAAGGATGCTATTTGTTTAAGGATGCTATTGGGTGTGGCCCACCCACTTGCATTTTAAGGAAGTTATTTGTCTAAGATATAGAGGAGAACAGCAGAAGGGGGAAAACACAAAATCTGTTTCAGAAGATCCAAGAAATCAAAGATAAATTTAAGCTTAGATTAGGAATTCTGAATTACCAACAGAGAAGCACACTATCTGACCAGGAGAAAATAAAGAGAAAATGGAAACAGTATACTGAAGACCTCTACAGAAGAAAGAAAAGGATGACAGACTCTTTTCAAGAGGAATCTTATGATTAAGAACCTGAAGTTTTAGGAGCAGAAGTCAAAGCTGCTCTGAAACCACTGGGAAGAAATAAAACACCTGGTAGATAGAATACTAATAGAACTATTTCAAGCCTCAGAGATTGACTCTGTCAAGATCCTAACAAGAATATGCCAACAAATAGAGATGGGGCTATTCGTATACGTGAGTGGACACGTGAGTGGACGGTCCGGCCCCAGGGGGCAGACCCTTGTTAACTCCAGCTGTGCGGGGATATTCGTATACAAATACGAATACCCCCCATCTCTACCAACAAATATGACAAACAAAACAATGGCTCACAGACTGGGAGAGTTCAATATGCATTCCAATCTCCCAAAAAGGTGATGCCAAGAAATGGGTACGTATAGGACCATTGTTTTAATTTCCCATGCAAGCAAAGTGATGCTCAAGGTTTTGAAACAAAGGCTTTTAGCCTGTACGGAGCAAGAAATGCCTAACGTTCAAGCTGGATTGTGAAAACAAAGAGGCACTTGAGATCATATTGCAAATATCCGCTGGCTCCAAAGAATTTCAGAACATCAAACTATGCTTTATAGACTACAGCAAAGCCTTTGACTGTGTGGGCCTTACAAAACTATGGGTTGTTCTGAAAGAAATGCATTCGAGCCTGACCCTAATCTGTACCCAAGCTGGACCTTTTTTTTTCGGTTCAACTGTATGACTTCTACCTTTGGGAGTCAGAGTGGAGCAATTCCCCAGCAGATGGAAGGGTCAATTTAAGGGAGATCCTTCCTGTTAAAGCAGTGCTCCCCAACCTTGGGCCTCCAGATGTTCTTGGACTACAACTCCCAGAAGCCTTCACCACCACCACTGCTGGCCAGGATTTCTGGGAGTTGAAGTCCAAGAACATCTGGAGGACCAAGGTTGGGGACCACCGTAGTTAAAGCAACAGTTTGTGGTGTGATCAGGTGTGTGCCTTTGCAGCTGTTTGATCACACCCTTAATCCCATTTTTATCCCATCTTTCCTTCAATAAAGTCTTGGAAGCATAGCTGCATCTCCTCCTCCCCTCTTACTTCTTGTGTAATAAGTGAAGCTGAGAGAGAATGACCGGTAAATCCATCCAAGGGTGCCCTGTGGTTTAGTATGGACCTGAAGACTTCGGAACCTTAGCCCAACTCTCTAATCACTACACCACACTGGCTCTCTTTTAAAGCTAGCTCACCTTTGGTCAATTCAACATACAATATCAACAGGGATGATAGTGATGAAGGATCAGCATAGAAATCACAGGACAGGGAATATTCTATCAACACTGAAACAGCTGGACTGATCATTAAGCTAATGGGCTGCACCTGTCATCACCTTTTGCCGCAGGTCTGGGAAGAATCGTAGTTTAGGAACACAAGAAGCCTCTTCATACCAGATCAGATTATTTATTTTTTTCCCATGTAGTTCAGCACTGTCTACTTTATAATGCTGGTTCCTAGCTCTTCAGAAGGTGTCTCCTGCAGGAAAGGGACCTGAACTTTTAAGTTGGAGCTATCAGAAACTGATCATGGGGCCTCTGTGATGCAGAGCATGTGCAAAACATCTTATCAGACATTAAGCCACAATTTTTCTCATTATCCTGTCCTGGCCGCCAACATGCTTCAGGACTGAAGTGTTGATGACGACAAGACCTTAAGTGCTCAATATCTAGAAGAGCGCCTCTTCTTAGAGATTCCTGTCCCTACACTAAGATGAGCCATGGTGCCCTCCCGTGTCTCATTGTTAAGATCTATTCATTTTGTGATGGTTGAGAAAACCCCCCTGACTATAAAAGGGCCCTCCTCTTTGTGATCCAACCAGCCTTATTTTGGAGCCAAGACAAAATCTGACAATTAACCAAAACTTTTCAGGCCACTCATCACAGCTTGGTTTTAGTCTTCTCATCTGTGGGTTTTGTCTTCTGTTTCCTCTGCTTAGAAATCAGGGACAGAGAAACTGCTTGCTAAAGTCCTTCTTCTCATTGACACAACCCAACGAGAAACCTTAACAAGGAATTTTAAAAGCCCTGGAAGATTCCTTGACTCCATTTGAGAGTTTTGACAGAGATCGAAATTCCCTGTTTTCATTGTCTCAACGTGATGAGAGAACTCAACAAGGAAATTTAAAGTCTTGTGAGAGCCTTCACCTCCAGTTGAGAGCTCAACAGTGAGCCCTCTGCTTCATGATCTCCACAATTCGTGTAAAAAGACTCTCAGTTTTCTTTTCCTTGAGAAGCAAAACACAAACAAAAAGCATTTACTGAAGGACTGGCTGTTAATAAATTTGCAAACAACCCATCTATTGCTTCAGCTCAAGCCTCAAATCAAGCAGCCCCTTACCTAATTTTTTTGGGCGGTTCATGCAACTGCATAGATGGCACGATTTTGTGTGAAAATTTGCACTTTTGCACAAAACAGGGTTCTCATCATGATTCTTGCCAGTGTGAGAACTCCACTGAGAGTGTCACCATTTTCATCATCCTCACTGTATAGGCAAATGCTGCAATTCCTATTCTTTTGTGTGAAGACAAGGTATGTAAGAATTTACATACTTCACTGAAACTGTTTTGGAATGGTTTGCAATTGCTCTAACTGACTGTGTCCCACCTGGAGATCATCAGGTGCAAATCAGGAAAAAAATAATTATCTGGGTTTTTTGTTTTTGTTTTTTGAATAAATAAAGTGTTCTGAATGATGAAGGTCTCAGCTTTAACTTCTGGTATTACCAGTTCCATGGACCACAATAAAAAGGTAAAGGTTCCCCTTGACATTTAGTCCAGTCGTGTCCGACTCTAGGGCACGGTGCTCATCCCCGTTTCCAAGCCATAAAGCCAGCGTTTGTCCATAGACAGTTTCCGTGGTCACGTGGCTAGCACGACTAGACACGGAACGCCGTTACCCTCCCACTGTAGTGGTCCCTATTTATCTACTCGCATTTTTACATGCTTTCGAACTGCTAGGTTGGCAGGAGCTGGGACAAGCGACGGGAGCTCGCTCTGTCGCGTGGATTCGAACTGCTGATCTTTCGACCTTGCAGCCCAGAGGCTTTTTGGGGTTTAACCTGCAGTGCCACCACGTTCCATATGAACCACAATAGCAGAGCTACAAAACCCTTTTTCTAAACACCCTGAAGAGCCACTGACCATCAGAACAGACAGTGCTGGGCTACCAGCAACCAAATGTAGTCCTTATATTTCTTCTCTTCCTATTGTAGTATTTTTGATTTGTCTTCTCTCACTGTTTCCAGTCTGGCACTTCAGATGCCAGACTAGCTGATTAGCTCCCAACAAAAGCACCATATTTGTGAAATAGTTCTCCTAAATGGGAGGCCGTGGCAGCTGGTTTATATTTGCAAGCATTATGTTTGGAGGTGCTTTGTAACCCGGAGTTACCCTTGAGCCTTGCTCCTAACTGTGCTGTTAACAATTTTGCAAGATCATCTGGGTGTTGTGGGGCCTTTGTTAATTAATGAGTGGCAATTGCCCAGAGAGACCTAAGCTAAGAGGTGTTCAAAATGTATTATTAATATGCAAGAGAAAGGCCTGCCACACATCCCATGTGGCACATGTAGAGCCACATGTCAGAGTTAATTGACTCTGTTAATTACAGACAGAGTGTTTATGATGAGGTTCGTTGATTCTCCTCATTTGTCCTTCTTGCCAAATCATCCTGCGGATTTTGAGGTCACGAGGCAGGGCTCTAATTGAACCCTTCCCCTCAGTGGTAATGATCACATCACAGCCATTGGGCCCTATCAAGAATCTTCTCCTCAGCATGAATCAATGCACAGCTGCCAGGCCCTTCAGAGATCCTGTCAATCATCCCATAACCTATATAAGCTGAAAAACCTTTTTTTGTTGTTGTTGTTTTGTTTTGTTTCTGTTGCTAGCTCCTCTGTTCTTTCCATTTGGCTCCAATTTTTCCTTTGCAGGAAGGTTCAGGGAGCTAATAGCTCTGACAGTTTGTAGTCACTTCATACAGTTCTTGCCTCAGATGTTGCAATGTGAGGTGGAACTGCAAATGGTGCCCTACCAACATCTAATACAAAGGACACAAAGCCAGCCAGGTTATTTTGGCTCACAAGGTAGACAATCCCACAAGCATTTCTCCTTGGCAGTAAAAATACAACAGCAAACAGGATACATAACAATTTGCTCCAATTTCCTGACATTACCGGATCTGCTAATTCAGTTGGTCACTTCTGTCTCCTGACTAGAAATCTGAGTATAACAACAATACCAAAGTAAACAAGTAATGATATGATGACATTTCCTGACAAGCCAAAACCTTCTACTTCTGGTGTCTACCTCAGTCAGCTTAAAAGTAGGGACAACCTTTGAAGTATTTTAGCTTCCCAAAGGGTCCCATGTGTCAGCTGGTCAGGGAAAATATTGAGGTACCTCCTAGGCTCATAGAGCTGGCCATACGACCATACTCATATCACGTGGCCTAGCAGGATGTCCAGAACCAACCAAAACCCTCTCCACGCAAGAATTGGAGGTTGTTCATGACTTTGTGTACCTTGGCTCAACGATCTCTGACACTCTCTCCCTAGATGTCGAGCTGGATAAACACATTGACAAAGCAGCCACCATGTTCTCTAAACTCACAAAGAGAGTATGGCTCAATAAGAAGCTGACGGCATATACCAAGATCCAGGTCTATAGAGCCTGTGTCCTGAGCACACTCCTGTACTGCAGTGAGTCCTGGACCCTTTGTGCATGGCAGGAGAGGAAGCTGAACACGTTCCATATGCGTTGTCTCCGACGCATTTTTGGTATCGCCTGGCAGGACAAAGTTCCAAATTGAGTAGTCCTAGATTGAGCTGGAATTTTTAGCATGTATACATTACTGAAACAGCGACGTCTATGTTGGCTTGGGCATGTTGTGAGAATGGATGATGGTCGGATTCCAAAAGATCTCCTGTATGGAGAATTAGTGCAGGGAAAGCACCCCAGAGGGAGACCACAGCTGCGATACAAGGATATCTGCAAGCGGGATCTGAAGGCCTTAGGAATGGACCTCAACAGATGGGAAACCTTGACTTCTGAGCGTTCAGCCTGGAGGCAGGTGGTGCATCATGGCCTCTCCCAATTTGAGGAGACCCTTGTCTAGCAGGCCGAGGCCAAGAGGCAGTCCTGAAAACAACAAAATCAGGGAGCTGGACAGGGGACAGATTGTGTTTGTCTTCAGTGTGGAAGGGATGGTCACTCTCGAATTGGCCTTCTCAGCCACACTAGACGCTGTTCCAAGTCCTCCATACAGAGCACGTTACCATAGTCTCTCGAGACTGAAGGATGCCTAATGCTAATTGAGGGCAAAATGTTCCCAAGCCCAACCTCGAATCTGTTACTCACAAAGGCTTGACTGTCCTATTGGGTCACACAATGTTGAGCCATGCAAGGAGAGGACAGAGGAATGAACAGAAACGCCTGGGTCTGAGCATGTGATGGCCATATCACGTCCTCCATGAGCCTGCTTGTTTTGTGTTTCCTTCAGCCCAGGGAGAAGGGGGCTGGAGATAATCGCCCAACCCTCAAGGTGCTGGAAGTGTACAGATTTTCCCAACAGCAAACTTTTGCTGTTTGGGAACCCTGAGTCAAAGCCCTGGTCATCATACCCTTGTTGCTCCTCTACCTTGCTCATGACATTTTAGGTTTTTTGTGCCTTCTAAATTTCAGCACCTTGGGTCACAACCCCAATCACTTTACCTTAGTAGCATCTGTGTTTGCTTGTTTTTGCTGCATAGTATCTGCATTATAGAAGCATTCTACAATGGAATGGAATGAGGATACTGGTGTGCTTGACAACTGCAGTAATACAGGCAGCTGTGTAAAGGGACGTATGTTTGTGTAAGTGTGTGTGTAAGACATTGTGTCTTCTTGAATCAAAACATATGAGCAGGGATTGGATTCAATGGCCTTATAAGCCCCTTCCAACTCATTTACTCTATGATTCTGTATCTTCCTACCAGTGCTTCCTGTAGTGCTATTTCTATTAGGACTGGCAAGATCGTTGTCACATATTCTGTGAATTAGAGATGGGCACAAACTGCTGGTTCAGTGGTTTGTGCCAGTTCATCCTTCCAACAGATGTTTGGTGTTTCCCAGCCCCACCTCCTCCAGCAGGCGCCTACTCAGAGGCAGTGCCCTAGCTTCCCTCACCTCTGGGCGCTGCCTCCGTGTTGGGTGTCCACGGGAGGAGGTGAGTCTGGGAAGCACTGAACACCAAAGGATGAACCTGCATGAACCGCTGCACTGGCAGTTCGTGCCCATCTCTACATGAATGCTATGGTGTCGGTGGAAGCTTACCATTTAAATTTGTTTTCCCTCCATTCCATTATGCTGTTCTTTTGCATCAAAGGAAGGAGAGCAACCAGAATGACCAGGGCTGGCCCTATCATTAGGCAGATTAGGGAGGTGAACTCTGGCAACAGATTTCACATGTCATAAAAAGGACAATAAACTGTCATTTCATATTTTGTTTTACCACCAGGAATGGGGACAGGTATATGGAGGATTTCCTGCCTCATGTATCAAACATGACATGAATGGCTTCGGGCACCACACCCTTCGATACCCAGCCCATACTGAATACAGAGGTTTTGCCCGACATTGCCCTGATGAAGCTTGAATCAGAATGCAAGCCAGCAATAGTTAAAAAATGAAATTGTGATCTGACAATAGGCTTCAAGGGAGATGGATTATTCCCCCCCCAACCCCCCAACCCCCCAAAAAAGCAGAACTGCAGTTCAATCTTAAGAAAGTAAAATCCATGGTTAGAGAAGAACTACACAACTTTAATGGTGACAATGAAGAAACCGAAACAGAGATTTTGTATACCCTGGTTCAATCATCAGTTCTGATGGAGACTACAGCCAAGAAATCAGAAGAAGACTAGGAAGGGCAGCAATGAAGGAATTAGAAAAGATAATCAAGTGTAAGGATATGCCACTAGAGACCAAGACCAAGATCATCCACATTCTTGTATTTCCCACCACCAGGTATGGGTGTGGAAGCTGGACTGGTAAGAAAGCCAATAGGATGTGGCTGGATCCCAATAATAGGAAAAACTGGATTTGTTTGAAATGTGGTGCTGGAGGAGAACTCTCTGGATATCCTGGACTGCCAGAAAGACAAACAAGTGGGTGCTAGATCAATCCAAGCCTGAATTGTCTCTGCAAGCAAACATGTTGAAATGGAGGTTGTCTTATTTTGGGCACATCATGAGAAGGCAGGATTCTCTGGAAAAGACAATAATGCTGGGAAAGGTGGAAGGCACTGGGGAAAAAGGAAGATCATATATGAGATGGACTGACTCCCTAAAGGAAGTCACAGGCTTGACTCTGCAGGAGTCAAGCAGGGCAGTTGAGGACAAGACATTTTAGAGATCACTCATTCATAGGGTCACCACAAGTCGGAGGTGACTTAATGGCACAGAACAACAACAACAACAAACCCCACACACACACACACAAAAGGAGGTCTTCTTCCTATCTGCTCTGAAGGAAAAACTCACTGGAATGCATCAACTTCAGCTTGACACAGCACATTTTGTTCAAATGGGAAAATGCTGGTCATCCTTTAAAAATAGAAGAAACCAAATTTTAAACGGTCGCTTATGTGACCTCTTGCTGGTTCGTGCTGAGCAGTCCATGGTAAGTATTAAAGTTCACCCATGGGAGGTCCGTCTGGCAAGTAACCAAAATTTGGTCTATCTATTGACAGCAACCACAGCTTTAGGAAACTGTCTGTCTGGATAGCTGGCGTTTGTTTCCCTCCCTTGTTTCCATCAGTGGTTCCCAAACATTTTGGCCTCGTGGCTCCCTTGATTTACTGACCGCTGGCCATGGCTCCCCTTGCTCGGAGGGGCCATCAGGGGTCTCCCTCCGACTAGGGGCAGGATCTTGACACACACACCAGCCATCCCATCTCCTCCTTTAAAAATCCATGAGGGGCCATCTCCCTGCAGGTCCTGATGCAGGAAACTTATGAGGCCACCCGCCAAGCGATTCCACTGGGGACCATAGAGATGGGGAAAGGAGAGGCAGGCACACGGCTTCCACTACCAGTTCCTGTGTGACATGGAGATATTAAGGCTATAGAGGAGCTGTTCATAGAGCTATGAAAAGCTCCTCTATTGCCTCCATAGCTCTACAGTCCATCCATTTTCCCATGGCACCCCTGGTTGGGTATCATAGCACCCCATGGAACTGCAGAGCACAGTTTGGGAACCCCTACTCTAGGTTATTCTATATAGCTTTTCAAAGTATTCCACACTGGACAGACCTTTGATGTTCCACCTGCTGTCATTCTGGACTTTGGTGTTTTTTTTTACGGATGTTGAAGTGTTGTCTCTGCGTGTTTATCAACAATACATTTACAGTGGTGCCTCGCAAGACGAACGCCTCGCGGGACGAAAAACCCGCAAGACGAATGGTTTTTGCGATCGCTATGGTGCCTCGCAAGACGGCTTCTTCTATGGCCATGCTTCGCAAGACGATTTTTTTTTTCAAGATCGATGCCTCGCAAGACGAATGAAATTTTTTCGTCTTGCAAGGTTCCCATAGGAATGCATTGCAATGCATTCCTATGGGAAACTGCTTTTCGCAAGATGATTTTTTCGCAAGACAGCGCTACTCGTGGAACGAATTACATTCGTCTTGTGAGGCACCACTGTATATCAATATTACTGTGGATCCATTTCACACATTACGGGAAAACAATGCAATTCCCCACACATACCATTTCTAAAAGAAAAATAGTAATTTTTACAATATAGTACCATAAAGAAGGCTGACCGCTGAAGAATTGATGCTTTTGAATTGTGGTGCTGGAGGAGACTCTTGAGAGTCCCCTGGACTGCAAAGAGAACAAACTTATCCATTCTGAAGGAAATCAACCCGGAGTGCTCACTGGAAGGACAGATCCTGAAGCTGAGGCTCCAATACTTTGGCCATCTCATGAGAAGAGAAGACTCCCTGGAAAAGACCCTGATGTTGGGAAAGTGTGAAGGCAAGAGGAGAAGGGGACGACAGAGGACGAGATGGTTGGACAGTGTCATCGAAGCGACCAACATGAATTTGACCAAACTCCAGGAGGCAGTGGAAGACAGGAGGGCCTGGCGTGCTCTGGTCCATGGGGTCATGAAGAGTCGGACACGACTGAACGACTAAGCAACAACAACTTTACTGATTCGGTTAACACATCCAAAATCTAAATGCACTCATTGTTTTAAGGCCTCCAAAATTTTCCTATTTCAGTTTACTTTCCAGATATTACAATTCTGAACGTCTTCATATTCCTGTGAATTCGTAACCATGTCTTAACTATACACCATTCTCCGGCTTGATGTATTTATTAACCAAAAAGTTGCAGCAATGTTCAGCCACGCTATCTGCTTACACACATACATGCACAGAAATACCCCTGCATGCATGTGCCCTCGCTAGTTAACGGTCCATGTTCTGCCCATCAAGTTTCCTTTTTGTTCCATGAATGGAAGGTGAGGAAACAGGAAAGAACTTAGAACCAGAGCAAAACCATGCATACACCAGTTCCAGAAGAAAAGTTTAATCATTCTCCATGTTATGTAAGGCAGGCAGAAGAGAACTCATGGAACAATAATAAAGTGAAGGAAATTTATTCATCCCAGCTGTTTATAAATTGCATTTCAGAGAACATGCATTTTGTATTTTCGTAGGCCAATTAGCGTTAGGAACATTTCGTTCCGAGATTCTCCCGAAATTCCTTTGGTTCTGAAAGTTCTCTTGTTCTAATCTATGGCTGCAGCAATCAATTCTGTGGCTCACTTCTCATTTCAAAACAACTTTTCTCGCAAGTATTTTCTGCACCTCCTTCCCTGTTTCAAAGATCTGGACTCAACCATTTCCCTGCCTTTATTTTTCCTGTCTAGGCATTCTTTAAGGCCAAGGGGAGAACAAATGTGAGGCAAAAGTAAGAGCAGGTGGAATGGGGGGGTGGGGGTGGGTGGGTCTAATGAACTTCAGTGAGAAAACAACTCTGCCATACTAACACATGAGCGACTGACTCCCCTTACCTTTGAGACAGTCTAATTATACTCACCAGTTACCTAAGTGGCTTGCATCCAATTTGTCAGGAAAGAAATAAAAGATTTCTGAAATGAAGCGAATGAATTGAAGAAAAAAACACACTGTGTGCGTGTTAGACAAACAAAATGTGCTAGAACAATCATTTATCAGAAAAAATGCCTTCACAAAAAAGATGATGCCATAAAAACAATCAGAGGTTCAAGGTCTGTTCAGGACGAACAAATTCAATTTTCCTTCTGCAGATGAGACAATGGTCCAGTTCAGTGGCTCTCAACTGATCGTACATGGACTCTAGACTAGCAGAAAACAGAGATCGACTGGGCTGGATTCTGGAGTGCAAGTCTTTGCATACAGCATTTTTTCTTTTTTAGAAAACAACCATCACAACAACAACAACAACAACAACAAACCTGTTGGGTGGAAAAAAGTTTATGCTCCCATGTGACGGTTACTGTCACTCTCACCCTGGCATTTCCCACTCCTACCATAAAGCCAGCCCTCAGATCACCAACACACTACATAGCTCAGCTTGAATGAAATCAAAGCAAAAAAAGCAAAGTATGCTGCTTATACACCGCCCCAGAGCACTTGAAGCACTCTCTGGGTACCATTTAATTATGCAAGTTACACCTCTCCCTCCCTCAGCAAGCTTGGTTTACAGATCTCAGAAGGATGGAAAGCTGAGTCAACCTTGAGTGGGCTACCTGAACCTATCAGGATCGAACCCAGGTAATGAGCAGAGTCATGACTGCAGTACTGCAGTTTAACCAGTGTGTCACAAGACTCCTAAATCAAGTTACTTTCATTGCAGAAACAGTTCTGCAATCTCTTATCCATCTCTCCACTCTTTTCAGTTCAGTCCTTGCAGGCCTTCTCTCCTCCTCCTTCTCTCTCTTCTCTCTCCCCCTCCCGTCTTACCCAACCAAATTCTGCCTTTCGCACCAACATTCAGTGCTCCACACTCACCCCTTCCCTTCCCAAATTTGCTATCCTTATATATGCTAAGCAAGCCACTTACCATGTTTACATAAGTCAACACATTTAACACAACAAGGCATCGCAGGCAAGACAGGTTTTCACAGTAACCACTAAAAATGCACTCTCCCTTAGAGCCGTCATCCTTCTATACATAAGATGTGGTATCTCTTACTAAACTACCCACCACTGACTGTCTACCAATGATGTTCTGATATAGTACAGGTAACTTGGGACACTCAGTACAGAAGGGGCCCCATATCTGTGGGGGATTCATTCCAAGACCCTGCCTGTGGATGCTAAAAAACGTGGATTATAGCAAACTGTTGTTTAATGGCAAACATATGCTATATATAGCATGGTCTCTGGCTCCCTCTAGTGGTCAGCTCTGGTAATTTCACCTTTAGAAATATATATTTCAAGGATTTTTCTAATATTTTTAAAATTTTCAGACTGTGGATAAGTGAATCAGTAGATGCTGATCTCGCAGATAAGAGAGTCCTACTGTATTGTTAGTTTTTCCCTGTTCACTAATATACTATGCATGATAAATATGAGAAGAGGATGCCTGTCAACCTGTTTTCAGTCTAGCATAGTGAGATACAGGTGATACATAGTGAGATACAGGCTGAGAAGCACCAGAGGCTGAGAAGCAATGATGTAACATTTCAGTATTCTTCGTCTTTAAGAAAGTCCATGAAGTAGGAAGAGGTCTCTTCCGAAAGCAACCAACGATCTTTGTCCCTGTAATTCAACTTGGTAGAAGTGGTACTATCACTAATTCAGAACTCAGCTGATTGAAGACCACTGAAAAATTATTTGCCCTCCTCTTTTTTGGCCACTATGTTTTTATATTTGTTTACATCTCCTAGCATGTTGAACGGCTGCCATTTCTTTCTTTTACATTTCATGGGCTGGTTTTCTTCCTCCAACCTCCTTTATTTCACATTTGTCTCTGTTCCAAGACAGCTACAGCCTGCCCAGCACATGCAGAATGATGGAAGTGTATAATCTGGTCCAGAGAGTGGAATGTGGGTCACTCTCAGTCCGTGGATACACACACAGACACACTGAAAACTTTTAGAAAGGAAAGTTACTGGTTTCATTTAGAATGATCAGTACAGTCTGCTATTCCAATTGTACGGAGGTTTCCCCCCCTCCCAACTATGGAAAGAATTTTTAAAATGGTATTTTAAAAGTGGCATATGGCTACCAAGATTCCGGTATCTTATTTTCCAAACCATTTAGCATTCTGCAAACTGTCACTACATATTGGTGACAGTTTGCACACACTGAGCGAGTGCATAAAACTGACTCAGAAATAGACTGAGATATTTTTCCGAAATAGTTTGACTGATTTCTTGGCTGATAGGAATTTGGTAATTCCTATCCCATGGCCCCTCAATTCCATATCAGGCATGACGGAGGGGCACAAAGTACGTAGTTTTAATGACTGAATGGCTAGAAGCGGCTCATGCCAGGAATTCTTCTCAGGCTATGATTTCAGTCCAAATCAGGGAAAAGTTTAGGAATTCCAAATAACCACATTATCTTCAAAGTGAGCACTAATAACTCAAGGATGCATCTATCTGAGCTTGGACCCAGCAACTTTGCTAACCTGATGAATGTGTTGGCCAATCCACTCTATAAGAAAACACCCCAACTGTCCACCCCAAGAATTTCCTATAACTGCTGATAGGGAGAAGGCTACCGTGATGATCGTATACGACTAGAGACCCAATTCTGCAGTCTTACAGGTACACATACTTGCATTAGGGTTGTCATGTATTGATTATTTGATTTGTGCCTCTCCATTCTCTGAAACTCCAAGAAAGCTCAGAATAAGATCAAAATATATACAGATGAAAATAAAATAAAAACACAGAAAGGGTTATTAGATGGAAATGCAACCAAACTAACTAGAGAACTGAAACACTATTGAATTAAAGAAGCAGCAACATGACACAGGTCTGCTACAAGCCTCTTCTTTAAGCAGCAAATCAGCTGCCCCTACTCTGCTGGGATAAAATCCATCCATCCATCCATCCATCCATCCATCCATCCATCCATCCATCCATCCATCCATCTCTCTCTCTCTGCATCCATCCATCCATCCATCTCTCTCTCTGCATCCATCCATCCATCCATCCATCCATCCATCTCTCTCTCTGCATCCATCCATCCATCCATCCATCCATCCATCCATCCATCCATCCATCCATCCATCCATCTCTATCTCTCTGCATCCATCCATCCATCCATCCATCTCTCTCTCTCTGCATCCATCCATCCATCCATCCATCCATCCATCCATCCATCCATCCATCTCTCTCTCTCTGCATCCATCCATCCATCCATCCATCCATCCATCCATCCATCCATCCATCCATCCATCCATCCATCTCTCTCTCTCTGCATCCATCCATCCATCCATCCATCCATCCATCCATCCATCCATCTCTCTCTCTCTCTGCATCCATCCATCCATCCATCTCTCTCTCTCTCTGCATCCATCCATCCATCCATCCATCCATCCATCTCTCTCTCTCTGCATCCATCCATCCATCCATCCATCCATCCATCCATCCATCCATCCATCCATCCATCTCTCTCTCTCTGCATCCATCCATCCATCCATCCATCCATCCATCCATCCATCCATCCATCTCTCTCTCTCTGCATCCATCCATCCATCCATCCATCTCTCTCTCTCTGCATCCATCCATCCATCCATCCATCCATCCATCCATCCATCCATCCATCTCTCTCTCTCTGCATCCATCCATCCATCCATCCCTTCCCTGCCTCCCTCTCCATCCATCCATCCATCCATCCATCCATCCATCCATCCATCCATCCATCCATCCATCCATCCATCCATTCAATGTATATGCCGCCCCATTAGTGCAAGCACTACTCTGGGTAGTTTTGTCTGCTAGCAGATCAGGTCAAAGAGAGCAGGCTACTTTGGGGAGGGGTTCTAGAGCCCGGGAGCAGTCATCCAAAACGTCCCCTGTTGCATCCTCCAAAGCAACCCTGAGGGGGAGGTGGGGTGAAGAACAGAGTCTTCCCTAGAAGATCTCAGAGGGAGGTTCATACGAAGGAAGGAGAAGTGCATAGAAGTTGCAAGGACCAGGCAAAACAGCATTCCACAAGTCATTTCTGATACGAGAGGCAGCCTTTATAACAAAAATGTATCACCTTTGAATGGGTTCTTTAATTAACTATGCATTTGGCAAAATATTTGTAGATCGCAAGGGCTTGCTCTGTGCCAAATTTCAAGAAGACTGGACAAGTACTTTGAGTAACTGAACTGCTGACTTTAAAAAACAATCCTGCCTTCTTGTGATTTTATTTCACTACCTTTATTTTTGTTGTTGGCTTTTTTTGTAGTTACTTTTTGAACACCTACCACTTTTTTCCCCAAAATTAAATGATTCCTGCTACTAGGTTTTCAAAATTTTAAAACTGACCCATTCTTTTAGTTAGAAAACAGTGTACTTCAAAGACATAGGATTTCCCCCCCCCCATAAAAACTAGTTGCTTATGCTCACAGAAGTATTCCATTGCCCATACTTCTTGCCAGTACTTCAGGATACCAATGAATCTCACTGAGGTAAATAGAGCTTACTTCTGGACAAGATGGTAGGCTGGAACGTCAGCCATACCATAGCCATCAGTGTCTTTGGACAAATAAACCTTCACAGAGAGAAGTCACAAGGTGGGGAGAGGGAGGGAGCAATAAGGAGGAATTTCCTGATGGTGAGAACCATGAAGCAGTGGAACAGCTTGCCTCCCAATGTTGTGGGTGCCCCATCGCTGGAGGTTTTCAAGAAAAGATTTGGACAGCCATCTGTCCGGGATGGTATGAGGTCTCCTACCTTGGGCAGGGGGTTGGACTAGAAGACCTCCAAGGTCCCTTCCAACCCTACGACGATTCTATGACAATAAAAATACGAAACTACAGAATGAAAACTGCATTTCCAAAAGCTATTAAAATGGTTGAAAAACAGTAACAGAATCAGCTTTGTGAAAGCCTGTTCATGCAGACGTGTTTTCTTCCTATAAAAAAAATTACTAAAGGGAGAGACAGACCAACTTCCTACGGGGAGAGGATGGCCTTGTTGCTGCCATAGAGATACTTTTGTGTTTTGTGATTCCTCACTTAGCCTTTTATGATGATAGGACAACAAAGAATGAGGCTGCTCTGAGGCAGAATAAAAGCTAAAGAGGTTGGCCTGGGAGCAAAATGTTTTGTTTTGTTTGTTTGTGTTGGCTTACTCGTGTCTACCTCTAAAAGCCCCTCTGAAACGGCACTCAACAAAATACGGTAAAATAAAACACAAGTCGAAAACACGTCAAAAACTAAAACAGCAACGTGAAGCTTACAAATCAGGCATTCCTCAGAGGGAGGGATTTCTTGCTTAGATGGGCTCCTCACCCAAGGAGAGTCAGAGGTAGGGAGGCCACTCACATCAGCAAAAAATAAGGCATGCAGGGCCCCCTTCCCACTCACCCCAAAAAAGGAGCCGCAGGAGGGACAGAAATGGAACTCTGCATAAACGTGCACAAGGTCATCTCTATGCCCAGATGCAAAATGAGAAATTATTTTTATAAATTAACCAGAAAACATCTCACGCCACTGGAGAAGACTACGAGAAGGCGACCCGTGCACCTGCTTCTTTGTTGCCTCCTTGAGGGAGACGAAATTCTAAATCCTGATCCCTCTCTTTCTGACTTGCCCTGGAAAAGCCCTCCAAAGAGAGGAGACTGTCAAAAAGAAGATTGCGTTCTAGCAGTTCTTCAGAAAGAGGACTGTCCTCCATAAAAGAGAGCACAGGGCCAGGGCAAGACCAGATGCCACCGTGGAGGAAGGGCTTCTGGCTGGTTACCGCATTGGAAAAATCAGAAAGGGGCAACCTCTTTTTGTAAATAGAGTAATCGGTGGTTTTCCAGGTATTGTTGGACTACGATTCCCATTATCCCTAGCTATCGTTTATGCATTTTATGCAAACACACACAATTTCTCCTTTTTTTACAACCTTGTTTGTTTTGACTCTTTTCAGATTCACCTTAGACTTTTTTTTTAATGCTGCACAATATGGCATACATATTTTAACTTGTGTTTCTCAATATACAAATTTTATATGCTATGTTCCCTAACAGATACAATTTCTGATGGTCATCTTTGCTAATTTTTGTAAACAATTTTTCACTGAAGAATTTTTCTACTAAATGAGTACTCCCTGAAATGAAGGCTCAGCTATATATATTCTATATATTCGGTGGGAGCAAAGTTCTCCAAAAACAGGACCCGTCTTTTGCACCTGACAGTTTAGCTGAATATGATGCCAGCCATCATTTCAATGTAAGCACAAAAGTCTAGTATTGAGTTGGGTGGGAGCAAAGAGTGGTGGTGGGAGGTTCTTGTCAGAGATGATGATGGATGCTCATTTTTCTACTTGGTTGCAGGAGCTGCTGCTGTATTTTGAATTTCTTGTAAAATTTCTTTGGCTACACAGCAGAACTATAGGTTCACAGAGGAGAATAGCTTCAAGTTCCCCAGATAGTCCACTCCTTTCTCATGAACCGGCACTTAAGGTCTCAGTAACTCACTCTGAAGTATTTGTAGGAGAAAGAATAAAAATGTTTCATTTACTTACAGTTTGGAACAGATCAACAGCAAATTAACAGCCAACTGACTTACAACCTACAAAAGATGGGGGGGGGGGAACACTCAGCAGACAGGTGGGTTTCCCTTTGAATTTACAGCTGGGAAGGGACAATGGGTTAGTACTGGATAGACTGACAGTCACCCAAGGCCAGAAAGGTATATCTCAGTCACTCAAGCCACAGGCAGCATGTGAGGTTGCAAGTAAAACTGCAGCAGGGGTGGGGCTCAGAGGGCATCAGTGGAAATTTACTGGAGCAATGCAGCTGCATAACTATTGCAGCACTTGATCCCAAAGGACAGCTCAGTACTATGTGCCAAAAAAAGAAAAGAAAAGAAAAGGAAAGGAAAGGAAAAGAAAAGAAAAGAAGCGCACCCTATTTTGAATAGAACATGATGATCTCTAGTCTGGCGTACTATGTGAGAAAGGAATTTAGAATCTCCGCTTCCACCAAGGGAACTTTATGACTTTCTATGACAGGTTAATGGTTACTTTGACTCTATTCCAAAATCAGAGGGAATCTTCACAAACCATCTATTGGACAAAGCAAATGAGGAAGTCTGGCTGTTAGAATATCTTTAATAGTCGCGTATAGGGGCAGGAAGTTTTTACCATCTTAAAAGACAGGCTTCTCGAGATATTCAGGGCTTCAGAATCAGAATCCATGCACTGACTCTGAAGAGTTAAATATGTATCGGAGGGACAATTCGATAATTCAGTCCTTTTTTCTCAGTTGCAGCTCACCAGAGAAAGAAATTTTTTAGGATTATGCATGAATCCAAATCGATATACTGTACCTATAGGTCCATCTACCCCCCACCCACCCAGAAGGTCTTTTCACTTCTGTATCTGCTTCCTGTTGTTGATTTGTTTTGGAAAGGGAAGCTGCCATGGTGCTTCTTGAGAGTCATAGTTCTTTGGGAGCCACCTTCTATAGAGCCTAATGGACAGCAAGACTACAACTCCCAGAAAGCAGCAAAACCAAATCAACAACAGGAAACAAGGGTGGAAAATGGTGGTGCAGGTAAATGTCGAAAATCATGTGGAGGACCTACAGGCATGCAAATTTGCATCTGTGGGATGCCATTCCCAATATTTTGGAGGATTCTGGGCATTGTAGTCTAAAAACACAAACAGCAGATCCTTAGATCAGAGAAGGGCAACCAGGATGATTAGAGCAGAGGTTGTCAACCCTGGGCCCTGTGCCGGTCCGTGGCCTGAGCCGGACCGGGCCGCGAAGACAGACCTCCCGCCGCCCCCCCCCGCACGCACTCCCCTCCCCACAGCTGCTTTGCGCACGTGTGCGCATGCCAGCGCCGGCGTGAGCGCTCCTCCACCCCTTCACGCATGCACCCGAGCGCCCGTGCGAAGGGGTGGGCGTGCGGGCGTGCAGGCGCCCCTGCGCATGCACGAAGGGGTGGGGGAGCGCTCACGCTGGCGCTGGTGGGCGGGCACTCCCCCACCGCTTCTCGCATGTGCCCGAGAGTGTGCGCGCACCCACACGCACCTGCGGGGGCCCCCGCCTTCCTCAGAGGCTCAGCCGGTCCGCGGTCCCAAAAAGGTTGGGGACCGCTGGATTAGAGGACTGGAAAACAAATCCTGTGGGGAAAGACTGAAAGACCTGGGCATGTTTAGCTGTGAGAAAAGAAGACTGAGGGGAGATAGGATAAAACTCTTCAAATACTTGAAGATTATCATATAGAAGAGGGGCAGGATTTGTTCTCAGTCATTTCAGAAAGCAGAACATGTAACAATGGGCTCAAGCTACAGGAAGCCAGATAAGGCTGAACATCAAGAAAAATATCTTAACTATTAGAGTAGTATGACAATGGAACCAATTACCTTGGGAGGTGGCGAGCACTCCAATGCTGGAGGCATTCAAGAGAAAATTGGACCGTCTGTCAAATCTGCTTTTGCTTTGCTGTGGATTTCTGTGTTGAGCAGAGGGTTTGACTTTATGACCTTATAGGCCCCTTCCAATTCAATTATTCTAAAATTCTATGATTTGAGTCCAAAATATCTGGAAAACACCAGGCTGCCTGATTCTGAGCTGCAATGTGCAGCCACTGGACGGTCAATGCACTGGTGTGAATCAGTCTAAAGAAGCCATGCTCCCATTGCGATGAAATAAAGGATAAAACTAAAATATGCTGTTCCTTCAGCTCTTAATAGAAAGCAAGGCTACAGTCTTTGCACTGTATTGTCCTCATGCAAATGCAGCAGCCGATCATTTTCTCAGATCTGACGGCTGGAGAGAACAGCAGGAGTTCGAAAATAATGAGAGCAGTCATAAGGCAAGCTAGAGACGCTGGTTAATAGTTGTGCTTGATTTTTTTTTTAATTAAGGAAGCCTGCCTCTGTGCAAGAATTCCATTAAACCCCTACTGATTCCCTCAGAAGGCATTTAAGACAAACACAGATCTGAAACAGAGAAATGAAGGTTGGAAGGTATAATGTTAACTTTCATTGGACCCAGGCTAGGAATATATGCAATCTTTGGAGCTCCACAGAACTATGGAAGAGTCCTGGAGAACTCAAAACTTGTTGTAAGAGATATCTTTATACTTTTGCTCCCTGAGAACCTAAGCTCTGTCTACAGAGCTATCGAGTGAAAGTTGAGCAGTCAAGTTTTTTGTAGAGTCAGCAGTCTCGTTCTGATCAATTAATGGCCAATGCAATCTAATCCCAGGTCCCTCAGTAGGATCTACCCCCCGCCCTGAGACCTCAGCTTCTATTTATAGCACTCCTACAGATATCCCAGCTTTAAGTCTAGGGCCAAGTTTTACAAGTAAGCAGAAACTGGTGGTAAAGTATTTCAAGACTGGAAAATGTTGGAACCTCGCAATGTTTCCCAATGGATTATGTTTGTGTGTGAAGTTCATTACTTCGGCCTACCTGGAAAACCAACACACCTGCCAAAATGATGATCCAAACCCTGACGCCAGACTTAATGGATCTCCCACACAGGGAATCATCACAACTTCAACCATGAACTAAAGTTCAGACCTGCAACTTTCTATCAGCCCCCCTAAGGTGCTGCTTTCCTAATTTGGGATGGTAGATACATTCCATTCTGTCACCTCATTCGACTGAATGTACAGGATCAGGGCGGGAATAGGTGGATCCTTGTGAGGAAGAAGATGGATCCTTGTGAGGTCTGAATCCATCCCGACCCAAGTGCTGTCCTATCCTGAAGTGAGGTGGGAGAAGTCTGTACAGCCCCTGAGGAGAAATATATGACCTGCCAGGAAAGTGACAAACCCACTGGGGGAGCGGAGTGAGAGAGAGATGAGAAGAGTCACAGAGAAACCAGGGAAGATCGATGGAGATCTGTTGGGTGAGACAAAGGCGAGAACAAACAAAGGAATGGGGATACCTGGAAGCAAGGAACTGGGTGTGTCAGAGACTGAAGTTCAAGTAGAAATGTCAAGAAGCCAATCACAAGATAGGAGAGAGCCTCCAAGCAAAGGTTGAGAGTAGAGGAAGTAAGTTGGAAAAGGTGGGCATAAGACAGGAGGGAGAAGCAGAGAGATATAAGGGAGAAAAATCCAGAATGGGGATGATAGAGGCAGGAGAGGCAGAGGAATGAATGAACAAACGAACGAACGAACGAACGAACGAACGAACGAACGAACGAACGAAAGAAAGAAAGAAAGAAAGAAAGAAAGAAAGAAAGAAAGAAAGAAAGAAAGAAAGAAAGAAAGAAAGAAAGAAAGAAAGAAAGAAAGAAAGAAAGAGTTTTACCTCCCAGTTGGGCAGTTGGGATTGGATATGGATGGAGAATCCATGGACCAAGCAGTGGGAAAAGTTGATGATCCCCCATGTAGAGGCAGAAGGGAGAAGGAAAGAAGTAAGACCTGAAAAGCCATCCAGTTGGGGAGAAACGGAGGTGAGGGAGTGGAGTAAGAAAATTAGGGAAGAGAAAGATAAAATACCCCAGGAAAAGAGAGAGGGAAAGATGGAGCAATCCCTCAGAGAGGGTTTCTGGCAAGACCTTTTCCCATGGGACATCAGTGAACCCCAACAAGAAGGCTCGGGATAGGAACCCCTCAGAAGTGACCCCTTGCCCATGCTGGATGTCTGGATGTGAAATAAGGGACTATCACCCGATACAGATGTTTGAACCGTTTGAGACTCCTAGTTCTAACCCATTCTTTAAACAAGCCGTTAACCCCTTTGTCAAACCGTTATGCAAAGAGGAGATATTAAATATCATGGTTGATGTTAACAGCTTTTCAGATCTGCCTGAAATAAATTGAGGTTTTGGAACCAGTTGGTCAGTTGTCTTTATTTGGTCCCAAAGAGGAGGCAACAGAGAGACAACAGCCTGAGAAGATAGAACCCACACCATCCTAGAAGCAGAACTTAAGCTGCCTGGAGAAACTCACTGATTTGAGTGTCTGTCTGCAGAGCCAGAAGCTGGGAGTTCGATTCCCCAGTGTGCCTTGAGGGAGAAAAACCAGGCTGTGTGGCCTTGGGCAAGGTGCCGAGTCCCAGATCATCCTTAGAAGAAGGGAATGGTGAACTCCTTCTGAGTATTCTATATATGGCAAACTCAGTGAGAACTGACATGATGACATGTAATTATCATTATTAGAACCAGAATGTAGAAAAATTACTTTTAGATTGTAGTTCCCAGAATCTTCCAGCCAGCAAACAAACCCACCCCGGATGCTTCTGACCTTCCAAAGGTTCACTGAATAAAGCAACAGCCATCATTATTTTGCACTACGATTCATGCTGAAGCATTATTTGAACAATTTTGCTTAATATACAATCCAAAGAATTATTTTTCCTTCTCTTCTCTGGCTCAGAGCACCACCAAATAGTTCACCCTGTTGCAGGGCCGGGAAGATAGTTCTGTGACTACTTATCATTGTGTGTGTGTGAGGACACAATAAATGAGGATTCCTGTCCCAAGCCTATCTGGCACTGTAAACTGATTCCAGAGCAAAGCCTGGACAGCCCAGATTCATGAGCACTCTACTTGATCCTGGGAAAGCAGGAAGAGGTCTTCCGGCCTGAAGGTTATGGGTGTTTTCACAAGGAAATGTGATAAACCCCAGCTGTCAAGGCTAATGTCCACACACTCTTACCAAGCCCGGTAGGAATCCTAAAGTGAAGGGCTTTGGGGGCCCTTCCACATTTTGGAGTTCCTACTGAACCAAGTGAAATATCCCAGCCAGATGTTTGTTTGTTTTTTGCAGAATACTGCATTTCCAAGCCAGAGACTGGGAGGGTAATAGTTTTGGACACTGGTTCCCACAATCTCTCAGTCAACAGTACCTGCTGGCTGGGAGGATGAAGTTTTGCATCCTCTTTGCATTATCTCAGAACATCCTGTGGGGGAAAATGGTTTGCTAGGATAGTATGAGAGAAGGCAAACTATTACAATAACCCGTGCAAAGAAAGAGAGAACAAAAGTGAAAAGCAAAGAGATCTCTTCCAGGAAATCCAAGAAATCCAAGAAAATTATGCCTAGATTAGGAATGCTGAATGACAAACAGGGAAGCACACAATCTGACCAGGAGAAAATAAAGAGAAAGTATAATGAAGACCAATACAGAAGAGAGAAAAGGATCACAGATTCCTTTGAAGACTAATCCTATGATGAGGAACCTACAGTTCTAGAAAGTGAAATGAAAGCTGCTCTAAAAGCACTGGGAAGAAATAAATCATCAGAGGTAGATGGAATACCAGTAGAACTGTTTCAAGCCACAGACACTGAATCTGGGAAAATCTTAACAACAATGTGCCAACAAATATGGAAATCAAAACAATGGCCCACAGACTGGAAATGTTCAATATATATTCCAGTTCCCAAGAAAGGAGATGCCAAGAAGTCATGTAACTATAGGACCATTGCTTCAATTTCTCATGCAAGCAAAGTGATGCTCAAGATGTTACAACAAAGGCTTCTACCTTATATGGAGTGAGAAATTCCTGATGCTCAAGCTGCATTCTGAAAAGGAAGAGGCACTTGAGATCATGTTGCAAATATCTGCTGGCTACTGGATAGAGTTTCAGAAGATCAGTTTATGCTGAATGCTTTATTTTGTTATTATTTATTATTTATGTTCTTTCTTCATGTTCAATCTGTACACAGAACATATCATACAGAAAGCCAGACTAGATTCAGATGTAGGAGAAATTGAACTTGATGGACGATACTTCAATAATTTAAGATATGTAGATAACACCATCTTACTGGCAGAAAGCAGCAATGGCTTGAAATGACTTTTAATGAAAGAGAAAGAAGTACCAAAGCAGGACTACAATTTAATATTAATAATAACTATATGCCATCAAGTCAATTTTGACTTATGGCGACTCTTTTCAGGATTTTCCTAGAGAATACTCAGAAGTGGTTTACCCTACCCTTCTTACAAAAACCATGACTGCAGAAGAATGCAGAATCTTGACAATTCAGAAAAGGAAATAGTAAAATACTTTGCATACCTTGGTTCAATCATCAGTGCAAATTGATACTGAAGTTGAGAAATCAAAAGACAGACTAGGAAGGGCAGCCATGAAGGAATTAGAAAAGATCATCAAATGTAAGGATGTATCACTGGAGATCAAGATCATCCACACGCTTGTATTTCCCATCACCATGTATGGGTGTAAAAGCTGGACAGTAAAGAAAGCTGACAGGGGAAAAAAATGAAATATGTTTGAAAAATGGTGCTGGAGGAGAGCTTTGTGCTTGCCCTGGACTGCCAGAAAGACATACAAGTCGGTCCTAGATCAAATCAAGACTGAACTATGTTCTGGAGTAAAAAATGATGAAATTGAGGCTGCCCTGCTTTGGGCACATCACAAGAAGACAGGATTCTCTGGAAAAGACAATCATGCTGGGAAAGGTGGAAGGCAGCAGGAAAAGAGGAAGATTAAATATGAGATGGACCGACTCCCTAAAGGAAACCACAGGACCGATTTCACAAGAGCTCAGCAGGGCAGTTGGGGACAGGACATTTTGGAGATCTCTCTTCCATAGAGTTGCCATAGGTTAGAGGTGACTTGATGGCATATAACAACAACAGAGATATGTAGGAGGTTTTTAATATATATATATATATCCCTCGTCATTGTAGGCAGACGTCAAGGTCAGAGAAGGTGTGAAGTGCTTCTGTCAGTAGCTCACCAGCCAAGAGGCCTTCAAAGACCTCCAGTGAATGTTAGATAACAGCCAACTCAGCTTCGGTGGGAAAGATTCTCCTTGGGAATCTTTCCAAAAGTGTGACTTCTTACGGAGCTGCCTCAAACCAAGAATTATGGAGGGACTGGCCCTCCCTGCCTGGCCAGCCGCCAATAAACTCGCAGAAGCTCAAAGGAGGTGGCGATGCCAATAACGATTTAGAGACTACATTTGGCTTCCCAGGTGCTTCCAAAATCTCTCTAGATTTCAGCCAGCAAACTGTTTTCTAAGAATGTAAGGGTTTTGCTGAATCCAGAGCAGCAAATCACAAATAACACAATTACCTTTCGCAAATCACTGGCTTTGGTAATAATGAAGTTAACGTTCAAAAAGTAATGCAATGTAGTTATATTAAATTGGGAGGAGGTAGAAAAATGAGGAGCCTTGTCTTGTCTTATTTTTTTTTTTTTAAAAAAAGGGGGCAAAATCAGAAACATTTGGAATATTTTTTTCCCCAAGAATTATTGACATTTGCTTATCCTAAGGGTACTGTCCGAAAAAGCAATATGTAACATAACAAGCTTTTTTAAAATGATTGTAATGGGGAGGTGAAAAAATGAATTACTTCTAAAACATTGCACCAAGTGCTAGGGATGAATTACTTTGGAAAAGCAATTTTCCAAGCCAGTGAAAGTTAGGGGCTGTGATGCTCGAGAAGGGTATTAAGATGCCATGAGCCAAGGCAGAGGAGGAGGAGAGACCCACACCGAGCCTGTAGGAAGGGAGAAGGCTGAAAGTGTAAGCTTGCCTTGAAGCCCCAAAGCAAAATGCTTGGCTGTGGGGAAGGACTCCTCAAGAGAAAAGGCATTCTTGGGAATCGAGGTATCCTTGGGAGAAGACTCTTCCTCCTAGGAAGGTCCAAAGGCCCAACCTTTACACTGATTTCTTCCCCTTCCTTCCCAAAAATCTGCATCTAACTGCCAGGTGAGTGCATTGAAAAACCTTCTATTAGGACTGGAAGTGACTAAAGACACTGCACCCAACTACTTTCTGGACCTCTCCTTTGGATTCCTGAACTAAGCTTGATTCTAGACCAGTGGTTCCTCACCTTGGGTAACCCAGGTGTTCTTGGACTGCAACTCCCAGAAACCCCGGCCAGCACAGATGGTGATGAAGGCTTCTGGGAATTGCAGTCCAAGAACACCTGGGTTACCCAAGGTTGGGAACCATCACTCAGACTATTGCCTTCTGTTTCTGGACCTTGTGGACTGTTCTAGATCCTGACCTGGCGTTGACAGCCTGACTGATATTGTACCATGATTCTGGATCTTCTGCCCTTGCAGCTCCCATGAAGCTTAACCCCTTCCACCCCTTTCCCTCATCTTCAGGCTAATGGCCTTCACACCAGCCAGAGAGATACGCCGAGTACTGGAACTCCTCTGAGGACTTGGAATTTTTGGCTACAGCTCTCAGAATTCTGGCAAGAGAAATTCCTCGTGGAGCAGTAGCCAAAAAAATATGGAAGTCCCCTAGTCCCCTAGCAACAAATGAACGTCCCCTAGCAACAAATGAAAGTCCCCTAGCAACAAATGCCTTGGTTCCAGCATGGAACAGGTAATCCAAAATAAGTAACTTCACAAGTAACAAAAACACAACAATCCATCAAAATAACACAAACATCTCTGTCTCTAAGCCAGGGTGGCGCACAAGTTGCATGTGGTCCCCAAATGTGATGCTTAACCCCAACCTTGTGGGGCTCCCAAGAGCTTAAAATTTAATTTTTAAACAATTGGCTGAGGCAGTTCCCTTGTGCTCTCTAGGAAGTGCGGGAGACAGTTCTCCCATCTTTTCATTTCCCTAGCCTCCTACCTCCCCCAAATATGTGATTTTTATTTTTTATTTTTTAAATGGCCACTAGAAAGTATGAAGGGGATTTTTCTTTTTTTCCTTTCTTTTTCTTTTCGTATAAGAAAAATATTTTGGAAGGTGGGTAGGCAGCAGGTGAGGCCCCGTGGGGTTCAGAGGTGGGCATCTAAACCAAAGTTTGTTTTAGAGGTTACACCAAAAGGTTAAGAACACAGATCATGCTCCATCAATAGCGCTGAACATGTTCAATCACATCTCCATGTTCTCGTCTACTTGCACTTGCTTCCTGTAGTTTTCTGGGCCAGACGCAAGATTTTGGTACACAAAGTACTTCCCAGTTTGGGGCCCTGTTATATTTGCCAAAGTGTCTCTCTCTCTCAGAACATCAGCCTGTACCACCTGTCCTTCACAGGCCTTGCTTCTCCAGGTTGCCATACTGAGGGAGGCTAAGAACATCATCACCAGCAATCGTGCCTTCTCCGTGGTGGCCCCTTCCTTATGGAATGGGCTTTCAGCAGAAGTACGTCAGACCTCCTCCCTCCCTTCTTTTCAGAAGATGTTAAAAGCTGTCTTGTTTCAAGAGGCATTCAAGGACATCCTCACCTAAGTCAATTTTTAATGTCTACCCTGTTTCGCCATCGTTTGGACTTCTTCTTTATTGTCTTCTTTACTTAGAGGTAAGCGGGATCTGAAGGCCTTAGGAATGGACCTCAACAGATGGGAAACCTTGACATCTGAGCGTTCAGCCTGGAGGCAGGCGGTGCAGCATGGCCTCTCCCAATTTGAAGAGACCCTTGTCCAGCAGGCCGAGGCAAAGAGGCAGTCCCGAAAGCAGCAAAATCAGGGAGCTGGACAGGGGACAGATTGTATTTGTCCTCAGTGTGGAAGGGATTGTCACTCTCGAATTGGCCTTCTCAGCCACACTAGATGCTGTTCCAAGTCCTCCATACAGAGCACGTTACCATAGTCTCTCGAGACTGAAGGATGCCTACACTTAGAGGTGTTTAATGTTGGCATCTGTGTTGTCTTATTGTAAACCACTTAGAGTAGCGCTTTGCACTAAGTCAGTGGTACAGAGATGCTTAAACAAACAAAGAAACCTGTTAGTCCACAAGGATTACAAACTCAACGGATGGATGGTGTGCTGGAAAGAGAAAATATGCAGGGTAGGTTTGGACTCACACATCACTATTGGCACTACCCGGTGTTGGGCCATGGCAGATTGCCCCTGAAGGAACACAGCTCTCAGAAAGACAACATCTTGCCTTAACAACACCCCTGTAAGGTAGGCCGATATTGTTCTCCCGGTGACAGGTGGAAACCAGTGGGTTGACATGGGATAGCTTGCCTTAAGGCCATGAGAGACTAACCTAAGTATTGCTTCAGAAAATAATCCTCCTCAGACATAAAATAACCCCATAGGATGTCTTTTTACTCTTTCACATCTCAATCGTTTGGTTACTTTGGGGACTGTGACAATATTTACATAGGAAAAGCTGCTGAAAATAGTAGCAAACTCCAGAAAGGAAGAAAAATGCTGAACTTTGAGCTCTGCTGGAACATTTTTCAGGTAGCAGTAATTACAAGTCATAAACTGAGCCCACTTATACACTCTTGCAGTCAGTTCCCAGACCAGATTCCTGCGAACTTTTATACAACGAAATTTGCTTCTGACATATATTTTTTTCTAAAGCACCCGTTTGGCAAGAGTATCACTCATGGGGGGAGGTGGAGAATGAAGCAATTTAAATTCTATGTGTGAAGCTTTGTCAATCCTTGTGTGAGGCCTGGTCTCCCAAGCTGAATTTCATATGTATTATCTGTTGCATGGAGGGACAATAAATTTGCACAAGACATTCGTAGCCACATTTGTTGATTAGGATTTTCCATCTCATAAAATATGAAGAAAACAGTATTTTGCAAACGAGTGAAGCTGTATTTTACAGTCTGTCATCTGAATTTCTAGGCAGGTTTTCTGTAGGCTACCGTTTCAGAATAAAGGCATGAGTGGCATCATGTCCATCCCCCTCCCCCATGATCTGCCCCCTAAAGGACCACAGGTACAACTTTGAAGTAACTACTTACAGAACTTTCATCTGAACTCTGAGAGCAATGCTAGTTTTAAAAAATCCTCCTTGCATATGGGCCAAAAGAAATAGAATACACTAATAATAATGGGCTGTCAAGTTGATTCCTACATACAGTAACCCATGTCAGGGTTTTCTATGTTTAGAGTACTCAGAAGGGGTACTTTTCTTCTGGGGGCACCCTAGGACAGAGCAGCTTGCCCAAGGCTACACAGGCTGGCTGTTTTTCTGGGAGCCATAGTGGGGAGTTGAATCTTGACCTCCATCTCTGCAGTTTTGCTGTGCTATAGTTCCCAAAACTCTTAGCAGCAATGAAAGCTTCAGAAACCTACATTGCCAAAAGGTAGGGACCAACTGGAGAGCCTTCTGTTTGAACTAGTCCACTGAACTCTTTTGTTAAGCTCAAACGCTCCAGGAGTTTCCTAGCTGGGGGACTGGTATTGAAAAAAGTCTTTGGTGGATCAGCCCAAAGGGCTATAAGATTCAGCATCACAAGCAGATGCCTACTGGAGATTCCGGGAATAGGACCTGAGTAAAGGAGCGCTCTCTCGCTCATGTTTCAACAAAGTGCTATATCACCAGAGTTAGGAAACAGGGTTTTTTTTTTGGATATTTTTGTAGTCCATAAAAGAAACATTTTTAGCTCTGTATATCACTGATATTAAACTGCTGCTTCTCATTTGACATGGCTGCAACCAACCAACCAACCAACCAACCAACCAACCAACCAACCAACCAACCAACCAACCAATCATCCATCCATCCATCCATCCATCCAACCAACCAACCAACCAACCAACCAACCAACCAACCAACCAACCAACCAACCAACCAACCAACCAACCTACCTACCTACCTACCTACCTACCTACCTACCTACCTACCTACCTACCTATTCAATTTCTATAACACCCATCTGACTACAAGGCCACTCTGGGTGGTTCACAACATGATAAAACAACAAATAACATTTTAAATAAAATCACAACATAATAACTGTACAAAAATCAACTTGAACATATCAATTGACTTAAACTAAGAAAAAGAGAAACTAAGAAAAAAACAACATGAAAACAATTAATAAGCCAGGGTGGCGGAACAGATAATTTAAGAGCTGACAGCACCTCTGTGCTCTAACCATGTGATATCCGGGAAACCCTTTGTTCATAGCATACTTTTTCTGGTCAAGAACACCCACACCCACTCCCACACACACACCCAATGCCACCAGTTGTTGCAACCAACCTACACGGAAGGGAAAAGAAGCAATTCAAACCAGGAAATTGCAGGCTGTACATCATGAACTAGATCAGGTATAGACAGACTCTATCATTAGAATGTTTTTTTAAAATTAAGTTTGTCTATGTCTTCCAGAATGAAAGAACAGGAAGACTCGAAGTATAGATGACAAGTGGTAATTAAGAGCGGCTTCCTTCTCAAGCGCTGTTGTCGTTCTCCCCAACTGCAAGGCAAATCATTCCCTTCCCTTATGTCTTGACAACAGCTCTTTTTCAAATTCTCTCCCAGAGCTTCGAAAAGCTGCTTTTCTGGACTATAACTACAAAAAGCAGCCGTGATGTCCATTTATGGCCAGGCTCAATTTGTGAGCTGTCTCAGCAATGTGATGGCTGGACTTACGTGGTGCTACAACACTCCAGGAATAGGAGAACAGAAAAACAACAATATAGAAAGGGGCTTAGGTAAAAGCAGTGCTATGTAAAGACAGTTGGATGTGGTGAATGCTAGCCTATCAGGATTCCTGGTTTTAAGGAAAAGAATGACTACCGGTGTACATGCACAGGGCCTCCTTTTTTACTAATGCTGAACAAGCACCATTATGAGATGTGGCTAGAGATGAGAAACCAATCTTTTTTTAATTTCTTGATTACAGGTCCCAGAATCCCATGATATTGGTTGGTTGGTTGGTTGGTTGGTTGGTTGGTTGGTTGGTTGGTTGGTTCATCCCACCCAACTAGTGGCAGAGTGGGTGGCAAACAAATCATAACAACACAACACAAACAAGCCCAATAACACCCATATAATCAGTAAACATGAAACATAATAACAAAAGATAAAATAACTAGTAAAAAAACCGCTAAAGACTATAAAATATTAAAAATATTAAATACAATAATATTAGGCAGCAAAAACAGGACAGGTTCATAAGCAGAGGGGGCGTGTGGAAAGCCCCATTGATCAGCAAGATTACTCTGGGGTAAGGCCATAGAAGGTTTGTGAGAAAAGCCAAGTTTTCACTTGTCTCCTAAAACCAAGGAGAGATGGGGCTAATCGTACCTCAGGTGGGAGCGAGTTCCAAACTGATGGAGTGGCCACAGAGAAGGCCCAGTTTCGAGTGGGAGATTTTCAGGCCTCCCTCACGGTTGCCACCTTCAATATCCCAACGTATGAGGTATGAGTGGGACGGGCAGATGTTTTGAGGGAGAGGTGCTCAGACAGGTAGCGGGGTCCTAAACCACTATGTGTGGAGTGGGTTGTGGGAATTTTAGTCCCAAAGTGTAAGCTTTCCTGTCTCTGGGTGTGGCCAGAAACAATATTCTCAGTATTCCTCATGTTTCTGCTATGATATGAATATATCCCCATTTACAAAGATGCTCCCATAAACCAACCCTTTCAGTTCTGGGGTCAGTCTGAGGCAGGAGACATCTTCTAACGAGTGTCTTGAAATCCTGTAGTCCATTTACATAAAAGATGTATCCTTTAGCAGTAAATTGGCTGAGACACCCCCCCCATAGACATTTATCTGTTGCACACCGAGTCACACAGCTCAGTATGCCTACAGAGCCAATACTGTCAGAGATTTCTTGACTTAATGTTAATGTGACACTAAAAGTTACACCTTTTGAGAAACTGTGGAACAGGATTTTGGCCCTTGGATCAAAACAATATTTATTTTGTTCCCATGCTGTCCATCCCCGTCCAGGAAATTTCCTCTCTCACTATAATTTTATTCCCACTCCTCAGTGCCTAGAGATTAGTTAAGCAAAGAAAACAGGCACAATCTAAAGTCACTCAACAGTCCAAAGAGCTGTGCAGCTGAATGGGATTTGAACTCATGTCTTCTCGGTTGAAACCTCCAGATGTGTCAGCCTAGAACTCCCAGAATCCCCAATCGGTGTGAAGTCCAACCCATCTGAAGTGCACCGCGTTAGGAAGGAGCTAGGCTACTTTACCCCACTATACCACACTGCCACATTCTCCCTACATATACATCTTATACCTTGGGGTTTGGAACTCTAGTAGCACAAGATGTGGCTGATGTGTGTTTGGCTGCCAAGTTTCCAGGAGACGATTAGATAATTGGCCTTCTCAATATTTCATTAGCTGTAAATTCCTAGCTTTCTCTCTTTGGTGTATTGAAATGTGCTGGGAACGGCAGTTTCGCCTATTTAAAAAAATGTTGACCTGTTAAGTAAGCCATTTAAAGTGTTTTATTACAAATCCCATGAAATGGGTTGGTGAGCAAGGGCAGGGAATTCTCCGAACGAGGAAAAACTCCTGGGGACTTTAAATCTCCGACGGAAAGCCTTCACTAGTAACATGTTCCTTTGAGAGTCAAACGAGTTTTTCTCAGAGGCTAACATGTTTTTGCATTTTCAGAAAGGTACACATTCAAGAAATCCTTCCATGTGTGTGTGTGTGTGTGTGTGTGTGTAAATAAATTCTCCCCCAAATAATGCAATGCTGTGAAAAGGATTTTTTTGCAACATTTGGATGACCCTGTCTTCTCGCTGATCTGTGTTGCTATTTGTTCTACCTGTTTTCTTTTTACAAACTATTTTTCAGTATATATGGGGAGAGGATCCCCACCCACCATCAATATGCAGAAAACCTGCCCCTAAGGTGGTTTTATTTTACCATGCAGTTAAAAATGCAATGCATAGAAAAATAGGCGATTTCAGATGTGTGTGACTCTCTCATGTTCCAAAAAATGTGTACACTTTAAAAAATGCACACAAAATGCACATACCGGGGATGGGAAGAAATACAGGAGGACTGTGGCATCTGTGGAAGATCAGTTGCAAACACACACACATCCACACCCTCATGCATGCTAGAAATCACAGATAAGCAAATCCAATATGTAGCATAGTCCTTGGTTCCCTCTAGTGGTCATTTCTGGTAATACATCTTGGAAATGTCTACTTCTGGGCGTTTTTATTTAATCTTTTTCAGGCAATGGATAAGTAAAACCACGGGTATTGATCCTGTGGATACAGCAGCCCTACTGTATATAAAAAATGACCAGAATTCATACAGTTAGAAGAAGAATGAAAAACAAGAGCAAACGATTGGAAATTAACTGGATATACTGTAGGTGTGGGAGAGAAAATCAGTCTACCTCTTTAAAAGTTCACCATGCCTATTTGGGGGGCCCTGAACTAACGGCATGCAAGACTGCAGTTCAAGGATGCCTGAATAGTGCCATTTGAACAAGTTCAGTAGGGCAATTGAAACACCCTGAGTTAACAGTGGATTGACCCATTAATCCAGCTTCCAGACAGTGTCTTTTCTCTCTGTCCTTGGAAAGAAATTCCACTGTGGATTTGGGGCCCTTTCCAGGGAGCTGCATAAATGCTGTTCATAAATAAAGCACTTCAGGTTGCCCTTCCAAACAATCTGTAATATACAGTGGGACTTCCTTCTGCACAAACATTGCTTGGATTGCACCGAAAGCGGCTAACAGTTGTGTGGAAGCTAAGATTCATCATCCCAAATGGAACTGACCGCACAAGCTGAACGGCGTTTTTAATTGACGTTTTTATTTGGAACCCCAGCTGATAGCTGGCGCAAGAGCATCTTTCCTACACGACCCTCGTGCTTGTGAGACCATTGTCCCAAGGGTCTGAAACCCCGGGATTCCATTACGTGTTCCTACTCAGTCACGAATCCATTTTCTGCCCAAAGATGTTTCATCTGCAAAAGTTTCCCCAGGCTGACTTTCTCCAAGATCATGCTGCCTGGGACATTCAGTCTAGCACCTGGGACGACAAGTGCTTGTTTGTATTGCTGAATATATTAGCAACTCATTGGAGCACAAGCCATGTTGCCAGAAAGAAAAAACCCTCCTATCCACCAATGCACAGGTTAGACATAAAGATTTCCATCTGATATGGTATAAACTGTGCCAACGACATTGCTTTAGTATCGATTGCAGGTTTTTTGGACTTCTGTCCTGGACAACCTCCAGAGGTTGATGCATTCCTAGCACTTGAGAGTCCGCTGGACAAGTGCAATATTGAGCACCCTGAGAGGCTCGGCTTTAAGTGTGATAAGCTAAAATTGTGCAGGCATGCTCTGCATTTCTCTGGGTCTCTCTCCATGTCTCCAAGAATGGAGACCATCTTTCAGCACAAGGACCAAAATCGAGTTCAGAGAACTCCTCTCAAGGGCCACATTCAAGCTCTTAATTTCAGTAACTAAGCCTTTGGAGATGCATTCCAAAATTTTAGGCAGTGCGAGATCTTCTACAAAGATGGGGAACCACCATACCATGGCATTAAGAGTTTTTACAACCTTGCATGCTGCCTGTGGTTTGGGAGGGACTTTTCTGGGCTGGGGTGACTGTCAGTCTATCCAGCATGAACCAATTGTTCCCTTCCACCTCTGAATTCAAAGATAGCCCCAGGTCTCTGACGAGCATCCCTTTCTCTCTCTCTTCAGTCTGTTGGAAGCAGCTTGTTTATCAGTTTGCTGTTGATCTGTTCACAACTATAAGTAATGACATGTTTTTATTCTTTCTCCTACAAATGTCTTAAGAGTGATTTATTGAGACCTTAATTGCCAGTTCATGAGAAAGGAGCACATTATCTGTAGCTATTCTCCTCTGTGAGTCTCTGTACTTTTCCTAAGTGAGGAAAGGGAATTTGACCAGGAATTCAAAACTCTGCAACAAATGATGACTTGGAGAAAGGGGGGGGGGGCGTGAATGTCTAGGAAAGCCAGATTGGGATCCCAAGGGGGCTAGGTTTGGCCATGTGGTCTCAAATTCCCCAAACTAGCTGTAAGTTAACAGACAACAAGTAAAGGCATTTAGCTCTGCCCCCACCCCACTAATTGCACCCCATTCCTCAATCACCTTCTCACCATTCATGCAGAGAAGAGGAGGAAGAAAGAAGCTGGGTGTATTCAGGGGAGAGCTGGTTAGGTCTTTAACTTGGCAGCCCTCCCATGAAACCATCTCCTGTGGCCATGGCTCAGTGTGCTTCCTCACCATTTCCCTGCACGGCATGGCGAAAGCAAGGGAGGAGTGACTCTGGCTTCCTCACAGCAATGTTGATCAGAGAGGTTCCCACCTGGGTTTTGGCAAATGACCTGATGATGTCAGGAGTGTGGCCCTCATTGGAGTTTGGAAGGGGGAAAAAAATCTATTTTGGACTGCAGCTCCCAATCTTCCTTAGTCACCATGATGGTTGGGTTGCCTACGCGGTGGCGTGAACTATAGCCCAGAAAAGGAACATTTCCTAATTCTGCCCCCTACCCCCACCAACATGAATTTGACCCAACTTCGGGAGGCAGTGGAAGACAGGAGGGCCTGGCGTGCTTTGGTCCATGGGTTCACGAAGAGTCGGACACGACTTAACGACTAAACAACAACAACAACAACAACAACCCCCACCCACCCCCAATGAAATTCATTCCATACAAGGATGCAAAAAGGAAGCTCTGAAAAGTGGCAGACTTGTTCATTTTGGTGCACAAGGAGAATCCAAAAGGGTAGAGAGAGGGAGAGAGGGATCCTTCTTGTCTTTATATGGAAAGCTTCTAATACGTCCGTCATAATACAGACATCCAAACAAATGAGCCACTGATAAAAGGTCACATGTATGGTTAAGGGGCATCATGGCAATCCTCTGGACAGATGAATTCACCACCACTCAATTTGGTAGTGCTTCCTTCTATATAAGAAGGAAGCACTACCTTCTATATGCATAGGCGCACCTTATATAAAGTGCTGAGCTGTCACACATACAGTACAGTGAGGAAATCTTCATACAGCTGAAATTCTCCTTTAGCTTTTGTTTAGAAACACCACCAAACCTCCCCAAGTATTTCTGTTTAAACTACAAAATAATCAGGTGCTGTCAAGTCAATTCTGACTTATGGTGACCCTTTTCAGGTAGAGAATACTCAGAAGTGGTTGACCATTTCCTTCTTCTGGGGTAGTGTGGAACTGTGCAGCTTGCCCAAGGCTACACAGACTGGTTCTTCAGCCAGAAGGCACAGCGGGGAATTGAACTCCTAACCTCTGGCTCCGCAGCCAGATACCTACACCACTGAGCTATCCAGCCAGGTGTTTAAACTGCTAGCATGAACTAAAAACAAAGAAAAATAAAGGAACAGTCAGCTGCTCCTTGATTATTTTCCTTCTCCTCTGACTTCTGTGCCACGTCTGCTTTAAACAAACCCAAGTTCGAATCAGTTTCTTTTCTTGACTTTAAAAAAAGTTATTTTGTGTGCTTTTACACATACTGGAATTGTGTGTTTTTCTATACACATTTTGCAAATAGGAATGTTTTATTGCATGTGTCACTCAGTAATCCATGGATTCCACAAGGCAAAGTGTGTTCAACCCACATCCAGCTTGAGAAATGGAGACCAAGAGAAATCTATGTAAAAGACAGCCAGAACAGGTTGCTTATACATCCCTTCCCACTCATTTTACTCTGAAAAAAATAATAAAACTCAGGCTATGCTCCTTTACACGTCCCTCTCACCTTGATCTCTGATCTCCAGTCAGGGTGGACAAGTTCTGCAATTCTGGAAGGCCAAATTCCTATCACCCAGGACCCATCAAAGCTCATCCTACCCCTGAAACATCAAAAATACACCTTCTTATGAAAACAGGAAGTAGCCAACTGTCCACTTTTAATTTACTGTTATTACTTTTCTGGTGAAGAACTGAGGAGCATTTTGCAGGTTACACCTAATGTTTGGTGGTGGGGGTTTCCAAATTTTGTTTTGCACAGGAGCCTTTGAGGTTCTGGAGTCTTAAAAACAACAACCCATGAACAACATTTTGGCTCTCCATCCTGAAATGCTCAAAGAACATCCCAAAGGCTCGCATTATTAATGCCTGTGAAGATAAAAAAAAAAAAATGCTTTGGTATGTTTTGGTTGCAACCCTTTGCTGACCATCTTTGGTCACAGACACATTCTTGCATCATCCTCGAAGTGGGAAAAAGATATCACCTCTGGGGAAAGATGACAAGCCCAAGTTCCAAACATTTCCTCAAAGCCAGCCTTGTGCGTAGTGCAACACAATGATCCAGTGTGATACTGAGGGAGCTTTCAAACAAAATCTGGCAATAAGGGAGACAGGGCTAAATCAGCTGCTGTGTGATTTTTTTGTAAAAGTCAGAAAAAACATGGAAAATGTTCAAGCCTTCAGGCCAGGCCTAATATTGTTTTCTGGATTCTCACCTTTGCTTTCTTCTTAATTTTTTTTTTGCTTAATTTTTTTTTTTTTTTTTTTTTTTTGCATTCCTAAGTGTTTTGCAACACATGTCCTAAGTGACACGGGTTGCAAAATGTAGCCACAATGAAATGCCATGGACAGTAATTAAATCCCATGCACAGTCTATCCCTATGCAGATTTTCTCAAAGTTCCCATGAAGTTAAATAGGAATTGCTTCCAAGTGAGTGTGTATAAATTGTGGTGACATTTTGATGGATTTTATTTTAGAAACCCAGTATATAGATAAAGCAGTGGAGGAGAGTAAAGATTGGCCTCCTTTGAACCACAAGCGGCCCTATAAGTAAAGTGCCTTGCTTGGACCACAAACAGCCCTAAAACTTTTTTGAGGCCTCCCCATGCTCCCCTGGCTGAAAAAATAAGAGGGGGTGCAAAAAAAAAAGTCCATTTCTGCTCTGAGAAGAACTTCACGGAAGAGCATTTCCCCCTCAAACGGCATGCACCCGCTCCCAAGCCAACAAAACAAAACAAACTGCAATTAGAACTTCTGAAACTATAAATAGCCTTTTTCTGATTTTTCAGGCCTGGTGCTGGGTGCTGGAGATACAAAACGGGTCTCCTGACCCTTTTCTTTCTCTTTTCGGCCCAGATCGGGGAATTAGCTTGCCATGAAAGACAAAAGCCCTTCATTACTTGGCCTGCAAAATTAGCGCCATGGGCTTTTAACCAACTCATCTTGGCGAAATGTATTTTGTTGAGGAAAAAACCACAGCTTAGCAACTTCTCCTGGCTCTGAGCAGTATTTTGTCTCTTGGGCATTAGACCCGAGCCACCCTGGAAAGAATTTCTTTTCAGACAAGTCCAGGCTTCTGGATGCTTCAACCAGATCCTTTTGCCAATCAATCTGGGCACTCGCTATAGAGATGAACCATCTCCAGACAGATTGAAAGAAAGGGAGAGGGAGATGATTCACTGCTGTGTAATGACTTGGCATTTTGTGCCTTTCAGATTTATATGGTAGATAGTTCTAAAGGGTTAGCAGTGTCATGTTTATTTTACATCTCTTTGGATTCCTCCACCATCCCATCCCAATTCCACTTTCCAGGCCGGTATGTTATTTTTGATGGCATAATGTTAAAACTTTGCAAAAGTTTCTTTTCTTTGGACTGTAACTCACAGAATTCCTCAGCCAGCATGGGCAGGTTTTGGTTTTGGCCATGGAAAGGGAAAAACGTTCTTACTGGAAGACTCCCACTAACAATCCAAGTAACTGAGCAGGTTTAGCAGCCATACTACACACGATATAAAACAATGTTGAATTCATACGCCTGTGTCAGTCTGCCCACTGACTGGCATCTGTGCTATTACCCGTGCACCAATCTAGGCAGTGGGGATGTAATAATAAACATTATGGGTGGAATTACTGGTAGACCGCAGCAGTGACTTGAAATGACTACTGGGGGAGATAAAAGAAGAACGTGCAAAAGCAGGATTACAGTGGAAGATTAAAAAGACAAAATCACAGCTACACAGAAATTACATGAATTTCTATTTTGTATATTTTGGTTTAGTCATCAGTTCAAACAGAGACTGCAGCCAAGAAATCCACAGAAGACTGAGCTATAAAGGAAGCAGAAAAGATCCTCAAATGTGAGGATGTGTCATTGGATACCAGGAGGAAGATCAATTACAGTATACTATGGTATTTCTGTGTATAGATGCAAACGCTGGACAGAGAAGAAAGTGGACAGGAAAACAAATATGTATCCTTTTGAAACATGGTGTTGGAGGAAAGGAGAGATTGTCACAAACTGGAAAACTGGTGGTTCGTGGTGGTTCGTGGCTACCCACGAACCACAAACCACAAACTATCACGAACCACAAAAAACCCAACGAATTGGTTTGGAACGTGAAAATTCTGCACAAAAATGGGGATTTTTTGTGTAACACATCCTTCTCCCCAATGTGAGAACTTCATTGAGAGTGTCAGGAAATGTCTCATGATCTACAAGGAGAAGAATATCACCCTTCCTTGTTCTTGCACAGGAGGAGGAGACAAGCAAAGATTTACATCCTTAGTTATGTCATGCATCTGCGTTCCTCTACCGCTTGGGAATATGACTCAGAGAAGGACTCTTTTTTTTTAAAAGTCAACCTTCATTGGATTGTGCTGGAAAAGAATAAGTAATTTACTAGAATCAAAGATGAACCAATTTTTTTTTAAAGGTCATAGGAAATAAATTAAGGAAAGGATCTTAGCATAGTGCATTAATAATGGTCTTGCAATAATCAACTTCCTGATAAAAATCTATAGGGAAAGGTGGTTCTCCCACGCTGGACAGAAACTGACTTTGAATGTCATTCTGAAAACCATTTACCAAGTTACTGCATAGGTTAACCAGAGTTTCTGTTTTCACAAGCACAGCAAAATGCATCCTTACAGCCAGGCTGACCCATTTCAGTCAATAATCCATTAATGTAAACGAGAAACCACAATGAATGTATGACTCTTTATCAGATTTTACTTTCCCCCTCCCCAGTCCCTGCAATGGGATTATTGCGTTTCTTGAGAAGTTCAACAAATCAAGCCCAAGAAAGGGGTTACCACAAGCTGGGGCAGCCAAAAAGGTCATTGGCTTTGCAGTGGGATGTAACCAGATGCCAAGAAAGAGCTTTGCTGAGTTCCAGAATGGTGTGTGTGATGGGGGACAGTTGGACAGTTTCCCATCTGAACATAACTATGTCCCTCTCTGATGGTTGGACATTTAGCTCTCACAGTGTAACATGATGGCGGGGAGCATGATGACACAGAAGGTCACTATTCTTCCATAGCTACCATGTTTCCCCGAAAATAAGACAGGGTCTTATATTAATTTTTGCTCCAAAAAAACGCATTAGGGCTTATTTTCAGGAGACGTTTTATTTTACAGTCATGTCATCTTCAGGTTGCTGCACAAGGGTGGAGGGCGGGGTTTCACTTAACTGGGGCTTATTTTTGGGGTAGGGCTTATATTATGAGCATCCTGAAAAATCATACTAGGGCTTATTTTCAGGTTAGGTCTTGTTTTCGGGGAAACACGGTAACTGTTTTTGGAGCAAAAATTAATATAAGACCCTGTCTTATTTTCGGGGAAACACGGTAACTGCAACTGGTTTCATGTCAGAAAGCGGACTTGCAGAGGCTATAATTGCTCTCCTTCCTCTGGACTCCACGACCACAGCATCAACCCAGGGTTCCAACGAAAGTCTTGTTTGTCTCATTTCTCATAAAGGACACCCATTTTTTTTTATGAGACACCGACATTTTTTTTCCTCCATTTCAACAAGCATTTGCATTTATGACTAAAGATGGGGTTTTCATAAATCCCTCTATTTCAGAGTTCCGGTGAGTGGGGCTAAGCTGAGTGGCAATATAAGTTATTGTTATTCTTATGTGCCGTCCGATTCATGGCGACCCTATGAATGAGCAATCTCCAAAATGTCCTGTCCTCAACTGCCCTGCTTAGCTTCCTTTACGGAGTGGCTTCCTTTAGGGAGTTAGTCCATCTCGTATTTAGTCTTCCTCCTTTCCTGCTTCCTTCCATCTTTCCCAGTCTTTTCCAGAGAATCCTGCCTTCTCAGGATGTGCCCAAAATAGGACAACCTCAGTTTCAACATTTTTGCTTAGGCGTACTGTAGTTTCCCTCCCCATTATGCTCCACACAGGGTGCCTTGCAGAAAACTACAATAACCCTAATGCTTTGCAGGGCCACCAGTTCCTCTGCCTCAAAACTCAGAAATGGAAGGGTTTTTTCCCCTCATTTATGCACCAGCTGTAAGTTATATCACACCCCAGTTCTAAAGGAATTTATTATTATTATTATTATTATTATTATTATTATTATTATTATTATTATTATTATTATTATTATTATTATTATTATTATTATTATTATTATTATTATTATTAGGGCTAATGTCAGAATTCTAGCTGGGGCAGTTCCAGGAGAACTCTGGGTGTTGTCGTTCAAAAAATACAATGACTCCCATCTCTAATTCTAACGAACTATTTTTGTGTCAATCGTGCAAATAACCCCCAAATTGTGTAGCTAAGCTCTGATAGCCACTAACTTGCTACGTGGATCTTTGAAAAGAAAAAAGCACAGATGCATGGTTTCCACCTTTTTGAGCAATCAGCCGGTCTTGTTGTGTATGTGCATACTTTGCTCGACAAATGGAAAAAAATAAACTTGCTTTATGCAGACATTTTGCATAATAAATAATGAGACCGTGCAGCTCAAGAGTAGAGGGGAAAACTCCATTCAGGAAATGGCATAGAAGTTAAAGAAATGTCAGGAGCTCATTTCCATGTTTGGAGAATAATGATTTTGAAAGATCTTTTTACATCCCCAGTTTCAAGCACAGACCACATAAAATGACTGGAGGAAAACATGGAATACCTTGCTGACATTTCATCATGCAGATGGGGTGGCTGCATGGGATATTTACTGGGAATGTCATCAGTGAAGGAAAGCCCACATTTACAGATGTTCAGCCCAGGACATAACTATGCGCAATGTCACATACTGACTTTTTAAGAATTAAATGTTTGACTCTATTTTGGGCAGATAGAAATTATTGCCAAAACAGCAGTGTGTAGGAAAAACAGGTTTAGATTTTCCCTCCCCAGCTACACTCTCCATGAAATCTGCCCCACTGCATAATGTAACTCCTTTCAAATATTGATTCAGTCCAAAGGGGGTGGGACTAAGAAAGAGCAAGGCTGCGAGTAAGCGATTTGAATCAGAAAGAGCAGGAGAACTGAAGAGGCCAGAGCTGCTGTTGCCACTTAGAATGCTAAGGCCCCTGCCAACTTGGTCTAGGTATAACTTCTATATGTTTGTGTTGGAGGGGTGAATTCATATATTGAATTCATGCATATGCAATTGAATTGATATTTTACTCTAGTGTTTTAAAGACTCTGCATGTGGAGCTGATTCTTCTATGTCATAGATACTCAACCCAGTTGAGGCAGATGTCTGGGATTTTTGTCCAAATTTGAAAGTCAAAAGAATACTTGAACTTTGCGAATTCCACAAGCAACATCCTTATCGCTACTCTTGCCAAGGTCCTGGGTGCACGAAATTGTAGCATTTTGCTGCTGTTATCATTGCTTGTGTTGTCTGTTGTACAACTGTGAATAAGAAGAGACTCATTTTGTGAAAATGCATTTGCAGAGTTCATCAACATCTAAGTAAACAAACAGCCCCATAGAACTTAAAAGTGTTAAAACAGCAAAAGGATTTTTTTTTCTCCTCTAATACTCATTATTCAGAGAGGGGCACTATAAACTAGTCACTAGAGGTACAAATTGTTTTTAAAAGTCTCGGGAGTTGCCAGAGCTGATGTTGCCTTCCAAAATCCAGGGATGGGGAACCCTGGACCTCCAGCAGCCATCTCCACCCACTCCCAGCTGGTACTCCCTGGTTCAGCGTGAAGGGGATTGTTCAAAAGACACAGTGGGTCCAACGGCATGCACTCACCAGCTCTCTTCCCAGTTCTCTCCTCTTCCTGCTAGCATTGTGGCAGATCATCGTACCTCCCATCGTACCGTTTGGAAAAAGGCATGGAAGGAAGCACTAGAGTCATGACTAGAAATGGGGGTATTCGTATACGAATATGAATATGAATACGAATATCCCCCCCACAGGTGGAAATAACGAGGGTCTGGCCCCATGGGGCCGGACTGTCCACTCACCATTCCGCCATGGACGCGCGCTCGAAGGAGCCTTCCTATCACGCCGTTGTCCTCAATGGATCAGCTCCTCTGCGACCTGGCAGAGGCTTGTCATCCCGCCTCCTGCCAGGAGTGGCTAATCCATTGCGAGCAACAGCGCAATAGGAAAGCTCCGTTGAGCGCGTGTCCATGGCGGAATGGTGAGTGGACAGTCCGGCCCCATGGGACTGGACCTTTGTTATTTCCACCTGCACAGTCTCATTATTTATTATGCAAAATGTCTGCATAAAGCAAGTTTATTTTTTTCCATTTGTCGAGCAAAGTATGCACATACACAACAAGACTGGCTGATTGCTCAAAAAGGTGGAAACCATGCATCTGTGCTTTTTTCTTTTCAAAGATCCACGTAGCAAGTTACGAATACGAATATACCATATTCGTATTCGTACCATATACGAATACGAATACTCCCATCTCTAGTCATGACCCACAAGCCTTCTTGCTACACATGCCTTGACAGCAGCAGCAGAAAACTTGAAAAAAGCTCTTCCCCTTCCAATCCTTGCTTGCCTTGCTTAAAACATGTTACAAGGTCCCTTCTCCTGCTCTCATGTTTTGACCCAGCAGTCAAGAAAAACGGGATACTGTTGACCTGGCCACCCTCATGGTGTGGAGAGGGAAGAACCATATAGAGGCTGCAGCTGTGCAGGCACAGCTCAAGCGTCCTTTTCCCCTTCGGTTGTGATCTTGGAAACAACTCCACCCCACCATCATGCCCGGTGTTAAATGTTTTAAAACACAAAATGTGATTCCACCAGACGTCAACAATGTCACGTCTAGTTCAGCCCTCGCGCATCCTCTCCAGCTCCCTGGGACCGAGAATCGTTGTGTAAAGATTTCCAGTAGCGGTGGCTGCCTTGGAAACGGCTTTACCAAGACGGTCATGACGCTCTCTGTTTTTGCTCTTCACAGTCATGCTTCTTCCCTCTCGGGAACAATGCCGTTTCGAAGCATTGCGTGGATCGGAGAAGTCGGCCTTCCTGAAGCAAGAAGGAGAGCCTGATCTTTGTGAATAAAAAAAGACAGTTCCCTGCCAACCCATGGTTTCATCACTAGTCATCATGATGCTGGTGGCCAACTTGGCACTTCCCTCCTAACGGCACGGTGCACTCAGTATTGGCCTGCCAAAAAGCCAGGAGCAAGAGAAGGGATTTGGGAAAGAGATCATGGGTCTGTGTGCCCATGTGTTGGAAGTAACATACACACACACACGTTGAGCTGGTTGGCCCAGGGGCCAGCTGGGAATGAGTGGAGATGGATTACCAGGTTTTAAAGGCACCTGACACGCAAAAGGAAGCGGTCTTCTCCTCCAGAGCAGCTCCTTGCTCTACAGTTTTTTCGTCCAACCTGGGAATCCAGAGAATCATACCCATCTTTGAGATTTCTGCTGGAGGCTGAGACATTGGCAACCTTATGGGGAAACCAAGGAAGGGGCAAAAAAAATCAAAACTTTAATTATCAGCTGATGGGTTCTGAGCTATCCATGATGGATCAGGAAAGAGATCTTGGTGTGCTGGTGGACAGCTCGATGAAAGTGTCAACCCAGTGTGCGGCGGCAGTGAAGAAGGCCAATTCCATGCTAGGTCTCATTAAAAAGGGGACTGAAAATAACACGGCCAACATTATAATGCCATTGTACAAAATGCTGGTAAGGCCGCACCTGGAATATTGCGTACAGTTCTGGTTGCCGCACCTCAAAAAAGACATAGTGGAACGGGAAAAGGTGCAGAAGAGAGCGACTAAAATGAGGACTGGGCTGGGGCACCTCCCTTATGAGGAAAGGCTACAGCGTTTGGGGCTCTTTAGTCTAGAAAAAGGCGCCTGAGGGGGAACATGATTGAGACGTATAAAATTATGCAGGGGATGGCTAAAGTGGATAGAGGGAAGCTCTTTTCCCTCTCATGCAATACCAGAACCAGGGGACATCCACTCAAATGGCGTGTTGGGAGAGTGAGAACAGACAAAATAAAAAAATTTCTTGACCCAGCATGTTGTTAGTCTGTGGAACTTCTTGCCACAGGATGTGGTGATGGCATCTGGCCTACATGCCTTGAAAATGGGATTGGACAGATTCCTGGAGGAAAAGTCCATCACAGGTGACAAGCCATGATGGGGATGTATAATCTCCAGGCTTCAAAGGAAGGTACCTCAAAATGCCAGATGCAGGGGAAGGGGTATCAGGAGACAGGGATCTAGTTGTCTCATGTGCTCCCAGAGGCATCTGGTGGGGCCACTGTGAGATACAGGAAGCTGGACTAGATGGGCCCTTGGCCTGATCCAGCAGGGTCTTCTTATGTTCTTATTTCTACATTTGAGCCAAAATCCTCTTGCTTAGCATGAACCAAATTGTAACTTTCAGTCTTTTCCTCTCTGGTAAATAAAGCATCCCCACTGCTATTTTCTGGGATGTGCTCACATACACCAAGCCAGGGTGCATGTTCATCCCCAAAAAGTTGTGGCAATGATAGTCTATTTATCAGAGAGGAACAGACCAAAAGTTGTATTTTGCCTTTATGCTAAACAGTAATTTGACCATTCTGCTCCAAAGTCTCACTATGGCCATTAGTTGAGATGACTTCAACAATGAGGTTTAAGTTCCACCTTCAGCTCTGAAAGGGGGAGGAGGAGGAGGAGGAGGAGATGGGCTATTTTCCATTCAGGGTTTGAACAGTAAACACGCCTTCCAATGTAACTTCAAGAGCGAGGCAAAACCTGGTGGCCTTTGGAAGGCAAGTAGATCAGTTTTAGTGCGAATGTTCATGGAACAAAATACTCTTGGTCAGATATAAGGCCACCATGTTTCACCCCCCCTTCCCTTCTAATGTAGACAACATGCTGAGACAGACTCATATTCCCGCTAGTCTATCAATAGTAGTAAAACCAAAGCTCAGAACGTTACCGGTGAAAAGCAACTCATTGTATTGCTCATTGCTCCTCACTTCTCACCAGCCAAATCACTAATAACATTGACAACATTGCTTTGATTGCATAAGTAATTCACTGTGTTGCACCTCATTAACACATATTGTTGTCATTACAAAAGAAAACAGTGGGATATAGTGTCTGGTTGCCTCTATTGGCCAGTTCTGATATTTTAAACTTGGAAATATTCAGAAAAATATAAAAGACAGAAATAAAGTGGACACCCCTTGCCACTTGATATTAACAAGATGATAAATAAGCTTCCTGGAAGATTCTTGACAAAATGCCTCAAAACACCCTTTGAAAGTAACTTTCTAATGTCACAGAGCCACAATCCTGTTGCTTGGTTATGTCTGCAGAAGCCAAACAGCTTATCTCATAGTGGCTTGTCAGGAGTAATTAACAAGTTCCTACTTGTATTTTTGGGCAGGTGCCAAACTAGGCCTGCAAATCTAAGTCAGGACTCATTAACTAACATCAAGGAGCCACTGAGAATTATTGTACTTACCTTGTATAGCTGTAGCAGGATTTTGGCTGAGGAATTAATTGTTAAACCTAAACAATTTAGCTGTTACTTGTAACTACAGTAAAAAGTAACTCTGCAAATACTAATCACACTATTTTTATGGGAGACACAAAAGGAAACTCCCCCCCAAAATGCACTATGAGCACATTCAGCATCTCCTGGGCAATAACGACATCCTGCCAGCTGATCCTTCCCCTCCAGAAGCACCACGAGATCGCTGCCAACATGAACAAAGAATCTTAACTATCCCACAGACTATACCAAAACACAGACAGAGTTCTGACTCCTGTCCTCTGAAGATGCCGGCCACAGAGACTGGTGAAACGTTAGGAAGAAAAACCTCCAGAACACGGCCAAACAGCCCAAAAAACCTACAACAACCATGAACAAAGATTACTCCTTATAAGTAATTGGTAACTAGTTAGAAGTAATTATGCTATTTGGATAGATGGCTTATAACTGGGATGGGGGGGTTTCCAATATTTTGGGGTGAAACAATGTCCCAGCCCAGTTTATGAGCCACCCCAGTTACTCTGATGAAAACAGAGAGTCAAAATATACTGAAGTGAACAATTAAAGTATTTTGAAGAGGTACAGGATAAAGATTAACTCAACAGTAAAGCCAAAGAATACTTCATGCACTGTGTAGAAGAATCTTGTATTGTTTTGTTTTTTAATGTTCAACTTATTAAATTTTAATTCTATTCTTTTTAATATTGTGAGCCGCCTTGGGTCCCCTTATTGGGAGAAAGGTGGCCTAAGAATAAAGCAAATTAAAAAAAAATTAAACATTGACTTTAAAAAAACCCGCTTGATTTAAAAAAAATCTTTAGCTGTTTATACATTGGGGATTAGAGATAGGTCAGCTGGCTGGATAGCTCAGTGAGTTAGGTATCTGGCTGCAGAACTACAGGTTGGAAGTTCGATTCCCCCACGGGGCCTCCAGGCAGAAGAGCCAGCCTGTATGACCTGGAGCAAGCGGCACAGTCTCAGGACACCCCCCCCCCCTCCCAGAATAAGGGAACGGTAAACCACTTCTGAGTACTCTCTACTTTGAAAACCCTGGAAAGGGTCGCCATAAGTCAGAATTGAGCTGATGGCACACGATTATTATTAGAGATGGGTCATTGTAGAACATGAATAATATCATGGGACTTCATTTGATAAATATTAAACACACAATCACAGAGCAAACCACAGTGTTCAAACATTGAAGCATTATTTTAAAATGTTTGCCTAATCTGCTAAATAGAAGATGGTCAAACAATAACACTTGAGGCATTGAAATGAAAGAGGCGAGCGTTGAAAGCAAGATGATTCACTGGTCTGCTACTGATGTCACAGTAACAATACATGCTTAGAATCAGCTTCATCTCTCTCTCTCTCTCTCTCTCTCTCTCTCTCTCTCTCTGTGTGTGTGTGTGTGTGTGTGTGTGTGTGTATTCGAAGCTGGCTTTGTGGTGTATTGTGCTCCCTATTTAAAAGAATGGACCGCAGACCAAGAAAGGGCTCTAGCATTTTGGCAGATATAAAGAGTGATAAATAAGACATATAAATATAACTCAAGCCTGCCAAAGAAAAAAAGGGGATTGCTAAAACTGAAATTCCACTCTGCCTCTATTTAGAACTAGTTCAGTTTGATCTTTGAATTAAGGATGGACTTAAAAGCCGCTCTTATTAATAGCTTTCTAGAGGTGTGACTGTTGTGGTTTGGTTTGGTTTTCTGCCTTCTATGCATACAACTTCATTTCCTTGTGAACCCTTGCATTCTGATTCCGCTCAGATGCAGAGCAGCAAACCGTAGGGTACTTCCTTTGCATGCCTTATCTTGTGGGTCTATTCACAGCTGAGCAATATGGCATTTCTCCCAACAAATGGTTCACACTGAATATTTCTCACATTTTAAATCAAACTATGCTAATCTGCCTGGAAAAGTAGATTCTTGCCTATAAAAGCTCCTATTTCCATCCACTCCTTTATCTTGACAGTACAGTGGGGACACCTTGTTCCTTATATAAGTCCTCCTTAGCATGTTAGCAACAGTGAAACCTCACACTAAAAGTTTCTTATAATTTTTTTCCCTGAATATCTCTCTCAATCAAGTGTATCTCCTAATTTCCAAGCTGTTTTAGACTGGAACTTGGCAAAAAAATTGTTTGTTTGTTTGTTTTGCCTTGTGTTGTTTGGACTATCTTCCAGATAGCATGGCCACCAGTCTGCTATGGGTGACATTTTCACATATAACAATCATGAAAGCCATAACGCACATCAATTCATGGACAAAAAACATCTACAGTACAACTATGGTGGTATCCGCAGGGGACTGGTTCCAAGTCTACCACTACCCATGATGAAAACCTGCATAGCTAGAAAACTCTTTATATAGAATAGTCTCTGGTTCTCTCTAGTGACCAGTTCTGGTAATACACCTCAGAAACATGTATCTCTGTGATTTTTTTAATTATTATTTAATATTTTCAGACAGCAGATAAGTGAAACCACAGACACTGATCCCAAAGATACAGTGGTCCTACCGTATGAACATGATTCTAAATACTCCATTAGACTGCAACAAAATATAAAAATAAAATACCTGGCAAAACCAGATTTTTCAGGAGCCTTACTGTATAGTTTGTTAGTGGATTTCCTGTTTACAAGTGTTTCTGTTAAATCTCTTAAATTTAACACAGCAAACCAAAACAAAATGCAGTAACAAATCCTGAGACATTTGTAAGAGAGAGCATAAAAACATTACTTACAGTTGCCTAAAACTATACTACTTTCTTCACTGCACACATACTTAGCAACCAGCCAAACAGATCAACAACAAACAACTGCCATGAACCAAGGTAAGAGAGGGAAAAGAACACTCAGCAGAGAGGCGGGGCTCTCTTTGAATTCAAAGGCTGGAAGGAATTATTGATTAGTTCTGAACAGACAGTCACCCCAGCCCAGAAAAGTACCTCGCAGTCAAAGAGACTACAGGCAGCATGTGAGGTTGCAAACAAAACTCCAACAACAACAACAACAAAAGCCTAGATTCTCAGCTATGGTCACTGCCCAAATTCAACAGGCATAGTTCTAAGGATCTGCATTATACAGCCTGCTAGGCAACTGGAGCTGCCAGAAAACAACAGGTAGCAACCTTAATTCTGCACCAAAACCACAGCTGCAAGTATGGGGACTCAAAGGTATGCTTGTACAGCACTAAGCCCTAATTCTGGTGCCCATGTCAGGAAAATGGAAGGGCTGCCTTCTCCCTCAGTCTGTGTTTTTTTTAAAAACATTGCTCACTTTCTTTCTGTCAGATCCCCGAAGACTAGAAGCAATCTGTGTAGCGCTCTAGCACATATAACGCCATAAACCTGAAATGCATTCATTCCAGATGAGTCGACAGAAATCCACCGCCTGAGGTGGCCCTCTCACCTTTCCTCTGAAGCTACAATATTACTTTCTTCTTTTGGCGCTATAGCAGGGAGAGAAAACAGAAAAGAAACTATAGTATTTTCACCCTCCCAAAGAAGGGAAGCGTTTTCATGTTGAAATTAATGTGAATATAAATGGGTCCTCTCCAGAAGCCGGAATGCATTATTTTAAACACTTTGGGCTGTCCATGATTTCCTGAATGAATTTGCAAGGCTGAGGGACCACTAAGGAATACAAATATAAGCTAATAATTCACCATCACTGCATTAAAATCTCTTTCCAGGATAATATTATCCACAGCTATTAAGAGAAGGAAGTCTGTGTGTGTTTGTGTGTGTATACATGTGTGTTGAGTCCCTTTAGCTGGATACTGCATGATGCACTGGCACCCCACTTCGGGCTGCATTCAAATAAGGGCAGAATGAACCCCAATTCATGTTGTATCCTTTTGGGGATATTCCTAATGAAAAGATGCCCATATCTGGGCCAATATTTGTCTGCTACTTAATCTCCAAAAAAGAGAGAGCCCCATTCTCACTAATGGGGAACTTTAAACAGCTTTCTGACAGAATGCCATCAGATGTATTTTGAGCAGAATTACTTGCCAACTTCTAGCCCACAAAACAAAAGAAACCGAAAAGTAGGAGACAACTACCGTGTTTCCCCGAAAATAAGACAGGGTCTTATATTAATTTTTGCTCCAAAAAAACGCATTAGGGCTTATTTTCAGGCGAAGTTTTATTTTTTCCATGTACAACAGTCTACATTTATTGAAACACAGTCATGTTATCTTCTTCTGGTTGCTGCACAATGGTGGGGTTTCACTTAACTGGGGCTTCTTTTGGGGGTAGGGCTTATATTATGAGGACCCTGAAAAATCATTCTAGGGCTTATTTTCAGGTTAGGTCTTATTTTCAGGGAAACAGGGTAGCATGAACTCTGGCAGGGACACCACCAACCGTGATCTAGATGAGTGGTTCCCAACCTTCTTCCAAGTTGCAACCCCCTTTTATAACAGCTAAGTAACCTGTGAGCTCCCCACCATATTTGCATAAAAAGGCATTTTTCACAGGGTAAAGAAAACACATTAAAATAGGGTTGTTGTTTTTCAGAATATAATTCTAACCTAATATATTAATATTAATGTAAGAATACATAATGGGGTGCCTGTAAATCTGCCTCTACCAGATAAAATTTGAGAAAGAAAAAGAAATGTCAATACACTTAGGAGTATAATTTACTTTTTTAGGTGAGGAAATGACTCTCCCTCTTCCCAAAAAGCCCCCTCAATGAGGAGCCCCCTCCCCCTCAATCCCAAATAAACACCTCCCCCATGGCCTCCCTGTGCCCTTCCTCCCTGATTCCCCTCCCTCAAAAGGTGGATGTGGAGAAGGTGGAGATGCCAAGAGAGCTAATAAGATGTGGAGTCTCTGGGAAGACGTTCTGGTGAAGGGAAGGTGGAGATTTGGTTGGGTAGTTTCTCTTCCCACCTCAGGCAGCAAGAGACTCTGGGCTGTCTCTGGCTGTTTGCTAGTTTTGGAACGGAGTGGACAACTAATGGCCTTCCAGATGTGCCTAGAAATCCTGTCAGCGCTAGACAACATTTTGGGTTCCTGCCAGTGTTCCGGGATGGGTGGGCAGGTCCCCAACGGCTAAAAAGGGTTCATCGTTCATTTAGAACAGTGGTTCCCATCCTTGGGTGCCCAGATATTCTTGGACTACAACTCCCAGAAATCCTGGCCAGCACAACTAGTCTAAGGCTCCTGGGAGTTATAGTTCAAGAACATCTGGGAACCTAAGGTTGGGGGGGCCCTGATTTAGAAGGGTTTTCACATTAAGGAGCACACAAATTCTTTAATTGGCAGTCAAAGTCACCTTAGACAGAAATGCACCGATAGTTGAATAAAAGTCACGGTGAATATGAATCCCAACTGCTCCATCAAGTTCTACATCCAACTAGCTCAGCAGTTACAAAATGAATGCTGTCAAATATTGAATTCATTCACTCACAACTGAGAAATTAGTTCTGACATCCTACTAGATCAAAGCCCGTACTCTGTTACAGAATGGCACGCAAGCTTTGGGGATCTGACCCGTATTCATCATACTTGATACAACCTAATATTCACCCTGGCTTTGATAATACACAGTGCTTCCTAGGAAAAGAGGTGACATACTGGCTGCATAGTGTGCGGTAGCTGCCAAGAAAGCCAACACAACCCTAGGCTGCATCAACAGGGGGATAGCATCAATATCATGGGAAGTGATAGTACCGCTCTATACCGCGCTGGCGAGGCCACACTTGGAGTGCTGTGTCCAGTTCTGGTCACCCCAATAAGACGCTGAGACTCTGGAAGGGCTGCAGAGAAGAGCAACAAAGATGATAAGGGGACTGGAGGCTAAATCCTATGAAGAACAACTAAAAGAACTAGGTATGTTTAGCTTAACAAAGAGAAGACCTAGGGGAGACATGATGGCAGTCTTCCAATATCTGAAGGGTTGCCACAGGGAAGAGGGCATCGATTTATTCTCCATTGTGCCTGAGGGTAGGACAAGAACGAATGGGTGGAAACTCGTCAGAGGGAGATCCAACCTGGAAATAAGGAGGAATTTCCTGACAGTGAGAACCATTAAACAGTGGAGCAGCTGTAAAACTGAATATAATAAATAAAAAAGTGTCATCACTATGTTGGAGGTGTAAAAAAGAGAAGGGGACATATATGCATATGTGGTGGTCATGTGAAGTAAGAAAGAATGAATGGAATCAAATCTTTAAAGAAATAAGTGAAATAACTGGATTAAATATTCAAATGTCCCCGTTAATTGCTTTATTGAATTTGGTTAAGAAGGATCAATTGTTGAAAGAAAATAAGGACTTAATAGTAATAATGATTACGGCAGCAAGATTAATTTTTGCAAGAAACTGGAGAAATGATAATCAATTCAGTTTAGAGGAATGGTACAGAGAACTATGGGATATGGCAATTAATGATAAACTGACATGTGATATGAAAATAAGAAGAGGCCAATCAAAAAATAATGATTTTAAGAAAATATGGAGTGTATTCTTGGAATATGTATTTCGGAGAAGGAAGGGGTATACACCGAGGGAAGAAACAATGAATTTTTGGAGAGAAAATGGATTGAATGAAGTTTAATGCTAGCCCTGAAGGTGATGGTGGCACTAATGTGATATGTAATTGTATTTTATTGTTGTTGTTTTTTGTGGTAGTAGGTTTATGTTGAGTAATTTAATAAAAATTAAAAAAAAAACCAGTGGAACAGCTTGCCTCCCGATGTTATGGGTGCCCCATCGCTGGAGGTTTTCAAGAAAAGATTGGACAGCCGTCTGTCCGGGATGGTAGGAGGTCTGGGATGGTAGGAGGTCTCCTGCCTTGGGCAGGGGGTTGGACTAGAAGACCTCCAAGGTCCCTTCCAACCCTATGACGATTCTAAAAAACAAAAAATGTGTGTGGGTATCGTGAAGCATTAAGTTGCAGGTCACCAGGTTTCAGAATGCTGGCTGAACCTTCAGTGCTCTGTTTCTTCAATTCTCAAGATGAGGAGGCAAATCTCAGGGCAAATGAGGCCAGAGGAGGAGAAACTTTTATTTTTTCTGTGTGAGAGAGGTGTTTTTAAAGGCTGGGGCAGCCTGATTCACCTCTGGCAAGCTGGGATAGGTGAAATATAGCCGCTCAACCTTGAAAGCTGGCATCAAGGCTTATTGGCTCAGCCCAATGGGGTTTTCTTGTGGTGTGTGTTGGCTACTCTCCCAAGTAGTGCCTGCCCAGTCTCTATTACATCACAAGGGTCTTCTCCTACAAATTTACAAGGATAAGTTACTTTCAGAGACTACAAATGCCAGAATCCCCCAGCCAGACATGGACACTGGCAATATGGGCACAGGGATTTGGGGAGTTTCAGCCCCCGCTTCCATCATATTTTCAAGCTGTGCCCCGAACATCGCTCAAAACACTCTGCATTAGAAGACTGCATGTGGAAAACAGAACAACAACCAGGAAAGTCTGCCAGCTCTGCCAGACTCTGCTTATGAAAAGTTGGGATGGAGAGTTATTTTGGAAAAGTTGCACTCTTTGGTAGCACAGTCACAGCTATACTTCCAAAATCCACAAACTGATATAAATACTTTTTTTAAAAGAGAGGCTACTTGCTACTTTTCTGTGTCTCAAAAGTAACTTTAAAAAAATTCCGAGTTCTATAAACTGTTAATCTGTGGCAAAAAGGGAACCTAAATCGCCTAAGGTGATACCGAAAATAAATAGGCTTATTAAAAAAATCCATAAGATTATGAAAAGTTAATAAGAGAACAGTGTAAGAAATTTGCCCGAACCAACCCACTTATCACCAGGATACCTAAGAACAATGCACACCTTATAAAAGAATTTGAAAACTTATGTCAAAAGTTATACTTTTAAAACACCAGCCCTATTCTGTCTCACAAGAACTGGTGGCTTAAAAAGCAGGGATTCTCTTCTCCGAAGAATGATCGTGCCAATTTTTAATTTTTGAAAAACCTTTCTTTCTTTAAATTTGTTTTTTGGAGGCTCTCCTTGATTCTGGGTATGAAGACAACACAAAATTTTATCAGGTCTTTCTCTGACTTCCTCCCATCCCCAGGGATTAATGATGCAATAAACCTACTCAGGAGAAAGCCCAGGGGCGTATCTCATCAAAGCAATGAGATAAGTAATACAAAATGAAAACACAAAAGGAATTAAGTTATACCTCATTGCAGTCATAATGGACCTTAGTTAAGCTGTTGGAAAAGGACATAAGTAGGTTACCCATAAGTATGCTACTCATAGTTTTAACTAGTCACTTCCAAGGTATGCCTCTGATACCCTACTACAGCAAAAAGAACAGTCAGAGAATAAATTATATTTGGCACACATATATTTGGTCCGCTTCTTGAATGTAACCTCCATTGTTATTACATGCCACTAAGTCATTTCCAGCTTACAATGACCCGCTGAATTAGTAGCCGTTAAAGGTTCCTGTCATTAACAGCCCTGCTCAGGTCTTGAAAACTTCAGACAGTGGCTTCCTCTGTTGAGTAATTCTGTCTTACATTGGGTCTTCCTCTTTTCCTGCTGCCTTCAACTTTGCCTACCATTATCATCTTTTCCAGTGAATTCTGTCTTCTCGTGATGAGCCTGAAGTAGAATGTGTGTCCGTTTAATAATTTTTTTTAATTCTAGAAAGAAAGAGAGTTCATGCTAGGTTTGATTAGCACCCACTTGTTTTGTCTTTCTGATGATCCGTGGTATGCAAAATGCTCTTCTCCAACACCACATTTCAAATGAATTTACTTCCCCCCCAATCTTATCAGCTTTCTTCACTGTCCAGCTTTCAGATCCATACATAGTAAGTGGGAATACTAAAGCAGAGATGATCTTGGCCTTGGTCTCCAGCAACACATCCTTATCCTTGGGAATCTTTTCTAGATCCTTCTTAACCTCAGTCAAAGGATATTTATACAAACATGGCAACAAGGGGACTACAAACTGTAAAGACAAACCTTTTGCATATCCATTATATTTCACATCTTACTTCTCCCCACATCTGTACAAATGAGGCTATACTCTGCATCTGCAGAAGTCAACAGTAGTCCATTAAAGCATCTACCAAATACCCAAAACTTCTTAGTGCCATGAGACTCTTTATTGCTTTATCGGCTTCTAGAAATTTCCAGAAACACAGCCATGTCTAGTCAGTTGCAATAACAACAGCAAAGACTCTTAAGGCACCTGATTTACTAACAAATTTCATTCAGCCTAAATTCTCTTGGGCTGCAGCCCACATTTCTTACTCTTGAAGACTCTTTGCTGTTCTAGTCTCCTTCCATTCTCTGAAATACCTTCGTTCCTCATGGAACACAGGCAAGATATTTTTTTTATGAAGGATGCATTTCACCCGTCTCAGAAAGGGAAGCTAATCAGTCCTCTTGGCATCACAGCCGTGAGGATGCCTGTTCAGCTTCACTGCCCGAACAGTCGTCATGAGGAATCCTAGCTGTATATTTCACTCAGGTAGGAGACTCCCACCTACGAAATCATTAGCTCCAATTACTTGCAAAACCATCTGGGAATGATCCCCAGAGGCTTCGGAGAGAAGCAAGAAAATTACAGCAAGAAATGAATACTTGCCTGTTTTCCATGTCCTCATTCAGCAATTCCTATTTATATGCTAACAGAGGAGTAACTTGTTTAGCTGGCTGAGTAACATTGGGCCAAAGAGCATCCATTACAGCTGACCACAACGGTGCTGTAGGAAATTGCTTCTCTGTAATTAGCCGTCCTGGCCTGGCCTGAAATGTGCAGAAACAATTATTTGAATGTTGCTGTTCTGTCGTCTCTACATTCCTCATTGCCAGTGGGAAAAGAGCCATGAATGAACCAACTTGATTAAGGAGTTTCACGTGCAATAAATGAAAGTCTGGCCCAACCATTTGCTAAGTGAGGAAGCCGCTACAGGTAGCCAACTGAGGGCAGCAAATAGTTAGTTATTTGATTCATATTTCCTCTCTCTTTGTCGCCAGATATGAGGAGACAGGTATTTGTGGCATTTTTCTGTGGCTGGTTGAATTGGGGGAGTGGTGGACACAGCTTGTTTTCTAATTTTCCTGCCTGTCTTCTTAGGTAGTCTCTGATTAAACTCTTTGAAGTGTTCAAGAATGGACGATGCTGGGTAGCTCGGTGGTTTAGGCATCTGGCTGCAGAGCCAGAGGCTGGGAGTTCAATTCCCCACTGGGCCTCCTTGGCAGGGGCTGGACTCGGTTCCCCAATGTGAATCTTAAAGCTGATTTAAATAAAGCAAACAGGCATACAGATTGGCATGGCAATGCCACTGCTAGCAATTCCCACATGGTGCCCTAGCATTTCAAGTATTTATGTCCCTGATACACGTTGGTAGTAGTATAAGGAGCATCTAGAATCATAATGCAGTGGCAGAGCTGCACACTGGAAAGATTTCTATATATAATGACTAGGAGAAGTGTCAACTGCAGTGAGAAAGCCATTTTCAGTTACTTCCCCATGGTAGCCATAACATATCAGGTAGTTTTTCCTTGGCTGAATACCACTTTCAGATGCCTAGGCTTCTGTCCCAGTTTTCTGTGTACAAGGAGGTCATCAAGATCAGGGATAGCCAGGGAGAAGGCCTTGTCCCCTGCTTTACAGCCCCCAACACCAGGAGCCATTTCTTTGTTAAGGCACTTCAAACTCAAAACACTGTCCTGTTTCCAAGCAGGTTCTGCCCAGTTGCAAGGTCTAACAATCCAAACTCTAGTACATGAGAAGTGCTGCACTACAAACAGATCCAAATTAACAAAGATCCAGAGAGACAGGTAGCAAACCGAGCCAAGATTTTCAAAAACAACAGAGCCCTACCAGGGAGTCAGGTAAAAGTGGTGTGGGGATCTAAAGCCAATGCCAAGTAATAGTCCAAGTTCTAATGCACTTCCACTCTAAACAAGCAAGCAGGCAGGGATATTCCAGGAGCTGAAGTAAAACATCGTGTTGTTAGTCTGTGGAACTCCTTGCCACAGGATGTGGTGATGGTCTCTGGCCCAGATGCCTTTAAAAGGGGATTGGACAGATTCCTGGAGGAAAGGTCCATTACAGGTGACAAGCCATGATGGGGATATATAATCTCCAGGCTTAAAAGGTAGTTACCTCAAAATGCCAGATGCAGGGGAGGGGTATCAGGAGACAGGTCTCTAGTTGTCTCGTGTGCCCCCAGAGGCCTCTGGTGGGGCCACTGTGAGATACAGGAAGCTGGGCTAGATGGGCCCTTGGCCTGATCCAGCAGGCCTCTTCTTGTGTTCTTATGCTCCAAAAGGTAGTCTCTCTGGTAGATGGTGTGGATGCTGCAGACATAATTTATCTTGATTTCAGCAAAGATTTTGACAGATAGTCTCATGACATTCTGATTAGCAAGATAACTAGGTGTGGACTGGATAGATTAACTAGCAGGTGGATACAAATTGTACTCAGAGAGTACGTATCAATGGCTCCTTCTCAGACTGGGAGGAGATACCAAGTGGAATACTAGAGGGCTCAATCTTGCACCTTCAATATTTTTTATTAATGACTTAGATGAGGAGATATGGGGAATGCTTATCACATTCGCAGATGACACAAAATTGGGTCGGATAGCTAATGCCCTGGAAGACAGATACAAAATGAAATATCTGACAGGCTTGAGCACTGGGTTGAAAGCAACAGCAGGAAATTTAACAGGGATAAGGGCAAAGGTCTACACCTAGGAAAAAGGAGCTACACACTTACAAGTTGGGAATATTAGGCTCAATAATACCATATGTGAGAAAGATTGTGGAATTGTTCACGGAAGCTGAATATGAGCTAACAGCATGATTTTCCTACAAAGGGGGCAAATGTTATTTCAGGCTGCATTAATAGAAGTGTTGTTTAGTCATTAAGTCGTGTCTGACTCTTCGTGACCCCATGGACCAGAGCACGCCAGACCCTCCTGTCTTCCACTGCCTCCCGGAGTTTTGTCAAATTCATGTTTGCAGCTTCGATGACACTGTCCAACCATCTCGTCCTCTGTTGTCCCCTTCTCCTCTTGCCTTCACACTTTCCCAACATCAGGGTCTTTTCCAGGGAGTCTTCTCTTCTCATGAGATGGCCAAAGTATTGGAGCCTCAGCTTCAGGATCTGTCCTTCCAGTGAGCACTCAGGGTTGATTTCCTTCAGAATGGATAGGTTTGTTCTCCTTGCAGTCCAGGGGACTCTCAAGAGTCTCCTCCAGCACCACAATTCAAAAGCATCAATTCTTCAGTGGTCAGCCTTCTTTATGGTCCAGCTCTCACTTTCATACATCGCTACTGGAAAAACCATAGCTTTTACTATGCGGACCTTTGTCGGCAAGGTGATGTCTCTGCTTTTTAAGATGCTGTCGAGGTTTGTCATCACTTTCCTCCCAAGAAGCAGGTGTCTTTTAATTTCGTGGCTGCTGTCACCATCTGCAGTGATCATGGAGCCCAAGAAGGTAAAATCTGTCACTGCCTCCATATCTTCCCCTTCTATTTGCCAGGAGGTGATGGGACCAGTGGCCATGATCTTAGTTTTTTTTTATGTTGAGCTTCAGACCGTTTTTTGCGCTCTCCTCTTTCACCCTCATTAAGAGGTTCTTTAATTCCTCCTACAGTCTCTAAATCCCGAGAAGTACTTGTTCCCCTTTATTCAGCACTGGCTAGGCCTCACCTGGATACTGCACTTTAAGAAGAATGTAGACAAATTGGACCAGAGGAGGGCAACAAAGATGATCACGGGACTGGAAATCAAGCCCAGTGAGGAAAGACTGAAAGAACTGGGCATGTTTAGCCTTGAGAAAAGAAGAACGTGGGGAGATATGATAGCACTTTTCAAATACTTGAAAAGTAATCATATAGAAGAGGGGCAGAATATGTTCTCAATCATCACAGAGTACAGGACACATAATAATGGGCTCAAGTTACAGGAAGGCAGAAAATTCAGTTGAAAATCAGGAAAAACCTCTTAACTGTTAGAGCAGTACGACAATGGAACTAATTACCTCAGGAGGTGGGGAGTGCTCCAACACTGTGGATATTCAAGAGTAAACTAGGCAACCATCTGTCAGATCTACTTTGGTTTGGATTCCTGTATTAAGCAGGGGGTTGAACTTAATGGCCTTATAAGCCCCTTCCAACTCTATTATACTATGATTCTTTGATTCTGTAAACTTATTCTCAAGGCTGGAAAGGGGCCCAGACTCTTTTGTGGGATTAGGAGCTAAGACTTACCACAGGAGGATTCAATCTTTTGTGCAGCTGAGGATCCAACAACTGGTGGAAGCTGGGTCTGCATTGCCCTTATGTTTGGAGGTGTGGTTCTTTTCCTCACTAAAAAGATTCCTCCAGCAGAGGCAATGAAAAGGATATCATCAGTTCAGTTATGATCAACCCCACAATGTAGGAGCTGATAGCTGCAGAATTAGGCATTGGCCGATTAAGGGCACCAGCAGCTCTTCTTGAGGGAAAACGGTCATTAGTAGTTCCAGACCTTCTGAAGCCTTCTGGAAGAATATTTGTTTGTTTATTTGATTGATTGGTTGGTTGATTAATTTGCATACCATCCTATTATTACAAGCACTACTCTGGGCAGTTTACTTAATTTGTTAAAACTTAAAACCCCACATAACAAAATCCATTCAACAATATGGCCGTTCACAAGTCTAATTCTAAAATTCATACAAAAAAACAAAAGAAAAAAAATTAAAATTCAGAGGACTTCAGATCTCTGCCTTTTACTAAGAGTCGGACACGACTAAACGACTAAACAACAACAATCCATTCCACAGTGTGCTGTCCAGGGTCCTGAAAGACTCTGTCTTGCCTGCTAATGACTTGGCCTTATCAATACATGACCCATCTCCCAGCAGTCAGCCTCACCTATGAGCTACAAGTCATGCCGGGCCAGAATGATCCTTCCTTGCCCTTTTAAAATCAAGACACAGGGGCACCACTTCATCTGCCGTGCATGAGCACTAAGGCCTAAGAAAAACATGGCTGGTATTAAAACCATTTAAGAAGCTTCTCACTTCACCAAATCAGTTCCTTCCCAATCCCAACATACATTCTAGGCATATGCACTGTCTTTAGACAACTGTGCTAAAATGGACTGAATCAGAGGCATTTGTGTGATTCTGGGCCAAGTATGGGACGGAGTGAAGGCCTGTTCTACACCTCATGGAAGGAGCAACACCACAAGAAATCCTTCATATCCCATTTGGCCTTCACAGGGATAAAAAAGACCATCAGCAATTTGACTTCAGAAAAGACCAAAAAAACCAAAATATCAAAAAAAGAGATTTAATATACACCACAAATCAGTGCTGTTGAAGAAGGCCATAAACTGTCTGGGCTGAAACACACTGGACAGGTTGAAAACTGCAATAAAGCTACAATTTTTTTTTTATACATCTTGAGACTTTGGTCTCTCATAATTGAACCAGATATATATATATCCCCTTGGAGCTGATCCAGCAATCATTTCTTAGACCTGCAGAGTGAGGACAAAGACTTCACTGTTTAGGTAGCATTTTTGCATCTAGTGTCCTAACTGATCTGGAGTATTCTTCTTTTCTTCTTTTTTTCTTCTTCTTCTTTCTCTCAGGCTTTAGGTACACTGGCAAGCTGAATTGCTCCAATTCAGCTTTCCTGTGATTTGATTCACAGCCTGTGTTACAGCTGAAGTAGCAGCTAGTGATCACACAGGGGCTGTGGATTGATTCAGGAGTTCACATTCAATGTGGTGCAATTCACAACTCAACCCACAGCCCTTCCCCCTTCTTTCCTTCCTTCCTCTTGTCCTGCTCCTGCTGATCCTTTTATGGTTTGCTGTCAAGTCACTTGGTTTTGTAAGGGTTGTACAGTGTTCCAGAAAAGGTAGCAGCATTCCCAAATTCTTTTAAATGTGTACAGAAATACCATAGGAATGTATTTTATTTCATCTGGGTTGCTTCTGTTTTGTTCATTCTTTTTTTTTTAAAAAAAAAAAATTCATCCAGACATGACCTAGCACTAAACTAGGATATCAGTTCTAGTGATACAGTGAAACAGCACAAATCTCATATATGTTAGGGGGGGAAGGAGGATAATTGGGGGGGGGGGGAAAAACCATGGAGACACATGTTCTTGTGGTCCTGAACATCATGTCCCAACTGCCTACATCACTCTCTCACACACACATTTTTACAAGAATGACTCAACTGATCACACAAGAAAAAGTCCACTCAAATTGTTATGGCTTTTAAAAAAGTAGAAACCCCCAGTAGCAGAGGGGGAAAAACCCATGGGCGCATAAAGGGCCAGGCTGATACGAATTGGCCTTTGTGTCATGTTTTCAGAAAAAAATTACTTTGAATCAACCCATACTGTAATCACAGCAAAATCTTTGAACGTGCAGTCAAAGCTTCACTCTGCTTAGATTCCTAAAGATTACTGAAATATTACTCCACTATTGGGATTGGGTGGCTGTGTGATTGTGGAATAATGACTGTTGTTCAGTCTTTGAGTGAATAGCTCACAATTTGGATGCTATGGAACTCTCCACTCTCCCTCCCCCACCCCCAGCTAGGTCATACTATTTGTGTTTTCCTCAATTTTTTTTTTTAAAAAAAACAGAGATTCAGAAATGCATAAATAATGCCATGGATCTGACGACTGTTTGGGTTAGAATGTTTCCTAAACCTAAAGGTAGGGTATGCTGTAGGGGTCTTTTATACAAACACAGAGTAGGTTGAAAGACGTCAACACATCTCTATGGTATTCATTCTGTAGTTACTGTAACTAAATAGTCCTTAGTTAAAGAGCAACTGTGCAATAGCTTTCATTTCAGTACAAACAACAGGAAGATTTTTAAATCCTTCCTTTTTTAAGGAGGGAAGCCATTTCTATCAAGATGTAGATGAAATTAATGTAGCTAAACAACTCAGAGAGAGAGAGAGAGAGAGAGAGAGAGAGAGAGTTTTAAATGATGAAAAATCTTATTTTCCTTTTCAGCAAAACCCATGGTGTGTTTTTTCTAGGAATTGGCATTGCAATATGACATGAAATTATAATGAAGGCAGCCGCCCACTGGAGAACACCAGCTGTTCCAGCTAGGGAAAGCGTGAAGAGTTTTAAGTGTCATTTAAAAAAATTATTCCTGGAGCAGCATTCAGGCAAGAAGGATGAGATACAGTATGTTCAGAGATTGCCATGCTAACAAACATGGGTGAGAAATGATCAAAGCCACGCCAAAGGTCTGCATTTGCCATTTATTCTGAGAGGGTATCGTATTGCCTGCCCCCGGTATGATTTAGACAACACACAGTGCATTTTAAAATAAATCAACACAAGGATTCTTATATTTTTGCCACAGGATCTGGTTATGATCCTAAGACATGCTCTGAAGGCTGACCGTCAGGGTCCCTAGAATGGAAGGGGAGCAGGGGGAATGCCTAGATTTAGTTGTTTGTTTGTTTGTTTGTTTGTTTGTTTGTTTGTTTGTTTGTTTGTTTGTTTGTTTAGTTAGTTAGTTAGTTAGTTAGTTATTCATTCATTCATTCAATGGTATTTTATGGTATTTTGTTTTGCACTGTTTAATTTATTGATGTCGTCTTATTTTGTTATTCTATTGTTTTCTGTTGAGTTGTTGTAAACCGCCCTGAGTGGCCTTGGCTGCCAGATTATATATATGTATACCACCCATCTGGCAGCCAAGGCCACTCTGGGCGGTTTACAACAACTAGACAGAAAACAATAGAATAACAAAATAAGACAACATCAAGAAATTAAACAGTGCAAAACCAAATACCATAAAATACAGTGGAAGACATAGTGAAGACATAGTGAAACACAGTACAATACACTACATTTAACAGCATAAAAACATGGCGGTATGTTAAATGTTACGTTATCGGAGGCACTGTTGCATCAGGCTGTTATTTGTTCGGGAAAGGCCTGTCTTAAATAGCCAGGTTTTTAATAGCTTTTTTTCAAAAAGCTATTTTTAAAATATTTTGGATTTTGGAAATTTTACTTCCTGGACTACATCACCTGTAATCCTCAGCCAACACAGCTGCTTTCCCATGCCCACTGTCAGTTCAGCAAGAGAAGCAGGACATAAACTGTAATCAAATATGCGCTCCCTTGCATATTTTCCTACTGCATTTTCAATATCTTAGAAAAACCAGCCAGCAGCAGCTCGATTCTGCAAGTCAGCAGATCCTCCGCCGCACCTTCCCAGAGCACCCCATCTTTTCTTACTGGGCTAAAAATAGCCTTATTTACAGGCAGATGTCAAAGATTAATTGGCTTTGGAGCGTAGAGGAAACCTACCAAACAACTTCAAAGGCTGACGGGGAGAAAAAGGCACTTCTCAGAGTTCCCCTCCTGTATATGTCATCACTCAAAACAAGTCATTTGCTGTTTCCCAGAGGAGCACCAATTACAGGGTTTTCTTCTTCTTCTGTTAAACATCAAGTGCAAAAGGTTCACTGACAGAGCCAAAGAGAAAACCCTCCCCGGGTGAGTTGACATGGAGGAGATGGGAGAAATCAGGGATGATCAGAGGCAGGATAGTCCCCTTCCTCCCACCCATTGAAGCACCTGCCCAGTGCGCCAGTTGCAATCCAAACAGAAGCATCTACCTCAGAGATTAATAGTCTTTAAAATTTAGAATCTGAATCCAATCTTCCAATAAAGTTTCCATAATCCACTGAACAGATCTCTCTCTCTCTCTCTCTCCCTCCCTCCCTCTCTCTCTCCCCCTCCCTCCCTCCCTCCCTCCCTCTCTCTCTCTCTCTCTCTCTCTCTTATGTTTTCCATTTATATTTCATATTTCTTCAAAGGAGTCCACCGTGGTATAACCAGCTCTCCTTTTCCACACAGCCCTCTGAGGTAAATCTGGGAGTTTACACAGGGAGCTACAAGACTGACTGGAGATATGCCTACCTAGTACCACCAGGGATGTTGGTAAGCCTTTGGGTCCGAGTCCCAAGTCCGAGTCTTTGGTAAAGGTAAAGGTAAAGGTTCCCCTTGACATTTAGTCCAGTTGTGTCCGATTCTAGGGGGCGGTGCTCATCCCCGTTTCCAAGCCGTAGAGCCAGCGTTTGTCCGTAGACAGTTTCCGCGGTCACGTGGCCAGCGTGACTAGACACGGAACGCTGTTACCTTCCCACCATGGTGGTACCTATTTATCTACTCACATTTTTACATGCTTTCGAACTGCTAGGTTGGCAGGAGCTGGGACAAGCGAGGGGAGCTCACTCCGTCGCGTGGATTCGATCTTACGACGGCTGGTCTTCCGACCTTGCAGCACAGAGGCTTCTGCGGTTTAACCCGCAGCACGAGTCTTTGGTACCAAGTTCCAAATCCCAAGCTCAATATCCTTACATTGCTTTTTCCCCAAGAAAAAAAGGGAGGGGTTCCAAGTGATTAGTTGAGTCTGAATCATTGGGGGGGGGGGAAACCCCAAGTGAAGTCCAAGTTGAGTCACCGGTGTGACCTAAGTCCAACTTCACAACAAGTTCTGCAACTCAAGTCCCCATCTTTGAGTACCACACTCTAAACCAGTAACCCACATTCAGGTATGTATGTGAAACATTACACACACACGCGCGCGCGCGCGCGCGTGCGCGTTTGCACACAGAGGGCATGAAGGAGCTGTGTTTTTTCACCAAGAAAGTCATGGGTATTTTAGGAGGGAGGGCGATTTAAGTCAAGAAACTAACTCGACGAAAAGCAGTCTGCAACGGTGCCCCTGAGAGTGAAATGCTGATATGTCCTGCCTGGAGATGGTAGATGGGTGGACGGGTCTCTTTTCTCTCAACAATGTGAGAGTGAGTAGGTCCCTTCTTCCACAATATGATTTTCAAGGAGACCTCTCCCCCATGGGAAATAAATGGCAGCCATTAATGCGGGGACAGCTAATGCCCCTCATGGTTGGTGGAATTAAATAAAATAGGCACCAGCAGCCAACAGTGGGTGGAACAAGGAGTGGCAGGCAGAGCCAGGACAAAAAAGAGTATTTTTACACATGCCCACATAGACACATGCCCACACAGAGAGAGGTGGGGCACCAATAATACTCTGCAGGGAGGGCAAGCTGAAGATGTTGGTAAACAATGGTGGACTATTGTCAGGCCAGTGGTGGAAAGACTTCACATGGAATGGACACAGATCCTGCTATTTTAGACAGGTTTGCTCAGAAGGAGGTCCCATTGCCTTTAGTAGAACTTACTCCTCGGTAGGTGGGTACAGGATTGTGGATCATGGTCTGTTACTGTTACATGTTGCAGTTGCAGATTGTCATGAGGGTGACTACAGAGAATGATTCAGAGGGTGGGTTGCCTTTGAACCAGGCTGATTTATCTCCCTGCCAAACATTGTTTTTCCCTGCAAGTACACACTTCAGGGATTTGCTTCTATTTTTTCCAGCAGGCATAAGCTATATATAGATCCTTATGGCTGGGATACCCCTGCCATTACTCCTGGATTTATGATCCCCCATGAAAACTTAATTCATCTTCAGCTATGCTTATAGAGCTGGAAAGGTAACCTTTGAATAATTCATCTCTATACACACATCTCAGGCTTTCTGAAGGCCAGGCAGGCAGGGAACAACATCACGCCAGTAACAGCTGGAAGCCCCGCTTGATGCATTAAGGTCATTTCAAGGTTACAGGAGGCATCTGCTTTGCTACATCATCCCAAGTACCCACCTGGCTGCCTTTTTTTTGCGTCAAAAGGAAAAGGGAAGGCAATAGTCTGAATGCCAACAGAGTGACTTGAGCCTAGCACCAGCCAAGTGAATTTATTAATGCCCAAATAACCAATGCATTTTGCTAGAAAACTCTTTGATACATGGATAATTAGCACACCAAGATACAATCAATATAATCAGACAACTATCATTTTCATAAAGGCATTTAAGGTTTACCAAGGTTTATATGTTCGGATTATACAGTATGGGCCCAGTACCCTGAGCACAGTTGCACAGCGTAACCATAGATGTCCAGAGCAGGAGAGATCGTAACAGAAGAGTAGACAGCTGTGCAGTGTCATCATGAAACCCAAAGGAACTGGCTGTCATGTCTGTGGCACAAGACGACATGCAGAACCTTTAATGTGATACAGGCTTATGTGGCTTCCCTAACATTGGAACTGCTTATGCCACAGTTCATTATGGCCAAGAAGATACCGGCCATGGGAATTAATTTGTGTATGCTTATTTAAAGGCATTTCATAAAATCATAGAAGATTGTTTTGTCTAGAAGGAAGATCATTGTTTCCAACCTCTGCTGATGCAGGAAATTCTCTACTAAAGAACACCTGGTAGCTGCTCACTTAATAAGAAACAATCATGTGCCATCAAGTCAATTCTGACTTATGGCAATCATTTTCAAGGTTTTCCTAATAGAAAGTACTCAGAAGTGGTTTACCATTCCCTTCTTCTGGAGGTGCCCTGGGACTGTGCAGCTTGTCCATGGCTACACAGGCTGGCTTTACTTGTAGGAGGCACAGTGGTGAATCGAACTCCCAGTCGCTGGCTCTGCAGCCAGATACCTGAACCACTGAGCTATCCAGCCAGCTATGGCTGGCCACCTGGCCTCTGCTTAAGAACAGAACAATTTGCCACAATTTGCTGGTGAACAGTTCAAGCCGTCCATAAATTCTTCCAAATCTTTAATCCTTTTTACCCCCTTCAAACCTGTTGACCCTGCCTTAGAAGAAGGCACATCTCCTCTCCTCCATTCTAGGAGATATAATGGCTGGTTTCTCTTCTTCACTTTCTCTGCTCCATCTGTTCTGAATAATACATATTGGGTATATAGCCATAGGGTTTTAACACCTATGAATTAACTGGTTTCATTCAGAAGGTGGGGAATCTTAAAGCAAGGGCTTATGGGAAGGCATGGAGGCTTTATTCTCCAGAAAGCAGAAATCTAGGTCTTAATCACCTTGATTTAGATTTATGTGGGTGGACAGAATGGAACAACAAATCGTAGTGGCATTACATATGTGGCTGCCTTTATGTTTTATTTTAGATTTTTAAAAATTTACCTATTAGAAGTGCTGGTCTTTGTAGTCTGGATCATACAAAGAGAAAACTCTGGTGTCCAGAACCCTTTTGAGTCTGCCTAGTGTAAACCCAAACTTATGGAACTGGTGTACAAAATCACTTCAGCTGCATATTGCATACTTAGATATAGCCAAATCATGCACTCAAATGCACACCTGATTATGTACCACCATGCACAGCAGACAGCTCTAAAATTTCAAAAACCACTTGGACAATTTCCCTTAATCTTACCTGAATTTTGTAACAGGATTCTGGCCAACAATATGCATTCCTTAACTATTGGCATGAGGAGATTTTGTGAGATTTTTCTGACAAGCCACTCCAACTTTGTTGTCTTGTTGGTATACGAAACTCACATGACAGGTTCCAGTTTAGATTAAACATGCATTCTTTTTGCTCCATTTGTCACCTGATTTAAAATAAACCAATCCTTGAAAAGCTAATCACATTTGCCTGTAGGCATCCTTCAGTCTCGAGAGACTATGGTAACGTGCTCTGAATAGAGGTCTTGGAACAGCATCTAGTGTGGCTGAGAAGGCCAATTCGAGAGTGACCATCCCTTCCACACTGAAGACAAATACAATCTGTCCCCTGTCCAGCTCCCTGGTTTTGCTGGTTTCGGGACTGCCTCTTTGCCTCGGCCTGCTGGACAAGTGTCTCTTCAAATTGGGAGAGGCCATGCTGCACCGCCTGCCTCCAGGCTGAACGCTTAGATGTCAAGGTTTCCCATCTGTTGAGGTCCATTCCTAAGGCCTTCAGATCCCGCTTGCAGATATCCTTGTATCACAGCTGTGGTCTCCCTCTGGGACGCTTTCCCTGCACTAATTCTCCATACAGGAGATCTTTTGGAATCCGGCCATCAGCCATTCTCACAACATGCCCAAGCCAAAGTAGACGTCGCTGTTTCAGTAATGTATACATGCTAAAAATTCCAGCTCGTTCTAGGACTACTCTATTTGGAACTTTGTCCTGCCAGGTGATACCAAAAATGCGTCAGAGACAATGCATATGGAACGTGTTCAGCTTCCTCTCCTGCCGTGCACAAAGGGTCCAGGACTCACTGCAGTACAGGAGTGTGCTCAGGACACAGGCTCTATAGACCTGGATCTTGGTGTATGCCGTCAGCTTCTTATTAAGCCATACTCTCTTTGTGAGTCTACAGAACATGGTAGCTGCTTTGCCAATGTGTTTATCCAGCTCGACATCTAGGGAGAGGGTGTCAGAGATCGTTGAGCCAAGGTACACAAAGTCATGAACAATCTCCAATTCTTGTGTGGAGATGGTAATAGAGGGAGGTGAGTCCATGCCCTGGCCCATGACTTGTGTTTTCTTCAGGCTGATTGTTAATCCAAAATCTTGGCAGGCCTCACATTTGCCATACTCTTTTAAAAAGGAAGTTGATCAAGAAACAGCCACCCCCTCAACAGGACTTTTTAAATGCTAATCTCTTATATCTAACCCCAGCCCATGTGCCTGAACCCTGTTGTCTTCTCTACCTATTTGACCTTAGATTTCATCTTTCCTTATTGCCTCTCGGAATAAGTGAGGGCAACGTCTGGCCTTTCATTCATTCATTCATTCATTCAAAAAAGGATAAACATAAACACAACAAAAACAACCCTCACCCCACTGATATCACAATAGTATAAAAAAGCAACTCACAGAAGGTACAAGATGGCGGCCATGGACAACCACAAGCGTAACAAATAAGTAAATCATAAAAATAATAATTACAAAGGGAGGATATCCTGAAATGCTTCTCTGAACAGCTAGGTTTTTTACATGTCTTCTGAATATCAGGAAGTTAGGGGCCTGGCACACCTCCACAGGCAGGGCATTCTACAGAGGCAACCACCACCAAGAAGGCCCTGCTGCTGGTTGAAGACACCCTGGCCTCCCTCAGGGTGGCCAATCCACAGCACAAAAGCCTAGGAAGTATGAGTGGTGTAGAACTGCAACTCTCACAAGACCTGGTCAGGACAATTAATGATAACAAATGTCAAAGGTTATCTTGAGGACCTCAAGGTGCCCAATTCTGCTTGAGCATTAGGTTATGAAATCATCCTTTTCTTTTTTTATAAAAGCCTCACCACAGATGAATCTTTTTGTTGTTCTTGTTTCGTAGACTCTTTTTGTAGACTTGTTTTGTAGACTCTCATTTCTAAAAGATGCTCAATTATTATACTTCTCTATACCACAATCTATGGGATACCCAGTGTGATATAGGAATAGAGTGACACACAAAGACTCCAGGAGGCCTGGGTTCAAATCCCCTCTTAGACATGGAAGCTCACTGGGGGGGGGTGGGTGGAACTGGTAAAACCACTCCTTAAATATCCCACTAACCTTGAAAGCCCTATTAGAGTCACTATAAATTAGTTCCAACTTGACGGCTCATAGTATAACAGATCCTAGCATTATCTATAGTCTCCCAGCTTTTTTTGTGACTCTCGGCTAAAAACCCAAAGTGCTCTTCCTCAAGTCCATGAGCATTATATACAGATGAGGATAAACTTGGGGCCCATTTCAGAGTATGGAGAACTGTAACCTGTTCAGTCCATTCAGATACATGCCATTACTAATGAATTTCATTTATAATCAGCTCATGTAGTTTATCGGTTCTGCAGGCTAAGGAATCTTGGAATTCATAGTCTGCCCAAACTAACAGAAGTGGAATTTTTGCACAAATAGATTGAATTTCGTAAGAATTTGCTGTGAAAGGAAAAGAGGAAAGGTTATCGATGAAATATTCAGTCATTACGTATTATATTGAGAAATAAAGTGCCGTCATGTGAGGTTTTCTAATTAATATCTGTATTGTTTTATAATCCAACAAAGGGAACTGAAAACATAATTTATTTATTTTTTGAAAAAACGAATGAAAAAACACTCAGGGGAATTCGTCTGAATCTACAAAAACCGACATGAGCTTTTCTATTAAGGTTTGTTTGGGGCTTGTTAGTGACAATTCTAACAATTTACCCAATTTTGCTGCACCTGGAAAGCTTTCCTAACATGACAGAGTGCATGGGCCACGCTATTACAGCCCAAATTGAGTTATATGGCTTGCTGTTTAGCGTTACTGCTTCTCTCCCTTCGCTTCTCTGCTGGCTGTATTTTGTTCCAGTAAGGCCGTTCTAATAACAATCTTCCATTTATCCTACAGCTTAGAAATGGTTGCTTGCTAAGCAGGTTACATAATTGTACTAAGAGATATGGATGTTGTTTGGTTGAGCCAGACCCGAGAAGACACTTATTGTTCTAAAATTTGCAGAGCTCGGTCAAGAAATGGATGCTGGATAATTCCTAGTGGATGAACGTTTTGCAGGGAACCCTACAAGAAAAGATTTAAAAGATAATGAAAGCACCCCAAAGTCTACTGACTTGGCAACATATTGACAAACTATTGTCTAGGACAAATTATTTCATTTTTAAAAAATGTAGATTAACAATACACATAATGCATAGCTACTGTTTAGGGCCAAATCCCTAAGCTGGTCTCCTGCCAGATGTGTTTACTACAATATTCATTTTCCCCAGCCAGCATGGCCCAATAGCCATGATGTCTCAGGATGATGGTAATTTGCACTGCAAAACATCTGCAGTGTATCAGCTTGAGGGAAACTACTTTAAGGTTGCAGACATTTTACTTGAGGATTTCATGCACACTAAATAAACACACATTAGGATTTCATACATATGGAAGGAAGGAAGGAAGGAAGGAAGGAAGGAAGGAAGGAAGGAAGGAAGGAAGGAAGGAAGGAAGGAAGGAAGGAAGGAAGGAAGGAAGGAAGGACCATACCCTCCTTTGCACCAAGTCTAACTTTCCATGAAAATTTGAGATTCTACCAGTTATACAGATTGCAGTGGGAAACCATGTAGCCTTGAACATAGGCCATTCTCCAGGTGAGTGAAATATAGGTATTTGTAGATATGTGTCTGGGGGCTGAAACTGTTGCAGAGTTTTAAATTTCAGTTATATTCCTCTAACTACACAGCAGAAGTGCAGGGATTCACAGAACAGAATAACTTCAAGTTCCCTAGAATAGAGAAAAATTCCCTTTTTCTCATCAACTGGCATTTACAGTCTCAATAACTCACCCAGAGACATTAGTAGGAGAAAAAAAATTGGTTTCATAACTTACAATTGAGCAGATCAAATAACAAACTGAAAAACATGTTCAGCAACAGATCTCAACAGACTGAAGAGGGGAAAAACACTGAGCAGAGAGGTGGGGCTGTCTTTGAATTCAGAGGCAGGAGGGAATGATCGGTTACTGCTGGATAGATTGACAGTCACCCCAGCCCAGAAAGGTCCTTCTCAACCACACCTTCGCCAGGCAGCATGTGAGGTTGTAAAACCTCCAACAGAAGCTCCCAGAATTCTGCCTGGAGAATTCTTGGAGAATTCTTGGAACTGGAGTCCAAAAAACCCAAACAAGCACTTCCTTAGGAGTTCTGTCAGACTACCATGGCTACTCCATTGGAGGTTATGGGTGCAGAAATCAGCACATGGTAGTGTGTTGGCCAGAGAACCTGAACATGTTATTTCCCGGGGCTGTAACTTCCAGAATCTCCCAGAATACTGAGAGTTGTGGTCCTAAAGACCCACTTTTTCAAAGCTTTGATTGGTTACCAGAGGCCCAGGCCCACAACCACCGCATTGGTGACTGGGTTATGACTTTGATTGTGCTACAGACACACAAAGATGGGATTTTTTTTAAAAAAAAAAGTAGATTACTAAAGAAGTGTTCTTCCTGTGAACCTCTGCTTTGTTGTTGGTTCTCAGCTGGTTTAGAGAATCAGGCTTTTGAATTGTGCTAAAATAGAGGGTGAAAGATCAGGACTAGCTCCTCTCTTTTAAAAAAATTGAAAGCTATGGAAGACACCTAATTTACTCTCCTGGGTGTTATGTAAATAGTTATCTCATTATCAGCTAAATACAGGATGCAATCAAGAATATTTAGAAGCACATGATCTTAGCTGAATCCAGATCTAGGGGCGGGCAGCTGCTATTCACCAACGACAGAAATAATTCTGTGCACCCGGCATGTTCTTGGGAGCTAGCTACAGATCTAATTAATTGCAAGGCAGAATTAAGAAGTCGCACTCAATTCCAGCATGCACAAATCCTTTAGCATCCACTGCACCAATCTCTTCCAAAAACTTCCAATGCCCTTGGCCAACGTACATTGTTTCAGGAAGACTAGAAACATCAATCCACTGAAATTACCAGCCAACGATTTGCTTCTCTAGCTCAGTAGTTCCTCGCTTACGGTTCCCCAGATGCTGTTAGACTATGATGCCCAAATTTCTCACTACTGGCTACATTGGTTTGGGCTGTGATTCAAAAATGGATGGGCACCCAAAGTTGGGAATAATTGCTGTAGCTCTAGCCTGCTATGTTGGGTGAAAAGACACATATATTGGGGCAAATCTGCATTGTCTTGAAAAATAGATTATACCATTCCCATAACTGCCAGTGTACACCACCACAACCTAGGGAGATTGCCTGAATTGAGTCAGACTATTAGTCCCTCAAGACCAGTACTGTCAACTCTGACTGGCAGAAATGGCTGTTCAGGGCAGGCTAGATAGCTTAGTGAGCTAGGTATCTGGCTGCACAACCAGAGTTTGGGAGTTCAATTCCCCACTGTGCCTCCCAGAGGAAAAACCAACCTGGGTAGCCTTGGGCAAGCTACACAGTTCCAGAGTGGTCCAAGGAGAATGGTATGGTAAACTAGCTCTGAGTACTCTATACCCTGAAAATCCTGGAAGGGGTCACCATTAGTCAGGATCGATTTGGTGGCATGCAATTATTATTATTATTATTAGGGTTTCAGGCAAGATTTGGTTCAAACCTTATCTTGAGATCCTTGGTATTCTCTCACAGACTCCAAACCACAGTGGCATGGCCTGATCCTGCTTAGCAGCTGGATCTCTTCCAATGGCCAGTCTAGAGACTGTGACTCTCCAGAGATTGGAGTACACACTCCTATCATTACTGACCATGCCAGTGAGGACTGATGGCAGTTGGATTCCAACAGCACCGGGAGGACCACATGTCTCTCTCACTAGGTCTAGAAAAACCTGTTCACAAGGCACCACCCTTTGTGTTCTTTCTCCCCCAGACTGTCTCCCAGCAGTCATTCCCCCAAGATGACAAAAAGGGAGACAGGAAAAGGAGGGCCAGCATCAGCATTCCCAAGAAGCCAACTCTCTCAGGCTTTTTCTTTTCTAACAACCTTCTGGCAGGTCCAACAGGCTTAGGATCTCCATAACTTTTGCCGGAGAGTGCGATCAAACAGCTGCAAAGCACAGCCCTGATTGCACCAGAGAGAGGGTCACTTTAAAGGAACAATCTCCCTTAAAGATACTTTTCTGTCTCCTGGTAAATTGCTCCAGACTGGCTCAAAAGGCACCACTTGGGCATGGATCAGGGTCAGACTGGAGCCCATTTCTCCATGTGTTGTGTGATCTCTGGAAACTGATCACACTGCACCACACCACGAATGGTCCAAATTGCAATCAACTTCCCCATGTGATCACACCCTCAGTTTTTTTTTTCCTCCTTCCTCCTCATCCCCTTTTCCTTTTGTGCTGTGCCTTTTTTAAGATGGTAAGCCTGAGGAGAGAAACTGTCATGTTTTTATCACTAACACTATCACTATCATCATGATCATTATTATTATTGATATATGTACAGTATAAGCCAGCTGTAGAGTGGGATATATGCTAAACATTAAATGAAATGAACACACGTAGCCCTGTTTCAGTGCTATGAGCTTCCCCATCCAGCAGAACTAATGTGGAGTCAGTGTGGGGAAATGTACAACACGGTGATCTCATATCACTAGCTGTTAAAGGGGATTGGCCAGAGAGCTTGACAAAAGGTTACTGTTTTCGGAGGTAACCCTCCCTTCTTTGAAAACAACTCATTCGACTTCTGGGATATGCAAGACCTGAATGACAGATCAAGGAAAAACAACCAAAGCCTCTCTTTCAAACACCATCTGATTGCACATCAGTAAAGAGATGAGATAAGATGACTTGCAAAAAATTCTCGTGATGTTTAACTTGGGACAAATTTATTCAAACTGGGAGGAAGGGATCAATGCCCGACAGATGCCAGGATGATGTTAACATCCACAGTTTCATTTGGATTTCTGCTGCTGTTTATCTCTTCCATTAAAGGCCACCCTGTTTATCTTCTCTGAATTATACACAGTAGGGTGGATGGACGTGAAAGCTGTTCTACTGAGGGAGGGCAGCAAGGAATCAGAAATACAGAAGAATTCCTCAAGTGATCTTGATCTGTCCCTGATACAACTGAGAAGTCCCATTTTGGGACTGGTGCGGTGAGAGGGAATGAGTGGCCTGACAGTCCCTCAAACTGAAATAAGGAAATTAGGTTTGCAAAAACAAAGCAGTGAAAACGAAACTGCCTTTGGATAGTAAGAATTTCTTGCAGAAGCTAGAAGTTAAAGAGGGATAGAGGAGTGGGAAGCATTATAATTAGACATGGCAGCTTCGTCTTCCGGGGGAGACGAATACAAACCCCCGGTGTGCCGGCAGTCCTTCCCCGCCACCCCCCACCCCCCAGGACCAGCCTGGTCCCCACTCACCAGGCTCCTTGGCATGCATGTGCCACTGAACAGGGAGACTCGCCTTCCCGCCTCCTCACCAGAGTGGTCGGCTGCGGGGAGAGGCGGGGCAGCACCAGCAGAACTACATCAACAATTGGTGCAATGTTGCCACCGCCAGGACGTGTGCACTGAGGAGCCCAGTAAGTGGACCAGGCTAGTTCTGGGGGGGTGGGAAAGGACCGTTGGGACACCAGTGCTGGCGGGCTTCATATTCGTCTCCCCCAGGAAACAAATATGAACCTCCCACGTCCAATTAGAATTCAGCCTAAAAAGCCAAAATAAAAGTAGTCTGACGTTTGCAATTTAAAACGAAAGTTGCATTACATTACCTAAAAGTGTTCGTTCATCAGCTCAGTTTTTCTGTCCATCAGCACTCTTCAGACATTGTGCTGAATGCATGGACAACATTCAGAGGGATTATTTTCCGTTTAAATTGTAGGGTTTGTTTTGTTTTGTTTGTTTTTACATTTCCTGTGAACCACCTTGAGTCTCACCTCTGAGTGAAATGTAGGATTTTTATCCATTAAATAAATAAAACTTTGCACTGGGGCTCCAATCTGGACCTCCACAGGCGACATATAACATGAAAATAAATATGAAATGGCATGTCTCTCATAACACCAAAAACAAGGATCATGCAATAAAGCTACATGGTGAGAGAATGACATGAGAAAAAAAAGTAAGTACTTTTTTGCACAGAACATAGTTAAACTATGGAATTTCCTGTCACAAGGAAACATGGACAATTTTGAAGGACAATAACAAAATGTATAAAGGGCAAAAATATAAATGATTACCAGGGATGGACTAAATGAAAATTTATCAGCACCTAATCTTATCTCATTTTTTAAATTGGGTAACCTCCCTGGTAGATGGTGGGAATGCTGTAGATGTAATATATCTTGACATCAGCAAAACCTTTGACAAAGAGCCGCATGACAAGCTAACTACATGTAGGCTGGGACCAAGTGTCATGTGGATACACAGTTGGTTACAGAATTGTACTCAGAGAGTGCTTATCAATGGCTCCTTCTCAAAATGGGAGAAGGTAACAAGTGGGGTACCCCAAGGCTCAGTTCTGGGCCTGATGCTCTGCAACATTTTTATTAATGACTTGGATAAGGGAGTGAAGGGAATACTTATCAAATTTGTGGGTGACACAAAATTGGATGGAATAGCTAATACCCTGAAGAAAATTCAAAAAGATCTTGATGAGCTTGAGCTCTGAGCTGAAAACAACAGAATGGAATTTAACAGGGATAAGTGCAAAGTATTGCACCTTGTGGGGGGAAATGCACATTTACAAGATGATGATACTTGGCTCCGTGATACTACATGTGAGAAGCATCTTGGAATTGTTGTAGATCACAAGCTGAATATGAGCCAATGTGGCTGCAAAAAAGGCAAATGCTATTTTAGGTTGCATTTACAGAAGTATAGTTTCCAAATCACATGAAGTACCAATTCCCCTTCTTTGGCACTGGTTAGCCTCATCTTGAGTACTATATCTAGACACTAGACACTAGACTTTAAGAAGGATACTGACAAACTGGAAAAAGTTCATAGGAAAGTGACAAGGATGATCAGGGGACTGGAAACCATGCCTTGTGAGGAAGACTGAAAGAACTGGGGATGTTTAGCCTCGAAAAGAGAAGACTGAAGGGAGATATTATAGTACTCTTCAAATACTTGAAAGGTTGTCATAAAGAGGAGGGACCAGATCGGTTCTCAATCATCTCAGAATGCAGGACATATAATAACAGACTGCAGGAAGCCAGATTTCAGTTGAACCTTGGGAAAAACTTCGTAACTGTCAGAACCGGTATGACAATGGAAACAATTACCTCAGGAGGTGGTCAGTGCTCCAACGGTAGAGGCATTCAAGAGAAAACTAAACAACCATCTGTCTGATATACTTTGACTTGGATTCCTGCATTGAGCAGCGAGTTGGACTCGGCGTTATAGGCCCCTTCCAACTCCATTATACTATGATTCTATGATACTATATCAAAATTATCAGTTTTTGGTTTCTCTTAGCGTATCATAATCTCCTTCTCTCATTTGTTCATGACTGAGTTCTCTCTCTTTTTTGTTGGAAAAAGATTGGCCCCTAAAAGAAAAACTTTCTTTCATGGCAAGAGATGGCCAATCCTGTGGCATTTGTATGGATACACACACATAGCCTAATTATGCGGAATCACAGAACTCACTTTAGTCTCTGCAGGTGAGAGTTAACAATATGACTCAGGTCCTCAAGAGGAGGAGGGACAGGTCTGGGAAGAGGGACGTATAATCAACTAGCCTTCCCATATTCTGGTCCCTTCAGCTGCTTTAAAAATATTTTGCAGTTCACTTTTATTGGGGAGATCACACTGGCAATTTATGTCAGACATTCAAAGCCTAAGTTTCTTTTCTCCAGCATTAGGTTCAATAAACTATCTGCTTAATAGTGTCTGGGACAATACCAGATTTCTTTTGCACACAGCAGGCACACAAATTTGATTTTAATGTGGCAATGACAGAGACAAAACTTTGCAGGAAATGTTCTTGGAAAAATGGGAGAGGAGTTCTCAGTCAGTGTGTCCATGGCTAGAAAAGAAAAAGAAACAGTTGAGAATTCCACTACTAGCCACGACAGACATCATATATTGGATCCAGTATCAGAGGCAGCAGGCTTCTGAATTGTAAGTGATGGGAAATACAAGGCAAAGCCCCTATTGCCTTCATAACTTTCTCATGGGATTTTTAGAGCATCTGTTCAAAGGTTGTGGGGTCAGGATGCCACTGCAGATAGACTAATCCAACACAGCTCTTCTTAACATGCTTATGTTTCCTAAACCAGGACAATCCTACCATAAGGTAAGGAGACACCACCACTGCAGACAGATAGAATCATAGAAATCATAGAAAAGTGAAGTTGGAAGGGGCCTACAAGGCCATCAATTCCAACCCCCTGCTCAACGCAGGAATACAATCAAAGGATATCTGCCAGGTGATTATCTAAGTTTCTCTTGAATGCCTCCAGTGTTGGAGCGCTCACCAACTCCCGAGGTAACTAGTTCCACTGTCATACTGCTCTAACAGTTAGGAAGTTTTTCCTGATATTCAACCGAAATCTGGCTTCCTGTATCTTGAGCCCATTGTTGCGTGTCCTGCACTCTGGGATGATCGAGAACATATCTTGCCCCTCCTCTGCAAATATTTGAAAAGTGCTATCCTATCACCCATCAGTCTTCTTTTCTCAAGGCTAAACATGCCCAATTCTTTCAGCCTTTCCTCATAAGGCTTGGTTTCCAGCCTCCTGATCATCCTTGCTGCCCTCCTCTGAATTTGTTCCAATTTGTTAGCATCCTTCTTGAAGTGTGGTGTCCAGAACTGGACACAGTACTCAATGTTAGGGCTAACCAGTGCTGAATGGAGGGGGACTAGCACCTCGCGGGATTTGGAAACTAATATGGGTATATAGAAGGTAAAGGTGAGACAGTGGAGGCAATGACCCCATATATACTATGCAATCTGCCCTGTAACCAGGGTCCTTACAAGTAGAAGAGGTCTAGAGGAGCCCAAATTATCATGAGGGCCCATCCCAGACTGCAGCTTCCATTATTATGTGGACTCGAGTTAGGGATAAACTGCAGATTATCCATGAAGGTATGAATAGAAACTCCCCCCCCCCCCCCATATTATGTTTCTGTTGTTCAGATCTTGTGCAGTTTGCTGGAACTAATCCGAAATAGCTTTAAAATGATCACATTCTGAACTGCTGGGTCTCCAGTCCCACCTTAGACCCTTCTCTTAGACAAAGTACAGAATTTGTAATTTCAAAATTACAGTTATTTCATGGCTCACAAGATGGCATGTATGGGATGAGGAATTGTGGCACTGGGGAAGGAGACAGTTATATATTTGCATTGCCTCCCCTCCAATAGTGCTGGCAAGAGAGCGATTTATGCACGGACTATGCATGCACCACGACAACATCATACACCTGTTTGTATAGCTTAAAATAATGCCCTCCTTGAGGATTCCAGTCACCTGCTCACCCTGGTAGATACCCATGAGTGCTTGCACCTGGCCTACACCCCCTGCTACTATCCTCAGAAGAAATGTAGGATGATGTCTGTATCAGTTCAACTCCCAGCCTTCTCAGCTTCTGGATATGGAATGCCCACGGTCTCAAACGGGATCCTGCTTTTGGCTGGGAAAGATTTTGGGTTCACCCCTGCCCCTAATCTACGTATGGGGTAAACATCGGTGTCCGTGGAAGCCATTGAAGACAATTGGGGCAGAATTTCCGCCTACCTATTTCAGCTGACATTTGGTTATGGGTGTTTGTTTCCCTTCCTGCCGCCGTTTGGGTGTCCCGATCGACGTACTGTACTTCTCCCCAGACATCCAGACTCAGCACTTCAAGTCGGTGCCGGTAGAGAAAACGCCATCGATTTTCTTGGCAGGCCCACGTGGGGAAAGGTGTCGGCTGCCAAATCGCTCTCTAAATCAGTGTTTACCTGGGCGGTTGTTAATCATGCACACTGTAATTGAGTCTCCGTTGTGTATCCAGCAGGAAGTGTCTCCCCACGCTCAGTCCTGCGGCCCCTGCAGGTGTCTCTAATTTACTGCTGTGTTTGCACTTAAGGGGAAGAAAGGAAGTAGGAGAGAGAACAAAGCACCCCAGATTGAAACATATAATGAACTGCTCCAGGAATTGGAAAAGAAGTGCCAGGAGGCAGGAAAGACCATGGTAGGCGGGCAGCAAACACAGGGGCCAACACGCAGCCAGCTGCTCCAAGGAACAGCCTTAAGGTTTCTTGCATGAACCATGCCAAGGCCTTGATTTAGAGGAGTGGAAGAACTGACCCTTAAATTAGGACCTGCAGCCTTATGAGATGGACGGTGTTGACTCCAGGAGGAATGGAGCAGAGGGCAACAGAGTCACTGTGCCTGCAGAGTGACATAATGTGGTTAAGATACTTCCTGGCTCAAAAAGTCAATTGTTACAATATTAGTCTGCACGAGTAACTGAGTTACAGTGAGAAGCTGATGAAGCAATGGCTGCGTTCCAGGGGGCAGCTGCCACCCTACATGACATGGGTCGGGTTGCACTGCGGATGCATCAAGAGCAAACCCCATTCCCTGCTGTGGTTTTCCAATCTAGACTCACGCCAGCGTGAAGATTTTAATGCCACATCATACATTCTTTGAAAGAGTGGGGGGTCAAAAAAAGATGTAGCGAGAAGTAGAAAAATCTTCCCTCTGTTACGCTCTTCAAACTTGGAGGCTCCCAACAAAACGGCTCCGCAGGAGATTCAGGACAAGATGATTTCCGGTCAATCCACATGATATGCCTTTCCCCCAGCGAACATGAGGTGGTAGACATGCCTCTTACCTGCCTCACAACAACCCTGCAGGGCTGGCCAGGCTGAAAGACAGTGGCAGGTGTGAGGTTATTCAGTGAGTTTCCATCTCTCAGGAAAGACCACAGCAAGAAATTCCCAATTCACCAATCATTGCTTTAGCTATAACACCAAAACCAAAGATACACAGATACATTTCTCACACCGGCTCCTGCCATGAAAACCATTCCAGATATGGATAAATAAATAATAATAGCATGCCATCAAGTCTATTCTGACTTATGGTGACCCTTTTCAGGGTTTTCCAGGTGGAAAGTACTCAAAAGCGGTTTACCATTCCCTTCCTCTGAGGGTATCTTGGGACCATGCAGATTGCCCAATGCTACACAGGCTGGTTATACTCACAGGAGGCACAGTGGGGGAATCGAACTCCTGACCTCTGGATGGGCAGCCAGATACTTAAACCACTGAGCTATCCAGCCTGCTAGAGACAGAGAAGGGAGACCTAAATAGTGCAATAGCTGGATATGATGAAAGCTTCCATATTCTTTTCTAATACAGGTTTCATCCAAGCTCCCTAGAAACTTTATGGAGAAGTGTTTGGGGGAAGCATGGTCTGCACTGATTCTAATGGAACCTTTAGCCATTCTAAGCAGAACCCTACATGGATTTCAGATTGTGAAACATAGCTGTATGGGCCCACAGTCAGAAGTGCTGCATCAGACAACCTGGGCAATTACTCAACGTGGCGTGTCTGTTTGCCGTGACACTCTGAGCCGTATCTCTTCATCTTGAGACTCCTAGCCTTGATTCATTATTTTGCCAACTCACTGAACACCATGTCACAAAAGCCCCCCACACTGGAATGGTGATGAGTCAACGTCACCCCTGAAGACCCACCAAGGTGGCCGATGCACAGGCTGTGAGAGAAAGGAACAGCAGTGCAAGCAAAGGGTGACTGGGAGTGCCAACACTCTGCCCCCTCCTCATCTTCCCCAATATGGGAACAATTTTAAAAGAACCATGAGAGAGACTAGCCTCCTGAACTTTAGACTTGGAACAGCGGTTAACAGCTTTCTTCCTCCTTCCCTGCCATTCGTTGGGAACCCATCATGTGACACAGAAGGAAGCTGGTGGTAGGACCACCAGAGACATTGACACCAGCACATGTCATCCATGTAGGTCACAAGCTTCAAATCCAATTTATCACTGGCGGTGCACATTCATGGCTGGATTAGACTACCTCAGTCTGCTCTGTACATGAGGGAAAATTGCACAATTCTCCTACCCACAGAGGTTCCCTCCTAGAAAACCAATCTTTACAGGTAAGGGCATGAGAGCATCTGGCTGCTCCCACATTTGAACTGCAGGTTCTCTGTGTGACAAGCCTATAGTGAGAATGTTCCTCATCCCTCCAGAGAGCTCCACTGAAGTGAAGTTTTTCCTGCTAGTGCTTTCTGTTATTTGCACAAATTATAAATGAAATCTATTTTTATAAGGTCCTAGTTACTGAACGTAAAGACAAGCTGATTTCTCAGAAGTTAATGATGGGGGTTGTCCACAGAACGGTCCCAAGACTCAGAGTACATAGTTCAAGCAACCAACAAGGCAATAGGGACTGCATTTTCTAATCCTGCACAAAGCACAACTCACAAAATGACAGCATTTTCTCCAAGAACAGCAAAGGAAAAAGCTCACTGTCTTTCACTGGAAAGAAATGCTCTCCATTTTTCTCATAAACCACGTGAGGATGAACCTAGATTCAATAGACACCTACCTTCCACCCTCTGCACATTTTGGTTGCATACAGTATTTCTTTGTTCCTACTTCTGTGACATCTTTTTTGAGATGGGGTGACCACAGTGGCATGCAGAATCCTAAACACGGTTGTCAGGGATGTACACAAAGCTGTTGCTAAGACCACACCAAAACCTTTTGTGGCCTGGAGCAAATGAACCCAAAATGGTTTCTCCTCCCATTCCTTGAACGAACTCCAACCCAACAAGAACTGGCAGTTCTAAGTCCTTTGAACACTGGTATGGAGACAGCGTCTTTGCCCAACCTGAAGGCAGCAGCTAGCCCCGGGGACACAGGGCTAAGCACAGAGTGACATCCACCGTCAGCTTGATGCTGCATCCTGGCATCTGCTCTCCAAGGCAACCACTTCCCTTTGCCTAATGATAGGACTGGCTCTAGGTGTCACAAAAACCTGATACATTTTCAATCAAGTTGAGCAAGACATGACGTACTTTGTACCTTCCCCATGACTAACGGAGTAATCCTCTTCACACTTATTGGCAGTCTGGCCCATCACACATAATGAGTTCTCCTTCAGAAATAAGTATCCAGAGGACTGGGGAACTGCACGTTATGGTGTACATGTGCATGCCTTTGCAGATGAGATTAATTTGCAGCAAATACAATTAGATGCAACCACTCACACAGATTGTGTAAATCAGTTGTCCTTCAAGCAGAAATGGCATTCTCTTTAAAGAACTTCTGGATAGCTCAGTGGTTTAGGTATGGTTGGGAGTTCAATTCCCCGCTGTGTCTCCCTGACAGGGACTGGACTCAGTGAGCCATAGGGTTCTTTCCAGCTCTGCAGTTCTAAGATGATGATGATACTGGGGCTTGTGTCTTCCGATGGGGAATATTCTGTGCCTGCTTTAAAACTGCAAGAAGGCCATTCTGGCAAAGATATCAAAGGCAGAGCAAGACCCCAAATGTACCTTTCCAGGGGCACTGGGATGTTTGCAGAAGGACGTGACTATACTGATGTAATAGGATTACTGAAGGAGTTGGGGAAAGAATAACAGAGGGTGAGAGAATAGGATGGTGTATTTATTGAAAGCATTCTGTGCTTGGGAAAGTGCAACGGATGCAACAACATTGCAGATTCTGCCAAGGGCACCTCTTTTCATCAGTGTGTCCTTGAATAATAATAAGGAAACAAGCTGGTCAATGTCACAGACACACCTTGAAAGAGCTGCAGAAAGAAAACCAGGGTAGCATCACAGATTTTAATAAAATGGTATCCAAGATTTCCAGCATGGCAGCATGGAAAACAGGGTGCTGAAATGAAACAGCAGAGATGGAAAATTCGTCTTTGGAACCAATAAACAAGAATTATGCACTGCCAAGTCATCTCTAATTTAGGGTGACCCCTTGCAGGATTTTCTGGGTATAAAGTACTCTGGTTTACCTTCTCCTCCTTCCAGAAGGTGATCTGGGACTGTATAGCTTGTGTTTGAACCTGGGTGTCCCTGTTTCACATCCAACATGAATCATTACACTATACTGCCTTCTCCCCGATCAGTGGCTATAAAATGAATGATACAATGGCTTAAACATACCAGTAGAAAAGCAATGCTACAATTATTGTGCTTAATTTGTATAACGGGAGGGCAATTACAAACATAATTTTGCATATATGCACATTATGGAAATTGGGCTACTTAATTAGCATTTGTATAATGTGCACATTAATCTGGTTATATTTGTAGAAAAGGCATATGGCAACCCTAACCACAAAAAGACTCACTAGGCCAACGTGTGTATATGTGTGTGTGTGAGTGAGTGAGCGAGGGGGGGAAGGGAGAGGAAGAGAAAGAAAAAATTGACATCCTGCAGTTTTAGTTGGAGTAGAACTTCCATCATCCTCAACCATGGGCGATGACTGCTGTAATCTGACAGGAAGAATGGTGCAAACAGTCAGCACACAACGTGATGAAGAACAGCAAATGTTTTCAAGCTCTGTTGAAAATAATCTTCTTTTGACCTCTCATGAAAAGTGTTTTTAAAACGCACACACACAGAAAGAGATCTCTAAAGGACCCAGTAGACACACCATCTGGTGTTAAATTGAATTCTATGAGCAAAGTGCTGGTCATTTTGACTCTCTGAAAACCAAAACCATAATTACCTTTTAAAAACAACAAAAAAGGGAGAAAAGTAGTTAAACGCTATCTTAATTTAAAACGTGATGAGGACGAATGCCCAGTTCTGTTTTCAATTAAAAGCTCTTTAATTGCCACAAATATTCCATTTAAAAAATTAAAAACCTCTACAGGCATATTATGGCCTGTTCTTCTCCATGGCTAAATATATAAATGGTTTTGGCTCAAGGCAGCAAAATGTGTATTCTTTGGACACGTTTGGAAACTCCATGAGTGCTCCTGGGTAAGACACTAAGCCAGATTATAAACTCTTTTCTAGGAATTCATATCAGGAGAAATAAGTGGTGGTGGATGAGCTTCTCACAGAGAGAGCTGGTCACCAATACCCATCTTCTCATGTGAAGTGCTACTGTGGGAAGATGCAGGGAGCGTTCTAAAATGCTTCTATGTTTGGCTCATACAGGGCTTTCTCTGTGGTGCCCCCCCTCCCTATGTATGTTCAATAGTTATGGCAGTATGGTATCACCTTCACTGCCATGACTCCATCCTACAGAATCCTGGGATCTGTAGTTTAATGACATATTAAACTTTTCTGTCATAGTTCAGGGAACTACAGAAGTCCAAACATCCTATCAAACTACAAATCCCAGAATTTCATAGGATAACAGTTAAAATTGTCTCAAATGCCTATAACTGTTCAGTGTAAATACACTCCCAGCCTCAGCTTCTTCCCTTCTCCCCTCCCATCAGTAAGCAAAAATATTTATTGTTGTTGTTGTTTAGTCGTTAAGTCGTGTCCGGCTCTTCGTGACCCCATGGACCAGAGCACGCCAGGCCCTCCTGTCTTCCACTGCCTCCCGGAGTTGGGTCAAATTCATGTTGGTAGCTTCGGTGACACTGTCCATCCATCTCGTCCTCTGTCGTCCCCTTCTCCTCTTGCCTTCACACTTTCCCAACATCAGGGTAACCCCACCCAAATCTCTCTCTCTCTCTTTCTTCCTATACCTAGTAATCTTTTTATTCCAAGAGGTCCTTGAAACATAATCATAAACTTTCGCTGCTGTGTTTTTAATTTGTTGTTATCTTGTGTTTTTAATCAAGATTTTGCTTTTCATCTGTACAGTATTTTTTTTTTTTTTTAGTTGCCGAAAATCCTTTTTTGGGGGTAAGAAATTGGGTTAGAAATTCAACAAGTAAAAAACAAACAAACATACATACTGGGCAACTATGGGATGAAGCAGGCCAGGACGTGGCTTTGAACACCCTGCTGATTAATTAATTGACTGACTGACTGCATTTCATTTATATTGTGGCTTTCCTCCAATGAGCTCAATATGGTCCATATGGCTCTCTTCCTCTCCCTTCTTCCACACAATAACCCCATGTGGTAGGCCAGGCTTAGAAATCAGACCGGGTCCAAGTGTTCCAGTGCCTTTTATGGCCAAGAGAGGATTTGAACGCTGGTTTCCTGAATCCCAGTCCAAGAATTTACCCACACTGGCTCTAGAGAAAGTGTTCTTGGTGACATGATGGGTTATCCAATGAATAACCAACCACATGTGGGTTAAAGTTTTCACAGTGGGTGGGATATTGATCAAGGGGGAAGATTTCTATGACATTTCACACTTTCCCTGCAACCTATACTTGAATCCACAAGCAAATTTAAACATGTTTATGAGTAATCTGGACTTTCTCACCAGATTACTCATAAACAGGTCCAAACCTTTGAAATAATTTCAAACACAGGCTGCAGAAAAAGTATAACATGTCAGAAATCCTCCCCCCATGACTTTTATAGTCACTTCCAACTCTACAATTCTACAGTCCCATGAACTGAACACTTCCATCATAGAACACTCTCCCAAGACGTCTTGATGAGCACCTTTCCTGTTACCTTTTTGCCAGCAGCAAAGAACTTACAAAATTTCTCCAGGTCTTTCAAATGTGAGATCTATCCCTTGTGATTTTGCTTATGTTACTGGACCATCTGTTGCTTTAGATTTTATTGTTCTTTCATTGCATGCATTTACTTTATTATTTATTGCGCTATTATTCTATTTCTGTTTTTATTGTAAAAACCACAAGGATGGGATATGTAGAAATAACTAATAAACTAAATATAATCTGCAGTCACTGAAGGAAGGAGGTAACCAGATGTCAATAGAATGCACAGGAAAGTTTAAATCGTAAAGAGAAGATGTGTGGAGAATATGCATTGGGACTGTACGGGTTCATCAGTTTGAAAGGCCACCCTCCACACACACACACACACACACACACACACACACAACCTACCTGTTGGAGAACAAAGTGTATAGGTTAAAGTATTGCACTAATACTTGGGTGACCCTAGAAATGGAGAATAGGGGAGATCACCTAACTGAAAAATGGACGGGTGCCCCCTATTGAGAGTATTAAATTTTGGTTAAAAATCTCTAGCTGTGTGCAGGAACTTAGAGAGCAGAATTAGCTTCAAGTCTCCCCAGAGTAGACCACCCCTTTTTTGTCTCATTAACTGGCACTTTCAGTCTCAATAACTCATTCTGAGACACTGGTAAAAGAAAGAATAAAAAGTCCCAAGCCTCAGCAAACTCACAGCCTGCTTCCTGTTAACTCCTGCGGACTACATTCTAAACTTCACTAACTGCATAACTATACTAACTGCATTCACTGCCAGTAGACTAAAAAAAGAGATGGGAAAAGACTCTTAAACAGAGAGGCGTGGCTCTCTTTGAAATCAGAGGCAGGGAAGGAACGATTGGTTATTGCTGGATTGACTGACAGTCACCCCAGCCCAGACCAAAACTCTCTCCCAGCCAAACCTCTTAAAGGCAGCATACGAGGTTGAAATAACTCCAACAACCCCACCTGGTCATGAACCACCAAGGCTTCCGACTATGGACTGAGAACCTTTTCCATCTGAGAAAACCCATGGGATATTGTTTGGCTGCACAGGTGTGCCCGCGGCCATAAAAATGTCACAGGATAATCTTGGGCCGCTCATCCTGCCCTAGCCCGTAATGTTCTCACAGGGAAACAGAAGAAAGGCAAAATTCAGTTTCCGGAGAATGCATTCTTTTTCAGAAACACACCTGCAGCCCTCTACCTGCTTACCTGGGCGCAAATCTCACTGCACTTAACAGGACTCCCTTCAATAGGGCCCATGGCTGATGGAATTGTAGCAGAACACAAGGATCTGCCACTATTATAATTGAAGCTGCATGGGTAACATTTGCTGCAAGACCAGAAGAGAGCCAAGAGTTATTGACACTTAAGACCAAAAATGCCAATGTAATCCTGCTCATGCCGGGAGAATCAAAGTAAATTACATAACACTTTTTTGCTACCTTTGGCCTAAGAATAAGGGTGGCCCTAGTTTTAGCCAAAGTGCCTGGGTTGTTGGAACCCTCATGTACACATCTCCCAATTATTGTAACCCTTTAGAAGAGTGGTTCCAACCTTGGGTAACCGAGATGTTCTTGGACTGCAACTCCCAGAAGCCTTCACCACTAGCTGTGCTGACTGAGGTTTCTGGGAGTTGCAGTCCAAGAACACCTGGGTTACCCGACGTTGGGAACCACTGCTTTAGAAGGTAGATTGCCAGGAGCTTCCCTGCCTCTTTCGGAATGATGGCAAAGGTGGGTAGGAGTCATGCTTCAAGAGCTGTACATTGGCCACCGCTGGTTCAGTTGGTCAAAACAGGCCAATAAACTATAACACTGTGGAAAGCCATCAGCAATCTATTGCTGACCCTATTTCTGAGCCATGTGCTCTCATGTGCTGACTGCAAGAGGTGTCTAGAGCATACTAAGAAATTACTTATCGCCAGGGATGGGGACTTGTGACTTGAGACTTGCTGTTGAGTTGCACTTAAGTCACACCAGCAACTCAACTTGGACGTGACTTGGGGTTCTTCCCCAATGACTTGCACTCAACTTGTGACTCAAAAATATTTTCCAAGTCGCTCGTCAAGTCCCCCCCGCCACCCTCACACACACCTACCTGCTTCTGCCACCACCGCATGCTCAGAAGCAAGCAGCAGGCTTGAATTCCCTTCTAGGAGCCAGGCTCGTCATTTATGGGCATGCCCAGAAGCGACAGGCCTTGCTCCTGGAAGCAAAGCTGAGCGTACTGCTTGTTTTTGATGACAGTGGTGTGCAGCAGTGGCAGGAGCAGAGGGGCGGTGGGAGGGCAGAGGACAGGCCCACTGTTTCTGAGCTTGCGCAAAAGCAAGGGCCTGCTCTGGGACAGGAAGCCTGAACTGCTGCTTCTGTGCATGCACATGTCTATGTCCCCTCCCAGCCTTCATCTGAGACTTGGGACTCAGACTTGAGGTCTGGGACTTGGGACTTGATACCAAAGACTTGGAATTTGACTTGAGTCTTGGTACCAAAGACTCAGAATCAGACTTGGGCCTCATGTCCAGAGACTTACCAACATCTCTGCTTATCACAACTTTGCACTCTCAGGCTTCTTCCTTTATCTCCAGTTGTAGCCCAAGCAGCAATGTCTTCTGTAACATCCAAGAAGCAAACAAACTATAGAGCGGGGAGGGCCCCACTCATACCCCCTGCAACGAGAGCTGAAAATTCTCTGGCTAGGGTTACCAGGTCTCAGGGCATGGCTATGCTTTTCCAGGTCCCCAAGCAGGAAGACGAATCTTAGGGCACACTGTGTCCCAGTTGGCCCCACAGCTCACTGGTTCAGCCTAGAGGTGTTTGTATGTGTGTTGCACAGTCATAATCTCGGTACACCAAAAGGTGAGGAGCCAGGAGAGAGGACTGAAGAGGGTAGGCACTAGGACCCATCAAGCCATGTAGAGTGAGGCAAGGAGTGTGAACGGTCTTGCGGCACAGCCCCTGGCAGAAAATAACTTCCACTGTGAAGTTAATGGTGAGCCATCCGCAGTTCCCAGCAGCGGCCTGGTAAAAAAACTCCCTTTGCAATGACATCAGGAGACTCCAATTTCAGTGGTGCTGTGAATCCACTCCAGGTTTTACTTCACATTTAGTGGGAGTTATCTATAGTGTTGGAGCTTGTTCCCCAAAAGGGACCTGCCCCTTGGATTACTCCTGTAAAGTGTGGAATAAAGCCATGGGTGGAGTCACAGCACCTCCAAAATTGGTGTCACCAGCCTTCATTGTTGTCATGTGTCAATTTGTGATCTAGACCAGAGGTCCCCAACCCCCGGTCCACGGCCCCGGTGTCGGTCCGTGGCCTGAGCCGGACCGGGCCGCGGAGACAGACTTCCCCCCACCCCTGCACGCACTCCCCCCCGCACAGCCCGTTTGCGCCTGCTGCGCGCGCACCTACACCCATGTGAGCGCTCCCCCACCCTTTGCGCATGCGCACGAGCGCCCGCACGAGCGCTGCGCCACCCTTTGCGCATGCACACAAGCGAGCGAGCGCTCCTTCGCGCATGCGCACAAGCTCAGGGGGGGTGCCCCGCCTTCCCCAGCCAGTCTGCGGGGCTAAAAAGGTTGGGGACCGCTGATCTAGACAGTGATGCATGGAATGTGAGGCGTAGCAGGTAGCAATAGCTACAGCTGCTGGGTCACATGTTGCAGCTGCCCAGTGCCTAAAATATGGCAACCCCCAGCTTTGGCTTGCGTATTACTCTACTTCTAAGTCCATTTACCCAGTTTGCCCCCCTCATGACCCTTTCCCAATCAGCTGACCCAGAAGCAGTTCCAGCCTCTATCTCTCTTTGCTCCTCCTCTCTGACATCATCCAACTCACACCTATGATGTCCAACGGTGCTACTCTGTGTCATCAGAATGCTTCAACACTGCTCAATTTCAGGCTTTGCTGGCGACCTGGCCACCCCAGTTCCAGGAGTTCACAGATTAAAAATACATTCCCCATCCACACATTTGGATTCCTGCTTAAGCACCATGAAAACACACTCTGGCATACCACTGGGATCCAGAACAAGAATTTCATGTTGGTCTGCATTTTTAAGCAAACTGACCTCATTCTCATTTCCCAGACTAATAAGCAGATTGGAACATAATTATCCTTAGGGCTGCGTGCCTCTCTACATTGCACCACACCAATCTCAGCTCATACACAAGAATGTATTATTCATTGCATGTATAAAATGTGTGTATGAGGGTTAGCTGCTTACAAAACTGCATTTATTAGGGAAACGTATAAAACATATCTGTCAGGAGAAACTATGTGTACAGAGGAGGAGAAGTTTTGTTTTCGGTTTGTTTGTTTTTTAAGTATTCAAAAACTGATGAAGAAATTTGGAGAGAATGAATTTATGAATCGCATGAAAAACAGGAGTGACAAACAGTAAATTTGAGTCATCCGTCCCCAGGAGAGTGCTCATCAGACTTCAGTCTACAAGCACTTCTCCCTAACCCAGTGTTTCTCATCCTTGGTTCCCAGATGTTCTTGTACTACAACTCCCAGTAATCCTGGCCAGCACAACTTGGGGTGAAACTTGTGGTGATGTTCTTAGTCCAAGAACATCTGGGGACCAAAGGTGAGTAAGTAACCCTGGTAGCAATGAGACAATGATACAATCAGGTTGCTCATCCCAAATAAAGGCAGCCCTTGTTGTTGTTTAGTCGTTAAGTTGTGTCTGACTCTTCGTGACCCCATGGACCAGAGCACGCCAGGCCCTCCTGTCTTCCACTGCCTCCCAGAGTTGGGTCAAATTCATGTTGGTCGCTTCAGTGACACTGTCCAACCATCTCGTCCTCTGTCGTCCCCTTCTCCTCTTGCCTTCACATTTTCCCAACATCAGGGTCTTTTCCAGGGAATCTTCTCTTCTCATGAGATGGCCAAAGTATTGGAGCCTCAGCTTCAGGATCTGTCCTTCCAGTGAGCACTCAGGGTTGATTTCCTTCAGAATTGATAAGCTTGTTCTCCTTGCAGTCCAGGGGACTCTCAAGAGTCTCCTCCAGCACCACAATTCACAAGCATCAATTCTTCGACGGTCAGCCTTCTTTATGGTCCAACTCTCACTTCCATACATCACTACTGGAAAAACCATAGCTTTGACTATGCGGACCTTTGTCGGCAAGGTGATGTCTCTGCTTTTTAAGATGCTGTCGAGGTTTGTCATCGCTTTCTTCCCAAGAAGCAGGCGTCTTTTAATTTCGTGGCTGCTGTCACCATCTGCAGTGATCATGGAGCCCAAGAAAGTAAAATCTGTCACTGCCTCCATATCTTCCCCATGAAAACTCCATGAACAGAAACAAAAGGCAGCCCACTTACCACTGAATGGTAAGTGAACTTTGAACACTGATAAGTTAACATGGTACACCCCTGAACAGGATCCTGGCCTCCATCACTGAGGAAAAATGCTGACCTTTTGTGGCATCCAGCATTCCCATTCTGCCTAAAGAGCTGGTCCTATTTGAGGGGGAACCGTTTGGGCATGAGAGGGGCACAGCACCTTTATCATCTGAAACAGGCCTTCCTTGGTCATCCGCAAGAAGTTTGTAGTGCCTTAAAGACTGACAAGATTTATTTGGATTAAGATGTTGTAGAGAGCAACCCGGTAATGGATGGAATCCAAAAAGCACGGTGAGAAAGGAAAAATAATTTAGCTGTCATTGAGATTCTTAGTGAAAGTTTCCACTTCACACATCCTGAGTGTGTTCTTCACTGCAAGTCAAGAAAATCCCTTCTCTCAGAAACCGGGACATACGCGAGGCTTGCAGTTCATTTGGAGAAATAATAAAATGCACACAAAATCAAGGGTACATTTCCAAAACGTGAATGGCTAAAAATGTGTACAATGGAAGAAAATGCACAAGATGTGCTTTAGTCAGTGGGGGAAATGCCTTCACTGGGAAAGTACATACCGAAACATGTAATTAGGATGACGTGCATACAGGAAAACACATATGTGCATCAGAAATAATCACAAAGACTCACACCTTGGATGCAAACAGAGGATAGGGCAAGAATGCAGAAGGGATTAGAAAGAATGCAATGAGACTGGATCTAAGAAGACATCTGTACCACATCGTTGTAGCTCTTTGGCACCACATGACTTATCATGGATCCTTCCTGCGTGGAATCCTGGGATTTGTAGTTTGGTGAATAGAATTTTCTATGGTAGTTTACAAGGGTGCATTCAAGCTCTTAGCAGAGAGTCCTCTGTTCCTCACCAAAGTAGAAATCCCAGGATGAGGCCACGCTAGTTAAAGCGTTTCCATAAATGTGTAGTGTACATACACTCTACAAATATTTTGTATCCCTCCCTGCTCACCATTTTGTCACAGCAGTGGCTTCCTTTATTGAGTCAATCCATCTCATGATACAAGCCTTTCTCTTTTCCCACTGCTCCCCTCCATCTTCCCAGCAATGTTGTCTTTTCCAGTAATTCTGCTCAGGTCTTGCAAATGAACACCTGTGGATTCCTTTACTGAGTAAATCCAGCTCATGCTAGATCTTCTCTTCTTCCTATTACCCTCCCCAACCAACCCACCCACTTTGCCAAGCAATGTCATCTTTTCCCTGCTCCCAAGGAAAACATGTCAATGTTTGTTGTTTTAAGCTGGCACAGGTAGGAAGCTAGTTGCCTTCTGACGGAGTCAGAGACCCAGAGCCAAAGGACTCATGGGACAATGCCAACAGAATCAATTATTTTGAAAAATTCATCTCCCTAGACGGAGCTGACAGTTTTACACCAGTGACTATACTGTAATTACTTTCTAAGTAACCTAGAATTATGAGCTTGACGTTGGCAGGTGAAGGGAAAGAGTACCTTAGCCAGAGAGTCTGCAAACATCTCAAGACCACCATAAGAACATAAGAAGAGCCCTGCTGGATCAGGCCAAGGGCCCCTCTAGTCCATCTTCCTGTATCTCACAGTGGCCGCACCAGATGCCTCTGGGAGCACACGAGACAACGAGATACCTATCTCCTGATCCCCCTCCCCTGCCTCTGGCATTTTGAGGTACCTTCCTTTTAAGCCTGGATATTATACATCCCCATCATGGCTTGTCACCTGTGATGGACTTTTCCTCCAGGAATCTGTCCAATCCTCTTTTAAAGGCATCTAGGCCAGATGCCATCACCACATCCTGTGGCAAGAAGTTCCACAGACTAGCAAGACGCTGGGTCAATAAATATGTTCTTTTGTCTGTTCTCACTCTCCCAACACTCCATTGGAGTGGATGTCCCCTGCTTCTGGTATTGCGTGAAAGGGAAAAGAGCTTCCCTCTGTCCACTTTATCCATCCCCTGCATAATTTTATACGTCTCAGTCATGTCCCCCTCAGGTGTCTTTTCTCTAGACTAAAGAGCCCCAAGCGCTGTAGCCTTTCCTCATAAGGGAGGTGCCCCAGCCCAGTCCTCATTTTAGTCGCTCTCTTCTGCACCTTTTCCCGTTCCACTATGTCTTTTTTTGAGGTGCGGCGACAAGAACTGTACACAATACTTCAGGTTTTGAAGTAACGCCTTACCAGCGTTTTGTACAATGGCATTATAATGTTGAGCACTTTATTTTCAATCCCCTTTTTAATGAGACCTAGCATGGAACTAGCCTTCTTCACTGCCACCGCACACGGGGCTGACACTTTTTATCAAGCTGTCCACCAGCACACCAAGATCTCTTTCCTGATCCGTCACGGCCAGCTCAGAACCCATCAGCTGATAAATAAAGTTTTGATTTTTTGCCCCAATGTGCGAGACATGTTCTTCACTCTAGCAATGTGAGGGCTTCCTATCTTGTTGTGGGACAGGATGTTTAGAGCAATTTCTGCCAGTCCTACCACCACCACCCTCTTCCTTCTGCTGTCTCTTTGTCCACAAGCCATGATTTGGGAAGAAACCTGAAATTAATGCCTGTCTACACATTTAAACACACACATACACACACATCCTGCCATCATTTGTCCCCAATGATTCTACCTTGAGATTCTCAAGACACTGGGCTAAAGAGCGTTTCGATAAACTTACATAGACCTCAACCCAACTGCAAATCCCAGCTACAGTTAAACCCTTTGCACACATTGCTGTGCGCTAAATCAACATTTGTACAAATCTCATTGATTCAGTGGGCCTATCTTCCTTGGTACTAGCAACTGGATTTAGGCCATAAACTCTTCTGCTTCATTATAAACCATGTGTAGCAGACAGGCCTATGCATATTCCACCAGATATGTGCAGTTACCTCCTACAGAATATGGAGATCTGGGTATGGAACCCAGGGGGGACTGCAGATATTGGGGACGAATGAACCAAACTGAGACACATTTAAAACAAATCATGCAGATTCCACAAAATGACTGTGGCTGCTGTTTTTAAGGAGCCTCACAGCACAGTGGTTGAACTGCAGTATTGCAGTGAAGACTCTGCTCACAACGTGAGTTCAACGCCAGGCTCAGGTGGTCAGCTCATGGTTGACTCCGCCTTCCATCTTTCCAAAGTCAGTAAAACTGAGTACCCAGCTCGCTGGGCGTGGGTGGCAATGTATAGCCTGCATAATTAAATTGTAAACCGCCTAAAAAGTGCTTTAAGTGCTATGGGGTCATACATAAGCAGCACACATTTCTCTTGTTTTTGCTTTGCTTTAAGGATTTTTAAGAATCAAATGCATCAGAGGAGTTGTTTGCCTATTATTTAAGAGTTGGGTTTTTTGTGTGTGTTTTTTGCATACTCTCTCTGTGTGTGCATGTGTGTGCGTGCGTGCCAAATGCAAAGGCCACAAGTTTCATGTATACATATTCTTGGGGCTGTAATGAGGGAGGGGGGAAACGCACATATTGTTTCACTTGCACCTGGAGGTGAGTAATCTTTGTGGGCTAGAACATTCCTCATTGAGGTGATTGCTTCACTTGAACCAGATTAAATGTACAGCCTGAAAGAATTTAGCAAATATTCTTTACATCTCTCCTCATCCCTATATTTCAGAAATTAATTCGTTAATCATAGAATCATAGAATAGTGAAGTTGGAAAGAGCCTATAAGGCCATCAAGTCCAACCCCTTGCTCGATGCAGGAATACAAATCAAAGGATATCTGCCAGGTGGTTGTCTACGTGTCTCTTGAATGCCTCCAGTGTTGGAGCGCTCACCACCTCTCGAGGTCAATGGTTCCACTGTCTTACTGCTCTAACAGTTAGGAAGTTTTTCCTGATAGTCAACCGAAATCTGGCTTCCTGTAATTTGAGCCCATTGTTGTGTGTCCTGCACTCTGGGATGATGGAGAACAGATCCTGTCCCTCCTCTGAATGACAGTTTTCCAAGTATTTCAGAAGTGTTATCATATCACCCCTCTGTCTTCTTTTCTCAAGGCTAAACATGCCCAATAATGTTAAATATTCATCCCAAAATATGGAAAAAGATTATAAAATCACATTACTTCAGTAATCATTAATCATGCAGGAGCATGAAAATTTTCAAATTTCATCTTTAAAATTATATGACCAAATTGTCATTAAATTACTAAAATTGGCCAAAACTGCCTAACCCCTCATTACTCACCAAAAGTAACCTATTAAAGCGATGTGGAGCATTAATTTTTACTGAACCCATTATCTTCACTCATATTTAATGCTTTAAACAATAACTGTTAAGATTGCCATTAAAACATTTAATGAATTTGAAGAAGTAAATCCATTTTCACTAATTATTTCCAGGCTTTAGAGGCTTTCTTGCTCAAAGGCTGAAAGAAAAGGACTCATACAACAGGACTGCTCTGATTCTCCGAGACGTCTGCGAGCTATATTCTGGACTCCTTGTTTATTCAGACAGCTTCAGAAACTGGTGATGTAACAGGCAATATCTGTTTCCATGGGAATCAGGAATGAAGCCCAAACCTGATGCTAATAATGTTTAACTGTATTTAATTCCACTGGGCTAACATCTCTCGGAGAAGACGGTGACAACCCTAATGTACTGCCAGTAAGGTAAAGGTAAAGGTTCCCCTTGACATTTAGTCCAGTCGTGTCCGACTCTAGGGGGTGGTGCTCATCCCCGTCTCCAAGCCGTAGAGCCAGTGTTTGTCCATAGACAGTTTCCGTGGTCACGTGGCCAGCGCAACTAGACACGGAATGCCGTTACCTTCCCACCGTGGTGGTACCTATTTATCTACTCGCATTTACATGCTTTCGAACGGCTAGGTTGGCAGGAGCTGGGACAAGCGACGGGAGCTCACTCCGTCACGTGGATTTGATCTTAAGACGGCTGGTCTTCTGACCTTGCAGCCCAGAGGCTTCTGCAGTTTAACCCGCAGCGCCACCACGTCCCACAAAAGTTACATACGCCCGAACAGGGACTGCCAGTAGTTGCAATTAAAAAGAAAACAAAAATTTGCAAAACTCATTCTGTTGCAAGAAGGCGGCTAGTGGATTACGGGATTTATAGTCTGAAAAATTAACTTTCTAATCTGTGCCGGAATTAGCGGTATCTTGGATTTTTGAAATCTATCTATCTATCTATCTATCTATCTATCTATCTATCTATCTATCTATCTATCTATCTATCTATCTATCTATCTATCTATCTATCTATCTATCTATCTATCTATCTATCTATCTGTCTGTCTGTCTGTCTGTCTGTCTGTCTGTCTGTTTTAAAAAAATTTGCCTTCCCTGTCTGAAAATGTTATAAAGAAAAGCAAACAAATTGGTAATTCTCAAAGGCTTTCACGGCTGGGATCCGATGGTTGTTGTAGGTTTTTCGGGCTGTTTGGCTGTGTTCTGGAGGTTTTTCTTCCTAACGTTTCACCAGTTTCTGTTCTGACTCCTGTCCTCTGAAGATGCTGGCCACAGAGACTGGCGAAACGTTAGGAAGAAAAACCTCCAGAACATGGCCAAACAGCCCGAAAAACCTACAACAACCAAATTGGTAATTGTCAAATAAAAATGGCTGCCGTCTACAAAAGCTTATGTTGAACAGAACTTGTTACGGGATCGCAAGAGGCTTTGATACAAAAGATCAATCATATTTGTTTTCTTGAGGCCAAAAAATAAAGAAGAAGAAGAAGAATGGTGGTATACAAAAGGACTGGCAATGATGTGTCCAGAATCTGACGCCAGAATCTGCTTCCTTCTCCCTAAAGGTAGCCCTAATCCTGTATCTTCAAATGACAAAGGCAAAATCTTATGAGAATTCATTACCATGGTTCTCAACCTTTGGGTCCCAGATGTTCTTAAACTACTAATCCCAGAAGCCACTGACCATTGGCTGTGCTGGCTAGAATTTCTAGGAGTTGATACCTGAGAATACCTGAGTATTCAAGTCTGGGAACCACTTCTCTCTCTCTCTCTCTCTCTCTCTCTGACTTATGTACTACCCCATCCTGATTTTACCAACCTCAGAAGGATGGAAGGCTGAGTCAGCTATGAGCCAGCTACCTGAATCCGTCAAGACCAAACTCAGTTTGTGAGCAGAGGCTTGACTGCAGTACTGCAGTTTAACCATTGTGCCAAGGGGCTTGCTTATGACAGTTTCAACCAGAATCCAGATGAGATTTGCATTGTCTCTCTTTCCAAATATATATATATATATATATATTTGTCTGCTTGCTTCCTTTAGCTACATTGAAACCCCACTTTTCAACCACTAAGGTCAAGGCAGCACACGTGGCTCACTCCCCTGCCACTTTAACCTCACAGCAACGTGGCAAGGCAGGCTAGACTGTGGCGAATGCCTTAGGCACCAACCTTAGTTGTACGCATGGCTTACTAGATCTGATAACTCAAAGAATAATTTCACTGGGATGCAGAATGTTGCCTCTGTGTTCCACATGAAGGGAAGAGTCTCCTCTTGACAACTGTAGCACCAAAAAAAGAGACAGAGATGCAGAAGAGCGAGTAACTAGCTTAGTGGGTTGAGGGAATGCCGTGCACATAATTTATTTTGATTTCAGAAAAACATTTTAACAAAGATCTCTGTGATATTTTAGCAAACTGGATGAATATGAGAAAGGTGCTAACATTGTCAGTTGAAGTATCGGCTGGTTGGAAAACCACATTCAAAGCGTTCTCATCATCGAAATTAAGGAAGATTTTTAATTAGAAGCATCACAGGGTTCTGTCCCGGACCTGGACTCTTCAAAAGAGCTTGCTTATAAGCAAATGCGTGTGGGTGGGTGGGTGTGGGGGGGGAATTCTTATATTTGCCCATGAAACCTAACTGAGATAGATAGCTAACATCTCAAAACACAGTAATAAAATTAAAATAACCTTATCATGGCAAGGTGGACCAAAAAACAAAATGGAATTCCAGAGAAAAAGAAAATGCAAAGACGTTCACAGAAAGAAATGAAAACAAAGTGGGATCAAATAGATTGTAGCTGATCACAAGTCAAACGTGACTCAGCAGCCAGATGAAGCTCCGAGCCCCCCCCCCCCAAAAGTCAGAAAGTGCTCATTCATTCATTCATTTAAAATATTTTTACCCCATCTTTCACTTTGAAAGGTCCCAAGGTGGCTTTAGCACTGTGGTGCAGTAGGTAAGTAAAAAAACCCCAACAACTTCCATAGATCCTCTGTGGAATATAAATACAAAAAAAGTGGGTAAGTAAGTAAGTAAGTAAGTAAGTAAGTAAGTAAGTAAGTAAGTAAGTAAGTAAGTAAGTAAGTAAGTAAGTAAGAATATGTGTTAAAGTGGGGGAAGCGATCATGTTCTCAAAGCTCCCCTATCTGGTTGATAGGAAGCAATTCTTCCTTGCTTCACTGAGTAGCTGTTAGATAAACCTGGCCTTGTTTTAAACAAGTGAAAAACAAAAATCAAGGATCTTGCAGCAAGAAACCCCTCTTAGCAAGGCCACAGACAGTTTCAAAAGTAGCAAGTTTTTGCAGTTGATTTCTTCACAAGCATTTAGAATTTATCACTGTAGCATCTCAGTAATGCACCGTTAATGGGCTTATGTAAGGCAGAGCTTGGCTGGTTTCATCTTAGGTCAAAATGCAAATAGTCAAAACAATTGGCATTCTGATATAACTGGGGGTGGCGGGGGAAATGTTGGTATTTATGGAAGTAAGACACAAACGGATGCCCTTGACTTGAAGGAAAGAGTTAACTGAGTTAAGCTTTTGACTTGGTTCAAGTAATAATTCACCCAGTTTGCTTTGGTAACAGCTTGCCTGAGAAATCAGTAAGCTGGCTTCTTTGAAACTATTTCAATTTGGACGTCCCTTTGCATTAGGGAGGGGTCAAGAAGAAGCTGTGACACAATGATGCAGGTTGAGTATTCATACAGAGGTCACTGTCCTGATGGAAAAGCCAGCAACTGAAGTTTAAAGTAACCTGGTCCTCCAGACCACCACCTGAAATTAGCTATGAATATTTAGCACAGGCTTCAAGACTCCCTGTTGTCAGGGAGATGCCTTGTCTCCAGAAGCCCTCTACTCCTATGGAACCTTCTTACTCCTTAGAAACCTAGCATCTCTGAGCCTTGGGCATGCCGTTTGCTAGTGAGAAACAGCTTTGCCTATACCTTCTGGGAGGTCACTTGTCCTCCTTCTTGTGACCCTCATGAGCGAGCCCGGTTCCTCAGGGAGGCTCCAGATCTAAGGATGGTTTCCACATCTGCTATTCCTGAGGAGCCTGAGCTGGCATCTTCTGGAGTAGAAGGGAGCATCCGTGGGAACACCAAGGGCTCATGTGGAGTTCGGTCTCCATTTGCCATCCGAGGATGACCTGGACCTCAGCTGGGTATAACAAAGAGCATCTACAAACAGCACATGGTCCCCAGCACAGACATTTGCCTCCTCCCAACCTTAGTGGAATGATCCATTATTTGGCAAGATATTGGAGCAAGTGGTAGCTTCTCAGCTGCAAGCGTTGCTGGATGGAAGAGATTATCGAGATCCATTTCAGTCTGGTTTCAGGCCAAGGTATGGGTGTTGAACCACTTTGATGCACCGGAGGGCACCCTTGTTGGTTCTGCTGGACCTCATGGCAGCTTTTGATAACACTGACCAGGATATCCTTCTGGGCCATCAGGTGAGACTTGTAGGCAGCAGCTCTGGTGCTTCCTGGCGGCATGAGCTGGGTGGTGTGAGAGGAGCCTTGTTTGACATCCTGACCTGCAGGTTCTCCCACACTATAATATTGACACAAAACTGATGGGAGAGGTTCCAAAGTTTTAGGGTCTGGTGACACCTGTATATGGATGACACCAAACTCCATTCCTCTCCTTCTATCCCAATTTAAGGAATATGTTTTGGTTCCAAACCTGCATCTGATGGCATTAAGGGTCTGAACGAGGGCAAACAAATTGACACTTAACCCAAGCAAGACAGTTGGGCTCTTGATCAGAAAAAAGATACATCTGGAAATAGAGGTTTGTATTTGATGGGGTTACACTCCCCTGAAAACTCAGGTTGGCAGCTTGGGCATGTTCCTCGATTCACCTCTGAGCCTTACAATCCAGGTCTTAGCAATGGTGAAGAGGGGCCTGCACAAAGTGAAAACTAGTGCACCAGCGACATCAGAGGTCTGATCCTGACCATAATGACACACTTAGTGATTACTGGAATGTGCTCCGCAAGCGACTGACTGCCTTTGAAAAGTGCTCATAATCTCTAGACGCTGCAGTGCTGACCAAAGCTGATGATTGAGAGAACTGAAATCTCATGTTACAACAGCTTCACGGACTCTTAGCTCCATTCAAATGCTCACTTTATTCATTCATTCATTCATTCATTCATTCATCCATCCATCCATCCATCCATTCCCCACCTTTCTCTTTAAAAAGGACCCAAAGCAGATTAAATAATTCATTGCTTAGCAGCATTGAATGGCACATCATTAAAGGGCAATTATTTAAAAGCTAAAAGGGGTAAGTATGCAAATTTTTTAAAAAGAATCCAACAAAGGCCATACTAAAAATGATGAACAAAACCAACACCAAAAACGGATTCAAAGCATCAAGGCACAACACTCCATTAAAAAAAAAAAAAAACCTCCCTCAGAGGGTCAAGCACTAAGAGAAAGTCTGTCTGAAGAGAAAGGTCTTGGCCTGCTTGCAGAAGGACAGCAAAGAGGGGGCCAGCCTGGCCTCCTGTGGCAGGGAGTTCCAAAGTCTGGGAGGAGCAACAGAGAAGGCCCTTTTTCTGTGTCCATACCAAGTGCGCCTGTGAAGGTGGTGGGACTGAGAGAAAGGCCTCTCTTGATGAGCTTAATACCCAGGCTTGGACTCAGGCTGTCTGAGGGGCTGTGTCTTCCCATGTGAAGCTTCTCCGTCCCACCAGTCTCGGCGGCACGACTTTTTGATGGCTGCTCCCAGGCTGTAGGACTCCCTGCCACAGTAGACCAGACTGACTCCCTCCCTGCTGTTTCTTCTGCTGGCAGGCAAAGAACTTTCTCTTTGAGGCAGGCCTTTGGTAGATCACCAGTCACCAAGAGGAAAAAATAATAATAATGGGAGTTTTAATGTTAGACTTTTAATCACTTTAAACATGACCTTAAATTGTTTTATTTACCAGCTTAATTGTCATTTACCAGCTTAATTTATTTAATTATTTTTAATATTGTACGTTCTCTAATTTTGGATGTCTTAATGCTTGTCTTTTAGATATTTTGTAAGCCATTTTGGTTCCCCTTATCAGGGAAAAGGGTGTGTGTGTGTTATACAGTAAATAAAAGGAATGAACAAATGAAGATAAAAGCGTGGTGTGGGGCAAAAATGGGAAATATTTATGATAAATCAGCTATCCTTTCTTGACTTCTGTATAATTGTTTACTTTCAGAAATATAGCTGACATTTCCCAATGCACTAATTAAAATATATCTTGCACAAATATATATTTACATGCATCAATGCATATAGATATCAGGATTTACATAATTTCCCTCTCTTTTGATCTTAACTTTGTTTTATGTCACCATGAGATTTCTGTTAAGGGTGTTGATTACTCTTGCATACTTTATTTTTGAATGCCTTTTATTCCTTTTTTTAAAAAAATATCTCTTTTCATGTACCTTGTTCATCTTTCATCATGCAAGGAATGAATCAGCAAGTCAGATAGAGCTGATAGGGGTCATCCCCCCATCCCGCTTTTAGCCTCAGAAATTGGGGTTTTGGAATGCCTTTGGTTTTTGACTTACTCGTGAACATATGCAGCACTCACCATCTCTTATCCCTCTGAAAAATACAAGAAAAGCTATGCTGGAGTGTTATTTTCTATTTATTTTATAATGTGCTGAATACATACTTAGCTTTTGGGGGTTTTTAACAGAAGCTGCACACTACATCAATATTCTCATAAGGATCCTCATGCCACAAGGATTACACTGTAGTATTACAGTCAATCAACCCTGAGTGCTCACTGGAAGGACAGATCCTGAAGCTGAGGCTCCAATACTTTGGCCATCTCATGAGAAGAGAAGACTCCCTGGAAAAGACCCTGATGTTGGGAAAGTGTGAGGGCAAGAGGAGAAGGGGACGACAGAGGATGAGATGGTTGGACAGTGTCACTGAAGCTACCAACGTGAATTTGACCAAACTCCGGGAGGCAGTGGAAGACAGGAGGGTCTGCCGTGCTCTGGTCCATGGGGTCACGAAGAGTTGGACACGACTTAACGACTAAACAACAACAACATTACAGTCAAAACTCTGCTCATGGTCAGTTTGCTCCCAGTGGATTCTGGCAGCTGGCTCAAGGTTCACTTAGCCTTCCATCCTTCCGAGGTCAGTAAAATGAGTACTCAGCTTGTTGGGTGTGGGGCCAATGTGTAGCCTGTATAATTAAATTATAAACCGTCCAGCGAGTGCTTTAAGCACCATGGGGCGGTATATAAGCAGCTCACTTTGCTCATTGACTTTTCTACTCCAGTGGTTCCCAACCTCGGGTCCCCAGATGTTCTTGGACAAAAATTCCCAGAAACCCAGGCCAGCACACCTGATGGTGAAGGCTTCTGGGTGTTTTAGTCCAAGAACATCTGGGGACTCAAGGTTGGGGACCGCTGATCTACTGCAAGTGTAGGATCACTTTCAGATGCCAGCACAATATATATGAAGGTGGGATTTTTCAGCTCCCATGTTCATTACTAACTGTGAATCTTAATTGCCATTTTAAGGACCATTTGCTCAATTTGGAAAGACCCTTTCAGAAATCCTCCCCACCTGTTGTTTTTTTCCAATGCTGGCTGCACTACACAGTTTGGTGGCATCAGCAAATGTGGCCATGCCACTCGATTGACCATCAACCCCATGACCTGGATTACAACGCTCAGAATTCCTTGAGTGGGAGATGCCACAAATTGTACTCAGGAAGGGTAATCTCTCCAAAGCTTTGGACATTCAGAAAACATTTCCATGCGGCATCCTTGGGAGGCATTCAGGATCCCTGCCAGCTTTGGGAAGCCCTTCTGCAAGATGCCTTCTACCCTACCCCCTTAAAATTAAACCATCTTCCATTGGGGAAATTGCCTGTTCTGATGCCGTGTTAAGAAACATTTTGAGAGAGCAGTTTTGCCACCATGCTCTCTACTTTCGTCTGCTCCTTTCGCTCTGGCTGGCAAGGCTGCTGTTTGCTAGTGTCTGTGACAATGGGAAGAGCTCCAGCTGTGTGCCCTTTAGTGCAGCTAAGCAATGAATTATTTAATTCAAGTAATTTCCCACAGAGTGAGAATGGCAGCAACCTCAGCCAGTCTGGCACCACCTTTTAGGGGCTGTGGGGCCAATGAATGCGTCAGAGGGACAAGAGGATGGGCGAGGGAAGGGTCATCTCACCCCCCCACCCCAGTTCGAGTGCTCTCATTGGTTGGGCAGCTTCAAAGATGGTGTATTATTGGATGAACGTGTTGCCCCTTTCACTACGAAGGGGATTATCTTCATTAAAAGGGCCTCCTATAACTGAAGCTTCAGCTGATGCAGCACTACTCTTTCTAGTGTGTTGGGTTTTTCCATCCTGCTGCCCCTCTGGGGGGGTGTATGTGTGTGTTTCTTTCTTTTTTTTTAAGGAAGGAGGGCCTCCAAGCTGCCACAGAGTTGTCAGTCTCTGCATGTGCACTGATCACCTTGCGCCTTTTTACCCCATGTATCCTGTGTCAAATCCAGCACATTCTAGTGAATTCTGAGCAAGAAAGACATCATTCTGTGTAGGAACTGTAGGGCTCCTGCACAGCTTGCTACTGCTTCTGCACTTTTTAGGTTCATCCTTCACAGGAAAGAGACCATCCTCTACAGGAATTGCAATAACCCTGCACAACTGAGTATTCTTTCCAGGAGGAAAAAATGGCCACCAAAATTTTGAGAAATTCCTGCAAGATTTCTCGGGGGGGGGGGGGGGGAATCTCATACAGAGACATATTGCTGTAAGAGGAAAGGAGGTCTCTCCACCCCCTTTCTCAATGACAGCAAGAGGCTTCCAGATTCACAGCCCTGTCCAATATCCTGGCTTCTTGTTCCCAAGCAAGGCAGGTTACATAAGCCAAAAACCTTACCCTGGCTTGTCACTGGTGTAGCAATCCTGGCTTGTTTACAAGCAACAAATCAGTATTCTGGGTCTGAACTCTGCACAGAGCTATCCATTTCTGAATAGAAATACCCACTGTTATTTATTTATTTGTTTAAAATATTTCTATCTCACCTTTCTCCCCGAAAGGGACCCAAGGCAGCAACCCAGTATACCCTTGAGTGGGGAGAACCAAACAAGTTACATGCACTGCTGTACTGCTTCTTTACAGTAAACCAGGATAGGTCAGGAATCCTGGTTTATTGTTATGCATGGACACAGTCATATATAAGTTGTCAAGTGCCGTTCTTGGCAATGACTGCAGTGAAGGGTCTGAAAGAAATAAGGATGTGTGAAAGGGGAGGATCCAGATTATGTTTTTCTCATGGTTTGGAAGTTGTCCGTGGTGTCCTTATGTACATTTCTCATTTCTTAATGAGTTATCTTTATCACTTGAACAAGCAGTCTGGCTTGGTCTCCCTTGTGGAGTTCCTGCAAATTTAAAACGACAAAGAGTTCAGCAGTGTGTCTGATCTCCCTCCAGCTGTCTCTCAGTCCACCCAAAATACGGTAATTATCAAGCTTGCCTATTTATAGTCTTTTCTCCTCTCTTTGGCTCCTGAGATTCCAGGTTTTGAAAGAAGCTTAGGACATTATGCTGTGTTTTTAGCCTTTTCCCTACCGTCTGTCTGCTCGGAGAGATACATTTGACTCTCCTCTTTGTTATGCATATAGCTCTTCTAATCTAGTACACTGTAACTGTCTAAATACAGCCCATAACTTGGAACCTGACTCTGCCATTTTTCATAACGCCATTATCCACAACTGATTTTAAACATTTTTGTCTCATGCACCCTCTTCTTTTTCAATTTATACAATGTGTTGCCCTAAACGAGATACAACTGAAGTCCAGACTCGTCAAATGGTGTATTGGGGCAAGTTTTTACATACGGCTCAATTTGGCTACATTTATATCTGACCTATCCTTTAATGAACAGAACCCTACATACATGGCTCTCCTTCTCTACGTTTTGTCCTCACAATGACCCTGCGAAACGGGTCAGCTTGAGAGACTCGAACTTTCCCAAGTTCTGCAGTGGGAGTCATGCTCATCTGAAGACTGGAACCCAGGACTTCTGAGTCCTAGTCCAAAACTTTAACCAGGACACCACACTGGCTGTCACGCTGTCTTTCAGTAAATGTTTCCAAAGCAGCATGCAATATAAAACAACAAGAATCAAATCATAAAATAAGACATAAATCATAATACAGTAGGACTGCAGATCCAAACTCCACCCTCACAGAGGCTTAAAAACACAGACCTATCTAATGCTATACATTGCATGATCTCTGGCTCCCTCTAGTGGCTAGATCTGGTAAATAAACCCCAGAAATACATATAAATATATATTTCTGGGTTTTTTAATTCAGTGTTTTTAGGCAGCGGATAAGTGAATCAGTGGATACTGATCTGGTGGACAGGGGGAGTCCTACTGTACAAAATAAGGAAAAGGCAGCAGTAGCAAAGAATTAAAATCAGTAAATAGTGAATTAAAATCAGTAAATAGTGAGTAGCAAAGAATTAAAATCACTAAATCCTGATGGCGATGGACTGCAATTGCCACCATCCTTCACTGTTTGGCCAATGAGAGTTGTAGCTGGACAACAGTTGGAGAGGCCCAAGTTGCTCACCCCTGGAGTAAAGTAGCCAAAAAGGAAGGATGCAAGTTTTCTCATCAAGTCTGTTAAAAGACGTGGTATGCAACATGTGAACACAGTTAAGACGTTTGTTTTTTCTCTTTAATAACAGGAGCTGCAGGGAGGTGTGCTTGGGAGACACACAAGTGGGGACCATGTCATGGGAAGGGTCAAATCATCATCCCAGTGCACCATAGTCCCAATCAGGCAATCCCTCTACCCCATCACCATTACTGCTGGCATAATCCGTCTGGATTACTGTAACATACTCTACATGGGGCTGCCTCTGGAAAGTGTCAGGAAACTTCAGTGGGTCCGAAACACAGCAGCCAGATTGCTCACTGGGGCTGGACACAGGGATCACACAACCCCCCTGTCACAACAACTCCACTGGTTGCCGATCTGTTTCTGGGCAGAATTCAAAGCGATGGTTCTAACATATAAAACCCTAAATGCCGTGAGCCCAAGCTATTGTGAGAAATGCTCACCCCTTGTTACCTAAATGCAGTAACCAGACAACCACGAATACAAGCAGCTCTCCTTTATTAAAAAGCACTTTTGCAAAAGCGGGTATGCTAACTGGGTAGGCACACCCATCAATACAAGCAGCATATTTATCCCCTATTCCCGGCCGCATGGTCCCTCCCTTGTTTCCCCATTGGTCTGGGTACTCCAAGGTGTACAGCCTATCTGGTGCGCCTAGACCGATCACAGGAAGTCCCGCCTCTGTTTACATCTCCCACTCCTCTCTTTACCTAGACCCCAGACTCTTATTTATTTCTATCCTTATTTGGTATACGTTCCCTTTCCTCAACTTCCCTGTGGTCATTCTAACTGACCCATTAAGTTCCTTCCTTCTTACCTAGGGCTACTCGCTCAATCTTCTTGTCAGTACAATAGGGTACCTTCCTTATTTGTACTTTCCTCTTATTAATTTCTCATGACTTCTCTAAATTCCTTGTGTTGGCTAAATAATTAACGAAGAGTATGTACATTTTTACCATGACTCAATCATCCTGTCCTTGCACAGACTTGCAAAAGCAGCATTTATATTCATCCATTTCTCTCACTATCTCAATGACTGCATCACCCTTTATGAGTGTTAAGATAATCAGAAAAGGCCTTCCTCTTGGTCTGTTTGATGGGGACACCTTCTCTGTGACTGCTCCCAGACTCTGGAACTCCCTCCCACAGGACGTTAGACTGGCCCCATCTTTACTGTCCTTCCACAAGCAGGCAAAGACCTTTCTCTTCAGGCAAGTTTTCCCTGAGTGAATGGCTGCTGAGTAGGGTTTTTAAAATGGATCGTTGTACCTCACTGCATTGAATGTGTTTTCATGTTGCTTATATTTTTTGTATTGTATTCATTGGTCCATTTAATACTGTACGCCCATTGTTACTCATCTTAAATACTATCTTTTAATGGTTGTAAGCCGCCTTGGGTCCTTTTTAAAGATAAAGTTGGGTTAAAAATATTTTAAATGAATAATAATAATACTGAATAATGAATAACAATAATACGTATTTATGGAATAGAGATACACTTCATGTCAAATTTTCTTTGGCCCTTACTCTGGTTCTGGATTTCCAGTAGGCTCTTGACAAAGGTCTCTGGTAGAAGACCTCTGAGGAAATGTAGCCACTGTGGGAAAAGAGGAGAAGTCCTCTTGTTGACTGGAATCTGCTTGAAGGACAGGTAGAAAAAAGCATGGCGGAAAATTGTCATTATTATTATTATTATTATTATTATTATTATTATTATTATTATTATTATTATTATTATTATTATTATTATTATTATTATTATTATTATTATTATTATTATTATTATTGCAGTGGAGGGCTATAAGCCCTTGTCAGATTCCTTAAGGATCTCTGGTTATCACACATGCCCCCATCTGTAGATGTCCAGCTGTTTCCCATCTTGCAGCAAAGATTTAACAGCAGAAACACTGCGGTGGAGTCTCCAATGACCAAGACTTCATTATTTTTTACAAAGTACACTGGCAAATATTTATTAGGGCAACTCAGAGTATTAGCATCAATAATTAAAACCTGCCTAAGTAAACTGAGTGAAATGGGCCTTTGCTAATGCAGGATTCTTGCACAGACCGAGGCGGCTGCGCGGGCTGGGAGGATTGGTGTCCTTCCAGGAAGGCTGGAGTGGGGAACTCACATTCACCCCACAAAAGAAAGACATGATCTTTGCCTCCACTTGAAATATTGTCCCTGACCAATACACATACTCAGACTGGCAAGCAGATGCACGAACTCACAGGCTTTGCTAAGCCCATCGCTAGCAATATGAAGTCTAAAACCTTGAGAACAGGACTGTCTTGAAGGCTAGGGTGACCCTTTGCAATGAAGGCTAGGGTAGACCGAAGGTGGATCCGGACTGGCCCATAAATTACGGAGTGGTTTGCAGGAGACCAACAAGGTTTTTTCTCTGTTGCTTCACAACAGCCACAAACACTCCTTGTTTACACACACCCCTTTTCAAAAGTCTGCTTGAATGAAGATGAGGGGGAAACCAGAATGGCTCTTACTTTTATAAGGTGAGAAAATACATCCTGATCGCAAGGGTTAATTCTAAGTAGGGCTAAAAAAAGGGGGGGGAAAGAGAGAGAACAGATACAAAAATGCCAGATCAGTGATTCCACTGAAATAAATTCTCACATCTATATTTGTGTTTTCTATCTTGCTTACAACCTGCATTGATGATGATTTGGCTGCAGCAGCCAGCAGTCCTCATCGACCATATAAAGATGGCTCATTTACTAATCTTCCTTTATTTGGTAAGGATCCAGGGTGGCTCTACGGCGCCTAACAATCACTGAGGTTGATGTTGCACCCATGGCTGCCTAACAGGCCTCTTGGAAATCTGGATGTCATTTTCAAGATGGGGTACATTTGGGAAAACTCAGAGTCAAGCTCCAAGTGCAGAAAGCCAGTGCAAGTTACCAGCAAAAGGGGGGTCGACTCTTTTTTATATAGCTTTCAGCACAGGGGAAAACTGTTCACAGATTGTTGAAAAGCTGGTTAGGGAATTTAGAGAGTTGTTTGTTTCCAAGTTCTGATTCTGCATTTCCCACCTAACTGAGGCAAATTAGGGTGTTTTATACAGTGTCATCTGTTTCTGCCTGCCATGGGGAAAAAATCAAAATAATGCAGAGCACAGACGCTCCCAGGAAATCTTGTTCAGGCAGATCTGGTTTTGTGGATTTCACCAGCTATCCTTCACACACTTCCAAAATGGTCTTCAGAAACAATGAGGTCTCGAACCTTGCTCTTCAAAAAAGAAAACGGAAATTGAGATTGTCAGGGTGCTGAATTTCATACCCCACTCTGTGCACATGCTTCTTCAAAAGGTATTTAGACTTGCAGGGAAGATAAGCAACAGAGAAACAACCACAACCGTGATGTGTCACCTTTGCTGCTTGGTTTCTCATCTTTATTCACTGGACCTCCCTGACTCCCTTCCCTTCACCCATCCATCTGGAAGTTCAGAAATGTTTGTAAGGGGCCTGATCCACTCAAAGCAGGTCCATAATTAGGGTAAGGCAACTGGGACTTTGCTCCAGGACACCAAACTTTAGAGGGTACCAAAATGTGTATGTCATTCTAATTGTGTGTATTAAGAAAATAAAACTGCAAGACCTACCAGCTTTGTTCACCTTCATTCCTTCCTTCTGTTTTTGGAAACATGAATTATATTTTTCCTTTAGGTGGATATCACAGTCTCCTCTATTTTCTGGAGGGAGTGGTTTGCATCCATGCTGGTTGCAGACCCTGTCACTTGTTCCACCTGCCAAAAGGGCTAGTCACAACCCTGCCTCATCGTGAGCAATAGAGGTTTCTCTTCTCTTAAAGACTGCAGCTGGCTGGATGGCTCAGTGGTTTAGGTATCTGGCTACGGAGCCAGAGTTCAGTTCTCCACTGTGTTTCCTGGGAGAAAAGCCAGCCTGGGTGGCCTTGGGCAGGCTGCACAGTCCCAGGGCGCCCCCAGAAGAAGGGAAGGGTAAACCACCTCTGAGTATTCTCTACCTGGAACACCCTGAAAAGGGTTGCCATATATCCGAATTGACTTAATATCACATTATTGTTGTTGTTGTTGTTGTTGTTGTTGTTAACCAGTGTAGTTAGTGGTAATAAAAGCTTGGGTGTTGCAGTGTACCAACATCTGGAGGTCTTTAGTTTGCCATTTGGAGATACTGGCAAGGTTCGAGAAGCTCTTGAGAAAAGTTGTTGTTGTTGTTGTTGTTATTATTAAAAACACCAGGCACAGTCAAAATTATAAAAACATTGCCTGGCATTATATAACAGATACAAGTTTTAACCAAAAACCTAAGTATCTGTTAAATATCGGCGCAGTATGTATGCTGTTTCTAATATTGCCGTTTTTTGTAGCTCTGATGGTGTGATGATGATGATGATTGTTGTTGTTGTTGCCATTGGTGGTGGTGGTGGTGGTGGTAATGGTGATGATGATGATGATGATGATGATGATGATAATAATAATAATAATAAATAAATAAATAAATAAATAAATAAATAAATAAATAAATAAAAGGAGGAGGAGGAGGAGGACTGGTCCAGCGAAATAATGGTAAAAGCAGCTCCCAGTCACACCAGGCCAGTTCCCTTTTCACCAACTTGCCATGACCCAAAGACAGCAGGATGACATGAACTGTAGGAGTGTAAAAGGACAGGGTGGAAGTGAGACACATCTCTGCGTTCCCTGAAGTAATTGAAGTAGGCAGTATTATTCCGCATTATGCCTATTTTACGGACTATAGTGAAGTGCTGTCTGATACAAGTCTGGTTGAAAGACGGTGGCTGATATCCAATTGCTAGTGCCAACTAAAGTAGACCCACTGAATCAATAGCTAGAAGAGATTCAATCAATCAGTTACTGAATGACAAGCCAACACTTGAGCAAAACCCATTGACTTGATAGATCCTAGTCTAGTTCAAACATGCAGCTGAATTTCGGTGGAAGAATCCTAACTGGAGAGAACAGAGGACTTGAATTTGTCCATCAGCAGTTAACACCTGGCTAGTGCAGACAGCAGGTAGTCAGGCCACCAGATCAGTGTTTTCCCCATACGCATGGGATGTATTTCTATGCATTTCTAAATTTGCATCTAAACATACGAATCAACACATGCATTTTATTGTGCGATTCAGTGCTCTTGCTTTTGTAAACCCCACTTGTGTGTGTGTGTGTGTGTGTGTGTGTAATGGGTTTTTTTTTAAAAAACACACAAGCCCTCATCTTACTTTCAACTCAAACACACTGCCAGCACTATCGTCTGCTATTTAGTTATTTAATGGACAATAAAATTATGTCATAAATGCATCCAGGATAAGCTATGGTTTGTTTTGGACCACATGCTGTTGGCTGTTTATTTAATCAAGATTTTGCCTTGTTTGTTTTCAAATTTAGGCCCAGCCATTTGGCTCCAACGGGCCTTGGCAGACTGTAGAAAGAGGACATTCGGGTGCCCCCCTCACCAACAACAGCACCCTGTCAGCTGATCTTTCCACTCTGAAAAGACTGCTGGATTGCTTCTGAATTGAGTTCCACATCATCATCTTAGAATGGCAGAGCTGGAAGGGACCTTATAGATCATCCAGTTCAACCCCTTGTCAAGGAGGCCCAGGGGGGAATCGAACTCCCAACCTCTGGCTCCGCAGCCAGAGACCTAAACCACTGAGCTATTCACATGTCAGGAAGAGGAAGGGAGCAGAGAATACCCACATCCAGAGCTCGGGAGTGATGTGTTATAAGTAACAACATTTTGTGGAATATATCCCTTTTCAGCATAACAGTGTTTCTTTTGCAAATAGCAAATAAACTGTTACTTTTTCATGCAACAAATAACTGGTTTGTTACTTATTCTTGGTGACCTTTGCAGGGGATAGAAATGCTGTAGGGACATTTTGCAGAGTTTCCCCCCAAATATTTGGGTCATTTTTGGCAGCTTTTTATTTTCTGAAAATGAATGTAAAAAGTAATTAGAATGCAACAAGTAATGATTTTGGTTACTTGGTGATTACTTCTGCAATAATGAATGCTTGAGGGGTGGGGAGGTTTTGTAAGGTCATATGACAACAAACTCTGAAAAGTAATTTCCGTAACTCTGTCCATACCATGCAGGTAATGTATGAATCAAGCTTTTTCATGTGCCATCAGTTCTGAGTTAGGACAAACATTTCCAGGGTTGTCTGGAGAATACTCAGAAGTGGTTTCCCATTCCCTTCTTCTGGGGGCATCCTGGGGACTGTGCAGCTTGCCCAAGGCCACATAGGCTGGTTCTACACACAGGAGATACATAGGCTGGGTCTTTCCCTAGGATGCACAGTGGGGAATTGAACTCCCAGCCTCTGGCTCCACAGCCAGATATCTAAACCACTGAACCACAGCCAGATATCTAAACCATCTATCCAACCAGCTCACCTGCATATATATATCTTGCTATAATTAGCTTACCTTAGATTAGGCATCCTTCAGTCTCGAGAGACTATGGTAACGTGCTCTGTATGGAGGACTTGGAACAACGTCTAGTGTGGCTGAGAAGGCCAATTTGAGAGTGACAATCCCTTCCACACTGAAGACAAATACAATCTGTCCCCTGTCCAGCTCCCTGATTTTCCTGGTTTCGGGACTGCCTCTTTGCCTCGGCCTGCTGGACAAGGGTCTCTTCAAATTGAGAGAGGCCGTGATGCACCGCCTGCCTCCAGGCTGAACGCTCAGATGTCAAGATTTCCCATCTGTTGAGGTCAATTCCTAAGGCCTTCAGATCCCATTTGCAGATATCCTTGTATCGCAGCTGTGGGCTCCCTCTGGGGCGATTTCCCTGCACTAATTCTCCATACAGGAGATCTTTTGGAATCCGACCATCAGCCATTCTCACGACATGCCCAAGCTAAAGTAGACGCCGCTGGTAATCAGGTAATTAGCTTACCTGAAACCAGGAATATAGTGAGAAAATATCTCTTTTATGCAACTGTCCCATGGGGAGCATCACTAGAATCATGGGAATGATGGAAAGTAATCCAGCACATCTGGGAATGATGGAAAGTAAGCCAGCACATCTGGACAGCCCAAACCTTGCCTTCTGAGGCTGCCTCCCACTACAGCAAAACTGTCAGTTTTATCACTGCATAACTCTACTCTCATGATAGCCAGGGCAATGTAGAGTTAGAGTGTTGAATTTCTATACTCCAGTGACTCACGCAACTCCCTGTACAGGCAACAAAGAGCTGCAGTGAAAGCTGAAGAACAAATGACAGAGGGCATAGATAGACAAAGTGTAGTAGCAAAAGGACATGTACTCTTACCACTGTTTTTCAGTCTATGATCTGAGAAACGCCTTGACAGAAGCTGCTGCTGATTCAAGGGATGGTATCATTGTCAGCAACATCCAATACGCATGTGACACACAATTTATATAATCTTCAGAGATTATGCAACAGATGATGTACTTTTATGCAAAACAGGTAACTTCGGGTATTGAATTGTCTCAAGATAGAAATCTCTATAGACAGTACCTGTTGTAAATCAAGTTGTGCAACTTTTCATGTAACAGATCTTGCCTACACAGATTTCTTAACTTGGGACAATCCACCTCCAAAGATTATGCCTTTTACACAACAGCGCAACAGGATTTTAGCCAGTTAAGCAAACATGCTCCAAAATTTAACGTTAAGACACCAAGATTATGGCCACCAGTGGAAAACAAGCAGCTCAAGAAATAGAGAAAAAGATCTAAAATGAAAGTATATGCATAGTGATTATTTTGTTAACAAATAGGACAACCTTGGATTTAGGATGAATGAACAATAATATCATAGCCACTGAGCATGAGAATAGATATCTCAGTACAGTTTCCTTAAGATGAAGGAGGAAAATGGAAAGGAAGCCAGCATAAACATGGTTTGAGAATGCTCATTCTGCAATGTGATATCTTCCCGATTCTATTGTATGCCCCACAACTGTAGACTTTTTTAAAAAGCAGCAATAAAAAAATCAGAAGAAACTGAAATGTCGATTGACTGTGCAATAACAAGAAATTCTCCAGTCAAAAGGGTAACCAGTGAAGAAGTGCTAAAGCCAATCAATAAAGGCCAAGAAGCTACAAAAATCATAAGATGCAGGAAGATAGAATTTTTCAACCAAGTAAGGAAAAATGAAAAAGACAAGATTGTTAAAGCTGATCATTCATGGTGAAAGAAGTAGGGAGAGGAGTCCAGAAAGGAGAAAAACATGTTGCCTGAAACACTGGCGAGATCGGTTTGGAGGGAATACATGGTTTAGTCAGAGTAGCCATGGTGATGTCCAACCTCCGATAGGAGACCAGAAGACGAAAAAAGATGAAAACTGCAGATGGCAAGTACCACCTGAAAAGAGTCAGTCCTCCCTCCTCTTCCTCTTCCTCTGTGAAATGCAGCATCATATAAAAGTCATAGAATCACAGAATAATTGAGTTGGAAGGGGCCTATAATGCTATCGAGTCCAACCCCCTGCTCAGTGCAAGAATCCAAAGCAAAGCAGATCTGACAGATGATTGGCCAATTTTCTCTTGAATGCCTCCAGCACTGGAGTGCTCAACACCTCCCGAGATAATTGGTTCCATTGTTGTACTGCTCTAACAGTTAAGACTTTTTCCTGATATTCAGCCGAAATCTGGCTTCCAGTAACCATAGCCCATTATTATGTAGTCTGCACACTGGGATGATTACGAACAGATTCTGCCCCTCTTCTGTATACCTTTCAAGTAGTTGAAGAGTGCTATCATATCTCCCCTGGCAGGGTAGTTCAGTGAATTACGTGTCTGGCTGCAGAGCCAGCGGTTGGGAGTTCAATTCCCCACTGTGCTTCCTGGGGGAAGAGCCAGACTGGGTGGCCTTGGGCAAGCTACACAGTCCCAGGATGCCCCCAGAAGAAGGGAATGATACATCGCTTCTGTGTATCCTCTACCTAGAAAACCCTGAAAAGGGTTGCCATGGGTCAGAATCAAAATAAAGCATGATCTTTTGTTTCAGAATCATGGATTTGTTCAGGTGCAAAGGTATTACCCAAACCCCACCACCAACCACCCTGAATTTCTCATGATCAATTCATTTAAAGTTATTAATTCATTTTGCTAGCTCCCATTTACACCTCCATCTTTCTCCAAGGACAATTTTACATGCACCATGTACAATGCTAGGAGGTTTCAGTCTAAGAAGCTTGGCGTGCCTAACGTACAATCCCCACACAAGCTCCCTTCCATTCGCAGGGTCAGATCTCTTTAGCTGCAGGCGCATTCACATCGTTCTCTGGGCCAGAATGGGTGATTATGTGGTCGGAGGGCTGAATGCAACCTTCTGCCTAATGTCAGTATTCTGTTTCTTCTCTGAGAAACCGCTGAGGGGAAGAGGAAGTGTTTTGCTTATCTGCTGTCAAATCACTTCAGGCCCCAACAGAGGTTTCCAGGCATGTGAGATGCTCAAGGACTAGTTTGCCACTGTCACTCCCTGGTAGGTTTCCATAGCCGAGTGTGAATTTGAACTCAGGTCTCCTGAGTATATTAGCCTGACACTCTTTCCACTGCACCACACTGGCTCCTGATGGGAAGAAAAAGTAGTGGCAGAAAGCGAAGAGGAGTGGCCCCGCCCACTTAAGCTCTGGCCCCGCCCACCTCCTTAGGCGCCTTAGACACCGTGCAGGCAAGGGAATCAAGACTAGAGGAGAACATTCCTGCTTCCCACAAACCTTTCTTAGAAGAACCTCCGTGCACGCTGGTAAGTCACCTGCTGACATGACATTACTGGGATGATCATGAGGACATTGTCTCATTTTAATTTTAATTGTTCAAGTATTTTATATTTGATGTTTTATGGAACCCGCCCTGAGTAGACTCTGTCTAAAAGGGCGGGATAAAAATCGAATAAATAAATAAAATAAATTCTCATCCTACCTGCAAGAAGCTTGCAGTGACCTATCTGGTCTCCTTCTGCTGTTATAAAAAACAACAACCCTGTATAGTATGTTAGACTGAGACACAGTGACTCAGTCCTGAAGCTTAGCCAATAATCTTTACTGATGACCAGGACTTTGAACCTGGTTTTTCTCCATTCATCCTCCCTGATCTCCATACCAGATTGTTTCCTAGGCAGAGCTGTTCAGCATCCAGAGAGGGGCTCCATGCTCTTGGGCAGGCTGGCGCAACAGAGCCATCCACTGGATTGTGTCCATTAAGCATGTGAGACCGCAAAACCTCTGCTTGCAATTTTAGTTAACTGTTGCCACCTCTGCCTGTTTCTTTCCCCGAGACCTCCATCTCCCTGAGTATCAAGTACTCAGCCTCTAAATGGCTCCATGGCTTTTTGGTTGCTCCAGAATATCATACTTATTATTATTTTTTAAAAAGAACACAGGCTGTATGCATCTCATCCTTTTCTCCTACAACTGGGGTGTGGAAGAGTGGGCCTCCAGCTGTTATTGGTCTATGACTCCCTTCTCTGCTTATTTGCTACATTGGCCGTGGATGATGGGAGTTGCAGTCCAATAATATCTGGGAAGCAACCAGTTGTCCAGCCCCCGCAAAGGTACTCATCTCTGACTGTTGCATCCCTCATGCTTCACAATGAAATATGTATTTTTACAATGAAATGTAAAGAAATGTTTAATCCTTAGACCCTTTGAATTGAACCATTACAATGAAATGAAAGAAGTCTTTAATTTTTAGTCTCTTTAAACTGAGCCTCTAGTGAACTCAATTCCTGGAAGATTATCAGTTAGCAACAATATCACAAGAACCTCCATAGACAGTCACAGTCTACCAGGTTTTTTTTTTAAAAAAATACCAGCCGCAAATAGCACAACTTCCATATCTTGCTTTCCAGGACCATTTGGCAGCCTAGAAGCAGAACACTGGCTTATGTGAATCTGCAGTCTGATCCTTATTTATTTATTTGTTTGTTTGTTTGTTTATTTATTTATTTATTTATTTATTTATTTATTTATTTATTTATGCTTTTATGCTTTTATGCTTTTATGCTTTTATGCTTTTATACTGTGCCATCTGGCCTGGGGCCGCACTTATATGCTTTGTTAAAAAAGAAAGAAAGAAAGAAAGAAAAAAGATAATCAGTCATGAGTTTCCAAATGCTTATTCTCCTCTGTACTGAAACACAGAGTTGAATTTCAGTGGACAGCACCCCGTTTAAACAAACAAAACACAACCCCCCCACCCCAACCCCCCAAATCCCAGATCTTTCACCCTTTGGTTGAAGCCACCTCTTTGAGGCAGGCTTGGTAACATTTTCAACCCATTTTCCTTCATGAACTCCCTAAAAGCATGGACAAAAGCAATCCATTTCCCCCTTCCTTTTCAAATTGGAAACCAGCAAAGCCATTGCAATGGCTTATTGTTATCATGGGCATTGTTTTCAGAGCAAAAAGAATTTCCCCAGAGAAATTCCCAATCCGTTTCTTCCTTTGTTGACAACAAGTTTCCGTGAGATTCCTGCCTCAGCGAGAATGATAAAGCAAAGCGATCAGATCATCACATGCCGCCGTTTCTATGGCAAATTCCCCACACCACCTTGAGGGCTTTAGACTTTCAGGAAAACATGTTCACTTGCATGTGACTGAGATAACATTACGTTATCACAGCCTTCCCATCTTGCGCCTGTAAATTCCTCTGAGGTTCAGCTTTTCGAAAGGCAAATAAAACCACGCCATCCAGTAGCAAAAGGGGACCAACTCTATCATCTTGGCAACCCTTCTCTAACCAGAGAAGAAAGATATTTGGGGGGGGGGGGGGTTGGTTTGGTAGTGGGGAGGACATAAGCACTAGCACATCACCTAGTTCCCAACGCACCACATCAAAATTATGTCCTCACAAGAGCCTTGATACATCTTAACGGCAGTCTTGACCCAGAAGGAAAATCCTTAATTTCCTTCCTTAATTGTGTATGGGAGTTCACGCATGCATGTGTGTGCATCAAATCTGAATTTCAGGTCTGCGCACGAATCCGGAAGGGTTCTCAAGAATTCAGCCCTCTGGATGGGTGTTTCGCCAGTACCTGCTTCTGCAGCTACAAGAAAACAACAGGGCACTTTTTATTTAAAACCGCTCAGAGAAGCCAGAGCTGAGTTAAGAGCAGAGCTTAGAAGCATGACTTCCAAAGCCTGAGGATTCTGGGAGTTGTGGTCCAAAAAAAGTAACATTTCCAAGCTCTGCTCAAGAAATGCCTTTGGAAAGATCAGGGACTTGTGCATCAGAAACACAAGGTATGTAAGGCAGATACAAGGCAACACCTTCCTAACAGCAGATCCTCACATGAGGTTAGCCAAGGGACTTTAGACACAAAGCAGGAATACAATTAATGTGGATTTGCAGCTGCCTTGACTGCCTACTACATAGCAGGGATTGGAGACCAACCACAGCTCCCTGGGAGGCATTTGTGCTCCACAGCAGCAGCACATCTGGGCTCTCAGCCCCCTGTGATGCAAGGAAGGAAGGGCACTGAACCATGTCTGCAGCCTGGTGGAGCTCAACCAGGAAATGTTCAGAAGAATCCATACCGTGGACGTTACTAGGCCAACCAGAAAGGCACCAAAAATGGGTGCAAGCTCGGGAGATCTCCAGACCTGCTCATCAGGTACACACACACACACACCAGGCGCGCAGAGAGGGTGAGATCTCCAGAGCTTCGGATCCTTTCCAGTTCCTGAGAGGCCACCCAAGGCAAGGCATCCGTGCCAGGTGTGACCCCCCCCTCGCCTCCCCTTCCCAAGGGTGGTGGGTGCCCCTCCTGGTTCCCGACCCCGCTCCCCCCCCCCGCCGGCCACAGCTGGCCCCGAGACTCACACGAAGGCGTGATAGAGCAGCGCCCAGCCCCTCGGCCTCTCCAAAGCGTCGTAGATCAAAGTTTGGACCCGCCGGTATTTGACGTTGTTCCTCTTGACCGGGTGGCTCAGGGGGGTCTTGGCCAGGAGCCCGATCCCTTGCGGGGCCCGCTTGCCTTCCGCTCTGCTCCCTCCGCCTTCCAAGAGGAGGGTCCCGTCCTTGTCCGCCCCGGGCCCCAGCGCCAGAGTCCCTTGCTCCAGGTCTCCCCCCGGGGCGGAGAAAGCCCCTCTCTTCTCCTCCTCCGAGTCCCCTCCGGCCCCTCCGGCACCCCTGGGCTCAGCCCCGCCGGCCCCCGAGAGCCGTCGCGAGGCCGAGGCTGCCGATGCCGCCGCCTTCCGGGACTTCACGCCCATGGCGGTGGGCTCCTCGGCGCCCGGCCCCTCCGGGCAGCGCAGCCCGGGCGATCCTCAGCGGCGAGCGCAAGCGGGGATGCGGCTGGCAAGGGCAAGGGGGCAGGCGGCGGGGGCGGCGGCGGAGGGGCGGCTGCCAGGGGCGGCCCCAGGCCATGGTCTGAGCCCGGCCAGCGCTCGAGGGGGGAAAGGGGGCCCCCGGACGGGGCAGGGCGAGGGGGGCCAAGACCACGACGACGACGAGGAGGAGGAGGAGGAAGGTCCGGCGGCGATCACATCCTGGCTCCGAGCATCCCGGGCTTCGAGGAAGGGGCGCATCGGCGGCTCCGTCGAGCCAAGGAGGGGGCGTCGGGTCTCGGAGGAGGGAAGCGGCGGCGGCGGCGGCGGCGGCCCCCCGGGAGACACCTGGACCAGCCGGGCGGGGAGGAGCCGCGCATCGCCGGAGTTTATTTACCAGCCCGAGGCGGGAGCGGATCCGTCCCTCCGCCGCCGCCTCCTCCGGGCGGGATCCACCCCCAGCCCACCTTCCCTCCCTCCCTCCCTGGCTCGCTCCCTCCCTCCCTCCGGCTGCCCGATGGGCTCCGCCGCGCTCCCGATCGCCGCGCGGGCTCGCGGGCTGGCTCGCTCCCTGGCCCGGCCCGGCCCTGCCCAGCGGAGGCTCCCCGTCGGGCGTGGCTCAGGCGGCGGCAGCGAATGGCAGCGGGGGCCCCGATCCGCGCCAGCTCCTCCTCCTCCGCGGCTGAGCGAAGGCGGCTCGGCAGCCGCCGGCGGGCCCTGATCCGGCGAAGCGCGCAGGAGGAGGAGGAGGAGGAAGAGGAGGGGGCCCTCCCTGCGGCGCCTGATCTCCCTCCCCCCCCTCCTGGTGCTTTGACGGCCCTCGCCAAGGGGGCTCCCCAGGGAGACCACGGGGGGGGGAAAGGGGGATTCCCTCGCACCCGGGGGGGGGGGCCGGGGGTCGCGCTGGGTGGAAGAGGCGGCCCCACCGTCCGCGCCGCCGCCAAGCTGGATGGGCGACCAGGGAGGGAGGGAGGAGGGAGGAGAGATGGACGGAAGGAGGGAGGGAGGACGTGTCCCCCCTTCCCTCCCTCTCTCCCTCCCCTGGACATTTTGGGGCGGGGCGCCTCCTCCCTTTGCTGGACCCGCGGGTGGGGGGGGGATCCAGGAGAGAAGGGGTTGCAGGGAGGAGGGGGGGGGAGAGAGAGAAACGCACCTCATGAATGAAGGCGGTGTGGGAGAAAAAGAAGGCGCCTCCCCCCCCCCCAAAAAAAAACCCTGCGAGATGCAATCCGGATTTTCCTCTATACCCAGAGTGCAGCTCAGTCAGGGATTCTCCCTGTTTCTTGTGTGCCGGGGTTTGCACTTGGGTGGGCGACTCCGTGTGTGTGTGTGTGTGTGCTCGGCTGGATGGAGAGGCCCTGGAGGCGGGTTTCTCGGTGAATCCCCATCAAGGTCTGAATGTTGCAGAAGCTCTCCAGGGCGCTCGGGCGCAGCACCATGGACAGCTCATGGAAGATTTGGACCCAGACTTGGGGGAGAATCCATGGCCCTGTGAAAATGGAGTCCCCCGTCTTCCTTGGGCAGGAGAGGGGGCTAAATCGCATGTACTCACACACTCACATCATTCCCCCCAAACACGGGCAGAATACCCTTTTAACATGGTTATTATCGACACTGGGTGCAACACAACCATTCCCCATGTCCAGGAGCATGAAACTCAGTTCTCAGTACTTCTCAGATGGTATATAGGGCCAGGGCTTGAATTTCCACTGCCTGTCAGACCCCAGCAAAATAGCAGCTTTTTCCCACACTTCCAGGAGATATTTCTTCAGAGCAGGAGTGAACCAACTTTGAGGAGGTAACAGGCTGCCCCTAAAACTCTCTGGAGTGACACAGAACACCCCAAATTATTAAAAGTACAAAAGAAAAGGAAGGAAGGAAGGAAGGAAGGAAGGAAGGAAGGAAGGAAGGACGGACGGACGGACGGACGGACGGACGGACGGACGGAAGGACGGACGGACGGAAGGAAGGAAGGAAGGAAGGAAGGAAGGAAGAGGAAGGAAGGAAGGAAGGAAAAGTGGCTCTGGAAAAGCACAAGGCAGGGTATCATTCCTGTTTCCATCCTTAAAGATCTTTGACAAAAGGAATGGATGCCCATGGCAAACTCTGTAGATCTTGGTAGAAACCAAATCTGTGGCAGTGACACAGGGTCATGAGGGCTCCAAAAAAGCAGGGATCAGGGCCATATGTGGCCTGAGGTGACTGCATGTTGCACACCCCTCTTTTAAATGGAGGTGCCAGGAAGTGCACTTGCAATTGTATAAAAGAGCAATCGAGTAGTGGAACTAGGCTTTGCAGAATCAAAGTGCCAGGGCTTTCTCAGTAGCAGGAGCTAGGACAAGATCTTCCACCACCATCCCAAACTTTTTTTGCTACCCCTAAGTTTCGTTGCAACCCTCCCATGAGTTGGGCAGAAGTGGATTTTCCCAAGAAAATGTGCTATTGCAAACTGCCTCTGGTGTGATGCAAAATAGTTTAAGGTAGTTTGGTCTTGAATGAGCACTTAAGAGCCGTTAACTTTACAAAAGGTTCGCTCTCCATTTGTTGATAGGTTTGGCCCATTTTAGCTGCCTGCATTTTTTAAAACTGTATTTACAGGAACTTTCTCTTTACTGTCATGATGAGCACTTACAGATTTACCACGGCACCACTGTAAAAGAGCTGGATACAATCTTAAAAACAGGCCTTGGAAGACTTGTTTTTTGGACTATAATTCCTAGAAGCTCCCATCTAGAGTATTGGGGGGGGGCATAGTCCCCCAAATAAACTTTTCCAAGTTCTGCCTAAGAGTGAGCCACATCCTTTACACTGATATGCCAAGTATTGCTGTTTCTGGCCCATTTGCAGCAGGATATGATCTTTTCACACTTACGAGTCCAAGTGATTCTAGACAACGCTTTTACTCCCAGACATGGCAAATATCAGGCTATGCCTTCTCATAGCATGGACCCATGCAGAATCAGAAGACAGCACATCTAATTGAGGGAGGGCATGACAACATCTGTGTCATGGATCCTGGTGGAGGCAATTGGTCTGCTTTGTTTATGGAATTTTGGGGATGGGATTATCCATATAACTCTTCCATATTTTTCCATGACTCCTTTCATTTTCTTTCTTTCTAAAAGGAATTTTTTTTAAAAAAAAATAGCCATACCTTTTGCAAAACTTAGGAAAGTGCCCCCCCTTTTTTTTTTTTTTTTTTTTTTTTACTAAAACTACCTAAACATCCTCATGTGGATGATTACTGGACATGCTACTGGAAGCATACTGGGAATTTTAGTCCAAGTAATAATGTTTACAAACTCAATTTTTAATGTGTAATGCTAGAAGCCATCCATGTGAGGGCACTATAACTCTGATATGTTCAGCTAATAGTCCTAAATGAGCTCAACAAACAGACCTGAATCAGATCTTTGCTTCATCCAGATGAGCATGACTTTTTCTGACAGGCATTGCTTCCCATAGCTTTCGACTCAAAGTCCATTAATTGGAGATGGTGGGAGATGAAACTGGAACCTTTTGTAAGCAGCAGAGCATCTTCGTCAGTACTGAGCGAGGGTCTCCCCACAAAGTACATACTTCAGAGAACAGCTTGGAAGTGTTGTACAGTGCTCAGAATTCCCTCAGCGCAACCATTGTGTATGCTTGGTGGTTCGGTTCTGAATGCTGTAGTCCAAGAAAGTAACTTCCTGAAGTGTTGCTTCAGAGTAAATGTGGATTGAAGCAGATCAGGAAATCCAGCCATGTCCCTCTGTTGATTCTTTTTCTGTACTTCTGTATATTACCCATGTCAGCATCAAATAAATGTCTTGTAATGGACAGAAGGATAGGCTGGAAATGAGAAGAGAAAGCTATCAGGAACTGTTGCTCTGAGAGATGAATGGCCCATAGTACCTTGCCAGCAACTCCATCATGGCTGCCAGGTGGTGGCCAACACACTGGAGCTGAATGGTGTAGGCTTTCCGCGTGCAGCCAGCCCATCATCAATTTGTCTGGTCTGCACCAAAATAATAAATAGCCGTGTCAATGCCAAAAAATGATGGTCTTATTATTGGTTCACTGATAAAATTGCACAAGGTAGCATTTGTCAAGAGAAGCACAACTGTAATCCCAAGTGACTAATGCTCCACTGCCAAGATATATCCCAGCCTTTGATAACAGTGAATGAGAGACTCTGCACTGATGAAAGATCTACCTAGTCCAGACGCCTGCTGCAAAACAGGCTGCTTAAGCAGTGTGCAGATCTGGATGCCAAGGTAGCATAAGTAACCATTGGGCATGCTGAGATGGTGCGGCTACCTCAGGTCCCCACCTTAGAACTTGGGAAAGTTTGTCTTCCTTCCTTCCTTCCTTCCTTCCTTCCTTCCTTCCTTCCTTCCTTCCTTCCTACCTACCTACCTACCTACCTACCTACCTACCTACCTACCTACCTACCTACTCCTCCTTTCTCTTCAAAGAGGACCCAAGGCAGCTTGCATCATCAAAAGAGGATATTTAAAGCTAAAAACAGAAAGTATACAAATATTTAAAAGGATCAGACAAATACCACACGCATTGGGTGTTAAACATTGTGATGATAGCAACTATGATATGCAGGTCTTTCATAGAAGCTTGTGTTGTTAAGAATGTGAGAACCTCTGTCATAAATGAACAATGGTAAAATAAAAATGGTGGAGTAACTACAAATATTGTATTGTACTGCATCTCCCAGATCTCTCCCCCCCCCTTAACAGATCCACCTTAGAAATTTCTGAGATAAAACAGAATGTATTCTCGAAGGCTTTCATGGCCAGGATCCGACGGTTGTTGTAGGTTTTTCGGGCTCCCACACACTACACCAGAACACAGACAGAGTTCTAACTCCTGCCCATCTGAAGATGCCAGCCACAGAGACTGGAAAAACGTTAGGAAGAAAAACCTTCAGAACACGGCCAAACAGCCCGAAAAACCTACAACAACCATAAAACAGATTCTTTATTCTTGTACTCTTGTGGTCATCCATTGTATGAGGTAATTCACACACTATTGCAAATTATTACATTATTACAAAAAAAATCTTGTGGGAGGGAGGAGTTAATCAACGACTGTAAATAGCCCATCTAATTAATTTTCATGTTACTCTACCATTGTTATTTTACTGCTATCATCACAGTGTTTAACATCCACTGACTTTCTTACCAACCAACCAACCACAATCTCTGTATTTTAATATCTATACTTTGATGCCATGTATAAATATTTGCCATGTTATATCTCCTTCTCTTACATCTGATGAAATGGACTCATCCATGAAAGCTTATATTAAAAAATATAAAAGTTTAAGGTGCCACTACGTCTTTGTCTTTTTTTTTAACTTTTTTTTTTATTTTGTTAAATTTATTGTGATGACTTTTTTCTTAATTGCTTTGGATAGGATTTTGCAACCATGTTTAGTTTCATTTGATTTTAACAGTTCTGTGGTTAAATTTGTTTCTCCTTCTTGATCTTCTGGTTATGATGACTGTAAGCCATCTTGAGCACTTCCTTGAAGTGAAAAGGTGAGCTAGAAATGTCATAAAAGAACAAATACCTTGTTGTTTGGAGAACGGCATTAAGTACAAGTATCTAGCTATTCATAATTGCTCACATTCAAGATCTGGGAATCAGGCATTTCTATAACTTTCTATCCAGGCCATCTCAAGAGATTTTGCTGTGTAAGAGAAGGTAGCAAATGGCAGACTTCCCTCCAAAGTTATAACTTTACTGAAGCCAGACAAACCATTCTGGCATCTGGCACTAGAAATGCCACACACCCTCTTCTTTTCCCCCTTCCCTGGCACTAATAAATTCTAATTATTTGCTGTCTGTTTGTGACACCAAAAAGCTGTGATCTGAGGCAGCTACCTTACTCTCCTGAACAGTACGGCCAGCCCTGTTCCTGCTGGAGATCTTTCAGGTTCAAGAAGCCAGGGGCTAAATTTTGGGCCTTCCAAAAATGAAGCCAAAGTTCTGTGATTAAGAAGACGATGAGTTATCTCTCTCTCTCTCCCTCTCTCTCTGAACTGTGTTTCGGCAAGGTGGGTGAGAAAGTGTCCTACCTCTCAGAACTGAAGATATGACCACCCTCAAAGTGAGAGATGTGACGGAATTTTTGGAAGCCAGGGGCAGAGATGTGGTGAAAATATTGGAAGCCAGGGGCACAGTGCAAGGCAAATAAATCAATAAATAAATTAAAGAAAGAAGAGTTTGCAGTCTAGCTGGGATCAAGAGAGAGTGAGAAAAAGATGCACATGTGTCTGTTTCTTCCTCAACAGATGGCTTCTTTGCAGTGGCTGAATTTAGTTTTTTGGTTTTTTTTCTTGCTGATCAAGTCATCTCCAGCAACTGCTTTGAAAAGGAAACTTCCCACATGAAAAAGTGAACTTCAGAAACAGTTGCTGCTGTGTGTTTGATGTTCTGGCTTAAAGGAAACCCATTGAGTTGGAACAACGCCATCTGAACTCTTGTTCTGGATGCCAACTACCTACAGTTGCAGGATCATAGCTCATAGTCTTGACAAGAGATGGAAAATCTTCGGGGGTTTTGAATTATAGAATCTCACATTCAGCATTGACACTGGACTGGGTGGCTGTAGGGTTTATGGGAACTGTGCTTGAAAAAAGTAACTTTTCTCAGCTGCAGAAAGCAGTTGCTATTTTCTGACACTTTTGAGGGAGGTAGCCATGTTATTCTGTTTCATCAGCAAAAACAACAGATAAAAGATCCCCCATGTAGGCATCCTTCAGTCTGGAGAGACTATGGTCACGTGCTCTGAATAGAGGTCTTGGAACAGTGTCTGGTGTGGCTGAGAAGGCCAATTTGAGAGTGACAATGCCTTCCACACTGAAGACAAGTACAATCTGTCCCCTGTCCAGCTCCCTGGTTTTGCTGGTTTCGGGACTGCCTCTTTGCCTCGGCCTGCTGAACAAGTGTCTCTTCAAACTGGGAGAGGCCATGCTGCACTGCCTGCCTCCAGGCTGAACACTCAGATGCCCCAAACTTTGAAAATTAAAAACACTACCAAAAGGTACTACCGCATCTCTGAGAGAAACATTTTTTGTGAGCTTTTGTGACGGGTGAGCTCATTCCACGCTGAGGTTCACAACTGTTCATGTACCAAATCAAGCTTTTCTCACTGGTACATGGACCCCATGGTTGCTCAAGAACCCTCCCAGCAAATCTATTCCCCACAGTTTCCAGTTTCAGCTAGTATTGATCCTTTCTGGCTTCTTCATACATCAACAAATTTATTGGTTTCATTTCTTTGCGATAGCTCACAGCAGTAAGGCAAAGCTAGGAATCTCATATTACTCCCTTGATTGATTCATTATTCTCCTGGCCTCAAAACTGTTAACTGGAAAAATAAACAACAATTTGAGGTGGCATAAAATTATCTTTAAATTCAGTTAAAAGAACTGATTGCTTCCCAACCTGACTACCCTCCAGAACGCTGTTTTTTCATTAGATCATTTTTAATTTTTTTTATTTTCAGCTCATGGGCTCAAGTGAGGTCTCCGAAAGGCAGCTATCTTGATTCATGGCTCTCTATAAAAGAAAGAATGAAGCTTTACATTGAATAGGGCAAGAGTGCTTAATTTTACTTTCCTCTGTCTATTTATTTAAGACGTCAGCTCAAGAATTATATATTTTTGTTTGCTGATTATCTGGAATCTCTTCCTATTTATGGCCTTCTTCCTATAGACACTTTCACTTCCTAGGTCTTTGTGTGGCAGCCTCTGACAGGAAGCAGCAAAATGGAATTAAAGCTCAGAAGTAATGATTTGCAAGGAATATACTTCTCTGTAACTAGTTAGTTTTATATATAATGGAGGTATAACAAAGCTACATTTCAAAAGTAATGTAATAAGGAAATGTGAAGCTGTTTGATTACTGTAACATATCAATGTTTCCGTCAACATTTTAGAAGGATTTTTGACAGGTTTTATTTATTTATTTTTTTACGTTTTTATTCCATTCTCTTATGAAACTAAGTGTTTGGCCTAGATGTCTTTCTGGTGGTGCATAGACACCAAGGGATTCTCACTTTGCGTTTCCTATGCCCTCCACAGCTCAGTGGCTATTTTAGGCTGCATCCGTAGAAGTATAGTTCTCCAAATCCCACAAGGTACTAGTCCTTGTCGATTTGGCATTGGTTAGGCCTCCTCTTAGGAATGGACCTCAACAAATGGGAAACATTGACATCTGAGCGTTCAGCCTGGAGGCAGGCGGTGCATCACGGCCTCTCCCAATTTGAAGAGGCCCTTGTCCAGCAGGCCGAGGCGAAGAGGCAGTCCCGAAAGCAGCAAAATCAGGGAGCTGGACGGGGGACAGATTGTATTTGTCTTCAGTGTGGAAGGGATTGGAATTGGCCTTCTCAGCCACAATAGACGCTGTTCCAAGACCTCCATACAGAGCACGTTACCATAGTCTCTCGAGACTGAAGGATGCCTACTAGGCCTCCTCCTGAGTACTGTGTCCATTTCTGGACACCACACTTCAAGAAGGATGCCAAACTGGAGCAAGTTCAGAGGAGGGCAACAAGGATGATTCAGGGGACTGGAAACCAAGCCCTAGGAGGAAAGACTGAAAGAATTGGGCATGTTTAGCGTTGAGAAGAGATGACTGAGGGAAGATACTAAAGCACTTTTCAAATACGTGGAAGATAGCGATATAGAGGAGGGGCAGGATCTGATCTCTTTCATTCCAGAGTGCAGGGCATGTAATAAGGGGTTCAAGCTACTGGAAGCCAGATCTCGGCTGAATATCAGGAAAAACCTCTTAACTGTTAGAGCAGTACGACAATGGAACCCATGACCTTGGGAGGTGGTGGGTGCTCCAACGCTGGAGGCATACAAGAGAAAATCGGACAACCATCTGTTTTGCTTTGATTTGGATTCTTGTCTTGAGCAGGGTGTTGGACTCGATGGCCTTATAGTCCCTTTCTAAAACAATGATTCTATGATTCCACCTCACCCCTGTTCCCTTACTGCCGCCAATGAAGGACCCTTATATGACTTATAGGCACAAGCAAAGTATGGCCCTTGAAGTCTTTTTTGACACTGCCCCATTTTTCCCTGTCTCTTCCTTTTTCAGCAAAAATAAAAATTAAGGGCTGTCCCTAGGAAGCTCCAGAAGGGACAGTCTCCCTTTCAAATTGGCCACGAGCCCCATCCCTGTGCTACTGGATACTCAAAAAATATTCTTTCCCCCCAAAATTAGATGTGAACTTCTAATCATTTCCAGTTTCATTGTACATATGTCTTCCCTCATGGTTTGACTAAATACAAATGTTTTCTACTTGCCCTCAAATTAATTAATTAATTAAAAGGGGGTGTTTCAAAATATCGAGTGTCTATGTATAACTGTGTTTAGGTTCACACCAGTCCTTTAAGATACACTCGTTCAGTGGTCCCCAACCTTGGGTTTTCAGATGTTCTTGGACTAACATTCCCAGAAGCCTTTGCCACTAGCTGGAAGTTGCAGTCCAAGAACATCTGGGGACTCAAGGATGGGAACCACTGCACTTGTTGAGGTAAAGGACTATACCATTTAACCAAAAGAGGTAGAACACTTTGAGGTTTAGGGGTCCACTTCCTGTCTTTGGAATCCACTCAGGACTACAGGAACTATCCAAAATGGGGGAAACAGAGAAAATGAATATGGAAGGGTAGGGAAAGCACCTTGTTAATGAGGAGAATTGGCCACCCTTCTTCAGAAGCACTTCATTTGGATGTTTCCAGGAATATTTCCAGGATGTTTCCTTTATCTTTGAATTTGTTTTTGGCAATGGGGTCAGGGGACTGTGAGTGTCCTGGGAGGAGAAATGTATCCTTCGAGCTTCAGACAGTCTGTGAAGGAGAGAGGGCTGGATATCCGGTCCTCAGATCTAAAGTCAAACACCTATAACTAGTGATTTGTGATTTCCTCTCTTCAAGCGTTACAAGGCAAATAATAGGCACTGTGCGCCACCATGAATCATTTTGAAGGGATGTTATGAGCAAATGTCAAGAGAAGTACATGATGCCACGTAGACATCCCGCCCTGCCCATAGATCATAAGCTCATTGAATTGACATATTGACCCGTACGAGATTGCGATGCATTAACAGGGTGACCTGTTAATGATTATATATGACAAATGCTCCAAGAGTTGGATATAAAATTCAAAAATAATACCCCTTGTGACATTCTAGCTTCCTCTAGAGAAACATCAACAAAGAAAACAAGGAGCATGATTTATAATTCCAGGAGCATCCCTCCATTATTATTTATACCACAGGAAATTTGTTCAGACAGACGTTTCTTAACACACAGCCATGTCTGGATAACTGCATTACTGCTGTGTGTGTGTGTACATGCTGACGTATCTGCATAGAAAAATGCATGGAGAAATAGATTTATGTCAGTGCTAGTGTCACCCTTTTGAATTAACTGGCTTGACTTAGTGGGCGGGTAACCTTCAAGATAGAAAAAGCCTGCCTTCTTTAGTTTTTTTTCTAGAAGATGAGCTTGTTCAACGTATGGAGCTGCTGTTTCCCAGAAAGAAATAGTCTTGGTTCAGGGAATGGAGTTCAGTTTATGTTTGCAAGAAGGAATATAAAAGCAAATTCTTGGTAGCCATTATTACATATTACTTTTTGTACATTATTCCAGGGTTTATAAAATTTTACTTATTTCACCTGTTGAGCTTCCTGTGTGTCGGACTTTACAGGAAAAGGTTTTGGGAGGCAATCCTATTATTATTTGGGGTTTTCAAAGATTTTATGGGATGTGTTCTCAAAGGCTTTCACAGCCGGGATCTGATGGTTGTTGTGGGGTTTTTGGGCTGTTCTGGAGGTTTTTCTTCCTAACGTTTCGCCAGTCTCTGTGGCTGGCATCTTCAGAGGACAGGAGCTAGAGTTCACAGAAGTAGACAGGAAGAAAAACCTCCAGAACATGGCCAAACAACCCGAAAACCCCACAACAACCAACTTTATGGGATACTTCTCCAATCAAGTTCTGCGATGGTGTCTCAATGAGGCATGGAAATTATTTATAGGTACCTCCAGATATAATGGTATAATGGATTGTTTTAACTGCTTGTTCATCTTTGAGGCTTTTTAAAACACAGACACACCATTCCTTCTAAAGGTTTTAGCAGTGTTTGTCACATTCATCTAAAATCTGGGAGTGGCACATCGCCTTCCAGCTTTGAAGAGACTTCAGAAGCATCTGTAAAGTGGGTTTTTGATTGAGCGTTTGCTTGCATATTTGCTTGTTTTCACGATAACTCTCAGAAACCTCCCACCATCTTGATCTCTGGCAATGCTGAGGGATTCTTGGAGTTCAAACCCCCTCCCCACACAAGGAAGAGAAATGGCTGCCAGCAGACCTGCAAACATAGAAGCCTGGTGCTCCCATCAATAAGTTTAGAGACTTTTCTTTCTCCCTCTGGAATTGATTTTCTAAATGATCAACAGTAAACAGGTTCCTTTTTTGTCTAATATAATTCTCAGATTGGTTATTCCTCTCCAGTAAACAGCTCCTCACAGGCTGCTGCACTTTGTTAGCAGGAGGACTAAATCAATCCAGTTGGGGTGGGGGCAGTTTGGATTTTCTTGCCCAAAGCCTCCAAACACAGAATTCAATAAAACCTTGTGAAAATCCAAAAAAAAATATCAAGCTAATCTTTCACGTAGGGAAGATTTACTGAGAAATTCGCTTTATCAAACCGAACAACCAAATATCCAAAATATGAAGAGATGATTATTTGAAGGGGAACGGGAGAAAATGTGGGAAAGAAGCATCCACATACAAAGGGTTGTGAACCTAACACAACCAATAACACAACTTTCTTGAGCAGAGTCTTGGATTCCAGAGCATGTGCAGAGTTTACTGGAGAAATGATTGTCCAACCGCTTGGCTTCCAATGAGGTGTTATTAGGACTACTCTTAATTCTTACTTTTGTCAGAATCCCTCCTTAGTAAAAGGATCATCCTTCATGGAGACTGACCCCCATCTCTGCCCTGCATCGTGAAGCAGCTGGCCAATTGAAAGCAGAAGGTCTATTGGCAAAACAAGGTGCAGACAAATATTCAAAGACAAAGGACAAGATGAATGTTATTCAGATGCCCCAGGGTGATGCCAATTTACCGTTCACTGAGGTGGGCACTGTTGAACAGATAGCTCTTCCAGTAGCTGCAGCTGAGGGTTGTGGAGATTTCAAGGAGAATTCGTCTTTCCTTGTGAATTTTCAGGTTTCTTTCTTCTATTCGGTCCGTCTGGATAGCTCAGCGAGTTGGGTACCTGGAAAATCTCCTGCCAGTCACGGTACTGGAACAGATGAATAAACCATCTGATCTGGTGTGAGGCAGGGCGTATGAACTGCTCAAAGGGCCACAAGCCCAACATATTGGCTGAAATCCAATAATAAGCCACAACTAGAGTTGGGCCATTGAATGAGTGGAACTTACAGAGGAGTTGAGCCACCAAATCCTCACTAATTCAATGGGCTTACAATGGTTGGGTTTTACTACACTGAGCAACAGGATTTCAGCCATTATCTCCCAACTCACTCGACTACCACCTTTGGCAGGGTCCGTCTTCCTGTGAGGCCAAGTGAGGCAACTGCCTCAGGGAACAGATAATAGGAGGCTGTAGTGGCAGCCTTCCCCATCCAAGTCAATCTCGGGAAAGCTCCTATCTTAGACTCCATCTCTTGTAATGAGCCTGGTGAAAGAGTCTACCTTCCTAGTTCATGATCCAGATCTGATCTGTGATGCACTGACTCCGTGACTCAATTGAGGATAAGGATGGAAAGAAACATTACAGCACCGTCTTGAGGGAAGAAAAGGATAACTCTTTCTACTGGGTATTAGAGGACATGAGACAGGGCCTTCTCAGTGGCTGACCCAGGCTTTAGAATGCTCTGACCCAAGAAGCCAGGTTGCTCCCTTCCCTCTTGTCCTTCTATCGTCAAACAAAGACCTTCATTTTCAGGGAGGCATTTGAGCAATAATTGGGAGTCTTGGGAACACTGTGTTTATGAAATTTAGGTATTTTAATGTTTTAAAAATGTTTTTAATCTTGATTAATGGGTCCGCTATGAGGAGAAAGGTGCATACAAACAAACAAAAACAAACAAACAAACAGATATTGGTTGGGAGATTCTGGAAGCTGGAATCCAAAACCTCAATTTTTCCAAGCTCGGGTCTTGAGCTCCCCAACCATTTCCACCACTGAGAGGACAAAACTGTATGTTTCACACCAACTATTCTACAACAACTAAAACTAAAGTGTTGCCTTCAAATGTGGTGGAAGAACATTGCCTATTGCCAGACTTAAAGGTTCAATTGCCACTCTGGCCAGTTTCTGCACATGGAGAGAAAGGTTGGGACAAACATCCTGTTCTTTTCCTCAAGAAGTAAAATGTCTTAGACCAGCTCAGAGCTTTGAACAGTTGCATATTGGTTTTTGTTGTTATTGGGGGTTTTTTGGACTGCACTTCCAGAATTCCAACCTTGGCTACCTCTTTGTGCTCCAAAAAGGTAACATTTGCAAGCTCAGGGAGATTCAGACCTCCATCTACATATTGTGCATAGAAATGGCTTTGAGATGCCACTAAGGCAGTGATTCCCAACTTTGGGTCCCAGGATGTTCTTGGACTACAACTCCCAGAAATCTTGGCCAACACAGCTTAGTGGGAAAGGCTTCTGGGAGTTTTAGTCCAAGAACATCTGAAGACCCAAGGTTGGGAACCACTGCAACTAAGGAGACACTTGGGCTTCTAAGATGTTTTCAGCATCCTGAGGGAGCTTCCCAGATGCTGGCTGACCTGATCCAGGAACAGAGACATGAGGAGCTTTGACTCCCAGAGGACCAGGAAGCTATATTGATCTTTTCGTAAGGATATTTTTCCACTTTGGCAGAAGGACCAGGTTGAATGGTACGAGATGTGCCCAGTGTACTAAATGAAGAACTGAGTGTTTAAAAGTGGAGGTGGAAAGTGTCACATCGTGCAGCCGGCTGGGAAATGAGGCTGCCCTCTAAAGGGGGATTCTTCACAGATCCAGTCCCTTTCTGCTACATAAATAACAAGAGGCAACACTGAGTGAGAAAGGAACTCTGGTACTTCTGATCTCCCCAGACAGCCTCTAAGGATTATTTTGCCTTTTTTTCTTAAATGCCTGGCCACAGTCATGGAATCTCACGAAGCATGCAACTACCTTGGCAAACACTTCACAATTTGCTCTGGAATTAGCACAAGTGGATTCAAAGTATTTTGCAATGATCACAGGACATAAAAGCCAATGCAAATAAGCCCATCTTTCCTCCCCCCCTCCATTCTGGACATCTCCCCGCTTCACCTGGCAGACCCTACTTTTTTCTAACCACAGCAATTTGAATGGTGCTTTCCCTTTGTCCTTGTTTGCTTCGTTCTACGAAAGGACCAGGGGACAGGACTTGGGCTGGTTTTCTGGTGATGTAGTAAGTTGAGGTGTGATATTTTGGGACAGTCAGAACACACATCCCCTGTGATCTTTCTCCCTAGACAGCCCAACGTATTTTTTAATTATTATTTTAAAAACAAGCTACTGAGTTTAGCGCTAGATGACCTTATCACTGCTTCGCTACATTAGTTCAGCGCTGTATCACTCCTGCATAGATAAAAAGGAAGAAAAAGCATGGGTATGAAATATGAATAACTCTAACAAACTCCAACAGATTACAAGGTTCCCATGGTATGTATGTATGTGTATAGAGAAGTGTCCCTTTTTCTCTGCCACTGTGCAATCCTTTAAACAGTCTGAGCAATTTGATGGCAGACCATAAAAGGAGAGCCCAGATCAGCAGAAAGACGGTAGAAAATGAAGGTGGGCTGTGGGAAGAGATCAAACTGCACCGGATTAAGGGGCCAATGTAGACACTGGGACCAAAATAAGCCAAAGTCATCATGTGGTCACCTAAACTGAATGCAGTCATAAAAGAGACTGTATATCAAGCTGATGCCAACATAGTCACACCGTAGAACAGGGAAACAGCATTAAAGATTAGTGAGAAGATTATTCAGGGACATCAACATACTAGTATCAGTGCTTAGCAGTAACAAGGTGCAACTCACACAATTACCTGGAACCAAGTTACTTTTTGGCTATGAAGAACTTAACAAAATTACATTTCAAAAGTAATCTGAGAAGCAGGATCAAAGTTACTTTACTGTTGTCACAAGTAATGGATTCAAGTTACTTTCAGAAATGACTTTTAAAGGGCGCTGAAAGCATTCTGAGAGACGTTTCGACAGGGATGTTCAACGATTACATCATTTTGTTAGTAATGGAAAATAATGGGGAAAAATCTAGTAGTAGGAGTCTCCAGCATTTTGGGGATTAGAAGTCTAGGGATGAGTTGTAGCCCAAGAATAATGGGAGTCATTGTCCAAAAAAGGAAAGTCCTCAAGGGCTCACCAGGATTGTGTCGCTTGAGGAGAAGGACAAGATGACACATTCCACATATAGAAGGTAAATCCCCTCTCCCAGGTGAATTTACTCTTAAAGCTGCTGACTGGACAGCGTCTTCCATGGCCTCTGAGGGCAGCAGACAAGTTGAAGAAGCACATGGCAAAGCCTACAGGCCTTGTGACTAGTGAGCCATTGACAGACTGATCCTTCCTGAATTGTCTAGTCTGCCTTTTAAAGCCACTTCAGCTAACTCTCGATTGGAAAATGTTCCTGAGGAATCTCCAGAATCCACTCACAATAAGGCAAAACGAAGACAGGAACTGAGTGGGGGAGGCATGTCAGAAAATGATATTGCCCTGTTATCTAGTGGCCCTGAAGCATTGCAAGCATATGCTTCAAGACCACTGAAGCATATGCTTGCAGTGACCTCCTAGAGTTAATATTTTTAAGTAGACAAGTAGACTTGTTTGTTTCTCATCTTTCATTTTCCCTGCAATTAGCAATCATGCCAAGGCTTCCATATGCCAAAATGCAAGGCTATTTTATATTATATATATTTCCGAGGTGACATTTAGATGCTTGGCAGAAAACATGAGCACAATTTCATCAAATGGCTTGTCTGCTGTTTCTTTTCGACACCATGCATTAAGCAGGGGACTGTCACTTCCCTTGGCATAGATTTGTCTCCAGCTACCGTTCAAATTAAACAGATTTAAGAAGGATCATGGCTCAGCGGCAGAACACGTGCTTTGCATCTGCAAGTTCTCCAGTTGAAATCTCTGTATTTGTAAGCAAGGCTGATAAATCCTCTTGTCTAAGATCAGGGAGAGCTGGTGATGGTCACTGGGTAGCCTGTGGGCATCCAGAGGCTGTTAGACTCCAGCACCCATGTTCCTTAATCATTCATTCTGCTGACTGGCTGAACTTGGTGGCCCTTGCAGTCCTACAACATCTTGAGCCCCACCAGCTCTCCACTTCTGGATGAAAGAGAGGTGGGCAACATGCAGCCCTTAGGTTAAAAGATGTTTTTCAGGGGCCCACATGCTGCCCGCAATATCCCTTGGGACAACTACATGCCAACATTTAAAGTTTTTAGGGAAAAAAAAGTTTGACTCAACAATTCCCCTTGTGGCCTCTAGGGGACATGGGGATGAATTTGGGGGGACCATTCTGTACCTTTGGACTCCCTGCCCCAATTTTAATACATTTAAACTTTTTTTTTTAAAAAAAATTGAAATATATCTTAGCCACTAGGGGGCACAAGGAAGATTTTTCGGTGTTTTTTCAAAAAAAATTTTTGTAAGAAAAAAATTTTCAGCATGGGCAGCCCAGGACAATCTCTCCGAAGCCCAGGGAGGGTGACATGTGCTCCCAGACCTCTGGAGGTTACTTATCACTGTTGTAGATGATATTCAGGTAGATTGAACTACTAACCTATTTCAGTATGGGGGCAGTTTCCAAAGAAACAAAGCTAGCCTTCATGCACGGAATGTGTGGGTTGCATATATGATATAAGACATTAAATATGTATGCTACCTATAGCCTGATCAAATATGTTGTGGGTGGGAAGATACATGATGTTGGCTTTCAGATATTAATGGAGAGTTGTTCAAAATGCACCATATTAATCTGAGGTACTTTTTTTTACAGTCGCTTGAAGTTCAGTGTTGCCTATATGAACTTTCAGAGTCAGGCTGAGTCAAAGTTAGTGTTTAGAGTCAAAGTTAGAGTCAAAGTTAGTGTTTCACCTAACTTTGTCTGGCATTCACTTATTAGAACATTTCCCATCCCACATTTCCCAGATTGTTTAACTGGTTGAGGAAACATTTAATTTTGAGCATAAAAGGCATTAACTTTGCTGCTAAATTATGGCCCCTATCTGTTGGCTTCCTGTTGTTAGGGTAAAAGACTAGAAACAAGAGATGCTAAAGTAAGCTTCCTCCATGCAGGCAGCAAAGTGCCATGAAATGAATGAGGTGGTAGAGAGCCAGCATGGTATAGTGCAGTGGTTCCCAACCTTGGGTAACCCAGGTGATCTTGGACTGCAACTCCCAGAAACCCCAGCAAGCACAAGCTGGTGGTGAAGGCTTCTGGGAATTTCAGTACAAGAACACCTGGGTTACCCAAGGTTGGGAACCACAGGTGTAATGGAGAGTGTGTTGGACTAGGGTTCAGGAGACCTGGGTTCTAATCAGTTCTCAGCAATGGGAAGTTGTTGGGAGGGCAAGGGTCAACCACTCCTTGAACATGCCATGTACCTTAAAAAAATCTATTAGGAGTGCCATAAATCAAAAGCCACTTGTTGGCACATGACAACAGCAGCAATCCTAGTGGTAGAATGGACCACAGTTCCAAAGATGGCAGGTGGTAGAATCCTTTAGCTGGATGATCTCATACATTAAAAAGCAAACACTCTCTCTATGCAGATAGCTTTCTACTCACACTAACATCTTTTTAAAAAAACTCAAAGACCATTTGCAGATGGCACTCGTACCTGTTTCCTGGAGGGGCAGAAGTCCACCTTACTGCCTCAGGCTCTTTATTACTCCCAGCATTAAGGACAATAACAGAAGCTCATAGGGTCCTATCTTCTCCATCTGGTAGGGCAGATGTTGGTGAGTCAATGCTAGATGTTGTAGGACCCAGTGGAGTTCCAACTGAGCAACTGAGTGTGACAAGGTCAGAAGCCCAAGGCCTTCCATGTCTTAAGAGATGGACTACCGTTCCCATGTCACACTCCTCCCTACCTAGCAGTAAGCCTTAAAAGGTTAAACTTTTGACTTTGAGCCTGGCACTTCTCCACCTCTCAAGATCTTGTGCTCATTAGCAAAACAGCCCAAACGCTGGAAAAGGTTACTTTCCTCTTGTCTGCCTTCTCTTGTGCTTCTTTCCTAGATATTCAGCAACACAGTGCCTTTGAATCTTTTACCTTCATGTTACATCTCTAGCAGCACTAAGGCATAGACCGAATGCACACTGGGTCCCCCACATCATCAAAGGGGCTGCCAGCCATCATGGAAGAGACATCAAAGCCTGCAGAACAGGCACTGCTACATTTCAGAATATAGGTCTTCTTAATTAACCATAAAGAGACAGCACACGCTTCACCCTCACGGCCGTGGAGTCAGAAATAGCAACAGGGACCCGATCTGAATACATTGAAAGTGTTAGCCAGACTGAACTGCTGTCATCAAGCAGGAGACGTATTAGTAGCGAGAACTGTCGAATTAGCACTGGAGAATAGTATGAGAGCCCTCTACTTTCTGGTACCAGTTACACATACTGATATATCAAACGGGGGGGGGGGGAGAGGAAGAAATAGGGGGGAAAGAGCATATCAAAGCTGAGAGAAGCAGACATATAGCTTAACTCACCGTAAAGCTATAGGAGAAATGCTCAAATTCTACATAATCCCGTTAGCTTCATTTCAAAGAGATACACATACACTTATATATGTATATAGAGTCATAGATATCTGAGACATACTTCATCCACTAAGGAGATTAATGTTGGTGACATAGTTTCTGCTGAAGTTTTAATGGAAGCCATTTGGGTGTTTGAAATGGTATGCAACAGACAAGGGCTGTTAAATTTCTCTGTTGGAATACTTCAGCTATGCCTTCATCATGCTCAGATTGTCTATTTGTGAACAGGAATTATATCAAAGCATGTGTGGGAAATTTGTTCCATCCAATTTTTTCTCCAGAAGATTTATTTAATCCCTACTTTCTGGGTCAAACATGGAAGCAGACAATTTGTGGCCTGAAATCGCTCCGTTTCTCGGTGCGCAATGTGTCCAGAGAAAGAAAAGAAAAACATGCTCAGTGACACACATTTAGAAAATTCAGTAGTAGTAGTAGTAGATATTTCTGAGATGTGTGCAGACATAGTCAGTGGAGGCATGCATTTATTAATACATTTGTTAATGTACCCATTTGCAAACTTGGCACAAAAGATGGTTACGGGTGTGATTTTTCCACCATTTAAAGGTAATTGGCAGGAAAAGGATTTGGAGACTGGAGAATTCATAATTATATGAAACATGCATCACTAGTTCAGATCAAGGAAGAATCCCCACCACTAACAGAGGCTAGATAGCATACATGAGGGCAGTGGTTCCCAACCTTGGGTCCCCAGATGTTTGTAGACTAAAACTCCCAGAAGCCTTCACCACTAGCTGTGCTGACCAAGATTTCTGGGAGTTGTAGTTCAAGAACATCTGAGGACCCAAGGTTGGGAACCATTGCTGTAGGGCAAAGAAAAGGACCTTCTCTAGACATTGTTAGGCTCCAACTACCATCAGCCAAACATGGTAGTAGGCAAGGACAGCAGGAACTATAGGAGCCAAGGGCCAGGCAAATTCCAGGAGTTTGAGATCCATTCCCCACTCTTGAGACTGAGATGAAATGAGGTGCAGTTAGATTCACTCTTCCTGGAAGCAGCTGGGAGGGCAATTCTCAGTTTTTAGTTTTGGCTGTTCCCTCCCGCCCGCCCCCAGGGACTGGGTGAAGCGTGGCCCAGATACTGCAAAAATAGTCTAGAGACCTTGTGGGGACTGCAGGCTACATGATTCGCACCCTTGTTGTAGACCAACAGCATCAGGATGTCTACCAATTTTTCATCCTTGGTCTATCACAGTGGTTCCCAACCTTGGGTAACCCAGGTGTTCTTGGACTGCAACTCCCAGAAATCCCAACTGGCACAGCTGGTGACGAAGGCTTCTGGGAGTTGCAGCCCAAGATCACCTGGGTTATCCAAGGGTGGGAACCACTGATCTACTAGAAGTGGGACATGCATTCACCAGTGGTGGGTTTCTTCTCAGTCTTGCATTAGAAAAGTAAGGATCAGATGTCTTGTGCTTCACCAGGTGAATGTCCCTTAAGGCTAATCGCTCCTATTGCTTTGTTGTTGTAAGGTACAATTTCATCTTTTTACATGATCTGGAATATTGCGCTCTTTGTATATGATCATCCCACTCTCTTCTCTCCATGCCAGTGGGGTACGGCATACCTGCAGGAACTGAGAAAGGGGAAAAGTCCTATTTGTGTGCTTTATTTTTAAAAGCCATTCAGCACTTTCTCCTTTAAGTGTGATGATTGTCCATTACTACTGAGAAAACGTCAAAAGACAAAACATTAAGTCCATACAGTATTCAGTTGTTTTGGGAATAGGCACAGGCTGAAATCTAGTAGAAAGTTGCAACTGGAGTAGGCCAATGGAATCAGTGGGGATTAGTTTTTTGTTGTTGTTTAGTCGTTAAGTCGTGTCCGACTCTTCGTGACCCCATGGACCAAAGCACGCCAGGCCCTCCTGTCTTCCACTGCCTCCCGGAGTTGGGTCAAAGTCATGTTGGTCGCTTCGATGACCCTGTCCAACCATCTCGTCCTCTGTCGTCCCCTTCTTCTCTTGCCTTCACACTTTCCTAACATCAGGGTCTTTTCCAGGGAGTCTTCTCTTCTCATGAGATGGCCAAAGTATTGGAGCCTCAGCTTCAGGATCTGTCCTTCCAGTGAGCACTCAGGGTTGATTTCCTTTAGAATGGATAGGTTTGTTCTCCTTGCAGTCCAGGGGACTCTCAAGAGCCTCCTCCAGCACCACAATTCAAAAGCATCAATTCTTCGGCGGTCAGCTTTCTTTATGGTCCAGCTCTCACTTCCATACATCACTACAGGATTAGTTAGTCAACACTAATGTAAGTTCCATTGATTCAGTGGGCCTACTCTAGTTGTGACTTGATACTGGATTTCAGCCATAATGAAATGACTGGATCCTAAGTTACACAGCATATAAAAATACAGGCTAATTTATCAGGGAAGAGTAACACAAAATAACTTTTTGATAGTAGTTTATCTATTTATTTAAAGACTTGTATCCTGCCCTCTATCATAGGATCTCAGGGCAGGCTACAAAACTGTATAAAAACAGTTTCAAAACATAAAATATTTAAAACAATTTAAAAGCAAACAGCACAAAATCAAAACACTCAAATGTTACAACATTAAAAACATAGCACTAAAACCTGCACAGGCCGTGATCCTCAACCTTCAAAGGCTCTAATGAATAAGCATGGCTTGACTTGGTGCCAAAATGATGCCAATGTTGGCGCCAATCAAGCCTTCAAGGGGAGGGCATTCCACAGCTGGGGTGCTACAGGAGAAAAAGCCGTTCCCATGTCTCCACATAATGAACTGGGACACAGAAGAGGGCCTCCCCAGCGGATCTTAGTGATTGAGCAGGTTTATACAGGGAGATATGCTCCTTCAAATATCCAGGTCCCAAGCCTGTTAGAATCTTAGAACTGCAGAGCTGGAAGGGACCCAATGAATCATCAAGTCCAGGAGGCACAGTGGGGAATCGAACTCCCAACCTCTGGCTATGCAGCCAGCTGCCTTAAACCACTGAGCTATCCAGCAGTTCATCATAGACTATCATCTATGTTAAGGTAATTTCGTGTGCCACCCCTCCTTACAATCTGTTAAATTGGTGTGTTTAAGAGATTGGTCTTCATGGTGGTGGTTCTAACAGTGTAGAGCTCCCTTAGGGACATAAGAAGCTGCCTTATATTGAGTCAGAACCTTTATCCATGTAGCCCAGTATTGTCAGCTCTGGCAGGCAATGGTTGTCCAGGATTTCAGGTGAGACTCTTTCCTATCCCTTCCAGGAAAGCCATGGTACTCCCCTTTAGTCTTCCATCCAAGTGCTATTAGGGTCCAGTCCTGCTTAACTCCCAAAACAGAACATACGTGTTTGAGGTGGCCTGGCAGAACCAACTGATGTCAGAACCAACTGATGTCAGAACCAACTCAGATGTTCCACTGAGCAGAAAAGCCGTTCCTCTTTAAAGCTGCCTTTGGTTAAATTCATGACTAGCTTGGGTTTTCCACACAGTTTCACAAAGCATTCTGTAGGCTTATTGGTTGCAGCTGTTCTGCCTCATATCTGACTGGGCTCTTCTCTTTGTGAGATTGCAGCTTTGAAAAATGGTTAAAAATGCAAGGGAAAAAAAGGGGAAAGAGTGACTACAGAGCACTGTTACTTTTTATACCTCTATCGCCACTTTTATTCCTTGCTTCCCAAAATACTATCTCATTTGTTGAATGAAAAAGTATGGGAAGTGAGTGGTGTTGGAAATACGCACGTCGGGCGGGGAGGGGGTATAAACACTGTAAAAAGGAAAGATCAAATAGCAAAATGCAAATTTTCTGGGATGTCTTTTCAATCCTGTAGCACTTCATTTCGGCACTGTCAAATTCTAAGGAGACACGGGGAGAGGAAGTGACAGCCTGAGCCACCCTGTGCTTAACAAAAATAGAATTGACATAAATGAGCCCAGATAGGCCAAATGGAAATGCATGAAAAGAAAAAGAGAAAAAGAGAAATGAAAGGGGGGGGGGGGAGTCAAGCCAATTAACACAGCTTTGTGACAGAAATGGTGCCCTGCGAATTCAGTCTGTTCTACCCTTTGCCACTTCGTAGCTGAGAGCAGGGTGGTGGTGAGTTTGCAATTTGGTCACCCTGAATGGTCTCATCGTTCCACTCTTGCACTGACAGAGCGAGGACCTTTAACAAAAGGAGGCCAGCAACGTCTAATGAAGGTCAGTCGCCCACGGGGCAAAGGACCAATCAAAAGGTGGCAACATTGGGAGCGAGATGCTGAGTTCTCCAGAAAGGGGGAAGTGAAAGGGGGAGAGAGAGAAAAGTGTGGACTTGGTGATGAATCTACAACGGCTGCATTTAAGGCTTAATCAAACACAGCCGCAAGGGGTGCTTTCCTGGTTATGTGAAGAGCCCTCTGTTTGGCAGCCGCAGGGTGCATGTGTAATTTTCATTTGAATCACAGCAGGGGGAGAAGGACTATCTTCTGTTTTCCTGGCCACTGGGCCCCAGTTCTGCTCCCCCCCCCCCCTTTAGAGATGCATCAGCAGTTTTGGTTTGGAAATTCATTCCTTTCTTAAAATGGAGCATAAGAAGAAATCCCAAGCATAATTGGACAGCACTGTGGTTTTTGGGCTGCACCGAGGGATGTTCAAAAAAAATAGTGGCTGAAATCATGTTGTATTTATTGAAAATATTTTTTACCCTGCCTTTTTCCTTTAAAAAAAAAAGGAACCAAGGAGGCTTACATTATTAAAAACATGGTATTAAAAGATTTTACTTTCTTGCGCTCCATGATCACTGTAGATGGGGACAGCAGCCACGAAATGAAAAGACGCCTGCTTCTTGGGAGGAAAGCGATGACAAACCTAGACAGCATCTTAAAAAGCAGAGACATCACCTTGCCGACAAAGGTCCGCATAGTCAAAGCTATGGTTTTTCCAGTAGCGATGTATGGAAGTGAGAGCTGGACCATAAAGAAGGCTGACCGCCGAAGAATTGATGCTTTTGAATTGTGGTGCTGGAGGAGACTCTTGAGAGTCCCCTGGACTGCAAGGAGAACAAACCTATCCGTTCTGAAGGAAATCAACCCTGAGTGCTCACTGGAAGGACAGATCCTGAAGCTGAGGCTCCAATACTTTGGCCATCTCATGAGAAGAGAAGACTCCCTGGAAAAGACTCTGATGTTGGGAAAGTGTGAAGGCAAGAGGAGAAGGGGACGACAGAGGACGAGATGGATGAACAGTGTCATCGAAGTGACCAACATGAATTTGACCAAACTCCGGGAGGCAGTGGAAGACAGGAGGGCCTGGCGTGCTGTGGTCCATGGGGTCACGAAGAGTCGGACACGACTTAACGACTAAACAACAACATTAAAAGCTAAAAACAGTAAATTATTCAACTATTTTTAAAAAAGAATTAAGTAAAAATTACATTAAAAATGTTAGGTGAAAGCATTACTAAACCAGATGTGAAAGCAGCAAAAATATAAACCATTCCCTCTCATACAGCCAATCATTAAGGAAAAGCCTGTCTCAAGAGAAAGGTCTTCACCTGTTTGTAGGACACCAAAGATGGGGCCAATATTGCCTTGTTTTATGTAATAAGTCACAAACAGAGTAGGTTTATTGAATCAGTGGAACTTGCACAGTTGACTCAACAAATCCCTATATATGCAATGCTCCTATGATGGTTGCAGTTTACTAACTCCTGGGTAGCTCAGTGGTTTAGGCATCTGACTGCCAAACTGGAGGATGGGAGTTCGATTCCTCACTGTGCCTCCTTGACAGGGGCTGGACTTGATGATCCATAGGGTCCCTTCCAGTTCTGCAGTTCTAGGACTGTTGTTGTTACACCAAGCAACAGGATTTCAACCAATAGGCACTAGTAGCAGTACTTAGTCATCATTAGAGATGGGGGTATTCGTATACGAATATCCCCACGGAGCTGGACTTAAGAAGGGGACTGTCCACTCACACATCTGCTGCCCCCACCGCCCCCGCTCATCCTTCCAATCACGCCCAGAACACCACTCTCTTCCTGCTCAGCTAGCCACTCCAGGCAGGGGGAGGGAGGACGAGTCTCCCTGCACGGCTGCCGAGTAGCCAGTCGAGTGGGAAGAGAGCAGCGCTTCAGGCGTGATTGGAAGGATGAGTGGGACTGCTGCGGCCGCTGGCAGACGTGTGAGTGGACAGTCCAGCTCCAAGGGCTGGACCTTCATTAAGTTCAGCTGCATGGGGGTATTCGTATATGAATACAAATAGCCCCATCACTAGTCATCATAGTAACCTTGTATCCAAGGCAGGAGAAAATGAGTCCGGTTGTTCTAGCACCCTGGAGAGCTGCTAGGGAACAACTTGCTCCCAGGTCGAGGATTAAACTGAAGCCTTGATACTTCCATCCAGAATTCCCATCTCGAACTCGATAAAGCATCTATCACTCATTTTGCAGTGGTGCCTCCCCAAGTGATGAAAGATGGCTTGGTTGTCAGCACATGATAGTCATCATCTATGTGTTCTTTTAATGTATAATGCCATCTGGTGCCTCTCTTCTTTCCTACAAGTTGGATAGCCTTAAAGGCGTAGGCCTCTAACCTGAAGCCTAACATTCATTGATCTCTGAAACAGCTCATGCTCATGGCACACCCAGCCTTGGTGGACTGACTCAGCAAACTGTGAAGCTCCTGGCAGCTGGTCTGCTGCCTCAAGGGCCACAGTTGCCAGTCCATCTCAAGGATCTCAGACTCCAGGGACCTCAGCATCATGGCCTCAGGAGTCCCTCTTTTTACAGCAGTGCTCAGGCCTCCATTATCAGCAGATTCCTCAGCTTCTGCATCCATACTACTGCTGAACCCCTGGCTCATGACTAGAGATGGACACACATTTTTATAAAAAAATGAATCACCAAATTTGTTCCAAAATTGCTAATTCATCAATTCATATTCATACAAATCAATGCCCCAATGAATATGAATCAGTGAATTTTTAGCAATTTTTATTTGTCAATTTATTTAGCTATAAACCCCCCCCCCCCCCCAGCACTTAGAGCCACCAAAATTGCAGGGAAGCTTCCCCTCACTCTACCCACTTTGTGGATAGATAACCTGGATGTTTGAAACACAATCCTCAACAAACTTGGAAGGATTGCAGAGGAGAGTCAGAAGAAGCTTCTCTATGATTTTGGTGTCTCTAGGTGCCTGGGGGGAACTTTCCCAGGGGGTCCCTCCTTGTGGGTGTATAACTCAGATGTCCGAAACCCAAACTTGATCAATTTTGTAAGTCCTGTAGAGGAGAGTCAGAGGAAGCTTCCCTGTGAATTTGGTGTCTCTAGGTGCTGGGGGGGGGGGGGCTTTTATAGGGGTTTAAAGTAAAAATGAATTGATGAATTGATTCATTAGAAAAAAAATTGTAAATTCATGATTTGTCGACCTTGACAAATCATGAACCAAAGCGAATCACCATTTTTCTGATTTGTGCCCATCTCTACTCATGACTGTAACAGTGGATTTCCAAACTCTGAAAATTTAAGATCTAGCAATTACTCAGATCCATCTCCAGCCCAAAGCAAAACAAATAGATTTATTGTGACATAGGAATATGCATGTGTGGACATAAACATAGAAAGCTGCCTTATTCCACATCAGACTATTGGCCCATCTAGCTCAGTACTGTCTACTCCGATTGGCAACAGAAAACTTTACTATCACCTGATTTTTCTTTGATGGCTAAATGCAGGAATTGAATCTGGGATCTTCTGCAGTTAAAACATGTTTCGTATTGAAATATTGTCCCTTACATAAAGGTGTAGGCAGATCATGATATTCTAATGGTCATGTTCACAAGGAGGTTCTGGGAGTTGTAGTCCAAAAAGTAACTTTACTAAGCTTTGGGCAAGTCCCTTCTATCTACTACAGCAGTTGTCCCCAACCTTTTCCCAACCGCGGACTGGTTGGGGGGGGGTGTGGCACGCTCGTGGGGGTATGGCGCACCCGCAGGGGGGTGGAGTGCGCTTGCATGCATGTGGGGGTTGCTCATGGGCACGGCGTGCTTGCAGGGGGCACAGTGTGCTTGAGCGCATGCGTGCAGCGATGCTCACGGGGGGCCCTCGCTTGCAGGGGGCAGAGCGTGCTCACGGAGGCCTGCTTGCGTGCATGTGTGCAACATGATTGCAGGGGGCAGAGTGCTCTCTCGTGCAGCGGTGCTTGTGGGGGGGGCCTGTGTCCGTGGCCCAGTCCTGCCTAGGCTGCGGACCGCTGCCGGTTCACGGACCAGGGGTTGGGGACCCCTGTACTACAGCAACAAAATTTCTGTTGCATTCTGACATCTACCCCAGTTGTCGTTTCCAACACAGCCTTGAATCACTATCCAAGACAGCTGCCTATAATTTTCTAATCATAAAGACAGTGCTGGGTTACACTCTAAACCCGCATCTTTGTCTTTAGATATATATTTCACTAATTCATCCTCCTTAGCTTCATTAATCAAACTCCACCACAGGAGCTATTTTTAGAAAATGAAGTCATCCTGGGATTACAAAGTATTCTTTAACATAAAACTCACGTTGAACTCACTTGACTAAAGAGCACTTCTTAAAATGACTTGCCATCCTTCTGCATTATCCATTCAAGGGCAAACTGAGGGGGTTTGAGTCACCTCACAGAACACCAGTAATAACCGTGGCAGGGAGATGGTTTAACATCTTGCTGAGGGTCCGTTGAAAAACACAATAAATCATTCCCCCTTGACCTTTATTCAAACTCACTAAAGAAGACACAACAGATAGAGATATATACCACTGTATGATGTGCATGCACATTTATAGAACATTTTTTATTTATTTGAATGTATTTTTACTGTTTTTCCAGAACCTCAGTGCTAAATATAATTTATGCTAACAGGAGATGCTGAAGTTGATGGGAAGGGATAAAACAAATTCCAGTCTTCATCTTGTCTAGTTTGGGAGATGACTTGTAGTGTTTTACGTTAGAGTGTATGCATATAGTGTAAAACATCAAAGCATATCCTCTCAATGATGCAGCAACTTGGACGGTAATTCCTGCAACTTCAGCCCTCACGGGCATTGTACTATTTGGAGTATAAAACTATATAGCATGAATTCTTTTACCTGATTAACCAGAAGAGAAAACAGCTATATTCTAAGAAGGAGAAATGCAGTCTACTCCGTCCCCATAATTCTATCCCTCATGTGTTACTGTTGGGATGTGAGGAATCTGAGACGGAACCATTGCAGTACTGACACGACAACAGTAAGACTGGAATTAGTGGGGATTTAGAAGAACTAGCAATTTTTTACATTTCCTTGGGCTAACAGACAAGAGAATCCCAGGTCAGCATGTGTGTATAAGCCCTCCGCAAGGGACAAGCGGAGCCTGATGAAAATTATCCCCCCAAAAAATGTGACCCTTGGTGTAAGATATTGTACCACCTTTCTCCTAGGTACACCAAAGAATGTAAGAGTCCTAATGGACCAGGCTGAGGTTCAGTCTTATGCCACTGTATCCTGCAGTGATCAACCATGGATTTTTAGAAAGCCAACGAGAAACAAAAGCAATAGCATTTGCCTGCTGTTGTTTCTCAGCAGCTGATACTCAACACCACAATGCCTTTGAGTATGGAGATTCCCCTAGTCACCATCACAAATACTTATGAAAACAGACCAATCAACAGCTCAAAGCAGGATGGTGTGGCATTAGACATATAGCTTCACCAGTTCCTGTTCACTTCTGATTTGTTAGTGCGTGCACAGCCCATGTCCCCAAAAGATGATTTTCACTTTGGCCGACCCCTTTTACTATCAGATGCTCATGATTTGCCACTGTCCTCACAACTCAGAGGGCACTGTGATGTTTGGGAACAACAGCTAGGCCTTTTCTTCCTCTCTCAAACAGTGTGCAGGAAAATATAAACTCTGGATTTGCTGTGTTATCCACCCTGCACCTCAGTTCTTTTGAACAAGCTTCGCCATGCATCTGAAGTCAATTTTCAGTATGTGTGAGAGGACCCTGAAAACAATTCACACTATCTCCATGGGTGATGGAAGAACCTTGACAAAGCATGATGTGTGAAACACAACCTATATAATTCAGAGCAGATATGATGTTTAGGTGAGCAGGACTCCAGTCTTGACTAGGTGACATTAAAGAACCCCGGCAACAACTACTGTGGCCGCATTTACAGAAAACACATCAAATAATTTTTATATCAAAAATTAAGGCCACTGGATAAGAGTCAAGAAATTTTAAAAGATCTACATTACTCTTAACCTTAAGTAAACTATTGCCTTATCAATCTTTTAAATTAAAGGTGGAACCTCTGGATCATCATCAAAGCCTGCAGATACATTTTTGGCATCCACAACATGATGACGCTGTAACATTAAAGGCCCTTGTGAGATCTGTTCCTTTTTCTGGACAATGTTTGCAACATCTGGAAATGAATACTTGCTAGGATCCACTTCCAACTTCTCTGTACTCTCATTTCTGCAACACAAAAACAATGGACAGGTAATGACTACATGTCTGATATGCCCCAGTAGAAAAGGAAGCAAAAGATATTTCTGTTCAAAAGGACTTCCAAGACTATTCCACCAATTGATGTAAACCAGAACAACCCTTTTAAAGGTGTTAATTGTTAAATCTGTTTAGCTTGAGTGTGGCAGGAAAGATCTTCCTGTGTTGCTGATGCTGTGCTTTGAAATTCTCTTCCTCAATCCTGTGAAGTATGGCATCCTTGAAGATCCAGGAGGGAAGTAAGGTGGAATTGTTTCAGAGGGCCTTTGGATGTTATTAAATTTCTACTCCATCACTTATGTGGTGAAGCATTTCTGCGGTTAATTATATTGAAGTATCCAGTGTGGTGTTGTGGATAGAGTGACAAACTAGAACTTAGGTTCCAAAGATACTTGATCAGAACGCCTGCTCCCAGCCAGATCTGTCCGTAATACCCGTTCCTCACAGGCAGGGCGGTTGAGGGCCTTGACCCCAAAGGAGGCCCGGAGGGAAAGAACTAGAAACCGGGCCTTCTTGGCGGTCGCCCCCCGCCTATGGAACAACCTGCCAACTGAGATTCGTCTGGCACCCTCGCTGGACGGATTCAAAAGAGCATTGAAGACCTGGCTCTTCTGCCAGGCTTTCCCAGAGCACTAGGATCTTGCCCTCCCTTTTTACCATTCTTTTTGCTATCCTCTCCATCACCCTTTCCACCACCTTACTGCCATCTGTTTTAATTTCTGATTTGTTATGTATTAACTTATTTTTATCGTGTTTTTAATTTTTTCTCTCTCCTTATATTGTTGTTAGCCACCCAGAGTGGCCTGGTTGCCAGATGGTGAGGGATATAAATTCAAATAATAAACAAACAAATAAATAAATTCTGTATTTCACAACAATTTAATATTTCATGTTATCCCACCCTATACACCCCACACTTCCATAAGAGAGCTAATGTGATAGTACTGCTTTCTCACCAGGAAGTTGCTGTCCTGGCTGATAAGCAGACACTGGCTGCAATCCTGTTGCTAAGCATAGTAAGTCACAACTAGATTAATCAGTGGCAACATGGTGTGTCAACTTCTGTATACAGTATGTGTCATTGATTCAAATGGGCCTACTCCAGTTGTGACTTACTATGCTAAGCAACAGCATTTTAGTCAATGGATAGCTCACAGGTTAGGCATCAGGCTCCAGCGGTGGGAGTTTGATTCCTTAGTGAGACAAGCTGGCATTCCAGGAGAATAGCCAGCCCGGGTGGCCTTGGGCAAGCTGCACAGTCCCAGGACACCCCAAGAAGAAGTGAGTGGGAAACCACTTTTGAGTATATCTAGAAAACGCATAAAAGGGTACTCACAAGTCAGAACTGACTTGGCGACATGTAATTATTAATTATCTACTTGGCAAGAGCTGTTAAGTGTTGCTGCTTAATTTGCTGTTTGATGTTACTGTTTCTTCCTGGTTTTATTGATATTGGTTTTATGTACAGTACATTCCTTTGTCTGTGTTCTTCTTCCTTCTTTTTAACCACTAAACTGCACTAAGGTGCCAATTGACTTAATCAGGAACTTGCCTGCCTTGCTCAGTGCATCACTGAGGTATTTTGCAGGCCTCACCAGATCTTTTTTGTGCTATAGAGTTGATACTACAGTTCTGTAGCCCATCTAAAGTTGGTGACCAAAGAAATCAACAGGAGTCTGATTGGTTCTATATAACTCTTGGTCCAAGCTTAGCCCCTTAGTGCAAACAATGTGGTACACAGAACAGCAATACAGATCCTCTTGCTTTTCCCTGTTTTTGATCATCATTCTGTCTGTGACTACATATCTTGCCTCTTGTCCAACTGAACCCAACACTGATTCAAATAGGCCTACTCCAGTTGCAACATACTACACTAAAGTGAGTCCACAACTACAGTAGTCCTATTTGAATCAAAGGAACTTACAGAGGATGTGACTCACCAAATCCCTATTGATTCAATGGGCTGACTCTAGTGCAATAGGCTATACTAGGCAATAGGATTTCAGCCACTATCTTAGAGGTGCAAGTGACACATGGACAGAGGTTTGCTGTCTTTGTACATTTAATTCTTCCTTTTTGTAAGCATAGACATTATAGAACGGAATACCAAGAACTTCACAATGGCAAGATAAACAAAACAAAGACATCATTCAAATGTTCTCCTTGCATGACTCATTAGGGATCTTTACTTCATCATCAGTAAGTATCACCAAGAGACTATAGTGGCAAAGACACTAAAAGTGATGTTACTTTCCAAACCATTTAATGTCTCACTCAGGGAAACAGAACTGGGGGTTCACTTTGTTAGATAGAATTGTAAAGCTCACTCCAATATACTTCTCTCTGCTATTGCCTTGTACTGTGTATCATACATAATCCTGGAAATGTGATAGATGGGGACCCTTAACAAAGGGAAAGAAAAAAATAAACACCCCAGAAATTGATTGCCAGCCATCATTCAGAACTGGATGCTCACTTGTTTTCCCTCAGAAGAACTACTGGCAGCTTTATGATGCTGTGAAATTCAGAATATTAGGCACTTTTATAATATCCGCTGTCATGTGAAGATGATGTCAGCCAGTGCTAAAAATGTACACCAATCTCACTAGAGAAATATGCTGCCTGCTAAAGCATATTTATCCCATCCTTACTCTCCAAGAAAGTTGGACACACAAAAAAGCACTGCGGTCTAACTGCTGTTGCAGCAAGTCTACCAAAAATGCCCACCAGACAAAACTGTTAGTCTAACAGATTATGATTGCAAAATCAGACACCATTGAAACCTGTTTCTGCTATGAACCTCTCACTTGTATTTTCTGCCTCACTGCAAGTGCAGAGCAGTCCCCTGGAACAATCTGGTATTTTCATATCAGCACTTCTAAGACGTTATACATCAAGGACCTGGAAGCTTTGAAAGTCCTTTTGCTCTTAGTGTGCTAGGTATTAAGGGCAGCATCTAAAGGCTGCCAACTTCTTTCTAAAGAAATCAACAAAACGATCCCAGCCAAGGTGGAAATCAGCCAATTCTAACCCTATATGAATCCAAGAAAGCTGAAATACTAATTTGGCTTCTTTTATTATGCATGTTTGTTGTTTTTATGTACCATGAAATTACTTCTGGCATAGGGGGACTCCATAAATTAATGGCCTCCAAGAGGTCCTGTCATTATCAGCCCTGCTTACATCTTGAAAACCTAAGGCCATGGCTTCCGAGTCAATCCCTCTCATGTCATGTCTTTCTTTTCTCCTACTGCCTTCACCTTTTCCTACCATTATTATCTTCTCCAGTGGGTCGAATCATTTCACAATATGGCCAAAGTATGACAGCTTCAGTTTAGTCATTTTCTCCTCTAGCACTCAATTATGCATCTTTCTGCTGGTCCATGCTATCTGTACAGCTTTCCTTCTGCACAACATTTGGAATGAGCCAACTTTCTTGTGTCTAAATTGTCTAAATTTCCCTATCTGCACATATTAATCAGAAATATCACAGTATGTGGATGTATTAAGTCAGGTCATAGGGTTAACTTGCCAAGCATTTTGACCAGCAGCAGTTCTTTAGAGCCTTTGGCACAGAGCATTTAACTGGAGATGCAGGGAACTGAAACCAAGCCTCAGCTATGTTGTCCAGCTGGTACCCTGAGTTGTGATGTAAATGCTACAGTATGCTAGTCCAGTTCCTAGAGTACTAGTTTAATATCCTTCCATGGAGTCATCCTTCGTGTTTATGGAATCTGGGTTTTGGTTTGGGTGGACTGATTTAAATCACTACTTTGAAAAGCTCAACTTAATTATACAAACTTTTCTTCTCCCCAGTTTTCTCCTGCTTGTTATACCTCAATGCCCATTTTCACAATTTCAGTTTCTTTGCCCAGGTTGACTTACCTCTAATAAACACCTATTCACTGACATTTCTAGTGTGTAAAAGTGTGTGCTTTCAGAGAGACAGGTAATGGTTTCCCTTTGTCTACACAGAAAAAACTTCAGTCAGAGTTGGAGAATAGGGCTGATCAGGTCTATTACTCTTCATCTCCATATACTGCTGTTAACAAGTAGACATTTCTAGAGAAACAATCTGAGTTTAAGAACTGCACGTTTGTTGGATTATATCTACTAGACCAGGGGTCTCCAAAGTATGGCCTGAGGGCCACTTCCGGCCCGCCTGGCCTTTTTATCCAGCCCGTGCATGCGTGCGGGCATGCAGGTGGGCAGGAGTGCATGCGTGTGGGCGTGCGTGCGAGTGGGTGGGCGTGCGGGCATGCGTGCAGGAGTGTTCCTTCGGCCCTCGAAAATATCAAAAATATATTATGTGACCCTCCGTGTGAAAAGTTTGGAGACCCCTGTACTAGACCAAGAACTAAAGGATACACGAATCTAAATCATCTATACTGAAGCCCAAGGAAAACAGAGGCCACAATCCAAGAACTGCTGCACCTTATTTAGATATGTTGCCTACATTTGAATTTATAATCCCTAGTCCATGATGTGTATCTCGAGAGACTCTATGGGCCAGAACCTCCTGGGGCTCGCAGGTGGAGTGGATGCCTTCCTGCCCTCGCAGTGGATCTAGCTCTGTGAGTGTTCCAAAAATGAACAGGCCCAGCAGCCTGCTTGTCTCAGCTCCACTCGGTGGGGCAGAGCAGAGAGACCTTGCCCCAGAGGACACGCATCCCTACAGGCAGCAAGCACGGGCCCAACTTGGTGGAGCACAGGCTACACATCGGCTGTCACTTGCCACATGCTAGGATGCTTCCTTCTCTAGTCTTTGAGATTTCCACAGTATGGTTTGTAGTAGACAGAGTGACAGACTATGACTCAAGAGACCTGGGTTTGAATTCCCACTTGGCCATGGAAACTCACTGGGCAGGGGTGGAGCTGGTAACCCCACTCTTGAAATGTCTCCCTTAGCTTTGAAGCTTTATTTGAGTTACTCTAAGTCACTTGACTTGACAGTACAGAACATAACATTCCGTGATGAGGTTTTTGAGCTATAATAGATTTTACATCAAAAGTACCATAATGCCTGGCTTTTTAAAAAAAGGAAAACAAAATGCATTTTAACAGTAAGATTCTTTTTAAAAAAGATTTAATGTTATTTAAAAAATCTGATATAAAATTAAAAAAACCTGATTCTGATTTATCATCCTGACCAATAAATCATTTATTTTTATCCACTCTGGTTTGGGAGCCATAACAGCCTCTCATTAAATCTACCCTTTTATTTCAATGGTGCTCTTTATGAAGTGTTAGTGCTCTGTGGTTCTCATCATTTATGCAGAGTTGTAATACCTCTTAAGTGCATTACACTCACTTTCATTCATCCCTACCTCCAATGAGGTTATTGCCATTAAATTAGAACGATCACAAGAACATAAAAAGGTGGAATTAGCTAAGCGGAAAAGCCATTTCAATCCCAGAATACGCCGCAACATCGGTAAGGAACGACTTCCATGAAAGGCAGACAGCCACCAATTTATAAACCTTGCTTGCAAGGTGCAGATTAGTAGAGGAGTATATATCAGGGAAATAGTCTGTGTGGGATCACAATGGCTTGGTCAGAACCCCACACTAAGTTCATCCATAGGGTGTGTTGAGAAACTTCAGTAACACACAAGGTTCTGTGATAAGCAAGTTGAAGTAGAACCTTTTTCCTCAAAAGAGGGATTAAAAAAAAAAGACACTGATCTACCTATAGGAAATCAAATATCAAACAGAAAACCTCTGATGGTGACACATAACCTAGTACAAAGCTCTTCTAGTCCAACCAGTGAAATACTGCTTTTATTCAGAATATGCACGACAGAAATCAAAACCTCCTCAACTCTGCTGGGAGCCCAGTCTGTCTCATATCCTTGATCAATAATACATGTTGGAAAATTTGAGTCCGATCAGCCCTTTAAAGAAAGCCTAGGCTAGACAACTGAAAGTGATGACTTGTTTCTTCCTACGTTGTTCTGGCACTAAGAAAATATCCCTTCGTGGAGAGGGTTTTCTCGATGAGGAATTTGAGTTTTAATCCATAACTCTGTAGAAGAGGCTGACAATCAAAAGAAACCAATTTAATCTGCAAGTAGTAAAGTTTTCCCAGCATTGCCATTGAAGTGGAAAAGTTTATAGATGCCCAGGACAAGCCATTAGTAAACTGCCTCCATGTAAAGCTTTTCCTCATACAACTCAGCATTATAATTTTCGCTTTTCAGTACAACTGTCTATTCACTGGGCAACAATGTGAGGGAAATAAATAACTTATTTCAAAGTCAAAGAGTACTCAGATGCTGCATAAAAAGAAAAATCACAGCAATTACCTTCGTAAATTTCTTCGCAGTTTATTGGTGTCAGAGGGTTTCTCAGGAGTGGATGCTTCTGGGTTAGCCACAATAATTTCTTTAGCCTGGGAGGGAAAAATAAAGCACTGGTTTTACTGTGATTTTCTGCTTTTCTGCAGGACAGGAAAAAATGGAAACACAAAATCATCATTACTATCTTCTTAGAACTGCAGAGCTGGAAGGGCCCCTATGGATTATCAAGTCCAGCCTTTGTCAAGGAGGCCCAGTGGGGAATTGAACTCCCAACCTCTGGCTCCACAGCTAGATCCCTGAACCGCTGAGCTAAATGCTTCATATAAGTTGTGTTCATTTAATATTTCAGTGCACACAATACTTGAATTATGAAGCAAAAATTGTGGGCTAAACTCTGCTCACGTTAGTTCTATTCTCTGGAAATTTAGAAATAAAGATCTGGAAGACCTTCTGAATGAAGCAAATAAAGACATACACCTACAACAAAATGTATACTATATGTAGTAGTATTTACTATATAGGACTCATTTCTTCTTGTTATTTCTCTGCCACCAGAGATTGGATACTATCATGGCTTACACTGAATGCCATCTTTGGATACCAAAATAATAAATTCCAAATATTTTGCATCCTCTCAACTAAATGGGAAATAGGGAAGTCAATGCTCTAATTGGGAAAGGCCTTCACTTTGAAATGACAGGATGCCCTGTACACACCTGGTACAGGGCACAATGCAAAGAAATTAAAAGACATCTAAGACCTACCTATTTTCTCTTCCTGTTGAAGTTAGTAAGATCTGGAAGCATTCCACTTTGGATGTATTGCACACATGATTAAGATTGAATTTTGGCATTTTCCATACGGTGCCACAATAAATCTAGATTTGCCGCTGTGATTTACATGACTGTACTTATGCCAGCGTAAATAGCCAACAGGAATTTGCACATTATGCACTATCCAGTGCTCTGGAACTGAGAATGCTGACCATACTCTGGTCCAGAACCTGGAATAGCTGTGGGTTTCTTTCTTCTTCTTCTTGAACTACAACTCCCAGGAACCATCAGCCAGCAACCTAAGTAATTAGACTCAGGGGACTTATAATCCCACCCACCCCCCAAGTAATTTTTCCACACACTACTCTGTTTCATTCATTCACCAAAGAACTGCAAGTTGCTGAGATGTGAGGGTGTGGGTGATGTGTTGTACTCGGCTTTCAACTGCAAAATTGCAAATTTGAATTGCTTTCAAAATGCAATCAATTGCAAACCACCTTGAGAATCCTTCATTCAAAAAAAGGGATAAAGATTTTCACACACACACACACGCACACAGACACAATTTGTTTAAAACATATTTATATCATTTATTATTATTTTATTTTATATATATATATATATATATTCAACTGAGCATCAGCACAAAGTTGGGGTGGAGGTCTATAGTGCTACTTGCATTTCCCCAAAGTAGTGCAGTCCAGATTTACTCCCTGTTTCTGATCCCCTTCTTGGATAAAATTGTTACACACTTTTTTAAATGCTGAAGTCAACTTACGTTTAAGGATCTGCATGTACCAACTGAATGTGTGAGTTTTAAAATGCCTTTTTCTATCAGAATAATCTTCAAACTTGTTGAGGTGGTTTCCACCAGGTTACCATTTAAATCTATGCTGAATCATTCCTAAGACCAAGAGAGTGTTTCATGGCCACTTGCAAAGGCAGTTTTAAAGTAAGAAAAGTAGAGCCTTTGTGGAGCATACCAAAGTCCACTCTGGTCCAGCATTCATTCTCCACACAGTGGCCGACAAGATGCCTTTGGGAACACAAACATCGCACTGGTTTTGAAATAAAGAAAACGGCATTTCATCCTATGCTGAACCAAGAAGCCTTTCTCCTCATGTTCTCCGTGGTGAAAAAGGTCCAGTTCTGCTTGTCTGTAACCTTTCAGTGCCCTTGTGACTTGCTTGGGGACAAGGAAGGACATTAATTTTCAGACTTAATAAGAGTGTCTCTGAGAACTTGAAATGCTTTCATTTACTTGATTCAGAAATTAATTCTCTGCATAATCTTTACTTACCACAAGGTTACAAGAAAGACAAGAAATGGCTCTTTTTAAAAATATAGAAAAGAGAAATGCTGAAAGCTCTGAAAAGATGAAACAAGGACTCCTGCAGAAATATGGATATGAGCCATACGTTGAGGTTTAAGAATCCTCAAATGAAGCCTATCTGGATCAGTGCAATTTAGGCATTCCTCCTGCACTCCACGACTCCTTTTCAACCCCCTTGATTCAGACTCTTCAGGCACTTAGTACACATCAGATCCTACACTGGCATTCCCAAACCTAGTGCCCTCCAGATATCTGCTGCTGCCCATGCTCCTCATTCCCATCCAGGACAGCCAGGCGGGCTGAGAAGGACAGGAGCTCTGGTCCAGCCACTTTTGGAGGGCACCAGGTTGGGGAAAGGCATCTTACATATTTTCTTGTAGTTTTGCAGCCTCTTGACAGCACTGCCTTGAAGCTTCACATGGTGGAAACCTAGACAAGAGTTTTTTAAAAATGAAATAGGCAGAATAGTTCTAGACCCACACACACTCCAGAATCTCTGGAAAAGTCTGTCTCTGGATCCATGAGAAAAGAGCAAGCTTAGTAACCCTGGAATGTAGACCGAAAATCAGGGTAAAATGGAGCAGGGACTGGAGGAGTAGAATCCCATCCTTGACTGACAACAGTCCCAAACTGGAGCTCTCCCTGTAAGAGAGTGTGTGCACCACAACATTTTGTTACAGGTTTGATTTGGGAAGAAAATAATAGTGAAGTTACCTTACAGAGACCTAAACTGATTTTCCACGTGTACATCGTAGTTCAGTATATTTCAATAGCACCTTTGAGATTACACAGAATGTCCAGTATTGAGATGGTCTTTAGATCAAAAGGCAGCAAGCCACAGTGTTTTGCAAAGCAGTGTATTAAAATAAAGGAGAGGGGCAGGGTGCACTCAGCAACTGGACACAAGAAGAAGACACTTTCCTCTTTTGGAATGTACAAAGCAAGAATATAAATGGTAAAGGTAAAGGTTCCCCTTGACATTCAGTCCAGTCGTGTCCGACTCATCCCTGTTTCCAAGCCATAGAGCCAGCATTTGTCCGAAGGCAGTTTCCGTGGTCACGTGGCCAGTGCGACTAGACACAGAACGCCGTTACCTTCCCACCGAGGTGGTACCTATTTATCTGCTTGCATTTGCATGCTTTCGAACTGCTAGGTTGGCAGGAGCTGGGACAAGCGACGGGAGCTCACTCCATCACGTGGATTCGATCTTACGACTGCTGGTCTTCCGACCTTGCAGCACAGAGGCTTCTGCGGTTTAACCCGCAGCACCACCACATCCCAATATAAATTAATAAAAATCTAAAACTAATTCAGCTGACACAAACATTCAAAATATCTACCTACAAAGATTCTAAATTTTCAAAGTGGTTTTTGAGAAATCAATTTGGAAACTTAACAGCTACTTATTTTAAATGGATTCTAAATGTTTTGAAAAAATAGATTTTGGTAAAATGAATAAAATTTCAGGCACCATTCCAGCCACGGACACGGCTGCAAACCTATCATCATTACAGATGCACAATATGAATTAATTGGAGGTCTAACAAGGCAAGACAGAAGGGATGAACATGAAGGAGACTGGCTACATAGATTTGAGACTTTCCTTCAAAAAAGAAAAAAAATTGAAAAAAATTGCAGGGAAGGAGCACACACTGTTGGCATTAGCTTCCATTAACAGAGAATTAACTTATGATTGGGGTGGAGGAGAAAAACTAGTTTCTTGATTTATGAGCAGTAAAATAATGACTCAATGGGAAAATAAAGTAGATGGGAGTAGATGGGGAATCATAGAATAAGATGACTAGCCAACTAATGAGGTAGTTTGAATGGTAGTTGTACGACCAATATGCAACCAGTATTTTGTGAATTGGCCATATCAGTTTCCATTATTTTTCTTCCATATATGACACGGGACGTGGTGACGCTGCGGGTTAAACCGCAGAAGCCTCTGTGCTGCAAGGTCAGAAGACCAGCAGTTGTAAGATCGAATCCACGCGACGGAGTGAGCTCCCGTCACTTGTCCCAGCTCCTGCCAACCTAGCAGTTCGAAAGCATGTAAATGCAAGTAGATAAATAGGTACCACCATGGTGGGAAGGTAACGGCGTTCCGTGTCTAGTCGCGCTGGCCATGTGACCATGGAAACTGTCTTCGGACAAACGCTGGCTCTGCGGCTTGGAAACGGGGATGAGCACCGCGCCCTAGAGTCGGACACGACTGGACTAAATGTCAAGGGGAACCTTTACCTTTACCTATATGACAAAAAGTAATAGGACCTAAGCCCAGGTAGGAGAGCTTTGAAAACCTCGTGGAATCTGAAGCCAGGCATAGAAGCGTGGGCTGAGAGCTCTCGAGGTGCTACCGAAAAGGCAGTTCTCCCAGAAAGAAGGCTGCCATAAACTTACAATCCAGTTCCCATGGCTGTTCTTTTAAGCATATTGTTCATATATTCTTCCAAGTCTCACAGTCTTGGTGGCCATCCAGTAAGAAGTTTCTGTGTGGTGCTTTCTGAGATTTGGAATGTCCAAAGGGATAAAATGCATGGGTGATAGAAAAAGAAAGCACAGACAAGCAGATCAAAGTTGAAAGTGCCTGTCAGCATCTCTGCTGAATCTCTGGTCCTACCTTTGGCAAGGTGATAACCAAATGTCCAGTTGTTTGAGATCTTTTAGCGCTGCTATTATCTGGCTTCACTTCTGCAGGAAGAACAAGCTGAAATGTCTGAAAACACCCCCCAACACACAAAGATGGGCAATCAACATTTGATTTTCAGGTAGTTCAAAATCATACAATTCATTGCTATGGGCTTATGGAGATATGAAGTATAAAACTAGAAGAATAAAATATTTGTGACCTACATAGAAAATGTGCAGTAATATTAATAGCATGTATTTGATGCAAGGAATTTAGTGACTTAAAGCTTTCTGGCAGTAGATATTAATACCAATCACAATGGGTGATTTTCATCTTGAATGGCATTCATTTACACTGTAAGTATATTGTGTGGGTGTATGCACACATACGTCTCAACTGACAAAAAGACAGGCAGATAGCTTATCACACATAGGCATGCCTTCAGTGTTGTCATTGACAGTGGGACATTTTTAAAGAATGTCATGACATGGTGCTTAAGTTACACTATCAGCTAAATGAAAACAATTATTCCAAGCTATTTTAGATAGGAAGAATGTTCAACATCTGCATTTAGTGGAATAATCACAAATAGAGTTTCTAAATTTTTAGCTTAACGGAACAGCATCGGCACGTTAAAAACCAATTACGAAGAAAACACACAATCTAGAGGGATTAAGACAAACATATTCAACTTTCTTTGTTCACTGTAAAGAACAGCTTCGATTAATTATTTTCTCAAAAATGCTTATCTTCAGCTATCTCAGGTAAAATGAGTTTTTGCAGGAGGAAAAATGGCTTATGTGGGAGGTCTTCAAACCTCCAATCAAATTCCAGTAAAGCACAGATGCTTTAGTTTTTTTCTGATTTATGCCATACCTAAATATATACCTAAAGATACACATTCACATACACTCCTCCCTTCTTCTCTGTGCTATACAATGCACATATTCAATATTTCATTTGACAGTGAACATTTCCTGAGGCTGTAAACTAGCATGTGTCAATTCATGCAACATGTGACAGCTATGCCATTTGGCATGTAGGTAAATGAAAACAACACAGTTGTTCTTGTTCTTGTTGTTGTTGTTCTTTTTCCAGGGTTAAAATATACTATAAAAACTTTTTTGAGGGGGGGGGGGTTATGCAGTGACAAAACTTTGGAATGGCAAAATGAAACATTTGTGACTCATATGTTCTAGCGGCTGCTTGTGCTGGCCAAGGGGTCTTGCAGAGCTAATTGTAGGGTTACTACGCTTCTTATAGCTGCCCAGCATATCGGTGATGAAATGGTGAGGGAGTCACGTGGTTTTTTTAAAAACTCTTCACAACAATACCCAAAATAGACCAACCTTTCCCTTGACAGTTACTCGGACATAAGTAGGCTGTACATCAACATCAAGCAGGGAAGTGTCCAGATGCCTTTGGAATGAAGAGAGAGAGAGAGAGAGAGATAATTTAGTTTACTGGTTCTCTCTCCCATCCCAGGGTGGATCATATGAAAAGGCAGGATACCGAACCCATGAACTTATGTTAATTCAAAAGCCTATTTGCAATATGCTGTATAACATTCTAGTGCTCAAAGTTACAAAGAAAATCGTTGATCTGTGTTTTATTTTTAAAAAAAGACTTTTACATTCAGGAGCTCTAAAACCCCCAGGAAACACAGCAGATGCTCTTTGCATTTTAACTACCCTAATGCTTCTGACAAGAAAGAGTTCTGAGGCCCCTTGGAGAATAAATAAAAAATGTATTGTGGTGGTGGACAGTTAAGATATTTACAGCCAGAAACACACTGGAGACTTACAAGATCTTTCTAACATTAGCTTTTTTTTTTTCAAATGAAAATCAAGCAGCCATCTGAAGGGGTGAAACCTCCACCCCCTCTCTTCTGCTTTTCTTTCATTCAATAACTGCCTATTGCTCTTTCTCACATGCAAACGCCCCACTTGAGCACTCAGATTCTCACTGCCCCTCTCCATGCTGGTGAGCAGCACCCTATAACCACAAAAGGAACACGAAAATCTGGCTATTTTATCCCATTAGGGGAAACATAAAACAGTACAATTTCATTTGGATCACTTCCTGCCACCACTTTCATATCAATCACCATGCCTAGAGAACTTGCAAAGAAGAAAAACCCAATAATGACAGCTTGTAAAATTGTGCATTCTCCAAAAGTAGGTACAGTAAGAGTGCAGGAAGACAAAAAAAAAAAAAAAAAAAAAAAAAAACCAATTGGACCTGTAAACTGAAAGATCCAAGATGAACTGATTGTTTTCTTCATCATCATTCAAGGAGAAAGGAAGCCTAGAAAAATACAATGTAAATAGAAGTGAGTGAAATACAACATTCTGACTTCAAATGATGAAGATTTTATATTCTTGATGATTTAACCATGTAGTTAACAAGACATATATCCTTTTGTCCACATCTCTGCAGAATTTTGAACAAATATATGAGTAATGTTCTAGTTTATTGCTGAATCTTAAGTTGAAACATGACAGAAAGCGAGCGACAAGGTCAACTTAATTCAAAGTCAGATTTCTGCTAGAAGAGAGACACCTGCTGGTTGAAACTATTGAAAAGGGATAATGTTTGTATATTATCTACATGAAGCAGAATTTTATTTTGCCAAGTATTTGTCATCTCATGTTGTCTCAAAGAATTTTCTACAGAGCTCTATATTCATTACTCATATATGAACATGATAATAAAGTTTGCAGATGATACCACCGTGCTGGGCCTTATCACAGGTGGGGATGAAACAGCGTACAGGAAAGAAATCCAGAAGCTAACCACATGGTGCTCAGAAAACAACCTGCACCTAAACACCAGCAAGACTAAGGAGATGGTGTTGGACTTCCGGAAACAGAGACAGGAGCCAGCCCCACTCTATATCAAGGGGGGCAGTGTGGAGAGGGTTTCCTCCTTCAAATTCCTGGGAGTACACCTCAGCCAGGATCTCACCTGGAAAAGCAACACGACCCAGGTGGTCAGGAAGGCCCAACAGAGACTCCATTTCCTAAGAGTCTCATGGAAAAACCAGGTGGCACAGCGGCTGATGACATCCTTCTACCGGTCAACAATATAAAGCGTCCTCACATACTGTGTCACGGTATGGTACGCTGGCTTAACAACCGGGGACAAGAAGGCACTACAGAGGGTGATGAGCACAGCACAAAAAATCATGGGCTGCCCCATAACCCCATTGGAGGAAATCACCAGGTCCCGCTGTCTCAACAGAGTGAGTAAAATCCTTAGGGAGGACTCTCACCCGGGACAGCACTTCTTCATACTTCATACCATCAGGCAAGAGATATAGAAGCATAGCCTGCCGGACAAATAGGCTGCAAAATAGCTTCCATTCATGGGCCATCAGGCTTCTAAATGCCACATAACACCATGACTAGACTTAATATAACAGACTTACAGTGCCAGTATAACATGCAATATGTACATACCGGTGGAACAGTGTGTGTGTGTGTGTGTGTGTGTGTGTGTGTGTGTGTGTGTGTGTGTGTATATACATATATGTATGTATGTATGTATATGTGTGTGTGTGTGTGTGTGTATGTATGAATGTATATATATGTATATATATTCCACATACATATATATATGTGTGGTAATGTGTGCCTAGCCCCGGTATTCCTGGGGTCGGGGATTTGTTTATAAGGTTGGAGATGTATTCTGTGTCTGAATGTATTCTGTGCTTTGTGCTTTGTGTGGTTGTACCAATGGAGGCTCATTTAATTTCACTGCACACATGTTGTGCATTGACAATAAAGGTGGTGGTGGTGGTGGTGGTGGTTGTTGTTGTTGTTGTTGTTGTTGTTGTTGTTGTTATTATTATTATTATTATTATTATTATTATTATTATTATTATTATTATTATTATTATTACAGATTAAAATATTTGAAGAAATCATTTAGGAAATGAAAATATAACACGGTCCAAGAAATATACTAGGAAGCTGCCCTATATAAATTATTGCCAACTTTGACCACCATTCCATAGTCCCGCAGAGGCCTTTTTTTCCAATACCTGCTACCTAGGGACTACCTCTCCTACATACAAAATCACAGAACCTTCCACGTAAAAAGCATGGTCCTTTCTCACAGCTTTCTGACGGTTCTGCTTTAATATACCACATGCGATCCTTTTTATCTCAGATATCCCCATTCAGGATACTTGGTGGTGACTAAGCTATGAATCAGGAGTCCCTGGTTAGCACCTTACTACTAAGTTTTGGGAAGCCCCTGTTTTCCCAGTTTTTGAATCCAACCTCTTATGTGCCCTAACTTTTTTTAAAAACTGAATTGCGAAGAGAAGTATTTAAAACATATCTCTGAGTCACATGGCATTGATAGGCAATTGAAGCATTTCTTTAGGCCTGTCCACTGGGAACTATCCCAAATTTGACCAGGAGACCCACAAACCCACAGCTTTCACATTGTATCACAAGTCTTTTTAAAGGTCATGCTATACGATATGTAGTATCTGAGAAATATGACCAAGTCTGCCTTAAACATGCAAAACTAATGGACACTTATTTGTGCAACAGATTTATTTTAAATTTACAAATTTATTTGTACTTTGGCCATGAAATGACTCTGGTGAGGGAATACCTTGAGTGGGTACATGCAGAATTTTGGTTGGAAAATACAATCATATGCTAACTTGGTCTTGTATGATTATATGGAAATTAATTCTCTGGAATCATGATTGAGAGGTAGATTGTCATTCATATAATGCATGTACAAGTTTTCAACATCCTTTGTTTCTGCAATTTAGTCATATTTATCAACTGCAAGAGACGTCTCATATCAAGAATGAGAATTAAGAACGTGAGAATAACCTCTGCAGTGGGATTGGGACAGACAGAGAGATCATACAAGACATTTCAAGTACTTTATAAGACATGGTAGTACATAGGAATGATGAACTGAAACAAATTATGAATATCAATCCAACCCGTATAAATAAACCTCACTTGCTCTGGCGGAAATACTTGTTTCAATTTTTTATTTTTATAAAAGATCAAATTCAGGCTCTTCAGAGAAGCTGGGAAAAGAAAATGAAAATCGAGAAACCCTGAAGAATATCTTTAAAAATGTTGAGTCATGGCACCTGGACTTCTTTTTTATTAGACTGAAACGTTTTGCTACTCATCCAAGTAGCTTCTTCAGTCTGAGGAAAGTGGTAGGAGATCCCTGATATATCCTCCACATTGGTTTCACTTCCCCCTGGTCTGAATAGGCTTGTCAGAAGCACAAAGGTCTGGGGGTAAGGGATAATTCCACTTCTGCAGTCCTTCTCCACCCATTGTCCTGGATCATTAATAGTTGTTAACAGTGGTCTTTCTGGTGGGTGTGGTCCTGATCTTTCTGGGGACGGATGAAAGGGCAGCATGATAAATAGGAGAAAGATTGTGTCTAAGGCCTCCACCCCTGTTGAATGAAATGCATATGTATATAGAATATGCATTCTATATCCTATTTATCATGCTGCCCTTTCATCCCTCCCCAGGAATATCAGGACCACGCCCACTAGAAAGACCACTGTTAATGACCCATGACAATGAGTGGAGAACTACGGAGGTGGGATTTTCACTCACCCCCCCCCCCGCGTCCATTATCCATCTAACAAGCCTATTCAGAACAGTGGGAAGTGAAACCAACCTGGAGGATATATCAGGGGTTTCCTACCAACTCTCCTCAGACTGAAGAAGCTGCTTGGATGAGTAGTGAAACGTTTCAACCTAACAAGAAAGAAGTCCAGTTGCCATGACTCAACTTCTAGATAACCTCTCCTGGATGACTGAGAGTATTCACAGATATCTTAAAAAATGGGAAAAGATCTTATTCTCTGGCCCTGCTAAACCTCATCTACATCAAGAGGAAAAGAAACTAACTTTTCCTATCTGGGAGCAGCGAGGCGATTTTCACATTCATGGTACCCTGGCAGCCACTCATGTTTCCAGTTCTACCATGTTGTAGCTAAATAAACCATGAAAGGAGGTGGTGGTTTGTGCTTGTCGCCAATCTGTCAAATAGTCCATCATAAATAGACTCTCTGTAAAAATCCACTGAAAGAAGATAACGGTATATAACGCAAGACTCTGGGGTTATAAAGCCTCTTCCAATCTGTCTTGTGGCTCCCAGAGCCATTGTTTGGATCTGTCAATACAACATGTTCAGGTACTAAATATTTGTCATCCTCATGTAAGAAAGCTATTCCTGTTTTTGTAAAACTGACAACACATTTTTTTTTACAGTAAAGTGGAGACACTGATAAAAAAGTGACTTTTCTGAGAGACACTGTAGGTAAACACCATGTTTGCTTTTTCTGCCAGTATGCATTTCTGAATTTGAGGCAAGGTGTGTTTTTCTACTCCTCTGTTGAATTATGCAGTGAATAAATGAGTGTGCCGGGGGTGTGTGTGTTGAGAGAATGTCTGTAAGGATACCCAAATGCTGGCTTGCTTGCCTGTGTGTAGGAATACTCCTTATTGCCCTTGGCTCCACAGATAGCTGCAATGTCCTCTCCTCCATCAATCACAATGGACACCAGTCATCATTGAGGCAAAAAAAAAAACAGTGTCGAGTTGGATGACAGCCATTTTAAAAGGGGAATAAATCTGGTTGGAATAGAGCAGGAAGGGCAGGCAAAGTAATACCATCTTTAATTCTACATAGGAGACAGGGGTGTGGGGCAGAGTCCAAACTCTGAATTTAGGGAAGCTCCAAAAAAAAAAAAAAAAAAAAAAAAAAAAAAAAGGGCACATTTCCTCATTTAGGCCTTGAAACTTTGATATATGATGCAACTATTTCTGTAAATTATCAAAGTCGCTGCATCGATTCCACTGCTAAAAGGCTCGCCCTAATTGATCCTCTCTTTACATACTTGGGTTCATTTGCATTCAGAACTTTTCCTTCTGGAGTGATCAAAATCCTTGGTGGCTTCTCTTTCTTTATTTGTTCTCTAGAAAAAAGGGAAAAAAGAAAGAAAGGGGGACTTTTCAGTTTCAATTATTTCTGAATTCTCATCTTTTCTGTGAGACAGCAAAGGCAAAAGTGAAAAAACAAGAAAAAGCCTGTCAGGTATGATTTCGTTTTTGATTGAAACACAAAGACTATTTACTTTAATACTTGGGAAACATACTTGAAACGTCACCTTGTTTAAGAAAAACAAATAAAATAAGCACTAAAATAAGAGCCTCGTGGCGCAGTGGTTAAACTGCTGTACTGCAGCTAAAACTGTGCTCACGACCCAGGGTTCAATCCCAGGTAGCCGGCTCAAGGTTGACTCAGCCTTCCATCCTTCCGAGGTCGGTAAAATGAGTACCCAGCTCGCTGGGGGGGGGGGGGGCAATGTGTAGCCTGCATAATTAACTTGTAAACCGCCCAGAGAGTGCTTGAAGCGCTATGGGGCGGTACATAAGCAGCACGCTTTGCTTTGCTTTTCACTACAGTCAGTTCCCAGCAGCATCTTGAAAATGATCATCCATCTAGATTAGTGGTTCCAAACCTTGGGTAATCCAGGTGGTTCTTGGACTGCAACTCCCAGCAACCCAGGCCAGCAGAGCTGGTGGTGAAGGTTTCTGGGAGTTGCAGTCCAAGAACACCTGGGTTACCCAAGGTTGGGAACCCCTGGTATAATGGAAGACTAAGAAAACTGATACACATGTAGAATGTTCCAGCTTCAGTTCCACACATCCCAAGTTAAGCATCCCTACCAGCAGAGGATACCCTACACAATGATGGGGTGTGCACCACACACACATGGGAAGAGACAAATGCAAACAGGTCTGGCCTGTATGCTTATGTCAACACAAGAGATGGGCATGAAATTCGTTTTGGAGGTTTGTGCCAGTTTGTAAGCATGGCACCACAGGTGCAGTACATTCCCTTCCCCCACCTGCCTGGTCAATGCCCCACTCACTAATCAGGGCACGCTCCTCTCCTCCTCCTCCTCTTCCGCTGTTTATCCAGTCCCCAGCAGGAGCATCAGACAAGTAGGCAATCAGACAAGGAGTATTCAAGTTTTCTTTTACCAGACCTCGCTTATCCCTACTTTTATCGGTGTGTGCAGTTTTTTTAAAATTGCTATTAGTTTAGGAAATAAATAGGACAGTAGCATATACCTGTTTTCTTTGTCCTTTCTTTTTTCTTCAACAAATCTGTGAGCTTCTAACCTGGCCTCTGGAGTATGTGGCACAGGTTCTTGCCAAAAGGCCCTCTCTTCATCATCTTCTTCTATCACCAAATCATGGTATTCTTGGCGGTTCTCTTTCTTTTCTGTAGAATAGATGCTGAAAAACAGCACACAGATTTCTTCTTCATGCATTATCTGCAGCATACACTGCCCTTCATTTATACTGCCAGCATGGTTTGAAGAGCAATAGAATACATTTATTTATTTAGAAGATATGCCCTTGCCTTTTAACCAACTGATTCTGAAAGCAATTCACAAGTAACTCAAATGCTCTGGCTCTCTCACACAAATACCTACACAGAAAACCCAGTACCTTCCAACTGCGGGAAGCTGGAAGCAAGCTCCCTTTGGTTGCTTAGTTTTATGAAAACATAGACTGAGGTTATTTGGCAGCTGAATACACATTCTAGACTCCCCACTGCCAAAATCCAATGTGCTTGAACCCCAGGCCTGACAAAAAAAATACCAATTTAAAATCAGTGCTGATGTCATTGTGAACTGAGTAGGCATAAAGGTCATGGATGGCCTCCAATCATTCATAGCCTATCCCTGCTAGAGTAAAGGCAGCTTCTTGTCGAAGGTGCCCAAACTCTTGACATTTGCTCTAATACACAGACATAGTCCTTAATATAGCTTCGCCACTGTTATTTGGAAGGTTGTGCAGAGGATAGTATTTCTGAGCTTCCAATACAAATCTTAGACACTCCTAAGGCTTTTCTTATATACATGGCCAGATTTCTTGCCTGGCTTGAATTTTACCGAAGTCAAATAAGTGTTTTTTCTTTCTTTCATCCCACTCCAGTCAACACGCTCCCTTCAATCTCCTACTAGAGATGGGCATGAACCTCGGTTCAGAGGTTTGTGCTGGTTTGTGAGCATGGCACAACAGGTGCTGCGCACTCCTTTTCCCCACCTCTCTGGCCGGACCCCCCCACTCCGCGCACTCCTCTCCTCCTTCCCTTTGGCTGCTCAGCCAGTTCCTGGCAGGAGCATGGGCTTCCTTGCCTTGCCTCTTTTGTTGATGGCCCGGTCAGACAAGGAGGTGAGACAGGCAAGCCTGGGCTCCTGCCAGGGACTGGCTGAGCAGCCGAAGAGAGGGAGGAGCGGCGTGCATCGGTTGGTGAGTGGGGCAATGGCCAGGGAGGCAAGGGAAGGGAACATGAAGCACCTGCACATGTTCCTTTCTTCCCAATGACCTGGCAGCTGCTACTCTAGCAGCAGTAACAGCAAACAAAAAGAAGGGAGGGAAGGAGGGAAACATTCTCTCTTCCACTTCAGCTTCTGACTCCTGGGAAATGTAGCCTTCATAAGGGCCACTAACGTGGGCAACAGATTCAGCTTAGTTCAAATTAAGTGGAGCTAGGATCTGATTTGGGTGGGAATCCACGAAAAATAGTTAGTGGTAGAATGATAGGGACAGAAGACAGTCTCCCCTCCAGCTCCCGATAAATGTAGTTTATGAAGGGCCATTGACTTCCAAATAGATTCAGAGTGGCTCTCATGAAGACAAGCAGTTTCCTGGCTGAAGAACTGGATGGCTTAACGCAAACCAATATGATTCAAACATGAAGATGCTTGTCCATCATTCTTTTAGTTTTTACCTAAAAGTATGAGGGCTTTTTAGAAATGAGAAATGAGAAAGAACTGCAAATTAATCACAATATGATTTTCACTTTAGAAAACACCTGACAAACTTCAGCTCCCACATCCATGCTGTGCTTCTTTCTGTTATTTCCTTCTGTCTTTCTTTTTTTTTTGGGAAAAAAAAGCCACTGTAATAATTTTGACACAAGTTCAATTTTGACTTTATGCAAATAAGTACATGAAGCATTCTATACACAGATTGTCTTCTGTGTACAGAAGTCATCTTAGTACAAATCTGAGCATAAATTTATGGAGCATAATGGGGAAAGAGGATGGAAAAAAAATTTGATTAGGGAGGGAGAAAGCCCAAAGTACTGAATTATGACAACTGGTTTTTAGAAATGAACAATTTAATCTACCATACGCATTTGCGATATGGTAAAGGTGCAACAAACGCCTTTGAAAATGTTTTGAAATACTGTAAAATGGTTTTCACCGGGCCCAGTGTAGATGATCTCAGGCAACCCTAACCCTAACCTTGAAGGCAGAATTCCATATATAGGGAGCCACCACTAAGAAGCCCATATTTCCAGTTGGAACCCAACTCACCCCAGATGGTGGGGAAAACTTTGGAAGAATTTCAAAAGGTTATCTCCATCCATGGAGCAAACTGATATAAGAGCCAGTATATAAAACCCAGGTTGTGTAGAGTTTTGAACAGTAAGCACAGCATTTTGAGTGAGAAATAGATGGACAGCCACTGAGTACTGACAGATGCACAACCAGTCCTAATAAGTAACTAAACATAAAACATGACAAGAGCAGCAAAGGACAGTGGTGATTTTTTTTCTGACTTAAAATTTAGAGATACTGCTTTTTAAAAACAGAAATTCACATATTCAGCAAAGAAGGGCCCATATGACTCAGAGAGATACATAAACACCACTCTTATATATTATCCAGGACAAAGGGGAAAGTCCACATTTAAAAAAAGATACAAAATGGACAAATTGAGGCGTGTACATGGTAGTGTTAATGTTTGCATACCACTCTTCATCAAATCTCAGATTATATTTCCTTTGCTTCTCTCTTTTCTTCTCTTGCTTTTCTTGTAGCCGTCTCTGGACCTTCTCTTTTTCTTCTCTTCTTTTAAGATGATAGGCTTGTTCCTGCTCTTCTATTTGTTTTTCTACCTCAGAATAGTTTTGTAAAGCCTGAATCCTCTCTGAACGTCCTATCTCTCTGGAATCCAAAAACTTAAAGGGGAGAAAAATACAATGAAATAAAATTCAATGTACTAATCAAATTTATTCTGTATTGGGTCATTTTCATTATATTATTATTACTACAAATCTAACTTCTTTTTTTGGTTTGCTAATCTGAATAGTGTAATGACTTGCATATGGAAATGTAATCATATTCTGAGTACATCATGAAAAGACAAGACTCACTGGAAAAGACAATAATACTGAGGAAGCTGAAGGCAACAGGTAAAGAGGAAGACTAGATAAGAAATTGACTGACTCCCAAAAGGAATAGCCTTGAGTTTGCAAGCACAAGAGCTGAGCAAAGCTGTTGATGACAGGACCTTCTGAAGGTCACTAAATCATAGGATTGGCATAAGTAAAAAGTGACTTGGTGGCACTTAAGAAGAAGAGACAAGGAAAAATGAAACATGGAGACCTAGGGAGCCTTGGAACTTGAAAGAGGGGGATAGGAAGTTTTTAATTAATGTAATTATGTCCAGAACCTGGATCTGGTTTATACTGGCATAACTACACCAACAGGCTTTTGCCCGCTATTACTTTTACGAATCAATTTAAAAAGTAACTCAGTGCATTACAATTTCCTAGTGAGCCACCTTTTAATTTATCTTTCCCAATATATTTTAGAAGTGAACAGCAAATGTTAGCTATTATACAAAAAAAACAAGACTGGTATGTTGTCCACAAAAGTATAATGTTACAAATGATATTATTAATTCCGAGCTCTGCTTTTGACAGAAAGAAATATTGTTTTATACTCTGAATTAGACATACTTTGAGTTGATGAAGTGTAGCAACCACAAATTGTCTATAACCTTGGAAATCAGTGCATGGGTTTCCTACAAGGAAGAGCTCTTTAAGATGTATATTATTTTTCAAGATCTTGATACTGGATAATTCTCCAATAAAATTAGCTGTCAGATCCAGCTTTTGCAAGTCTTCACAACCTATTTGAAAAATATGAAGTTTTAAAATATCACCGTTAATGCATTTTGTAAGCATACACTCATTTCAGCATCACCGTGGGACACCACCAGAGAATCATTAACATTTAAAAACATACTAAAATTTTCCTTTGTTTCTCAGGTAATGCCTCATAAAATAGGAGTGGTTTAATTAAATTGAGGTTCATTTGAAAAATTAAAATGGATTGGACCTACAGAGTATGATCTAGGTGATGATTCACAATCCTCTCCTATTTTGAGACATAAGATCCCAGTTCAGCAAAGAGTTTTGCTTCTCTGTCAATAGGCACTTGCCCTGCCCCTGATTGCCTTCATTTTCATGGGGAGATTAGAAGATACACTTCTGATTTTAAAACACAGATGGGCAACCTGTATGTAAAGCCTGCATGATAAATGCTACTTTCCATGCAGTTCAAGGAACTCTATCCACTTCCCCCCACCACTACTCAGCCATCAGAGGAGGAGCAGCGAATAGGTCATGGGTGAGAGGAGGCTTTCAGTTTTTCCCTCCCCTGTGATCCTTGTTTGCTAGGTCTCTGTATCTCTACTACTAGCAATCAGAACCTTTTGGGAATCAAAACAGCTTTAACACACACATACGCCACTGATCATTTGGGGGGGAGGGGGAGAAAGGTACTACATTTCAGCAACACACCAACTTATATGCACCTGTAGTATTTATTAGGGACCAATGTAATGCCAAGTTTAAAAACCATCCACTTCTCTTTTAATCCAACCATAGTTCTGCACATTGCTTGCATATGAGAATTTTTTTTTTTTTTAAAGTAAGATCAGTGACAGTAAGTCAGAATAAAAGCATGGCTTCAGATCCTGGCTGCTACTCAAATCACAGTTTAAACCAACTATAGTCTCAGACATGTGAACATCCTCGGGAAACATGGTTAGGCTTAAAACCACCACCAGATGCTGTAGAGTCTCTGTTCTTGTTTGTGAAAGAGACAGAGAACAGGAGAAAGGGCAACAGCCACAGGCTCGCATGGCTCACGCCTTCCCAACAAATGAAGACATTCTTGCATGTTCTTTCTGAAATGTTCCTTTGTCTTGAGCAAGCCCAGCTCCTGCAAGGCATGCACAATCCAAACGCCCCTGACATCCGCTGTGGTGTCATCTGTTGGAATGCCTGGTCTCTACCCTCCTCTGTGGGAAGGAAAGAGACAAGGGCTGGAAACAGAGCAGAGAATGGGGAGGGCATGAGAGGGAAGGGAAGAGGAAAGGTGAACAGAGAAAAAGAGGGGATGTCTTATTGGGTAGAAATTCAAATGGGAAGAATCAGGGGTACATTCAAGGAAAAATGAAGATAGTATGGAAACTTGGGAGTGAGCGATTTTGAATCGACGGGGGAGAGGGACCACCCTTCTAACTCGCCTGATGGCCCAGTAACTATACCCTCTTCTCATAAAGAGATATACATCAGCCAGTATTCCATGGCAATAGTCTCCTAGTACAACAACATTGCACGTGTTGTCACTAAGTTTCAGCTTATGCACGAGAGGAGCAAGGATCAAATGCTGGATCAAATGCGGTTTCCAGTTTTCAACCGGTTGCAGATCATTTGTATGAGAAGTTGCCCCAAAAGCAGTGTGCAGAGCAACCACAAGAACAAATAATGTAGCTGTTTCAGCAATAAAAACAACCACAATGACACTCCTTTCCTCCAATAACTTTACACTGGATTTAGGCCCTGTATATCCCTCCTGTATCGACAGGTAAGACTTACTGGAGCTTTCTTAATACTGTGAAGATCTTACCTTCCAAATTTTCAATTTTTTCAATGTTGTTTAATGCTAAATTTAAATATTCAAGCCTCTTCAATTTGCTAACATTTTCTGTAACAAAATGTATTACACATATTAGTTTGCAAGAACACATTTAGCATTTCTAAATTCATACAGCAGTTAGCCTTTTTTAAAAGATTACCAATTGAATACAAATTATAACAGAATTTTTGAACACAAAAAGAATACAGTATTAGCACTTTGCTCCCCAAAATATAATTTGTGATTTAATCACATAAAACTTCCGTAAGAAAAATCACACCATGATAAAACAATGAAGATCTGAATTGAGTAACACCATATAGAGAAGAGATGGAATGTCCTATCCACTACAGGGATTTGGTGGATTAAGCCAAACTGTTTAGCTCTACAACCTTATAAAACAGAAGACTGGCGACAGATTTCATTTCAAAGAATAATTGGGGACTGTAATGGCTGTGCTAAGATAAAAACGGTATCCCAGAATAAAATAAACTGTCTTATGCAACCAGCATGATAACATTTAAATTAGATTTTACAAGACTTTGGCTGAAATCCAATAGTAAGTCATAATTAGAGTAGAACCATTGAATCAGTGGAGATTTGGTGAGCCAACTCCTTTTCAAATTCCACTGATTCAATGGGACTACTCTAGTTGCAACTTACTGCTGGATTTTAGCCCTTGCTTCATTGAATCAAATTACAGGATCAAGCTGTAAAGGAAAATTTGCTTCCTTTTCAAGAGATGAACATTTTTACTCTCTTGCCTCAGTGGTCATCAACAGGAACTGCTGCCTGGGAGCCAGTGGAAGAAAAGGTGACACTAAAGGTTGAGTGAAGAATACAAGGCCAAAGGCAGAATCCTATACCTCATTGTTACTAGCATTACACTGAAACTATATTATCTTCCTGATTCTGTGTCAATGTGATTTTCTCATGTGTACCTTGTACAAATAGTTCTGATATTTGTAAATACTGACTTTGGATTCTCCTGACTGGTTAGTGACTGAAACATCACCACTGAGACTAGGCAATGTTCATCAATATTCTGCTTGTTCTCTGTAAATCAAGCTCCCATGGACCCCCAGTTTACTATGAAGGCCACAAAAGGACATTTAATCATCTCCCTCGCAACTTTCAGAAAAGATTGTTTGTTTGTTAAAATATACTACAATTTAAAATAAATATTTGCAACATGTTCACAAAAAACACATCACAAAGGAGCAGCATTCTTATTAATGAAAAGCCTCCTTAGTAAGAACTCAACCACATTATGGTGGTTGTTCTGGTATTTTTATGTTCCAGATTTGAGTAGATCATGTCAATATTGGCATCTACATGAGGGAAAGATATTTGTTTATGGATGTAGTGGTTGGGGGCCTCTTAGTACTGCCTGTCCACCCACATCTGGAAATACTCCATGAGTTCTCATTCCCAAAGCGGATGTTATCTCCTTTTGCTTATCAACTTGCCCCCCCCCGCCTACTCCACTTTCTCTTCCCTTTCCTCCTAGTTTTGCCAGTCCACCTTGTGCAAAACTTCATATTTTCACCATAATGCTTCCTAATTTTTAAGTTTTGCCTTTTGCAATGTGGTATGAAATTGATAACATCAAAAAAAGAGAGAGCATAATGTAGGAACAGCTGATATCTTGTCCTTTCGCTGCCAACTCTATTTTTTAAACTTTTCCCCTTGTTTTTCCTCTCCATCATTTTCAAACTTCCATCTTCTTGCTGATTTTTAATACTTTTAGTTTGTATGCTGCAAAACTGATAATGCTGTTGTTATTGTTTAGTCGTTAAGTCGTGTCCAACTCTTCGTGACCCCATGGACCAGAGCACGCCAGGCCCTCCTGTCTTCCACTGCCTCCCGGAGTTGGGTCAAATTCATGTTGATCACTTCGGTGACACTGTCCAACCATCTCATCCTCTGTCGTCCCCTTCTCCTCTTGCCCTCACACTTTCCCAACATCAGGGTCTTTTCCAGGGAGTCTTCTCTTCTCATCAGATGGCCAAAGTACTGGAGCCTCAGCTTCAGGATCTGTCCTTCCAGTGAGCACTCAGGGTTGATTTCCTTTAGAATGGATAGGTTTGTTCTCCTTGCAGTCCAGGGGACTCTCAAGAGTCTCCTCCAGCACCACAATTCAAAAGCATCAATTCTTCGCTGGTCAGTCTTCTTTATGGTCCAGCTCTCACTTCCACACATCGCTACAGGAAAAACCATAGCTTTGACTACACGGACCTTTGTCAGCAAGGTGATGTCTCTGCTTTTTAAGATGCTATCTAAGTTTGTCATCGCTTTCCTCCCAAGAAGCAGGTGTCTTTTAATTTCGTGGCTGCTGTCACCATCTGCAGTGATCATGGAGCCCAAGAAAGTAAAATCTGTCACCGCCTCCATATCATCCCCTTCTATTTGCCAGGGGGTGATGGGACCAGTGGTCATGATCTTAGTTTTTTTTGATGTTGGGCTTCAGACCATTTTTTGCGCTCTCCTCTTTCACCCTCATTAAGAGGTTCTTTAATACCTCCTCACTTTCTGCCATCAGAGTGGTATCATCTGCATATCTGAGGTTGTTGATATTTCTTCCGGCAATCTTAATTCCGGCTTGGGATTCCTCCAGTCCAGCCTTTCGCATGATGTGTTCTGCATATACAGTGGTGCCTCGCTAGACGATTGCCTCGCAGGACGAGGAAATCGCTAGACGATGCCTTTTTGCGAGCGCTACTGTGCTTCGCAAAACGATGTTTCCCTATGGCGATTTTCGCTAGACGATGAGGTTTCCCCATAGGAGTGCGCCGACTAGTGGTCAAAAGCTGTCAGTGCAGCTGTCAGTGCATTCCGACGGGGACCCTCACTCGCTAGACGATGTTTCCCTATGGGAAATTTTGCAAGACGACTGCGTTTTCCCTTGGAACGCATTGAAGCGATTTCAATGCATTCCAATGGGAAAACGTGCTTCGCTATACGATGTTTTCGCTAGACAGCGATCCTCGTGGAACGGATTAACATCGTCTAGCGAGGCACCACTGTAAGTTAAATAAGCAGGGGGACAATATACAGCCTTGTCGTACTCCTTTCCCAATTTTGAACCAATCAGTTGTTCCATATCCAGTTCTAACTGTTGCTTCCTGTCCCACATATAGATTTCTCAGGAGATAGATAAGGTGGTCAGGCACTCCAATTTCTTTAAGAACTTGCCATAGTTTGCTGAAGCCTGCCTTGGAGGATTTTGAGCATAACCTTGCTAGCGTGTGAAATGAGTGCAATTATACAGTAGTTGGAGCATTCTTTGGCACTGCCCTTCTTTGGGATTGGGATGTAGACTGATCTTTTCCAATCCTCTGGCCACTGCTGAGTTTTCCAAACTTGCTGGCATATTGAGTGTAGCACCTTAACAGCATCATCTTTTAAGATTTTAAATAGTTCAACTGGAATGCCATCACCTCCACTGGCCTTGTTGTTAGCCATGCTTTCTAAGGCCCACTTGACTTCACTCTCCAGGATGTCTGGCTCAAGGTCAGCAGCCACACTCTCTGGGTTGTCCGGGACATCCAAATCTTTCTGGCATAATTCCTTTGTGTATTCTTGCCACCTTTTCTTGATGTCTTCTGCTTCTGTGAGGTCCCTACCATTTTTATCATGTCCATCTTTGCACAAAATGTTCCTTTAATATCTCCAATTTTCTTGAACAGATCTCTGGTTTTTCCCTTTCTATTATTTTCCTCTATATCTTTTCACTGTTCATTTAAGAAGGCCCTCTTGTCTCTCCTTGCTATTCTTTGGAAGTCTGCATTCCATTTTTTGTAACTTTCCCTATCTCCCTTGCATTTTGTTTCCCTTCTCTTCTCTGCTATTTGTATGGCCTCGTTGGACAGCCACTTTGCTTTCTTGCATTTCCTTTTCTTTGGGATGGTTTTTGTTGCTGCCTCCTGTACAATGTTACGAGCCTCCATGCGTAGTTCTTCAGGCACTCTGTCCACCAAATCTAATTCCTTAAATCTGTTCTTCACTTTCACTGTGTATTCATAAGGGATTTGGTTTAGATTATACCTGACTAGCCCAGTGGTTTTTCCTACTTTCTTCAGTTTAGGCTTGAGTTTTGCTATAAGACTGATAATACTTGACAACAAAACAAAAGAAAGCAAAGGTTTTTTTCATGCTCTGACTCCGTTGACACTAGTTTCAGCCTGGTACTGTGTACGCGCTGGGTTGCAGTACTGTTATCATGAATAAATCTTCAGTGTAGACAGATCCTAATACACAGTGTTTTCTAACTGTTCTCATCTCTAATACTTACATACCAATTTTGGGAATCAAGTTGTTTTGAAGATAGAGAATTTTTAAATCTCTGCACCATTTGTCAAGATGTTCTAATTTCTCTATATTTTGTTGGTGTAAGGAAATTTCTTCCAAGGAAAAGATCTCACAGTTGTTGTGCTCTGCTCGTTGCCTAACAAGCTCTTCAGTAACTGAAAGAGAAATACACTACATAGAATCAATTATCTCCATAAAGAAAAGAAAAAAGCAAAGTGTGCTGCTTATATGCTGCCCCATAGTGCTTAAAGCACTCTTTAGGATGTGCTCAGAAGGATGGAAGCCTGAGTGAACCTCAAGGTGGCTACCTGGGACTGAACCCAGGTTGGGAGCGGAGTTTTCACTACAGTACTGCAGTTTAACCACTTTGCCACGAGGCTCCTATTCCACAAAGAATAGTTGCAGTATCCATTTGCTTAGAAATATGAAATATAGAAATGAGCTTATGTACTCTTCTCCTTCCTATACAGGCTCTTCTCAAAAGTATACTTGGCTGAAAAGTCATCGCCTATACATGCAGCAAATGTCTGGAGATGTCTTGCTACATTTCAAAGTCTTGCTGAACATTTAACTTGCATTGTCCCCTGGCTGGATAGCTTTTGGAATTAGGTATTGGGGAGAATAGCCTTTTGATCATGGGGCACTACCATGACCACTCAACCTACTCAGTCTTGAAAGGTCAAGACTGGGAAAGTTACATTTTTTGGACTACAACACTCAGAATCCACTGGCCACTGTGTTTTCTTGTTTTTAAAAGTGTTCTTTTTAAAAGAATAAACATAAAAAAAAAACAAATTTACATATACACTTCTTGGGCTCCCCTTCATCAGGACCAATGAAGACAATCTATTCCTTCCTTTTATGGAGACCCATCCCCCTTGTTTTATTTATTTATTTGATTTTTATACCGCCCTTCTGGCTGCCAAGGCCACTCTGGGAGGTTTACAAAAACAGAATGAAACAATAACAAAACAAAACAAAATAATCAGCAACAACCAAACAAAATATAAGAGCTACTAAAACAAAGTACACTAAGAAATCACATTAATAAAAGCATAATAAAGTGAAATAAAAAGTTAAAAAGTTGTGTGGCAGATTTAAAACACTTTATAAAAACCAGGGGGGGAAAAAGGAAGGCGTGGATTTCTCTCTGCTTGAGAAACGCAAAGGGTGGAGAAAATGGATTTGGAGAGAGAGAATATATATACACACACACAATGCTATACTATACTGCGTATGGCAAAGCCATATATGTATGTGTGTGTGTGTGTGTGTGTATACTGTATATATTATATATATAATAGTGTGTGTGTGTGTATCTGTATCTATATCTATGGCTTTGGATACACACACACACACACACACACACACACATATATATCCAATATATATATCCAAAGCCATTTTCTCCACCCTTTGCAATTTCTCAAGCGGAGAGAAATCCTCACGCTCGTGTGTGTGTGTGTGTGTGTGTGTGTGTGTGTGTGTGTGTGTGTGTGTGTGTGTGTGTGTGTGTGTGAATTTCCAGCTCCCACAGGCACAGGGGATAGCTCTGCACATGCTTCTGGCTCCTGGACCTGGAAACGCACTCTGCACATGCCCTGGACTCAGGGGTGTGGGGTCGGGGCAGAAGGGGGGGGATAAGAGTGCCCTCTCTTCCTCGGCTTAAGGAGGGACCGTGACCCCGCCGGGCCCCTATTTCCCTGGCTCTGAACTGCCGCCCCCCAGAACTCCAGAGGGATGGAAAGAAAGAAAGAAAGCAAGAAAGCGCACTCACTCCAAACCATGGCTGGGCCTCCCAGCAGCTGTGAGCCAAGGCGGCTCGGCGTTGCCACGGCAACCGGAGGGGGCGGAGGCAGCCCGACCGCCATCTTGGTCCCTTTCAGAGCGAGGGGGGCGGGGCTCTGACGGAGGGCAAAGAGATACGGGGAAAACGCCAGAGGGAGCCTTTCAAGAATTCCGGCGTTGGATTGACAGCCTGGAGGAATTTTAGGTATACCAACTGACTTCGGCTCCCTCCTCCCGCTCTGTCCTCCTGGTCTCCCTCGCAAGGTTGTTGTGGGATAAAGGGTAGGAGGAGAGTTATGGGCACTGCCTTGAACTCATGCAAGGAACGGTGAGATGTAAATAAGGGTAATAATCTCAGAACTGCAGAGCTGGAAGGTTGAGATGATGATGATGATCATCATCATCATCATCTGAGAACTGCAGAACTGGAAGGGATCTTACGGATCATCGAGTCTAGCCCCTGCCAAGGAAGTACAGTGGGGAATCGAACTCCTAACCTCTTGACTATTTTCTAAAAAAATCAAAACACTACAAACTGCTCTCCTGTTAGGTAAAAACACACATCTAAGCAGTGAGATCATTAACGCCTTGTAACTATAAAAGTGTTACAGTTACACCCCAAAAGGAGTGCCATTAGGGTGGCCAGATGAAAAAGTGGACAGGGTACCTGTAGCTTTAATACGAGTGTAGAAAGAGAAATTTCAACAGGTGAAGCTTTTAATGCAAAGCTACACCTGTTGAAATTTCCTTTTTCATACAAGAGGAAATACATGCTTTTTCATCTGGTTGCCCTAAGTGAAGTTATCTGTCGTTGTGTTACCGTTGCAATTGCAGGTGCCTGGCCAAATCCTGTTGGAGCTTTATTTACAACCTTGCATGCTGTCTGTCGTTTGAATGACTGAGAGGACTTTTCTGGACTGAGGTGATTGTCAATATATCCAGAACTAATCAATTGTTCCTTCCAGCTTTTGAAATTCTCAGCCTGCCTCTCTGCTGAGTGTTCTATGTCTCTCTTTCCTTGGTTGGTGGCAGTTGTTTGTTGCTGTTGATGTGTTCGGTTGGTTGCTATTATGTGTGTCGTAAAGGAAACAGTATACAGTAGTCTGTAATTTCAAGCAACTGTAAGAAAACAAATGCTTTTTATTCTTTCTCCTACGAACGTGAGTAATGTCAGTAACTCACCTACAGGGTGAGTTACTGAGACTTTATGTGCCAATTAATGAGAAAGGGGTGGACTATAGGGAACTTGAAGCTATTCTTGTCTGTGGATCGCTGTACTCCTACTGTGTAGCAAAAAAGATAATTTTACCAGAAGTTCAATACTTTGCAACAAATCCGGACTGGCACCAGAGTGGGGAGCAAAGCACGAAATGTTCTCTCCCCCAAAGACCTGAGTCCAGAGACCGTCCTTGCAAATAATGGATTGGAAGAAAAGCTTCCTTTGTGGCAAATGAGTTTCTTGAATCTACCATGTCAAGAGTGGAAATCTGAACGGCTTCAGAACTATCAGCAAAGGGCTGATGCCCCCCCATCTCCCGTACCGGGTGCCAACAGAGTAAGAGGCACACAAGTAACTTGTGAATAAAGACTTTGCATTCAAGACCAATCAAGAAGGAACGTGACTATTGCATGTGGTTAAGCCCTTTGCTTGCAGGTCCACTATTTCTTTGCCATGACCAGCTACAATAAATAAAAAAACCAAGCCCCACTTTAATGATTCTTTCCCTCTGTATGGAGACAATGACCATGGATAGGAAAACGTGTAAACACTTTTTATGGCACACCTGTTGATTTTCTGCTGCGGATTAGGAAGTGGTGTTGTTGCTGCTGTTTTGTATTCTGCTTGAGCCAGGAGTGTTGCCATGAGTCAGGGGAATGGATCAAGATAACCTTAGAATTATAGAATCATAAAATAATGGAGTTGGAAGGGGCCTGTGAGGCCATCAATTCCAGCCCCCTGCTCAACGCCTGATGGAGGAAGAAAAACATGTTGCCCAAATCTATGACAATACCATTAAATGGACTGCCATTAAATCATATTTGGGGATCTAGCTTGCTGTTCTCTGTTCTAGCTGGAAAGTTTTCTATGCTTTTAGGCAGGAGAGTTTTTTCCTAGGATTTCTTAAGATTTATTGAGGCTTCTTCTTGACTTGTGATGCCGACGGCTGAAATGAAAGCAGATGTTCTACCATGATGCTATGGTCCCAGCTCAGAGAAATTTAGGATAACAAAAGGCATGGGGAACAGAAAGATGGGCGGATAGAAGGCTCCTGATGGAATTGGCTACTAGGCTCAGATGCTGTAATTTTGATCCCCACAGTTTTGTTTATCACATTGAATGTGGCTGCTTTTGCATGCAAATCTACAGTAGTTCCACCCATTGTACCCCAATTTTTGACCCTAGCCATTTCTTCTTCTCCCTCCCTAACCAATTCCCAGAATTCAAACAACTCTACAACAGAAAAATACAATATTTTCACTAGGTATCGTATTAAATCTATAACTTTATTTGAAAGAAGATATTGTAAATACAAAGCAAGATTGCAAAACTAGGATTCTTCATTTTAAGCACAGTAGTGCCCCCCCCATCCATGGCATCAGTTTCCGCTGATTCACTTAGCTGCAGTCTGAAAATATTAGAAATATTAAAAGAAAAGAAAAAACCTTAGAAATCTGTATTTCTAAAGATGAAATTACCAGAACTGGCCACTAAGAGGAGTCAGAGACAATGCTATGTATAGTTTTTGTTATGAAAATAGCGTTTGCTGTAATCTGCATTCTTCCGTATCCACAGGGGGCTTGAAACGATCCCCCATGGATATGGGGTCCCTGCTGTACTATTATTAAATGCAGCAGTTTGCTCTTGCTATAGCTTATGAGTGTGAAAGAGGAGAGCGCAAAAAATGTCCTGAAGCTCAACATCAAAAAAACGAAGATCATGGCCACTGGTCCCATCACCTCCTGGCAAGTAGAAGGGGAAGGTATGGAGGCAGTGACAGATTTTACTTTCTTGGGCTCCATGATCACTGCAGATGGTGACAGCAGCCACGAAATTAAAAGACGCCTGCTTCTTGGGAGGAAAGCGATGACAAACCTCGACAGCATCTTAAAAAGCAGAGACATCACCTTGCCGACAAAGGTCCGCATAGTCAAAGCTATGGTTTTTCCAGTAGCGATGTATGGAAGTGAGAGCTGGACCATAAAGAAGGCTGACCGCCGAAGAATTGATGCTTTTGAATTGTGGTGCTGGAGGAGACTCTTGAGAGTCCCCTGGACTGCAAGGAGAACAAACCTATCCATTTTGAAGGAAATCAACCCGGACTGTTCACTGGAAGGACAGATCCTGAAGCTGAGGCTCCAATACTTTGGCCATCTCATGAGAAGAGAAGACTCCCTGGAAAAGACCCTGATGTTGGGAAAGTGTGAAGGCAAGAGGAGAAGGGGACGACAGAGGGCAAGGTGGTTGGACAGTGTCATCGAAGCGACCAACATGAATTGGACCCAACTCCGGGAGGCAGTGGAAGACAGGAGGGCCTGGCGTGCTCTGGTCCATGGGGTCACGAAGAGTCGGACATGACTAACGACTAAACAAAAACAACAACAACAACAACAATAGCTTATGTCAGAGATGGGCAGAAAGATGGGAGATCTGTGAATGTTTTGAAGTAGACCAGCAAGGATTTCTGATCCCGCAATTTCTTAGGCACAGCGACAACAAAGTGGTGCCTGCTACGTATTGCACAAGTTGTTATAAAGGTTAATATCTTATTCATTAACAGGTATTATTTTAAAAGAATCCTGATGTAGTGGTAACAGAAGAATGCTGAGAGAAATCCAGGATTTGAGAAGAAAAGGATGATTATCCTACTCAAGTAGTACAGATTGATTGGGGTGGCATCAGTGGATGAGTCGCACAAAAGGTCTGGTGAACCTGCCTGAAGATGAGGAAGATGGTCATCATGATGCTGTTGAACACTCTCTGAAGCAGAGGCAGCTGGTAACAGTTCAGAGGAATGATAAACCTGTTCTGGGTTGTAGTCAGAAGTTAACAGGAGCTGTCCAGTATCGTGAGTCCTTTCCTCCAAACACTTAGCTCCTTTAAAGTTCATGCTAAAACCTGGAGTGGATGAACCAGCTCTACATCCCCAACGAACCTGGAGTCACCAACCACCCCTGCATGGAGAGGCTTAAATACACAAGAGAGTAACCACATTTTTTTTTAAAGTAAATACTTGAGGTAGAAAATAGTTATGGGAATTGTGACATATGCAAAGAGAGAAGGCCCAACCTTCCTTCTCAAGGCACAATCTCTAGAATTTCTTTCTCTCCATCCTTCTCCTCCTCCCTTCCTAACCCTGATTCATCTCCTGATGGAGGTTCATGATGATTCTAGCAGAAGTTTTAAACAATGACATTGTGTTCTATCCAAACCAGCCAATGAGTTATTTCTTTTCCTGTACGTCTTTTTGGATTTATTTTACATTAAATGACCAACTGTAACAACCTGTTCATCTCTCTCTCTTTTTTATCACATGACCAAAGTATCCTAACTTTATGCCTGTGATGTGTTTTATGGTTTAATGGTCTTTATTCCCTTTAGCATTTCTCCATTGGGTACCCTCCCATTCGAAGAACTTCTTGGCTCTCTGCAATAAGTGAATTCAACATTTGGGTAATATATAAATTAAATAAATAAATAAATTCACATTTCAGATGCTTATTTCCTTCTTATAGCTGCCTGTTTTAAACTCCATGGTTCTATACCATATAGTAAAATTGAGAATAAAAGCTGCCATTAACGACAGCAATTAGCTTGTCGGGGTGGGCGAGCTTCTATTCTAGTAGACTGTAAATTTGTGGACAGATACGGTTCTGTCTTTTCTTTTCTTTTTGAAAATACATCTGTGGGGGATCGGTTCTAAGCCCACCCCCCACAGATTCTGAAAAAGACGGATTACAGCAAACACTATTTTAATAGGAAGTGCTATACACAGCATTGTCTCTGGCTCCTTCTAGTAGCCAGTTCTGGTAACTTCATCTTTAGAAATATATTGTCAATTTCTACGATATTTCTTTTAATAAATAATATTATCAGGCCTTGGATAAGTGATACTGATCCCGTGGATAAGGGGGTCCAACTGTATGATACTTAGAAAAGGGTATGTACTTTACAAGCTTAGGTGGTATATATATATATACCACCTAAGCTTGTAATTTATATATATATAAATCATGAGGATGATAAGAATTACAATACGTAGTAACCTAACAGTTACAGTGCACACTTCTCTTCTGAAGAATTCGATACTGGACGTCAGTATGATAAATTCTCATTTATGGAGGATAAAGAGAATTTTTGCATACAAATTAAAACGATGATCAATAGTGAGCAGGCCAGCAGAGCAGTAAATAGTTCTCCCAGAAAGAATCTGAAATCACAAGAAACACATTTTATACGATCTAATTTTCTATACTTTCCATGATCTAATTGCAACTTCAGTAGTAGATCTGAAAGTGCAAACATTCAACCCAACAGTGCCTGTAGTGGTGCCCCCAAACAGAGTCCAAAAATGCAATCCGCTAGATCCATATCATATTGGATCCATATCAATAAACCAACTCTGGGAGTTGTAATCTCTAACAGGAATATGTCTGGAGATCTGGAGAAACAGAGCAGTTCCATGAGACTTGAACTGGTTTCCTGCAATCTTTGGCAACCCTACCAGGAGAGCAGTCTATGATGTGCTCAAATGTTTGAATAATTCGGAGATAATTGTGAGTTGATTTTAATTTCACTGTTGTGCTGTCAGAAGTGCAGACCCAAGGACCTGATCACAAGCCACTTTGAAAACCATCCAGAGTTTACCGTATAGGAGACTGGAGGAACTGCTGTTAGTCAGTCCTCCTTCCTGACACACACAGCCGATCCCGTGATGTTCAAGACTGTGGTAGAGCTTGGAAAAGTTACTTTTTGCATCAGAACTCCCAGAACCTCTGAGCCAGACGGTCATTTGAGATTCTGGGAAATGTAATTTAAACAAAACAAAACTTCCCCTGGAATGTCGCCAATATCTTGTTTGAAAAACGTCACTGCGTGCGAACTGACATACGTTAGGTATATGAAATAATTAGATTTACCTTACACCAAGAGAAATAATCAGACACAGGGTCAGCATGAGCATGGGGAAAAGGTCGCTTCTTACTGTGAAAGATTCTGCTCAAAAGACAAAAAAATTAGAGAGAAAGAGAGAAGAGTTATTGTTTTTCTATGTAGAACAGTAACATCTTTCTACAGACGAGAATCTGCCTTATAGGACATCAGGGGCGCTGATGGAGAAAGGGTGGCAGTCCAGGCATTGCAGGACTACAATGCCTATTAGCTCCCACCAGCATTACCAACAGATGAGGATCATGAGGCTTGCAATCAAACCTCATATCTGCAGGATCCCATCTTTCACCGTTCTTGATGCAATTCAATTACTGATTTCTGTGAGAGGCTGTGGTTCCGTGCGCGGTCTCAGGCAAAAGTTGTTCCCGCCATCTGCCATCTGATCCTCTTAACTGGACATGGCAGGATTTGAACCTGGAACCTTCTGCATGTAAAGGAAGTGCCAATTGCTGCTGACCTGTGGTCCATCCCCATTCACGCCAACCCTCCAATAGCAAATTACTCCAGAGAAATGTTGAGCAGCAGACTAATAACTATCCAAAATGGATTCTTCTGTCTATTGTACAGTTATGTCCAGAACTAAGTAAATATAATTCAACTATTACATTGTTAAAATCTATTTATTTTTAAGAGTTATGTATTGATTATAGTCCCAGTGTTATACTGATGCACTCGGAATGTGGCCCATCCTTTGGACTGAGTGGCACTAAGTGGGTGCTCCCACGTGGGTGGAAGTGGGAGGAATGCCTTTTAAGATGGCTCATGAACACATGCCTGCAAAGGTGCTTTGCCTGATTATTCCTTCCAGCGCGGGTATAATAACACCCAGCTCCTGCAGAGGAGCTGATTATTGGGAGCGGAAGAGTGCAGTGCTGTGCTAATCTGGGAAAGCAGAGGTTCATTAGAACACATCTCGACAGGGACCGAGCAGCATGAATCCTCTTATTCCAGCAAGGCTGATGAAAGAAAGGTTGATGAGGACTGAGCAATGCAGCAGCACATCTGAAGACTACCTTTGGTTTGGCCGTTCAAACATTCTTGTTAGCCTAACAACCAAGACGAGAACTAGGTTATACTAAAATAATTTAATCTCTCGACTGTTGTTTTAACCTCAATGAAAACAGCTGCAGAGATGTTACAGGAAATGTTCACTTTAATTGACTGCCATTATTGTTTTTTTCCCTATAAAGTAGGAACCCCGTATCCGTGGGGGATTGATTCCAGCACCTCCACCTTAACTAGCTAGAACCAGAATGCCTGTTACCTTTCCCAACGCAATGCATGATTGTGAGCGGGTTCAGTTACAAAGCGGAGCAGTTCCTCCTTTTTAGCGGAATTAAACACAGGAGTCGTGATTTTGTTAACCCAACTTTTACTAATAAATGATGTAGGAGAATCAACAACAACATCTTCTGTGTGTCCAACAGGACCGACTGTTACTGGGGTCTCAGTCCAAGATAACAGAAGTCCATAATCTAACATATCGTTCCTTAATATTGGAAGGCTCTGAACCTCTCTTTGTCGGTCGGTTTTCCCATGTGGCTGCTCCGCACTGCACATAGGGTTCCACAGCATGGGTGATGGGCCAAATCTCCTGTTACCTTTCCCAACGCAATGCATAATAAACTCTAATAAACTCTGGCCATTCTGATTTTGGGGCCCCCAAATTTATGAATTAATTTAGCTGCTTCTTGATCTGGTAACACTTCAGTCAAGGGAAAGGTGCAAAGAGGCAAAATCACGTTTTTTCTTGATTTTGTGGAAACCGTACCTTTTGAAGGAGAGGGTGTGTTTGGGGTTTTCCTGTAGCCTTCTGCTTTCTCAGCGGCATGTCCCAAAGCAAAATCAACAGTACCTGTAAAAGGCCACATAAATAGCATTTTGGGAGAACGCCAGATTAGCTGCTTTCTACTCTACATTACTCTTGATCTTAACCACAAACTCCTGACTCTACGGGACCCCAAGAGCCCAGGTTTGCAGACAAGGTGACCTGGAACATCTCCTGTGCATCAGCACAATAAATCGTCCAAGTCACTCCTTCCAAGATGCCTCTCGCTGAGGTATTTACGAAGTAGCCGGTTGAAACATGCACCAACCATTCTTGAAGCAGCTCGCATGTCACTGTGAACCCTCTTGATTTTAAAGTGGGAGGGAGCACTAACAGCACATCCTTCACCTTCTCTTCCAGGGGGGTAGGTGAGAGGGTTACTGTTGCTCCAGGGTCTGTTGCCCCAGTGTCGGGGAACACCGTCCTCACAAGAAGCAGGTGCAGCAGCCACTGGGAGAGTGGCACCTTCCTTTGCCCCTGTGTTACCACGTCGGCACTGGTATCCAACCCATATAACCCTTAAAAGATGCCACCACCTCCAGAGTCCAAGGGGTGGACTTAGACTATTCTGGAGAACAGGGAGACCATGACAAGCAAACTGCTCCTCTGACCTCAACCTTCATGCCTCAGGAGACGCCCACAGCTCTGCAACAGAAAATGGTTCTTGTCCTTTCAAAACTAAAAAAGCACCTGAGGGGGTGGAGCTTCCAGAAAGACTTTCCTGGCCTGACTAAAAATCCCTGCCAGTTTCTCCCACTGAATGTTAGGGCAACATGATATTAGTCTAACTACAGCCCTGCAGGTCTGTGGTCCTAAATCGACTTGCAAATTCATAGGCTCTTCTGTGTGGTGCTGAGTTTGGTATTAAAACTAGTGATAGGCATGGACCTCAGTTTGGTGCTTCATGTTCCCTTCCCTTGCCTCCCTGGCCAATGACCCACTCACCAGCTGGCACATGATCCTCTCCTCTTCTTCAGCTGTTCAGCCAGTCCCTGGCAGGAGCATGGGCTTGTTTGTCCTGCCTCCTTGTCTGAGTGGTTGATCAGCCAAGGAGATGGGGCAGGGAAGTCTGTCCTCCTGCTGGGGACTGGCTGAACAGCTGGTTGGGAAAGGGAATGTGTGGAAGCTGTGGTGCTACGCCTATGAACCGACACGAACCTCCGAAATGCAGTTCGTGCCCATCTCTAATTAAAACCATTCATGATCAGGAACCTGTCTGAAGTCATGCTGTTGCCCAGCAAAAACTGTGATTATCTCAGATAAAGCAGGACATTATGAACATATTTATGTCTGGCCTTTTCCCCAATGACCTAAGGTAATATAAATGACTCCATTTCTCCCCAAACAGAGACCGGTTCAAGGTCATTCAGGAGGTTTCATGGCCCAGTGATCATTTAGAGTTCTCATCTTCACTACACACTAGATCTGTGATCCTGTAGATGCTGCTCAGATTCCCTAGATTTCTGGATTTACTATGCTAGTATTTTCCAGATTGGGTCCCAGTAGAAGAGCTTTGGTGCATTGTGTGATGCACAGTCTGTTGGTGCATTGTGTGATGCACAGTGAGTTGATTCACTAGCCCTACATGTTGGGCTTAAATCCTGTGTGCAGTTAGTGTGAACCTGGAATATTTCCCAGTGTCCTCTGAAACACATATATGGGTTCCATTACAGATACAGAAAAAAGTGCTGAAGCAGGAAGTTTGGAAATCAGTGCAGGAAATGCTCTGGCTTATGTCACATTCATGTACCAAAGAAACTGGTTACCCAGTGTTACAGAGCTCGTGAAACTGAATAAATACAAGCAATTGTGTGTGAAGCACTCACCATTATCAGAACACTGATTTTCATCCATTTTGCTGTCTCCTTCAAACCAAGTATCCTCTCCATGAGGTAAGTCTACCATGGTGCTGTTCAGCCATGATTTAGAGGTACCCATATTGAACAAACTCACAAGGGATCGCCGGATTCTCTTTCTCTTCCGAAATATTCTGGCATGCCAAGAGACAAATGAAAGCGAACATAACTGCAAGATCAATCTTTTACAAGGATTTAGGAAACAAGTGTAATTGCATAAGATATTAATCTTCATCCCTCTATGAAACTAATCTGAAGGACACATAACTGGGTTTAGCTATAAGAGTGATTCAGATGATCACATCTTAGTTTAATTGAGAAATGAACAAACTTAATGGGTCTGCATGCAACCCTTTACTTCTTTTGCAACAGAACCAAACCAACCAGGAATCCTTCAAACAATTTTAATTTCCTGATTTCTACAGTCTAGTAGACTGGAATTAAACGCCTGAGAATGGGACAGGATCTTAAGCTATCTTTAGATCACAGCTTCATATCCTGGCCTGTTCTTGGGCAGGTATGTGTATGAAGCAGCTGCAAGCAGAGGTATTAATATCCCAGTGAAGCCATATTCTTTGCCTTTTATTCTCAGCTTGGTTTTCCCATCCTCTTCTTTCTTTCTGATCTCAGAATTGAGATTGCAAACTCCTAGGAGCAAGACCCTGTCTGTTTTGTCTTACATAAAGAACAATTGTGTCAAATGATCATCATAGATGTCAAATAATAATATTAGAATGGCAGAGTTGGAAGGAACCTTATGGATAATCAAGTCCAGTCCCTGACAAGAAGGCACAGTAGGGAATCGAACTCCCAACCTCTGGCTCTGCAGCCAGAGAACTAAACCACTGAGCTTTCCTAATCCTGATCAACATCAACAGCATGGTTAAGAGCCAAGAAACTAAAAGCAACCATCATAGGCCAATCCTTCAGTTCTCCACTGAGGAGCTACACACATATCTTAGCACGTATCAGCTTTCTGACAATCTGCATAATTTTTTTCCTAATTACAGTACATAAAACCTATCCAATTCCTTGATTTATAGTTAGGAACTGGGCACAGCACATTATAGAAGGTGTGTCAGCAGAATACTGGCCAATAAATGAAATGAAAACCAAGTTTATAAAGTGCTTTGTACATCCATTAATTTCTATACTGGAGGCACGTAGGTTTCCTTTTCTAGAAGGGTAGGAAAGCTCAGAAATTGAAGCTGAATCCAGATCTGCCCCCTGTCTAGTCATCTAAACCTAGCATTCAGGCTGAAAGAGATTCTTTACCCTTGATGTACAGGAATGAAGAACCTGTAGACAAAATTGTGGAACATGTTTGGAAAGAGTGTATGGACCACCTTCCCCCCCCCCCCCCCAGTAAAGCATGCTTATAGGATTATTACATTTACCTAACTAATTTCTCTTTATAGGTAACATTTGTTTGTGATGGGCTCAGTGTGACATTGCCATCTTCATCAGAGAGAAAACTATCCTCACTGAGTATGTAATAGCCATTCGTAAGAAGCCGAGGGCTCCGCCGGCATGCAAACACGCATCCCATGCAGGGATTCAAAGAAGAACATTTGTAAGAGGCCTCGTGATCCAGAAGGCTGTCGGTACAACTGAAATGATTTTTAAAAAACACAAAACCTTATTAGTCACATATCCATAAAACTGGCAGAGGTTCTTAAATGACAACATGAGAAAAGGTATGTCCATTAGCCTTTTCCAGCCAAAACAGTAAGCAGCCTCACGATGGATAAACCAGCATTACGGCATGCAATAGGGCCAATGAAGTGAATTCCGATCCATGAAAGCTTATGCCATTTTTAAAAACGCCCCTCTCTATGGCGCCAGAAGACCCTTTCAAAATGGGATAATTGGCATTTTGGTTAAGTCTGAGCTACAGTTTCGTAGGGATATGAGAGAGGCTCTGTCTGGTGGCGGTTCTCAACAAGCTCTGTTCTACAGAAGGCATATATGTTATGTCTGTGTATTAGTCAGAAAATACACAAACACACACAAGTTTGACGTGAAACCATGGAGCCATCTTTTTTTTTTTAAAGGGGAGGGGGTCCATTCTGCCAAGTCTCTTTCTCACACACGAACATGCCTGTGCACACAAAACATTCTGAAGTGGAACAGACCAGGCATAGGTTTACTACTTCAAGATAGTTGTGCATTGACTTAGGTGTGAGACACATTTATTCAACAGAGCAGATACCTTCCAGATCTTATGACTGTCCAGGACATACTCCAGTATCAGGTCTACTAATACTGAGTAGTGGTGGTGAAGAAGGGCAACAACTTTAATCTTACCCACATCGTTCGCTCCTCACTTTCCACTCCCTCCACCATGACCTCTGAAGCCTTGGCTTCCTCACACAACCAGGTGGTTCTAACCAGCCTCACAATATCCAACCCACAGGGTCACAGGAAAAACACAATATTGGCCATACACGAGGGAAAGCCATGCCTGTAGTTCTTGCATTATTTCATTATATATCAATCACGAACACAAATACTGCATTCTCAATGACAATTCTGGGTTGGTGCAAATACTTCATTTGGCCTTTGGAAAATGAATGAAACAGTGGACCAACACATGAGTTTTGGGAGTGTTTTCTCAAGTAGAACTGTAGAAGATGGGAACAAAAAGAGTATATCAGTAACCTGGGTGTGATAATTTCTGATGCCAGATTCTTTGTAACATCCTTTTCAAACAGCAAGGAACCTGCAAAAGTAAATATCAGAGAGAAATGTCAACACTGGTACATTTCTTAGAGATAGGGTAAAGATTTGAAGTCTCACACTGTTAGGGATTCACAGTTAGTTGAGCTGCTTAGAATTCTCTGCCATAGTTCAAGGGCTCTCTGGCATAGCACTAGAGCTCTCCAGCAGAGAATTCTAAGTAGGCACCAAATTACAAATGGCTGGATTCCATAGGAAGGAAACACAACCGTTATAAGTGGCATCAAACTGCTATAACTCTGTTGTGTAGATGCACTCCTGGTTTTGAGTGGTTTCCGGTGGTGTGGCAAGTTGTGCAACTAGTGGCATAATCATGTGCACAATCAACTGCACAAGTAGTTGCATGGACAGTTTCATAAACACAAATGTTGCAAAAGCAATAGGTTCTACTGCAAAGGCCTACTGCAAAAGCAGTAGGATCATGAAAACAAAAGCACTACCACTTAGATGGAAAACCTGCAAAAGCACGTTGCTAACACACGACATTCCTCCACTAGCAGTATATTAGATTTAGGCTCTAATTCCCTAAATTAGCTTTCTAGGTAAAGTTAAACCACACAATTATTTGCTGATTAACGTGCATAATTTTCTCCTCTGAAATGCTCCACAAACAACACATAATCATATTCAACAGATCTCCAGTTTCCCTTTGCAAGACCTTGTGGGTTTTTTTCTACCCAACCTATGTTTTTCTGCGCTGGAGTTTGTAATAGGCCTTGCTTTGTGTAAAAGCCAGTTTAATTAGCATCATGAGTTTTAAATGAACAGGCACATTATGGACAAATCTTTCAATAGGTTACTTTGTTGATCTGCCCTATGGGACTAAATGATTGCTTTGCAAACGTTTACACCATGTTTACTGATTAATGGCTATATCCATCCAAGCCAGAGGGAAATAAATATTATTCATTGCAAGGCCAACAGAAATCAGGCACCCTTAATTTGGCAGGCAGTGTTTTATTCAAACTGTTAGTTTGTTTCCTGTTCGGCACTCATAACGGATATAAAACCTTGGCTGTGCAGAGATCTCAGGGAAAAACACAAATATCAAATAGGCTTCAAGAAGCCAGGCTAGGAGAGAACCATTCTGAAACCTTGGAGATTTCCTGCTAGTGAGAATTACCAGTATTGAGCTGTTTGATAGATGAATGGTCTGACTTATAACACACTCCCTATCTTCTGTGGGAAATACATCTGTGCTGATTTGACAGGCAGTTCTAGAGGTTGTTCCCCCCACAAGCAAAGGGAAAAGATTTGAGAAATCTCAACCTGAAATGGTGTTCCTCCAGCAAAATTAGCACCAATAGCATTTTCTACAGAACGTCCTGATGGGTCCATAATACTAATCTGTATCTTGTAGGGGATTTAAAAAACCCTGCTGGATAGCTCAGTGGTTTAGATATCTGGCTGCAGAGCAAGAAGTTGGGAGTTCAGTTCCCCACTGTGCCTCCTTGACAGCGGCTGGACTTGGTGATCCAGTGGGTCCCTTTGAGCTCTGCAGTTCTAAGACAACACGGAGCAAGGCTTACAATCCTACTCGAAATGCAGCCCTGGGATTTAGTACATGCTTTGTAATGTGAAAACCTGAACCGATGTAAGCACGTCAAGCTATGCATAAGTGTTCAGCTCTTAATGAGTTGAGCTGGGGGTTACAAGCAAAATTTGAACCTGGGAAGCCGTTGCTTTATTTATTTGCTACAATTATACCTTTCCTTTCCTCCAATGAGCTCAGGAGGGCACACATGGTTTGCCTTCATCTCATTTTATCCTCACCACAGCCCTGTGAGGTAGCTAAGTCTAAAAGCAGAGTTAGAGGCTCAAGAGCAGATCGCCACAGTGAGTGGCACTTGACGAGTGAGAGCTCTTCTTTCATTAAAAGAGTGACAGTCACAGAATGACGACAGAGGTCTTTGTGGCATTCTGGGAGTTAGCTTAGAGTTCCAGTGTTCTAAGTAAGAGGAGTCAAAGAAAGGAGAAGTTTCTCATGGGAATAAATGGAGAAACAATAACAACAACCTTAGAACTGCAGAGCTGGAAGGGATCCTATGGATCATCAAGTCCAGCCCCGGTCAAGGAGGCACAGTGGGGAATCGAACTCCCAACCTCTGGCTCCTCAACCAGAGACCGAAACCACTGAGCAGTTCTATTCTGACAGCTGGAGCAGGACAAATACTTTTCAACTGTGCTAACCTTAACTCTTCTATACACAGAGCTTCCCTGAAAAATGATACATGACAAATACAATCTCCCAAACTGCTATGATCTTATAAAAATTTAGTGTATTATTGTTCCATCCTCTTCCTGTACTTAAATACACTCTTGCTGCAGCCATGTCATATTTGCATGTTACTTCTTATACTGTAATTTGTATTGGATGAATGAAAAAACTATTTAAAAAAACCAAAGAAGGGAGGATAGAGTACAAATATAAAGGGTTTTTTTCTAAGCCTATCCACTCAACATGAGGAAGACCAATGTTTGCTCTATCTCATATAGAAGACAATGTATAAGGGTAGAAAAAGAGAAATTGGGCTCATGAAATGCAATTTTGATAGCTGGTTGGAGTTCTGCATCTTGACATGCATTCTGTTTTCAAACATGCATCAGAAGATGCAAAAACAGTTTCCGGTCACTTCCTATTTCATCTAGAGGGGCCAGTGCAGATCCCAGAGCACAGGTGGGCAAAATAAAGTTCCTAAGACTGCTCCGTGGCCCTCCATATCTCCAACTGCTACATACATTGTTCTGGATTATATCAGGTAAGGCAGAGTTTCCATTCAATGAGGTGGAATGAAAGCACGACCGACGAGGCAAGTGCTGTCAGGACCTTGGACAGCACCACATTTGAGGTGCTGGCAGCTTGATAAGAACTCACTGAAGGCCAACTAAGGCCTTGAAAAGGATGGCAGAACCTGGTCTTCCAGGGGGTTTACTCCTGCTGGATGCTGGACCCTTCTGAAAAGCCCACAACCTGTCTCCACAGTCTTGTGCGAAGTATAGGAGCAGGTGCACATCCCAGAATCAGATGTTCCTGGCAGAGCTAAATCTTCAGGCTGGGAAGATGTGACCCCAGGAGACTTCTGTCTAAAAGTCCTCCTTAGGGTGATGCTGGCCTCAGAACCGTGATATATGGTTTGGAGGCTGCTGTAGCTTCAAGGTAATTCTCAAATTGGATTTAAAAGTAACACTCATGGACATTGTGCAGTGTCTCCAAAACAGGATAGGAAACACCTTGTGATTCCAGTTAATATTTTCTTCTTTTAGCACAGCAACCAGGGGCAATCATCATGAACTATCAAAAGCCCCATTGGTAAGCAGATCTCTGCTCAATCCCGTATGAAGCAGTCAAATCATGTTTCAAGGTAGCTTTGGAATCCATCAGTGTTCTTCAGTTTCTTCAAGGGTCTTCCTGATTTCTAGCCTTCTATGTACCTCGAACATGAAATCTTCTATTTGCAGGTTTGTCCTAACACATCTCTTACACTTACCTATGAAGATCCATGTAAGGGACGTGCTGCTGCTGCGGGTTAAACTGCAGAAGCCTCTGTGCTGCAAGGTCAGAAGACCTGCAGTCGTAAGATCGAATCCACGCGACGGAGTGAGCCCCCGTCGCTTGTCCCAGCTCCTGCCAACCTAGTAGTTCAAAAGCATGCAAATGCAAAAATGCGAGTAGATAAATAGGTACCACCTTGGTGGGAAGGCAAACGGCGTTCCGTGTCTAGTCACGCTGGCCACGTGACCACGGAGGATTGTCTGCGGACAAACGCTAGCTCTATGGGTTGGAAACGGAGATGAGCACCGCCGCCTAGAGTCGGACATGACTGGACAAATTGTCAAGGGGAATCTTTACCTTTTTATGAAGATCCATATCTAATTTTAAGTCTTTCCTTCCCTTGCTGTTCAGCTGATGCAGAGGCAACAATAGCAATGGCCATGGCAACCATTGCGACTCAACAATGAGGTCCATTGATACATTCCACTCAATTCCACCACTGTATGGGCAGTACTATTGGAGTACCATTGGAGACTGCAGACTTAGTGAATTGAATGGTCCTGAATACAAGAAAATGTCTTCAATGGGCATCAGTCTGAGCTGGTAAATTAGAAAGAAGCATGTTGAGAATAGGGTGTAGCTTCTGATGAAACAACTGCCCACAGATCCATGAAAATGCAGTCAAAGGCATCTACACCTGTACGATCAAGTCCTACAGCGTCCAGACCGCAGACACCATACGGACCTTCTCAACATGTCTACGGACCAAATTATGCAACCCCACCAGCTCAACACCATCCGTATGCTCCTCATGGTATAATCTGGATGCCAGCACCACTTCCGCTTCCCCACTGTCCTCCTGGACTGGAATATTTAAGTCAGATTGACAGGTTATTAATTCACCAGGAACTGGAATATCTGGAAATACTCACTACCTTTGAAACCTGCAACCGATATGAAATAAAAAACGTGTTTGGCCAACGGGTATACTATGCAACCGAGGAAAACAACTGCTGCACGCTCTTATGCTGTGGAGCAGATAGGCCGTTTACGTTAAAAATCTTTGACAACCTAGGCCAGGTAGTCATAGAGCTCACACGACCTCTCCGATGCTCCAGTTGCTGGTATCCATGCTGCTTGCAAGAACTTGAGGTTCAGGCTCCTCCAGGCATCCCGGTGGGATATATTAAACAGACATGGCATCCCCTGTTGCCAAAATTCACTATCCAAAACCAAGCCCAGAACAACGTGCTGAAAATCACTGGACCCTGTGTCGTCTGCAGCTGCGGTGAAGACATTCATTTCGAGGTGAAGTCGGTGGATGAGGCAACCACAGTTGGGCGCATTTCTAAGTTGTGGACTGGCTTTGTGAAGGAAGTCTTCACAGACGCTGATGACATTGGCATCCAGTTTCCCTTGGACCTTGACGTTAGGATGAAGGCTGTCATGCTTGGCGCCGCCTTCCTCATAGACTACGTGTTTTTTGAACATGGCCATTATACCAATCAGCGGCTTGGGATCTGGTAACAGAGCCGACGTCGGCACTATTAAAATGTCAGAGAAAACCCTTCAATACTTCTGTTCTCACTTGGACAAAACTGATTGCCAAAGCCGTATAAGATATTTCCATAAACCTACTTATTTTTGTATTCTGGTTGCACTGTAGCTCATATATCTATGGAACATTCCAATTTAACAAGGGGGCTGCTCAATATATTGAAATATAGACAGACTGTATTTGATATTTAATATAGCATACGTACACATATAGGCCAGGATCAAGTGAGGTTGTTCTTCTGACAGAATTAGAGATACAAATTATGACTTGGCTCATTCTCACATGGCAAATGAGACAGGTCACCATGGATAATTCAAAAAGCCCCCCCCCCCCAAAGTGTGATGGTAGGATGTTGTTGTTGCTGGTGGTCTTAGACAACACATTGTATTTTGACTTTCTGCCATATTTCTGTAAAGTTTGCAATGTTGTAAAATGCAGTAACTGTTGCCTTGCTGCATGAACTAGTAAAAGTAATAGCACTGGATGGGTTGTTCATATCTTAGTGATCACTCAGATTATCCTGTTTAGCTTTTTGTGTGCTTATGGATAGACATTGGTTCAGAAAAGGAACAGGCTAGTGTAGATGAACTCTCCCAAGGAAGCTGAAGAGTTATTCACGGAAACTGAGCAAAAAATGTTCTGTTTCTAGAAAAAACTTGGCAATGGTGAGATTCTGCCACTAGATAGAATTGCTTTTGCCAGGAAAGCTGGGGAAAGGACTATTCTCCCCTGCAGTCCCCCATGCACCCTCAAGCCTTGCTTTGGACCATGTTCCAAGGTAGGGAGGCTAGGCTGTAAAGACCTTACATAAGTCAGACGGCAAATCCTCTGATAGGGGTGCACCATCCATGCAGCACTAGCTTCATGGACCATGCCTTGCTGGACTTGGTGGCTCACTAGCATTGTGAGGGCATCTGTGTGCTTCTTATTGTTATTCTGTATCATCCTACATCCTTGTGAACCTTCAATATAATAAACCTTTTAAAGTACCAGTGATCACCTGCCTTCATCACGGCTGAAAAAAATTAGGCTCATGAGGCTGTGGCTGGACCAAAACCTCCCTTTAACACCGCATCCTTGTTGAAAACATCTGGAAAGCCAACGTTTCCCCATTCCTGGCCTCAAAAATCCTTGGGCAGGTTAGGTCCTGCCTTAGTTGTATATACAGACACATTATCTTGAGTGTCTTATGACATGACTGAACAAAATGTCACAGGACTGGTTGTCCTCTCAAACCCAATGTGTCTGAAGAATTTCAGTTCACACATTTACTGTGTGTCAACAAGCGCCGACGAGACCATGTCTTTGCCAACCAGCTCCAAAAGCCTTTTCATACAAAGTGGTAGGCAGAGTCAGCAATCAGAAGCCCAGTCTTACAACAAATGTAGCTCCCTTTGCTGCTATTCCATTGGTAAATACATACAACCAGTTTGTTGCATCATTAATGCAAAGAACTTTGCCCATTAATTAAATATCTGCTAAAATACACTTGATTCTGACTGGCTGTAAGCTATTCCCTGCTGTTTTTTGCTCCACCCAAGCCAAGCCAGGTGTGCTGCTTATATACCACCCCAGAGTGTTTAAAGCACTCTCTGGGCAGTTTACAATTTAATTATGAAGACTACGCAATGCCCTCCCAGTGAGCTGGGTACTCAGTTTACCGACCCTGGAAGGATGGGTCAACTTTGAGTTGGCTACCTGAGCTTGTCAAGATTAAACTCAGTTTGTGAGCAGAGTCTTGACTGCAGTACTGCGGTTAAACCAGGGCACCATAAGGCTACTTAGTTAATGACTAACTAGTGCAGTGACTGATTCTCAAAACTGGGCCCCAGATACATATATAAAATTTGTATGCCATTCTCTTAGTGAAAATGTACTACTCTGGGTGGTTTACAATCAGTTAAAACAATAATATAAAAACAAAACACAACATAAGATATTCTTGAATTACATCTCCCAGAAGCCCTGACCATTGACTCTGTGGGCTACGGCTTCTGGTCATTGTAGTCCTTGAACATCTGTGGTCCCAAATTTTGGAACCATTGAACTAACTGTTAAGGACTATAAGATACTAGTTCTAGATACACCAATATAGAGCTCCAGTGTTCTGCACTACTTCCTATTTTGTTTTAAAGAGTACATGATTTATTCTGTTCTTACGGCCTTAGGAGCTTTCTCATAGTGAAAACAGTTTTGGTTTCCAGATATCAAACAGGACAGGTAGCATCCAGATTTAGGTTCCATCTTCTGGATAGAGCGAAAATGAATCCCTTCCCTTTCCCATGACAGACCACCCTCCCCATCTTCTTGCAATGGTTCTCAGAGAGTTAGTGAAACCTCCTGAATGAGGTGAGGTGTGGTATGGGAGAGGAACAAACAAGGTGGAGGGGACCACCCTTTTCCTACCCCCTGTTTGTTTTATTTGTTGAAATGCAACTTGAATTATTATTTCTTTGTTTACTGTTTCATTTTCTAGCCCATCTAGAGAACTACTGCTCTTGCAATAGATAAATAGAACCTGGATAAATAGAACAAACAGATCATATTCTCTGTTGGCATTGATTTTGCTCCCCCCCCCAACTCCATTATGTGCAGCTCGCCAAACACTGATGCCTCTAACAAAACTCTTTCCTCTACACTGTACATTCTGTAGTATGAACACTCTATGAACGACAGAGGAGATATCAGCTAATCTTGGAAAGCTGATATATTAACAAACTACCACTGTGATCACCAACAACCACAAAAGACAGTGACAGTAATAACTGTCTGAAACGTCTTTAGGATAAATGTAATCTTTTGCATATTTTCCTGAAGATAACCCTCACTGAATAAAGCAGGGCTTACCTCTAAGTAAATATGCATGCATAGGACTGTTCAATCCAGCATATTAAACATTGGTCAATCATGCTGTATTTTTATATCAATTTACACAGAAAGGTCTAGATTGCAACAGCTAATGTTTGCACCTGCCTCCCAGATGAGTGGACTTCAGGTTTTTCCCCCCCTTTAGCAACACATCATATACATAGAAACTCCACTCTTAGAAGTCAATACAGCCATTCTTCTGACAATAACTCTAATAAGAAAACATTTTACAATATTAAATCTCCCAGACCTGATATAGCCATCTTGTCAGTTACAAACGTACACCAGCAGTTTGTCCATCAGGCGAAAACATGACTGTAAATTGTGACTGTCCTGTGTCTGTTAGTATGGCTTCCTGCAGGCAAATAACAAAGTGTGTGAGTGTGTGTATGTGTGTGTGTCTTTGGAAAGACAGAAGGAGGGCCACGCAAAAGCTCACTTGTTTCCTTTTGAAAACAAACTGTGCAATAGGAAATGCAGAAGCGGAATGAGGTCATGTTTCCTGCTTCATCTGAGTCTAGCCTCACATTGCAAGCATTCCTTTTGAAGAGTCTGTTGCCGATTAAAGATTAGTCCAGTGAAGAGCATGACTGTAATTTATTAAGATACCACTAGCTATAAATAAAAGAGCCACTTTTATTTCATTGTTACTGGCAAAGAAAGAAGCCTGGCTACAGGCTAGAAGAGATCCCAGAAGTAGGAGAACGAGGGGCCCCGCAGGTCCATGAGACAGAGGTAGATGGATGAGCAGTCACTGCCTAGTATGACCTCTGGAACCAAGTTTGGAAAAGTTACTTTTGTGTAATGCATCTCCCAGCCAGTGCTGTGTGGAAATTTCAGATACAGCTGAAATGATCACCGTAATGTCAAAATTTAATGCATGTGGGCATTTATATGTGAATGCCAGCAATCCAGACTTTGATGATGTCCAGAGATTCAGATACACTGGCTGAAATCCAACAGTAAGTCAAAACTAGAGCAGGCCCATTGAATCAGTGGAGATTTTGTGAGTCAACTCCAATGTATATTCTATTGATTCAATAGACCAACTCTTGTAAATTACTACTGGATTTCAGCCAAATTTTCTTCCAGAAAAAATCTAGAGCAGCACACCAATTATAGTATGGAGGATTGGTTTGTCTTTAAGACACAGTCTTAAATAACATCTCCCTCTCTTTTGTCAGTGGCTATGATTTTCCTAGAGATCTAAACAGAACTGGCATGGAGAAGATGGTTTGCATTCTGCAGTGAGACCTGGCTTTCATGTTGCTGTAGACTGCTTGTTTTATTTACACAATGGCTTTTTAGAAATTTCCTCTTACCTTAAGTTGTTCAGTGAACAATGCTTCCCAGCATTGATGTCCATGTGTTTCTGTATTTCAAAAACCTGGAAACTTCCCAAGATTTTTTTAAAAGTTTTTTTTTAAAATTAGACTAAACTAGTAAATATTGGTATGCAAAGGGGATGACACCATCATCAATGGCAAATCACCGGTGATAAAAGGTTTATTTTGGAATGCATGGAGCTTCATCGCATTATGTACACATTGCGTGTGCCCTGAAATTGCTGCTGATGTCAACCTCTCTGCGTACACAGAGCTGTGCAACAGGATTTCAGCCATTATGTAACTATATATGGGACCACGCTACAGATCTGTTTGTAGATGATGATACTATCAAAGCTGTGATTCTATTTGGCTCTTCCGTACCACTGATGATGCAATACTTAGGGAACAGATACCTAGCAGAATTAGACTGTAGTGATTACTTAGTATGGAGGTAAGATATAAAAAAAGTGCATTGATGTACCATGAGTGCAGCTGATCTGTAATCTGAGTGCCTTTGCTTCTGTAAATAAAGCTTCAACCCAAACTTTATGCTTCAAATCTAATATCCTTTCTCTTTGATAATATACATCTGATTTCAGATGCTTACAGAATCAAATACAAGTTGCCAAAATGTTTACCTGCAAACAGTATGCCAGCCAGCTAGACAAAATCTTTATTGCGTGATCTACAGATGGTTGCAATATTAAAATAAGATTAATACACCAACTTACTAAGTCAATAATATCTATGCCAAGTCTTGGACATTAGGTTTTCACTATGGTCTTTGCATTGTTTTGCTTAAACAATCCCAGTTTAAGCAAGCTTACATAGAAGTCTTACTATGGAGCTTATTTCCAAGGGACAGAGCAATTATGTTAGCACATACAAGCCCTTCTGCACCAATAAAGACCTCCAGGGGAGGTCTAGCTTAGTATCTAATATGCCTACAAAAGACATCAAGGGCATAAATCTGCCACTGGTGGAAGATAGTATTAGGCTGTGGACTCAAAAGTCTTGCTGTCCTTTTAATTATGACAACCCTGAGTTGGCGTATATTCTCCATTCATTTCAAGAAAAGATCTGCCAACTTTCAGGAAGAAACCCAAGGCAATCTCCTCTCTTCCCACCATAAAGAGCAAAAAAAATTTAAAAAAGGAATCTACTATTCTGCTTCTCACTCCATAGGAATTGGCAAATCTACCAGGAAGGCAGGGTTTGTTTGTTTTTATTTTATTTTTTTAAATTTCCAAAACAAATACAAGAATACAAAATACTTACTAATACAATCTAAAACACAGTGCACCCCAATACCCACGGAACCCTTTGGAGCAATACTTTTATTACGAACCTCCTTTCCAAAATTGTATTGATTGTTGCTTAGAGGCTTTCCCCTTTCCTTTCACTAATACAAATTCAATAAATCTACCCCAAATAGCATTAAAAATATTCAAACTTATTTCCCGTTTTCATCTTCAGTTCAGTAGTCAATTTATCATTTAATGTAATGTCCCATACTTCATTATACCAATCTTCTAATTTAATATCATTTTTATCTTTCCAGAATCTAGCTATTAATATTCTAGCACTTGTCATAAAATTAGAAATCAATTCCTTTGAGCAATAATCAAGTTTTATCTTATCAAAAATTGACAGCAAAGCAATTTTAGAATTAAGTTCGATATCGTTTCCAAATATATCACATATTTCCTTAAAAATCAATTTCCAAAATTTCTGAATCCATTTACAATCCCACCACATATGATAATGTGTGCCAATTTCTTCATTACATTTCCAACAGGCCTTAGAATAGTCTGAATTTATTATGTTCAATTTCACTGGAGTCATATACCACCTGAAACTAATTTAAAATTTCCCCCCCTTTATTCTTACCGACATTAATCTTAAAACTCTCATCTTCCAAATTTTTGTCCAATCCTCTGTTTTAATTTCTGTCTTTAAATCATGTTCCCAAATTGATTTCAAACCTTCTATTTCAGGAAGGCAGTTTTAATGAATTTACTGAACTTCTTTTCTGAGTTTCTATGTCTGAACTGATTTTGTTAAGTCCTATAAGCTTTAAAGGTTCTAAGTAAGGTTCCAAATCTGTTTGTGCTTACATGGGAGCCAGTGGAACCTACTTCCACTGTAAGGTAGAAATAAAGCTAGGAACATATGAAGTTGTCTTATGCCAAGTCAGACTTTTAGTCCATCAAGTCCACTATCATCAAATTTGACTGGCAGCAGCTCTCCAGTGCTTTTTTTAATCCCTACCTGGAAATCCCCAGTATTCTTTGGTGGTTTCCCATCAAAAACACTAGTTCTGCTTAGTTCCCAAAGTCTGACATGATCAAGTGTGTTCAGGATGGCATGGTGGTAAATACGAAGACACATGCTTTACAGCAGGTTTGTCCTCATAACTGCAGTGTCGAACATTTAGACGTTTACGGCACAATGCTGTACAGATCTGCTCAGAGAAGTCTCACTGTGTTCAGTGGGACTTGATCTCTTAGGAAAGGATCACAGCCTTAGAGCTTTAACATATCCTAAAAGAATGTATACCATTTGCAACCGAAGAAAAGGAAATCTTCCAAAATTCGGTGGTCTAACGTTCTTACTGCACAGGAGCAAAACTTTTACTCTGCACCATAAACGAGTGCTGGAAACATTGGTCATCAATTTTTTTAGACTTTTAGCTACTCCCAAGCATGGCTAATTGTAAGGGGATCAATTTTTTTGTAAGGGGATCAATTTTTTTCCATCGTATGACAATCCCATTAATTAGTGATGTTCAGATGGTTCTCTCAGTTCTTGCAAACTGAAGGCCGTGGTTTCCTTTATCGAGTCCGTCCATCTCATATTCAGTCATCTTCCTTTCTTGTTGCCTTCAAATTTTTCCCAACCTTCTTGTCTTTCCCAGGGAGTCTTATTCTTTGCAGTAGCTTCCTGTTAAGGTTCCTGATTAAATGCCGTGCCGTAGAACCGAGAAGACACAGCAACATGCTTTTTCAGACGGATGAGCAAATTGTCTCAAGAAGTGGACTGAATTTCACACTGACAGGCATCTGCTAGTCCTAAAGACTGCAGAAGCTTTTCAGTTTGCTTTACAAGAGGGCTGTGTGCCATTAAAGCTTATGCCACGCATTTGTTGGTCTATCAAGACTTTTGTGTTATTATTTCTCCTAAAACTCATCTCTGCATAACAAAACGATCTTTATGGCATTTTTGAAACCATGAAAATACTGATTTTAACACCAGCCTTCTTGGATTACAGCCTTTCCCCTCAGATCCACGAAGTATAATATTCCTGCTTTTTAAAAAACAGGAGACTCTTTCTGTCTTCCCTTTTCGTTGTGATGCAACACAACTCTCCCTACGAAATTTCTTTGCTTGCCCTGGTTTCACTTGGGAGCCGGAAGCGCTGATCCCAGCTAGCGGCCAAGTGCCCCCCTCTCTCTCTAACTTCCCGGCACATCTGCGCAGGCGCCGCCGAGCTCTCCCGATAGGCGTTCTTATTTGTTGTTTTTGTTTTTGGAGCAGGAGGGCGCAGTCTCCTCCTTTGTCACGTGACGGGGAGCGCTGGCGAAGGCGGGGCGGGCCTGGGCCTCCCCGGCCGTCGCGGGAAGATGACGTCCGGTGTCGGCGCTGGGGGGCGAGAGGCGGGGCCGGGAGGGGAGGGCGATGGGTCTCGCTGAGGAGGAAGAAGGGGGGCGACGGCTCCGCGGCGGCCGTTGACGGGCGACCTTTCCCGGTCGAGCGAGAGGGACCCCCATCCCCGCCCTGCCCGGACGAGGCTCCGGCAGGGCTGGTTAGCGGTGGCCGGTAAGGAAGGGCTGAAGCTGGGCCTCCCCGGAGGCGGAGAGGCCTCCCTCTCGGCTGGGTCCCAGAACCGTTGGCCGGGCCGACCGAGCCTCGGGCCTTCTCCTGCCCCGGCGGGGCGCCTCCCGGCCCTCCCCTTCTGCCTTTTCCCCCGTGGATTCGGGCGCCTCTCCCGTCCAGCGAGGTGGGGCCGGGGAAGGGAGGGCCGGTGCCTCCCCTGCTTAGGGTCCGGACCCCTTGGCCCTCCCTGTGGGGGGGAAACCCGGAGGTCCCTGCCTGGGGGGCCGTGGAGTTTGCCACAGGACTGTATAAGGGGTGTGGGGTGGGGTGGGGGGTGAGAGCAGAGAGAAGCCCTCTTTGAGAAAGCCCCCTTTTCCCTTTTCAAATCCCCTTCTAAAGAAGCCCATGACTGCCTAAAAGAATAAGAATAATAACGGCAGCAAAGCCACAGAAGTAGATGGGTTTTTTCTCTCTCCATTAGTCCAGTAGTGCTGTTTGCATCATCCTTCTTCTATATGTTGCTTTTCTTCTCTTAATATAGTTCGGGGTGTTAAAACGGGGGTGTTGGGATTTTTTAAAATAATAATGATAATATAAAAGGTTTTTACAAAAGTTCTCTAAGAAAGTTTTTTTTTTTTGCCCAAACCAAAGTGAGCTGTATTTCATAGGAGTATTTGCAAAGGGAAGATTATAGCTGGGAAGAGGGTATTATGTTGTAGATAGAGGAGGGTTCTGTCTCTAACCAGGACTTGCCAAAAATTTCTGTCTGACGCCGGGAAGAGTTGTGTTAGGTCATTGTAGTCAAATTTATAATCCCAGTCCAATACTCTTAAAGGCTGCACCCTAACTCACCCTCAAGACTTGAACCAAATTCAGAAGAGCATTCGTAAAAAACCTGATTCTATTACTTTATCCTCAGTAGAGTTTATGGATGAGGTCCTTATGTTAGAGATCTCCTGTAACTGCATTCATACCAGATCTTTTCCCTGGAAGAGCTACTTGATGGATTTCCTGGGTGTGAGCTGTTCAGTTCGTGCTTTCACGTATCAACAGTTCACTGCTCAGAAATGGGCATTTCATATATTCCTTGGTCTGGTGAGATACATGTATTCTCCACATGTATGGTGTATATGCAGAAAAAGCACAAGGGAGCCCTACCTAACCAATATCTTAGCACCCCCAAAGCAAGCACAGTTTGTCCTTTGCATTCCATTTATTTATTTTGATTACAACATTTGTTTAGTTTAGGATTGGTTATGTTGATGCATTTTATATGGAGTCAAATATGCACTGAATACTTGCTCTTTGAAATAAACATAGATTAACTGATCATAGCACAATTATCCTGCTTATAATTATCAGCGTTAAGGAACAAATCACTGAGAGTTTTTAAATTAAAACTGCAATTCTCCATTGCAGCCTAATGTTTCCTTAATTGAAGGGAACTCTTACTGAATTCAGTAAGACATGCAAATAAGTAAACGTACATTGTAGTATGCTCTTAATGTTTAATATTCTCTTCCTAAGCCATTAAAATAACTATAGCTTGCTGTAACAGTTTTTTCACATTGTTGAAATATTTTGCCTGTGTCAATAATACTCTTTTTCTTCTTCCTTTCTTCAGCTAAGAAGAAAGATAGACAGAAGTTCTCAAGATGAGCAGAAAGCCTCCAAATCGTCCTGGTATTACTTTTGAAATTGGTGCTCGCTTGGAGGCACTGGACTACCTGCAGAAATGGTATGGAATCTGGTGTTTGTGTCTGGATTTACTCTTTCACATACAGCCCTAACTTAAATTTATATTCAAATTTACTTTCCCCATCTGTCCATAAAACAGCTTGAGACAAGATGACTTCTTTTGGAAGTGGTATCAAAGTAATAAAAAGTTTTGGGTAAAATATTTTGTATCGAAAATCTCTTATAATGCCAGTAAATCAGAGGCTTATATGTCTGTTGATTGCGTTTTAAGTGCATTGATCGATTCTGGTGCCATGTATATATGATTTATCTTCTGTGTGGGCACTCCATTAATAGCACGACAGGGAGTAGCCTTTTTTTAAAAAAAAAATCAGGGCACTGTAAAGAATGAGGACATTTGATAGGGTTATATCTGAAGTAATTGGACTGATAGACAATGGAATATTAAAGGGGCGTTAAAAGACACAGGTTCTAAGTCTTGAGGCTCCCTGTCAAGATGACCTGAAAGCTTCAGTTAATGGACAGTGCTGTTGTTTGCCCTTGTACAGTGGTCATTCCTAGATTTTGGAATCTAGGAATCTATCCTCACCTCCTCCCTTTACGAAGGGTTCCAAACCTTCTCTCTTGTTTTATTACCATTTGTATAACCAGTTAATTGGTTTCGGTAGTGATAATGATAAAAACTTTAGTAATCGCTGGTTTAGTTTCAATGAACTACTTTTTATTTTGTTATGCTGTTATAATGAAACATATATTATTGTAAGAGTAAATTCAATATGGTTGTTGTGTAAATTATCATAAACTGTTTGGAGCGGGTATAATGCCAAATACTTGCTTCTTGAATAAAAGTGGGGGGAAATTAACCTGTTTGGGTGGTGCTGCAACTTCCATCGTCATTTCCTTGACTGAGTTCACACAAGGGGCAAGGAGAAACTACACGTTGCTATTTATTCATGGAAGGGTACCATTTAAGAAATAAGTTATTAATAACATGTAAAAACCTCATCCATATAGTTTCTGTGTTTTATCTCAAATAAAAAAAATAACCTCTGGAATGTTACATATATTTAAAATTCAGGTAAAATATCACTATGTATTTCCCTACTGGACACAGTGTACTCCAGATGTTTTTTAACTGTAAAGACTATCAGTCCTAGCTAGTGATGAGGAATGCTGGGAGGTGCATTGGGACAACCTCTGGTATTTTCCATACCCATAGGAGTTCAAGGAGGAATAACTAATTCTCCACAATTATTTCCAATGTCAGGTACAGTCTAGTCACACGTAATTTTGGGGAAATTGAGAGACAGATGCCAAACTCTTACTAGGATGATTTTAAAAGCACATGACTCCTTGACTTTTCCTTTTATAAGAATGGTAATTTTCTTAAAATCAGTTTAAGGTGGTATATGACTCCGGTGAAAATGAATATAATAAATTCAGATTATTCTAAAGCTTGTTGGAAATGTGATGAAGAAATTGGCACGTATTATCATATGTGGTGGGAGTGTAAACGGATTCAGAAATTTTGGAAACTGATTTTTAAGGAAATATGTGATATATTTGGAAAAGATATTGAATTCAATTCTAAAATTGCTTTGTTGTCAATTTTTGATAAGATAGAACTTGATTATTGTTCGAAGGAATTGATTTCCAATTTTATGACAAGTGCTAGACTATTAATAGCTAGATTTTGGAAAGACAAAAATGACATTAAGTTAGAAGATTGGAATAATGAAGTATGGGACATTGCATTAAATGATAAATTAACTACTGAACTTAAGATGAAAAGAGGGGAAATAAGTTCAAATATTTTTTATGCTATTTGTGGTAGATTTGTTGAATTTGTACTAGTGAAAGGAAAGGGGAAAGCCTCTAAACAACAATCAATACAATTTTGGAAAGGAAGATCGTATTAAAAGTATTGTTCTAAGGGGTCCCGTGGGTTTGAGGTGCACGGTAGTTTAGATTGTGTAGTACGTGTTTTTTTGCACTTTTGTATTTGTTTTTGTTCTGAAAAATAAAAAAAGAATGGTAATTTTCAGATACTGCATATATACAATGAAATTGGTAGTTTTCATCTGTGAGAATTTACTTTCTCATAAATTATAAGTACTAGGAGGATTTCTATGACATTTCACACTTTCTCTGCAACCTGTACTTGAACCCACAAGCAAGTTTAAACATGTTTATGAGTAATCTGGCCTTTCTCACTAGATTACTCATAAACATGTCCAAACCCACTTATAAGTTCAAATACAGACTGCAGAAAAAGGATGAAATGTCATAGAAATCCTCCCCCTAATCAAGAAATGTCCTTTTAGTTATACAGTGCTGATGCAGAAATATCAAGGTCTGCATGCTGTTGCATATTTTTCCTGGTAAGCATTAATTGCGGGAAGGGTAGATGCTTAGTAATGGTCATGTAAATTGCAAAGATTGAGAACATCACTTAAATTAAGTTCAAAATGCTTTTAAAGAAGTTTGTATTGTTTTGTTAAAGTTGTAAGAAGAATACATCATTGTACTTCACTTGGGACGTGATGTGTACCTCTAAGATTTTTTTTGTCATTTTTTTTTTATCTTTGATGCACAGGTACCTGTTGACCATGGCTTAGTTGTAAATAGATTTAGTAAATGGTTCATTGTGGAGCCCTCCTATAATCCGAGGTCTAGGGAACACTTCTTGTTTATGGCAGCCCTTTCTGGTTAATACCTCCACAGAGAAGGTTACCTGGTACCCACCTTGTAGCAGGAGGTGAAGACTCTTCAGCTATCCAGATGATTCCCACATGCAACATTCCCTCTAATTTTCAGCCCCACTGGGCGGGGCTCTGCCCCTTGTGTGCGCAATTTCGTCTGCATGCGTGATTCCCCATCCCTGCATGAGAACCAATCAGAATCAGAACCAAAGAGGCTGAAAACGATAATTGTTGGTGTGCGGGGAAGGAGAAAGGCTGTGTGGAGGGGTGTAGAGGTGTGCATGCATCTTAGAGAGAACCTTGCCCACATGGGTGGTTGTTGGCTTTAGTTGTGCTGTGATTTCAATTTTATGTTGATCTCCAAGCAATCATTTGTTTTCTAAAACACATGGTGCTTTTGGAATTCTGTACTGAAAAGTGCATGTTTGTAAATTATTGCAAATAATCACAAAATAATTCCATTGCTGTTCATTTTATTGAAAGTTATGTGTGGATATCATTTCCTGAAAAGTATTTTTTTTATTTTAATAATTCTTTTGTTGCATTTGAGATGCAAGTAGCATTAAAGCTATCGTAGACTAAGAAATGCTGAAGATTTTCGTGTTTTGAACAGAGGTAGGAGATTATTGAGTATGTGCCAGGCCAGTGAGCACACCTGCCCCCCACATTTAATTAATTGCATTTTGGTTTAGACTACAACTCACAGTCATGATGACTAAGGTTTTCTGTGAGTTGCAGTCCAAAAAAGTTACGTTTTTTATCTCTGGTTTTGAGCTAGTTCTTGTGATCTGTATGTAATTGTTGAGGCACATATACACAGTACGCTATAATTCTGAGTAGATGAGCTTATCTATAGAGATTTATTCCTCAATAGGCAATTTGTGAATCAGATAAGTCACTCCAAGCTTCTCCAAGAGCCTGTGTTACTTGCTCTCCTTCTCTTTTTAGTCTGTAACTTTGTCATTCTTCTGGCACTTTAGTCTTGGTACAGTATTTTCTATTGCACACATGAGCATTCACCAAAGTCTTGATTCTCAGCACTGTGAATCACACTAGAGTAGGCCCATACAATCAATGAGGGTTTAGTGAGTCAACTTCTCTGTAAATCCCATTGATTCAAATAGACCTACTCAAATGTGACTTACCATGTTAAAGTAAATTGCAGTTAAAATAAGCTAATCTGAATTTATGGATATGTTATGGATAAATCCCCATGAATTCAGTGGGCCTACTGTAGTGCGATTTACTATGCCGAGCAACAGAATTTGGGACATTGTTTAAATCTGGAGTCCTGGTAGCTATGGAATCAGAAGAACAGGAGATGCATAAGATTGGTTACAATTCAGCATTTACAACTTGGCACAACAGAAATGCAGAGTGTTGCAAGAGAGATTACTTTGTTGAAGTTCCTGTTAAGGGTCAGGGAACCAGATGGAAATACAGGCTGATATTTTGTTGCTTTGCTATGCATACAGTAGGTGAACAGTGTAACATCCAATGGCTTCTAGCTGGTAGTCAGCAAGGCCCTGTTGGGATTCTTGGTTGTGTGTGTGCGTGTACACACACACTCTCACTTGCTATTTTGGCACATGCTTGCGAATTTCAATAGGGACTTGTTAATTTCCAGCTAGAAGCAAGCCATTTTACCTCTCCTTGCCTGACAGAGCAATAAGATTTTAGACCAAAATGTATAGATTTTTATTTATTTATTGCATTATTTGCTGCATTCATTTATATACCACCCCATTAGTGCAAAGGACAATACTGGGCAGTTAACAATATAATAAAATCCAGCAAACTGTTGCAAAAATAAAAATGAAATAATACTGTCATAGAATCATTGAATAAACAGAAAAAAACCCACAAAATTAAATCAGCATTAATCCACAACAATGCAACGTTTCCATATAGGTGGCAGGGCACAAGGCAGAAAAAATTCAGGTGAGGTTGCATTCAAAGGCTTCTTGAAAGAAGAGCATTTTCAGCAAACTCTTAAAAGTGGACAGGGAGGGGACAAGGTGCAGCTCAACTGGGAGCTGGTTCCAGAAGGCGGGTACCACTGCCAAGAAGGCCCAACTTCTCATTGAAGATTTTCTGGCCTCTTTCAGGGTAGCCACCTGAAGGAACATTGCCTAGGAAGATTTGATAGCACAGGTAAATGATCTTAGTTAAAGATGTCCAACAAGTAACAGGATCCCAAATTATGAATGGTTTTATAGGTGAGCATCAAAACCTTGAACTTGACTGGCGATGTCACAGGTAACTAGTGTAGGTGAATCAGGACTGGGGAGATGTGATTGAATTTGCTCACACCTGCCACCAGCCTGGCAAGCTGCTGTAGTCTCCAGGTCAGGCTCAGAGGTAGCCCTGCATAGAGAGCATTACAGTAGTCATTTCTGGAGATTACCAATGCATGCACCAATGTCTTGAGGGCTCCCTCGTCTAGATAGGGGCAGAGCTGTGCGATGAGCCTGAGCTGTTGAAGGCTGGCCTGGACTCGGCTGCAGTCTGGGAGTCCCATTAGAGAGTGGGATCCAAGAGCACATCAAGATTCCAATTTTGACTAGGAAATGATGCAAGAGTGTAGTAAATAAAGTATAGGCAAATTTCTAGTGTTTTCTTTAAAAAATATCTTGTAAATTTAGAACATGTGTTCTCCCTGGTTGTACTTATTTAGTTCATTCTGTTATCCATTCTGTGAAAAAAATCATTTTTCTGGTGGGCTTCTTTGAAGGGCATGAGAAAATGGTCATTGGAAACAGAAATGGCAACCCCGATTAATCATGTGGGTTAATAGCCTTACAGTTCATTTTGAGAAGACTATTCACATAGTATGCTATAGTTTTGCAAGACACATATCAGCCTTGGTTGTTCTCCTGGATGACTCACTTTAGGGAAAAGCCAATAAATGTGTGATTCTCTCGATCCTCCTGGATCTCTCAGCAGTTTTTAATACCATCAGCCATGACATTTATGTAGAGTGAGTTGTGATGGTTCTGCTCTATCTGTGCAATTAGTCTTAGTGACCTATCTTGGATCCGATCACTGTTTGTGAAGGAGCAGTTACTGTCACTAGAGAGCTGAGAATTCTTTTGGCCGTGACCAGTTAGCCAGCATCTATGTGACCCTTCCTGAACAGTAATAACTTGACCATAATAGTTCATGTACCGGTAACATCCTTTTTATTTTACTGCAATATACTCTATATGGTGCTGCCCTTGAGGCTGATACAGAATCTGTAACTAGTGTTGAATGTAGTTATTTGATTTCTGCGAGGAGCATCTAATCAAAACCAGTACTGAAGGAACTAACTGGCTCCTGGTATATTTCCCGTCTGAGTGATAGATTTTGGCGACAATATCTAAAGCTGGAGTCTCCCTGAATTCTTTGTTTGGTGGGAGAATTGGTGGCACTACGTTAAGGCCTGGCTACTGATCCATTTACTGTTTGTTCTTAGTGACTATGACTTCATTGTAGATTTTTGATTGTTTTAGCTGTGTATATCTCTTAGTCTGGAGGTTTTTTTAAAAAGATATTTCAATAATACTAGAAATGTTTAAATGAAAAAAAAACTATCTTGAAAAGGTGCCATACTCTGCTCTGTCCTGAATGACTAGGAAAGGGATTAAAGATCTTGTTTGGTGGCGGACTAAAGATTTTGGTATGTGAAGAAGGCTAGCAAAAATAAACATCAATAAAGATTTTATTCCTTTTTCTAATAAAAAAACCCTCAAGGATCATTCCCTATGTGGGGTGTGGTGGGCAGTTTACTGTTGGAATTGCAGAATGTAAATGAGCAGTTGCACAAGTGGAGTGTGCTACTTTTTCCATTGGTCCATCACATGGTTAATCATCCCCTAAATTCATACTCAGTCATACAATGGTCATACAATGGCTTGCTGGAGAATGATTTTTTTAAAAAAACACTTTCTCAGTTGCTCATGTGCACTTTTTTTTTTAAAGCAGGCACTGGCTTTAGTTTCTAGAAATGGGAAACAATTGGGTGTCTGTGTTGACTGTCAGCCTGTATGTTTATTTGATCATAATTCTCTTTGCAAAGTTTCTTTTAAAAACTGGTATAAATTAAGCTGAAAATCTAAAATAAGCTGATTTATCCCAATTTCAAAAATTCAGTGCTTCTAGAAAAATTATCTGCCTTTGTGAAATCTCAGCTACAGGTTATCCACAGGAGAGCCACTCTTTTTACATGTTTTTGTTGTCAAAAGAGCAAAATAATCAAGATTTCCCCTTTAAAGCAGTGCTACAAATATTTGCATACATGTCCTTGTATTACCAGCAGAAGGACAATCATATGGTCGATTTAGGTGTGTGCTCCCAGTTTTCATAAAGACATACCAGGTAATTCTCAGGTTCTTGTGGGTATATAAATCTCTTCCTCCCACACACTTTGTCATCACAAAAGTAACTTGCGAAAACATTGCTGTGAGCAAAAGCTATAAGAATCAAAGCATGAAAGCATGGTTAACCCAGATGAGTCTTGTTTGCCCAATCATAGTCCAAATCCTGGCAATCAGATTATACCACAGAGATAAGGGGATACAGAAAGGCTAATATGTATGTAAACAAAGTTGATTGATTTAATTAGAATGGATGGAACACTACATAATTGAGTTCTGAAATGCTATTTCTGCCTGTGTCATCTTTGGGAATAAAAAGGAAACTTGTTGAGTCTGCTGTGACATGGCACAGTGGTTAAACTGCAGTCAAACCTTTGCTCATGACCTGAGTTTGAAACCAACAGATTCAGGTAGCCTTCCATCCTTCTGAAGTTGTTAAAATGAATTCCTAGCTTGGCGTGCGTGTGTGTGTGTGTGTTGTGTGTGTGTGTGTTGAACATTATGCCTTAATGTAAGTGAAAATCCCTCCTGTTACATTTTTAGCTGTTTGATATATATAGTCTGTGTTTTTCTGCCAAAAATTGACAAATGAGATTTTTCGTAATTGTTTTAAGGATGAAATGTCAAAGATTGGGAGCCTCCAAATGCTAAGCAGCTAAGACAGCATTGAGGCTTTTTAGCATAGGCGGGTGAAGGTAGGCTTGGATGAGATTTACACAAGGAACAAAGTGTGATGGAAGTTTCTGCCATGTGCTGGTGAGTGGGAGAGGGTTGCATCTTGGGGCAGCTTGTGTGTTTCATTTTTGTTGTTGTTTAGTCGTTAAGTCATGTCCGACTCTTTGTGACCCCATGGATCAGAGCACGCCAGGCAATCCTGTCTTTCACTGCCTCCTGGAGTTTGGTCAAATTCATGTTGGTAGCTTCAGTGACACTGTCCAACCATCTCGTCCTCTGTCGTCCCCTTCTCCTCTTGCCTTCACACTTTCCCAACATCAGGGTCTTTTCCAGGGAGTCTTCTCTGTGTGTTTCATAAATGGTAGTAAATAAATGTGCTGTATAATACCCAGCTTGCTCGCGGGATAGTGTGTTAAATTTGAGTATAGATTTGGGCGTGAGATTTAATGTGGTGCAGTGGTCAGAGTGTTGGTAGGAAGGCTTGGGAGATGGGGATTCAATCCCACACTTGGCTATGAATTTATTGGGTTGGCCATAGTCACTGAGTCTGACCCAGCTCACAAAGCAGTTTTAAGGATAAAATGTGGAAGAACCACCTGCATTGCCTTAAATAGATGGGAAAAGAGGCAGAGTATAAATCTGATAGATAAATAGGCTATGCTTGGTCATGATCTCTGGACTAGACAAGCCTTCATTCTGATCCAGCATTGCTCTTAGGTTCTTAAAATGATATCCAAGTGCTATAAGAGTGGTTGTTTGAATGAAGAAAAAATGAATCCCGTATATTAGGACAATTGTATGTTAATGATTGACTCATTGTTTGTAGAATAAAAGTATACAACTAAAATATTTGATAGTCCCTTAGTATAAAGTTAACCATACATACAAACCTATATGAGATTAAGCTTGGAAATAGCTATTTTCATGGTTGCTTTTGAAAGTAGGATTCAGCATTTTATAGTCAGACAGAGGGGCTTTCAAAAACTGGAGCACTTATTCCTTCCTATACATTAGGACCCCCACATCCATGGGGGATTGGTTCCAGAATCTACCGTGGATGCCTGAAACCGCAGATACGAGGAAACACTGTACAACGTACAAGTGAGTGGGACAAAGGTCACAAGGGAGTGCTCTTGTATATAGGGCTGCGGGAAACCTCAGATACCAATCCTGCAGATATGGGGGCCCTATTGTGCACACACCCTAGTATACCATACACGGCTAACAATGGTCCTCTGACTAGTTCAGCACTAAAAAAACAACAACCCTGTGGATCAGTAATTTTGTGGACAATTTCTGGAACATTTTTTAATATATAAAAGGTTGCATCGTGGTTATGGCTGTCCACATTTGTCCTTCGTCATTTAATGATTCAGAAAATCCCTAACTACAACGTAGGTCTTGGATGCAATATAGATTAGAGAGGTCTGATAGAGGGTAGCTAACATAAAGATGATGAGTTTGGATGCTTCTAAGCTGTTGTCTTAAAGATAATCCTCAGAGAGATGTTCAGAGTGAAGCTCAAATAACGCCAAGAGATTTCACTTGAAGGAGGATCGGCAGCTAGTCTGTGCACCTGAAAGTGCAAGATGGTCAAGGTCTTGAAAGGACAGATCCAACCAAGACACTTCTCTATTGTTTCTGCAAAGTGCTATAAATATGTTGCTCTGTTCAGCAGCATGTGTTATTTCTTTACTAGCAGAAATACCTAGCTTTGCACAGGTTACAAATCATTTCCACCCATCCTACCCCCGTGCACTTTTCCTTCCTTCTGAAGGGTTTGGGGGCATTGTGAAGGGAAGCATCAGTTGCCCCTGACATTTACTGACAACTGGCCCTTGTGAGGTGGAGCAATGAATACATCAATCTTAACTGTAAGTTTCTGCAGTCTAGTGATTAAGGATGGCACAGCAAGCTGTTTGTTGGTATTCCATCTTTCTCCAGAACTGGGACCAAAGCAGGTACAAATAACTTTAATTTAACTAACATCAATTAAACCAATTATATTTAAAAAACCCACTAAAGTGCACACCTCTAGCAGCTTAATAAACATGCCATATTTCCAGTGTCTGGGTTTTATAATTTTGGAGCTGTAGAAGTGACAGACACACATGGGGACACACATTCTTTTATTTGTATAAATTGCAGTATACTTTTTTTGGGTATGTGCTCAGAGCTAACCACACTGATTCAGTAGAACTTGCTACCAGGTATATGTGTGAATAACGGAGCCCTGGATTATATTCTCTTTCCAACTTTGTTTTTAATTTGATGAGTTAGTGATATTGATATACAATGTATTGATGGTGATGGGCTAGTAGTTTTAGGCCTGGTTATTATTTTGCACTATAATCTTATACTTTTTTTGCCTTACGGGTGTAGAAATGATCCATGTTGGAGCAGGGTTAAAATCTTCAAAGGAGTCTTACTACTGATGAAGTCACTGACAAAGGGAGTTTGCCAGTCAGAAGCTTAGAGGGATCATCTAGCTGTCAGTGAACCCATGAGATAGGAGACCTCTGTGTTCTGAACCTAGGAGAGACGATTCTGAAAGTTTAATGCGATATTCACGTTTTCATCATGTGTCAAATATTTTATAGTAAGGTCCTTATTCTGCATTCTTATTGGGAGATAGTTACCTTGGCTTTTTGACCAAGTATAAAGATGCGGATTAAGCTTGCAGACTTGGACCTCTACTGAAAACTTCCTGGATTAATTTGACTTAGGTTACTAGTATGGTGAAACTGAAGAATGATGGTTGCATGTATGAAACTATTTTCAAACTCTTGTTTTCAGAGTGTGGTTTCTTCCAAACCTGGTAACTATCATTTTCTGGTTTAGATGTAATGGGAAGACATAATTCACCAAAGCAGCAAGAACAGCAATGAGGGGTTTAGCATGTGGAGTCTATTGACAGATTTTATATTTGTCAATAAAGAGTTAAACATTTAGAGTTGTGATATTGGGGATAATATTACACTGAGAAAAAACATTCTATGCCAGTTTGTTTGTTTTTTAATTATCTGACTGGGCTATTCAGGGCTTCAGACAGGATCGTACCCAAGAAATGTTGGGGATGGAGGCTGGGACCTTCTGTATGCAGAGTATGTGTTCTAACAGTGAGCTAATACCCCTCTCCACTGCATGCATCATTATTGAAATCAGCAATGCTATAGTTGCTCTGCCTGTGTTAAAACTTAAGCTGAATGCATTTTTTATTACAGTGGCGGGGAAAAAAGGGGATGGGTGGGTTACATCTGTTATGTGAACATTTGGAGAGCCATTATCTATAACTAACTGTGTCATAATATACAGTTGCAACTCCGGAATGTTTGATCTGTTTCAAATATTCCAAATATTTATGTGGAAGTGTATTTGTTGGGCCTCTTTCTGGAGATAATTGACTGTGTGATGATACCTTCCTGTCTGAATAGCTGAAGCTTAAATATAAACCGTTCACAAGAACATTGCAGCTTGGGCAGAATGGTTCCTTTGGGCCTTTTGTGAATAGGTATTGCCAGAACAGCATGTTTTAATTTTTTCCCCCTGAAGGTATCCTTCACGCATTGAGAAAATAGACTATGAAGAGGGGAAGATGCTTGTCCACTTTGAGCGCTGGAGTCATCGTTATGATGAGTGGATTTACTGGGACAGCAATCGGTTGCGCCCCCTTGAACGGCCATCACTGAGGAAAGAAGGTCTAAAAGATGATGATGAGTTTATTGTAAGTGTGTGGGTTATAATTGTAAGCATGCATAGAAGCTAAATCCTTAGAAATAGATGTTGCTTTCACAAGCATATATATAGATATTAAAGGTTGATCCCTGAATAAATTTTCAGTCACATTAACTCGGTATATTCCTTTAATAAAACAGGATTTTAAACCTGGAGAAGAAGTTCTGGCTCGTTGGACAGATTGTCGATATTATCCTGCAAAGATTGAAGCGATTAACAAAGAAGGTATGTTTTAACTGTTGAACACAAGATTTAGGCTAAGGTGCATCTAGTCCAGTGTTATTTTTCTGACAGCAGCCAGGTGGATGCCTTTGGGAAACTCATAAACAGAACATAAATGGAATAGCTTTCTCTTATTTTTAATCCCATCATCCTGTGTTTGAAGTTTGACTGCCTACAGATACAGAGTTTCTGTTTCATTATCCTAACAGTGTTAAATAAGTCCATTATTTGTAACGTACAAAAACTATGTATGATGTTGATATCCTTACCACAGTGTCATTTTTCTTCCAGGAACCTTCACTGTACAGTTTTATGATGGAGTGATTCGTTGTCTTAAAAAAATGCATATCAAATCCATGCCAGAAGATGCCAAAGGGCAGGTAAGTGAAATTCCAACTATCTTTCATATTAAGCTGTGTCTTTTAGATTAGGAGTGGGTAAAGTGTTGGACTGTAACTCCTCCTAGCCCTAGCCAGCAAAGACTGTGGTGAGGAATGCTGGGAGTTGCAGTCCGACAACACACTTTGTCCATTCCCGTCTGGATTCTAAATTAATTGGCCCAGAGTAGTTACAGTGTCAGGTTCATTATTGGTATTTACTTGTGTTTTCCCACTGCAGACTATGGGCAATGTGTCCCTCTCTAACAACTTCTGTTAATCATTCTGTGGTTAAAACATCTAAGGGCAAAATCATCTTTTAGAGCAAAATCGTTCTTTTGTTGCTTGCTATTTTTTGCCGTGCAAAAAATGTTGTCCAGCTTTAACCAGAGGTATAAGCATTCCCCTGTTGAGAAATTCCTGGTGGTATACCGTGTTTCCCCGAAAATAAGACAGGGTCTTATATTAATTTTTGCTCCAAAAACGCATTAGGGCTTATTTTCAGGGGATGCTTTATTTAAAAGGCTTAAAAGGCTGAGTCACCCTTGAGCCAGCTACTGAATTTTAACAATATCAAACTCAGGTTGTGATTAGAGGCTTGAGTGCCATACTGCAGTTTAACCACTGTGGCATGTGCACGTTGGCTTTAGCTGTAGGTCAGGTGTGAGCTGTGGTGGAGCTCTACATGTGTTCTAGACTGGAAAACATGCTGACATTGATGTGCTGTAGTAATTAATGAATGATCTCACTCAGCAGGATGCAGTATCTTATCTTCATTTCTAGATTTAGTTTCATTGTCCTTAAAGAACTTGAAAATAAATTACCAGAATCTTACTGGGTTTCTATAGTGTAAACTCAAGTTCGTGAAACTGGCATGCACAATCATTCTGGTGTCTGTTGCATGTTTCGACATAATCAGGTCACATACTCATTTGCACATTCAGTTATGTGCCGGGGACACATGACAGACAGACAGAAAATTAGGAAAACAACTTGCGTGGTTGCTTTTATATATGCAGTATTCACAATAGGATTCTGGCCCTTTTCTAGTACATATTGTGCAGTATTTAGAGACTTTGTTCAAGGAAGTGGAAGTTGTTTCCCAAACAGATTTTACTGAGGATCCAACAGATCTTAAGGAGATGAAAAGGAAAGATTTAAAGATTGTGTGTCCGTGTCTGCTTTGAGAAATTTCTCGTTTTGTTTTGTGATCGTTTTTGTTTTGTGATCATTTTCGTTTTGTGATCATTTTTAATATCAACCATGGAAACATAACTGTACCTCTGTAAAATGTGTCTTTTTAGAAATGACAGAATCTGAAATGAGGTGTCATGCAAGACGAGACTTAAACTGCAGAGTTTTGAAATAATACACAACTTTGCAACAAGCACAGTGTTATAAGCTGTCAGCAGAACTTTTTTTTTTGAAACAATACATGCGGGCTGTGACACAACTAATAATTGAATTACGACTAGACAACGTCTTTTGGTTTCAGGTTGGAAGCCTCCACTAGATTGAAAAAAAGAGTTTTAGATAATATGTTTTAGTGCATCCTTCAATAATCACTGCATAGTGATTATATAGAGCCGTGATGGCGAACCTATGGCACGTGTGCCCCAGGTGGCACGTGAAGCCCTTTCTTATTGCACGCGAGGTATTGGCCCACCCACCCTCCCTTGTGGAGGCAAACCTTATGAGCCGGCTGCAGCCGGGATTCCCCCTTCCACTGCCACTTCCTGGTCCTCTGGGTCCGTCACTATGATTCCCCTTCCGCTGCCACTTCCTGGTCCTCTGGGTCCGTCGCTATGATTCCCCCTTAAACTTCCTGTTCCTGGTCCTCTGGGTCCGTCCCTATGATTCCCCCTGAAACCACCACATCAGGTTCCGGACTTCCGGGCGGCACGACAGCCACTGGTTTCTCCCCCCCCCCCCTCATTTTGGGCACGCGAGCCCAAAAAGGTTTGCCTCCACTGGTATAGAGTGACTGTATAGGTATACGCATTTGCAAGCATTACAGTATGGTGTCATCAGACAGTCACTGCTATTTGTGATTGTGCAGCTCTTTCTTCATTAAGGCTTTTAAAATCTACTATGGAATGTATAATAAAAGATGCAATCACCATTGACAATGCTTCCGTAATCTTATCAAAGCTCTTGTCATCTTCACTAGAGATGGGGGTATTTGTATATGAATATGAATACCCCCTCACAGGTGGACATAACGAGGGTCCGGCCCCCTGGGGCCCGACTGTCCACTCACCCATCCACTGCTGCTGTGGGCTCCGCACTCCAATTGCTCCAGAGCTCGCGGTCGACGAGCCATTCATCAGCCTGGCAGGGAGGCTCGTCTTCCCTCCTTCTGCCAAGAGTGGCTAGTCGACCACTAGCTCCGGAGTGATTGGAGGGAGCGCGGAGCCCGCAGCAGCAGCAGCAGACGGGTGAGTCCACCTGTGTGGGGATATTCGTATTCATATACAAATACCCCCATCTCTAATCTTCACATAAGATTCTTTAGGTTCTTGTGCCTTAATAAGAGGTCTCAGAAGAGCTATGCTAGATGAACTTTTAGGTCTAGATAATCCCGTATTCTGTTCCCATTGTGGTTAGCTCGGGAAGCACACTAGCAAGACATGGATACAGTAGCATCCTGCTATTCCTATATCCAGTCAAGTTGTGCCGAGAGGCATTTTCCTTTTAATACTGGAGGTATTGCTTAGCCACAGTGACTGGTAACCACTGATAGCCATATTCTTCATGAGTTTATCTTTTGAAACAATGTCCAACCCCTTTTCTGTAACTGAAATAAATTCCATAGTTTAACCATGTGCTCTGTGAAAAAGCATTTTCTTTTGATTTTTCCGAATATGCCACCATTCAGCTTCAGTCTATGAATTTCCTTTACTCTTGGTCAGGGCCCTAAGGATTGTAAACGTGCCATCCTGGGTAAGGAGGAACATAAAGAGCCTACCCACCTCCACTGAATATCTCCAGCATCTGCAGGAACAACTGTATCTGACTTTCATTGAGATGTTAGAGGGGAAGAGCAACATCATGGGACTGACTCAAGGAATTTTTGCCCTAAGATGTTATGACTTAACCAGAAAGCCAAGGCTGCCCTAATATCAGGGCAGTGGCCTTCTGTGCAGGGGGATGGCACTATCCTTAAGCTAAACAGAATCTCACAAAGCATCATTATTGGCTATCAAGGCTGTTTCTTGTACCTCTGTAAAGACCACAGGCTCTTCACTCTGGGCCAAAAAGCTAAGGTCCTAACCAGACCTGACTTTAGGACAGTCCCCTCCAATAACCAGAGAATACTGTAAAAACAAGACAGATTCACCCATTCCCATCTCTCTTCATTCCTTAGTGGAGTGACTCAACCATCTGAACAGTAGGTCACACTTAAAAGGGATAAGTGCTAGACGTCACATATCATCTCCCAAATGTCTTCTTCATGTTTCTAAGCTCTGTAAAGGAAGGTAACCACCAACTGATGCTTCAGGCCATAGAATGCATTCTAGATATAGGAGTAATCCAACCAGTAAATAAATCCAAACATTTCTGGAGCGGTTACTCAATATTCTTCATAGTTTCAAAGATCAGAGACTAGAGGATACCTACCTGTGTGCTACTAGGAAAAGCTGGCAGTAGAATGACTGTAACTATACCCCGTTCTTGCAGCAGATGATATTCACTGTCAAGGTCAGGTACACCATCTCAGTACAGCCTAGTTAGAATTACAAGCCTGTCTCTTAAGTGGCCAAACCTAAACAACAAACAGATATATATGGACAAGACAGTAAACACAGTGTTTGCCTGCTCACTACTACAATTTGGACTCTTGCACTCCATCTACAGTGTTTAGAGGAAATTTCTCCAGCAGATAGCTGTCAAGTAAAAGAAACACAGTGAGGAAATCTTGCCTAGGGTATGGCTCTGGATATCCCTTGTTGGACTTACTGTGAGTTCTGAAATGGATGGAAAGCACCCTGTTCTCCTTTGTGAGCTGTGTTGCTATTACCAAGCGTCAAAAGAGATTGCAGTTGTCCTTCTGAAGATGTATGTGTGTGTGTGTGTGTGGTGACAGCATGTAGCTTAAGGCACCATGGTGTGGGGGAGTGGGCAAAGCCTATGTGCCTTGGGAGGCCCACAGGACTGATACTTATCCCCTGCTGCAGTTAAACTTTTTAAACAGTTTTATATTAAGCTGCTGGGAGAAGCCATTTGGAGTTCATTGTTATCAGTACATGGATGACACACAGCTCTATCTCTCCTTTTCTTTATCTGCAGGTGGTGCTTGTACAGGGCCTTAAGCTCTGCCTAGTACCAGTAATGTACGGGATAACGGCTAGTAAACTGAAACTGAATCCAGATAAGATGGAGACCCTACTTTTGGGAGGATTGTTGGACCAGTTAGAGGGATATTTACTTGGCCTCGGTTGGTATACACTGCCTCTGAAGGATGCGGTCTGCAGATTTGGGGTACTCTTGGACCCAGCTTTCTTTATGGAGCCACAAATATTCACTGTGGCCAAGAGTAACTTTTCTCAACTTTGGTTGATTGGCCAACGGCACCCCTACCTGGATAAGAAATGCCTAACAGCAGTGGTTCGTGCATTGGTAACCTCTAAAACAGACTACTGTAGCGCTGTCTACATAGGGCTGCCTTGAAGTCAGTGTGGAAATTTCAGCAAGTACAAAATGCAGCTGCCAGGCTGATTACTAGTACTGGCAGATATGGACAGTCTTGGCACACCATCATTTTCTCCCTGTTAGTTTCAGTCCCCAGTTCAAGGTGAATGGTCATGACCTATAAAGCCCTTAACAGTTTAGGACGTTGACATTTGTCAGAATGTCTCTCCCACAAAATAACTATCTGCTCCACCCATTCCTTGCTGTTCTGATGCTAAAAATTGTGACACCCAAGGAGGCCATAAGAACACCAGGAATCCCGCTTTCTCATTTGTGGCCCTTTCCCTCTGAAATAAGCTGACTACGGAGGTTCCTCAGGCACCATCCCTCTCAGTTTTTAATTAAAATAGAATTCTATAAAGCTGCCTTTTACTAGTGTTTTAATTATTGACCTGAGATGTTCAATTTTGTTTTAAATTTGTTTCATTATATTTAAGTACAGGTTTTATCATTTCAGCTAGTGAGAGGGTTTTATTGTATTTATTGTATGTTATGGTTTGTATTGCATGATTTGTAATTATGCTTTGATGGGTTGTGAACAGCCCAGAGTGTGGTCGCACTAATGGGTTGGTAGAGAAGATGAATGAATGAATGAATGAATACAGCCACTTGCTCTTTCTATTGACACAATTACCTGGCAGGTGATTAATTCTAGATGGGAGGCATTAGTTGCTCTATTCTGATCCATTAGTTGCTTTATTGTGAACCATGGTGACCATGTGCTAGCTTTCATTCCTCAAAGTGCAGTCTATTATAAAGCATCACATTCTGTGGAAACTAAGGTGCCTGCTGACCATCATGAATCAGCAGTACCCATCTGAAAGCACACACACTGCTTCCCGCTGGGTGGGCATATTTGGACAGGGCTCTATGTGGGCTTTTTCCTCTGGCAGCAGGGATGAACTAGGAACGCTGACATTATCAGTGCCAGTTGTGGGAACCAGGTCTGTTTCTGGAGTGACGTCCATTGGTGATACACTGCCAAAGACTTGAGAAGCCTAACAACAGATTTAATTGGATAGAAATTCCTTGGTAGGAATTCTAGAAATGGCTTCGTTGTCTAAACAGTTCTCTAGAAAGTAATAATAGTATTGAAATAGTATGTCAGTGTGTCTTCAAACATATCTGCATAATTTGAATGAAAAATTGCATTCATTCCTCCATTGTGCATGGTAGACAGCTATGTTTATGACTGGAAGATGACCCAGGGTGGCAGTGTTGCATTAGCCACGGCATGAAATGACAGCATAAAAAGTAGTTGTTCACAGGTAGTGCTGAAAATGTTAGTCACACCCAATATCTTTTGATGTATGTGTAATACAGAAAAATAGCAACTTTGAATTAAAACAGGGTCCCCTACGAACGGATTGTTATCGGCATCTGATTTGAAAGCTCTGATATAAGATTTTACTGTCATTGAGGCGTTGGTTTTAGAAATGCAGACGTGAGGTTTGTGCAGTAGGAGTGGATTGGCATAACTACAAAGATGTTGGTGTATAACATGATTGTCAGGGAAATGAAGAAAAAATTAAAAGTAAATTAAGTAAATCTCAATTGACAATCTAATGTGCAAATAGCCATTGTGAATGCATTTAAAAGTAATCCTAAGAAGGTCAGTTAAGTTATTTGTACAATATCAGAGTAAATCTGTAAAAATAACATGTGTTTGTTTCTTCTGCTTTTGACTAATCTCTGTTGTGAACAAGTCCCTTGTGGCTCCTTCAAAGACTAATAAATGTCATTGGAACACAAGCTTTTATTGACTTTGTTCAGTCCTTCTATTTGAAGGATCTTGCACTGTATAATATACAAACATTTATAAATGGACAAATTAACAGTAAATTTCATTTCCTGCCTCACTGATCTTTGAAGCTGCAATACATTCTACTAAATTGAACAGAGTTAAACATTTTTCCTTTAAATAACTGATTTTCTAGCATTGCAGTAGTGTCTTTCTTTAAAGTTTGTTGACCATAACCTATGGCTGTAAGGGATGCAAAGCAAAAGACCTGTATCAATATTTGTTGACTAGACAAATATTTTGTAGGTCAGGTTACTCTATTTTTTAAAAAAACCTTTAACTCTTGAAGTAGGTGATAAATATAAGTGAGGAAGGGTGATGTTTTTTTTTAAAAGTATGTGAATGGAGCCTGCTAGTGAAAAGGTGTTTATGATAATGTGTCTTCTGTTTCCATATTTGTGTTTTATCTTCAATATAATTAGGCGCGGGAGAGGCAGCAGATAGCACCGGAGCTGAGATTAGTGACGGATAACGAGCAACATGAAGTGAGTTTTGAGGGATTTGAAGGTGAGGGAGGGATCTTGGCACACAGGAAACAGAAGCTGAGGACAAACCATGAGAACTTGATTGGGCAAGAAGCGGCAGAAGAGGTGACAGTAGATGGAAAATGAGAGCTGTAAAAAAGGTGGGGCAGAGCTGTGTAGATCCCCAGAAGGTGACAGCAAGCAGTCCAGTATGTTTCAGGTAGAAATAATGCTTCAGGTGAGAATGAAAGCTTTTGTTGTTGCAGCTCCAATGTATATTTAAGGTAATTTGTAGTTATTGGGATAATAAATAGTATTGGTAACTAGCAGGTAGGGAAGCACTACTTTTTTTTTTTCTTACTTGCAAAGTTGAAAGTTCTGTAATCTGGATCTTGCAAAGTGGTGTTATGAACCAAAAGGAATATGCAGCCACACAGGATTTGGATGCAGTTTTCATTGTTCCTTTGTGGTACTTAGGCATGTTTCTGCACTGGGGCTCAAGGTAGCACTTTTCAACCCTACACAAAATTTGAAATCCTTTCCAGATAGTCACTGTAGCTCCTCCAATAGAGTGGAAAAATATCTAACTACCTAAACAGAAATATTAGAAAAATAGTTAATGAAATGTGCTGTTAGTATTGATATGGAATTAACTGAAATATGTTCAGAGTAAATGTAGATGTAGACCTTCAGATAAGAAGGTCCTGTTCTGCAAATACAGCCAAAGTGGCAGAAAAATGAAGTTGTCAGAGAACTAGGTGAAGTTTTCTAGATCTGATCACCAGATGATGTAAATATGTCTGACAAGAAGTGTGCAGATTGGCACATGCACAACAGAAATGGGCTTGTCAAAAGGTATCTCCTTATCTATGTTGCAGCTTGTGTTCTATTCAGTGTTTAAGCTGCTTCAGATAAAATAGTGTTTGATGTGTAAATACACAGATTAGGTTATGTCCAGCAAGCATAAGTGGAAGGTGCCAGAGGACTGGTTATATTCATTTTTTATTTTAAAGTTTCAACAGTATAAGGGAAGTATGTGTTAAAACATTTGCAAGTATTCCTCTAGAAATATTTTCAAAATAAAACTTCTGAACTTTTGGTCAGAATATTCTGTCCATTTTTTGATATCTCTTATTGACTCTTATTCACTCTCCCAAAGGGATTTCAGTTTAAATAACATTTTAGCCAGTACAAAAACTGAAAATATGTAACGTGCATAAAATTCACACAATATATTTCTGTTTAGTAAACCAATAAAATCTAAAGAGAGCAGTGGAAATGACACTTGAAACTTCTCTGGAAAACCCACATTGTGTAGGGCTGACTTTGTGATAGTAACCTATATGATAGGAATATGTTATAAAATATTTTTCTTGCATAAGAATAGCAATTTAGTCCTGTTGATTCGGATTAAACCAGTGTTATCAGTTGTATAATACTGACATGTTTTATAGCTTTTATGGCCCCATAACTCAGGTACTGTATGCTAGATATACTGTATATTCACAGAAGTTGTGTTCAGTGTGTGCATTTTATTTGAGTTAAAGATTGCAATGAAACAAAATGAAAGACCAATTAAGAACTAGTTTTCACTGGGTGGTTATGAGCACCTGTTTAGTTACACGGAAGATAATATTCGTAGCAGTGCATAGTGTGAATGCGATGAACGTATTTTGGCAAAACTTCTGTTGCTTAGTGTGATTTGGTATGCTAAACAATAAGATTTTGATCAGTGTATAAAATATTTATCAGGGATCTGTAGCTCCCTATGATGGCAGCAAGTATGACAGCTTAGAATAGTTCCAAGAAAAACAATGATGAAAAAAAGTTTCTAGTCAAATGATACCTTCTCTGTTGTATGTATCTGTGAAGATTCTCAGTCATCCAGGTGTGGTTATCTTGAAGTTTGAGTCATGGCAACTGGACTTCTTTCTTGTTAGGTTGACATGTTTCGCTACTCGTCCAAGTAGCTTCTTCAGTCTGACTGAAGGAGCTACTTGGATGAGTAACGAAACATTTCAATCTAACAAGAAAGAAGTCTGGTTGCCATGACTCAACTTCCAGATCTCTGTTGTATGGTGTTTTAGCAAATTTATGTTTTGGGCAACTGACATAATCTTATCAGGTACACTTCGTGGCACTGAGTAATGTGGCAGCATGTATACAAAGATGATTAAAGCTACTTCTCATGTGGAATGTTGCCATGGATTTGTCCCTAAACAGTTTGGGACCTTGGTATATGACAGAACGCTTCCTTCCAAGGGTGATTTCCTGTCCTACCTGGACATCTCAGGCTGGGTGGCTGAGGATGGTGACCCAAAGGGAGGCCCGGAAGGAGAAAACAAGGAACCGGGCCTTCTCAGTGGTTGCTCCTCTGCTCTAGAATGAATTGCTGCCCGAAATTCGCCTGGAGATTTTCAAGAAATCTTTAAAACATTTCTTATTTCAGCAGGCTCTTTAAATTATGCCATCGCTAAACGCTTTGTTTCAGTGAGTGTTTATCACCTGCAGCCATCCAACTGATTTTAAATTAACTTTATTGTATAATGTTAATTGAATGCTCTATAATTGTTTTTACTGTTGTACCCCACCCAGAGTGATCATTGGCCAGATATGTGGCTTAGAAGTTAAATAAATAAATAAGGCTGGCCCTCTAAAACAGTGGTTCCCAACCTCGGGTCTTCAGATGGTCTTGGACTGCAACTCCGAGAAGCCCTTGCCAGCACAGCTTCTGGAAGTTGCAGTCCAGAAATATTTGAGGACTCCAGGTTGGGAACTACTGCTCTAAATTAATTTTTTGAAATAAACACTTCCCAAAATGCATAATACTCTATCTCCATGTGCCAAAATCCTGACACTTAGAATAGTTTTGAATCACCCCTTAATTGACACTTAACTTACTGTCTTAATAGTTGACTTGCTTTTTTTGTTTTTGTTCTGATGCTTACAGCTGTATTTTATTTTGTTCAGGAATTGCTTTTAAAGGTATATCTGTTCAGATATGGGTGATGGAATAAATGTGTGTTGTACTGCACCTACTACCGTGTTTCCCCGAAAATAAGACAGGGTCTTATATTAATTTTGCTCCAAAAAACGCATTAGGGCTTACTTTCAGGGGATGTTTTATTTTTTTTTTCATGTACAACTATCTACATTTATTCAGATGCAGGCATGTCATCTTTTTCTGGTTGCTGCCCAAGGGTGGAGGGCGGGGTTTCACTTAACTGGGGCTTATTTTGGGGGTAGGGCTTATATTACAAGCATCCTGAAAAATCATACTAGGGCTTATTTTCAGGTTAGGTCTTATTTTCGGGGAAACGGTATGAATCAATGTGTGTGTTCTGAACTTTCTGTAAAAAATGAGAGAAGAAGAAGAAACTATATGCAAAGGAAGAGTACACACAGGTAGCAAAGAATTGCAAGAATAGTGTTAGGAAGGCAAAACCTGAGGATAAGCATTATTCAGGTATGTGTGTAGTAAAAGCCAGAGAAAAGAAGCAGTGGTTCAGCTACTCAATGGTGTGTGTGTGTAAAAATGGTAGATAACAAAGAAAATTCAGAAATGCTCAATTCTTACTTTAGTTCAGTGTTGTTGTTTTAATATTTTTCCAAAAGACAGTCTGTGACCCTCCTGGCAAATGTGAAGTACAAGTGGGGCGGACAGGATTGCAGCTTGAGATTGATAAACAAATAGTCAAGAAATACCTTATTACTTTGAAGAAATTCAGATCTCCAGAGCTGGATGAACTGCATCCAAGAGTGTTGAAGGAACTGGCTGAAGAACTCTCAGAACCACTGTCTGTTGTTTTCTTGAGATCGTGGAGGATGGGTGAAGTGTCAGATGATAGGAGGAGGACTAACATCCCTAAAAGGGCAAAAAAGGAAGAACCTGGGAACTACAGACCAGTCAGCCTGACATCAATCCCAGGGAAAATTCTAGAGCAGACTATAAGCAAGGTTACTCTGTAAGCACCTTGAAAACCTAGAAGCCAACATGGATTTGTCAAGAACAAATCCTTCCAGACCAATCTTATTTCATGTTTTTTGATCGGGTAACCTCCCTGGTAAGTGGGAATACTGTAGATGTAATATATTTTGACTTCAGCAAAGCTTTTGACAGAGTACCCCTTAATATTCTGATTAGCAAGCTAACAAGGTGTGGGCTGGATAAAACTGCCATGTGGATGGCTCCTTCTCAAACTGAAAGGAGGTAACAAGTGGGGTACCACAAAGATCAGTTCTGGGGCTGATGCTCTTCAGTATTTTATTAATGATTTGGAAGAATGCTTATCCATTTTGCATATGGCAGAATTGAGTGGAATAGGTATACCCTGGAAGACGGAAGCAAAATTCAAAACATCTTGATGGCTCAAGCACTGGGCTGAAAACAACAGAATGAAATTTGACAGGGATAAGTGCAAATTTATACACCTAGTAAAAAGAAACCAAAGGTATAGATACAAGATGGGGGGATACTTGGCTCAGTAATACTGCATGTAAGAAGGATCTTGGAATTATTGTAGACCACAAGCTTTATAGGAGCCAACAGTGTGATACAGCTGCAAAAAAGGGAAATGCTATTTTGGCATACATTAACAAGTATAGTCTTGAAATCCTGAGAAGTACTATTTCCCACTATTTTGCAGTGGTTAGACCTCATCTTGAGTACTGTGACCAGTTCTAGACACTGCACTTTAAGAAGGATACAGACAAACTGGAGCAAGCTCAGAGGAGGGCAACAAGGAAGATCCAGGAGACTGGAAACCAAGCCCTATGAGGAAAGATTGAAAGAACTGGGGATGTTTAGCCTTGAGAAGCGATGACTGAGGGAAGATACTAAAGCACTTTTCAAATATGTGGAAGATAGCCATATAGAGGAGGGGCAGGATCTGATCTCAGTCATTCCAGAGTGCAGGGCATGTAATAATGAGCTCAAATTACAGGAAGCCAGATTTCGGTTGAATATTAGGAAAAATGTCATAACTGTTGGAGCAGTATGATAATGGAACCAATAACCCCGGGAGGTGGTGAGTGCTCCAGCACTAGAGGCATTCAAGAGAAAATTAGTCTGCATCTGTCAGATACATTTTTATCTGGATTCCTGTATTGAGCAGGGATTGGACTCATTGGCCTTATAGGCCTGTTCCAATTCCATTATTTTATGATATCCAGAGGGTGACCCCCTCTGTAAAAGTGTGCAACAACATACAGTAAATTAGATGTATTTTAAAGAATGGTAGGAAGTCTCTTGGATTGGCTGGCCTCTGATTAAAAGGAGCAGGTGGCCAATATAGGTCTTAACACCTGAATCAGTAAGTAATGTACATGATTCATGTAATAGAAAGGGGCTTCCAGAAACACATGTTGTTGGTGTGTCTGCCTTTCTATGTATCCAGTGTTTTAGTTGCAATGCTGATCTTACTGAGGTGGCTGAAAAATGATGAAAGCTCTGCATGTGGTGTTGGAAGGGCACATACAAGCAGATAGTAAAACGTTCATTCACCTTGGTGCAGACAGGTTTTGTAAGCGTCTAGGGTACATGTGTATCCTGAACATATCCATGAAGGTCCATGCATTATGCTCGTCCACCTGCGAAGCAACTGAATGTTGTGATGGGCTACCTAAGGGGTAGAACCATCTTTCAGCAGCTGCCGTGGATTTTTTTTCCCATAGAGATTGGAACTTGATGTTGCAATAGACTGTAGCTATCCCACACTACTATTTTATGAGAGAAAAAAGTGAGATGGTTTACATATCTCTTTCTTGATGATGCATTGTCTTTAGCTAAGGGAGGAGAGGTTAGAGCCGTGTTTTCCAACTTTTTTTGAGTTGCACCCCCTTTTATAATAGCCAGGTAACCTGTGGCTCCTCACCACATTTGCATAAAAAGGCATTTTTAATGGGGTAAGGAAAACATTAAAATAGATTTTTCAGAATATACATCTAACCTAATATTTTATGTGATCATTGTACCTGCATCTGGGCAACCATTTTCTAATAATAATAATAATAATAATAATAACAATAACAATAACAACAACAACAACAACAACAATAATAATAATAATAATAATAATAATAATAATAATAATAATAATAATAATAATAATAATAATAATAATAATAATAATAATAATAATAATAATAATAATAATAATAATAATAATAATAATAATAATAAACAACTTTTGAACTGCAGAGCTGGAAGAGACCCTATGGATCATGGAGTCCAGCCGCTGTCAAGGAGGCCCAGTGGGGAATTGAACTCCCAACCTCTGGCTCTGCAACCAGAGAAGTAAACCACTGAGTTATCCAGCAGTTCTAATTCATAGATGAGTGTTTCTTAAAGCCACTCATATCCCTCCTCTTCTTCAGCCATACTCCCTAAGATGGCAGTGCAGCTGAGATGCAGAAGGGGCAAAATATATTCAGCAGTGGCAGCAGTTGCCTTTTCCTCCTCTACCACCGTTCGTCTTACTCTCCCTCCAGCTTGCTGCTTCCTCCTCACCTCTCAACCTCTGTTGCATCTGGGTCCCGCCTCTTGCTCCTGCCTGTTCCGGTCCCCTGCCAAAGCCAACCAGTTGGCCACCAGAGCTGAGAAGCAGCTGCCGCCACTGCCACTGTTCGCAGTCAGGGGCACCTTCATGCCCTGGAGCCCTACAGTGGGAGGGGCACGTAAACCAAGGGTGATGTATTCCCCTCCGAAAACTGTGGCAATCCCCCAGAAAACACTTTGTGACCCCCATGGGGATCGCAGCCCACAGGTTGGGAACCTGTGTTTAGAGTTAACAGAACTAGAAGAAAGTAATGATTAGTTATTTCTATATTAATTCTAGATTATTGAAAGTAGGCTGGTTAAGTGACATGGTTATGATACAGAAAAGCTAGATGTGTGCATAAGAAAGAGACTGTATGTAGTAGAGAGCATTCTTTGAAAGTGAGCATCAGACCTAAATTCAATCCCTGCAACTCCCTTTAAAAGTATCAGGTTACAAGTGATGTGAAGGATCCATGCTTGAAACCGTGGAGAGCTCTGGCAAAGATCTCAGGCTAAGAGATTAGATGGACAAATAGTCTGACTATTTGTGCATGGCAAACAGTTTTAACATGTGTGACTTCCAAAGAGACAAACTATTCACTCTTATCAGTACAATCTCTGTTACTCAGGTTTGCTCAGTGTGTGTTTTTTCTAAGAAGGTGCCTATATAGACATAAGAGATTCATTCAGCTGTATGTGTGTGTACATACTTGTGTAAACATTTTAAATTTTAATATTTAAGTACCAGTTTGCCTGAAAGACAGAAGGTGACCCAAAATATACAAGTCTAAACTATATATTGTGAAAGTATCTGCTTCCAGGACCTTTCTTTATAGTAGTTTTGTTCACCGTTCATTATTCCTTTTATCTTTTTGATCTTGGTTCCTCTCTCTCCCTCCTTCCCTGAAGGACTGGATAGCTTTGGTCAAAGCTGCAGCAGTGGCAGCAGCCAAAAATAAAGCAGGAGTTAAACCACGGACCAGTGCAAACAGCAATAAAGACAAAGAGGAGAGAAAGTGGTTTAAAGTACCTTCAAAGAAGGAAGAGACATCAACGTCAACGATTGTTCAGGAGGTCCAGAAGAAGGAAGAACAACCAACGTCTAGTGAGACATTTGGTACAAGCAAACTCTCATACTTTCCCAGTCTGTCATGTGTAAGGCGTGCACTAACACCTACCTGTGATCTTCTAGAGTGGATGTGTGTGTGCATACATGTGTGCTCTATATTTGTGAAATAACAATTGAAGATAAAATAAATGACATGTTGCTGAACATCACTTCAGAGGCAATGTGTTTCATCAGAGTCTGTCCTTAGCTGCCTGAGTGAATAAAGTGGCCATCTTGAATATAAAAAACACACGTTCTTTCTTCTGTTTTTCATGAATCAGGCATCACCCAGCCTGCATTTAAAGCTTGGGACGGCATGAAACTGTATTTTTTGGGTGTTTGGGATTAGTTGCACTCCTATTTTTATGCTTGTCCCACAACCATTCAGAAAAATGGAAAAGAACATGTTACGGTACTGGAGAATGGTGAAGGGCGCATTTTGGCAGGATTGCATCTGGTTTCTTATTTAGGGCACGTGACAGTAGCCTCCTTGAGTCCCTGGCAGCATAGTTTGTTGTTGCCACTCCCACCATCAACCAGCCTCTTGTTTTATTTATTTTAAGACATTGTTTGTCATACCTTTCCCTATAAAGTGCTAAAGCAGATTCCAGAAAATAACTACAACTATTCATGAGAGGTGTGTGTTGGTTGAGGTGGAGGGGAATGAACAGACAGACAGACTGAAATTCAAGAAGCAACATTTAAAGTAAAAAAATTAAAAAAAATAATAGCCAGGACAGTAGAATAAAATAAATAATCACTTAAAGCCTTGGAGAATAGAATTCTCAGTTAACTCCAAAGAAGTTAAGAGTGAGAAAAATTTAGACAACCACCTGGCAGGTATCCTTTGATTTGGATTCCTGCATTGAGTGGGAGGGTGGGGTTTGGACTCAGTGGCCTTATAGGCCCCTTCCAACTCAATTATTCTATGATTCTGTGAATGATGCTGTCAGGTGAACAGGTGTTAGGGTTTTCCATGCATATGCTGATATCACAGAAAAGGTCTTTTCCGCACTCATTAACCATTTAGCCTTTGAAGACAGGTTCCAGAGACAAGGCCTGAGACATGATAAAAACATGTGCACATTTAATGTGGATTAAGGTGGCCCTCTTCATTTAATTTTTTCTCCTAAGCTCTTACCTATTTTGCTTGCTGCATGTGTGGGCACATGGCCTCAAGATGTCAAGTAGCATTTTGGCATCATTCTTTTTGATGGGAGGTGTCCTTGCCTTGCCAGAGGATAGTTAAAAAGAGAGCAGAGAGGCAGTAGTAGCACAGTTGTTCTTGTGATTGAGTGTCTGTTGCTGTCACTCCAAATCTCACTCGCCAGTGCTGATTGTATGAGGTTTAAGAGTTAATTCCATGTAATTATGCTAAAGAAAAGCCCTTACACCAAGGCACACGATGAATGTCAGATGAATCTGCTGTGATGGTTTTGAACATTGTTGCCAGCCAAGGAAAGAAAAAGGCATTATAGCATGTAGCAGCCTTCCTTGATCTGGGGCCCTCCTCATTTGTTGGACTGCAGTTCCTATCATTCCCATTGCATGACCAGTTAGCCATATTCACTGGCAATCTGAGACTTAGAGGCACCATTTTGGAGGAGGCTGATATATAGTAATAAATAGTTAACAAAATGTGAAGTGCTTTGTTTTTATACACATTTTTGACTACTGGATGCATCTTTTTTCTGTTATTAATCTAGGATTCCCTCTAGTGGATGTCCCAAAGATTGCCTTTGTCCAGGCAGAAAATGCATTAGCACACAAGAGGAAAAATAACTTGGGCAATTCTTTTCAGGCAAAGAGGGCTCGTCTTAACAAGATCACTGGTAAGAGTTCATTTAAGAGTTGTCATTATGGCTATTTTTATTTCGGTTCATTCTGCATGATCCTCTTTCTGCTGTAAGAGCTGTGCACAGTTGTGTTTCAGTGCTTTGCCTATATGATAATGCATCTGATAGGGCACTGTCAAAACCTTTTACAAGCAGCTTGTAAAAAGTAGACATGGGATATTCGTATTCGTCTCCCAGGGGCACCACAGGTCGCTACACAGTATTCAAGGCCGTTATCATTCTCGTTGTGCCAATCCGGGAAGCACTTCCCCACCTCCCTGTGCAGCCGACTGCCCAGCAGCTGAGTGGGGAGACTCATCATCCTGCCTCCTCACCGGAGTGGTTAGCTAGGCAGGGAGGTAGAGAAGTGCTGGCTGGGCTACTTCCGCAACTAGCACATGGTGAATGACAACAGCCCGTGCGCTGTGCAGCAACCAGTAAGTGGACTGGCCGGATCAGGGGGGAGGATCCTAATGTCAGCAACTTTCCAAGAATCTGAATGGACTGAGATTGGCACTGCAGGACCGTAAATGATCATGTTAACTGTCGATATATGAACATAGAAAGAAGGCTCGCCATAATTGAGTCCAAAAATGTGACCGGGGCAGCTACGGTTTTAATCAGACCCATACCTAGCTGATGGTAACCATCTGCATCACTGAGGATACTACCAGGCCAATGCCAGGGAAGGAAGAAACTTCTATCTTGGGAATATAGTTAATCCTTGCTGCCCTTGTGGGTCTTTTATTTGTGTTCATGTGTTTCTGTGAAACACATAATTGGGTTCTACTCATATCCATCTACAGTGGTGCCTCGACTTACAAACTTAATCCATTCTGGAAGATGGGCGTAAGTCGAAATGGTTGCAAGTCGAAGCACCATTTCCCATTGAAATGCAATTAATCCGTTCCGGCCGAAGAGAAAAAATCACCAAAAAAAATATAAATCACTGCAAGACTCATCGGAAACGCGGTTAATCCCTTCCGGCTGAAGGGGGGGGGGGGGGAGAAAAGCAAGCAGAGCATGCAAGACAGATGGAAATGGGGAAAAAGCAATGCAAAAAGCAAATGAAGCATGCAAGACAGATCGGAAATGGGGGAAAAGCAATGCAAAAAGCAAACAAGGCATGCAAGACAGATCAGAAATGGGGAAAAAAGCAAATGAAGCATGCAAGACAGATCGGAAATGGGGAAAAAGCAATGCAAAAAGCAAACAAAGCATGCAAGACAGATCAGAAATGGGGAAAGAGCAATGCAAAAAGCAAACGAAGCATGCAAGACAGATCGGAAATGGGGAAAAAGCAATGCAAAAAGCAAGTGAAGCATGCAAGACAGATCGGAAATGGGGAAAGAGCAATGCAAAAAGCAAACGAAGCATGCAAGACAGATCGGAAATGGGGAAAGAGCAATGCAAAAAGCAAGTGAAGCATGCAAGACAGATCGGAAATGGGGAAAGAGCAATGCAAAAGCAAACGAAGCATGCAAGACAGATCGGAAATGGGGAAAGAGCAAAGCACCAACAAACAAACAAACCCCCAAGACCCATCGGAAATGGGGGGAAAACACTCCAAAAAGCAACCAAACCCCCCAAGACCCATCGGAAATGGGGGGGGGGACCAAAAAACAACCAAGCCTCCCAAGACCCATCGGAAATGGGGGGGGGGAACCAAAAAACAAACAAACCCCCCAAGACCCATCACAGCACAGAAACGTAACCCCCCCAGCCCAAAACCACGCTGCAAAAACACCTAGAACAGTTTTTAAAAAGCAGAAAACAGCACCTTACCTTACCAGGCAGCCTTCTCCGATCGCACACTCTCTAACTGCTGGGGCGAAAGAGCTACAAAGAAGCAGCCTCGTCACCACCTACAGTTAGAAATTTGAATTTCCCGCCTTTCCCCCCTGCCTTTTTCTGTTCGTAAGTGGAAGCTCCGGTCGCAAGTCAAAGCAAAATTTTGTGGCCGGAGCTGGTCGTAACTCGAAATGGTCGTAAGTAGGGACGTTGTAAGTTGAGGCACCACTGTACAAGGTTATACTTTGCGTTGTGTTACAATAAAATCATTCCAGTATCCTGTTTATGTTTCCTTTTTCCCCTCCCAGGGTTGTTGGCATCCAAAGCTGTAAGCGCTGATGGTGCTGAAAAAAAGGAAGACGGCAAACAAGCAGCTCCAGTCTTGGAGCAGGTATGAAACTGTAGCGTTTGATTCTTTTGCGAGGGTCCTACTGGAATGTACCATGGGAAATATCAGGTCTGTGATGCTAACATTGTCCTGCCAGACAGAAAGTAATAGCAGACGAAAGAATGATTTGTACATTTACACCTCTGCCCAAACAGAGTTAATGAAAATAAGTTTGCGATCCTAATGTTGTCTAAGGTGGAAGCAGGTTCAACAGTTACGTTTGAGCTTGCCTTTTCTAGTGTGCGCTTAGGATGAGACAGCTTGATACCCCCCAAACCATGGCTACCTTTATTTTCATGAGCAGCCTTCCTGAAGAAGAAAAAAAAGCTCGGAGATGTCTGTCCCCTGGTACCATTTCAATCGAGATAAATTGTGCCCGCAGGTGGCTTTAGACCCTTGACACAAATTTAGTTTGTGCTTTCTGACACAGGGTTTCTGACATCTAGCAGAACTTCTTTTGTAAGAGGTTTCCTTTCTGTTGTAAGAATTGGTGTTGTAAACCTGTATGTGTTTTATGAAACTGTTCAATGAGCCATAATTTTTTCCTTTTTTTGGCTAGGATGTATATGTTTTAATAAATATGAAAAGATGAGACATGAAAAACATCTTAGGGACTTTCATTTGAGTCAACATCTGAAGTGGAGGTGGCTATATTTTGTCTAGCTTACTCTGTTGGGTTGAATTTCCTCCTGCCTCACATTTTGCGCATGACTGTGCCTACTAATAACAGGGCTAGATTAACCATATTAGGAGGTGCTGCTGACATTGCAGTTGAGACGCATGGAAGTGACTTGAGTCCATGTCTGAAAATGTGCTGATGATGACATTATGAGCATGTGCACACTTGAGTGGGATGAACTATTCTCCCTCCGTTTTGTTATTCTTCCTATAATAATCTGATTTTTGTTGTTCACATGTTTGCAACATGCGTACCAAGGAAAACCCAGAGATGGGAAATGTTACTTTTTGGGCTACAACTCCCAGAATACTCTCAGCTGGGGTATTCTGGGAATTACAGTACTAAAATATAATGTCTCCCTTCTTTGTCAAGTACCCAGTAGTAAGTAGCCCAATATATGATGTAAGGTGGCAGCCTCAGGTCCAGTGTCATTAATAGGAATGTTGGGTAGGAGATCTCCAGCTTCTAGCTTGGAATGGAAATGCTTGCATCTTTCAGTTCCCTGCCTGGTAAGAGCCCTTGCCAGCTATCAGTGTCAATGTACTAAGGTGCAGGGTATCCTGCTTAGGGATAAAACTCATTTTACTGTCAATCCAGGGAAAGTCAACTCACCAACTAGAACAGACAGCACCATAATTTCCCCTGACGTAACCTGGGTAGAAATGCTGGTACGCTCTCACACATAGACATACTACCTTGCCTATATAGAATCTGTGAACTAAAAGCCATATTGCAGGCTCACTGCATGAGGAAAGCAGGAACTTCCTATTAGGTTTTAAAACTTGTGCACTAAACAGGAAGTGAAAAGGAAGCTCTTTTTTTTTATAATGCTGACCTCTGCCATAAAGCCTGCAGACCTTTTCAGTAGTCCCCCTTAGTGTGGATGGGTGGAGACAGCCATAGGGTGATGTCACGGCTGTAGGGATGTGGACCTTGGCGTGCACTGGAACCACCATGTCACTGTGCCCTTAACATGTTTAGCACTTTTCAGGCATGAGTGGCTCACAGTTTTTTGTTGTTGTTTTTTTTTTTTGATATTCCAATAAATTTTGCTTGAAGGCTAACTAAGAAACCTACAGCTAAATACACATTCATTTATTCAGATCAGAGTCTTAACATTGGTATTAGTGTGACTTTTTGTTGTCTGTAGGAGGTAGCATTTTTAAAAGACCTTTCCCCTTTTAAGAAGAGTGCATCTCTTCTATCAATCCTTTCAAAGCAACCCTTTCTGAAACCTCTCCCTCACTCTGTGTCACATAATAAAACATCTGTACAAGCAACTGCATAATTATTCTTACTCTTTTCTTTCCCCTCGTTAACCCTGTGGTGGTTCTGGGTACCACACCGCTTATGTCATGTGTGGCTTTTACATACCTGATTCAGACTTACAACTGAACCTAGGAACTGGGCCATGGGATTGTGTGAATTCCTCTTTACCTCGTTTTAACCCGTTTTGTTGTGGTGTTTGACTGCCAACCAGCTGAAAAAGGAACTGGATTCTCTTATTAGTTTTCAGTACTCTTGTCTTCTCGAAGGCTTTCACAGCCGGGATCCGATGGTTGTTGTTGGTTTTTCAGGCTGTTTGGCCGTGTTCTGAAGGTTGTTCTTCCTAACGTTTCGCCAGTCTCTGTGGCCGGCATCTTCAGAGGACAGGAGTCAGAACTCTGTCTGTGCTCTGGTGCAGTTTGTTGGATTGTTGAGTATTTATAGCTGTGGGATCGGCTTTTGTCCTTTTCAGGAGATCGGGTGATTATGGTGATCAGCGTGTTTTTTGTTGTGGGTGTATTGTTGTGATAAGGGGGAGATATGATCTGTCACTGTGATTGATGGGTGTCGTTAGCTGGTCTTTTGAAGTACTGGACAACACCAGCAATCATTGTGTTAGACTGCACAGGGAAGCCATTGAAATCCACAAACACCAGCAGAGCTTCAACAAAAAAGAAGAAAGTCTAAAACTCAACAAAGCCTGGCTCCCAGCACTGAAAAATACAGCCTGCAAAAGGTCAACGAACTCTACCCAGCCACAAGGACCGGTGATCACTGCACATAAAAGACCAGCTAACGACACCCATCAGTCACAGTGACAGATCATATCTCCCCCTTATCACAACAATACACCCACAACAAAAAACACGCAGATCACCATAATCACCCAATCTCCTGAAAAGGACAAAAGCTGATCCCACAGCTATAAATACTCAACTATCCCACAAAACTGCACCAGAGCACAGACAGAGTTCTGACTCCTGTCCTCTGAAGATGCTGGCCACAGAGACTGGCGAAACGTTAGGAAGAACAACCTTCAGAACATGGCTAAAGAGCCCGAAAAACCTACAACAACCACTCTTGTCTTCATTGTATGTTGTGTTGGTAGCTGTCAAAACCACATGTCTGGGTAAGGCCAGTGGGATTTTACAGCCTATCCCTGGCCTCTAAACTAGGATCAGTTGTAAGTTTAGACTGGACTTCAGTGGCCGTTTTTGAGTCGTCATGGTGTCAGTGCATTGCCATAATAATTTTAAATAACATTTAATTGTATATTGCCATGCAGCCTAACTTCTTAGGATAGAACTGCATGCTTCAAAGAATACAGGGCTCCTAACAAAAACAGAAGATGCTAAGCAGTGTCTAGCTCTCTTGTTTGCAGTGGGCAAAATTCTCTTGTATACATTCGTGCCAGCGGAAGCCAGATGATGTCACCATACAGTGCCAGTAAAATTTAATTTAAATTAATTAAATATATCCAGTCCTTCCTTTCAGGTCCCAAGGCTTCTTTTTGCTTCGGGGAAGCCTTTGGAAGCCTCAGGACGGTGGGATGGAAACCTTTAATAATTAAAAAAAAATTGCTGCCACTGTGATCAGGACTGCTGGCGGTGCTCCAGTGGCAGGTTTTGGCTGTTAGAGGCCCCACCGCTGTGTTGAGGCCTCCAAAGGCCACCTCAGGGCAAGGACCCCAAAGGAGCCTTGGATGATAAAGGAGGGATGCCTTGGATGATAAGGGAGTCTTGGATGGTAAAGGAATTTAATTTCATCTAAATTAACTGAAACTTAAGAAGTTTCAGTTAATTTAGATGAAATGTTACTGGCGCTGGATTGTGATGTCATTTGGCTTCCATGCCATAAATTTATGCTAGTAGAATTTTGGCCAATATATTCACAACCATAGCCCATCTGCTTACCCATCTTTCTCCTTTGTTTTCTTTTTTCTTTCTTCTTACCCACTTCTTCTGTTCTTAACAAGAAAATAAAGTTAGACTTGAAGAAAGAAAACAATGGTGGTCCTTCCCGGTAGAGCCAGTTGTCAGTCACAGCTCATCTGTTGAGTACAGGTCCAGTTCCATATAGGTTGGATCCCCATACCTTGTACTTTTACCTGCTCCCTCTCCACAACACGAACAGGAAAATCATAATTACAAATGACATCAGGCATATACTAAGTTGAACTATATATTATAGAGGCTGTGCATGTGTTGTTCAGAGGAACTAGGCATAACAGTATTTTACATGAAGCATGCTCATGCTCTTTGTGACATGCTGTTCCATCCTTCACCCTTCTTTGTACATTAAGGATAAAGGTTGCAGCTTACAAACAACCAGTCAGAATTAATTTCAAGTCATAAAATCAGAGGTACTGGAAAGTGTTCAGCTTGTGAGACCTCTGACTTTAAATCATTCTCCCTCTTACACTATAGACACATTTCTTTTTCCTTACAAAATATAGATTTGACTCTAATGCTACATGAACAAGGCTACAGTATGTAAGAACAAAGAGAAGGAGCAAACAGAATATTTCTCACCAAACGTGCCTGCCAGTACATCATAGACAATTAGTCTTTAGAGGTGTCACAGTGAACTTGCACCCTAGGAAATGTGGTGGGGTATTGCAGCCAGTTCCCATATATAGTGTGCTGCTTCTGTACATACACTGAAAATAAAGTAAAATGTAGAATTTGACAGCCTGATGATACTTCTGCAAACATAGCAACGCTAGCCTTAATTTTCCAGAGTCGCCACTGAAATGATGTCAGTTTTGCAGACATGTTTCCTGTAAGCAGCTCAGTGTAGACCTTGCTGCAATTTTTAAACTAAACATGGCTGTTTTTATTTAGGTTGGAAAACATTAGGAACACTTATCTTCAGGTTGTTGTCAACATTACCAATTGACAGTCTACAAAATGTTTTATGCCAGTAGCTAAGTTGTGTGGACTTTTTTCTCCTAAGAGTTATCTAGGTACCAAATTTGAACTTTGATTTGTTGAGCATAGTGAAGATTCTGAAGTTACCATTTAATAAAAAATAAAAATAAAATAAAAGCCTAGTTGAAAGAAACAATGGCTGAACAATGAGACCTCAGAAGGCTAATGCAGATACATGAACTCTACAGAGCTATCTTCAGCCTTCCTAATATCGGCCATATTTTTTAATTACATGTGTGCAAACACCAATGGTTGTTTCCTTTTAAACTAAAGATTTTGACTACAGTTTTATATGGATTTTCAAATCATGGTTATAATAGATCCAGGTAAACATTTGTCATGGTTGGCCTCAGTACATATGTAGATAAACTATGGTTAGTGCTGTAAGGGTTGAGGGGAGAGCTGACTCCAACATTACAATCTGTTTTTTGAGGAGAGCTGGCATTCATTCCATCCCAGGTTGAAATAGCTTTATAATGACCATGTTGTCTGCAGCTTATAACAGAAACAGTATTTTTTTTTAAGTGTAATGTGAAAGATTAATTCAGACCAGCAGTCCTGTTAAGCTGTTGATTCCTCTCTTCTCCCTTTCTGGTGTACAGCGGTTTTTTTTAAAAAAAATCTAAACCCTCAGGTTACTTGATACAGGTGCAGTAGTCCATTTGACTGTATTAGGGTTGGGCCATGTTGTATTTACTTTGGAACAACGTTTGCATAGACGAATGAATAACGTTCATTAAGATTTTTTCTAATGTTTAATTTTGTCCTTGTTAAGAGGTTAAGCACCTTATTAGAACAAGTTTTAAAATCTTGTTTTAAATAATTTTGTAACTTTGAAAGTAATGGTTGCTGTAGTGATGTCTTTCACACATGTGAAGATAAACAATAAAATCGTTTATTTACACGTTACGACTCTAATTAATTTCTGGTAATTTCCTTTAATCAGCATAGATATATTTTACAAACCTTCATCTGTTTGTTTGACATGAATTAATTGTGCTCAGTACGCATGAATAACTGGTTCACTGACTGTAAGGGGGTAACAGCGGAATGAAAGGTTTCATGCCACCAGGACCTGACCTCGCACTTCCACCATAACACCGAGTATGACTTAGAGCATGAGTGGGCATCTGCAGGGCTCTGTACCAAGTGCTGTTCTATCCTATGCTGTCTTAGCTCCCTGATTCAAATTCATTATTAATCTGTCTGTGCTTCCATCATGTGGACTTGTTTACGTGGGGCCAGTGGTTCTGTTTCTGTTATGGAGGGATAGGGTGTGTGCTTTTGGGGGTGCGGGGAGGGCGGGAAGCTAAAATGACTTGGGGGAGAAGTTGTCTGCTTCTGGTCTGTTTCTAGGGATGCTTGGCAGCACAAAAAGAGAGAGAGAGATCTAGTGATCAGCACTCAAAATATATTCCTTGTATACAGAGGTTATGAAAAACGGCCAATACGGTCAGATTGTTAATGTGGTTCTTTTGTGGTGTTCAGGTTTTTGAAAACAAGCAAACAAAAATTGTGATTTAACAAAGGAATTTATTGAGACAAAGACCTTGGGCACTAAATGGAACAGCATTTTAAGTTATGTCGGGTGAATAGATCTCAATCTATAGCCCCCTCCAAAAGATATGTAAGCTTTGTTTTCACTCAGTTGATCCATCATGTTCGTTGTACAAATATTGTGTAGACCAATCACATTTTAGAAAATGCAGTATGTTTTGATGTTTCTAACTTTTAGCATATGTATTATTATTATTATTATTATTATTATTATTATTATTATTATTATTATTATTATTATTATTATTATTATTATTATTATTATTATTATTAATACCAGGCACAGTCTGGTCATTATTACTATTGCGGTGGTGGGGGTGTTTCTGTTCTGTTTCTTTTCCCCCCAGCTAACAATTTAAGTAACGGTTTGAGCACTTGTGGCATCCTAACACAAAGACATGTGGTGACATCGGTATCCTATGTTAAAGAATCAATGGGCCAGCTTAATCATTGTTGGTTTTAAAAATCAAAGGGACACTGCCAGCCTCTTCAGGTCTTGTATTCAAACTAAACTAAATTTGTAAGTAATTGTAAGATATTGCTGCCACACATTCATTTTATTTTAAGATTTGAGGTCCCAAATCTGTGGAAGTGGCATACTTGTTCCCTTGAATACTTATAACACACCAAAACTTGATTTTAACATTTCTGATGGGGGGGAAGGACTTTCAAAAGACTGTGTAGAAATACGCCAAAATCTGGTGAACAGAAAATTGATCAGACGAATGACTGTGTTCAGTTTGTGAGAACTGAAGAGATGTCCAAGGCCTTGCATCCCAATCCAGAAATCATTTTTCCAGAGGGGGTGAGCCAGTCTCAGTTAGGAAGAAAAAAAAAGCCTGTGCAGATGAGGCTTTCATTACTGAAACAGATTGTGTTCAAGAATAAAGAAATACAAAGATGCATCAGAGCACTGGCAGGCTGGATCAGATTGCTGGATTGACATGGTGGTCTTTGGCTGAGTCCCTTTTTTAAGTGTTGGTCTTCTTGGCTTTTAACATTATGAATTTGTTTTGAAAATGTACTCTTGTGTTAAAATACTGAAGTTATTATTTTTTAAAAAAAAAATCAAAAGTAGAATACAAGAGCTGCAATGAAGAAACTGCAATAAAAGTATCAATTTCTTATTATTTATTCAGGAGATATCACCTAAGCCTCAAAGTCAGAAAAAAAATGAAGCTGATATTAGCAGTTCTGCCAACATTCAGAAATCGGCACTGTTGCCCTCAACTTTGTCTTCAGGAAAGTCTCGCAGCAAGAAATGCAAACAAGAATCTGGAGATTCTGCAGGGTGTATAAAGCCCCTTAAATCACCAATTTCCCCAGAGTTAATCCAAGTGGAGGATTTGACCCTGGTCTCCCAGCTTCCTTCTTCTGTGATAAATAAAACTAGTGAGCACAGCCATTTTAAAACATACCATAATTACTTATTACAGTCATATTGGGAAATAATCATTGGGGGGTGTTTTTGTTGCATTTGATGTGGCTTGTTTATAACTAGCTGGGGTTAAAAAAAAAGAAAGAAATTGAAACGCAAGTAATGTATGAGCTGCATATTGGCCTACAGAAATACTTAATCATCTGTGTTACTCATTTGCTCTGCATTGACCATCTGAAAGGAGGAGGAAAGTAAAAACCAACCAGGTTTTCTTCCAATTTGCCAAGCTTTTCCTTCTGATCTCCTCGAGCCTTTTTTTAAAAAAAATTTGTCCCAGGGGGACTATCTCTTTGCAAGACTGAAATAGCCATTCCTATTCAGTATGGTGAATGGAAAGTACAGTATAGAAATTACCATTGTGTGGAGGAAAATTCACAACAAGAGTCAAATTCCTTTTCCAACATGGAACAGCAAAGGCTGCAGCTGATTTACTTGGCGGAGGGCCCTGCGTGTTCAAAACAAGAAGATGAGCCATTCACATGTCTTTTGTCCCATCCCTGAAAAATTCTGCTGACATGATGCAGCTGCTGTAGCTGCTTCTCTTGTACTATGAATCATTTCTCCAGTCCTGGTCCAAAGGAGTCTGGCTTAGCTAAGGTCTGGGAGACGTGTAAAACACCAAGAACGTTACAATCAATGAACTTCCTGCCATTTTAGAAGAGGTGTGAACCTGTTTGGCCTAGAAAGAGAGGAGGATAATGTTCTCTGTTTCCCATCATGTTTCAGACCACATCACTTAACACTTCCATGGTAGAAGGCTTAACCTCCTTGTCAACAACAACTTAGAGTATGAGTTTCGGTTGAGTGCTAACCCTAGATAATTTGTTTCATTCCTGGAAAGAGGAAGAATGAAGAATGAAAAGTGCTGATTCATAGTTCTGCTTCATTTACCTACAGTTGACATTTGGTGGAAGGTAATTTTAGGGTACAGTCCAACCATAGCTAAGTATTTACAAGTTCCATTGATTTCAAAGGGACTTAAATCTAAGTTTGGCTGGATAGTTCCATCAGTATTTTTAATTAAAAAGGAAAGGAAGAAGCATCTGAACTCAGTGCAGTGTTCTTTCTAGTTGCACCAAAATGTTTCCTTTGAAATCTTCCCTCATTAAATGTTACCATCCACACTTGTTGCAATAGCACATGATGTCGGTAAGTAACTTTCACTGAGGATGATTTATGCCTTTTTAAAACGAAGACATAGCAGTGTAACGAAGACCCTTTTTAGCCTACAGTTATTGTCCTACATTTGCTAAGATGGTTCCCACCTTTTATAGATAAAGGGACTATTTGCAAAAATCTTTCTTCCCTCCTCAATTTTTGGTGTGTGTTTTTTGGCGCCAAGAGAATATTATACATCAATACCACTTCAGCTGTTACAATTAGTGTCTTCATTCAAAAGTTTCCATGATGCCAGCACATGGAAATAAATCACATTACATGTAGTCTTCCTAAAACATTGACGTTCTTTTGTTTTCCACGGGAGAGTTTTATCTGAACTTGAGTCTCTCCCATTTGAAATTAGTGAGATTTCAAAATGTTTAGGGGATGGGTGAATTGGTTGCACTGTAGTCCCAATCACAACTGCCTCCAACCATCACTGACAAATCGCAGAATTAGACTGAAGGGTGGGTAAGTGTTATGTGATATTTCCTGCACCATGGAACCTCCCTGACAATAGCTATGCAGGTAAATCCAACATTTGTTCCCCTATACATGTAATATAAGACTGTTTAAAAATGTGCAGAGACCATCAAATACTACAATGTTATAGAGCTCTGTGAGGCAGAGGAACAGCATTCTAAGGCTCCAGTGCTAATCCATAATATGATTAGGTTAGAATGGTTTGGTTATTAATGTTACGTTAGAATATTACGAATTATAATACCTTGAATCCAATTCCATCTAGTTATCCTTTAGTCTCACTGAAATCAATACAATAACCTAGTCATGATTAATCCCATTGACTTCAGTCGAGCTAAAGTGTGAGTTAGCCTGGATCTGATACACTTTAATAATCTCTCACATTGTTAAAAGCATTGCAAATCCATGTATATGTGCTGACATGTTATGGATGGAGCTGAAATTTAGCTAGGCCTTATTTCAGTGTAAGCTTACTTTCTGTTGCATTTTTAAACTTATATAGCAAACTGAAAGTTCGCTGTGGAGTTCTCCAAAAATGTGCACAAAAATGCATGCAATACACAGAGATTTACATAAAACTTCATATATTTGTAAAACTAATATTAAAATACATTAGGAGAGTTGCTTGCAAAAATGTGTTTATTGGGCAAATATGTGTACAAAAATGCATGTGTCAGGAGAAGACAAGTTTTTTTTTTTAAACTAAATTCTTAAAAGTTCTGGACAATCCAGATGTCAGATTAGAAGGAGAAACTTAAGACAAACTAAAATTGACAGGTTTTACCCATCCCTAAAATACACCTATTTTCTCCTCCTTTAGTCTGACGAGGATTCTTTAAAGAATGATGCCATAGTTATGCTAGATGAGAAACATTTATGGCAATTGTTTTAAGACTATCTTAGAAGTATTAGAATAAGACAGTAACCTTTGTCTACTTCATGAACATTGCAAGGTCTCTTTTTAGGTCCATCAAAGCCCATGAGTACTCTTAGAGCCTTCAAAAATAGCCAGCGGAGACGAAGATTTCAGCGCTTAGTGACTGGCTCGTTGCCTCATGATACTCTAGACAAAGTTCCTTCTCCCTCTCCAGTCACTGATGGAAAAATGTTCTCCATCAATGTCCCAAACCAACTGCGAGCATTACTGGAGGGTAATGTATTCCCATCTAAATAAAGAACCAGAGAGAATACAAATATTTAAACTAAAATCTTTGCAAGGACATTACCCACCTAACAAGATCTTCTGTCTAACACACAAGACTTATGCCACTTTAGGTGTGTAATTTGACAGCCCAAAGGATCACATTGCTTGTGTGTTGTTAATACTGTGTTCTTTCTTTTATATAGTTCCCAGTGTTGCTCACGTGTCACTTGAGAAGCGTGGACTGTGTTTCCCTCTTGACCTAAGCCGTAACCTGGATGTTCCAGCATTGTTAACTGCGGAGACTGCTTTCCGTAGTGGATACATCAGTAAAGAGAAGGATGATAACCGTATGATGCTATATCATTCTTCAAAAGTATTAACTGATGGCAAAGTAGCCCCAGTGGCATCAGGTAAAATTTGTCAGTGCTTTCTGAGAATATTTCAAATACATTTGAGCCATGCTGAACAGAATAGGCCAGTTTCTATAGGTGAAAGCAAAATAAAAAGTAAAAAAAGACAAAAAAGTGGCACCATAAAGACTTAACTTTTATATTTCTTAATTTGAGATTTCATGGACGTGAGAGAAGGAGATATAGCATGTTAATTTATGACAGAGGTTCTCGCATTCTTTACAGCAGAAGCTTCTATGAAAGGTCTGCATATCAAAGACACTTATCATCACATTGTTTAACACCCATTGACTTTCTTACCAACCAACCACAGTCTCTGTATTTTGATATGTATACTTTGATGCCCTGTATAAATATTTTCCACTGTTGAAGTGGACTTGTCCGTGAAAGCTCACATTAAAAAAAATATAAAAGTTAGTCAGTCTTTAAGGTGCCATCACATTTTTGTCTTTTTTTACTTTTTCTTTTTATTTTGTTTTCACCTATAATGCTTGCACAGACTAACACAACTACCTCTTCTACAACTGCATTTCTGTATTCTGTATCCAGAACTGATACCTAGAGATACATGAATGTGACAAACATCTATTTACAAACCTGTATCATTCAGCTACACATATCAGGAAGCAGAGCGTACTTGGTGAAAAACCTCATGCTTGCTGCTGCTTACATATGAGAAGAATCCCTATCTTAATTTTTAATCACAATTGTGGTTGACCCACTTCTTGTTTCCAAGTAGTTACCCAGGGCACTGTTTACTAATACCAGCAGTCTTTTTGCCAGTAACGTTGTTGAAGCCCACTTAAATCTTAGATCTTGCCCTGCTTTGTTAGCGTTAATCAAGTCATACCCATCCTCTGTCAAACACAAGCATGAATGATGGCCAATAAAGAATACATGCCAAGATTTCAAGAAAAAATTAGTACTTTTTCCAAAAACAACAGCAATACACAAAAACTAAATTATTGTTTTGAAAAGAGATCTGTTAAAGGTAAAGCGTGTTTTCCTTGGCAGTACAGTTAGACCTCAACTTCGGCAAAGAATTTGACAAAGGTATAAAAATATAGTTTGGCTGTAATGCTGGTTTGCAGGATTCAGCTCTTGGGTGTCTGGATATTTTTGTCATCTTCCCATCGCCTTTTCCATATTTCCTCCTGAGCAGAATATTTTCAGTGCTGAGGAGCACGTCCAGAATTGATTGTCATCATATATGGGAATCATAGCTAATTTGAATGTGGTAATTACAGGATGACAGAATCTGATATGTTTAATTAACATAGTGAATATCCATGCCTTTCTTTCCTTTTCCTTTCTTCTTCTTCTTCCATACTTTTTACTCCTTTTTCAAAATTTTATTTATTAATCATCCTCTAGCTAATAGCTCCCCGGCAGCTTAGATAAAAACACAGCAGACATATTTCACTTACTCCTTTAATTAAAAAAAAAAAAAAAAAGAGCTTGAGCTTATATATACTTTTTTCTTTGTTTCATATCCTTCCCTGTTTGATGCATAAATATGAAATCTAGGATCTTTCTTCTCCCCTCTTCAAAAGAAAAGAATGAGTGATGTATTTCTGGGTGTGTTGAAATGTTACGTTTGTGTAGTGAGCCATACAAAAGTACTCGGAAGGCCACAAGAGACCTGCACATTTCTTGAGATAATGCTGTCAAATCAGCCTAGTTTGAGAACTAGGCTCTGAAGGGTAGAATGCATTTCTGTGAGCTATATAAAGGAGAGTTTTTTTCAGCAGCAGATGCTTGAAATAGATAATCTGATCAAGGATCTGAGGTTGACAACTTCATAAGATTAAGGCCTTGTTACAGTACTTACTAGGTACTCAGTCCATGGATTTTGTAGTCATTCAGTGCTGGGACATCTGTATGCATGCACGTATAAAGCACAGAGAATTACCTCCAAGTAAGGAAATTATTGGAAATCTGTCTTACTGGCTTCATGTACATACTGGAGCCCATCTAGACCATTGGGTTGGGATGTTAATCTTATTCCACATTTCAGAAGGTACATATATGTGGATCTATACAACCTGTGAGTAGAACTCTGCTCATAAGACCCTACTGTTAATGTAGGAGAACAGTCTTGGCTAGTTGTCCCCTTGGTTGGCAGACTCTCCAGAACAAAGGTGACTTAGAAGACATTTTTTAAAAAAATATCACTTCCCTGCCATCTGTCAGAATGCTCCTTTGCTGGATTGTCAGGCCTTCCATAAATGAAAGGCATCTGCCCAATTGCAGAACTGCAAATCTAGGTGTCTGTCATGTTTTTTCTAAAGGAACCCTTAAGATCAATATATATAAGTGGGTGCTAAAGGACTGATTGGATGCAACCCAGAGTCTGTATATACTCTCTTACCAGCTGTGTTGTGCTAAGCTTCCATTATTCCTTTTCCATCCACAGGAACAGCGAAAACGGAAAGAAGGACAAAACTGGAGGAGAAATGCTCGTCTTTACTTGGTATGGACAAAATTATAACAATAATAGTAGTGACAGTAGTAATAGTAACAATAGCAGCAGCAGCAGTAATATCAGTAGTAATGGTGATTGAGACCAAAGGTCTAGCCTGTCACTGATCTTTATATCTGTTAATGCTCCATTAGGGGTAAATGTTCCTGTTTTCAGTGACTGAGGCAGTTCATTTTTTATTTATGCTCAAGGCTTGTCTTGGTAGATTATGTTTATATGTTCAGTTGTACCCCCACCCCCCTTGGGACTGAGATGTTCCTGTTAGAGGAAAAGGAACAAAAATACAAGCGTGGCAACCCATTTTCAATAAGAAAAGCGTGAAGATCTTTGTTTTCTTATTTTTTTTTATGTATGACTGCTTGCTAATGCTGCCAAAATATTTGTTCCTAAACCTTGTCTCCTGGTACACTTCCAGTTGGTCTCAAAGGGTATAAAAACAGCAGAGTGTGAGTGGTTTATTTAGTAGAGACCAAAAGGTTTGTGAGTGTTTAGTGGCATCAGGCGGGCCATCCCAGAAACAATATTCCATAGATGATGACATGAATGTGGGAATGTGCCTTTCTCTCCTCAAGATGCCAGAGGACACCCATAAGCATTTTAAACCATGATTTCCAAGGTATGGCAAATCATGCACCTCTAGGATTATTAGCTAATGACATCTTTCAGAGACACTGTTTTCATCTTCAAGAACAATAAAATACTGTAATGTGGGATTAGAGGAACACAGTAGCCCATTTTGGACATCATTAAAGAATAGAAAAAGCCAAGGAGGGGGGGAGAATCATGCTAGCCCTGGCCTTCTCTCACACGTTTTCACTGAATTTGGCCCATAGAGTATGATTTTTCTGAAGAAATATTTTCTCCAACCATGAAGTATCTCCAGGATTTTCAAAACCCAGAAAATGAGGAGGAAAATCATAGTTACTCTATGTGTGGATTTTCTCTTTGACAGTTTGTAACACATTCTTGAATGTAGCATGACACATGATACATTGGCAAAGCACTGTATATATCTTCACTCTTCTGGGCGACAACAGAAAAACTGGCAGTTTTCAAATACATGCAAAATTTAGTAAGAAAGGAGAAAAGCAAGGGTAGAATGTTTTGATATAATGTAGGAGGACAAGGAAAAGATTGTGTGGTCCCTAAAGATTACACAGTGATACCTGGGTGATACCTTTTATTGGATCACTAAAATTCAAACCATTTGCAAGTTTTTGTGTAGAAAATTCCACTTCTTCAGGTTTAGCACAACTCCTTTATGGATAACGCAGAAAAGTTGTATGTAAATGTCCAACAATTGTTGGTACATGTCTATGCGAGCTTCCTGCTTCACAGGTGGAGTGAGCTCATCAAACCTACATAAAGAGTGATGAGCTGCTTAAATATTGAAATGGTGCATTCATGTGAAGGAGTCAAGAAAAGCAATGGTGTTGCATTTGCAAACCTTTTTTCTCAAGTGTATTTTTTAGAGATGGGCACAAACTACCATTTTGGTGGTTTTGGCTGGTTCATTTATCAGCTGAACTGAGGTGTTTGGTGCTTCCTAGCCCTGCCGCCTCTATTAGTGGGCGTTCAATGGAGGAGATGGGGCAGGGAAACGCCGAACCCCTGTTTGGATGAAAAACGAACCAGCACAAAGCTCTGAACTGGTGGTTTTTTCCCATCTCTAATTTTTGTTGCCATTGTAATGAAAATGGTGAGAGAAATTAGAATATGGCTTGATATTCATATCAGGAAAAGAACATTAAGTGTTGACATGGTGCTTTCCTTTATTTTTATGTTTAGAAGATTTTGTCAGAAGCTGGCCATTCTCATTCTAAAACAACAGATAATGGAATTCTGGCCATCCTTAGTGTCACAGTTGTTCAGTTTCACGGATCTTGTAGATTTTTTCCCAATACCAGGGCTTGGTTCGAGATTGTTTTTAAACCTCTGCCTCCCCGGTGCCTCTAACATGTAAAAATTAAAAAGTGCTTATTTAGCCACTTAAATAATTAATGATACAGTTCCATGCTCAGCAAGGGGTTGACCTCATTTTGACAACCGATTGAATTTTATTTTAGTCTATTATCCTTTGTTTAATAACGATCGTTGCAATTTGCAATGTAGGTAAAAAGAAGGAGAAAGATAAAGAAAGAAAAGAAAAGAAGGAAAAGGATCATAAGTCAAAACAGAAGAAGAAGAAGAAAAAGAAGAAGAAATCAAAACAACATGGTACAATTTGAATACGTGAGATTCAGAGGGGAAGACCCTCTGGTTTTCTGTCTGTGCCTCCAGACAGTTGCTAATATGCTGTTTATTTGCATGTGTTACAGATGTTAAATACAACTTGAACTTTGTAATGTAATGATTTGCTTTGTTAGCTTTGCTTATGTGCCGCTTATTAATTGAAGTATACTTCAGCTTTGTGTCTTGGTGTGGAAGAACAGCACCTGGTTGATTTTCTGGTCAGTGTGTGTTACATAGGCAGCCTTGGTCAAGCATGTGTTCTTTAATATTTACCCTTTGAATAGCAGTGGGCTGCTCCTAACCATCTCAGTTGTTTCACCTGCCCATTTTGCCTTTTGGTGAGTGGGTGGATGCTGAACCATCTTGTGAAACCTACTTGGCACATTTACATGAATGAAACCTTACGTCAGTTGCTTCTAAATCAGGTTAATTTGTTAACAAGGCATTTGCACACCTGTTTTGTGACATTTTGTTTGAATTCTACAGATAATTAATTGGCTTCCGTAACTCTGACGGTGACAGTGTGCAAGTTATTTATTTTATTAATGTATTTATTGCTTTTTTTAATGCTGCCTTTCTCCGGGTGAAGGGACTTGGTATGGCTCACACATCAATAAAGCACCCTATTAACACATGTTGTCACCTGAAATCTGAAAAAGGAAGAGCAAGACACCTGCTTCTCTAAATATGCCCAGAGTTTTGAGATTGTTGATGGGTTGATGCTATTCTGCAAACATAATGAATCACTTCAGGACCATTTAAGCGTGGCTCAGTTTAAAGTAACAAATCGTTGTTTGTCATGTTAAGAAACTAGAAGGAAGTGCCGATTGCTATCTAACTAGTTAATTTTGTTGTTATCTCATCTCTTTGGGACCCTTCGAAAAAAATTTTGAAGGACAGTCTTGGTGAATCGTACGGTGTAGCTATATTCTGCATGTTACTGTTTTGCAGATTATTCAGATTTCGAAGATAGTTCTCTCGAGTATTTGGACAGGTGCTCGTCTCCACTCACCAGGTCTTCTGGGAGTTCTTTGACACTACGAAGCACAGTGACAGAGAAGAACACATCTTGTCAGTATCCAAGGGCTATTCTGTCTGTCGACCTTAGTGGTGAAAGTAGGTTTGCTGTCCTCTTACGATATTCTGTCGCTTTACAGTAGATTTGGCCTTCAATTGTTTTTATGTGGTGTTAGATCACTTCCAATTTATGGCAATCCTATGACCTGAGACCTCCAAAATATCTTATTTTTAACAGCCCTGCTCAGGTCCTGCAAACTAAAGGTTGTGGCTTCCTTTGCTGAGTCAATCCATTTCATGTTTCATTTTCTTTTTCTGCTGTATTCAGATTTACCCAGCATTATTACCTTTTCCAGTGAATGTGGACGTTAGAGATGGGGATATTCGTATATGAATACGAATATCCCCATCTCTAGTTGACAGTCATGTCTTGATATATATGTGTGCCAGTTTAGCTAATTTTTTTAAAAAAAGTCAGATCTAAAGGCCACAGCTCCCCTGGCGGTTGCTTGCTTGAATCTACATGAGAAACCCATTGCCTGTCTCATCTCAGGCTTTCATTTTGTTCAGAAGTGATTCCTAATGGATAACCGTAGTGCAAATTCGTGCATTTTTTTCTGTAGTTTATTCTATTCCCTGTAAGTTTATAAGAACTTTGTTTCTTTCCTACTCTTTATTTTTAGTACAAAATATGTTCCCATTAAGAATTCCAAAGACACGATTTAATGGAGTTGCGAGAGAAGGGGAGAGAAATGATGTGTATATAATTAATGAGAATTATGTGTTGTCTGGTTGATTCTGACTAATGGTGAACCTTCCCAGATTTTTCTAGGTATAGGACACTCTGAAGTGGTTTACCATATCCTTTTTCTGAAAGTGCCCTGTGCAGCTTGCCTAAGGCTACACAGGCAACTCTGTTCTTAGGAGGCATGGTGGAGAGTCAGATTCAAGGTCTCCGACTGTGGCCAGGCACAGCTAGCTTACTTTGTGTATAGCAATTTTTAAAACAATAAACCTTCTCAAGTTTGCATTCAACAACCAATTGCTCCCACTTGAACCAACATGATTGCCAAGGTCCTTTGCTGTAGCTTTTTCCCAGGTGCCCCCAGTGTCAAGAACCATGTGGTTTGCAAGCACAGATCAGGCTTTTGTTATAGTAATACTTGTTATGCCATCTGCAGACTGCTCTGGACAAAATCTCGTTATTTCATTTGTAAATCCTGCGCTACCTACCGATTTTATACCTTCATTTATTTATCCTGCTTCTGTATTTCAGACCTTTCTGATATGGAGTTCTTGGATGACTCTTCTACGGAGAGTTTGCTGCTGAGTGGAGATGAATATAATCAGGACTTTGATTCAACCAATTTTGAAGAATCTCAGGATGAAGAAGATACTCTCAATGAAATTGTCAGGTGTATCTGTGAAATGGATGAAGAAAATGGCTTCATGATTCAGGTAAGGAGTCTTGTTCTTTTCACATCTCTCTAGAACTTGCTTCAGCAATGGCTTTAGAAATAACTTATACTGCACTTATGGCACGGGCTGCTTTAATTTAATGGCGTATCTTAATTCAGTTTTTGTAGATTGCTCTAGAAAAAGGGATATGGCAACTATCAGCCAGCAGATTTTCAGTGTCAAAAAATGTCAGTTATTTAATTTTGGCACTTGTGCTTTTCTCACTAGAAATGGGAAGAGGGGGCTTGAGAGATTTTCTGCCTGATGTGCCAAAATACATGTGTACCATAGACCTTCATTCTGCATTAAAATAACCAACGTTCCCCTAGTGTAGTTTTTGGCTCTTGTATGGAAAAAGCAACAGTCCGTTGAAAGTTGCCAAACAGTAGGAAATTTATTCATTCATTCTTTCATTTATTTAAAATATTTTACCCATATTTCTTACAAATCCTGCCCTCAAATGTTTTTCTTACAAAATTGGGGTTGCGTTATCTTGCTTGCTTTCTTTATTCGTATCAAAGCATTGCACAATTTAAAGTTACGGACATATTTGAGACATAGGAAAAATTTAAAAACAAATGAAAATGTTAAGATAATTAGACTATTTTTGACCAGAATACTTTATAGTAGTGGTTCCCAACTTTGGGTAACCCAGGTGTTCTTGGACTGCAACTTCCAGAAACCCCAACAGGCACAGCTGGTGGTGAAGGCTTCTGGGAATTGCAGTCCAAGAATACCTGGGTTACCCAAAGTTGGGAACCACTGCTTTATAGTGACAACTTGTATGTTTAAAAAAAAACACACCACAAATTAATAAGAGGTTTAAGGTGTAGTGAACAGGGGTGCTGGGGACCACCTAAAAACATGAAAAATCGCCCCTCGTGCATTCTAATGGGCACAAAAGGACTCTCTGAGCATCCTCCAATTTGGGGTTACTGGGACGAATCATGTGGGTGCCTGGTGGGGGGGGGGGTGACAGGATACATGTGACCAGTCTCTGTACTATAGAGAGAGACCCAACTCCACAGTGAGCTTCCCTTTCTGTTTCAGTGACACAGCACCCTTTAACCTGATGTCCTGAATGTGGTGCTTTAGCTTCTTTTGGTATGACTCCTTAGCACAGTAATGAGTGTGTCTCCTGTGCTTTGACTTTTGCAAGTGTTTGAACAAGTGTTTTCCCCATTTCATGCACTGTTATTTCTTTATCATCATCACAGTGTGAAGAATGCCTGTGCTGGCAACACAGTGTGTGTATGGGATTGTTTGAAGACAGCATTCCCGAGCAGTACATCTGCTACATTTGCAGGGACCCGCCTGGTATGAGTAAAATTTGAAACTAAATTCTCAAGTCTTAGGCTCTAGATTTCAAGATGTATTAAAGGAGTATATAGAAAGATCCTGGTTTGGTCAAATTGCATTGTATAAAATGAAAATTTTACCAAAGTTGTTATTTTATTTTTGTGTGTGGATGTTACTAGTATAAATAAGGGAGGCAGACAGAAATAAAAATTGGCAACATATAATTAATTAATTTTGTAATTGTGATAGAAGAGCTAAAATAAGTAAATTATTGTATCAACCTGAAAAAGAGGGAGGGCTGCATCTTCCTAGTAAAAAATCTAACAATATGGGTTAAGATTTGGTTAAGGAAATACAGTATTTCCATATGTTGTGGGAGTGTGAAGTAGTATTGAAATTTTGGAAGTTAGTATTTAAAGAAATGGGGAGAAATTGTACAAATAACAATAGACATTTCACCAAAAATGGCGTTATTACTTATTAATGAAGAACAGTGTGATTATTTATTTTTATTTATTTATTTATTTATTCAGTTTGTATCCCGCTCCCATTAGTGTCACAGCACTACACTGGGCGGGTTACAACTCATAAAATAGGAAACAAAGATAAAAATAGAGATATTAAAACCAATAGCAAGAACCCTGAAAAAAACCAGATGGCACCAACTAATCCCAGAGCAGATGGATGAAAAGAGGGGAGGGAAGAAGAGGAGGAGAAAGAAAAAAGGGGGAAGATGGTCAGCCAGATTCAGTGTGGAAAACCTCCCTGAAAAGCAGTGTCTTTAATTGCTACCTAAAAGTCCACAGGGAGGGGGCTAGGCAGTGAAAAGGGGGGGGGGAAGAGAGAGTTAATTATGAATATGATAATGGCAGCCAGATTAGTGATTGCAAGAAATTAGAAACAAGCATATGTTTCTATTAAGTGAATGGTACAATGAAGTTTGGGAAATAGCAGTTAATGATAAGTTGACATGGGATATAACCAACGTACCCTCTCATTTTCAGCCCCGCTGGACGGGGCTCCGCCTCTCTCTCCTGCGACTCTGCCCCCGTGCACTGGGTTCTGTTGCAATCACTGCGCGGAGGAGGAAGACAGCTGTGCACGTGCCCAGTTCAGCAGGATCCTTAGATATAACATTTAAAAAGGAATTGCTAAAAGAGAATATGTTTGTTGAAAAAATTTTTTTTGAACTTTCTATTATTATTGAAAGGTGAAGGCCATCTAAGCAAGTGATAATGTTATTTTAGAAGGGTTATGGGCATCACATCCAAACGTTGGAGGAAATATGCCTCTTCTGGTCTTGGTAATGGGTGCATTAATTTTAGCTGTTGTTTTTTTTAAAAAAAATGTATTAAAGTATGTGAATTTCACCAGTACCGTTTGTAAAAAGCCACTGGCACAAATCAGATTTCTTAGTGTAGCATCAGATCTAGGAACATCCTGGTGATGCAAAACAGGATGACGATGGAGGCAGATACAACCCGTTATGGATGACTCAAGCATAGATACGAAAGTCAGAGAAATGATAGGAAACCTTTTTGCAACTTCACATATTTTCTTCCAATTCAGAAGTTGTTCTAATTGGAATATTAAATAAATAAAATACATGTATAAATAGCTCTGTGACTATGTCATTCCTGGTAAACAAATTAACTTTTTCCCCTAGTGCCTATAACTACAACCCTGTCACTTGTTGACTGCGTGGCTTAGACAGTTTTGCTCATGTACTGAAAACATGCTTTGCGCAGTGTGATTATTCACTCTTCAATAGAGAGAAATTGGTTTGGGGAGTGATTTTTGTGCACCAAGGCAACAGCATGACATGTGATTCTCATGTATTGTCTCTAGGTCAGAGATGGAGTGCCAAATATCTCTACGATAAAGACTGGTTGAATAATGGCCATATGTGTGGTCTATCATTCTTAAAAGAGAACTATTCTCATTTAAATGCCAAAAAGATAGTGTCAACACACCACCTCCTGGCTGATGTTTATGGTGTTACTGAAATCCTGCGTGGGCTTCAGTTGAAGATTGGGATCCTGAAGTAAGTGTATGTTCTGGTGTTACAAATGGCTTTCTCTTGCTTATCTTGCCGTCCCCTGGTAAAGGTGAGGACAAGAAATTCTTTCGTCTTCTCTCTCAATAGAACAACAACAACAAAAAGAAAAAAAAAGACTTTGCAGTCAAGTTGCATGGGTGGAGGAGTGGCTTGGCAAAACTGTGATCACTTCCAGTGTGCAGTTGTTTGGAGTTTTGTGTCATGTGATGGCAAAATGCTCATCCAAATGTATCCCATTAAAACAATCTTACTTGAAGATCGTTGTTGTTGGGGTGCTACCTCTCTTGTTAAGACAGTGCTTAAATTGATTTCAGTTCTGAAATTTGACCCCAAATCTCCTTTTTCTCTCCACCCAGGAATAAGCATCACCCTGACCTTCAACTGTGGGCTTGTGCAGGTGTGAGGAAGGATCAAGACCAAAAAACTCTTGGAGTAGAAAGAAGGGTACTGGCTGTGCCAGATACCACTAACCCCCCTGAAAGGACGTGTTATGGTCAAAACCATAAACAGCCCCCTAGTTTACCCCAGAAGAAAGAAGAAACATACATTACAAGTGAACACAGTTACCAGAAACCCCAGAGTTTTGGTTCGGATTGCAGATTGATGATGGGTCCCATGAGCTCAGATGAAGACGATGCCAGCAGTTTTGAGGATGATCAGGAAATTCTTTTAGAGGATAAAAACTGTTTGCAATATACATCTAAAGAAGATGGTTTCCGCCATCAGGTAAAACCAACCATTTGTCTGGATAACTTCCCGGATAGTGCTGCAGCACCCTAGAGAAGAGTTCAATGCATTGTTGCAGCTGATAAAGTGGGCTATAATACACAGACGCTTCTATCGTAATAATTGGTTTCAGATTTCAAGTACAATATGATTCTTCATTATCTTTACTGTAACGTACTAACATGGCTACTCCTCTGGAGGTCTCTCTGAGGTCTTTGTCAAAAGCTTTGCTGAAGATATATTGCATTTACAGCATTTCCACTATCTACCAGGGAGGTTACCCAATCAAAAAAATGAGATAAGGATTCAACATTTGCAATTTTGCAGGAGGGGGGGGGGCTGTCCAATATCTGAGGGAGGGCAGAATGGCCTTCAGACACACACAGGCTGACCAGCATTGTTGCAGATCTTCCTGTAACCCATGTGTACAATGGCTTTAACTTTTACTCTGGTTTCCTGCCAGTCTAGCTGATCAAGTGGCATCAATTGCGTAATTATCATAATGAGGTTTCAAGATTCTTTTATCAAAGGTCACTGTGTTTCTGGCTGTGCATTTCAGAGTCCACTGTGCAAATTGAAGCCTCACTTGATGTTCATCTGGTAGGTTCAGAAGGAACAACCAGATGAACCTTGACATTCTGGAAACTCTTCTATTGTTATTCACACTTCATTGGGTTACTTGAATCAATACAACCTTAGACTTGTTTATCCTTTTCTGTAATGGATCATGGGCATATGATCAGCCTGGGTAGGACACAGATTTTCTGGACAGGTAGCTCTTCTGGGCCGGATGCACGTAGCAAAATGTGTCTTAAGTGAAATAGATATGGTATTGACAAAAGCGGGAATAGCTGGGTTGACATAAAGCAAATTTCAAAATCTGTACTGAGGTTGTTACCTTTACCAGGCCAAGCCGAAAAGCACGAAAAGTGTGCAGGCTTTTGAGAATAATGTTGATGTATCGTCAGGTCAATTCTGACTGATGGTTACCGTTTCCAGGGTTTTCCAGATAGAGAGTATTCAGAAGTAGTTTGCCATTCCTTTCTTCCGGGGGCATCCTGGGATTGTGCAGCTTGCCCAAGGCCACACAGTCTGATTCTACTTGCAGAAGGCACAGTGGGGAGTCAAACTCCCAACCTCTGGCTTCACAGCCAGATAGCTAAACTACTGTCTTTCTATCAGCAAGATGCAAGAGGAGGTGGGAGAGAAAAGTGGGGGAGGTCGAAACTTGCATCTTTTCCGCATGTTGTCTTGAGATATAATGGAAGAGGGATGCTGCCAGCAGTGAAATGGGCCTCAGTGGTATCCCATTTCATCAAAGGTAGTCCCCATGACCTCTGAGAAGTTAGAAACTTTTGATATTCCATCACAGACAAGGTAAGTCCCAAAAGTGTGAACTCAAAGCTCTGACCATCTTGTGTGGTCCAACGGGGCCCTAAATTGTTGGAAAAGAGAGAGCCGCCACAGACTCTTAACATTGTCAGTTCTGGAGATAGTCTTAAGTAAATGAAGTCAATCTGGTTCTGATTCATAGAGATGCTATGAACATCTTCCAGCCCTAGAAGTTGCCTAGAACACCCCCACCCCAGCTGGCACATTTCTGGGACTGGGAGAAACCAGAAGGCCAAGGAGATATTTTTCTCCATTTCTGCTGTGTTTCTCTCCATGAGGTTCAGTTGGAGAGAAGAAGGAAATGCCCCTTTAGTCACCCTGCTTCCTGGGAAATCTCAGTAGTCTATGAATGAGGTAGACTCGCTATCCATTAGACCTCTCCCTGAACTGCCCTCCCACTGAGAAGCAGTGCAACTGAGGGAGCACTCCCTTTTCTTTTTTTGCAGCCAAACCACATGGAGTGACACAGGCAATGGCAGCAGACAAAGTATTGGCGCCTGAAGGAGTGTTATCATTGCAGACAGGGAAGCAGGGAAAACTCGAGTCAAGGCATTATATGCATCTGTGGCTGAAGACTACTGCAGATGTGCAGATATTCTTATGTAATAGGACATGTTGATCATATATGGTCAGTCTTTTGCTTACAAAGGGCAAGCATTTTGCCTTTTTAAAAACGAATAGATAAAGAAAATAATGAAACAAACTTAAGTATCTGTGTTTTATATCCTCCTCTAAGGTAATAAAGCCTAGGCTAATTCATTAAAGGCCTTTTTGATTTTAAACTGGAAAGTTTTAAGCATATACCTAACTCTGGTCAGAATTTGAAAACTAGTGGAGTCCAGAAGTAAGTTGCTGAGTGTGCCCTACACTTTTACTGCTAGCCTATATTGCTAGATCCCAAGTGTACAGTATTAGAGAACGTTGGTTATAAGGGGCATGACTATGCTTTAATAGCCTTTGTTATGATTTGCCTTAAAGTATGGTTTGGCAGCAGAAAGATCACCTTGCTTGCCCTCTCATTCTGCTGTGTCATTCCGAGACCGCCGTTCTGCTTAATCACACTCGGGCAGCCGCATGCAAGTGGCTTCAACCATGACATGGCTGTGGAAGGATCTTGTGCAATTCCAGCTTCAATTTGTGATTAAGCTTTCTGCTAACCTTGTCCTGTTTTTCTGGTAATATAGAGGCATTCTGCTGAAGGGAACACTGTGTTTGTATTTAATGAAAAAAGAGGCACCGAGGAACATGTGGACTCTCGGCTTCAGTGGCAGCTAAACCTCCTCACCCACATAGAGAATGTACAGAACGAAGTCACAAATAGAATGGATCTGATTGAAAAGGAAGTGGATGGTAATTATCAAAATCACTGAGAATGTAGATTTAATTTCTAATCCTCCCCATCCCATAGGCTTGAACTTTGGAAAAGTTCATTTTTTTAAACAGCGCAGCCAGTGGCCATGCTTACTGGGGGATGCCAGGAACTGTAGCAGTAAAAAAAGTGGATTTTCCAAAGTAGAAATGTGCACGAGCCACAGAAATTGTGGGTCATGGTGGTTTGTGGCTACTGAGGAATTATGAACCATCTTAACTTTTTAAAAAACAAACCATGAATTAGTTCATTTAAAGAAAAACATTATCACACTTTTAAAAATAAAATTAAACCCCCTCCACCTTCCCACTCTCCCCACCCCCTTCCCACTGACCCCGTTGTCTCCTCACTGACCCCCTCGCCTCCCTACCTGGTCTGGCTGCCTCCTCCTCTTACTGCGCCTCCACCATCTTGAAAGACAGTGGAGCTGGGCCAGCTGTCTCTGCGCATGGGTCTGCCTATCATAGGGAGGGAGGTGACAGGGCAGTGGGAAGAGGTCGGAGGCAGTGGGAACGAACCAGGAAGTTTGTGAAAATTGCTGAAAAAGTTCGTGGTTTGGTTCATTTGGGGATCACAGGGTTTGACAAAACTGAACTGACCCAAATCAACAAACCAGCAATTTTTAACAAACTTCCTGGTTCATTTTTAGGTTTGTGCCCATCTCTTTTCTAAAGTCTGGAAAGCACCCCTCCCCAGGAGTAAGCTTTTTAAAAAGCAGATCTAATGGAACTCTTTTTAGTCTTTCTATCACAAAATGGCAGCCTGTTGGTGGATCTGGAAAATCTGATTTCTAAGTTATTTCTAAAGCCATCATAGAAGCAAGCTTTGCTCCTTCCTACCATCTCCTTATGTCATATGATTGCATTTTCCATTTTCGCCATCCTGAAATTTGCTGTTGCATCTGAACCCAAATTGTGGGTATTTCATACTACCTGTATTTTTCAACAAGCTAAGCCAAGATCAAACCATGCTTCCCAAGCCATGTTTATTTGTGTAAGCCTTAATTAAAACTAACCATAGTTTCTGGGTCAGATGTTGCAACATGGTGTGCTTAGTTGAAAATGGAAGGGATTTTATGCAGGCTACCTGGTGGCCATTATCAAAGAAGGAGAGGTTAGGGAGAAGTTGCACTTGTAACACTGCCTCATAGCTTACTATTATTCCCTCGCCGGAGTCAGAGTATTATTCTGTCTAATTGAATACATGCTGTTTTTATCTGTAGTATTAGAAAGTTGGCTTGACTTCACTGGAGAACTGGAGCCTCCCGATCCCCTCGCACGACTGCCCCAGCTCAAGCGCCGGATCAAGCAGCTCATATCAGACATGGGGAAGGTCCAGCAAATAGCAACCCTTTGCTCAGTATGACAAAAGGAAGGGTGAGGGAATATGCAAGTAGACTGTCATAATGAGTTTCGTAGGATCCACAAGACTGTTGAAAGGGTAGTTTATAAAAAGATGTCTGAATGCTACTCCTTGCTCTGTGCTGGCTCTCTCAGGATGCTGAAGATCTAGAGGAAAGAAAGAAGAAAACTGCAGCTATCCAACCGATAAGGTCTGCAAGCTGGTGAAACCAATGCTGTGATTGCTTCTTCTCTCTCTCTTTCTCTCTTTCTCTCTCTATATTATATACAGTGATGCAGAAATCTCTACAAAGAAATGTTTTATATGTTTTTACAGACAGTGCTAGGGGTGAAACCCTCAAAACTATTGACTTGTTTGAATGCCTGCTAAAGTAAGCTGCATTGGATGAAGGAATGAATTGCAATGTTTCCTTTCAGCGCTGATATAAGAACAAGGATACTTCTTCCTGCTGGTTATCTTGAAGGATGGAAAATTAAACCAATGCCTATTTTGTCCTTGTGTGGCGGATATGACAAATACTAGCTTCCTTTTTTGAAACAAGACTTTTCTGCGGTGGCCTCTCCATGAATATTATTTTTTCTAACAAAATCTTCCCTGCGTCTGTGCTCCTTCTTAGAAACAGTGGAAGGAGGATGGTGAGAAGTGCCAAATAACACTTTCAGAAACCACTGAAACAAGAGCATGCATCACTTGAAGTGTGTTTCCCTTTTCTTCCCAGGCCCACCTTCTCAGCAGAATCCTCGGTATCTGCCGGCAAGCTATTCCGAAGTGTACCTAGTTCACACTTGTGTTAGCCAAATTGAAGTGTTCAGGGCCACCGTCTCACTTTTAAGGTTCTTCAACCATTCTTACATTTCGTAAACATGCCCTGAATTGAACTGGTTAACGTTAGCACTCTGAAGTATTCATTATCCTCAGCTGGATTGAGGAATGACAAGAGCATCCAAAATGCCAGCGGTTGGCAATCAAATAAGGCCACATCTAATGTTTACCATTTCTAGACTCCTTTGGGGAGGGGGAATAATAAATGGAATTTTTTGGGGGAAGGGGAGAAGCGTGCAGACAACTCCCTGTGAGGTAGACTGGGTTGTACGTCATGGCACTTGGAATGACTGAGCACTACTTTTGTCCTTGTCCAAATAAAAATTTCCCACACTGTCTGGAACATGGCGTGACCTTCTGGGTCACTCCCTGTCATGAAATCATTGTTTGGGGATCACTCCCTTCTAAAGTGGATATAATGAAAACCCATTATCTGTTAGAAGCATTCGGTTCTCATTTGGGCAAAGCATTGTAAAACCAAAGTCAACCTAGTTTCCGTTTTTTTTTTTTAAAAAAAAGTTTCTGGACCAGGTCCAGGTTCATTTTACCTTTGTTGGTCTGCATTCTTGCTGTACCCAGTGGTATAATACACATCTTACAACATGTGCATGTATGTGTGTGAAATGCACATGCACATACTCCATTCTAGACAGATTTCTATTGGCAAGTCTAGTTTTATTACAATAGACTTCAGATCTTGGTGACAAAATATTTATAAAATGTTACCTTTTAACAAACAATTTCTAAAAGAAGAAAGAGAAGATGGAAATAATGTATGTACAGGTTTTGAAATTTGTAAAAAATAAAATAATTTTTTTAAAAAAATTAAAAATATTGACTGTTCCAGAAGAGGTGTAAGTGAAGACAGCACAATACTTGAACTCTTTATGCCTCCATATATGACTTTTTCAGTGCTGGTGATCTGTATAGAAAAGTATGGGAACTGTGTGATGGGCAGTAAACTTGAAGCTCCCCTTGGATTAGAGTACAAGCCACTGTACATTACAAATGTATTTAAATTTGCAGATACACTGTTCTATATGTAAGGTACTGTATGTAAAGCTGTTTATTAAACAATTCTGCATATTCTTCATCCTTCAACACTTCTCGTTCATCTCCTTAAAGGGGAGGGATTAAAGGAATTAAAGATTGCCACATGTGATTCTAAATGCTATTCAGAATGTATTCTCGAAGGCTTTCACCACTGGGATCCGATGGTTGTTGTAGGTTTTTCGGGCTGTTTGGCCGTGTTCTGGAGGTTTTTCTTCCTAACGTTTTGCCATTTCTCTGTGGCCGGCATCTTCAGAGGACAGGAGTTGGAACTCCTATTCTAGTTAGAACTTCTATTCAGAATGTTGAAGAATGTACCTCTGAATATTTGGTTGTGGACTTTGATATGAATGAATCAAACAATTTTTCCATCTTTCCTAATATTGGGTATTCCCAGGATTGTAATTTGGCATCCTTTTGGTTAGATACGGCCAAGTGGGAACCTTTGTTCTTCTGCATGTAAAACAAGAGTGCTGCCATTGAACTAATGATTCAGCAGAGATGCTACTGTTGACTGGTTTTATTTAACCTTCATCCAGACAGATTTTTTTAAAAAAATTAAATTTGAGTGACTTCTGGGGTGTTATTGAAGCCAGGTGCATTGTGGTTAGCAATTCTGTTCCCTGTACCTGTAGTGACAATTCCAGGTTCCTTTTCCTCACCCTACAACATGGCCAGCCTGCTGACAACCAGAATATTCACTTTTATTTCTCAAAATAAAGCTTTCCTGAGAAACAGCATGAAACCCTTTTTGTCCTGATATTTTACATTTGCTGGAAGAGGTGTAGTGAATGGCAAAATGTAGTAGGTTTGGTGAGACCAGGTTTCCCCATCTCGATTTCGCATGTAAAAGAAAAACTACATGACAAGTGGCCGAAACTGGGACATTGTTTGTAACTCTTCAGATAACGATGTTGCAAAATGCTTGAGTAGGTCAATTTCTGGAGCAAAACATGACTATAACATTCGGTCCTCCTGGATGATGCTGAAAAATAAGTGAATAACCTGCTTATGGCTTCCACAATCACTAGGTTTTGCCCATTTGGGGATAAAAATACACCAATGTTTGCAAAGAACCTTGTTCTTTTTTTTTTTAAGGCAGTTTTCCCTATTTTGGGATGCAATTAAATATCACAATGATTCAGAAGCAATGTCATGTTCCAGTGTTTGTAATCCACATGTGGAGTCAGTCTCCTGATTGCCATCCAGGGTCTTCAAATTCTTTGATAATCATTCAGCCTGCTGACTCTGTATACAGAACTCAACCTCCTTTTCCATGATAGAGTGCAGCTCCTGTCAGTAAACGCAGTCAAGAAAACTGCATACCGGCATGCGTACTTATGCAGATACACCACACAGTGTGAGGACAAATGTAAGAAACAACATAGAGAAGCTAGAAAAAGGAGGGACTGAGATGGGACATTATTTTTCGGAAACTGTCATGCTCGTCATCATCTATATGTGTCAGATGCAACTGATTCAGAAGCGTTATGTGAGCAACGTCCTGTTTTCAACTCAACCTTAAGCTGCTTAGCCAGGATTTATAGGCCCTCGCATATGAGGTTGACTGTGTTTGTAACCCTCATACATGTTCATGAGGCTTTTTGTGGCAAAGGAGCGTTGCATTTTAATCTTTGAAATATTTAAGTGGTTCCCAGCAGAATGTTTCTGGTTCACTTACCAGATGATTCCATATATTAGCACGACCAATTACACTTCATTAAATTGGGTGGGAAGGCTGCTGGGGAAAATAAATCCTTCCTGAAGCTTCCCTGAACCCCACCCAAACCTCACTCTGGTGCTTACATCACTTCCTCCTTTCTTGCTGCCTCAACAGAGACAGGAAGCATCGCTTCTTGTCTGCTGAAAACCTGTGTTGACCCAGAAGCCAGCCCTCTGACACTTGACAGTTGTTTACCCCAGTATTGACAATCTGTAATATGGTGGGAAGTGAAAGTTAAGCAAGCATGTCCTTCATGTGTAGGTGGTCCCAAGATTAATCTATGATATTTCCAGTTCAAAATACCTTGATTAGCACAGCTGGAGAACACAATTTCTCCAAGACGCTGGAGGCTTACAGACAGTTATAGCAGAAAATAGCAGGCTGGGTAAGATCAGTGATGAAACCCTGTAGGGCAGCTTCATATGATTCCTCTATGAAAAGCTACCACAGTGAATTAAGCCCAAGATAGTTCTGTTTATGCTAAATCATGTGCATGGTAGAGGCGGAATCACTAAGCCAGCAGCTAAGGCTTTTACTGCTGTGTTAAGTCCCGTTGACTCAAAATATCTACTCTAGTTGGAAGAAACCATTGGATCCAATGCCATTACATCTTTAGTGTTCAAAATTATTGGGATCATACTCTTAGATGCAAGTGCGTCACAATGCATGAACTTGGAATATTCGCCAGATTCAGACAAAGCCCAAATTAAAAGCCCACATTTTGATCAGTTTGTGTGAGATCTGGATTGAATCGTGATGACCAGAAGTTGGAAGTTTACTCCCCTCCTTAGGATATATCATCTCTTCAGATATCATGAAGAAGAAGAATGACATGCCAGCTAGTCAGTTTCCACTTATAGTGCCCATCCCAGGGTTTTCTAAGTACTGTGTAAAATAATTAGGAGTGATTTACTTGTCCCTCCTGGTGTTCTGGGACCCTGCAGCTTGCCCAAGACCACACAGGTGCCACAAAGCATAACTTCCATCAGCCACACATGCTCCAGGTATTCTAAGCTGGTCCTTTTCCTGGCAGGCACAGTGGCCATTTGAATTAGTGTTCAAATTCACTGAGTTTGTACCAGCCCCACAAATTCCATGAACATCGTTGCAAAACCAATAAATGTTTCAGCTTGGTGGCCGATTTCGGGCTTGTGTAGAACCTGAATGCAAACGTAGATCTATTTATAAATGCATGTGCTGATGAAGCAACCAAAGTTCTAATAACCATTTTGATTTTCTGGTGCACACCGATAGGAGGCTTGCAAATCAACTCAGTGTAAAGGCACCAATCATTCCACATCAAATCAGGATACATTCCAAAGCCCATACCTGTTTTTCAAATCTGATTAAGGGACGCTTGCACAGGCCAAACATAAATAACATAATATACGTATTATCCTGTCACCCCCTCATTTCTTTGGGGTGCTGATTAAACCAAACCCTGGAAACTACGCACGTTTCATGCTCGATGTCTCTCTAGGGCTGACTCCCCTTTGAAGTGGCTGGATGTACTTTTACCTGGTACAAAAAAATGGTAAAGAAATTCAAGGTGGGGGAATGATTCAGCTCAGTGGCTCTTGTGCCTTGTTTGGAAACAAAACCTGCGTCATTCTCCTCCTTGAGCAACTAGCCTTCCATTTCAGGAGCAAAAAGTATGCGAGTGGAAGCCATTATATAAATGTGGCCCAAACCAGCACAAAATAAACTGTCTCTGCCCAGCAAGGAGGTGCCAGGCAGAATGCCTGCACCCCTGATGAGTCCCCTACTTTTCAGCGCTGTTCTTTATTTTATGAGAATAGCATCAGCCAACATCTTTGGTAAGTCAATCTCCATTCATTCTTTTATATGCCAGGTGTTTCTGACGGGAAATAATAGAATTCTATGAGAACTTATGCATAGTACAGTTTAGGCTTTGTCTCTACCTGTTCAGGTGCCAGCCCACTGCATAAGACTATTTTGCATTTGCCTAATTGGAAAATCAGATGGAAATCTTTGCAAAACATAAAATATGCCCTGGCAACATATTAATTTCTTTATGGTTTTTAAAAAAAGGAGAATTGAGTCACTCCAGGCTTAATTACACATAAGAAACCAGTGGAGCTTTCATAATTAAATTATTAGTGTAGATAGTGTATAAAGTGGATTAGCAATTCAATTATGGAAAAAAAAGAGGTTTTGCATTAAAGATCACTAGCCAGCTACAACAGTAATGAAATTATTTTCTTTCCATAGGATGATAAGCAAACACTGCAGGGTAGGTAACACATGACCCTCCTACTGTTTTGGACTCCCACCGCCATGACCCCGGCCATTGGCCACGCTGACTGTGGCCAATATGATTTGTAGCCTACTAGAACATCTGGAGGGCTGCAGGTTACAACCCCCTGTGGTACACTTGCTGGTGTGGACTGGAGAGCTGAAGGTGGACAAGCCACCTTATCTATGTCACCAGGATGGTAACGAAGGAGAAGAGATAGACGTTCATGCTTCTAAGTTCCTCTTCAGCAATTGTCTCCTCATGCCCCTCCCCAGTGAAATCATTTAACAATCATGACATCATGCCACTGAAAATCTCAGAAGTTGACTCCTTCTTGCATCAGTTCACCACTTCTCACCAAACACAAAGCAATTGTCAGGACTGTTTTTCGAAGAAATATTGCCTGTAGACCATCTATACTTCTGCCATTGGTGTTGTCAACATTCAAGCTGCCCTTTGCTGTGTAAAACTTGGCTTCCTTTTTCTTGCTGGCAACACAATATCGGGCCATTTGCTGGTGTTTTGAATCATGTAGACAGAAGCACAATATCTCACATTTGTAAACCAGAGAGTTTTTTTTTAAAAAAAGAATTGTTTTATAGAGCTCTGTAACCCGGCCAGAGATTCTGTGAAACAAGAGTGGGTTATAAATGTCTTAAATAAAATAAATAAATGAATAAATAAATAACTGTGAGAGCTTCCATTGGTATTTGGAAGCACACTGTGCTGGGTGCCAAAGAGAATTTATTATATATATATATATAAAGTGTGTGTGTGTGTGTGTGATAGCATATAACCCCTGCTAACTCATTGTGATGGGGCTATGAGGGATTTCTCAGATAATTCCTTCTACCCTTTTTGCTCCTTTCAGAGTATGAGTCAGAAACTCAACCTCTTCGGCCTTGTGAGCTTCAGAGGGAGAAGGCTTTCAAGGGAAACGAAGACTATATCCCGCAGTGTACAGAAGATGGACAGTTCAGGTAACTGTTTTCTAGCAGCACCAGAGAATTCACACATCGGGAACAAGATGACACTAGAAAATCATGACAGATCCACTCCTTTCTATGGGGTTGTTCTATGCACGTACATCCTTTTATGACTAGCTGCGAGTAAGTAGAAAGTGGGGTGGCAGGTTGTGGAGTGTGGAGAAGGGAGAGCTCTCCGCTACTGGAAAGGTTTTTCTGAATCCCTCTGCTGAGTCACATTGGTTCATCTAACTCTGTATTGCAGACTCAAAATATCAGCAGCAAAGGAGCATCACCTGCTAACTAAGATACAAGTAACCCGGGACCAGTGTGTTCTACTGGTTTTTGCTGGCTGGGAGATTCTGGGAATTGTAGTCCAAAAAAGTAACTTTTCTAAGCTCTGCCATTGGATTATGTCTCCCTTCCCAATCTGTCTTGCCTGCATTTGTCACATTGGCCTGATCAACATGTACCATAGAACGAAGTGGTGGTGTCCCATTGCTTCTACACTCAAGTGTTGTACCTGTTTAACGCTACCTCCAGGCTCCCTTCTATGGAATCCTGGGAGTTGTAGTTTGGTGCGGTACTTAGAGTTCTCTGCTAGAGCACTCAAATGCTGTAGTTCGGGGAAATGCACAAGAGATCTCTAGCAGAGAATTCGAAGTGTTTCACCCAACTACAAATATCAGCACTCTGTAAGATGATATCATGGCGGTTAAAGAGGTGTTAAGCTGCTGTAATGCTATAGTGTAGCTAGACTCCGGTCCAGAGATGGAAGACTGGAATATGCCTCTTTGAACCTCTTTAGAACACTTTCTCACGTTAAAACACAAACAACAATGCACACAAACTTCCTGTGGGTAAACAAAATGAAGAAACCCTAATGTTCCTGGCAGATAAGTTTTCAGCCCAACCTGCTTCTTTGGTGTTAGATTTCTGCTTGCAGGGAGGCATGCAAGTTTAAATTCAAAAATGTTGTTCTTTTGCCTACATTTTCAAGTGGCCCAGTATTTTCAATCACTCTAATTCCCACCTTACTCTACTGCCTTCCTGTTTTAACCTTCCTTAGGTTTAAAGGTAAAGGTAAAGGTTCCCCTTGACATTTTTAGTCCAGTCGTGTCCGACTCTAGGGGGCGGTGCTCATCTCATTTTCAAGCCGTAGAGCCAGCGTTTGTCCGTAGACAGTTTCCGTTGTCACGTGGCCAGCGCGACTTTCACGGAACGCCGTTTTACCTTCCCACCGAGGTGGTACCTATTTATCTACTCGCATTTACATGCTTTCGAACTGCTAGGTTGGCGAGGAGCTGGGACAAAGTGACGGGAGCTCACTCCGTCGCGTGGATTCGATCTTACGACTGCTGGTCTTCTGACCCTGCAGCACAGAGGCTTCTGCGGTTTGCTCTTAGGCAAATAAGTGTTTGAGGGCTAGCTGCCTTAGACTGCAATGCTATCTATTTACAGTAGATATGTATATACTTACAAACAGATTGACATGTTTCTATTACATTCGGTTTCTATGCAAGTCCTTTTCTGTTACTTAGCAATGGTTGCCTTTATGTTTGGATTGTTGATCCTTCTCGAATGATACTATGGCTGCTACCTTTTGGAAGACGTCTAATCGTCCTTGAAGATTTCTCTAACACCAAAGTCTTGTAACCTCTGAAATATAGCTATATTTGCCTAACGGTGCTGGAAATCTCTGCTCTCTTTATTAGGAACATACAGTGTAATAAAAACGGTGGTGTCTGCTGGTGTGTAGATGACGAAGGAGCTGAGGTATCAGGCACTAGGCAGTCTGGATCACCTTCGGCCTGTAAGTCAACCATCGTCGTACCTTTTTTGTTCAAAACACAAACCCTCCTTAGGCGGCACCTTTGCACCAGCATCCAAAGCTATAGGACTGAAGTGGAAAATGTCCTGTTTCATTTGGATAGATTGTCTTGCATCAGACAAGAAAGCAGGGCCACTAACCAAGGATGTCATGGTTGGCAAGCCCTACGATCCATTGGTCATATTAGCTGGGGGATTCTGGGAATTATAGTATGAACATATATCTTCCCCTAGTTCCAGCCCAATCCTGCAGGTGTCTTGCAATTATAGGTTCCCCTTCTCCTTGCAGCTGCTTTTCTCAGTATTGCTACCATGTCCCTTTTATTCTTTCTCTGTTAAGTGAGCAGCCAATAGTACCAAGGAAAAGCAACATAGCAAGAAGACGAAGGCAGGCCCACTGAGAGTGCCTTGGCCAAGGTCCCCCCCACCCCCCACATACAATACGAAAACCAACATTGCAAAAAAAATAAAAAAAAAATAAAAAAAAGGAGGGGGGCATTCCCTAGAGTATAAGAAGGCCTCTTGTGCCCATGTTTTATGTGGAGATGTGAAAATCTTTCAGGGCCAAATATTACAAGATGCCAGCTTCACACTTAGAAGCAGAGCTTCCTTAGGAGGCAAAGGGCATTTGTTTTTTCTACCATGAAATTTCTGCAGCTCTGCAAGTTGCAAATTGGCTTATTTTTGTTTGGTGAATAGTCATTGGAAGGTTAACAATGAACTTCATTTGCAAGTTGACTGTACAGGCATGGCAGGTTTGAAGGAACACATATCTAGATTGCTAAAAGATTTATCCCCTTCTTTAGAAGCTGGCATTTCACATAGTCTGGTCTTCAATATTAATTTTGTAGTGCTTCCCGCAACCCAACCTTTTAAGGAAAAAGGCAGGGTAAAAATATTTTAAATAAATAAACCTGCATTTCCATTACATGCTTGTTTTGCATCAGGTTTTTATTTGGAAATTCATGTGTATATTGTCAAATGCTTGGTGTACACTTCTATCTGGTTCATTTTTAAAAAGCATTTATTTATTACTTCTCAGCCCAGAGGCTTTTCCTAATGCACCTACTTGAAAAAAAAATATTTTTTTTTATTAATACCTATATTTTAAAAATCATGTTCCCTGGTGACTAAAGCATGACGATATCCATTTCAGTGATATTTATATTTGTGCATTTATTTGTATTTTTTTTAAGTGATGGTGGAAAGAGAATCTGACGTTTCCTGATAAAATGAAAGCAAACAATATATGCATGCTTTCGTTAACCATTTTGCAAATCACTTGTTTTTTTAAATTATCTAATGATAATTTTTCTTCCATGAATAGTTTTGTATACTTTGTTCTTGAGTTGTTCCATGTTTATCATTGCACAAGTACTTGTGCACACTACAAATAATTTAAGAGAGCTTCCATGTAAAGAGCCCAAGCTTGACAAATGCCTCTTTCTTCCATAGGTTTATCCTTCTGTCAGCTAGAGAAGCAACGAATCTTGGTCAGTCGTTACATCAACAACAGTGCAACCTCCTACATCCCCCAGTGTCTGGATTCTGGTGAATTTGACCCAATCCAGTGTGACTTGGGCCTCATACAATGCTGGTGTGTGGACGCTGAAGGGATGGAGGTTTATGGCACCAGACAAAAAGGGAAACCAAAGCGATGTAAGTTAAAGATGTAAGGTATAATCACCATTTCCCCCATCTCATTGAAAAAGTTGTCCACTCTTATGAGATTTGTTACTTGTGTGACGAGAGAGAAAGAAACCTTGTGATTTGCACTAAAAACTGAATTTTTGCACAAAATACAATTTTTGCGCAAAATACATTTTTGCACAAAATGTGTGAAGTTTGAGCTTGTTGCGAAAAAAAAACACTTCTGTGATTTTTTTAATAAAAAAAGTATCCTACCATGTGAAAAATTCATAAGAGGTCTCATAATTGCAGCCAATCCAGAGAGAACTCTTTAGATTTTTCATTCTCACTTCGAGGAGTAAAATAAGCAAAGGCTGTGGCATGTAAAACAACTGCAGGCAAACAGGTTCCCTCCTGATCCTCCCCAACAAAATTTAAATAAATAGAATTGAGTAGGATGGAGTGGGGGGAAAAGGTAGATTTAGATCTACTGGTACATCTCCAGCTATTTAGAAGTAGCTCAGCAAGGATTTCAGACTCTGTATGGCTTAACAGTGAGAGCAACAGAATGACCCCCAAATGTACGGGAGGACACAGTTAGTACTGAAACTTCAAGCAAATTCCTGGGCTTTGGATTCTTTCACTCAGAGGTGAGAATCCTGCTTAGTTTTATCATGCACACAAAACTCTCTTTCCTTTCTCATCATTTGTTGAAATGAAAACTTCCTACCTCCTTGTGTAAGCAGAAGTCCTCCGGATGCTTTGAGTGTTTCTGGCTCAGGCCACTGGGAGGCAAAGGTGGAGCCAGGCAAACAGGGCGCTATGTTCACAGAGTATTTGCACTCTGGTGTGCCAAGAGGATGCTGTTCTGAGTTACCTCCCTTTTGCATTTGGCCCTGATTTGGGGATGCTATTAAAAAAATGTAGATCCCACAAGCCTGGAATCTAATCTCTTGAACTGGAAAGTCTATAACAAATCTTACGAGAACTCTCAAAAGCCTACGGCCAGTAGCCTGAAAGAGAAAACACCCTAGTTAAAAGTTCAATGTCTTTCCCCTGCAATAGTTCTTTGGTAAGATGTAATTTGTTCATTCATCCACAATATTCATAGCTCAACTTTCACGCAGTGAGCTCAAGGCTATATACCTCACTCTCCTCCTTTCCACTCTATGGACACAACAATCCTGCGAAGTTGGTCAGGCAGAAAGAAAATGCTTGCATGGCTCAGTGAGGTCCAAAACAGGCATTGCAGTTTGCACATTATTAGGAAAAGAGGTAAAGAGGTCCATTTAGCCAACATGAGTTTGTCTCTTTCTGCAAGTTCCAGATTATCTTGCTTCTCTCTTCTGATTGGTCATGGAGAGATAAACAGGGACATCATTCGCAAATCTAATTGCCCATGCATGGAGCTTTGAAGGAATTGTGTGACTGGAGGGGAAATGCTGTTATTCACTGGAAAAACACATGTCTTTTAATCTATGACTTGACCTTTAGTTTCATGGTGAAGTAATGGTTTTAATCTGGATTTCTCAAGTCCCAGGCAAAGAGTGTAACTATGACACCCCACTGGGTCTTGGATCTAAAATAATCTTTGCCTTCCAACCCACCACCCGCACTGCATACCCTCGTGGAAAGCCTGATGTCACAGCAAATCTGATCCACTTGCCCATCAGGTCCTGGGAATTGTGAAATCCGAGACCGCCGCATTCTTCATGGTGTCGGGGAAAAAAGCCCTCCCCAGTGTTCATCCAATGGGGAGTTTCTGCCTGTTCAGTGCAAGTTTATCAACACAACAGACAGGATGGTCTTTGATCTTCTCCACCATTTCAACAGGTAAGTGGGACATATTTTTATATACCATGTGGCTGATTCTGTTGGTAAGAACTAGGCAATGGCATTCCAACTCTCAGGATGTCTTGGTAACTGGATGCTTTGAAACAGAGGGTAGCTCTTGCCATGATCCCAAACTAGACCACCCCTCTATCTAACACTTGCCAGCATCTAAAGAGACATCTGATCTAGCTGGCACTGATTTATTGTCCTTAAAGGAATGTAACCACAGCTTTCTGTGCAAAATCCTTCCTACATATTCACATAACTTGTCAAATATCGGGTTGTGCCACTAGAGGGCACAGAAGGATCAGTGTTACACATGTGGTTAGAAGGACACTTATTTTTTTGAATCAATGATCGCGAGCCGAACTGTGAACAAAACAGAGCAGAGCTGGGAAAAGTTGGGTGTTTGGACTACAAATCCCAGAATCCCCAAATATCTTTTGGATTACAGTGCCCAAACCCCCCAGCCAGTAAGTCTGGTGTCCATACTCTGAAATGAAGCATCCCCTTCTTCTTCCTGTGTTCTTCCCATGTATTTATTCTTGGGGTCAGTATCATCATCACCATCACCACCACCACCACCACCGTTGTCATCATCATCCTCAAACTGCAGAGTTGGAAGGAACCATATGGATCATTGAGTCCAGCCCCTGTTAAGGAGGCACAGCGGGGAATCAAACTCCAGACACTTAAACCCCTGAGCTTTCTAGCAGTTCCTGTGTGAGACCGTTTTAGGGCTAGGGCACATAATCTTCTGGAAGCAACTGAACTGTAAAAATCATCATCATCATCATCATTGAATGCATCTCTTTTGGGATGACGAGGAACAACGATCCTTAATTGGAGTGACTCTGAGAGATGCCATCCAAAAATATCTTTTCTGGGATCTGTGCATCCTTTAGCCAAAGAACAACAAAACATTTTGGTTTTGAAGTATGATAAGAGGCATTTGGAGAATAAACCAATACAAACATACAAGATGGTGGACAGAGTGTGCAGCAGGCCATCGTGGGGTTGATGTGACAATTGAGATGTTGCTAGAGTTGCCTGTGTTTTTGTTTGCCAAACAAAAGCACTGTTGTTTATTGGATTAATATTGCACTGCAGTAGGCCCATTGAATCAGTGGAGATTTCGTGAGTCAGCTCCTCCATTAGTTCCATTGATTCAAATGGACCTCCTCCAGCCACGACGTCCTTTAACATAGTTAGAGTTTGGGCATTTTAATCAATGGAACTTATGGAGGAGTGAACTCACCAAATCTCCACTGATTTGATGGGCCGACTCTACAGCAATTTACTTCATTAAGCAACAATTTGGCCAATGATACAAAAAGTCCATAGAATTATAGAGTCACTGAGTTGGAAAGGGCCTATAAGGCCGTTGATTCCAACCCCCTGCTCAAGGCAGGAATCCAAATCAAAGCAGATCTGACAGACAGTGGTCCAATTTTCTCTTGAATGCCTCCAGCATTGGAGTGTTTACCACCTCCCAAGGTCATTGATTCCGTTGTCCTACTGTTCTAACAGTTAAGAAGTTTATCCTGATATTCAGCCTAAGTCTGGCTTCCTGTAGCTTCAGCCCATTATATGTCGTGCATTATTATGTGTGCAACTGGGTCTGTCCTGATCAAGAGCTTGGATGAAAATGAAAGCTTCATGCTGGAACCTGCCAGTGAATAATAATTGTGTGCCTTCAAATAGTCCTATTTGAAGGCACACAATTATTATTTCTTTAGACCTTTCCAAGGGTTTCTAGGTCTAAAGAATCATCTTTCCATTCCTTCTTTCTGGTGGTGATCTTGGATTTGTGGCTTACCCAAGACTGCACAGTTGGTAGGGCATTACATGCTCCAGCTGATCCTGGTTGGCCCTTCTCCTGGAAGACATAGTGAGGATTTCAACTCTCAGCTTCTGGAGCCTGGCATTCCAACCCACTGATCTACACCATCACTATTTTCCAGCAACCATTCCTTTATGTTGCCTCTCTAACTCCATCCCATCTCTCCTTTCATCTTCCCACAGGGAACAACCAGGCGAGTGTTAGTGGGTTCGTACCGCTCTCTGGTTGTTTCTGCTTCGAACATTTCAAAACAACCTTTTCTTTCATTGAACTCATGGCATGGCGCTTGGTTCAGCATAATAAGTTAAGAGAGGCTTTCATCGGCTCTTATCTGCCTTAATTAGTGACAAAAAGCAGACACCAGGGGTGAGATGGATAGCAAACAGAAGAATCACTGTGTTTAGTCTGTTTGCCATCTTACTTGGGTTTGCTGAAAGCTGGAAATGGATGGGCGGTTGGAATCCCTGGCAGAAAACAATTCATTCTACTCATCTAGTGGAGAATTCAAACCCTGCAGTAGAACCAATCTAGCGCCAGTTTTGGTGAGCCAGGTGTTCACGATCTAACAGGGACCACAAAAAGTTTACCAGGACATTTTATTATTTATTTATTTAACTTATATGCCGCCCACTCTACCCAAAGGTCTCTAGGCGGCTTACAACAATTAAAATACAATAAAAATACAATAAAAAGATGAAACAATTAAAATACAATTAAAATATCTTCTTCTTTTTATATAGCCACCACATGGAGCTGATGAAGCATGTGTGATGGATGTTCTACATGTTGGGTTGGTTTTGCTGCCCAAGCTGGGGGGAAAAGGGGGCACCTCTTTCACTTGATATACTGAATGTGGGGACCCCATCGCTCTCGAGATGTTGATGGAATCCCATCAGCCCCAGCCAGTACAAGGAATAGTTGGATTGATGGTTGTCGTGATCAAATATCTGGAGGGTGGTGGATTTCCCCACTCATGTCACATATACCTGAGAACCGCCTGCTCAAGTAGGAACCAAGGGTGTGTGGCATTGCACATGTTGCCCTGTCTTTCAACACCCCAAACATCATGCTTTGGAAGGTATTGTTGGCGGCCAAGTTGCAGAGTGCTCTGGTGTCTTTAGCTTTTGTGGACAATCCCAGTTGTGGTCACCTTGTGACTTCCCATTGCCTGGAAAAATCTACCACTTTAATCAATTTTCTCCTTTCCAAAATTTGTGTTTCCGAAAAGAAAAGCTGAGAAAGCTAGCAATGTCTTCAGGACCCACCATATCTCCTAATGGACTGATTTTTCTTTCAGGTTCCCAGATGCCTTCCTAACCTTTAGTTCCTTCAGACAATTTTTCCCTGATATCTCTGGCTATTGTTACTGCGCTGACAGTCTAGGCAGAGAGTTAGAGGATACAGGTAGGTACCTGCCATATCTTGTAGAATCTATTCAGAAGTAACTTTACCTGTGTTCTCAAAGGTACAGTTTTGCAAGGGGGGGGGACAGGAAACAGGTTGCATTAGAAAAGAGCCCCTATGAGAAGAGAGCTGTCTTTACTCAGGACTTGCTCCAGGGGTAGTGAATTTTTTGTGCAGTGATTAAACTGCAGTACTGCAGTTAAGACTCTGCATGCAACCTGAGTTTGATCCCGGCAGACTCAGGGTAGCCAGCTCAAGGTTGAATCAGCCTTTCATTCTTCTGTTGGTAAATTGAGTACCCAGCTTGCTGGGAGTGGCGAATGTGTATGAATAAATTGCAAACCACCCAGAGAGTGCTTTAAGTGCCATGGGGCAGTAGATGAGCAGCACACTTTGTTTTGTTCTGTTTTGTTGAGTACAACTCTAAGAATCCCCAGCTTGTATACAGACCTGTGGAAGTTGTAGTCCAGAACATAGCTGTTCCATTTCCCCCCATTTCTCCCATGTTCTTTCCTGGCATTGCTGCACTGGCAGGTGTCAGAGTTCAAATGAGAGACTAGTTTGGGAGCCCTTTCTCTAAACTTCAAAGATGACTGTCAGTTGCAGACAATAAGGAGCAAGCAAAAGGTTCTCCATATATGTTTGTGGCTACTCTTTCTTTCTTCGGGCCTAGCCCAACAATCCCCAGGCCCAGTACTGAAGCCTCTTAGATTGCTGTTTTTTTAAAAAAATCCTGCTTCTATATATTATTAGACATTTCTTCATTCTTTCCACGTGGTCCCATTACACAACTATACAGGATTGTTAGCATGCAGCAATGCTGTCATGCTTCCGTTTTCAAAGCAGTTTTTGAAACATTGCATGGAGAACAGTTTTATTATCATCCCTTTCCTCTTAATCTTCTTTTAGAGTTCAAGCGGTTTATTGTTTATTTTATGTCATAAGCTTCTCCAGGCACCTGAGACCCAGACCTGCAGTGAATTTTAATTATGGTTAGTTTCAAAGAGGACAGCGACAGCCATCGTAGCTTGAAGTTGGTTTCTTTGGAATATGTGGTTATTATTAACTCTAGATTGTTTATCTAGACTTCAGAATGTTGGTTGACATTCTTTTCCTTATCAACAGAGCGGTGATCTAGTTGGCCAATTTTCTGTAGTCTAGATCGACCATCTGTAGATGAGGGAAAGAAACAAGTTCTGGCATCTTGATGTGCATGTTTAGCATGAGCTTCTCTTCTCTTCTGGGCCCCTGAAGGAGACGAGAGGAGAAGTGAGATGTTAGTCTGTTGTGTTCAGTCAAAGTTGTGTTACCTGAACATGTGACATTCTCATGATGTAGTACCAAGACAGTGCTACAACTGTTTGGATACCTCAATGAGTTAAGTATCTGGCTTCAGAGCTAGAGATTTGGAGGTCAGTTCCCCGCTGTACCTCCTACGAGGAGAGCCAGCCTGTGTGCCTTGAGGAGAGCCGCACAGTCCCAGGGCACACGCAGAGGAAGGGAATGGTACCTCCTTTTGAGTGTTTTCTGTCTGAAAAACCCTGGAAAGGGTTGGCATAAGTCAGAATTGACTTGACAGCACACGAGGGTTATTATCATTGCAACTATTTTGGGAAGATGAGTGCGAACCTTCTAGCACAGCGGAACAGGTGATCTGTAAATAGCAAGAGAGCTACCATTCAGAACAGTGGTTTTGAACTGAACAGTGGCATTCCATTCGTAAGAGAAGTTGATGGTTGTGTTTTTTTAATGATCTCCTCTCCCAAGTATGCTGATAAAAAAACTGACAACATTGGTTGAAATGGAATGAATTATCCATGTTCAAAATGATGTGCTGGGAACATAAATATTTTCCATGTATAAGATGCTACTTTTTCCTAAAATCATTACACTAAAAATTGAGGGGTGTCTTTTACATGGAAGTAAGCTGAGATAGCTGAGGAGAGAACAAAACGGCACATACCTTGCCTCTGTAAACAGGCTTCCTTCAGTCACGAGGCTTAGCTTCCTACAGTCAGGAGACTTAGCTTCCTCCAATCATGAGCCTTATGGAACTGACGTCAGCTGATGCTGTACAAACCAATTGGAACACACCTCGTTGGAGGTGGAGCCTGTAGGCTCAGATTCAACAGGGACTCAAAATGTCCGACCGTTCTGAGCCCAGAGGCTGAACCCTCAAAGCTAAGTTTTCTTAATTTTGGGGTTAGAAAAGTGGGAGGGGACGTCTTATAAATGGGGTGTCTTATAAATGGAAAAATACGGTAATCTATTTTTGCTGTTGTAAAACAGATTTTACTAAGGGTAAGATTTCAGTAGTCACATTTCTAATGTCCCCTTCTTTATCAAATAAGCTGTTCAGAATCTGAATGTCTCAGAATGTACATTTTAGAATCATCTTGTTTGCATAACTACATAAATGCAGGATTGGCCAGAAACCTGTTGGGTCAGCAGGACAAATGCATGTGTGGTTTTCTTCCTCTGGCAGGCAGTCCTTAGTGCAACTGGATGCATCTTTCTTGTGCACTCAGGTGCACAACCAGTTGTGCAGCTGGTCACGTGAAAGACAATCTGTTCGTGGTAGTGAGGATCACTTGCATACAAGCCCTTGCCTGCATGGTTTTCCAGAAAGGATCCTTGAATTCAAGTACGACGTATTATTGTCAAATTGAGAAAACAGGAGGCATTCTCTCGCAGCACAGGATCCTGTAATAATAATAATCACATCTTCAAGTCGATTCTGACTTATGGTGAACCCTTTTCAGGGTTTCCAAGTACCTGTACTAACACCTTATTTTATTTCTCAGGTTTGGAAATGTTGCTAGACAATGTTTATGACACAGTTTTTGCATCGCTGGATCCCGTTCGCACCTTCACTGAAACCAGCATGTACCGGATCTTGCAGAGACGTTTTGCAGGAGTCCACCTGGCTATGTCTGGCAGATTCAGATGTATGTATCATAGAATCATAGAATAATTGAGTTGGAAAGAGTCTGTAAGGCCATCAGGGCCAACTCTCTGCCCAATGCAGGTAATCCAAATCAAAGCAGATCTGACAGAGGGTTGTCCAATTTTCTCTTGAATGCCTCCAGCATTGGAGTGCTCACACCTCCCAAATTAATTGGTTCCGTTGTTGTACTGCTCTAACAGTTAAGATTTTTTTCCTGATATTCAGCCTCATAATGTGAGGAGTATTAGAAAACATAGTAACATAAAGAGCTAGCCCAAGATGTCTTGTTGCCTAAAATAAAGGTCAAAATGCAACGAACCCTATTCCTCACATGGAAGCCAGCTGTGCTACTCATTGACATTTACAGTGGTGCCTTGACTTACGAACTTAATCCGTCCCAGAAGATGTTCGTAAGTCAAAACGTTCGTAAGTCAAATCAGCATTTCCCATAGGAATGCATTGAAAACCGATTAATCCGTTCCGGCTGTTTTTTGTTCTTATGTCGAGGCGCCGTTTGTAAGTCAAAGCGTTAGTTCCGATAGGAACTAATGCAAAACCGGTTAATCTGTCCTCTACCACTAGGGGGAGAAATTTTCTTCTTTTAACCTAAGATGACTTAGGTTAAAAAAAAGGGCAGGAAAGGAGGGAGGGAGGGAGGGAACGAACACCTTTTAAACAGAACACCTTTAAAACCAAGCAGCTTTAAACCAAACCAAGCACCTTTTAAACCAATTTTTACATTTTAAAATTACAGTACCAGGCAGTACCAGGCAGTCCAAAGTCCATTTCCCACTTCCCCCGTGGTTTTTTTGTTCATAAGTCAAAGCTCCATTCGCAAGTCAAAGCAAAATTTTGCGAACGGAGCTGTTCGTAAGTCGAAATGTTCGTACGTTGGGGTGTTTGTAAGTCAAGGCACCACTGTACTTCAATTCTGGGACCAAGACTGTGTCCTCCACCAGATGTGCCTGCAGAAGTCTAGTTTCAAGACTCAGGGCAGGGCCACCACATAGCACACACACCATTCTCCCAGCATCTCACCACCATTTTCCGTTGTCCCGCCGCATCTGTTGCCTGAGGGCATCCCTCACATTACTGAATGGCAGGACCAGCTCCAGTAATAGTCTAAATTTGAGACTCAGGGAGAGGTGTCTTGAAACACAGTCAAACTAGGCAAAACGTTCCTTTCATACTTGGAAGTAGAGCTATTCTAAGTCACTAAACCCATCAGTTTGTCCTAGCACAATTTCCCCCACTTCTGTATCTTGCAGCTTTCTCTGTTTTGAGACTGGTCAGCAGGAGGCAAACATGTTTTGGATGCTCAGGTACCAGCTGTCAGGGGATCATGTTGCTGGAAGTCTAATGAGCTATGAATTTCTAGGTATGGGTTGAGCATCTTGTCTGGTTTGACTCTTGATGTCTGGCATCTGGTGCCACCATGGCAGTTTCCTCACACAATGCATTGGCCAGCTAGATTACAACCTCCTCTTGATGGCGGTCAGATCATGTGGGGGAATGCCCTTCCCCAAAGTTGCTAAGCTGTTGGCTGATTCTACAGTAGTAGAGCAAAATCTCCTGGATGACGTCACAGCTGCTTCTGGGAGGATCTACTGCCCATTCTTCCTCTTTCTCATAGGTGATAGAGAGCTTGCTTAATTGCCTTTCCTTGGGCCAATCATAATGGCATTATGTAACCATTGTCCTATCTGAACTCTGTCAACTATCTGTATACTGTCAACTATCTGTGAGCTTGTAAGGTTAATAAACACAGTCCTCCTGGGGGCAGGGCAGTCGTCCTATTCGGGGTCCTCTTCTACTAGTCGCCCATCAGGAGCACTGCTGGCAGACATCCATCCTTGTGTGTGGCTGACTTCTTTAACTTCTATTCACTAAGACTATTTGCTATCCTAATTACTTGTGACTACATAAACTATCAGCCTGCTCATTTCGTGACTCCTACAAGATCAGACATGTCCTGGTGTCCCCAAGGTCAGCAACTGAGTGTCATTTTCCAAGCAGGACTGAACGGGATCCCCTCAAAGTTGCAATCAGACTTGCAGGTTGATTGAACGAACTGTAAAGTCTGTTCTCCTCTTTTGGATCCACTGACCTCTCAATCAATTAGTCTTCATTGGGGAGGGTCATAGTCATGAAGTCAACGCCTGCATGTGGCTTCCTGCCACTTGTCCCACCTCTCTGCTTTGGAGCAGCATTTTTAGAGGGGAATGTGATCTACCGTGATTATTATTGTGACACATGGCAATGAATGGAAACTGTCACGATTTCCTAGAAATTCTCCTTATGCTTCTCTCTCAGGCCCCTCCAAGTGTGAAACAGAGAGATCTGTCACCATTCACTTTGAACAGAACTATCAGCCATTGTGCGATGAGAATGGAGCTTACAGGCCAACACAGTGCCAGATGGATGGAGAGTGCTGGTGTGCGGATGCCAAAGGGCAGGAGCTCCTTGGAACCAGAAGCAGGGGGCATCGTCCAGTCTGTGGTAGGTAAAACCAGAACCATAGAACAGTCCAGTGGTTCCCAACCTTGGGTTCCCAGATGTTCTTGGATTGAAACTCCCAGAAGCCTTCACCTGGGACCTGGGAGTTGTAGTCCAAGGACATCTGGGGACCCATGATACGCTGGTCAATGACCGTAATAAAGATTGAACGAATGGGGACCCATGCTTGGGAACCACTAGAATAGACCAATCTGATGTGATACATTCCTGCCTAAAAGAAGGTATAAAAACCTTATCATCTTGTTGAAAATATCCAAATGATCTAATATGAAGAGTTACTACATCCAGGCATCTTTTTTATTTGTTTAGGTGAAGAATTCACTTGTGTATCTGAGCGACAAGAGTCTCTTTCCAGGCTTTTCTATGGCCCAGTTGGACATTTCAGTCAACAGAATTTATTCTCTGCTACCCGAGAACTGCAAAATAGAACGGCATCTTCAAGAACTTGCCCTCCTTCCTTCAAGGAACTGTTTGTGGATTCTGGTTTGCTGTCTTCTGTCCTAGAAAACATGAAAGAGTCTCGGATCCTCAACCTTGAATCCCTCCTTAGTGAAGCTGTTGGAGGGATGTTTCCTTCAAGAGAGCTTGCTCAAGTCGCTCTTCAGTTTGCCAGCAATTCCAAGAGGTTTCAAGAAAATCTCTTTGGGGGAAGGTTCTTGAAGAATTTGGCTCAGTTTAACTTAACAGGAGCTGTTGGTCCCAATGGAAAGGTGAACCTGGACCTGTATTTCCAGCAGACCAAAATGAGAGACGGTGGTATTGATCGGAACCAAACTCTTGTGAATAGCTTTGGCCGCCCCGTCAATTTGCGGGACAACCAAAAAGCTGTCCAATTTCTCGCTTCTCTCCTTGAAGCCCCAGAGTTTTTCACTTTCTTGCAACATGTTGTTTCTGTCCCAGAAAATATCGCCCAAGACTTAGGTGAAGTTGCGAGGGTGGTGTTGAAAACCAAAGACTGTACTGAGCAGGCGAAAAATTTGTTTGTCCCAGCTTGCACCAAAGAAGGGAGGTATGAAGAAGTGCAATGTTATGCAGGGGATTGTTGGTGTGTAGATCGGAGGGGCAAAGAAATCCCAGGGTCCAGAGTACGAGGCGGTCGTCCAAAGTGCCCTACAGTGTGCGAAAAACAAAGGGAAAATCTCGAACGCTTGAGAAAAAGCCAGCCAGCTGGTTCCGAGCTGTTTGTTCCTTCATGTACCCAGGAGGGGAAATTCCTGCCTGTCCAGTGTCTTGGAAGAAATTGCTTTTGTGTTGACTTCGAAGGCAGGACTATTCCAGGAATAGGATCAAATACAGGAGAGTCCATTCAGTGTAAGTTTTAACTTCTGTATTTTTGCCCATGTTGGTTGTTCTTTAGTGTGTGTGTAAGCCTCTGAAGTTGGCTAATGTGTGTGGTGCTGAGAGGATGTTGAACAATACCTTGGATCCACAGAAAGAGAGACCTTGTCCATGGTCACCCAACAGATTCTGGTAACCTGTTATCTCTATAAGGTACTGATTCCATTTAGTTGTTACCTTACATAGCATCTGTCATGGTCTCGCTTTTGTAGTCCCTATTTATTTGGCCCTCACAAAAGCTCACGCTCTTTCCTCCTTCTCACGCTGCCACCAGATGTTATTACTTCAAAACATCAATCAACTGCTGGACACTAATGCTGCTAAACACAATCAGTTTATTATACAGGGTGGGGTAGATAATCAGTTGGAAATAGCATATTCATTCACAGGAAGCAAATCACAGGTATTAAGTAATATTCAGTACAATTAGATCTTTCTGTTAGTTCTTTCTATCTTGCTCTGACCCTACTGGTTCTATTTCCACTCCCACAGCTCAGCTTTCTAACCCTTCCAGCACTTCTCTCTCAATTTCCAATCATTCTAATCTCAAATCAATCTCCTTCAAAATCTCTCTGATCTCATCTCTAGTCAATCTCTCTCTTTTGTACCCCTCCTTCTTCTCTGACTCCGCCTTCCGTCTTCTTCATTGGTTCTTCTGCCAAGGTTCCGTAGTGATGGACAGGTGACGTCTGGGGTATCCGCTACAGCATCATCTCGAGAAAAGATGGGGCAAACAGCTCTGCCACCTTCCACTTCTGTTTCTACATGCAAGCAGGGATGAGTCTGAACAAGAGGTTGCTTCTAGTGTGGAAGCTATGCATGCAAGCAGGAACCTAGAAAATCTGGGTTTTTGTTCACGTGTAGAGCCTATACTTTGAGCAGAAATATCTCCTCTTCAGACTCATCTAGTTCCCCTCTATTCAGCATCAGTTAGGTCCCATCTTGAGTACTGTGTCCACTTCTAGATACCACACTTCTGGTATCTAGAAGTTCAGAGGAGGGCAACAAAGGATGACCAAGGGGCTGGAAACCAAGTCCTATGAGGAAAGACGGAAAGGATTGGACGTGTTTAGCCTTGGGAAAAGCAAAAGCAAAGCAAAGCGTGCTGCTTATATACCGCCCCATATCGCTTCAAGCACTCTCTGAGCGGTTTACAAGTTAATTATGCAGGCTACACATTGCCCCCTCCCCCAGTGAGCTGGGTACTCATTTTACCGACCTTGGAAGGATAGAAGGCTGAGTCAACCTTGAGCCGGCTACCTGGGATTGAACCCCAGGTCGTGAGCACAGTTTTAGCTGCAGTACAGTAGTTTAACCACTGTGCCATGAGGTGCAGATGGAAGGAGGGGGGATGGAGGGAGGGGGGAATATGATGCCATTTTTCAAATATTTGAAAGGCTGTCATACAGAGGAGGGGCAGGATCTGTTCTCGATCATCCCAGAGTGGAGGACACTCAACAATGGGCTCAAGTTACATGAAGCCAGATTTTGGTTGAAAAACTTCCCAACTGTTAGAGCAGTACGGCATTGGAATCAATTACCTCAACAGGTGGTGAGTGCTCCAGTACGAGAGGCATTCAGGAGAAATTTAGGCAACCACCTGGCAGATCCTTTGATTTGTATTCCTGCCTTGAGCAGGGGGTTGGATTCAATGGCATTATAGTCCCCTTCCAACTTCATGATTCTATGATTCATCCCTATTTAAGCGGAGACTGTGAGAAGGTAAGGAGACTAGGCTAGGCTCCCTTCTCAGCGTGTGTTGATGACACTGGATAAGATAACAACTAAGGAGGGCTCATGTTACGAGATTGCCCTCCATTCCCCTCAGTTGGGAATGTTGCTCCCAAGGATTAGCTTCCAATTTCTCAAGTGTATCTCCAAAGCTGTACATAATTTGCAGTTCGATTACTTCGGAGGCAGACTGCTTTGTGCCTTAAGGAATCATCTGATGTTTGAACTCATCTCTGCAAGTCCTCCTGATGGGTAAGGTCAGCTGCCCTGTCATTCAAAACAGGGCCTTTAGTGTGTTGATGCACACACTGTGCAATACTCTTTTCCCACAATTAAACATGCTTTGATATTTCTTATTTTTAGATGCACATTGAAGAGATGCCTATTTTTGCAAAGCTTCCCAGTGAAGTTCAACCTATCAAACATTTTGTTCTTCTAATGCAATTGTTGGCTATTGTTTTATATTGTCTTTTTTATTATTGCTATAGATGACTCTGAAATCTAAGTAGCTTCTAAATGTTTGTAAAAAGATAAGTGATAGCACAATATATTTTAAATTAAATAATCTAATCATCACCATCATCATGTGCTGTCAGGTCAATTCTGACTTATGGGTATCCCTTTTCAGCGTTTTCTAGGTAGACGGTACTCAGAAGTGGTTTCCCATTCCCTTCTTCTTGGGGTCCTTGGGACTGAGCAGCTTACCCAAAGTCACATAGGCTGGCTGTACTCACAGGAAGCACGGTGGGGGACTCAATCTCCCAACTTCTAACTCACTAAGCTGTCCAGTCTTCTAAAAATGCAGTGATTCCCAACCTGGCGACCCAGGTGTTCTTGGACTGTAACTCCCAGAAACCCCAGCCACCACAGTTGCTGGTTAAGGCTTTTGGGAGTTACAGTCAAAGAACACCTGCATTACCCAAGGCTGGGAGTCATTGATCTAATAGATTAAATACTGAAACTCTTCCTTAAGATTTTCCACTTAGTTCTGCTTAGCAATCAGATTGTGTTCATCTCCTTTAGGTCCGACTGAGTGCCAATTAGCAGCGGCTCAGGCTGTCCTACATGCTGTGCAGCAACTTTTCTTGGACCCCATTGTCCTGCCTCAGTTCTCAGAAGTTTACATCCCACAGTGCAGTCTGGAAGGTCTGTGGAGGCAAGTCCAGTGTAATGGTCCCCCAGAACAAGCTTTCGAGTGGTATCAAAGGTGGATCACCCAAAATAATAATGGCAGAACTCTTCCTTTCACTGACTTGGTGGACATTCTCCTCAGCTATAAACAAAGATCTCAACCAAGCTTTGAGGGCTTCGTCAAAAGCCTCTATGAAGAGGGCCACCAGAACATCTTTCCAGAACTCTCCAAATACCTTTCATTTGATGCTGTTCCTCAAGCAGTGTTGGAGGGCAAGAGCGCAGTCGGGTCATCAGAGAATATTTTGCTCCAGCCATTCGCCTTCTGGCAACTTCTTCAGGCAAATCTCATCCATTACCCAGGATCTTATGTGGATTTCAGTACCCCCTTAGGGCATTTTGAGCTCCGTAATTGTTGGTGTGTGGATGAAAGAGGACAAATGCAAGGGGACAAAGCCGATGTAAACAAGGTTCCAGACTGTAAGTAACTCACCCCACATGTTAGAACTTAGACGGAAATGGTAATGTAAATATTCATGGCATCCAGTCAAGCAAAATGCCAATAATATTATTATTAGTTATGCTCAAGTGAATGGTTTTCATAACAGAAAAACATTTCAACTGATTTTAACTTTCCTAATACTGATCCAAGTTATTCTGTGGAAGCTGTACAGCAAAACACTGTCTTGGTCAGCTCTGGGACTGAAGAGTAATGAACATAGTAGTCAGTCATCAAAATCACATCTTCACTGAGAACGTTTATTTCCATGTAAAGCAATGTAGTTGGATGGGAAGTTATTTTTAGTGTGTGTGGGGGGGGGGGCCCTGTTGTTTGACATGGAGAAGGATACTGCATAATCATAAAGAGCAAAGGAGACATTTTTGAAATCTTCAATGTCTCTGATCAAGTTTTTCTTTTTGAAACGATACGACATCAAGGAAACAACAGGAATTAGTTTCAAGACCCCCAAAGGAATTAATTATATTGCTTTAGCTACATGAGAAATACAATATTTTATGTTCCTATTTTGCAAAATCAACTAGATTTAAGTCATGTGCGACTGTAGTCATGTTGTGCCTTTCAGAGAACCTGATTTGTAAGAGTTGCTTCCCTGAGCAAGAGATCGAGTTCATTGGACTTGTGGTCTGCTCATCCGGCAGCGTTCTGCTTATATACATGGAACAATTTAAAAAAGAAAAGAGCTAGTTAAACTGGGGTAATTCAGAAGACATTAAATACCATGTAGAGTGGTCAAGCCAGGGAAGAAGAAATAAGTAGAACACATGGAAATGCACTCAACCTGCATTTCTAACTTTTCCCATCTCTTTCTGTTCCCAATGCTATAATGAACTTTGTGTGCATAGTTTTAATGCCTCCATGGCAGGGTGAGACTGCCACATACATGACATCATTCTGGTATATCTTTTTTTTTAAAGCAAACCACACATCTGGTGTCAGCTCACACCCCAAGGGAAAAGGGGAAAGGATCCCATGGTAGTAAACCAGCATTAGAGACTTAAAAAAATTGGCCTCTCCAGGTTTCCCTGTGTAGCTCCTGAGTCCAGAGAATCCTGGGTTTTTCAAAAGGCTGTTACAGGTCCAAAGTAGCTCCTAACAGTCACAACCCTCAGAAGCCATGACATTTGATTCCCTTTGGGGTGTATGTGAGGATGTAGTCCATTGAAGTTCTGGGTGGTGGTGGCAGAAATGGCCCCCAGTCCCTCTGAAATTTCCCATCCCTGCTTTAAGACCACCTCTCCACCTCCTTGGTCTAGAGCAGTGGTCCCCAACCTTTTTAACACTGCGGAACAGTTGGGGAAGGCGGGGCACCCCCCGCTTGCACGCTCGCTCGCATGCGCGTGCGCGAAGGAGCAGAGGGCACTCGCATGGGCACATGCACACTTGCGCACATATGCAAAGGGTGGGGGTGCTCGAGGGGCACTCGCACGCATGCGCAAAGGGGTGGGGGTGCTCAAGCAGGTGCGCGCACACTCGTGTGCATGTGCGAAGGGGCTGTGCAGGGGGGAGTGAGTGCAGGGGGGTGGGAGATCTGTCTCCACGGCCCGGTCCGGCCCAGGCCACGGACCGGCACCGGGCTGCAGACTGGGTGTTGGGGACCCGTGGTCTAGAGGAAGCCTAAGGAACTTGATATGGATCAGAAGGATAGTGGGCTGTGATGTTTTAAACCAATCATTCCTTTCTCTGCTAGGGGCCCAATCCAAATATCTCCCTTTCCTCCCCCCCAGCTAAAAGTACTACAGCCGTGATCCAAATTGGATGACCAGTATTTACTTTATTTATTTATTTATTTTATTGGATTTCTACCCCACCCATCTAGACCAAAGGTCTAGTTCCTCTACTTTAGGGGGAAAAGGGGGTGGGAAAAGACACTGATTATAGCTACAGCCTTAAAATATTGGCTTAAGAAGGCCACTTGAATTATTTATTTATTTATTTTATTGAATTTATACCCTGCTCCATCTGGCAACCAGCCACTCTGGGCGGCAAACAACAATATAAGCAACAATATTATAACACAATAAAAATAAATTGATACATAGCCAAATAGGGTACATTAAAACAGATGGCGATGAAGGTGGTAAGAAGGGTGATGGAGAGGATGGCAAAAAGGATGGTAAAAGGGAGGCTGAGATCTTAATGCTCCGGGAAAGCCTGGCGGAAGAGCCAAGTCTTCAATGATCGTTTAAACCCATCCAGCGAGGGTGCCAGGCGGATCTCCATGGGCAGGTTGTTCCATAAGCGGGGGGCGACTGCCGAGAAGGCCCAGTTTCTAGTTCTTTCCCTCCGGGCCTCCTTCAGGATCAAGGCCCTCAACCGCCCTGCCTGTGAAGAACAGGTATTACGGACAGATCTGGCTGGGAGCAGGCGTTCTGCTAGATACCGAGGTCCTAAATATAATCTTTTGAAGATTGTAATCTTTTGCAGGTTATATAAGCAAACGCCTTCCTTCCTCTTTATACCTAGAAGCTAGCTTTCAGAAGTATCTTATTGTTTCTAAAGATGGGAATAGAACATATTGGTTGAAATCCTGACCTCATCAGTCATGCTCTTTTTTCACAAATTAAAAAATTCTGATTCTCCTCCGTCCTAAGGTCCTAAGGCTCTCTTGAACTCCCTGTCATCACAGGGAAACTGTTGGGGGTTGCAGAAGAAGGAGGGTGTCTTTAATTTCTGAAAACTAATGCTGCCAGTAAAATCACCTTTGGTGAGGCAATCAGAAATTTTTATTTTCTGAAAAAATACCATGGTTGATGACATCAGCAGCCTTATGCAGCATAAGTTAAAACAACAGGATTTCAGCCAATCTGTTCATCTTCCATTTCCGTCAGCTCATTTATCTGTCTCCTCCCATCCAGTGCTTGGGAAGGTTACTTTTTCTGGACTACAATCCCCAGGATTTCCCCGTTAGCATGGACAAAGGCTGGAGGATTCTTGGAGTTCTAGTAGCTTTTCCAAACTCTGCTTCTAATGCTAGAATTCCATGATTCTAGGGCTGTGGTTCTCAATCTTGTGTGCCCAGATGTTCTTGGACCACAAGTCCCGGAAATCCTGGCCAGCACAGATAGTGGTGAAGGTTTCTGGGAGTTTTAATCCAAGAACACCCAAGGTTGGGAATTACTGTTCTAGTGGCACAGAATACGGGAGTCCATTAAACATATCCTTTTCTCTCCTTGCAGGTCCTGGCAAGTGTGAAGCAGCCAGGAGAGAAGCCATGCAGTTTGTCGGTGAAGTGGAACAACTCATCACAGATTCCAACAGCTCCCATTTTCCTTTTGGGCAAAGTTTCTTAATGGCCAAAGTGGTGGCATTCACAGACGAGCTTCTGAATAATCTATCGCAGACAAGTGTTACCTTTTCAGAAAAACTATTAACTGGGAGTGACTATGCCATCCGACTGGCTGCACAATCAAGTATGTTGACATCAACAGCAGGGAACCCCTTTTATCCTGCCCTTCTCTGTTGTTTTTAACTTAGCTGATTTGAATGGCTCCAATACATTTAGTTGGCTTTCATGCTCCAGTCCGGGCAGGAGCTTTGGTTGCCCTTCCCCACCTCCTCAGGCAACCAATCACTCTGCCAAGGAGACAGGACTGGGATTCTCCCTGCCCAGCCAATAAGTGGTTGGCTGCCTGGGGAGGTGGGGAAGGGCAGCCCGAGTTCCCATCTGACTGGAGCACTGCTGGAGAAAGAGAGCCTGACAGTGCGTGACAAATTGTGAGTGGGCCAGCCGGCCGGGAGGTGGGGGGAGGGAGCACATGGCCTCTGTGGTGCTCCACGGGACACAACATACAAAGAGGGATGACTTAAGTCAAGCCCATCTCTAATATAAATGTATAAATTGGGATAATGATAACAGCCCACAATGAATCGAATATTGGGAAGGTTCTGTGGAGCTGTCTTTCATTGGGGATGGAGGCAAAGGGAAAGGGCTGGAGCCAGAAGTACCAGCTTAATAACCTTCTGCTGCCATTGTCTAAGCCTTAGAAAAGTAATTTCATCCTTTTAGAGTTTTTTTTTGGGGGGGGGGAAATGGTGTAAAAGCTGGAGAACCAACTAAAGCTGGTGTTGTGGGAAGGAGGCATGGCCAACCTAGGATTCCCAGAAGGTTAGACGGAGCCCCCAGGAGGGCTGGAATCAGCCCTGTAGTAGGAAATTCATTTCTACCAGGCTTTCTAGGTAGATCAGGGAAATCTAACCTTTTGTTGCCTTCTAGAGATGGTTGAACTCCAACTCTCATCATCCCCAACCATTGGTCATGTTGTCTGGGGTTGAAAGCAGGTGCCACCCAACACCTCTGGAGAGCACTAAGTTGGCAAAGACTGGTTCCCAGTAATAGTGCAGTGACAGTGCTAAACATGGAACAAATGTGTTCAAATTTATCTGAAGTTATTTGCCAATTTGTAGGAGAGCTGTTTACTTGTCCGTATTCTTGGTGCTTATAATCCTGGCTTTACATGGTGTGTGCTTTTTTTTTTTTTAAGCCTTGCAATTCTATTGGAGAAGTCTGTTTAGGTCAAGTGATTCTGCACAGGAAACCTTGCGCCTGGGATTTCAGCCTTACATGCCTCAGTGTGATGGCCTGGGCAACTGGGAACCTATCCAGTGCTACGAGAGCTCAGGTGAGTGATGGCTAGAACAAACATTTGAATAAACAATGATGGTCTTTCATGACTGGTGGCTTGAGCATGCCATTGCTGTGTTTATGTATTGCCCCTCAACCTCAGGAGCAGGATTTGAGGGGATCCCAAGGAAACAACAAGCAAGCTCCAGGTTTACAAGAACACAAGTTTATTGAGTAACTTACACGGGTACTCAATAGCTGGACTGGATAATAGCATAGTTTAGGATCACCGCAAAAAGTCTGAATGCCCATTGGGTGGAATTAAACAATGTTTATACATTTTTTGCTGTTTACACTGATAAGTTGCAGCTGCAGCTAGGTAATACATTATTAGTTCACAAGCTTTGAAGATCAATGCACGCATGTGAACCACTAACTCCTTATTCTGTGTTCCATCATGATGAGCTCAGGTATTCATAAACAAGTTCATAAATGGTGTTTGATAAGCACACCTGCTGTTTTGGGCTCCCTTCATTTCCCTAAATATCATTAACATAGTTTGACCATCTTTGTTTCACCTTGGAACTGTGGGAACACAGCTTAACAAGACAAGATGGAAGGCAGCAGATCAAAATGGAAGACAGAGAACTTCTCTAAATACCAGACCCCACTGTTTAGATAGAGGTCGGGCAGAAAATACTCTGTTTGTCTGTCTGTCTATGCAACTGGGTAGCAAGACTCAGATGCTTTAAATATAAGGACTCTCTTGACTGTTCAACGTATACATTCATAAACAAAAGGATATTACCAAAACACCAACAGCCTTTTATTGAAATGGAAAGATTTTGTGAAAGGTTGCCCCCAAAGCATCCTGTGACAATTGAGATACACCAATGAAAACAATAGTCTTTTGTCTCATCTTGGAAAGTGTACTTTTGCAGGACAAAAGAATCAGAAGTTGTGCCTTTGTAAAAAAAAAACACAAAACAGTTCATGGGCAATCTGAGAAGGAAAGCCAATCCTGGTTTCCAGGGAATCCCCAATGCAATTTGTATTATGAACATGAACGCTTGCTCTGGTTCTGTCCACTCTTGTATCACAAGGGATGGTTCATTGCAAAGTGATTTTTGACTATCACAGATTCTCGATAATAATTATATGTTCTGTTGCATTACAGGTCACTGCTGGTGTGTTGATGAGAAAGGACAGTATATAGCAGATTCTCTAGTGACACGTTCAACACAGCTGCCCCAGTGTAAGTTGTCTTCCTCTCTTAAAACTTTGTTCTTTTTTAGTAGTAGATATTGTAGATAAAGTAAGGTGAATGTTATGAAGCTTGCAGAATGTTGGGGCTGGATTCATAGGTCAGTGGTTCAGGCTAAGACTCAAATTTTGCACGACAGAGAGTCCAAGCACGATCACTTCCTTGCATTTCTAGTAAAGACAAGAAGGATCTATCCCAATAACCTGGGATAACTGCTGCTTGTCAGATCCATCTCCAAGCTTCATGACTTGGAGCTGAAAGTGGGGTACTAATCTGGTCCACTTCCTGCTTGGCTATGCCCACTTCCCCATGACCTCATTCTTCTTCCTTTCCCATGATGTCAACTTCTGTATGGATTGCCCCTGTTCTAAAAGCTCTGAAGCTGAAATACCTCTCCCCAGCCTACTGGAACCATTGGAGATGGGTGACTCTGATTACATGTTGTTGTTTAGTCGTTAAGTCATGTCCGACTCTTCGTGACCCCATGGACCAGAGCAGGCCAGGCCCTCCTGTCTTCCACTGCCTCCCGGAGTTGGGTCAAATTCATGTTGGTCGCTTCGATTATACTGTCCAACCATCTCGTCCTCTGTCGTCCCCTTCTCCTCTTGCCTTCACACTTTCCCAACATCAGGGTCTTTTCCAGGGAGTCTTCTCTTCTCATGAGATGGCCAAAGTATTGGAGCCTCAGCTTCAGGATCTGTCCTTCCAGTGAGCACTCAGGGTTGATTTCCTTCAGAATGGATAGGTTTGTTCTCTTTGCAGTCCAGGGGACTCTCAAGAGTCTCCTCCAGCACCACAATTCAAAAGCATCAATTCTTCGGCGGTCAGCCTTCTTTATGGTCCAGCTCTCGCTTCCATACATCGCTACTGGAAAAACCATAGCTTTGACTATGCGGACCTTTGTTGGCAAGGTGATTTCTCTGCTTTTTAAGATGCTGTCTAGGTTTGTCATCGCTTTCCTCCCAAGAAGCAGGCGTCTTTTAATATCGTGGCTGCTGTCACCATCTGCAGTGATCATGGAGCCCAAGAAAGTAAAATCTGTCACTGCCTCCATATCTTCCCCTTCTATTTGCCAGGAGGTGATGGGACCAGTGGTCATGATCTTCGTTTTTTTGATGTTGAGCTTCAGACCATTTTTGGCGCTCTCCTCTTTCACCCTCATTAAGAGGTTCTGATTACATAGGGGCAATGAATTCATTCCAGGTTTTAGTTTGAAATCAAGAGGAGCAATGCAGGATGCTTCAGAATCCTACCCCCCAAAGGAGGGTCACTGCTTTGGACAGTTCCTTTAATTTTTGGTCTAAAATCTGGGTGGATTCTCTGACCCAGGAATGTCCATCCGTCTTTGGCCTATAACATGTCAGCATTTTTTACCCCATGCTTTTGCCTTCAACTGTGCCAACTTCTGGTAGGCAACCCTTGAAAACGTCTCTGAATTTGCATGTGTTCCTCAGGATGAAACCATTTTCCCACTCCCACTCTTTGTGACAGTAGACAATACTGGACCAGAGGGACTAAACAATTTGACTTACTGTACAGGAGGTTCATAGACACGTGGATACATCCAGAAATTTATTCAGTAAACCTACACAAGTGTTGTGATGTTTGTATTTGCAAGACTGCCAGTCAAAAGTGGCAACCATCGACCCACCACCTAGTTTAGAAAGCTTCCATGAAATGCAGAATGCTTCAGCACAGAATGCCAGCTTTGTTTCCCCCCTCCCGTCCCCCAGAACAATGCGTTAACATGTCAGGCTTACAAATCAAAGGAAAGAGAAGAAAGCTATTGAATCTCTGTCCCCGAATTGCTTGTGGTATATGTTGCCACCAAGAGGACAACATAAATTTGACAAATGCCAAAAATGTTGTAGGCTACCATTCTGTTTCTTGAGCAACTCTGTGAAACCTGTGTGCAACTTTGGCCTTGCTCTCAAAGCCAAGTTTTACTGGAGATCAATTGAACTGCCAAGTAGCTTAGTGCTTTAGGTCTCTGGCTGCATAGCCATAGGTTGGGAGTTCTATTCCCCATTATGCCTCCTTGATGGGGCTGGACTTAATGATCCCTACCAGCTCTTCTGATGATGATTTATGGGGCATAATCAGCTTTTGGCTAACTCATCTCAAACAGCTGAAAGCTCCTCCAGGTGTGGATTTGCACCATTACCTCGGGCCCCATGTGTGCATGTGTGTGTGTGTGCAGCTGCTTGCTGGATCTGCTTGGTTGGATGAGGCTGATCTTCTTTTCCATGGCTTTGTGTTCCTGATGCCTTCAGGTGCCATTTGGCCAGCATGTGGGAACCAAATGAACCAGATATGAAGGTTATAAGTTTACTGAAACGTGCCGTACTGAGGAAGATTATTATCTTAATGCAGGTCAAACGTCATGTCAGCGTGCCCAAGCAAACGCATTGATCTCCAGCTGGAGGCTGAATGGACAGAAGCTTAAGAACACTTCGGCAGACCTGTTTGCTCCCTCCTGCCTAGAGGCAAGTTGTGTGGTAGTGATGAAACATATGTTTGGAACCTTGTAGACCTCTGATCTGATTTTCAGCATATTCACTATTTTTCCAGAGTGAAAAAAACATGTTATTTTGCATCTGAAAACTCTTCTCCTGAACATCGTTTGGGATGGAGCAATATGTACCCATCCGTGGATGGTTTTAAAAATGGACTAGTGTTTCACCATTTTTCAGGTGGCCACAAGTTCAATAAGCTGTTTTAAGGGTGGCTAGTTCTCCTCCCTTCTACTTTCTAACTGCCACCACCAATTGTAAACCATCCGCAGAGTGCTGTAAACACTGTGGGGCAGTATATAAGCAGCACACTTTGCGTTTTTTTTTTAAACTTTAAAAAAATGCTGGAAATGCTTTTAAAAACAAGGAAGTGTTTCTTCCCTAGCAAAACTTGGTAAGAAGCTGTATCAACATGTCCTCTGTTCTCTCTTTGTTGATATCAAAGCATGGCCAGTGGCTATGCTGTCTGGGTGTTCTGCTAGCCTCAGAATGGTTTTTTCCAAGCTCTGTCCTCAGCTAACCAAATAAGTTCATATGTTTACTACATTTCTATCCCACCTGTCTTCCAATGAGTTCAAGGTTCTTCTTTTCCTTAATATATTCCTATGACAGCCCTGCGAGGCAGGTTAATTTACAAGATCGTGATTGGCCCAAAGGGTTCCATGGCTAAGGGACGGTTGGAAACTCCTTTGGCTCAGAACTTATCTAGCAGTCTAAAAAGCACACCAGAGTGGCCTCATATTTGCCACACAGACAATATACATTTTTGTTCTGTACTCAAGGTCAGTGGTTACCAACCTTTGGTCGCCAGATGTTCTTGGACTACAATTCCCAGAAATCCTGGCCAGCACAGCATAGGATTTTGGGAGTTTTAGTCCAAGAACACCTGCGGATCCAAGTTTTGAGATCACTGTTCTAAAGGGAAACTAGCGACCAGACTGGCTTGTCCTAATCTGATTCCCTCTACATGTTCTGGCCTTCAGGACCCATTAATCCCAGCCAACATGCTCTAGATGAAAGGAGAAATAGGCAGGTTGTGTGTTATCTTGAAAAAAGAGAAGACAGACATGCTTACTGCAGTAACCCCTCACCATGACCCTTCTTGCTGATGCCACTGTGCAACCTCAGGCTTCACATTTCCAGAAAAATGACATATTTGAATGGCTTCATGTGACTATCCTAACTCCTAGGTCTTTGGAATACCATTCTTTGCAGGAAAGCTCATTATTCTGTGATTATAAAGTTACCCTTTCCTTTTAGACTGGTGAATATGCTGGATTACAGATGTCGGATACACAAACCTGGTGTGTTGATCCTACATCAGGAGAAGTACTCCAGCAGAGCATTATGGATTCCGGTGGCAGACCTCAGTGTAAGCTCCTACTAGATGCTAGAGATGGGGGAGAAATGGGTTCTACTCATATCTGATGTGAGCCTTTCAAAGAAATAAGCACAGGGAAAGATATCTGAGGAAGTGGACTTGTCCACAAATACATTAAAATACAGCAGTTAGTCTTCTTTATTCTTTTATTTTTCTTTTGTTTTTCTGACCAAATCCACTGATTTTCTCTGATTTTCCATAATGGCATGCAGAAATGATCATGTTGGGGGTAATAGGCAGACAAAATGTGTAGATTGACAAAATAATGTGCAATATCCTTTACAGTAGGAGAAAGTGAGTGCAAAAATGCAGTGAGTTTTAGGGGGAAATCTGTACAGAAATGCATATTTGTTGTTATTTAGTCGTTAAGTCGTGTCCGACTCTTCGTGACCCCATGGACCAGAGCACGCCAGGCCCTCCTGTCTTCCACTTCCTCCCGGAGTTGGGTCAAATTCATGCTGGTCGCTTCAGTGACACTATCCAACCATCTCGTCCTCTGTCGTCCCCTTCTCCTCTTGCCCTCACACTTTCCCAACATCAGGGTCTTTTCCAGGGAGTCTTCTCTTCTCATGAAGAGAAATGCATATACTAGCTTGCAAATGTGGAGAATATCAAGAGGATGGTTTAATGGAACAAATGTCAAAAAATGATTTCCAAAAAAAAAAAAAAAAGACTTTAAAAATAAAATTCCATTATTACAATTAAATACATATAAGGAGAAAGGAAGGGGGGGGGGAGCCCTTGTGCATTGCAATGAGATTTGGACACACACAGTTGGACTGATAAAAGAATTTCTCTGTCTCTCCCTTTCACCTTTCCCCCTCCAAGTCCTGGAAAAAGTTAAATCAATGGCCAGAACAGTGGTGTGATTATAGGGGGGAGGGGAGCCCCACTAAATTAGAGGAAGGGACCCTATTTCAGCAGAGCCCTTGTGCTAACACACAAGGGTGGGCAACGTTCAGACGTCTGAGGGCTATCCACCCATGTCCATGTTCCTATCCTGTAATGTTTTGCTTTCCAAAAGGCTTTTTTTCCAAAATGAAAATGGTCCTCATGGCTCTTGAGAGACCATTAAAAAAAAAAGAATACTGTGGCTGGGAAGTTTATGGAAGACCTGGGGTGCTGGCACCACCTAGCAAGGGAGAGTCCTGAATCCTCCAGAGGGTCCAAAGGGTTTTGGAGTAAAGAGAGAGATAAAAGTTAAAACTTACTGTAAGCGTGGCTGTGCTGGTGAGCATATTTGGATCCTAGGGAGGGCAAATGCACTTGGTGTACCTTTATGCCAATAGAAGGAGATCTTGGATGCACGCCACGATATTTATAAAATAATATTGAAAAGGTAGAGGAAAAAACAGTATTAAGGAGGGGAAGGGAAGTGAGTTGTAGTGTTTCAGGCATTTGAAGGAGAAGAAACAATGTACACTAAACCCACTTCATGGTTCAGACATCGGATGAACAAGCTGATCAGATAGCTTTCTTTTTAACCTCGCACCACTGCAAAGCCAACTGAAATAGGGACAAATAATAATTAATGCATTGTTATATGGAAAGCACCCTTTTCTCTTGCCAGTGTTGGGGTACCGTGTGCGTAGCTGCCCATCTTGCACCCGTGACCCCCCCCCCGAGCCTTGCCCAGAAGCGTGGCAGCCCTTGACATAGCATGGAGATAGTTTCATCAAATGTGCAGGTCATTCAAATCACCTTCCAAAGAAACATGGGTTGGGATGCTACAGGTGTTTATGCAAGTTCTGTCTAATTTGCTGTCGCTAAGCACAACTAATCGATGAAATGCCAGGGTGTATCTGTGTTGTATGCATTTGTTAAATTTATTTTTAACTAAGGATAAGGTAAGGAATACAGAAGGTAGAGGGGAATATGGGGGGGAAGGGGGGGAGGAGAACACAAAATATACTATCATCCAATCTGTTCATGTTGCGATATCAAGTCGACTTTCCGCCTTTCTACAATTTGATTGCCCTCCAGGTTTCAATTTACAGTTACATCTTAGTTTAAAACTATGTTATTCAAGCACTATCTGGTGACTCAAGCTATTTATATAATAAATCCCATCGTTCAGTTGCCTTTTGTATTGGACAGTCTTTCATGTGTTGTATGCATTTTCATATCAACTGATGTTTCCTGCTGCACCTTGTCAACTACCCATGATGAGTTATACACATCTTATACAAATAATGATAGGATTCTGGCCATTGACTGTTTGGGGTTATAGAGCTTACTCTTGGGCTGATGAATAGGTGTTTCTCATTATATAGGTCCTGGTTACTGCAGTGTGCTGAGGTCCAAGGCCCTCCAACGGGAAATTGGCAGGGGGTACATCCCTCAGTGCACAAGTGATGGTGGAACCTTTTCACCTGTGCAATGGACTGAGGACCAGGAAAGCTGCTGGTGTGCCTTTGATAATGGAGAGGAAGCTCCTGGGACACGCATCAATAGCAAGAAGCTCCCATGTGAACGTGAGTTGCATGCTTTGGATGTCTTGACACCCTGGTGCTTTGGTTCATACAGAACTTGAATAGTTACCTGTAAAAAGCAATTTATTCCAGTCTCTCGCTCCTGTACTCATTGCAACGGTGGAAGTGAACCTGCTAAACTTTGTAATCTGAACTTTAAAGGAGCTCCCCAAAGTGCTGAATCTGTATCGGGAATAGGATTCAGCATTTTTGAAAGCCTCTGCAAAGTTCAGAGTAAAACAGAGTGAAGACTGAACGTCCAACTGACCCTGGAGCCCCAGCCCCCACTTGCATGGCATTGTACTCTTTCAGTGTTAATGAAGTTACATGTTCATAGACTCAGAGAATAATAGAGCTGGAAAGGGTCTATAAGACCATCGAGTCCAACCACCGACTCAGTGCAGAAATCCTTGTTTGCATTGTTCATCACTTTTGATATTTTTCATTATTATATTTTAAATCCACCTGATTGAAAAGAAATCGCAGAAAACATGAGAAAAAATATATTATCTCAAAATGCCTCCAAAGTTATCCTGCAAGGGTAACTTTAAAACGTAATTAGAAAATGTGATTTGATTTGTAAGCCGCCTTATTCCTACCCATCATCTTATTTTTGAAATATTACTTCATGTTACAAAAGAAAGAGTAACTAGGTATAGGAAATGGCATTGCTTGTAGCTTGGTACTTCCAAGCCCTGATTTATAAGAGAAAAAGTTCCAGTGCCTCATAAGATGTTCTGTGTCAATTCTAATAACACATGATTTTTTTAAAAAATTAAGCAGTATAAAAAGACTCTCTCAAATTTGAGACTGAAATTCCCAGTATTCCAGAGAGTCTCTTGGCATATGTGACTTTTCCATCTGTAGTTTTACAATTAAAAGGTTAACAGAGCCAGTCATGAATGTTGGTGGGGAACAAGTTAAGCTGAATATCCTTTCAAAATCCTGGCTTGAAAACAAAGTTCTCTGAGTAGTGTTGGGAAAGTCACGTATTTATTCTAATTTAACTACCTAACAGGTTTGGATTTGGGTAAGTTACTTTAGATGGACAAAATGCTTGGCTTTCTTTAAGTGTGAGATTCTGTTCCCAGAGAACACAACAAATCTTGCCAGCAGTCATACAAACTGTAGCAATCAAGGTGTCATTTTCTCTTGGCCAGGAAATCTGTTCTTGGGTAGAAAGCATGAAACACTCCCGCTGGACCTGCCAGCTCCCTCAGTTAGCAGCTCTTGGGATCAATTCATGCAAGCACCAGAAGAAACCTTTCCCAGACTGTACCACTTTGGATCACAGGTGGAGATTGGCATGTTTGACCCCTTCAGTCACAGGTTTATATAAATCAACCCTTCCCCCCCCCCTACATGTGGCACAACCTTCTTCCTACACCTTGAAATAGCTCAATCCAGGTAAAGCATTGTCCTACATAAATAACTGGCCAAAATCCTGTTGGGTGGAGTTTGCCTCCACAACAGGAATGATGTCATTGGCAGTGCCAGATTGCTGTTGATTAAACACTTCCTTTTACATTTGAGCTGTGTGAACCCTAAAAAATTGCAAAAGGAAGCCTTTAATCAGTGGTAATCTGCTCTGCCATCATTCCCAGCTGGAACTGTGCAACAGGTTTATAGCCATTGAGCCTCAAATTCATCCATGTTCAGAGCTAGTTACCCTTTTCAAAACCCATTTTTCACACCCTAGAGATGTGATATTTGTGGTTGCTTATAGCCATGGGTTGTCTCTCCCGTACACCTCCATAAACAGGTGATTGATTGACTGAGGTGAGGAAACCCAAGAAATTTGTCCATAGCACTGGAAACACTGTGTGATATCTTAATAAGCCCCATGCAGTCTGACTCTGGATAAGAATCTTCCAAGATGAATTTCTAGACTGGATATTCCAATATCCAAAATCTGAATTTCTAATTCTCTCCAAGATCCTATTTCAGCCACATTTCATTTCTTAGATCTGCAAGGTTCTTATTTTAGTTCAGACTACTTGATCTTTCCAGTTTCCCAACAAGGGAAGCCATCAGATAAGTGAGGACTTTTCTTGTAGTTCTGCAGAAACCTTGAGCGATGGAAGGAAAATGGCTTCTGTCTGCAGATGAGTAAACTGGCTGTGGTGGGAAAGAACAATAAATCCCATCTTCTTTATCACAAGAGACAGCTCACAGAGGCATGTTGTAACTCTGGAACACCCATTGTGTCCAAGGAGGTTTCTGTTAGCTAATTAGTTCCATATGGCAGAGGTTTCCTTGAGGTCAACTGAAGCTTCTATTGGATGGAATCCAGCATTCTTTCACCAGTGTGTACGTCAAGGCTTTTAATGCATGTATGCTAGTCGTTTGCTAAATAAATAAAATAAATAGACACCACCCACATCCTTTCTTTAGAGGCAATGAGAAAATAAGGCTAGATATGCAGATGCAGAGGAAATGAAGTGGAAATATCCTGAGATGATTGGAGGGAGTGGACCATTAACAGCGTCAGAGTTAATGGTCTTTCAGGGAAGGTCACATGGACCATACTCTGGGGTCCCAAGAGTCAAGTACGGGACCCAAAATATCTACATGTGTTAGCTTAAATCATTAACTTCTGGGGGACTGATTT